>CM077675.1:262795951-264017826 GCA_039707655.1 Elymus sibiricus | reverse complement strand
CAGACCTGGTGCGCAAGTATTGCGCAATGGAAAGCACATGGAAAGCACAACAAATGGGCATAGATCCAATCCATGCCGAACAACCTAGAGGAGTTCGGAAGAGGCTTGCACCCCCACGGTGGCAGGCCAAAGACGAGCCCGCCGAGAAAAAGAATAAACACCCTACAAAAACCAGAATCGTCCTTGATGGACTATTGGACGAGCCATGCCCCATACACTCCGTCTTGCTAAACACGAACTCAACTCACAGCCTTCGAGCTTGCTGGGCCATTAGGCAAGTCGCAAAGAGCGGAGAGGCCATCCTCGATGCCTCACCACCAGGCAGACGTTCAGCAACGCAACTCGAAAACAACGCCGAGGTCCTAACAATCTATGAGATGTTTTCCTCCAAAAACAAGAGGAAGAGAGCTCTTCGAGAACTCGACCAAATACACCAGGTGGCAGCGAAAAATTCATGGACGGACACACCGATCACCTTCGACGAGGATGACCAACCAATAACTTGCACATCACGAACACCTGCCGCCCTTGTCCTCAACCCCATAGTAGATGGTTTCAGGTTGCACAAGGTGCTGATGGACGGTGGCAGTGGCCTAAACCTCATCTACGAGGACACCTTGGACAAGATGCACTTCGATAGTTCTCGAATCGAACAAAGCAATAGAACTTTCCGAGGAATCATCCTCGGGAAAGAGGCGCATTGTACAGGAAGAGTCATCCTCGATGTAGTATTCGGCACACCCAAGAACTACAGATGCGAAGAACTTCTTTTCCATATTGTGTACTTTCACAGTGGTTACCATGCTCTATTAGGGCGCGATGCCTTCACAAGATTTCAGGCTATACCACATTACGGTTATATGAAGCTCAAGATGCCAGGACCTAACGGTGTGATCACAGTTATAAGTGACCCGGATAGAGCGCTTTGAGCTGAAAATAAAACAACATCACTAGCCCTCGAGGTACTAGCTGAGACCCTCGCTGCAGAGGAACTGACCATGCTCCGCTCTATAGTGTATAAGGATAACGTGGTCCTCAGCAAAAGGCCAAAATCCACATCCTTCAAACCTATAGATGAAATCATCAAATTTCAGGTACACCCAACGGACCCCAATAAAACAACGTCCATTGGAGCTCAGCTTGACCCCATGGTGGATGAAGCACTGCACACATTCTTGCGCGAGAATTGGGACATATTCGCCAGGCACCCCTCAGATATGCTAGGAATACCACGAAGGCTGGCGGAACACAGCCTGAACATAATTGCAGGCTTCAAGCCTGTCAAACAGGCTTTATGCCGATTTTCCGAACCTAAGCGTCAAGCTATGGGCGAAGAACTTGCCAAACTACTGAAAGCAGGATTCATTAGAGAAATCAAACACGCAGAGTGGTTGGCAAATCTGGTCATGGTACCGAAGAAATACAAATCCTGGCAGATGTGCGTCGATTTCAAAGACCTTAATAAAGCCTGTCCCAAGGATTCTTTCCCCTTACTCCGCATCGACCAGATCATTGACGCAATTGCCAGACACGACTCACTGTGCTTCCTCGACACCTATTCCGGATACCATCAGATCAAAATGAAGGAGTCTGATCAAGCCGTAACTGCCTTCATCACCCCCTATGGGCCATTCTTCTTTAACACAATGCCTTTCGGGTTAAAAAACGCATGCGCCAGATACCAGCGCATGATTCAGACATGTCTGGAAAAACAAATCGGCAAAACAATCAAAGCATACGTGGACGACGTGGTCATCAAGACCAAACACGTCAGCTAGTTGGTGGAGGACCTCAGTCAAACCTTCGCTAGTCTGCGGGAATACGATATACGGCTAAACCCGGACAAATGGTTCTTCGGAGTCCCCGCCAGTAAACTTCTCGGATTCATTGCCTCCCAAAGAGGAATAGAGCCTAATCTTGCTAAGATCCGAGCCCTATCCCAATTAGCGATCCCAGGGAGCTCAAGCACGTTCAAAGACTAGCGGGCTATGTGGCGGCTTTGAGCAGCTTTATCTCCCGCCTGGGTGAAAAGGCTCTGCCACTCTACAGGCTGCTGAAACGGACAAAAAACTTCGAGTGTACTGATGAGGCAGCAGCCACACTGGAAGAAATCAAGACACTACTGGCCAGCAACCCCATACTACCAGCCCCTGGTGTCGGTGAACCAATGTTACTATACATCTCGGCTAGCAACCAGGTCATTAGTGCGGTTCTCGTCGTAGAACGGGGGGCCGAGGGCCACAAATTCCAAGTACAGAAGCCAGTCTACTATGTATCAGAAGTCTAGGTACCCACATTATCAGAAGATAGCCTACACAGTGTTTATGGCATCACGCAAGCTCAGACACTATTTTCAAGAGTGTTCGGTCACGGTGGCCTCTGAGGCACCCATGAATGATATAATCAACAACAGGGACACTACCGGCCGCATAGCTAAATGGGCCATCGAACTCCTTCCTTTCGAAATCGCTTACAAGCCACGCCGAGCTATTAAATCTCAGGTGTTATCTTGCCGAATGGACGGAGGCCGAGCTCCCCAGGGAATACATCATAAACTCACACTGGACAATGTACTTCGACGGATCCAAGACACTTGCCGGACTGGGGGCTGGAGTTATCCTCACATTCCCCACCGGAGACAACATCCGATACGTACTACAGATCATGTACGGTGACTCAAACAATGCGGCCGAGTATGACGCACTGTTGCACGGTCTTCGGATGGCAACATCCATGGGTGTACAACGGCTCGAAGTACGGGGAGACTCTAATCTCGCCATCTCGCAAATCAACGGCGAATTCGATGCTAAAAACCCAAAAATGGCAGCTTACAAACATGTTGTCCTCAAGATATCCGCACGGTACGAGGGGCTAGAATTCCACCATGTCTCCAGAGACAGCAATCAAGCTGCTGACGTCCTCGCCCGCATGGGCGCCAAACACGACCTTGTCCCTAAGAACACCTTCCTAGAGAAGCTCTTCAAGACATCCGTGGTATGGCAAGACGACAGCAAGGACGCTATAGCTAATGGAGCGGAACAGGTCATCCCCCTATAGTCGAACCAGATGAGAAAATCATCGGTGGTTCCGCAATTGAAGAAACACCTTAGGCTCACGAAGTCATGGCAGTAATTGCACCATAGACCGAGCCCTTCCTTGCCTACCTTCTACGCAAAGAAATCCCCAACGACCAAACGGAGGCAAGACGCATAATCCGGCGATCAAAAGCCTACAAGGTCCATGAAGGAGAATTATACAAAAAAAGCACTACTAGGGTCCTCCAACGGTGCATATCCAAAGAAGAAGGAAAGCAACTCTTGACAGAGATACACACAGGCATGGGTGGCCATCATGCAGCAGCACGGGCCCTGGTAAGCAAGGCCATTCAAGCCGGGTTGTTCTGGCCCACCGCTCGAGCGGACGCCCACACGCTCGTCCAACATTGTGTCGGTTGTCACCTCTTTGCAAATCAAAGCCACATGCCTCCTATGGCTCTTCAGACGATGCCCATTACATGGCCTTTCATGGTCTGGGGTTTAGATATGGTCAGACCACTTAAAGGGGGACCAAGAAAAAAATACCTACTGGTCATGGTCGACAAGTTCACTAAATGGATCGAAGCAAAACCAGTAAGTTCAGCTAAGTCGGGGCCGGTCATCGACTTCATATCCGGCGTGGTGCATTGTTACAGTGTCTCAAACAATATAATAACGGACAATGGATCCAACTTAACCGCCAAGGAGGTAAAGGACTGGTGCGCTAACTTGGGCATCAAGCTCGACTATGCCTCAGTGTATCATCCGCAGACCAATGGACAAGTCGAACGGGCCAACGGCCTCATTATGAGTGGTATTAAACCTCGTCTGGTCTGATCCCTTCAAGAATCTGACAGCCGTTGGGTGGAGGAACTTGATTCCGTACTATGGGGTTTGCGCACCACCCCGAATCGATCAACGGGATACACACCGTTTTTTATGGTGTATGGGGCCAAAGCGGTCCTCCCCTGTGATATCATCCATGGTGCACCTAGGGTGCGCATGTATGAAGAAAAACAGGCCGAGCTAGATTGGCAGGACGACCTAGATGCCTTGGAAGGAGAGCGCAATATATCTCGGGCTCGATCTACTTTTTATCAACAGCAGGCTCGGCGCTACCAAAGCAGGGAGGTTCGAGCAAAAGCATATAATGTGGGCGACCTTGTCTTATGCCCCCCAGAGAAACAGAAGCATAAACTCAACCGCAAGTGGGAGGGCCCATTCATAATTGATGAAGTACCGACTGGAGGAGCTTATCGCCTTCGCAACCCGCAGGACAATCACCTCGAACTGAACCCATGGAATGCAGCTCGCCTTCGGCGCTTCTAAGGCTAGACCGGTGTCGTCACCTTCTCTAAACCCTTGTGTTTTCCACCCCTTCCTTATTTACTTTTATATTCTCAAATGTTTTACCTTTTGGCGCTTCTAAGGTTAAACCGAACTATGTTAAGATTTTGTTGGCATACATTCTCAAATGTTTTACCCGGTAACGCCTGGGGGCTTCTTAACGAAGCAAAGCAATATTATTTTCCGCAGCTATTTGTCTTGTATGCTGCCTTCCAGCATCGTTTTGCGCCATTTTATGCACCAATTGGGCTTAAGATTTAGCCAAGCAGGGTTGCCTTGCTCCTGTGCTTACCCCCTACGTTCCCTATTGTTCGGCTAGGGGGTAAAGGGAGCACCTCTGCGATTGTTACGACTGGATTGCCCGAATACGTACCTCAGACGGGTGAAGCCGAAGGCTAGCATTCTTAAGAAGCAAATTATTCGTCCATAGAGGAAGAAAATATAGTTGGTACTCTTCGCCACAAAAAGGGATTATTCCCCCAAAGTAGCAAATTATCCGCATGCTACGGGTACATGGCTATGACGTCTACGATCTACGTAGTGACCTGAAGAAAGGAACCCATATAGGAACTATTTTCTTCGAAAGATGTTTCTTACGTTAAACAGTAATATAACATACCTCCCTATGCGCGTTTCGTCTGTTCGCACCAGAGGGCCAGATTGCCTAGTTCTCCGAACTGGTTCCCTGTTATCGCAGGAAGCATAGTACGGAACACTCCCTAGCTATTGACGAGGGAGGCAGAAGCCGATGGCCGGTTAAGACAACGTTTACAGCATGGACGGGGTCAGTTTGATGTAAAGTACATACTTACATAGAATCAAACACTAGGTTGTCAGTCGAGGTGATCTATTATGGCGTCCAAGGCCCAATCCTCTTGTGAAATACGAGCGGCGGGAATCACTTGGTAATAAACCAAGTGCAGAGGTACCTCTCGACCATCTAGCCCTACCAGCCCAACCCGTGCCAAGTGCTCTGGGTTGAGTTTGGTAAAACGGGTCTTCAACATGGCCCACGCCTCTCGCGCTCCCTCTCGACAAGCCGAGGTCTTCCATAGCTCAAAATGACATTGAGCTCCTCTAAATCGATCGGCCAGCTCAGCCATCCCTTCCGGAGGCGTCTAGGCTGGCCAGAGTGCCTTGGTCATGCTCTTCATAGCGATTTGAGCCCGCTCTTGCACGACAGACAGTTCCTTCAATAGGTCCCTCCGAATGAGATGGCTTCTTCCTCGGGATGCCCGATCAGGAGGCCTAAGCACGAAATAAGACATGCTCCTTACACTCGACACGATAAAAGTGCTTTATGAAGTTCTAGGTTAGAATTTCGCTTACAGAACACACCACCCTTTAATCTCTGGTTCTCTTCATGGGCTTGCGTCAATTGAGTTTTTAAACTCTCAATTTCTTCGGCTTGTCGTTGGTTTTCCGCCTTGAGCTGGTTCTTATCATCAAGACTTCGAGTCAATATACGACGTCCAGCCTCCAACTGAGACTCAGCATACCTTTGAGATTCTCGGGAAGCATCCAAATCCTTCTGCAGCTGCCCTATGGACTCGGCTGCTATGAAACAATCTTTTGTCAGAAAAGATGTCCTAACAACTTCCGCACATAACAATACTTTTTACTCACTGTGTGCCTCTCTGGTGAACTTCTTCACCTGCTCAAGTTCGGCCTTAATGTCTCGCAACTCCACCTGACTCGACTCGAGATCTACCGACAACTTCTCGTTTTGTTTCTTTGAAGCCTACATATACATGAAAACAATATTTTGACCCTTAAATTTGTCTGTCCCGTCCAAATTAAGGCTTGGGGGCTACTGGGTTAGGAATCGTGTTTGGTTGTCAAAACCGACCACTCACCGCAGGCTGGTGGACATTAGTCTAGCGGCCCCATCGAGTCCTGCTCGGGCAGCTCCGAGGTACGAGTCCACTGAATTAAGAGCATTAAATTCTTGGTCAGAAAATATTGGGTGACGCAATGACTCCTTTTGCCATCGATGATTCACTGCGCTTTCAACCTCAGAATTAGTAACCGAGACTTCCCCCGAATCCTCAAGAGGCTGGTTCGCAATGGGGACTTCTGCATCTACTTCGCCACGTGCCGAAGTCCTTGGCTCTTGAGGGCTGTCTGACACCTTGGTAACGTCTTCAGATAAAGGTAGCGGTACTCGTCTCCTAAATTTTTCGGTCATAAACCATGAGTGTTTAAGTGGATAAAACAATGACCGGATTACGAGATTTATATAAAGCACCTCTTGGTGGGGGGGAGCGGTCGATGTGATTCCCGCCATCGTCCCTCGCTCAGGAATCCTACCGCCGTTTGATGAGGATCCTGCCGGTGTAACCCTTGATGGTGTTCCGCACGTGGTCCGGTGACCCTTGGGGGTAGCAGTCGGTATGTTCAGAATGACTGGGGGCGTGCATCCTTTCCGAGAAGAAGCCTTCTTTTTACTTACTACGGAGGAAGGAACTGGTCTGGGGTGATCGGCCAGAAGGGCCACCTTAGATTCATCAATACTCCCTTGGTAAAAGGTCCCGTCCTCAAAATCAATCAAATCTCCGGATCATCGTGAAATCCAGGGTCATCGTTATGGGAATAATTCTCTGGTTGCGGAGCGGGGCAGTTAACTATCTCGATCCAACGCCTCCATTTCTGTTCAGAAAGACCTAGAGTTCCGATCAGTAAAATCAAATATAAGCATTTCGAACTATGGAAGCATGATTGAACTTACCCATTCGATCCAACGCTGCCTGATCGGCAGGCCCTTGCCGTCTGGAGAGGGTTGTGTCACTTGTCCCGTTGTAACGCCACAGGGGATGAATCCTTTGTTGAAGAGGTTGGACACAACGGGTAATGGCAGCTAACATGGTTTGAGACCGCGTCGTTATTTCCCCCAACGAGGAAGGGATGATGCAGCACAACGACGGTAAGTATTTCCCTCAGTTATCAAACCAAGGTATCGAACCAGTAGGAGGATCACCACCACCACGTAAACAGCACCTCCACACAAAGAACAAATACTTGCAACCCGACGCGAAAGAGAGGTTGTCAATCTCTCTATGGTAAAAAGATAGATTAGGTAGTGATTGATTGGAGAGATAGATCTCTCAAGAACACAAAATAAAAAGGGCAAATAAAAAGTGCAGCAAGGTATTTTTGGGTTTTTGGAATAATAGATCTGAAAACAAAAGCGGCAAAAAGATAAATCGGAAAGCAATATGTTGGAAAAGTAGACCCGGGGGCCATAGGTTTCACTAGTGGCTTCTCTCATGAGTATAGCACACGGTGGGTGAACAAATTACTGTTGGGCAATTGATAGAAGATCAAATAATCATGACGATATCCAAGGAGATGATCATTATATAGGAATCACGTCCAAGATTAGTAGACCGAAACGATTCTGCATCTACTACTATTACTCCACACATCGACCGCTATCCAGCATGTATCTAGTGTATTAAGTTCATGAAAAAACGGAGTAATGCAATAAGAACGGTGACATGATGTAGACAAGATCTATTCATGTAGGAATAGACCCCATCTTGTTATCCTTAAGAACAACGATACATGCATGCCTCGCTGCCCCTTCTGTCATTGGGAGAGGACACTACAAGATCGAACCCATCACAAAGCACCTCTTCCCATGGCAAGAAAAATCGATCTAGTTGGCCTAACTAAACCAAAGATTCGAAGAAGAACTATGAGGCTATAAGTAATCATGCATATAAGAGAGCAAAGAAGACTCAAATAATATTCATGGATAGAAACTGATCATGAACTCAAAATTCATCGAATCCCAACAAACACACCGCAAAAGTTTACATCAAATAGATCTCCAACAGACCATTGTATTGAGAATCAAAAGAGAGAGAGAAGAAGCCATCTAGCTACTGCCTACGGACCCGTAGGTCTATGGTGGACTACTCACGCATCATCGGAGAGGCACCAATGAGGATGATGAACCCCTCCGTGATGGTGTTAGATTGGATCTCGAGGTTCTGGAACTTGCGACAATTGGATGTGTTTTTCATCGACTCCTCTAGGGTTTCTGGAATATTTGGGAATTTATAGGCATCAGAGGCGGTGGAGAGGGGTCCCGAGGAGGGCACAACCCATCAGGGCACGCCTGGGTCCTCTGGCGCGCCCTGGTGGGTTGTGGTCTCCTCGACCCTCCCCTCTGGCACTTCTTTGGCCCACTGGATGTCTTCTGGCCCAAAATAATCTCCAAAAAGTTTCGTCGCGATGGGACTCCATTTGGTACTGATATTCTGCGAAGTAAAAAACAATCAAAAAAAACAACTGGCACTTTGGCACTATGTCAATAGGTTAGTCCCAAAAAATGATATAAAGTTGCTATAAAATGATTGTAAAACATCCAAGAATGATAATATAACAGCATGGAATGAGCAAAAATTATAGATACATTGGAGACGTATCACCAGCGGCCATCACATCGATGATGGTTAGCTTGCTATGAGCTAGCAACTTCACCTGGGCGGCTAGACACTTTACCTCAGCGCTCTCCTCTTGGGAGGAGCTCTTCGGATGCCAGTTGAATCATTTCTTTAAGGGAGCGTCGGAGTATTCGGGCAGAGCCCATTGAGCTGGGTCAAATAAGGGGACATCCTCAATATAAAACCACTCTAAGGTCCACTCTTCAGATTCCTTCTTTTGGGTCCCGATGGGATACCCCGTCCCGGCTATATGCCATACTTCGTTTACACCCACTTCCCGGATTGACCCTCCCCGAGTACGGGGGACGAGACAGAAATACTTTCACCATAAATCAAAGTGGGGCTCGCAGCCTAGAAACATCTCGCAGAGGGCAACGAAGCCCGAGATGTGCATAATCGACCCGGGGGTGAGGTTGTGGAGTTGGATCCCGTAGAACTCCAGTAAACCCCTCAAGAAGGGGTGAATGGGGAATCCTAGGCCTCGTAAGAGGAAGGAAACGAAGCATACCCTCTCGTCCTTGCGTGGAGCAGGGAAGTTCTCCGCAAAGGCCTCGCCGTTCACGGAAGTCAATCCAGCGTGAGTGGGTGCCATATCCGAAGCAGGGAGATATCCCTGTACCTCAAGATTGTAAAATTGAAGAAGGTAGACAGAACAGCTCGCCCAGTCACCTGGAAGGCACCATGAGGGCGTGAGGAGGAACCTGGAGCACTCGCCATATCCCCCAGCTTGTTGATTTTAGGGCCTCTCGATGGTGAGGGAGGAGGTAGTGTTGCCTGTGGTAGGTTTAACTTTCTTAAAATAGGTGTCTTTTCCTTGGCCTACTAAGGGTAGTTCTGTAAAAGACTGTTGGGCTGCTTATCCTTTATTGGTGCACAGAAATTGAAGCATGTCATGGATCCCTGGGCAGAAGAATTAAGGTGGTGGGCCTAGCGATGTTTCGACGGTCAAAAGCCTATCAGTAGCCGGATTGTTGTTCAACAAGACAGAGGAAGGATGAGAACTCGCCTCACAAGCCGGAGACCTTGGACGTGTGGAATTGCGGAATACTATGTACCTCGGCATTGGAGGCTAGTTCGAGGGCTACTGAGGGATTCCAGGATTAAGGGGTCCTCGGACTACTGACCTATCTCGGATGGGCCGAGCACATGGACTTCTCGTTGGCTATTGCGGGAGGACCGAACTACGAAGATACTCCGTGATCAGGAAGGAAGCTTCGGGTGTCGTGGTGTTTCCTCCAAGTCACAGATGGTAGAATAGGTGTGTTTTGAACCCTTGGTAACAACCGACTACATGTAACCCTAGGGGGGCCTGGTGTTTATATAAACCAGAGGGTTTAGTTCGTAGAGGACAAGTCAACTCATCTAGGGTTTTAGCTCAGTCGATCTCAAGGTAGATCAACTTTGTAATCGTCATACTCATCAATATAATAAAGCAGGACATAGGGTTTTACCTCCTCAAGAGGGCCCGAACCTGGGTAAACATCATCTCCTTCGTCCCTTGTTAACCATCGATCCCAGATACCTAACTCGGGTCCCCCTACCCGAGATCCACCGGTTTTGACACCGACAGTAATCATGTGAAGTTGGTATTCGTTCGATATTTTGATGATATGTATGTTGTTACTTCTCTTAGTGGTGTCATGTGAATGTCGACTACATGACACTTCACCATGTTATCGGCCTAAGGGAAGTCATTGTGGAGTAACAAGTAGATGATGGGTTGCTAGAGTGACAGAAGCTTAAACCCCAGTTTATGCGTTGCTTCATAAGGGGCTGATTTGGATCCACATGTTTCATGCTATGGTTAGATTTATCTTAATTCTTCTTTCGTAGTTGCAGATACTTGCGAGAGGTGGTAATCATAAGTAGGTTGTTAGTTCAAGTAAGAACATCACCTTAGCACCGGTCCACCCACATATCAAATTATCAAAGTAGCAAACGCGAATCAACTCAACATGATGAACATGACTAGACAGAAATTCCCATGTGTCCTCGGGAGCGCTTGCTTAATATAAGAGTCCTTTCCGTCCTGTCCTTTGCTATAAAAAGGATTCGTCTACCTTGCTGAACCTTTCTTACTATTGTTACTTATCACTTGTTACAAATTATCTTGCTACAAAACTATCTACTATCGCTACTTACAACACTTGCAGAGAATACCTTGCTTAAAACCGCTTGTCATTTCCTTCTGCTCCTCGTTGGGTTCGACACTCTTACTTATCGAAAGGACTACGATTGATCCCCTATACTTGTGGGTCATTAGCGCACGGTTGGGTAGCGATGCACCGGGAATTAAGTCAATCTGATTCTCAATCCCTCTAATAGGTGGTAATCCCGGTGGCACGTCTTGTGGAAAGACGTCAGCGAACTCCTGCAAAATGTTAGTGACAGCAGGAGGCAAACAGGGAGGCATGTCCTCAAATGAAAATAATACCTCTTTGCATACAAAAGCATAGCAAACAGATGTAGTAACATCCAAATCAGTAATATCAGATTTAGTGGCAAGTAAACAACCACTCTTCAATTTTAGTTCAGATGTAACACTAGATGATGGTTTATTAGGCTTATTATGTTGCTCAAATTCCTTTGCCACAATCTCATTTTCACTCTTACTTTGCTCCTGTTTTGCTTTACTAGCTCAAGCAATGTCATCTTTCATAATATGTTCAGGAGACATAGGAAGAAGAGTTATATTTTTATCCTTGTGAACAAGAGTATGCTGATTTGTCCTACCATGGTGTACATAATTTTTATCAAATTGCCATGGTCTACCAAGTAAAACGGAGCATGCTTGCATGGGTACCACATCACAATCAACATAATCAGAATATGTAGCAATGTTAAAGTGCACACGAACAGTACGTGTTACCTTAACCTTGACACTGTTGTTGAACCATTGGATGTAATAAGGATGAGGATGTGGTCTTGTGGTTAGAGACAGCTTCTCCACCATCTCCATGCTAGCCAAGTTGTTGCAACTCCCTGCATCAATGATGACGTGAACAGAACGCTCCTTCACAACTCCCTTTGTATGGAACAAGTTGTGCCTCTGATTTTGCTCAGCCTGTGTAACCTGCACACTCAGAACACGTTGAACAACTAAACTTTCATACCTGTCAGCATAGCCAACAGCCATGTAGTGTGTCTCTTGTTCAGTATCCTCGGCACCCTGTTCTTCACTTTCAATAAGAGCCAAAGTCTCCTCATCATAATCACTAGCGGACACATATCCACCATCCTCAGTAACAATCATCACACGCTTGGAAGGGCATTTTCTCGCATAGTGACCTCCACCCTTGCAACGACGACAAATAACCTCATGAGTTTGCCCTGTAGATGCCATGAATGAAGAAGAGCTCTATGCAGGCCCCGAAGGTGTGCCCTTGCTGGAGGCTGGTGGTGGTTCCTGTTTTCTTGTATCTTTGTTGGCGGCTGAAGGAAGTGGTGCTATATTAGGACGTGTGGAAATACATGATGTACGTGGTGTCCATGATGAAGCTTGTCCTGCAGAAAAATTAGTTATCGCCATTGCCTGTCGTTCCTGCACTTCACGTTCAACTGTGCAAGCAAGATGGAATAAACGAGTGATAGTGTTATACCCCTTATACTCTAGAATAGTCTGAATCTCTCTATTTAATCCACCCATAAAACGTGCAACCATAGCTTCATTCTCCTCAACAATACCACATCTAATCATGCCAGTTTGTAATTCCTGATAATAATCCTCTACAGAATTTTTCCTTGTCTTAAACGCTGCAAATTTTGAAGCAATTCACATTGATAATATGGTGGAACCCAACGGTTTATGCATAGCGGTTTTCAAAGCAGCCCAAGTAGTTGGGATATTATCATGATGTATTTGATGACCCACAAGTATAGGGGATCAATTGTAGTCCTTTCGATAAGTAAGAGTGTCGAACCCAACAAGAAGCAGAAGGAAATGACAAGCGGTTTTCAGCAAGGTAATTTCTGCAAGCACTAAAATTGTAGGTAACAGATAGTTTGATAGCAAGATAATTGGTAACGAGCAAGTAACGGTAACGGTAAACAAGGTGCAGCAAGATAGCCCAATCCTTTTTGAGGCAAAGGACAAGCTAGAACAATCACTAGTAATAGGCAAAGTGTTCTTGAGGGTACACGGGAATTTCGTCTAGTCACTTTTATCATGTTGGTTTGATTCGTGTTCGCTACTTTGATAATTTGATATGTGGGTGGACCGGTGCTAAGGTGCTGTTCTTACTTGAACTAACAACCTACTTATGATTAACCCCCTCGCAAGCATCTGCAACTATGAGAAAAGTATTAAGACAAAATCTAACCATCGCATTAAACATGTGGATCCAAATCAGCCCCTTACGAAGTAGCGCATAAACTAGGGTTTAAGCTTCTGTCACTCTAGCAACCCATCATCTAATAACTATTCCACAATGCATTCCCTTAGGCCCATGAATGGTGAAGTGTCATGTAATCGACGTTCACATGACACCACTAAGGGAATCACAACATACATATCATCAAAATATCGAACACATATCAAATTCACATGATTACTCGCAACATGACTTCTCCCATGACCTCAAGAACAAAGGTAACTACTCACAAATAATAATCATGCTCAAGATCGGAGGAGTATTGCATAGCATAATGGATCTGAACATATAATCTTCCACCAAATAAACCAAATAGTAATCAACTACGCAAGGTAATCAACACTACTAGTCACCCACAGGTACCAATCTGAGGTTCCGGTACAAAGATTGAACACAAGAGATGAACTAGGGTTTGAGAGGAGATGGTGTTGTTGGATATGTTGATGAATATTGGCCTCCCAAATATGAGAGGGGTGTTGGTGATGACGATAGCTTTGATTTCCCCCTCCGGGAGGGAAGTTCCCCCGGCGGAATCGCTCCGCCGAAGGGCAAAAGTGCTCCTGCCCAAGTTCCGCCTCAAGGCGGCGGCGCTTCATCCCGAAAGTCCTCCTCTTATTTTTTTCTAGGTTTTTTTTGGGAATTTATACCAGAAGATGGGCACCGGAGGTGGTCCAGGCTGAGCACAACCCATCAGGGCGCACCCAGGGGGGCTGGCGCGCCCTGGTGGGTTGTGCCCACCTGGGAGGCCCCCTCTGGTAGTTTCCGGCTCCAATATTTTTTTATTAAATGCAAAAATAATCTCCGTAAAATTTTAGCTTCATTGGAGTTGTGCAGAATAGGTATCTCTGACGTGCTTTTCTTGGGTCCAGAATTCGAGCTGCCGGTATTCTCCCTCCTTGTGTAAACCTTGTATATTATGAGTGAAAAGGCATTAGAATCACTCACCAAAGAATTATTATTCAACAAAACAAAGTAAATAACAGTAGGAAATCATGATGCAAAATGGACGTATCAACTCCCCCAATCTTAGACCTCGCTTGTCCTCAAGCGAAAGCCGATATTGAAAAGCATGTCCACATGGTTTGAGAGAGAGGTGTCGATAAAAACAAAATACAGACATAGAAGCATCAGTCTTATTAACATAACATCAACAAATTCTAACATAAGAACTTATTTCAATACATCTTTATCACAAAGCTTCTCATGAACAAGTAACAATTCATCACAACATAGAAGTATGAAGAATAAACCTTATTGGGAACCAACAAATTATGTTCTCAGTCAACTTTGCAACTACAATTCATCATATTTTCAGGAAGGGTCTCATGTCGGAGCCTTTTTGCAAGTCCACATACTCAACCATCATTTAGTCTTCCATGATTGCTAACGCTCACGGCATACCTATGAACAAAAAGTTTCAACCGGACACATAGGAAGATAGGGGCTTATAGTTTTGCCTCCCAACTTACTCATCTCAAGGGTGATGTCAACAATAATAACTCATGCCCACCCATATCCAACTGGATATATGTGCCTAGATCTTTCCTCACCACATGATGCTTGCAAAACAAAAAGTAAAAAGGTATAGGGAAGAATACTTTGACTCTTGCATAAAATTAAGTGCATAAAAGTAAAAGATAGGCCCTCGCAGAGGGAAGCAGAGGTCGTCATGCGCTTATTGGTTTGTATGCCCAATCCCTTAATGTAAAAGAATGTCACGCTATATTGCCCCCTATGATAGCAACCTTTATTATGCAGTCCGTCGCTTTTATTACTTTTCCATCATAAGTTCATATAACGCTCAATTTTCCCTTACACTAATTGATCAAAACACTTTTAGAAGCAATTTTTATTGCCTTATTGCACTGATGACAACTTACTTGAAGGATCTTTATCGATCCATAGGTAGGTATGCTGGACACTCAAGGAAAGAGTTTTGGTTTGGGTTTTTGGATGCACAAGTAGTATCTCTACTTAGTGCGGAATTTTTGGCTAGCAAAGATATTGGGCAAGCACCACATGTTAAAGGATCTATGGAATTTCTATGTAGATATGAACAAACATAAGTCATTACGTTGTCTTCCTTGTCCAACATCAACAATTTTGAAATATAATATTTGATGGGGGCTCACAATCATAAAAGATGTCCAAGATGGTGTATTTGCATGTGAATCTTCTCTTCCTTTATTAATTCTTTCATGAATTGCATCATTGACCAATGGTGTGTTTGTCAATCTCCAATAAATTTTACTACTTATACTTTTCATTATGTGATGTCATTACTCACCATAGGATTAGCCTATGATTCTTTTCATTTGTTTTTTTCTTTTCTTTATTTTGATTGCAACAAGAAAGTAGGGAAGCAAAAACTCAAACTAAACTTTGTTATATATAACTCTCACTCGATTACATAGATAGATCACGGAACTAACACACGAAAATAGATCATGCTAAACTTTTATTCAAGGGAAACTAAAGATATAACTAGAAATAGGTAAAGGTGAATAAAAGTGGTCGTGATACGATACCGGGGCACCTCCCCCAAGCTTGGCTCAAGCCAAGGGGAGTGCCCATACCCGTGTGCTCAAGTCTCCTTTGTTGGTGGCGATGAAGAAGGTGGTGGTGTTGATATGATGTCACACTTCAGCTTCAGGAGATGCTCCAATTTGCGGATGACCCTCCTAAGGTTATTGACGTGTTCTTGCAGCAAGATATTTTCACGGATGAGAAATTTATTCTGAACACGAACCGCTTCAAAGCTCTAAAGGGTTCGATTTCAATAGGGGTGAGATGACTATAATAAGGTTGGAGGATATCTTCTTCCTCTCCTTCCTTTGCTGGCGTGAATTGATCTCCTTCAGGGAGAAAATACACCTTAGCCTCATTGTCATTCTCCTCCTTGTTGGCTTCTTCCGGCTCCTCTCTCTTCAACCCTATCTTCATTAGCCAGGCATCCTCTTCCACGTTGTTAGAGGAGGGAGAAGACATGATGCCCGACTTGACAGATCTGATCGGAAAACAGCAAGAAACAAGAACAGAGGATTTTTCTGCGATGCGGTCGTCAAAACAGTCGGGGGTATATATAGAGAATTTTTATTCTTTGGAAACAAGTATTTGGAAGGAAAACGGAGTCGGGAAGGCATCCGAGGTGGGCACAACCCACCAGGGCGCGCCCAGGGGTGCCTGGCACGCCCTGGTGTATCATGCCCACCTCGATCACCTTCCGGTTTATTTTTTTATTTCCAAAATTCTAAAATATTCCAAAACTAAAAAAAAATATTTTTGCGGATTTTTCAGAGTCCGTTTACTTACCATATCACATACCTCCTATTTTTAAGTATTCTGGAGTGTTCCGGAAGGTTTCTTTTATGTGTTCCTCTGGTGTCATGGTTTGGATAACATTGCTTTCAATGTTAATAGGCGTACCTGAGATATAATGCTTAATTATATGTCCATTGACCACCTTCGGGTTAGTACCTTCGGCGTTATTAATCTTGATAGCTCCAGAACGATAAACCTCTTCAATAATATATGGTCCTTCCCATTTTGAGAGAAGCTTTCCTACAAAAAATCTTAAACGAGAGTTGAACAAAAGATAATAATCTCCTATTTTAAATTCCCGCTTTTGGATTCTTTTGTCATGCCATCTTTTTACTTTTTCTTTGAATAGCTTGGCATTCTCATACGCTTGGGTTCTCCATTCATCTAGTGAGCTAATATCAAATAGCCTCTTCTCATCGGCAAGTTTGAAATCATAGTTGAGTTCTTTAATTGCCCAAAATGCTTTGTGTTCTAGTTCTAGAGGCAAATGACAAGCTTTCCCATATGCCATTTTATATGGAGACATACCCATAGGATTTTTATAGGCTGTTCTATAGGCCCAAAATGCATCATATAATTTCTTAGACCAATTCTTACGAGACCTATTGACAGTTTTTTGTAATATTAATTTTATTTCTCTGTTGCTAAGTTCACTTGACCACTAGATTGAGGATGATAGGGTGATGCAATTCTATGGTTAACATCATATTTAGCAAGCATCTTACGGAAGGCACCATGGATAAAATGTGAACCACCATCGGTCATTAAATATCTAGGGACTCCAAACCTCGGGAAGATAACCTCTTTAAGCATTTTAATGGAGGTGTGGTGATCGGACTACTAGTTGGAATAGCTTCCACCCACTTAGTGACATAATCAACCTCAACCAAAATATGAGTGTACCCATTGGAGGAAGGAAAAGGCCCCATATAATCGAAACCCCAAACGTCAAATGGTTCGACAACAAGTGAATAATTCATAGGCATTTCCTGATGCTTACCGATATTACCAATTCTTTGACATTCATCACAAGACAAGACAAACTTACGGGCATCCTTGAAGAGAGTAGACCAATAAAAACCAGATTGCAATACCTTATGAGTAGTTCTATCTCCCGCATGATGTCCTCCATAAGCTTCGGAATGACATTTCCATTGGATTTGTTCCTGTTCATGCTCAGGTACACAACGTCTAATAATATCATCTACTCCTTCTTTATAAAGATGTGGGTCATCCCAAAAGTAATGTCTCGGGTCATAAAAGAATTTTCTCTTTTGTTGGTATGTGAAGCTAGGTGGTATATATTTAGCGACAATATAATTAGCATAATCAGCATACCAAGGTGTGTGTTGTGAAACACTTATTGCAGCTAGCTGTTCGTCAGGGAAACTATCATCAATAGGTAGTGGGTCATCAAGAATATTTTCTAACCTAGACAAGTTATCAGCTACGGGGTTCTCAGCTCCTTTCCTATCAACGATGTGTAAGTCAAATTCTTGAAGCAAAAGAACCCACCTAATGAGTTTAGGTTTAGCATCTTTCTTTTCCATAAGGTATTTTATAGCAGCATGTTCGGTGTGAACAATAACTTTGGAGTCAACAATATAGGATCTAAATTTATCACAAGCAAACACAACTGCTAAAAATTCTTTTTTAGTAGTAGCATAGTTTCGTTGGGCACTGTCCAGAGTTTTACTAGCATAATGGATAACATTTAATTTCTTATCAAGTCTTTGTCCTAGGATAGCACCAACAACATAATCACTAGCATCACACATAATTTCAAAAGGCAAGTTCCAATTAGGTGGTTGAACGATAGGTGCAGAGGTTAAGGCTTTCTTGAGTGTTTCAAAGGCTTCCACACAATCATCATCAAAGACAAAAGGAATATCCTTTTGTAAAAGATTAGTAGGGGGCCTAGAAATTTTAGAGAAGTCTTTAATGAACCTCCTATAAAAACCAGCATGACCAAGGAAACTTCGAATACCTTTAATATCTTTAGGACATGGCATTTTCTCAATTGCATCAACTTTAGCTTTATCCACCTCAATACCTCGTTCAAATATTTTATGCCCCAAGACAATGCCTTCATTAACCATAAAGTGGCACTTCTCCCAATTCAAGATGAGGTTGGTTTGTTCACATCTCTGCAAAACTCGATCAAGGTTGCTTAAGCAATCATCAAAAGAAGTTCCATAAACGGAAAAATCATCCATGAAAACCTCCACAATCTTTTCACAAAAATCAGAGAATATAGCAGTCATACATCTTTGAAAGGTAGCAGGTGCATTGCAAAAACCAAAAGGCATACGTCTATAAACATAGGTTCCAAAAGGGCTAGTAAAGGTAGTTTTCTCTTGATCAGATTGTGACACAAGTATCTGAGAGAACCCAGAATATCCATCTATGAAACAAAAGTGTGTGTGCTTAGGTAGTCTCTCTAGCATTTGATCAATAAACGGTAGAGGGTAATGATCTTTCCTAGTAGCTTTATTTAATTTTCTAAAATCAGTTACCATTCTATAGCGAGTGACAATTCTTTGTGGAATGAGTTCATTCTTATCATTGGGAACAACGGTAATACCTCCTTTCTTAGGGACACAATGAACGGGACTTACCCATCTACTATCATCTATGGGATAGATCATACCTGCTTCCAGAAGCTTCAATATTTCAGTTCTTACCACTTCTTTCATCATAGGATTCAATCGCCGTTGATGATCAAAAACGGGTTTAGCATCAGGTTCCATATTGATCTTGTGCTGACATAGAGTGGGACTAATGCCCTTAAGATCATCAAGAGTATATCCAATAGCAGCCCTGTGCTTCCTTAGAACTTTCAATAATCTATCTTCTTCATGTTCTGAAAGGTTAGAACTAATAATAACAGGATATATATTTTTCTCATCAAGATAAGCATACTTCAAAGTGTCAGGCAATTGTTTCAATTCAAACACAGGATCACCTTCAGGTGGAGGAGGACCTCCAAGAGTTTCAATAGGACAATTTTGTTTCAAGAGAGGTTGTTCAAAGAAAATTTGATCTATTTCATTTCTTTCACGCAAATGCATATCATTTTCATGGTCGAGCAAATATTGTTCTAAGGGGTCAGTAGGAGGCACATCAATAGAAGCAAGACCAATTATTTCATCTTTACTAGATAACACTTTATCACGAGGTTGTCTACTAAACTTGTAAAAATTAAACTCATGAGACACATTACCAAAACTGACACCGACAGTTTGTTTTTCACAATCTATGTTAGCATTGACGGTGCTCAAGAAAGGTCTACCAAAGATAATGGGACAAAAGTCATCTTGTGGGGAACCAAGGACTAGAAAATCAGTAGGATATTTTACTTTCCCACACAAGACTTCAACATCTCTAACAATCCCAAGTGGTGTGATAGTGTCTCTATTAGCAAGTTTAATAGTGACATCAATGTCTTCTATTTCAGCAGGTGCTATTTCTTCAATAATTTCTTGGTATAAGGTAAAAGGGATAGCACTCACACTAGCACCTAAATCACATAAACCATGGTAGCAATGATCTCCTATTTTAACTGAGACAACAGGCAAGCCTTCTATGGGTCTATGTTTATCTTTTTCATCAGGTATGGCAATTCTAGCAGCTTCATCACAAAAGTAGATAACATGCCCATCAATATTTTCTACCAAGAGATCTTTAACCATAGCAACACTAGGTTCTACTTTGATTTCCTCAGGGGGGTTAGGTGCTCTTATATTACTCTTACGAACCATAGTTGATACCTTAGCATGTTCCTTTATCCTAACAGGGAAAGGTGGTTTTTCAATATAAGCGGTAGGCACAACTGGATCAACATTGTAAAAGATGGTTTCTTCTTTACCTATGACTGGTTCTTTGATTTCTTCTTTAATAGGGGGATGATATTTAAACCACTTCTCCTTAGGGAGATCAACATGAGTAGCAAACGCTTCACAGAAAGAGGCTACTATCTCAGAGTCAAGTCCATATTTAGTGCTAAACTTGTGAAAAGTATCGGTATTCATAAAAGATTTAACACAATAAATTCAAGCTTTATACCTGACTCATTACCTTCGTCGAGCTCCCAATCTTCAGAGTTACCTTTAATTCTTTCCAAGAGATCCCACTTGAATTCAATAGTCTTCTTCATATAAGAACCAGCACAAGAAGTATCGAGCATGGATTGATCATTATGAGAAAGCCGAGCATAAAAATTCTGAATGATAACTTCCCTTGGAATGTCATGATTGGGGCATGAATATAGCATTGACTTAAGCCTCCCCAAAGCTAGAGCGATACTTTCTCCTTCACGA
Source organism: Elymus sibiricus (assembly GCA_039707655.1). Taxonomy (NCBI): domain Eukaryota; kingdom Viridiplantae; phylum Streptophyta; class Magnoliopsida; order Poales; family Poaceae; genus Elymus; species Elymus sibiricus. Next base: position 263,996,983 of record CM077675.1, on the reverse strand, counting down.
GGCCAAACAATATATATAATTCCGATCATGGTTAACTAGATGCATAGGATAATTTTTTTTGATGGAATTCCAATTGCAAACGATTCCAGTTCCACGATCCAAGATCATCACATAGCCTATACCATGTCAATGTTTTTCCCTCCAAATATAAAGTGAAAACCTTCTTCTTAACTTCATCTCCGGGCAAACCTGCAAGCTTAAATAATCCACAAATCTCGTTCACATATAAAAGATGCATATCAGGATGTTCAGTTCCATCTCCTGCATAAGGTTTAGCAAGCAGTTGTTCTAGCATACCCGAAGGAATTTCATAAGTACCATTTTCATTAGGTGTTGTAGGTTTAGGGGTAACTAATTATGGTTCCGGTCGAGGTGAAGATACCCCGAACAAACCCATCAAAGCATTGTTCTCCATAGTAGCAAGTAGCAATAAATTTCAGCACGTAGTATAAGTTTTTCCTTACCGATTTCCACTTACCAAGAGCCCTTCACTCCCCGGCAACGGCGCCAGAAAAGAGTCTTGATGACCCACAAGTATAGGGGATCAATCGTAGTCCTTTCGATAAGTAAGAGTGTCGAACCCAACGAGGAGCAGAAGGAAATGACAAGCGGTTTTCATTAAGGTAATTTCTGCAAGCACTGAAATTGTAGGTAACAGATAGTTTGATAGCAAGATAATTGGTAACGAGCAAGTAACAGTAATGGTAAACAAGGTGCAGCAAGGTAGCCCAATCCTTTTTGAGGCAAAGGACAGGCCAGAACAATCACTAGTAATAGGCAAAGTGTTCTTGAGGGTACACGGGAATTTTGTCTAGTCACTTTTATCATGTTGGTTTGATTCGTGTTCACTACTTTGATAATTTAATATGTGGGTGGACCGGTGCTAAGGTGCTGTTCTTACTTGAACTAACAACCTACTTATGATTAACCCCCTCGCAAGCATCCGCAACTACGAGAAAAGTATTAAGACAAAGTCTAACCATAGCATTAAACATGTGGATCCAAATCAGCCCCTTACGAAGGAGCGCATAAACTAGGGTTTAAGCTTATGTCACTCTAGCAACCCATCATCTAATAACTACTCCACAATGCATTCCCTTAGGCCCATGAATGGTGAAGTGTCATGTAGTCGACGTTCACATGACAACACTAAGGGAATCACAACATACATATCGTCAAAATATTGAACACATATCAAATTCACATGATTACTTAGAACATGACTTCTCCCATGACCTCAAGAACAAAGGTTACTATTCACAAATAATAATCATGCTCAAGATCACAGGAGTATTGAATATCATAATGGATATGAAGATATAATCTTCCGCCAAATAAACCATATAGTAACCAACTACGCAAGGTAATCAACACTACTAGTCACCCACAGGTACCAATCTGAGGTTCCGGTACAAAGATTGAACACAAGAGATGAACTAGGGTTTGAGAGGAGATGGTGCTGTTGAAGATGTTGATGAAGATTGGCCTCCCAAAGATGAGAGGGGTGTTGGTGATGACGATAGCTTCAATTTCCCTCTCCGGGAGGGAAGTTCCCCCGGCGGAATCGCTCCGCCGGAGGGCAAAAGTGCTCCTGCCCAAGTTCCGCCTCGAGGCGGAGGCGCTTCATCCCGAAAGTCCTCCTCTTATTTTTTCTAGGTTTTTTTGCGAATTTATACCAGAAGATGGGCACCGGAGGTGGGCCAGGCTGAGCACAACCCATCAGGGCGCGCCCAGGGGGGCCTGGCGCGCCCTGGTGGGTTGTTCCCACCTGGGAGGCCCCCTCTGGTAGTTACCAGCTCCAATATTTTTTATTAAATGCAAAAATAATCTCCGTAAAATTTCAGCTTCATTGGAGTTGTGCAGAATAGGTATCTCTGACGTTGTGTAAACCTTGCATATTATGAGAGAAAAGACATTAGAATCACTCCCCAAAGCATTATTATTCAACAAAGCAAAGTAAATAACAGTAGGAAATCATGATGCAAAATGGACGTATCGGTATTCTACAATGTTCAGACCAACAAACACAAGCAAAACTAGTGAATGCACAAACAATAGCGGCAACACGTCTATCCTTAGGAAATTGTAAGCATGTAAAATGGTGTTCTGTTTCTAACTCCCAAGTAAGATATATATCAGGAATGCATCTACCCTCAAATGTCGGAATATTCAATTTAAGTTTAGGGAGATGGTCATCATCCCGTTCCTGAGGGGGTGGTACAGCCCTACCGTTGCGATAGTAGCCATGTGGGCGACCTAGTGTGTGTGGTGGTGGTTGCCCTTGGGGCTGATCTGGGGCAACCTCTCCCTCATCATCGTAATCACCATCATAATCTGCATCCTGCTCAACAGTAGCAGCAGCAGCCATAGAAGCCGCAGCAGTAGCAATGGCACCAGAATTTTGGCCTTGGTCGAGAGGCACACGCCGTGCCCGTCCCACGAAATTTGGACCCTGTTGATGTTGTTGTTGTTGGAGAGGGACGGTAGTTGCAGCTGGTGGTGGTAGACGGGCAAGCACCTCATTGAACTTGGTGTCCATCTTGGTGTCGAATGTCTTCTCCAAACCATCTAGCTTCTCCATGGCCTCTCCAAGGCTGGTCACGAAATCTTGTACCTGGTCAGCAATCATTTGCTGAAATTCATCATGAAGCTCCTTGTTGGTCACACCCTCCTAGTCGATCTCGTCAGCTTGTGATCCTGGCATGGTTACCAGCAATAGAAAACACATAAGAATATGAACCTAGTGACTACTAGGAAATGGTGGTGGTGGTGGTGGTGTGTCACAAATCCGTCAAGCGAATCTCAAATCCTTACCAGTTCTTACCAAGCAGCAGGCGGTGATCGGCAACCGTTGTAGTCAAAACTCTCGAAGCTTTGATAGAGCAATTACCAGGAAGAGTCAAACGCACGACGTAGATGTATGTGGAGCTGGGAAGGCTTATAATATGGTAACAAAAGGGGGTCAGCAATAATCAGTTTAGAGATGCAAAGTTGAAAAGACGCTCAACGACGGTACTGTGTTGGTCCTAGGCTAGACCGTACTAGAGACGCAAGCCTAGAACACCAACAAAAGCACGACGCTGCACGTAATCAAGGGAAGAGCACACTCTTAAAACATTCTCTTTTTTTGGCACCTGTTTTTTGTTGGGCTCTTTTTTAGAAAATCACTGTAATGGCGAGTGTCTCAAAACTCTTCCTAGGACGTATGAACAGGATAGGGACCAAAAAATTGACTAATTTTTTTTGGGAGCGATTCGGGGCTGTGACGACCAAAAATTGCGACAAAAAATCACCATGATGGCGAGTGTCTCAAAACGCTCTGGAAAGCCTAAAAACAGGATAGGGAAAAAATATTTCCACCCGCCAAAATTTTGGCCTAAAAATTGTCCGGGGGTCTCAAGACTCTTTTTTTTCGAAACCTACTCAGGCAGGGAAACACGAAACCGAAAAGAGATAGAACTCGAAAACAAACCTAATAACTAAGGAATTCGGATTAAAGGCGGATATGGGTTGGTGATATATGGCAGTGGAGGTGATGATGGTGGGTGGTGATATATGGCAGATGCGATGAAGATGGTGTAGTGGTGGTATATGGCAGATGCGATGCAGATCGTGCGGTGGTGGTATATGGCAGATGTGATGAAGATGGTGCGGTGGTGGTATATGGCAGATGCAAAGAAGATGGTGTGGCAGCGGCGTGACAACCTGTGAACAGAACTCGAAACTCTAAAAGACTAGACGCTAAGACCAGCAACTCGACAGGACGACGCAATCGCAAATTCAACAAAGCAAAACACCGAACAGAAAATTGCAACAGGCTCAGATTGGTTCGATTTAATGAACTAACCCTAATTTTTTGTGGATTTTTCGTGGACTATAGGTATGAAGAATGGGCGCGATGTAAACTACAAAAAACTGGTAAAATCTCACCGAGCAACCTGGAAATCTCATACCACTGATAGAGGCAAAGTTATCCCTATCTTTCGATGAGATGGTGGCTATCGTTTTCGGTGGAGTAGACTTTGATGATCCGACTACGAACGTGTGAGGACATCGCGCCTTAGCAATCGCTAAACCAACTCCGAGAGGTTATTGACCATGCCGGAGCACGATCAACCTGACAACGAGGGTCTATTTCCTGCACGCAAATGAAGAACAAGCAAGAAACTGAAATTGCAATAGGGATATTGCGAATATCAGAGGAAAGCTTTACTGATGAAAGTGAGGTTTTGTGACGTCTTGGTCTGGTCGTGAAACACAAACGAATGACACGAAGTTACAGCTATGGCGAACTTGTAAACTAAACAAAACACAAGTCTAAAACGGCGCCCTAAGGGCTGTATATATGGGGAAATAGAGGGGAATTTCGTGACCCCTTGGAGGAGGGGTCCGAAACCAACCCTAACTAAGTTTCCCCGCACACACGGACTCTAAAAACAGCCTATAATGTAGTATTTCTAAATTTAATAAGTGGTGTCTTGTATATTTTGTCCAAACCTTCATGCTGTCATTATGGTGGCTTCAAAGTGCGAAAATCATCACTGGAAGCTCCATTGTTCTTTCCTGCGCTCGCACCTTCTTCTCCATGCTTGTGCCTGCTCCAATGGCCGTCCTTTTCTCCACACTTGGCCCTTCATTCATAAGTAAAACAATAGTATCTAATTTAGGCAGCATCATATTTTCATGAACATTGGAAGGATTTACAAGAAACGAAAGTACCTCGTAATTCAATTGGGGTGCATGAGCTCTAGTAAATGGTCCAGTATGTATAGCAGCAGGGGTTGTGGGTGTAACAATGGTATTGATGTCCTCGTGATTTTATCTAATTTTTGTTAACCTATGTTTGGTTTTCATGCAGAAATTGACTCCCACAGGCTTGACCCTGTCTATGCGCACAGTGAAGATCCTGGCACTACAATCTATCAGCCCCAATCTGGATGAAATTGTTAGATTCCTTATATGCTTTCCATGCATGGAGAAGCTATACATCGAGGTGATGCTCCTTTCCTATTAATTGTTACCACAATGGAGTTCAATTTTTTGGTACTTTACCCATCATTACAATGACAAATGTACAATGAGTTCTAAAGAAAAAATTTAGGATTCCATTAAATATTTTTGATATGTTAATCATGAAAAATTGAGGATCACATCTCAATGTATTAGTGTATTTTAGAAATCCTGCAATTCAAAGATGCACATAGTGTATAAAACTACATCCAGGCACTGATATGGTGTCTTCATTTGCAGATACAAGCAGGCCCGAAAGTGGAAAATGTGACGCAATATAACAATCCCATCGAATGCCTTGATATCCATCTCAAAGAAATTACTTTCAACCAGTACCGAGGCACCGAACCAGAGATTCAGTTAGCCAGGTTCTTTGTTAAGAAAGCAAGGGTGCTCAAGGTAATGAGGTTTGACATATATTTAGTGCACCAAAATGAATGGTTTGCTGATCAGCGAATGCATCTACAGTTAAATGGAAAAGTCTCTACAGAAGCTGAAATTCAGTTTGGAACTTCAAAATGACAGATTATTCGGAAGTCACTGTATCAAGCCCATATATGACTTCTCGGTGGCGGATCCCTTCGTAGAAATATTGCATCACTCAGATTCTAAAGAAGATGAATTTGATTTTTAATATAAGTTTGAACCTTGTCATCTTTGAATTCGGGCCTTGTAAAGCTAGAATTTGAACCTTGTAATATTTCTGGTATTTGTGATACAATATTTGAAATGGCATTGTGTTCTTTTTTAGTTATGCAATTACGTTCTTATAGTACATATGTTGTTGTTCCGTATACACAACATATATATGTTGTGCAAACGGAGCAAATCACATCTCATATGATTAAATTAAGGAACACGTCGATAATGATTTCAACAATCGCTGACAATTGTTTACCAGCCACCGTTTGCTCACAACACACACAGTTTTGTCAGGATGACTCATCTGTGTTATTATCGGTCTTCCCACACGACTCTGATTGTTGACTTGTTTGCGGCATATCACACACACCTAGTTATGCTAAATCGGGTGTGCTATGTTGTATCATCGCACACAATTTTTCATAGTGAACTGTGTGCCCTCTATTGCACAGATCCGGATCTTTAAAACCATTTATGTTATCTTGGCTAATCGCAAATAGTTTGGAAGAACCAACTGTATGCCACGTATTGCACACGTAAGTCTTTTCTAAATCTTATTTGATGGTTCTGCCATTTCACACAGTTCGCGTTATTGGCGATGGAGCTTGAACTATACCATTTGCCATCCATGCATCCCACACAGTTTCATCGAAGGGTCTCTGATTGATGTGCCATCTTTGGACCATCCTGCAGTAGTGTGAAGTAAAAGCACCCACCTAATTAGTCTAGGCTTAGCATCTTTGTTTTCCATCAAATATTTAATAGCAGCATGATTAGTGTGAATGGTAACTTTGGAATCAACAATATAAGGTCTAAACTTATCACATGCAAACACAACTCCTAAAAATTATTTCTCATTAGTAGCATATTTTCGTTGAGCATTGTCTAGAGTCTTACTAGCATAATGAATGACATTCAATTTCTTGTCTACTCTTTGCCTAAGAACAGCAACAACAGCATAATCACTAGCATCACACATAATTTCAAATGGTAGATTCCAATCAGGTGGTTGAACAATAGGTGCAAAAATTAAGGCTTTCTTAAGTATTTCAAAGGCTTCTACACAATCATCATCAACAACAAATGTGTCGGTGTACTAAGGACTGGGGGTCCCTAGTCCCCAGACTTGTGCACGGGCAATCGCCCCAGACCGGCAACCTCTTGCCGGGCTGGCACCAGCCTCTGAGGCGAACCAAGAGTCAAGACCAGAGGAAGGCATTCGGGCCCTCCGTAGATTGGAATAGCCGTTCGCAAGCGCCTCCGGCAAGGATTCCGACCCGCCAGGCCACAGCTCCACCTCACCAAGGATGATAGTCTACATCGCCTGAGGTGTCGAGCGGGCAGTCGGGCAGGCAGAGCTGGCCGGGGCACATGGCTACAGCGATGGGCCTGTTGCAGATTTAATGCCACCCATCCCGCGGCGTGGTAGAAGAATAAGAGGTAGCTGGGCGAACGACACAGAAGGAGAGGCAATCCTTGTCGGGGACCGTCGCGAGCGCACCACCTCACGGCGCATTCAATGCGCATGTCCTAGTCCGTCAGAGTTAGGTGTATCCCACTACCACTCTGATGACAGCCCTTGTAACTGTAAGAACACACTGTACACCCAGCAAAAGGCCATCGTAGCCCTGGTGGTAACCCCTTGAACTATAAAAGGAGGCCCATGGCTACCTTGACAAAGGTAGACACTCTATCCATTTGCACGCGTTGCAGCACCCCTCGAGCATCCTTGCCGGGTGGCTGTTCCCTTGTATTTGGACCCAGATATACAGCACACAGACAGGACATAGACTTTTACACTCCCGAGTAGCCCGAACCTATATAAACCCCACGCGTAGTAATGGCCGACTGATGCTCTTTGTGCACTCGACGCCCCTGCCAAACCGAAAAGGGGCCTCGCTGGTCCCGTAGATCATCATGAATCACACCCCCAACATCATTGGCGCGCCAGGTAGGGGGCCTCCTCCGATGCGCGAACCTTCACCGGCGTTTCTGCGTGCCTTCGCAGACGTCCATGACGCCCAAGAGGACCAAGGGCATGGCAGCACCCGCCGCGACCACATCCAAGCTGCAATCCCAAGCCACCGATGGTGGCGACCGCCGCGCTCTCCTCGTCGGTGAGCGCAGCGACAACACTGCGCGGAGTTCCGCGAACCGCGACCTAGACCCCGCCGCCGTCATAGCGCGGAACACGCCGGCGGTGACCGAGGGTGATGCTGCTGTACCGGCTGGGGCAACAGACGCAGCCGCAGCGGCCGCGGGGGCTGCGACCGGACCTCCTCCGCGCCCCTCGCAAGACGACCACGACCCGCACCTACAAGGCGATGAGCCGGAGCCTCGCACAGACGGGGCCCTGATGCACCGCTCCCCAGAAGCGCACGGCCAAGCTCCACGGCCCCCTCCTGGTGAGAGCCAATGACGGGTGATGGCACAGGGAAGCATTCCTTCTGGCATCGCATGAGTAAGAGCGCTACCCACGCCTCGCCCCATCCGGTCCCCAAAACCGCAGGAGAAGCTCTGGAGCAGGTCCAACTTCTTCTAAACTTTCCACACACGCCAGAGGCGATGGAGAAGTGGAGGGCGACCATACAAAGCCTGCTGAGCTTCGCCAACAACGACAAACCAGATGCGGTGGCATCCTCACGCGCCCGACATGTGGCTTCCACGGAACCCAACGCCAGGCGCGATGTCGGCGGGGCAAATACGGTCCACTCGCCCCACGACAGTAGCGGACCTCCCACTACACCGACGTACAAGACGAAGTATCTGATGCATCGACAGACCTGCAGCTAAAGCAAGACCAATGCCATGTCCTAAGGGACAGGCGCGAGGAGGACGCGCGCACCTCCATCAAGAGACGACGGGAAGCGTGTCATCAATCTGATGGTCGTGCGGACCTGGCGGTTGACGAGCCCACACCCGGGGCGCTGGGGAGCTTACCTTACGAGGTCGGATGCCCGGCGTTCACTCGGGAACTACAGCAAGTTCGCTGGCCCTCCAGCAGGGCCTTCAAGCCGGAGCTGTCGGATAAATACGACGGCGTGATTAGCCCGTCGGAGTTCCTGGGAATCTACACCATCGCGGTGAAGGCTGTCAGGGGATGAGACGAGAAGGTGCTAGCCAACTACTTCCCGCTAGCGCTCAAGCCCAACGTGAGGAGCTGGCTAATGAATTTGCCGGAGGGGTCCATCTCTTCCTAGGCGGACCTGTGCAATCAGTTCATCTAGGCTTACCACGGGGGCCACAAACTCCCGGGGCAACCCAGCGATCTGCACGTGCTCCCCTAGCGAGATGGCGAAACTCCTCGCTAGTACATCCAGAGGTTCAGCCACGTGCAGCACAACATCTCGGACATCCACCCTGCCACAATGATCGATGCGTTCCACCCGAACGTACGCAATCGCCGCATGCGCGAGGAAATTAGCATTAACAAGGTGCGGGATGTCGCCGAGCTCTACTCTGTGGCCTACAAGTGCGCACGGGCCGAAGAAGGAAGGAGGCTCCCAGGGGAGGACGCTGGTGCGGAGGTCGACTCTGACGACGACGAGAACGTGCCTACCTCCTCGAGGAAGGGGCGCAAGCGCAACAAGAAGCGCAAAGGCAAGGCAGTAATGGCTGTCGAGAGCTCCGGCAAGCCTAGCACCGGCAAGAAGGATAAGTCAGAGGAGCCCGGCAAGGACGTTGCCGCGTGCTCCGGACATGACGAGGCCGCGGCAGGCGAGAAGACCGGCAAGCCTTACTACAAGATCCACCATACCAAAGGCCACGACATCAACGAGTGTTGCCAAGTAGAACATCTTGCTGAGAAGCACAAGCAAGAGTACGAAAGGCGCGACAAGGAGAAGGGTCGGGATGGTGCCGGCGGACCCGACAAGAAGACCTGCAATGGTCGAGGCGACTGCCGCGGCAAGGCCAAATAGCAGAAAGAAAAACCTGCTAGAGGCCAAGGCGACAAATCCGACGATGATGATGACGATGACAAAGATGAAGAGGGATCTGACGAGCAAGGGTTTTAGAAGGCCATGGATGCCATGTGTGTTGATGGAGGTGCATCTTTGCACTCCTCCCACACACAACTCAAGCAATGGGTCTGTGAAGTCGACGTGGCAAAGCCGGTGGCAAAGGCGAGGAAGCCCCTCGAATGGTCCAACACACCCATCATCTTCGACGCTGAGGACCACCCTGACCGCGTCACCGCGGTCGGGTGCGTGCCATTGTTGGTCTCACCAACGATCCGCAACCTGAGGGTCACGAAGATGTTGGTCGATAGTGGGGCCGGCCTGAACCTGATTTCGCCCGATGTGATCAAGAGGCTGCAGATCCCCGATTCGGACCTCAAACCGACGGGCTCCTTCCAAGGAGTGGACGGGAGAAGATCTCAGCCAAAAGGGAAGATAACCCTCCCGGTCACATTTGGCAGCGAGCTCAATTTCAGGAGAGAGAGAGGATCATTTTTGACATCGCCAAGATGTCGTTGCCATACAATGGGATCCTGGGTCGCCCGGCACTGGCAAAGTTCATGGCGGCATCCCACCACTCCTACAACACACTCAAGATGCCTGGGCTGATGAGCATCATCACCATCCACGCCGACAAGAAAGACGTGGTCCTCTGCGTCGACAAGATCTACCGGGAGGCAGTGGCAGCGTCTGCTAGCGAGGCACTCGCTCCTGCCGACAAAGCTACCGGGGGAAAGAACAACGACAGGACCTCCGGCAAGGCTCGTGAGAACTCCGGGAAGCGCACGACAGAGTGCAGCACACCCGTCGAGGACTTACCAGAGACCTCTACCGGCAGCAACAAGAAGGGCTAAGTGGCCATCCCCAAGACGAAGCAGGTGGCTACGCGGGAGGACGGCGAGGGCGGCACCTTCACTATAAGTGCCACCCACGACAGCAAATAGGAAAGCACGCTCGTCTCCTTCCTGCGGGCGAATGTCGACGTGTTTACCTGGGAACCGTTTGATATCCCTGGTGTTCCCAGGGAGGTGATCGAGCAACACCTTGTTGTCTGTCCCCATGCACGCCCTGTCAAGCAGAAGGTCCGAAAACAAGCACTGGAGCGGCAAGAATTTATTGCCGAAGAGATCAAGAAGTTGGAAGCAGCGGGCCTAGTCAGGGTGTACTCCACCCGAGATGGCTGGCGAATCCCGTGGTAGTGCGTAAGGCGAGTGGGAAATGGAGACTTTGTATCGACTTCATAGATGTCAACAAAGCTTGCCCGAAGGATCCCTTTCCCCTGCCATGCATCGACCAGATAGTGGATTCAACCGCCGGCTGTGACCTGTTGTCATTCCTCGACGCTTACTCCGGCTATCACCAGATCTTCATGGCCGAGGAAGACGAGGAGGAAATGGCGTTCATCACTCCCTGTGGCACATACGGCTTCAAGCGCATGCCGTTTGGTCTGAAGGGCGCGGGTTCAACATTCGCGAGGGCCGTCCAGATCGGCCTCGGACCACAGCTGCATAGGAATGTGGAGGCCTACATGGATGACATTGTAGTCAAAACCAAAGAGAAGGCCACATTGATCCAAGATCTGGAGGAGACCTTTGTGAATTTGCACAAGATCAACCTGAAGCTCAATCCTAAGAAGTGCATGGTTGGAGTCCCTTTCGGCAAGCTCCTCAGTTTCTTCATATCTCAGCGTGGGATAGAAGCCAACCACACCAAGATTGAAGCAATCGAGCAGCTGGAGGCACCGAAACGCGTCAAAGACGTGAGACGGCAGGCGGGCTGCGTCGCCGCCCTCAGCAGGTTCATCTCCAAGTCCACAGAGCGGGCACTGCTGTTCTTCAAGATCCTGAACAAGGCAGGCCCAGTGACGTGGACCGTAGAAGTAGAGGCGGCATTGCAAGACCTGAAGAAGTACCTGTCCTCAGCCCCCGTCCTAGTTGTGCCCAATCCTCAGGAACCCTTGATGTTGTACTTGGCGGCGACGAACCAGGTGGTTAGCGCCGCACTAGTGGCTGAGAGGGAAGCCGAGGACGGCGAACCGGCAGCCCCCGAGCTAACAGCCAGCGAACAAGAGCCTACCTGGATGAACCAAGAAGCCGACGCAAAGACAGCACGGGAAGCGGAACAGCGAGCGCTGCAGAAGACAAGGATGGTGCAGCGACCAGTGTACTTTGTCAGCTCCCTCTTGCATGGAGCTCGATCGAGGTACTCTGGCATTCAGAACCTACTCTTTGGCCTCCTCATGGCCTCCCGGAAGCTACGCCACTACTTCCAACCACACCGCATTACAGTCGTCACCTGCTTCCTGCTGCAGCGGGTCTTGAGGAACCCGGAAGCAACCGACGGGATTGTGGAATGGGCCTTGGAGCTGGCCAGTTTTGATCTGAGTTTCAAGAGCACAGCAACCATCATAAGCCGGGCACTGGCTGAGTTCGTTGCCAAATGGACACCGACCCTAGATGAGGAAACCCCAGAGACAGCCCTTCACGGCAAGGAAACACCTCACGTATGGATCATGTACTTCGATGGGGCTTTCTCGCTGCAAGGCGCCGGTGCCGGAGTGCTGCTCATAGCACCCACCAAAGAGCACCTCAAGTATATGGTCCAGATGCACTTCCCTCGGGAGGTGTCGACAAAAAACATGGCCAAGTATGAGGGTTTACTTGTCGGGCTGGGAATAGCGGCGGATTTGGCAATCAAGAAATTTATAGTCCGGGGAGACTCACAGTTGGTCGTGTGCCAAGTCAACAAGGATTACCAGAGCCCCCTGATGGAAGCGTATGTTGACGAAGTGAGGAATTTGGTTGCACGGTTCGATGGTCTGCAGATGGAACATGTCCCCAGGGAGGAGAATGACATTGCCGACGACCTATCAAAGCGGGCAGCTCAGAACTCGCCTGTGGAACCAGGCACCTTTGTGCTCCGACTCACACAGCCATCAGTTGCACCATCAGGGCGACGTGCCAAGAAGAAAAAAGATTAGCTCTGGCGACTACTTCCTGGCAGAGCCGCCAGCGGCCGCCAAGAAGGTTGCCAGAAGCGACGACGGAATGCTTGACGGTGAGCGTCGAGCCCAGGCGGGACATGTGGTCCCCGCCGTCGAAGCTAGCACTCCCGCAGCAGAAGAAACACCTTTAGTCCTTGTCGTCGAGCCACAGGCTCCAACATGGGCGCAACAAATTGTCCGGTAACTCCAGATCGGAGACCTCTCCGAAGAGCAAGAAGGGGCCAAAAAAGTAGCCCGGCAGTCGAGTATGTACCAGTTCATGGTCAACGATCTGTACAGAAGGAGACCGAATGGAGTGAAATTGAGGTGCATCGCTTGGGAGGAAGGACAAAAGCTGTTGGCAGAGATACATGAGGGGAGCCGTGGCTCCCACGTAGGATCAAGAGCCCTTGTCAGGAAGGCGTTCCGGCAAGGCTTCTACTAGCCCACAGCCCTTCAAAACGCCTCGGCAGTGGTAACAACGTGTGAAGCATGGCAATACCACGCCAAGCAAATACACCAACCAGCACAAGCCCTTCAAACTGTTCCGCTCTCCTCGCCATTCTCGGTATGGGGGCTTGACATCGTCGGCCCCCTCCCCCGTGCTACCAGGGGCTTCGAGTTCTTGTTCATCGCTATCGACAAGTTCACAAAGTGGACCGAGGTTGAGCCAGTGAGAAAGGTAACGGCGCAGGCGGCGGTCAAGTTCCTCAGAGGGATTGTTTGCCGTTTCGGGGTCCCCAACCGAATCATCACCGATAACGGCACACAATTCACCAGCAGAACTTTTATGCAATACTGTCAAGACATCGGCTCCCGAATCTGCTTCGCCTCGGTTTCTCACCCCAGGAGTAAGGGGAAAGTAGAGAGGGTGAATGCTGAAGTGCTGCGGGGCCTCAAGACAAGGACATTCGACTAGCTGCGCAAGCATGGAAGGCGCTGTATTGACGAGCTACCGGAGGTTCTTTGGTCGATCAGAATGATGCCAAATCGAGCCATCGGTTAAAGCCCCTTTTCCCTAGTATACGGGGCAGAGGGAGATCTCCCCACGGAACTCACGTACGGGTCACCGAGACTGCAGGCCTTTGACGAGGACTAGCAAGAGCGGCTACGGCATGACGATGCCACGCTCCTCGAGGAAGATCGTCTCCAGGCCGCGCTGTGCGCCGCTAGGTACCAGCAGGCCTTGCGCCACTACCATAGTCGCAAAGTGCGTGCCAGGATTGTTGAGGAAGGCGACCTTTTCCTTCGACGGATTTAGTCCGCGAAGGGGACGAACAAGTTGACGCCGAAGATGGCACCCGAGTGCAGAATTCGTGGAATATCGAGCATCTTTGCAAGTTCTACCCGTAAGGAGCGGTTATCGCCCCCCCCCCCCCCCCGGCAACCATTTTTGTGCAAGTCTCGCAGCAATGCGTGTAATCCTTTGTAAAAAGCCAGGTGATAACCCTGTGCGCAATCAGAAAAACTAGTTATCCCTCAGCCTTTTTCCTGCTTAGATACATATTTGCATTATGTTTCGCTATGCGGGTTATTCCAGTAGTTAATTGCCAGCATAAGGTCATTATCGAAACCGCTAAAGGCCAATATCGCACCCTATTTTCTCTTCTTTCTTTTTCTCAAAAGGAAGCAGGATTGCTCCCCCCCCCCCGCACGCAGGTCATCCCGGGTGATGAGGACATCCCTACTAATGTGAAACCCACCTCCCCACCAGCTACACATATTGGACCAGTTACTAGAGCCCTGCTACTTCTTGAGCTTGCGTTGGTTTTTCCCTAGAAGTGGAAAGGGTGATGCAGCAAAGTAGAGATAAGTATTTCCCTCAGTTTTGAGAACCAAGGTATCAATCCAGTAGGAGGTACAAGCAATGCCCCAATCTATGCACCTGCACAAACAATCAAACACTTGCACCCAACGCTATAAAGGGGTTGTCAATCCCTTCACGGTCCCTTGCAAGGATGAGATCTGATAGAGATAGATATAAAAGATTACTAAAAGTAAAACTAAATAAAATTGCAGCAAGGTATTTTTAGTATTTTTGGTTTATAGATCTGAAAATATATAATGGAAAATAGACCCGGGGGCCATAGGTTTCACTAGAGGCTTCTCTCTTGAAGGAAAATAATACGGTGGGTGAACAAATTATTGTCGAGCAATTGATAGAAAAGCGTAAAGTTATGACGATATCCAAGGCAATGATTATGCATATAGGCATCACGTCCGTGTCAAGTAGACCGAAACGATTCTGCATCTACTACTATTACTCCACACATCGACCGACTCCTGCCTGCATCTAGAGTATTAAGTACATAAAGAACAGAGTAACGCCTTAAGTAAGATAACATGATGTAGAGGGATAAACTCAAGCAATATGATGAAAACCCCACCTTTTTATCCTTGATGGCAACAATACAAATACGTGCCTCGCTACCCCTACTTTGTCACTGCGTGAGGACACCGCAAAATTGAACCCAAAACTAAGCACCTCTCCCATTGCAAGAACTACCGATCTAGTTGGCCAAACCAAACCAATAACTTGAACAGAAATACAAAGATATGAAATCATGCATATAGGAATTCAGAGAAGATTCAAATAATATTCATAGATAATCTGATCATAAATCCACAATTCATCGGATCTCGACAAACGCACCGCAAAAGAAGATTACATCGGATAGATCTCCAAGAACATCGAGGAGAACATGGTATTGAGGATCGGAGAGAGAGAAAAAAGCCATCTAGCTACTAGCAATGCACCCGTAGGTATGAGGTAGACTACTCACGCTTCATCGGAGGAGCAATGGAGTTGATGTAGAAGCCCTCCGTGATCGAATCCCCCTCCGACAGATTACCGGAAAAGGCCCCAAGATGGGATCTCACAGGAACAGAAGGTTGCGGCGGCGGAAAAGTATTTTTGTGGCTCCCTGTGATGGTTTGGGAATATATAGGCGAAGAGTTAGGGTTAGAAGGCCTCCAGGTGGCCCGCAAGCCAGTGGGCGCCCCCCCTAGGGCACGCCCTGGCGGCTTGTCGTCTGCTGCCAGGTCTTCTGACCTCCTCTCCAAGTCTTATAGATGTCTTCTGGTCCAAGAAAAATCATCACGAAAGTTTTATTCCGTTTGGACTCCGTTTGATATTCCTTTTCTATAAAACTCAAAAACAGGGAAAAAACAGAAACTGGCACTGGGCTCTAGGTTAATAGGTTAGTCCCAAAAATAATGTAAAATAGCATATTAATGCATAAAAAACATCCAAAACAGATAATATAATAGCATGGAATAATACAAAATTATAGATACGTTGGAGACGTATCAAGCATCCCCAAGCTTAATTTCTGCTCGTCCTCGAGTAGGTAAATGATAAAAACAGAATTTTTGATGTGGAATGCTACCTAACATATTTATCCATGTAAGTTTCTTTATTGTGGCATGAATATTCAGATCCATAAGATTCAAAACAAAAGTTTAATGTTGACATAAAAACAATAATACTTCAAGCATACTAATAAAGCAATCGTGTCTTCTCAAAATAACATGGCCAAAGAAAGCTATCCCTACAAAATCATATAGTCTGGCTATGCTCCATCTTCATCACACAAAGTATTAAATCATGCACAACCCCGGTTTTAGCCAAGCAATTGTTTCGTACTTTAGTATTTTCAAACTTTTTTAACTCTCACGCAATACATGAGCGTGAGCCATGGACATAGCACAATAGGTTGAATAGAATATGGTGGTTGTGGAGAAGACAAAAGAAGGAGATAGTCTCACACCAACTAGGCGTATCAACGGGCTATGGAGATGCCCATCAATAGATATCAATGTGAGTGAGTAGGGATTGCCATGCAACGGATGCACTAGAGCTATAAGTGTATGAAAGCTCAAAAAAAGAAACTAAGTGGGTGTGCATCCAACTTGCTTGCTCATGAAGACCTAGGGAAATTTGAGGAAGCCCATCATTGGAATATACAAGCCAAGTTCGATAATGAAAAATTCCCACTAGTATATGAAAGTGTCAATATAGGAGACTCTCTATCATGAAGATCATGGTGCTACCTTGAAGCACAAGTGTGGAAAAAGGATAGTAGCATTGCCCCTTCTCTCTTTTCTCTCATTTTTTTTTATTTTCTCTCCTTTTTTTTCTTTTGGTGGGCTTCTTTGGCCTCTTTTTTTTATTTGGGCTTCTCTGGCCTCTTTTATTTTTCATAAAGTCTGGAGACTCATCCCGACTTGTGGGGGAATCATAGTTTCCATCATCCTTTCCTCACATGGGACAATGCTCTATAATGATGATCATCACACTTTTATTTACTTACAACTCAAAATTTACAACTCGATACTAGAACAAGATATGACTCTATATGAATGCCTCCGGCGATGTACCGGGATATGCGATGATCTAGCATAGCAATGACATCATCATGCTAGCTATCTTACGATCATGCTAAGCAATATGACAATGATGGTGCGGGTCATAATAAACGGAACGGTGGAAGTTGCATGGCAATATATCTCGGAATGGCTATGGAAATGCCATAATAGGTAGGTATGGTGGCTGTTTTGAGGAAGGTATATGGTGGCTGTTTTGAGGAAGGTGGGTTTAATGTAGTGGCGAAAGTTGCGCGGTACTAGAGAGTCTAGCAAAGGTGGAAGGGTGAGAGTGCGTATAATCCATGGACTCAACATTAGTCATAAAGAACTCACATACTTATTGCAAAAGTCTATTAGTCATCAAAACAAAGTACTACACGCATGCTCCTAGGGGAAGGGTTGGTAGGAGTTAACCATCGCGCGATCCCGACCTCCACACAAAGGAAGGCAACCAATAAATAAATCATGCTCCGACTTCGTCACATAACGGTTCACCATACGTGCATGCTACGGGAATCACAAACTTTAACACAAGTATTTCTACCAATCCACAATTACTCACTAGCATGTCTCTAATTTTACAATCTTTATATCTCAAAACAATCATAAGGAATCAAACTTCTCACAGTATTCAATGCACTTTTATATGAAAGTTTTTATTATATCTCTCTTGGATGCCCATCATATTAGGACTAAATTCATAACCTAAACAAATTACCATGTTGTTTAGAGACTCTCAAAATAATATAAGTGAAGCAAGAGAGTTCAATAATTTCTATAAAATAAAGCCACCGCCGTGCTCTAAAAAGATATAAGTGAAGCACTAGAGCATATTGCCTAGCTGAAAAGATATAAGTGAAGCACATTGAGTATTCTAATAAATTCACGATTCATGCGTGTCCCTCTCAAAAAGTGTGTACAGCAAGGATGATTGTGGCAAACTAAAAAGCAAAGACTCATATCATATAAGACGCTCCAAGCAAAACACAGATCATGTGGTGAATAAAAATATAGCCTCAAGTAAATTTACCGATGGATTGAAGACGAAAGAGGGTGTAACACCCCAAAATTTTCTTCCTGGATTTTCAAAATCTTTTCTTTAAAAGGAGTTCTTGGAAACAATTTTGGTCTTCTGTATGAATGCCTTTTTCAAATTTTTGTTGGGATCAAAATTGCCCTAGAGGGCTCTGTTTGGATTAATGGTTTTATCTGGAAAGTTATTTTTGGAAGATTAGCATAGTTTCTTCTTAGAAAAATTTCTGTCTTAACTAGAATCTTCCTAGGTGATGTCTTTTCTTTTCTCTCTAGCACTCCCAAAATCCATCCAACAATTTTTCTACCACTCCCCAATTGTTCCACAAGTCATTCATATCTTCTAGGGCAGCAACCAACTTCTTTCCACCCCACAAAGATATTTTTCTCATTTTAAACAAGTTCCAAAATGGGAATTTGCAATATCCATGGTTTCTTTGGATTACAAAGGAACTATATTTTCTACAACATTTCTACCTCCACAAAAATTATCCTAGCAACTAGATGGTACCTACAACCCATTTCACCTAAAACATTGGGTCCCACAATTCAAAATTTTCAAAATCCATTCAATTCAAATTTGGACCAGGAACCATTTTCTTGCCCAAAACCTATTCTAAGCTTCTCCAAATATTCTGAAACCTCACCATCACTCTTGTCTCGCATCAGGACATCACCACAAAAATTTTCAGAAATTCCAAAAATGCCTAGACCCCTCTATCAATTCATCAAACACCTAGCATGCACACTGTTCATCGCTAACTGAAAATTCAGTTAGCTGAATCTAGGTTCAGTCGGCAGAGGAGATCGGTGCCGTGCACCCCTCCCCTTCCTTCTCCACCACGGCGTCGCCGTGCTCATCAATGCTCCAAACCACTGGCCCACTCCTCAGCCACTCACCGGCGTCGAGCCGTCGGCTGGCCGGTGCAGTGGCCACCATGCTCATCCACGGCGGACCGAGTAGAGCCGCCTCGGCCACCGACCTCCATCACTGCGCCGCACCCTCCCTACCTACTTTCTGTCTACGCGTCGCTCTTTCCCGCCTCTCCGTGCGCTGGCCACGCCGACCACGCCGTCTGGACCCCACCTGGCAGCCGTCGGAGTTGGTCAGCGCCGCCACACCCGTGCACAGACCTCGCCATGGATAAGGCCATGGGGGTCGAGCTCGTCCGCGCTGGCGCTTCGGGCAGCTTCCACCACTCTCACTGACACCCACCGACCACGGCCACCGCCCAAACCTACCTCGCTGACAACCGTAACTCCGGCGTGATTCGAACCTCGCCGGACCGCCTCGGATCCCCTATAAAAGGACCCCCCGAGCGCCATTCTGAGCACACATCATCTCCACCGCACTCCAATCGCTCCCCCACACACCCTTCGACCTCGAGAGGCCCTTCTTCTACAACTCCGACCACCGCTCCGCCGCCTCTGTCTCCGATCTGTTCATCGCCATCACCCCACCTCCGCCGCTCAAATCTTGCCAGTAGCCATATATCCCATCGCATCTTCAATTTCTCGCTTCAATTTCACCCCCCGAGCTCTCTCCGGCGATCTCCAACACCACCCGAAACACCATCCGCCGCCGTCAACCTCGCCGCCGTTCTGCTGCACGCCGGTGATACGTCTCCAACGTATCTATAATTTTTGATTGTTCCATGCTATTATATTATCTGTTTTGGATGTTTTATATGCATTAATATGCTATTTTATATTATTTTTGGGACTAACCTATTAATCTAGAGCCTAGTGCCAGTTTCTGTTTTTTCCTTGTTTTTGAGTATGGCAGATAAGGAATATTAAACGGAGTCCAAATGGAATAAAATCTTTGGAATGATTTTTCTTGGACCAAAAGCAATGTACCAGACTTGGAGATGAAGGCAAGAGAGCCGCCGTGTGGCGACAAGCCACAGGGGCGCGCCCTGGGGGGGCTGGCTTGTGGCCCCACGGCAGCCCTCCTAACCTTATTCTTCGACCTATAAATTCCCAAATATTCCCTGGATACCAAAAGAGAGCCATGAAAATACTTTTCCGCCGCCGGAAGCCTATGTTCCCGTGAGATCCAATCTTGGAGCCTTTTTCGGTAATCTGCTAGAGGGGCATTCGATCACAGAGGGCATCTACATCAACTCTATTGCCCCTCCGATGATGCGTGAGTAGTCTAGCTCAGACCTTCGGGTCCATAGCTAGTAGCTAGATGGCTTCTTCTATATCTTTGTTCTTCAATACCATGTTCTTCATGATCTTCATGGAGATCTATCCGATGTAATACTCTTTTCCGGTGTGTTTGTCGAGATCTGATGAATTGTGGGTTTATGATCAGCTTATCTATGAATATTATTTGAATCTTCTCTGAATTCTTATATGCATGATTTCATATCTTTGCAAGTCTCTTCGAGTTATTGGTTTGGTTTGGCCAACTAGATTGGTAATTCTTGCAATGGGAGAAGTGCTTGGTTTTGGGTTCAATCTTGCGGTGTCCTCACCCAGTGACAAAGTAGGGGTAGCGAGGCACGTATTGTATTGTTGCCATCGAGGATAAAAAGATGGGGTTTTCATCATATTGCTTGAGTTTATCCCTCTACATCATGTCATCTTATTTAATGCGTTACTCTGTTCTTCATGAACTTAATACTCTAGATGCAGGCAGGACCCCACCCGTCAGCATTTTATTCCTTTCCAGTTAAAACAGAAGACGTATTCGGATGTTTACGCGTTCTGAACAGGAAAGCGTACTCTGTCCCGAAGCGTTTTCTTTTTAAACGCGCAGGGACTGGAATTTTACAGAAAAAATCCTGGTTTTGAAAGTTTAATAACTTTTAAACCACAACCCCGTTTGAGTTGATTCTTTTTTTGAAATTCCTATTTTTCTCTCTAGTGTTTTTTAGTATTTATTTAAAAATATTTTGAGACAGGTTTTTGTACTGTGATGAAATTTTGATTTGAATTTAAATTTGGATTTTTTTTTCAGAAAAAGAAGAAGAAAACTTTGTTGGAAATTTGGAGGGGTTTTCTACTGACTACTTTGGACAAGGCAAGCATTATTGAACTTGGGATATGGTGATTGCATTTGCATGTTTGCATTGGCTTGGAATTACACCGCATGTGTAGGAAATATATCACAAGTGCATGCATGTATGGTCATATCATCTTTTGCTTGTACTTCACTCAAGTGAATTTCTTCCGTGAAGAAAGACTGTGGGAAACCAGGAGTGTACTCCTGCCTTGGACGTGCCGGCGGGCACGGGCCATTTTTGACACGGTGGTGTCACGAGACATATCTGGAGCATACCGGTCATATTAATAACACCTCCTGAGTCGACCTAGATCGAGTCTTGTTCCGTTACACCTAGCTGTATCCGTGCTGCCACGGGTCCTTCCGCAAGGAAGGTACGGCTTAGTAAGTTGTTAACCCCTGTCCGGGTACACACCACATAGAGGGCCGCGATGAGGGTTTCCACGGCCATGGACTAAATCCTGTCATTGGGTCAGGGGGCATGGGTGTTTCCGGCTGTAGCCGAGAGGGGGTCCCCCCTTGTAATCCACGCGTATGAATAGTGATCCCGTGCAGGACGTTGGTCTCCCCGTCTTAGAGTTTTACCGAACAGATACCCTGGGTGATTCCTGGCATCCGGACGGTTAAGCTGGTGTGTGCTGGTTAGGTGTGTTTCAACCTAAACATCGTAATGGGAATTAGCCAACGTCTCGGTGTTGGCTAAAGAAATCCTTTACTTGTGGGTAAAGAGTACACCCTCTGCAGACTTATATCTATTCGAATAGCCATGTCCGCGGTCAAGGACGTTAGCTGGGTGGGTCAAGTGTCGGTCCCGGTGTCGGTCGTAGGAGGAAATAATTAACATCAAGCCTGAATATTTTGCAGGATGAATTTTTGTCACTACTAATATTATCATGAATATATTGCTGATGATATGAATATTATTGTGGACTAACCCGTTTCTCTTATTATATTTTCAGAGTGTCTCAGGGGCTGGCTAGACTACCCCGGACATTCAATTTTATTTTCAAGATGTTATGAGGCGTCCCTCGAGTTCACAGGCGGTTTTGTCTCGCCACTACTCTTGTGGACACCTGTTAGGCATTTCTTTTCAAGACCTCTCGTGGCGTCGCCTGAGTTCTCGGATGGTCCTGTCTCGTCCGATCTCTCTTTTAGACACCCGATTGGCATTTCTTTTCAAGACCTCTTGTGGCGTCCCTCGAGTTTAACAGGCGGTATGTCTCGCCACTACTCTTGTGGACACCCGTTTGGCAATTCTCTTCAAGACCTACCGTGGTGTCATTTTTAGACATCCGGCAGGCATTTTCTTTTATGTTTTCTTACCACTAACACTTCACTTCTGTTCATGCTACAAATTTATCATGCCATGTTTAAACTTTGCCAGCATACAAATATATATGTTATGGTTAGCATAAGCATTTCATACAATAAGCATGTGCATTCATTATATCTTTTGTCCATTATGTTTGCGAGTACATTCCAACGTACTCACTGGCTTGTCCCTGGCTATTTACTTGGCCAGACTTGGAGGAGGACAAGCTTATGGAGGAGGATTGCGCTAGCGAACCCGACGCTTAGAGGAGTCCCAGTCAGACCACCTGTGATATAGGAGTCTACCACATGTACCATCCGCTAAGCTTCCGCTACACAAATAAAGTAGTCAAGTCTCACACTGACACTTGGCTCTATTTTATTGTATCAGTATTACAGTACCACCACACCACTGTCATATTCCACCACCGTAGTATATTGGCAAGTTTGTAATAAATTTGTTGAGTCACCCTGACTCAACCCTGTGTAATATTATATTTGTACTGGTTATCTATATCAAGGGAGTACACCAGTGGTTCTTGGGGCTGGTAAGACTCGAGGGCTCTTCTGTGATTATTTCCAGAAAGGGGCCCGACAGAGGGGATACCTTCCGGGGCATCCCCAAGCTTAGGCTCTTGGTTGTCCATGAATATTTCCTTGGGGTTCCTTGGGCATCCCCAAGATTAGGCTCTTGCCACTCCTTATTATATAGTCCATCAAATCTTTACCCAAAACTTGAAAACTTCACAACACAAAACTCAACAGAAAACTCGTGAGATTCGTTAGTATAAGAAAATAAAATCACCACTTTAGGTACTGTTGTGAACTCATTATTTATTTATATTGGTGTAATATCTACTGTATTCCAACTTCTCCATGGTTCATACCCCCCGATACTACCCATAGATTCATCAAAATAAGCAAACAACACATAGAAAACAGAATCTGTCTAAAACAGAACAGTCTGTAGCAATCTGTAAACTTAGAATACTTCTGTAACTCTAAAAATTCTGAAACATTAGTAAAATCTGGGAAATTTGTATATAAATCTTGTGTAAAAAATTCAGATCCAATTGACTCTTCTGTGAATTTATAAAATTCCTGGACTGGGCGTCAAAGTTTCTGTTTTTCAGCAGGATCAAATTAACTATCACCGTAGACCATCCCAAAGGTCTTACTTGGCACAAACACTAATTAAAACACTAAAACACAATTAATACAGAGGTAATAATGTGTAATTTATTCAAGAACAGAAACAAAACAAAAACATAAAAATAAAATTGGGTTGCCTCCCAACAAGCGCTATTGTTTAACGCCCCTAGCTAGGCATAACGCAATAGATCTCAATGATGCTCACATAAAAAGTAGTAATTTAAAAAAAAAGAGCATCATGAATCTCATGACAAGCACATTTAAGTCTAACCCACTTCCTATGCATTGGGATTTTGTGAGCAAACAATTTATGGGAACAAGGATCAACTAGCATAGGAAGGCAAAGCAAGCATAACTTCAAAACTTTGAACACATAGAGAGGAAACTTGATATTATTGCAATTCCTACAAGCATAAGTTCCTCCCTCATAATAAATTGAAGTAGCATCATGAAGGAATTCAACAATATAACTATCACATAAATCATTCTTTTCATGATGCACAAGCATAGAATTTTCATTACTCTCCACATAAGCAAATTCCTTATCATCCATGGTAGTGGGAGCAAACTCAACAAAATAACTATCATGAGACACTTGATTGACATAACCACATTGCAAATTAAAACCATTATGATAAGTTTCATGGTTATCATTACTCATTATAGCATACGTGTCATCACCATCATCATAAATAGGAGGAATGCAATCATCATAATAAATTTGCTCATCAAAACTTGGGGGACTAGAAATATCATCTTCATCAAACATAGCATCCCCAAGCTTGTGGCTTTGCATATCATTAGCATCATGGATATTTAGAGAATTCATACTAGCAACATTGCAATCATGCTCATCATTGAAGGAATTATCATGAATCACCTTATAAATTTCTTCTTTCAACACTTCATCAAAAAATTTAGATTCATGATTTTCAAACAAAACTTCATAGAGATAATCAAGTGCATTCAACTCACTGGCAATTGGCTCATCATAATTTGGACTTTTGAAAAGATTAGCAAGTGGATGAGGATCCATATCAATAGATTTTTAGCAAGCAAAGATGCAAGCAAATAGAAGGCACATGGCAACACAAGCAAAGATAGCAAACAAGGAAACAAAAAGAGATCCGGCGAGAAAAAGGCAAACGGAAAAAAAAGGGCGAATAAAATGGCAAATTGGTGAAGTGGGGGAGAGGAAAACGAGAGGCAAATGGCAAATAATGTAAATGCAAGAGATGAGTTTATGATGGGTACTTGGTAGGCTTGATGTAGACCTCTCCGGCAACGGCTCCAGAAATTGGCAAGTTGACGGGAGAGTTCTTGTCTTGACTTGCTATGTATCCTCCCCGGCAACGGCGCCAGAAATTGGCAAGTTGACGAGAGAGTTCTTGCCTTGACTTGCTATGTATCCTCCCCGGCAACGGCGCCAGAAATTCTTCCTGCTACTTCTTGAGCTTGCGTTGGTTTTTCCCTTGAAGAGGAAAGGGTGATGCAGAAAAGTAGAGATAAGTATTTCCCTCAGTTTTGAGAACCAAGGTATCAATCCAGTAGGAGGTACAAGCAAGGCCCCAATCTATGCACATGCACAAACAATCAAACACTTGCACCCAACGCTATAAAGGGGTTGTCAATCCCTTCACGGTCACTTGCAAGGATGAGATCTGATAGAGATAGATATAAAAGATTACTAATAGTAAAACTAAATAAAAGTAAATAAAATTGCAGCAACGTATTTTTGGTATTTCTGGTTTATAGATCTGAAAATATATAATGGAAAATAGACCCGGGGGCCATAGGTTTCACTAGAGGCTTCTCTCTTGAAGGAAAATCATACGGTGGGTGAACAAATTACTGTCGAGCAATTGTTAGAAAAGAGCAAAGTTATGACGATATCCAAGGCAATGATTATGCATATAGGCATCACGTCCATGTCAAGTAGACCGAAACGATTCTGCATCTACTACTATTACTCCACACATGGACCGACTCATGCCTGCATCTAGAGTATTAAGTTCATAAAGAACAGAGTGACGCCTTAAGTAAGATGACATGATGTAGAGGGATAAACTCAAGCAGTATGATGAAAACCCCACCTTTTTATCCTTGATGGCAACAATACAAATACGTGCCTCGCTACCCCTACTTTGTCACTGGGTGAGGACACCGCAAGATTGAACCCAAAACTAAGCACCTCTCCCATTGCAAGAACTACCGATCTAGTTGGCCAAACCAAACCAATAACTCGAGGAGAAATATAAAGATATGAAATCATGCATATAAGAATTCAGAGAAGATTCAAATAATATTCATAGATAATCTGATCATAAATCCACAATTCATCGGATCTCGACAAACACACCGCAAAAGAAGATTACATCAGATAGATCTCCTAGAACATCGAGGAGAACATGGTATTGAGGATCGGAGAGAGAGAAAAGGCCATCTAGCTACTAGCTATGGACCCGTAGGTCTGAGGTAGACTACTCACGCTTCATCGGAGGAGCGATGGAGTTGATGTAGAAGCCCTCCGTGATCGAATCCCCCTCCGACAAATTACCGGAAAAGGCCCCAAGATGGGATCTCACGGGAACAGAAGGTTGCGGTGGCGGAAAAGTATTTTTGTGGCTCCCTCTGATGGTTTGGGAATATATGGGAATATATAGGCGAAGAGTTAGGGTTAGAAGGCCTCCAGGGGGCCCACAAGCCAGGGGGGTGCCCCCCCCTAGGTCGCGCCCTGGCGGCTTGTCGTCTGCTGCCAGGTCTTCTGACCTCCTCGCCAAGTCTTCTAGATGTCTTCTGGTCCAAGAAAAATCATCGGGAAAGTTTTATTCCGTTTGGACTCCGTTTGATATTCCTTTTCTGTAAAACTCAAAAACAGGGAAAAAACAGAAACTGACACTGGGCTCTAGGTTAATAGGTTAGTCCCAAAAATAATGTAAAATAGCATATTAATGCATATAAAACATCCAAACCAGATAATATGATAGCATGGAACAATCAAAAATTATAGATACGTTGGAGACGTATCAAGCCCACGCACGCCAACTAAATTATCAGGTACTTTCGTTTCTTGGAAATCCTTCTAATGTTCATGAACATATGATGTTGCCTGAATTAGATACTTGTGTTTTACTTATGAATGAAGGACCTAGCATGGACAAGAAGGATGGCCATTGGAGCGGGATCAAGCATAGAGAAGAAGGTGCGCGCGCGGGAAGGAACAATGGACTTTCCAGTGGTGATTTTTGCACTTTGAAGCCACCTTAAGGAGTGCTTGGAGGCCTGACGAAATATACAACATGCCACTTCATAAATTTCATACATAGGCTATTATAGGTGCCGCGTCACCTTATTTTTGGGCCAGGCCCATGTAATTTCGAAATACCATATTATAGGTTGTTTTCAGAGTTCGTATATGTGGGGAAACTGAGTTAGGGCCGGTTTCGGACCCCTCCTCCAGGGGCCACGAAATCACCCTCTATTCCCCCATATATACAGCCCTTAGGACGCCGTTTTAGACTTGGGTTTTTTCTAGATTAAAAGTTTGCCATAGATGCAACTTCGCGTTCTTCGTTTGTGTTCCACGACCAGACAAAGGCGTCACAGAACCCCACTTTCATCAATAAAGCTTTCCGCTTATATTCGCAATATCCAGATTGCAATCTTAGTTTCTTGCTTGTTCTTCGTTTGCGTGCAGGAAACAGACCCTCTTGGTCAGGTTGATCGTGCTTCGGCGTGGTCAATAACCTCTCGGAGTTGGTTTAGTGATTGGTAAGGCGCGATGTCCTCGCACGTTCAGAGTCAGATCATCAAAGTCGACTCTACCATAAACGCTAGCCACATCTCATCGAAAGACAGGGACAACTTCGCCTCTATCAAGTGGTATCAGATTTCCAGGTTGCCCGGTGAGATTTTACCAGTTTTTCATAGTTTAGATCGCATCTGTTTCTCATACCTATAGTCCACGAAAAAGCCACAAAATATTTAGGGTTAGTTCATCATATCCGAACCAATCTGAGCCTTTGCATAATCTTTTCAGTGTTTTTACTTTGTCGAATTTGCGGTTGCATCGTCGTGTCGAGTTGATGGTCATTGGGTCTACCCCTTTAGAGTTTCGAGTTCTGTTCATAAGTTGTCACGCCGCCATACCCACCATAATCATCACCGCTGCCATACCCACCATCATCATCAGCAGCGCTGCCATACCCACCATCATCAGCACCGCTGCCATACCCACCATAATCATCACCACTACCATATCCACCATCATCATCAGCACCGCTGCCATACCCACAATCATCATCAGCACCGCTGCCATACCCACCACCATCATCACCGCTGCCTATACCCACCATCATATACCACCACCATATATCTGCCATCAATCCTTATCCATATATCCAATCCGACTCCATCCCATATTAGGGTTGATTTCGAGATCCCTTTGTTTTTGGTTTTGTGTTTCCTTGCCTGGGTAGGTTTCGGAAAAAAAATCAGAGCAGTTTTTAGGCCAAAATTTCGGTGGGTGAAAATATTTTTTCCCTATCCTATTTTTAGGCTTTTCGGAGCGTTTTGAGACACTCACCATCATAGTGATTTTTTGTCGCAATTTTTGGTCGTCGCAGACCCAAATCGCTCCCCAAAAAAATTCAAATTTTTTTTGTGCCTATCCTGTTTATACGTCTCGGGAAGAGTTTTGAGACACTCACCATTATAGTGTTTTTCTGAGAAAAAAATGCGCAAAAAGAGGTGCCAAAAACGAAAAAAATATTCAGAGTGTGCTCTTCCCATGATTACGTGTAGCGTCATGATTTTGTTGGTGTTCTAGGCTCGCGTCTCTAGCACGGTCTATCCTAGGACCAGCACAGTACCGTCGTTGAGCATTTATTCAACTTTGCATCTCTGAATTGATTATTGTTGACCCCTTTTGCTACCATATTATAAGTCATCCCAGCTACACATACATCTATGTCGTGTGTTTACACCACCTGGCAATCACTCTATCCAAGCTTTGAGAGTTTTTTACTACAACGATTGCCGATCACCGCCTGCTGCTGGGTAAGAACTGGTAAGAATTTGAGATTTGCTTGACAGGTTTGTGACACACCACCACCACCACCACTTCCTAATAGTCTGTAGGTTCATATTCTTGTGTGTTCCTATTGCTGCTAACCATGACAGGATCACAAGCCGACGAGATCAACTGGGACGGCATGACGAACAAGGAACTCCACGATAAATTTCAACAAATGATGGGTGAACAGGTGCACGACTTGGTGACGAGCCTTGGAGAGGCTATGGAGAAGCTAGATGGTTTGGAGAAGACGGTCAACGCCAAGCTTGATGCTAAATTCAATGAGGTGCTTGCACGTCTACCTCCACCAGTTGTACCTGTCGTAGCTCGGCAACAACAACTCCAACTACGCCCGAATTTCGCGGGACGAGCGCGACGTGTGCCTCTTGACCAAGACCAGAATTCTGGTGTCATTGCTACTCCTAAGACTTCTGTGGCTGCTACTGCTACTGTTGATCAGGATGCAGATTATGATGGTGATTACGATGATGAGGGAGAGGTTGCTCCAAATCAGCCCCAGGGGCAACCACCACCACACGCACCAGGTCGTCTGCATGGCTACATTCACAATGGTAGGGCTGCACCACCCCCTCAGGTACGGGATCATGACCATCTCCCTAAACTTAAATTGAATATTCCGACATTAGAGGGTAGATATGTTCCTGATATATATCTTACTTGGGAGTTAGAAACTGAACAACGTTTTACATGCTTACAATTTCCTGAGGATAGACGTGTTGTTGTTGCTGTTTGTGCATTCACTAGTTTTGCTTGTGTTTGGTGGTCTGAACATTGTAGAATACATCATGATAATATCCCTAGTACTTGGGTTGCTTTGAAAACTGCTATGCATAATCGTTGGGTTCCACCATATTATCAACGTGAATTGCTTCAAAATTTGCAGCGTTCAAGACAAGGAAATTTTTTTGTAGAGGAATATTATCAGGAATTACAAACTGGCATGATGAGATGTGGTATTGTTGAGGAGAATGAAGCTATTCTTGCACGTTTTATGGGTGGATTGAATAGAGAGATTCAGACTATTTTAGAGTATAAGGAGTATAACCCTATCACTTGTTTATTCCATCTTGCTTGCAAAGCTGAACGTGAAGTGCAGGATTGACAGGCAATGGCGAGAACTAATTTTTCTGCAGGTCGAGCTTCATCATGGACACCACGTACATCATCTACTTCCACACGTCCTCCTACAGCACCACTTACTTCAGCCGCCAACTCCAACAGAGATACAAGGAAACAGGCACCGCCACCAGCCACCAGCAAGGGCACACCTTCGGGGCCTGCATAGAGCTCTTCTTCATCCATGGCATCTACAGGGCAAACACATGAGGTTATTTGTCATCATTGCAAGGGTGGAGGTCACTATGCGAGATAATGTCCTTGCAAGCGTGCGATGATTGTTACCGAGGATGGTGGATATGCGTCCGCTAGTGATTATGATGAGGACACTTTGGATCTTATTGCAAGTGAAGAACAGGGTGCCGAGGATACTAAACAAGAGACACACTAAATGGCTGCTGACTATGCTGACAGGTATGAAAGTTTAGTTGCTCATAGTGTTCTGAGTGTGCAAGTTATAGAGGCTGAGTAAAATCATAGGCACAACTTGTTCCATACAAAAGGAGTTGTGAAGGAGCGTTCTGTTCACGTCATCATCGATGGAGGGAGTTGCAACAACTTGGCTAGCATGGAGATGGTGGAGAAGCTGTCTCTAACCACCAGACCACATCCTCATCCTTATTACATCCAATGGTTCAACAACAGTGGCAAGGTTAAGGTAACACGTACTGTTCGTGTGCACTTTAGCATTGCTACATATTCTGATTATGTTGATTGTGATGTGGTACCCATGCAAGCATGCTCCGTTTTACTTGGTAGACCATGGCAATTTGATAAAAATTATGTACACCATGGTAGGACAAATCAGCATACTCTTGTTCACAAGGATAAAAATATAACTTTTCTTCCTATATCTCCCGAACATATTATGAAAGATGACATTGCTAGAGCTAGTAAAGCAAAACAGAAGCAAAGTGAGAGTGAAAATCAGATTGTGGCAAAGGAATTTGAACAACATAATAAGCCTAATAAACAATCATCTAGTGTTACATCTGAAATAAAACTGAAGAGTGGTTTTTTACTTGCCACTAAATCTGATATTACTGATTTGGATGTCATTACATCTGTTTGTTTTGCTTTTGTATGCAAAGAGGTATTATTTTCATTCGAGGACAGGCCTCCCTCTTTGCCTCCTGCTGTTGCTAATATTTTGCAGGAGTTCGCTGACAACTTTCCACAAGACGTGCCACTGGGATTACCACCTATTTGAGGGATTGAGCATCAGATTGACTTAATTCCCGGTGCATCTCTACCCAACCGTGCGCCATACCGTACCAATCTAGAGGAGACGAAGGAGATTATGTATCAAGTAGAGGAGCTGCTTGACAAAGGTTATATACGCGAATCTCTTAGTCCTTGTGTTGTTCCTATTATTCTAGTACCAAAAAAGGATGGTACATCTCATATGTGTGTTGATTGTAGAGGCATTAATAATATTACTATTCGTTATCGTCATCCTATTCCTAGGCTTGATGAATTAAGTGGCTCTACAAATTTCTCCAAAGTTGATTTGCGTTGTGGATACCATCAAATTTCTATGAAATTGGGAGATGAATGGAAAACAACATTTAAAACTAAGTTTGGATTATATGAGTGGTTAGTCATGCCTTTTGGGTTAACTAATGCACCTAGCACTTTCATGAGATTAATGAATGAGGTCTTACGTGCTTTCATTGGACGATTTGTGGTGGTCTACTTTGATGATATACTGATTATAGTAGATCTTTGGAGGAACACTTTGATCATTTGCGTGCTGTTTTTATTGCTCTACGTGATGCACATTTGTTTGGTAACCTTTGGAAGTGCACCTTTTGCACCGACCGAGTATCTTTTCTTGGCTATGTTGTTACTCCATAGGTAATTGAAGTTGATAAAACCAAGATTGAAGCTATTGAGAGTTGGCCGCAGCCCAAAACGGTCACGCAAGTGAGGAGTTTTCTTGGACCCGCTGGTTTCTATAGGAGTTTTGTGAGGGATTTCAGCACCATTGCTGCACCTCTAAATGAGCTTACAAAGAAGGATGTGCCTTTTATATGGGGTACCGCATAGGAAGAAGCCTTCACGGTATTGAAAGATAAGTTAACACATGCTCCATTACTCCAACTTCCTGATTTTAATAAGACTTTTGAGCTTGAATGTGATGCTAGTGGAATTGGATTAGGAGGTGTGTTATTACAAGATGGTAAACCTATTGCATACTTTACTGAAAATTTGAGTGGGCCTAGTCTGAATTATTCTAGTTATGATAAGAAATTATATGCTCTTGTTCGGACTTTGGAAACATGGCAACATTATTTATGGCCCAAAGAATTTGTTTTACATTCTGATCATGAATCTTTGAAACATATTAAAAGTCAAGCAAAATGAACCATAGACATGCTAAATGGGTAGAATTCATTGACACTTTCCCTTATGTCCTTAAACACAAGAAGGGTAAAGAAAATGTTATTGCTGATGCATTGTCTCATCGTTATACTATGCTTTCACAACTGGACTTTAAAATATTTGGTTTGGAGACCATCAAAGATCAATATATGCATGATGCTGAATTTAAAGATGTGTTGGAGAATTCTAAAGAAGGGAGAACATGGAACAAGTTCGTCATTAATGATGGATTTGTGTTCCGTGCTAACAAGCTATGCATTCTAGCTTGCTCCATTAGTCTTTTGTTGTTACAGGAGGCGCATGGAGGAGGATTAATGGGACACTTTGGCATGAATAAGATGGAGGATGTACTTGCTACACATTTATTTTGGCCAAAGATGAGACGGGATGTTGAGTGATTTGTTGCTCGCTGCACTACATGTCAAAAAGCTAAGTCACGACTCAATCCTCATGGTTTATATATGCCTTTGCCTGTACCTAGTGTTCCTTGGGAGGATATATCTATGGAATTTGTTTTAGGTTCACATCGAACAAAGAAGGGGAGGGATAGCATATTTGTTGTCGTGGATAGATTTTCGAAAATGGCACACTTTATACCATGTCATAAAAGTGATGATGCTGCTAATGTTGCTGATTTGTTCTTTCATGAAATTATTCGCTTGCATGGTGTGCCAAATACAATTGTTACAGATTGTGATGCTAAATTTCTTATCCACTTTTGGAGATGTTTATGGGGTAAGTTGGGGACTAAACTGCTTTTTAGTACTACATGTCACCCCCAAACTGATGGACAAACTGAAGTAGTGAATAGATCATTGTCTACTATGCTTAGGGCTGTTTTGAAGAATAATCTAAAAATGTGGGAAGAATGCTTGCCTCGTATTGAATTTGATTATAATCATTCGCTGCATTGTACTACTAAGATGTGCCCTTTTGAAGTAGTGTATTGTTTCTTACCTCGTGCACCTATTGTTTTGTTGCCTCTTCCATCTTCGGAGAAGGTTAATTTTGATGCTAAAGAACATGCTGAATTGATATTAAAGATGCATGAGTTAACTAAGGAGAACATTGAGCATATGAATGCTAAATATAATCTTGTTAGAGATAAGGGTAGAAAACATGTTGTCTTTGCACCTGGAGATCTTGTTTGGTTACATTTGCGTAAGGATAGGTTTCCTGAATTGCGCAAGTCAAAGCTAATGCCACGTGCTGATGGTCCTTTTAAGGTGTTAGGGAAAATAAATGATAATGCATATAAACTTGAGCTGCCTGCAGATTTTGGGATTAGTCCCACTTTTAACAATGCAGATTTGAAGCCTTATTTGTGTGAGGATGATGAGCTTCCGTCGACGACGATTTCAGTTCAAGAAGGGGAGGATGATGAGGACATCCCTACTAATGTTACACCCACATCCCCACCAGCTACATATATTGGACCAGTTACTAGAGCCCGCGCATGCCAACTAAATTATTAGGTACTTTCGTTTCTTGGAAATCCTTCTAATGTTCATGAACATATGATGTTGCCTAAATTAGATATTTTTGTTTTACTTATGAATGAAGTACCTAGCATGGACAAGAAGGATGGCCATTGGAGCGGGATCAAGCATGGAGAAGAAGGTGCGCGCACGGGAAGGAACAATGGACTTTCCAGTGGTGATTTTCGCACTTTGAAGCCATCATAAGGAGTGCTTGGAGGCTTGGACGAAATATACAACATGCCACTTCATAAATTTCGTCCATAGGCTATTATAGGTGATGTGACACCTTATTTTTGGGCCAGGCCCATGTAATTTCGAAATACCATATTATAGGCTCTTTTTAGAGTCCGTATGTGTGGGGAAACTGAGTTAGGGCTGGTTTCGAACCCCTCCTCCAAGGGGCCACGAAATCTCCCTCTATTCCCCCATATATATATAGCTGCAACTTCGCGTTCTTCGTTTGTGTTCCACGAGAAGACAAAGGTGTCACAGAACCCCACTTTCATCAATAAAGCTTTCCTCTTATATTCTTAATATCCAGATTGCAATCTTAGTTTATTGCTTGTTCTTCGTTTGTGTGCAGGAAACAGACCCTCATGGTCAGGTTGATCATGCTCCAGCGTGGTCAATAACCTCTCGGAGTTGGCTTAGCGATTGCTAAGTCACGACGTCCTCACACATTCATAGTCGGATCTTCAAAGTCGACTCTACCATAAACGATAGCCACATCTCATTAAAAGACAGGGACAACTTCGCCTCTATCATCGGGAAAAGAAGCGGACTGCAAGGGCGGAAGCGTTCGGAGTAACAACCTCTCGGCAAGAAGATAAGTGAAATCCTTACTCTTTCCCTGCTACAAAATGCGGCCTAAGGAAAGACCTACGCGCGGGTGGATCCTTATCGAAATCGTTGCGCGTCAGGGGATGGAAGCATGCCCAACCCCCCCCCCCCCCCGAAAAGCTGTGAGGAGGACGATAAAGGGACCTTGCCGAAAGTGGCACTACCGGGGAGTGCTCTGGATTTATCCTTAGAAGCGCCCCTTGATAAGACGACCCACATCGGCAATGGTCCCCAGCAAGCATAAAGGTTGGAAAGGCATCGCAAAGAAGGGAAGGAAAAGAAGGATTGACACACAAACATACAAGACAAATCCTTGATATATCAGTAGTACCAACCATTTTCTTTGATTTTCTTTTAGGACTTCATCGGGTACTACATAAGTACAAAAGGACGGTGCCAGGACCAGCAACAATGGCAACGGGGACAAGTCAGAGTATGACTTCTTATAACGTCCCCGCCGGCCCCTGGGAGGGAGGCACGACAGCTTGGTGGCGGCGGCAGTGGCGTCAAGTCGGAATATGACTTTGCCTATGACCCGCCAGCCGCCGACAGAAAATCTACCACCACGATGTGGCGATTGATCCGGAAACGAGCCCCTACAGGTGGAGTTTCGTTCCCGGATCCCTAAAATGCCAGCTACGGCACCGTACGCGTCTAGTCAGACTCCACCCGCTTGATCTCGAAGAAGCTGTCGTCGTCGTCGTTGTCACTGGCGGAATCGAAGTCGCTCCCACTCGAGCTCTCTGCGCAGCACTCCAAACGAGCGTCGGACGCACCAAAGATCTTCATGAAAAGCATGGCGGCGGCGTCGAACCTGAAGTGGAGGAGATGCCTGGGGCGTAAGCCACGGGAGCGGGTCAATGACTTCCACCCCCGCGTTAGGAACATGCCGCTGCCGACGGAGAGATCGATGGCCACCCAGGCGGGGCCATTGGGACAGCCGTCCACCCGTAGCCACAACCCCTGGGGCGGATTACCCTCCATGACCCGGGAGAACGGGTCAGGGAGGAACAGCCAACTCCGAGGGAGGCGGGGGACCGCCACGACAATGGCCATTGGGACAGCCGTCCACCCGCAGCCACAGCCCCTGGGGCGGATTACCCTCCATGACCCGGGAGAACGGGTCAGGGAGGAACAGCCAACTCCGAGGGCGGCGGGGGACCGCCACGACAAATTCTTGCACCTCTTCCTCGGCATGAATGCATGCATGTGGTTGGGGAAGAGGCGCACCGCTGCGGCCACCACCGCGGTTCGACGGGGCGCCCGGCCTCCATGACCACCGCGCGCTGACGGAGCCGCCAGCCTGCGGGCCACAGACGCCTACCGGCCATGGGAGCTAGGCCCGACCTCCGCCACCATCACCACAATGCGCACCAGGCTCCGAGGGCTACCCCTCCCGGCGCCCCTGGGACCTCGAGCGCGGCCGCGGCCCCTTGCCATTGCAGAGGGAACACGCTGGAAACGGTGGCGAGAGAAAGAGGGAAGAGGCACCAAGTAGCTAAGGAAGGACTCGGAGTCGCAGATGAGTGGCACCCTCTCTAAACCCCCCCTATTTATAGGGGCGAGAGGGAGGAGAGGGGGCGACTCTCCACAGAACACTGCGAGCGCACGCTCGTACACCCGCGACTTCGACGACCGCCCTCCCCGACCAATGACGAGCGCCGCACGCGCCATGCGTCGCCTGAGGCATAGTCAAGATGTAAGGAGGAGCGACACCAATTAAATGGTGAGGAGCGGGAGGACGACGCATCATTTCTCCCACTGCTTACCCCGAGGGAGGCTAGGGGCTGGCCGCCCGTTCACCGATGTGACCATTCACTGTCAAGAGTGCCGCTTCGGCGACCGCTCTTCTCCACCAATGTCATTACCCACGGTAAATGCGCGTTGTGGGAAAGGTCAGTAAAAATTCATCACAGCTGTAGGGACGCGCGGCTACCCATGCCCATGCATTGTTTTGGGCCTAGCCCAACAACGGCGCACGTGTGTATGGCCCAGGCCCGGGGGCTACTGTCGGTGTACTAAGGACTGGGGGTCCCTAGTCCCCAGACTTGTGCACGGGCAATCGCCCCAGACCGGCAACTCTTGCCGGGCTCGCACCAGCCTCCGAGGCGAACGAAGAGTCAAGACCAGAGGAAGGCATTAGGGCCCTTCATAGAGTGGAGTAGCCATTCGCAAGCGCCCCCGGCAAGGATTCCGACCCACCAGGCCGCCGCTCCACCTCACCAAGGACGATAGTCTACATCGCCTGAGGTGTCGAGTCGGCAGGTGGGCAGGCAGAGCTGGCCGGGCCACGTGGCTATAGCGGCGGGCCTATTGCGGCTTTAACACCACCCGTCCCACGGCGTGGCAGAAGAATAAGAGATAGATGTCGGCGTACGACACCTATGGGATCGCGTGAATCCCTTTTATGGTTCGGCAGGGAAAAAAGCGTGCACAAAGAGCAGATCCAGCGATCAACGGGCCGCTGAGAAGCGTAAAACCCTACTCCTGCTTTAGTGTATTGTGAGTCTTTGAACTCTGGCTCCAGGAGCGCTATGTGATGAACAGTACATAGCCGCTACATATGCTATCTGGGCCAGAAGGTCCCCCCTGTAGCTACGCCTTGGGCCTCCTTTTATATGTCGAAGGGGTCACCAATAGTGGTGCACAGTACATACAAGAGGTGTAAAGCTGCTACAGCGTTTACATGGTTATCCCTGACGTCTTAGGACAAATGCATTAAATGCTCTGTTTAGGTGTCCCTAACTTTCTTGGGGACGGAAAAAGAGCCCGTCCCATCAGCACCGCTTAACCCCATCCGCCGTTAGCGCCTTGACACGCACCCAGGAGGACAGAACCTAAATGACAGGCTGGTCACTGCGCTGGAGCGGTGACAGGGTGGCGAGGTCTTGTCGGGTGCGAATCTTGCCGGGGCTTCGCAAGCCATCCTGGCAAGAATCTTGCCGGGATCCCAGCCTTTGGTCTTCTGTCTTCTGATTATTGACTTGAATGCTTTCTTGACATTCTTGCACTTGTATTCAGCTGTCCCCCGGCAGGCCTTGCTGCTGGTGTGGCTACAACCGTCCGTGCACAAGTATGGGGTACTGAAGACCCAAACTTTAGTACACCGACAATAGCTGGGCGAACAACACAGAAGGAGAGGCAATCCTTGCCGGGACCGTCGCCAGCGCGCCACCTCATGGCGCATTCAATGCGCCTGTCCTAGTCCGTCAGAGTTAGGTGTATCCCACTACCACTCTAACGACAGCCCCTGTAGCTG
This sequence comes from Elymus sibiricus, assembly GCA_039707655.1. Taxonomy (NCBI): domain Eukaryota; kingdom Viridiplantae; phylum Streptophyta; class Magnoliopsida; order Poales; family Poaceae; genus Elymus; species Elymus sibiricus. Next base: position 263,959,337 of record CM077675.1, on the reverse strand, counting down.
TAAGAACGCACTGTACACCCAGCAAAAGACCATCGTAGCCCTTGTGGTAACCCCTTGAACTATAAAAGGAGGCCCATGGCTACCTTGACAAAGGTCGACACTCTGTCCATTTGCACGCGTAGCAGCACCTCTCGAGTATCCTTGCCGGGTGGCTATTCCCTTGTATTTGGACCCAGATATACAGCACACAGATCATGACGTATGGTTTTACGCTCTCGAGTGGCCCGAACCTGTATAAACCCCGCACGTAGTACTGGCCGTTTGATGCTCTTTGTCCACTCGACGCCCCTGCCGAACCGAAAAGGGGCCTCGTAGGTCCCATAGATCGTCGTGAATCACACCCCCGACAAAATGGAATATCTTTTTTAAGAAGATTAGTTAATGGCCAGGAAATCTTCGAGAAATCTTTAATAAAACGCCTATAAAAACCAGCATGACCAAGGAAACTTCTTATACCCTTAATATCTTTAGGACATGGCATTTTCTCTATTGCATTAACTTTAGCTTTGTCTACCTCAATACCTCGTTCAGAAATTTATGCCCAAGTACTATACCTTCATTCACCATAAAGTGGCACTTCTCGCAATTCAAGACAAGATTAGTTTCTTCACATCTCTGTAAAACTCGATCAAGGTTGCTTAAGCAATCATCAAAAGAGGTCCCATAAACGGAAAAACATCCATGAAAACCTCAACAGTCTTTTCACAAAAGTCAGAGAATATAGCAGCCATACATCTTTGAAAGGTAGTAGGTGCATTGCATAAACCAAAATTTATACGTCTATAAGCATAAGTTCCAAAAGGGCAAGTAAAAGTAGTTTTCTCTTGGTCCTCTTTTGACACAGGTATTTGAGAAAATCAAATATCCATCAAGAAAGCAAAAATGTGTGTGCTTAGATAATATTTCTAACATTTGATCAATAAAAGGCAAGGGGTAATTGTCGTGGATTTGTCACGGCAAGATGTCCGGGTTAACGGACTTAGGTGTGAGGCCATCGCAACTATGTGGCGGCTTAAGAGGGGTTGGTCGGAATCGAGAGACGCGAGTTTACCCAGGTTCGGCCCCTCCGATGGAGGTAAAAGCCTACGTCCTACTTTGTGTTGTATTGATGATGAGAAAGATCTCTCGGTTACAAGGGTGCTGTCTTGCTACCTCTAATCTCGAGAGCCTCTAATCTGTCTATCTCTAATGACTTGAGTCTGTCTTCGCCTGTCCCTCTTGGGGCGCCTTACCCCTGCTTATATAGGTGGAAGGGGTAGGTTTACATGTAGAGTCCTACTGGGAGTAGGACTAGGACTAGTCTTTCATGAATCCTAATCCGGATCTTGTTTCCTTTGTGAGGGAGTCATCTCTCTCCTTTGTGCCTTCTCTTGTAAGCCGCCCCTCTAGGCCCGTCCACGAGCCGCCTTGCACCGGCTCGCATGCTGGGCCATGGGCCTGGTCGTCCCGTGACCCGGTAATAGAGGTGACGCATGAGCCGCCATACTGATGAGCCGGGCCATACCTCCTGCTGGGTTACCAATGAATCATCAAGTTCGGCCAGGGCTCCAGTGAGTCGCCAAGTCCCGGCCGGGTCATCCTTCAGACCGGGTTATACCGCGGGGTATATCCCCGACATTAGCCCCCAGGTTAGCTTGAATTTATTCATGGTAAACTCCTGAAATAAGAATAATAAATACGTTAAGTGACCAACTCACTCCCCTGGCCGGCTTATTTCACTGAAGTGGATCCTCAAAAATCCGGGTTTCTTCTTCATATGAATGAGCCGTCTTCTCAATCGTCTTGCTTGTTAGTGTCCTCTGAAGTAAAATATTGAGGATACAACACCTATATGCCATTGAGTCGGCCTCCAATACTCTTGGCGGGTCATCTCTGCCGGGTCATAATCATTGATGATGCTGGGTCATGATCGTTGGTGACGCTGGGTCCAAACAAACAGCCTCCAGTTGACTTGATAAATATATTGGGATGAAAATCCATCTAATGTAGAGCCAGTCTTTTAATACTTCGGCTAAAATAAGAATCTGTTGAGCTGGTCTCACTCACAATTGACATCTTGAAAACTCTCTTGAATTTTTTGATATATCCATATTACCTGTAGCCCCCAAGCTCCAAGTTTATCCATGATGACTTGGTGCTTTGCAATAATATCTTTGATTGTGTAGCCCCCAAGTGCCGGGTTGTCTTGCCTGCAGCAACCTGGGACTTGTAACTGTCTTATACCTTATAAAGATTCAGCTGGTGTAGGCCCCAAGGGCCGGCTCATCAGTATGTGATGCGCTGGGTCTTCAATTTGGACCTTATAATCTGTTTGACCAACTGAATACTGTAGCCCCCAAGTGCCGGGTCGCATGCCTGCAGCGACTTGGGACTTGAGAATATTTGATCTGAGCGGTGTAGCTCCCAAGTGCCGGGTCAGTAAGGTGTACTGGGCTAGGACTTAGAAAAATATAGAAAGGCCGGCTCATCTCCTTGAGATAACAGGGTCTTGTTGACAATGTAATGATTTGAAAAACAGCTTGCATTAGCCCCCAAGTGCCGTGGTGCGTGCTTGAAGTGACATGGCACTTGCATAGTTGATATAAACTGGACTTGAATAATGTAGCCCCCACGTGCCGGGTTGCATGCCTGCGGCGACTCGGGACTATTCCTTCCATTGCAGAATAAAATCTTATCCACTCTCCAGATGATGTTGCTGAAAGCCTTGCATATCAATGTTGAACCATGCTCCTTGCTGTAAGCTGGTATTTTTTTTGGACGAAGGAATTATAGCTATTATTCCGAAGGGGCTCTGAAAACCTCAATCATCCAATGCTGGTTATGACAACCATAATGAAAAATCCAGCCATGTTGGCTATTTAAGATATGAATAATATAACCCGGTTTGAAGAAACCGGTTCCTGCAATGTAGACCAGGATACCCATGCATATATGATGCATGGTAAGATGATGCAATGATGATGCAATGTATGATGCAATGTATGATGCAATGTATGATGTTCTTGCTTTGAAGGCACAACCAGAAGAGATCAACTCTTGTGTATGTTCTTGCTTTTTTTTCGAAAACTCATAAGCCGGTTCTTCTGGGTGGACTCGCTGCTTGAACTCTTAACAGTATAGGGTCTCTAGTGAGAGTGACCGTCAATTCCTTTGAGCGGCTCAGGGGCTCTAGGCGAGATTAACTGATAAGAGCGCAACGAACCATAGAGAGACGCAGCAAACGGCGGGTCATGCCCCCAGGGCCCATAAGCTACCTCTCACGTGACATAAATTCGTCGTTTGAACCTTAAACAGTGCAGGGTCTTTAAAAGAGTAACTGTTTAAGAGTACGAACGGGCCACATAGCGGAGAGTCGGCAGCAGATGGGTGAGTTTATCCTCGCTTTCTGTAAGCCGGCCCTCACGTGACAAGATCCGCCGGTTCAATCTTGATCATGACAGGGTCTCTAGTGAGAGTGACTATCAAATGCTTTGAACAGCTCAGGGTCTCTAGTCGAGATTAACTAGCAAGAGTTCGGCGGGTCACTTAGCGGAGCAGCAGCAGCATAAAGGCAGGTTTAACTCGAACTTGCGATGGCTGAAGAGCCGATCAAGAGGGTGTGTAAGCTAAACCCGGTGGGTTGGAAGCCCCCAAATGACCTTGTTGACGGAGTCAACTTTTTGGGTATACAACCCGGCCTTACGGTGGCTAAAGAGCCGATCAAGAGGGTGTGCAAGCTAAACCCGGTGGGTTGGAAGCCCCCAAATGACCTTGTTGAAGTATCAACATTGTTGCACCGTCTTGTAAGCCGCCATCTTGTAAGCTGCCATCTTTTTTGAAGAAACGACAGAAACTCCAAGTGACTTTATGATGGTCTAATAACTCAGGGCACCCATGTTTGAACGGTGCATCATGGCAGCTCGTCCTCTTGGGCAACTTTTAATTCTTCCGCCAATAATGTAGTAGCCCTCGGGATCGGGATAACTTCCTTGCAATGACCCGGGGTTCTCGTAAAAAACAACAAAATGTGTCGAGCCATGTCTGTAGCCCCCGAATCTTAAGTCAACTCGAAGAGGCGGCTTGAGAGTCTCCACTGAAGGTTGAGGTCAACCGCAGCAGGTTATAAATTATCTCGTATGAGCTGTGTCAGTAACCTGGTCGATGGTTCGTCCCGGCTGTTCTGTTGAATTTAACCAAACCGCAGTGGTAGCGACTTGTGCGCCTGTCCATTTGGGCGGCTCGTTATAGACGAACACTGCACCGATATGGTGATGTAGATCAAACTATGGGCGGCGTTTTGCGTGCGTCCGTTGGGCGGCTCGCACAGGCGAGCACCGCACCGATATGTTGATGTAGATCAGACTGTGGGCGGCGTCTTGTGCGCGTCCGTTGGGCGGCTCGTACAGGCGAGCACCGCACCGATATGTTGATGTAGATCAGACTGTGGGCGGCATCTTGTGCGCGTCCGTTGGGCGGCTCGTACAGGCGAGCACGGCACCAGTATGCCAATGTAGATTGGACCGCAGGGGCGGCGACTTGCACCCGCTGAGCAGTTTGTATGGATAGCTCCGGTGTGATGATGTAGACGTAGAAGTCCATCGCGGCGTTGTAAGCCGGTGCAGTCGCGATAGACGGCCACGGCATGGTAAGCCAGTGCGATTGCGAGACACGGCCGTGGCGTTGTAAGCCGGAGCAAACGGTGAGTCGCCTGTGGCGTTTGAAAACCAGCATGGACGGCGAGTCGCTGTGGAGTTATCAAGCCGGCGCGATCGGTGAGTCGCCCGTGGTATTTATAAACCGGCGCGGATGCGCGGGTCATTTGTGGCATGTTGATGTAGCCTGGACCGCAGGAGTGGCGGCTTACGAGCATCCGTTAGCGGCTCACCCATTCGTTGCACTGCCCAACGCACTGTGGACGCCGGAGCGGCCTCCCATTTATAATCTAACCTGCGCGTAAATTCATACAAGTCAAAGTACAAAAGACTCTTAATAGAGTAAGTTCACATGAATAATTTTACCCGGAAAAATATCACCTGATGATAATGTCATCGCAGCTCTAGAAAAAGCTCTTTGACTGTAGACGCTTCTTCCTCTTCTTTTTTTTAAACACCCAGCTCCCACTGCTCCTTCCCCACGTGGGCAACTGAATCCCAGGGGGCAGCCGGCGGCGGGGGTGGCAGGAGGCGGAGGAGCCGGCGAGGGGAGGTGAGGGTGGAGCATCCGTTGCTGGAGTGGCAAGCCGGCCGGCGGCTTAAGGCGACGGGGGCAGCGCGCGGCGGCAATGCAAGGGGCGCGGGGCGGCTCGCGCTGGGCAGCTCACAGTAGCGGCGCGGAGGCAGAGACTCGGCGGCGCCGGCCCGCAGCAGAAGTGGAGCTCACGGCGGGGCGGCTTGAGTTGTGGCCTTGGCGGGCGGCTCGGAGGCGCGGAGCGGAGGCGAGCCGGCGTGCAGGCGCGGCGGAGCGAGGCGGCTCGGGCGCCGTGGATGCGGGTCGGCGGGGCCAATCGCGACGGTGAAGGCAGCTGACGCGCGGGCCGTCCAGGCGGCGTAGGGGAAGCCAGATGCGGGTGAGGCCGGCCGCGGTGGGGGCGGAGTTCAGGCGCTTGCCATCCGGGCGGCGTTGAGGACCCAGCGGAAGGCGAAGCGCAGAGGGGCGATGAAGGCGTGGGCGCGGACGGGTCGCGCGTGGCGGGGCAGCGATCCGAAACACGGGAGCCGGCCTGGGCCAGCAGGCGCACAAGCATAGAGGGCGGCTTCGAGGAGGGAGACCGGTGACTCGGCGGAGGAGAGGAGCCGGGGCGGCGCGGCCGTTCAGTCGGACGGCGGGTCAGAGGTAGGCGACTTGAGGCACGGCCGAGCCACGGAGGCAGACCCTGGTGGCGTCTTGAGGTCGGAGGTGAGGCGAGGCGGCCCAGCCGGGGCGGCTTGGCGGCGCAGGGGACCGGCAGAGGCGGCTTGGCGCAGGGATCCCGCGGTTGGGGAGCGAGCCTATGGCGTCTCACGAGGACAGGCCATGGCGCGGGTGACGGGGCGGCTCGGAAGCTGTGGCGGCTTGACGGAGGCCGAGTCCAAGGCGGAATTGGAGGTGAGTCGAGGCGGAGACGGACGCGAGGCAGGGCCGGCTTGAGGCATGGCGGCGCAGGCCAGGGCGACTCGAGGCCACGTGGACGGCGCCCACGAGGCAGGGCGGGCCTGAGGTGCGGCAGAGGCCGGCCGCCATGGCGTAGAGGCGGGGTGATTCGAGCGAGGCCCGAGTCCGTGCCCACGTCTCCGTCCTTCTCCGGGTCGTGGTCTCTTCCTGTGTGTGTTTTTTTTAACTGCTCCGTATTCTTTCCTCCAGCAAGTCCTTTTAGTATTTTGACATGTAGCCAGGAGGATAACCGCACGTGAGTACTGCTAGTATACGTGCTAGCATCTTTGTTCCCTTTGTAGTATTTAATATGATGTTCCGATTGATCTGCTAGTTTGTCGTTGTATGACCACCATCATTAGTATTCTTGGAACTTGAATCTCAATTGCTCCGATCCCAACCTGATGAACATAGTTTCGATCGGAGCACCGCCAAAAATATTCGATCTAGTAGATCCAATTAGCCGAACATACGGGCAGTGGTGATGTAGAGCCCCGTGCGCCGTCCTGATAAAGAAATTCTTGCATCCGAGTAGCTGGGCTGCCGCGACGATGAAGACGCTGCCTTGGTCAGATGCTTTTGGCCCAACGCTGTGAAGTCGTTGTTGACGAAGTAGAGCCCTTCGATGTAGATCTTTTTGTGCCGACTCTTTCCCATCCGGCTGACCACGAACTTCTCGATCCCTGGGAGGGCTCCCTCCAAGATCACAATACCACCGTGCGTCGCCCCACGGTGGGCGCCAACTGTCGTGGATTTGTCACTGCAAGATGTCCGGGTTAACGGACTTAGGTGTGAGGCCATCGCAACTATGTGGCGGCTTGAGAGGGGTTGGTCGGAATCGAGAGACGCGAGTTTACCCAGGTTCGGCCCCTCCGATGGAGGTAAAAGCCTACGTCCTGCTTTGTGTTGTATTGATGATGAGGAAGACCTCTCGGTTACAAGGGTGCTGTCTTGCTACCTCTAATCTCGAGAGCCTCTAATCTGTCTATCTCTAATGACTTGAGTCTGTCTTCGCCTGTCCCTCTTGGGGCGCCTTACCCCTCCTTATATAGGTGGAAGGGGTAGGTTTACATGTAGAGTCCTACTGGGAGTAGGACTAGGACTAGTCTTTCATGAATCCTAATCCGGATCATGTTTCCTTTGTGAGGGAGTCATCTCTCTCCTTTGTGCCTTCTCTTGTAAGCCGCCCCTCTAGGCCCGTCCACGAGCCGCCTTGCACTGGCTCACATGCTGGGCCATGGGCCTAGTTGTCCCGTGACCCGGTAATAGAGGTGACGCATGAGCCGCCATACTGATGAGCCGGGTCATACCTCCTGCCGGGTTACCAATGAATCATCAAGTTCGGCCAGGGCTCCAGTGAGTCGCCAAGTCCCGACCGGGTCATCCTTCAGGCCGGGTTATACCGCGGGGTATGTCCCCGACAGTAATGATCTTTTCTAGCAGCTTTGTTTAATTTTCTGACATCAATTACCATCCAATAACCAGTTACTATCCTTTGTGGTATAAGTTCATTTTATCATTAGGGACAACAGTTATACCTCCTTTCTTAGGAACACACTGAACAAGACTTACCCATCTACTATCGGATATAGGATAGATACTTGCTCCAGAAACTTTAATATTTATGTTTTTACCACTTCTTTCATTTTAGGATTCAAGCGGCGTTGATGATCAATGACAGGTTTAGCATCAGGTTCCATATTAATTTTGTGCTGACATAGAGTGGGACTAATGCCCTTAAGATCGTCAAGAGTATATCCAATAGCAGCTCGGTGCTTCTTCCGAGTTTTGAGTAACCTCTTTTCTTCATGCTCTGAAAGGTTAGCACTAATAATAACAGGATATATCTTCTTTTCATCAAGATAAGCACATTTCAAAGTACCAGGTAATTTCTTTAGCTCAAACACAGGATCTCCCTTAGGTGGGGGAGCATCCCCTAAGATCTCAATAGGCAAGTTGTGTTTAAGGATAGGTATTTGTCTAAAGAATATCTCATCTATTTCGTTTCTTTCATTCATATGCAAATCATTCTCATGCTCTAGCAAGTATTGTTCTAAAGGATCAGTAGGAGGCACAACAATAGAAGTAAGACCAATGATTTCATCTTTATTAGGCAATTCTTTCTCATGTGGTTGTCTACAAAACTTAGAGAAATTAAATTAATGAGACACATCACCAAAGCTTACTTTAACCTTCTCTGTCACACAATTAATTTCAGCATTGACAGTATTCAAGAAAGGTCTACCAAATATAATGGGATCTTGTTATGAACCAAGTACTAAGAAATCAATAGGGTACTTAATTTTTCCACACAAGACCTCAACATCCCTAACAATCCCAAGGGGTGAAATAGTTTCTCTGTTTTCAAGTTTAATGGTGACATTGATATCTTCCATTTCAGCAGTTGCTATGTCATACATAATTTCTTGATATAAGGTAAAAGGTATAGCACTAACACTAGCACGCATGTCACACAAGCAATGATAACAATGATCTCCAAATTTTAACAGAAACAACGGGCATGCAAGCAACTGATTTATTTTTGTCAAACTCATCCCGCTTGTTTCTAACGGGTTTTGCAATTCTAGTAGCTTCATCAGAAAAGTAAATAACCTGTCCATCAATATTATCAACTAGCAGACCTTTAACCATAGCAATATTAGGTTCTACATTTATTTGTTCGGAAGGTTTAGGTGTTCTTATATTTCTTTTATTAACCACAGTTGTAGCTTTAGCATGTTCCTTAATCCTAACAGGAAAAGGTTGTTTCTCAATATAAGAAGTGGGTACAGCTGGATCATCATGGCAAACAGTTATTTCTTCCTTAACCTTAATGCGTTCCTCTAGCAATTCTTTAATAGGTGGATGAAATTTAAACCACTTCTCCTTAGGGAGTTCAACATGAGTAGCAAATGATTCATAGAAAGACGCTACTATCTCAGAGTCAAGCCCATATTTATTGCTAAACTTATGAAAAATATCAGTTTCCATAAAAGATTTAACACAATCAAACTCAAGCGTTATACGTGACTCTGTACCTTTGTCGAGTTCCCAATCTTTAGTGTTGTGTTTAATTCTTTCTAGAAGATCCCTTTGAATTCAATTGTTCTCTTCATGTATGAGCCAGTAGAAGAAGAATCCAATAGTGGTTGATCATCATGAGAAAGCCGAGCATAAAAGTTTTGTATAATCACTTCTCTCGAGAGCTCATGGTTGGGGCAAGTGTGCATCATAGATTTAAGCCTCCCCAAAGCTTGAGCAATGCTTTCTCCTTCACGAGGCCAAAAGTTATATATATAATTCTGATCACTATGAACTAGATGCATGTGATAAAACTTCTGATGAAATTCCAACTTCAAGCGATTTCAGCCCCATGATCCAATATCATCGAATAGCCTGTACCACATCAATGATTTTCCCTCCAAAGATAAAGGGAAAATCTTCTTCTTGACTTTGTCCTCAGATAAACCTGCAAGCTTAAATAATCCACAAATCTCATCTACATATATCAAGTGGTAATCAAGATGAGTTGTACCGTTTCCTGCATAAAGATTAGCTAGCAGTTTCTCTAACATAGCCGAAGGAATCTCATAATAAATATTTTCAGAAAGTTCAGTAGGTTGGGGAACGGCTCTTACCACTTCCGTTTGAGGCGAGGATGCCCCGAACAAGCCGCTCCAAGGATGATTATCCATAGTAACAAGCAACAGTTAATTTCAGCATGTACCGAAAATATTTTCTTACCAAATTCCACTCACCAAAGGCGCTTCACTCCCCGTCAACGGCGCCAAAAAAGAGTCTTGATGATCCACAAGTATAGGGGATCAATCGTAGCCCTTTCGATACGTAAGAGTGTCGAACCCAACGAGGAGCAGAAGGAAATGATAAGCACTTTTTAGCAAGATATTCTCTGCAAGTGCTGTGAGTAACAGTGATAGATAGTTTTGTGGCAAGATAATTCGTAACAAGTGACAAGTAACAATAGTAGCAAGTGTGCAGCAAGATAGCCCAATCCTTTTTATAGCAAAGGAAAGGCCTGAAACAACTCTTATATAAAGCAAAGCGCTCCCGAGGACACATGGGAATTTTCGTCTAGTCATGTTCATCATGTTTAGTTTATTCGCGTTCATTACTTGGATAATTTGGTATGTGGGTGGAACGGTGCTAAGGTGCTTTTCTTGCATGAACAAGCCTCCCATTTATGATTACCCCCTATTGCAAGCATCCGGAACTACGAAACTAGATTTAAGATAAATCTAACCATAGCATGAAACATATGGATCCCAATCAGCCCCTTACGAAGTAACACATAAACTAGGGTTTATGCTTCTGTCACTCTAGCAACCCATCATCTACTTATTACTCCACAATGCCTTCCCTTAGGCCCATTAGATGGTGAAGTGACATGTAGTTGATGTTCACATGACAGCACTAAAGGAAGCAACAACATACATATTATCGAAATATCGAACGAATACCAACTTCACATGATTACTTATAACAAGACTTCTCCCATGTCCTTGGGAACAAAAGTAACTACTCACAAATCATCACCATCTTCAAGATTAGAGGTGTAATAATGATGAATAAGGACCTGAACATATTATCTTGCACCAAGTAAACCAACAAGCATCAACTACGAGATGTAATCAACACTAATAGTAACCCACACGTACCAATCTGAGGTTTTGAGACAAAGATTGAGTACAAGAGATGAACTAGGGTTTGAGATGAGATGGTCTTGGTGAAGATGTTGATGAAGATTGGTCCTCCCACGAAGGAGGGAGTGTTGGTGACGACAATGGCTTCGGTCTCCCCCTCCCGGAGAGAAGTTTCCGCGGCAGAATCACCCGGCTGGAGTGCAAAAGGGCATTTGCCTAGGTTTCCGCCTCGAGACGGCGACACTTCATCCCGAAAGTTCCTTCTTATTTTTTTTCTAGGTCAAAACACATCTTATAGCATAAGAGGGAGGTCGGGGCACCTGGGAGGGCCACACAAGCTAACAGGGCGCGCCTAGGGGGGTGGGCACGCCCTGTTGGCTTGTGGCCAATAGGTCTCCCCCTCTGGTATATTTTTGGCTCATAAATTCTCATATATTCCACAAAAATGCTCCCTAAAGTTTCAGGTCATTTTGAGTCGAGTGAATTTTCACCCTTTTTCTTGATTTTTAGGTCCAGAATTCCACTTCCCGACAATATCCCTCTTTGTGATGTACCTTGTAAATTTAGAGAGAAAGGGCATAAGAATTGTATTGTAAAGTGGAATAATGGACAATAAAACTATAAATATTGATAGTAAATCATGATTCAAAATGGACGTATCAGTGAGCCCCGGAACCCTCCACCACAATTAAATCTAGATCGCACGGTCGAGATTAGAACTTTTTTCATTTAGTCGCGAACCGTTTTCCTCTAGCTCGGTCGTCCGCTCGCGTTTTACTGTCGGTCACTAGCCGCAGCCAATCCGGCTCTGCCACATAGCCCTTTAAACATTCGGTAGTTTTTTTTCTTTTTCTATTTTCCTTTTAATTTACAGATTAGTTTCTATTTTAGAAATTCAATATCTTTTAGGATATTTAATGTTTTTGCTTGATTCTTATTGTATTAGGTTTAGAACTTTATGAAGTTTCTGTAGATACCAAGTTTGGCCATTTTTGAAAAAAAATACATTTGAATTTGCTTCAAACACTAGTTTGTTAGTAACGTGAGTTTAAAAATAGATTTTGATTTGATTCTTTTTGCTCCTAGTCACTTGTTGAATTGTATTGCAGCCGGTTTGATTTGGGTAATTTTAGAATAACTTAAATTAGGGTTTTAGCAAAAAACAATACTGTTTTGACTTTATTTTTGTTTTGTCTTTAATCTTTTACTTTTAATTGATTTCAATTATTTTATTTTTGTCACTTTTGACAAATTATTTGATGTTTCTGTTAGTCAACTCCAGCCACTTTTTTATGTTAGTTAAAGTAAATTTTTATATTTTCGTTTCTTTTGTTTTGTAGTAAAAACTTATATAGGTCATAAATAGGGTTTGATAAAAGCTTTTTATTTGTCTCATTTTGCTATTTTTTTTTATTAAAACTACTTTCTGTTTATTTATTAGTTTTAAATTTTCGTTAATGCTAACGTAGTTGTATTAATTTCTTTTGATTTGTAATTAGGACAAAAATTAATTTGTTATAGTAAAGTCATAGAATTTTCTTTAGTGGCTCCTTTAAAGTTTTCATTGGATTATTATTTTGGTTTTTCTTATAGAGTTATTTAATGCTTTATTATTCGTTGTATATTGATTGTTAGAATTGATTGCGTGTATGATTGCTTATATGAATGTTATGTTTGATTTAATAGATTTACATCGGAGAGTGAAGAATAGTTCTGTCAAGTTATTTTTGAGAGCGATATAAATTTCATCAACTTACCAGGCAAGTTCACTTTGACCATATGTTCATACCTATGTTGTATTGCATTTAGTGTCACCTTTTTCATCATTTCCTCCAGTAGTTATATTGAATCTTGTTGTTGGGTAGAAGCATGAGGTAGGAACCCACACCATTGTTACTGAGCCCAGGAACGTTGCTCATGTTATGCTATGCTATCGTAGACATGGATTGGTGTGAGTGCTCGTGAGTGGTGTGAGAAGGAAGACTCTAGGATCAATGACGACAACTTCAAGGTGGCAACTTCAAGGCCTGCATCTACAAGACCTCAAGAATTCATGACCTGAGACAAGAATTCAATACACACTAGTGGTGGAGGATGGTTTTGATGGGCAACCTGGAGTAACAAGTGGATGACCCGGGATGCATGGATAAGCGCCATAACATCTTGCGGAAAGCTTCACCCAGACTCAAAGAGATGGAAGAATATTTCATGCCCGGAAGCTTACCTGTGCAGCCACAATTCATTATGGGCTTTAGCTTGGTTGACCTTAGTTGTGACTCTGGCTGGGACGGTGCTAGAAGATGTAGTCGACGGTAGTATTGGATGGGCACCGGACAGTGGTCACGGGAACTCTTTGAAAGATCATATTCCGTTCGTCCTATTCTCAAACACCCGGCAGTGCGTGGACTTACAAGGAGGGGACAATTCTTATGGGTAAAGTGTACAACACTCTGCAGAGTTAAAACCTAATCGATTAATCGTGTCCCCGATTATGGACAATTTGAGCCTCTGGACTTGGATCTATCTCTGAACTCTCAAGACCGGACTAATAACTAATTGTGGGCAACTTATGATACTTGTGGGCTATGAGACATCGGTTGGCGGAACCATGTCATGGTAGATAACTCTGTAAGACTCCTGATATTCCTTTGATGTGGGGAAAATAAAACCATAATTTATGCAAAAACTCAGACACAGAACCACAAAGCCTTATTGCATAGTATAGTCTTTATCATCTGCTTCTATGGTGATCTTGCCGGTACATTCACTACTAGGGAAAACCCTAGCAATAGCGCGGGTATTATGTTTATCAATAGCGCGGGCACCCGCGCTACTGATACGGCGCTACAGCTAACATGTAGCAGTAGCGCGTGTTGTCCCGCGCTGCTGCTATACATGCGTAGCAGTAGCGTGCTCCAAAGAAGAGCGCTACTGGTAATATCTGTAGCGCCTTGAGTTAGGCCGCGCTACTGGTAATGGTACGCTGCTGCTAACTTTACTCCCCACGCTACTGCTAACTTTATTAGTTTCTGATTTTTTTTTCTGCATATTTGTTTTGTATTTGAACAGGCTTTATACAAGAATCTTTAGCACATACAAATGTCATCATCATACACATACAAATGGCTGCGAGACGACGAATGTTATCATAGCATATACATACAAATAGTCTCATCAAATCATGTCGTCATCATAATCATCATCCAACACAAAGTGGTCTCTCGTCATCATCTTGAAAATAGCGATACAAGTCTCGAATACTTGCAACTACATCGTCATCCATCTAAACAATGATATACGCGAGAAGAGCTATCACTATGAGTGAGAGCGAAACTATGTAGTACATGAGGCGGCGGTTATGAGTCCTCTCTCGCGCTAGCGTGAGCCTTCTCATGTAACTAGCTTCTGCTTCTTGTCTACTTTTGAAGCCTTTATGGCTGGCGCCCGAGACCCCCTCCACTTGCGCCTGACACTCGGACCACTCGTCGTATACTCCCGGAACCTTTCCTTTGTACACGACATAGCACCGGTACTTCGCCATCAAGAATCTAGGTACCTGTTAGAGATGCATCTTCATCAAGAGAATGTACAATCATATGCAACAAAATATACTTGAGCAACACAAAAAAGAAAGGGTTAGCAACTAGATGCAACATATAGTAAACATAAATAATCAATGCAGTTTCATCGTACGCAAACTAATTAACTAGAGGTACGCAGGTCATCGTACCCAAACTAACAAAGTAGCGTTCCGCAAGTTCGGTAGGGACCGTGGACATCACAAAGTTTCATCGCTATACAAAGTATGCAAGTTCAATCGACACATATCATCATCATCGGCATCGTAAATCACTAGAACTTCCATCCTTCCAGATCATCGAGAGTGGACCCTAGCTTCTTGAACGGCGTGAGGTCCTGACGTTGCATGCCTATGCAAGTTCGGACGTCAGCTCGCGATATAGGGCCACGGTGGAACATCCCCTTCACTTCGACGACTTCTTTCATGATGATCGTCGCAATGTCCCTTTGGATGCGAAAGAAGTCATCTTTAAGTTTATAATCTGCATCTCCTTGAGATTCTACCCACTTGCGGATATGATCATCGTTTATGGTTGTCATGCGAAGCTTTTGGTGATCCCTTCTGAACTCCATCATGAGATGAAGGAGGTAGAATCCATCGTTCCTACTTGATTTCGGGACATGGATGCAGCAGAAGTTGGTTTTATGCGAGAAACCCGTCTTGCGGTTCCTTTGTTTCCTGATCTACATGTGGCCACCCCTCCAGCTGAAGCCTTGGAGAGCATCATCTAGAATATTCATTACGTGGGTGTACTCCTTCTTCTCGTAGTTTCTGGTAGGGTCGAAATACACGGCGTGGGAGACTCGCGGGTAAAGAACGATAAGGACGGCACGACCATTGCTGCGGGGAAAAAACACCTCAAATTATTCTCCATATGAGCGAGAAGGAATGATTGAAATGTACAAAAGGGATGTCCGGCACTGACTTACTTTGGATGATAAGGCAGGAGGACAACTTCCTGGTCCTTATTATGTACCATGAAGTTTTCGAGGTACTCCCTAGTAGTTTTACGCTCAAAGTCGCCGAGACTCAAGAAGGACTCGTGCATGTAGTATGGATCTACCACACAGATTTGCGAGACTTCTTCTCTCTTCGTGACGGAGCTCATATGTAGCGCAAAAAGGCGGACGATTGTACAATCGAGCCGCTTTGTCAGAAACATCTCGAAGATATGATCAAACCGTAGGAAGAACACCTCCGCGGGCCGTGTGTCGACGTAGCACTTCCGCTCAGGCACACGAGCCGCGTATGTCGGATATCCTGGATCCTTCGAGGCTAGTAGGCTTTTCTCAGTCGACAGCACATGGTCGTGCAGTCTCCTGAGATCCCCGTATATTGCCTCCAGCGGTTTCGGCGTTAGCATCGGCTCGCCCGTGACATGGAACATGGCCACCGTCTGGCTGCTATGTGCTCTGGCTTGTTTGTAGGCAGCTGAGCCTATCTTCCCCGTTCTCTTCCTCTCCTTTTTCTTGGGCTGACCTTCCAGACCCTTCCTTAACCCCTGCCCCAGTGTTGTCGGGCTAAGCACTGTACGACCCCCTACATCTTTAGGCGTGTCCTGTGAGGATTGCATGAAGAGAGACTTCTTGCAATCCCTGCTAGGACGTTCCTGCCCGGGCAGATCATCCATATCCTCATTAGCATGCTGATAGCCCAAGTCGTCATATGGCTGACTCATCATATCTAAGTCACAGTCATAGGCGCCTGTATTCAGGAACCAAAGAGGGTCCTCCTTCATCTCATCATCCATTCTTTGTTCTACGGGGGCGATTACATCAGCCACTATTGGACCCCCTTCATCATGTTGTCTGCCACTCTCACCCGGCACTACAGGCGCTGGTAATTGCATAGGCGGGGTGGTGGTGTCCATACCTGCTTGTTGATGTGTGGTTATTGGTGTGCTCTCGGCCGGCTCCAGACGAAGAAGATTCTTCGGCCATAGCAGCACCCAACCCTTGCAGCTTCCAATCCGCAATGGGGTCTCGTCGTCCTCTCCCCCTAGCCGTACTGGAGGAGGCAAATCCTCGTGCCCCAATTTCACACTCGACAAGGTAACCCTGAAGTGCCCACCGGGCATCGGCTGGCCGTGGAACGTGAGTTCCAAGGGCTTCGTTATCACCCCCTTTCCCACGTCCACCTTCTGGCCTTTGATCAAGTAGAGTACGGTGCACGGGGTTTCGTCGGCCTGCAAACACATGTCTGCGGCGTAAAACATCCAAAAGGCAACGAAAATGGAATATTCTAGATATATGTTGGTGCGACATGTAATTACCGTGAGGGCGTCGAGCTCAGCCAAAGACGAAGGCCCGCCTAGCGTGCCAGAGACTGAGGACGGGCTGCTATGAGCGGGTGCGGGTGCGGGTGCGGGAGCGGGAGCAGAACCGGTTGCATGAGCAGGTGATGGTGCGGTGGTGTTGTTCACCGAGTTCCTCCCGACGAAACTGGGCATGGGGAAATCATGTACCGTCTTGTCTGGATTTTCCTTCGTCCAGTTGATGATAGCCGGGATCAAGTTAGTAGCGAAATCATTTCTGCAGGCATGTACAGCTGCATCGACTGCCTGCTGTAGCAACTCATTTTTCTCCTCGGCTGCTTTTTCCACGTCCTCAGCTGCTCTTTTCTCGAACGCAAGCTTCACCTTCGCGTCGATGTCCATCTGACTAAACTTCTTTTTCTGCTTCTTGGCCTTCGGGCCCTCATTGTAAAACACCTTCCACGTGGCGCCGTCTCCGGCGCCGTGCACACGTCCATATTGCGGCCGCTGGCCCAAAGGGAGTCCCTTAAGTTCGTTCAAGGCCCGGTTGAGAGGGGTGTCCCACTTGGGCCTCATCGGCGAAGTAGGGCTTTCGGCTGCAAGTTGGTGTTGCTTCTCCTGCAGAAGGAACGTGAACCGTTTACGAATGTGTAGTCGACTTGATCAGAAGCTAAATGTAAGGTGGTAAAAGAATAATTACCAGTATTCTAATCAATTTCCTCATGATCGGGTCCGTGTAAAAAACCTTCTTTTCCTTGTCCCACTTGTAGCGGGCCCTGATGAAGTCACGCTCCAAGGGGTTGGTGAACTTCGCGAAGGGGTCTGGGAGACCCGCGGCTTCACGTTTCGCGTCCTCCTTATCCCATATGGGCCTTTTGCCAAGGTGACCACGGCTTCCGAGGCGATGCTTCCCCGTGTTCCTTTGCTGAAGGCTCTTGAATTTCGCAGCCTTAGCCTTGGCTGCCTCGGTAGCGCAAGTGTCCTTGAACTTTTCGAACTCCTCTTCCGTAAGTGTCGGATTTTCCTCCAGAATCTTGGACAGGGGTTCCTCAGCCTCAATAGCTTGTTTCACCCTCCCTTTCCAGGAGGCCAAATCATTGCTGAACATGCCCATGGCGTGATTGTTAATCTTTTTCATCTTCTTATCATCCCACGGGTGTTCTATGGCGTCATCCCGGTCGGGGAACTTGAATCTCTTATGCAACTTCGTCAGGAGCAACTGCCTCAAATGTTCTTCACTCCTTAAGTCATCGTCGTTGATGCTCGCGCATTCCCGTAGGATGCATCCTACTTGGTTCCCATAGCACTTGCGAGGTTCTTCCGGCTCTAATGGCTCAAACTTGCCAGGGGCCATCTTTGTGATCACCAGTCGTCCGATGCCGAGTTTGTTAGGTTTTCGTATCCTCTGCTTCTTCTTTTCGGTAGCGGCATCGGCGCCAGTACCTTCCTCTCCGGTCTCGGCGCCGCCATCGGTGCCGGCGCCGTCGGTGTCGGTGTCGGCGTCAGTACCATCATCGAGGCCGACCTGCAAACCTTGACTGTGCTTAGCAGACAAAAAGTCGAGGTACTGTTGTTCACCCTCATAATCCATCTCGTCTGCATCTTGGTCAGAAGGCCCGGTTTCTTCGTTGTTCGACATGTTTCCTATGATTAAGTCTCCTCGTTTAATTCTAAAACTATAAAAAAATGAGAAATGACATAAAAAAAGATCTATGTTTGCCGGAATGCCGTTTCCCAGCAAATCCCGGCACTCGATATGCCTACTTTCTAGCACAAGTCATGCCAAAATTCACGGAAAATTTCGGCATGACCTTTGCTAAAAAGTGGACATATCGAGCGCCTGAAATTCACCGGAACAGAAATGAATCAACATTCCGGCGAAACATAGGCCACTCGGATCATTTACCCTGCACATAATCATCATTTTCCAAATATGACATATCCAAAACATCACATGTCCAAATATGACATGTCCAAATTCCAAATATGACATGTCCAAATCACATGTCCACATATCACATGTCCACTTCAAATTCTGTTTTTTTAAATAGCAACAATTGCTTAAACTAAAAAATGCAAGAAACCTATATAATCAATTCTGTTTTTTCTTTTAACTAAACCTAAAACACCTAACCCTAAATTTCTGTCCTAATTTGACGAAGAACCTAATTAACCTACTGCCCTAAATAACTAGGGTTCATACTAACTAGGGTTCATAATATAGCCAAATTAACCTACTAGCAGAGAGAGGAGGAGCGGTGGGGGGCTTACAGAGGGTGTAGGGGCGAGGTTGGGAGGGGAGGAAGCAGAGGAGGGAGGCATGGCGCGCCGGGGCCGGGGTCGGGGGCGTGGGCGAGGTCGCCGGGGTCGGGGGGTCGGGGGCGAGCAGCGGGGTCGGGGGCGAGGGCGAGGTCGCCGGGGTCGGGGGGTCGGGGGCGAGCGCCGGGGTCGGGGGCGAGGGCGAGGTCGCCGGGGTCGGGGGGTGGTGGGCGAGCGCCGGGGTCGGAGGGTCGGGGGCGAGCGCCGGGGTTGGGGGCGAGGGCAGGACTCCGGCGAGGGCAGGGCTCCGGCGAGGGCAGGACTCCGGCGAGGGCAGGGCTCCGGCGGCGACGAGGTGCCGGGGAGAAGAGAGAGTGGGGATTTGGGGGAAGCAGAGGCGGGAAACGGGGATTTGGGGGAAGAGAGAATGGGGATCCGGGGGTTAAGTCGACATAGCAGTAGCGTGTTTCCTAAAAACACGCTATAGCTCTTTTTCGGAAAAGCGCTACTGCTATTTTTCCTAGCTATAGCTCTTTTTCGGAAAAGCGCTACTGCTATAACCAGTATCTATAGCAGTTTTCCTGTTTGTTTCTTCTATTGTCTTTTCCTTTATTTTCTCTTCCTTTTCTTTTCTTCTTTTTGTTTTCTTTTCTTTTCATTTGACGGTTAAGTATGTATACAAAATAGGAACATATATATTACATCATTTGACCCATGCATAACAGTTAGTGTCCACACAAAATAGGAACATATATATTACATCATTTGACTGATAACGGTTCCTCAGCGTCGACGTTTTCATTTTTGAGTGAGCTTCTTTCCCTTCTTGTTCGTTGAAGAATAATTGAGCACCTCATTGTGACTTTTCCTTTTCCATGGAGTACGATCTTTCTTAGGTAATGTAGTATTGATTCTTCTTTTGACGTATACTTCATCATCATCGTCATCTTCCCTCATTGGGTTGCCGTACTGGTCGTAGTCTTCCTCGTTGGCGACTCCATCCATTCCAATGATATTCCTTTTGCCTCTCCTCACGACAACACGGATGGGATTGCACGGGTCGGTTATGAAGAAGCATTGTGTCACGTGCTTAGCGTGTACCCATTGCTCGTTTTTTGCGATAGCGTTCACGGTACCGCTCTTGACGTCGGGTATAGTCATGGTAGTGAAATACCGGTTTTCTCTTTCGACATTCTTAGCCCATCTGACACGGAACATCGTCGCGTTGTGCAGTCCAGAGTAGTCAAGCTCCCAGATCTCCTCGACCCTTCCGTAAAATCTCTCAGTTGCGCCGTTGTCGCTGTCGGTCATGCATTTCATCGTCACCCCTGAGTTCTGATCATCACTGCCCATATCTTTGGCCTCCGTGTAGAATGTGTATCCGTTGATATCGTATGCCTGATAGGTGATGAGGTTGGGCGAGGGGCCATGTGCTAAGGCGTATATGAGCAATCGGTCCTTAGAGCCCTCTTCCGGGGGATTAGCAATAATATGCTCTTTGAACCAATGCAGGAAAGTGGAGTTGTGCTCTCTAGTAACTTCGTCGTCCATCCTGCATACCCCCCGGTCACGATTCTTCTTTGCGATAGTTTCTTTATGCAGTGCCGCGAAAGGATCTACCTGGTGTAGGTGTTGTAGCACTACCAAGTTTGCTCTGTCAAAGTCGTTGCGTCGATCTGAGTAGGCCACATGCCGTTCCCTGCGACCGTTGGAGTGACCTCCTCCTTCGAGCCTCCCATTGTGCTTGTTAATGGGCAAACCAACACCAGGCAGCCGGTCTACGCCATATAGAAAATTCTCGCAGAAAGAGATGCACTCTTGTGTCAGATAGCCCTGGACGATGCTTCCATCCGGACGGGACATGTTACGAACGAATCCTTTGATGATCCCATTCATCCTCTCAAACGGCATCATGTTGTGCTGGAATGATGGCCCCAGGTCTATTATGTCGTCCACAATATGGACACACAGATGCACCATGACGTCAAAGAACGCAGGCGGGAAGTACATCTCAAGCTCACATAGTATGACAACGATCTCTTCCTGTAGCCTTCGGAGCTGCTTCACACTGATCGACTTTCGAGAGATGACGTCGAAAAAGTTGCAGAGACCAATAAGCGTGTCACGGACGTGCTTCTCCATTATCCCTCTAAGGGCAACAGGTAGTATCTGCGTCATCATCACATGACAGTCATGGGACTTCATCCCGCTGAACCTTTTCTTCTTCGTGTCTAGATATCTGCTTATCTTGCCACAGTAACCGGAACTAACTTTGATTCCGGTAAGGCACTTGAAGAATTGATCGATCTCATTCGGACTTAAGGTGAAGCAAGAAGGGGGGCAATAATCCTCTTCCTTTACTTTTTTGCCCTTCTTCTCCCGCGCCTCTGTCTCCGTCTCTGTCTCCTCTGACTTTTTACGGGGCGGCATGTGCAGATCTGCCTTGATCTCCAAATCTTGCAAGTCTTTTCTTGCCTTCGGCCCATCCTTGCTCTTATCCGGCATGTTCATCAGTGTCGCAAGCAAGCTCTCAAGGACATTCTTACAGATATGCATTTGATCAAGGCAATGAGGCGTGTCGAGTTTGTGCCAGTACTCCAAGTCCCAAAAAATAGACCTCGTCTTCCATACCTTCAGCAGCGGCTCCGGCGCCTTTTTCATCGTCTTTCCCGGCGCGGGGCACTGTTCCCAGTTTTTCAACAGCTCATCGATTTCGGCGCCGCTCCGCTTACGTGGAGGTCCTCGATGCTCAGCCTCACCATTGAATAGATCTCCACGGTTTCTCCACGGGTCGTCCTTCTCGAGCCATCTTCGATGCCCCATGTACACGATTTTCCCAGACCCGCCATCTTTCCTTGACGTTAGCTACTGAGACGTCGTATCATCCATGCACCGCGTGCATCCACAATATCCATGGCACACCTGTCCTGCGACATATCCGTAACCGAGATAGTCGTGCACCGTCGTGATCAACGCGGCTCTGATATAGAAATACCCGCCTTTGCTGGCTTCCCATGTCTTGGCCGGTGTTTTCCATAACGTGTCTAACTCCTCTTGAAGTAGCCCCAGATACAGATTAATATTATTTCCCGGTTGTTTCGGCCCTTGAATCAGCATGCTCATGTGTATGTACTTCGACTTCATGCACAACCAGGGGGGGAGGTTGTACATCCATACAAACACGGGCCATCTGCTATGGTTGGTGTTCTGGTTGCCAAACGGATTCATGCCATCGATACACGCGCCGAGCACAATGTTCCTTGCATCACATGCGAAATACCGATATTCGTCGTTGAACGCTCTCCACTGGCTTCCATCCACGATGTGTCTCAGCTTCGGATCATCTCCATCGTCGGGCTTCTTCCTCTCCGCATGCCAGCACATGAGCTTTGCTTCCTTGGGATCTATGAAATACTGCTGGAGACGGCTAGTGATCGGTAAGTACCATACAACTTTCTGGGGAGATTTCTTCCTGGCCTTCTTGTATCGAGAAGCATTGCACACCGGACAGCTTGTTTTTTCCGCGTGCTCCTTCCGATAAATTATGCAATCGTTGATGCATGCATGGTATCTAACGTGCGGCAGATCAAGAGGGCACACGATCTTCTTGGCCTCATCCACACTAGTAGGACATAGATTCCCCGCGGGAAGAACATCCTTTAGGTACTTGAGAAGCTCATCGAGGCTAGTGTCGGTCCATTTGTTTTTAGCCTTCGTCTTCAGGAGTTCGAGCGTGAAACTCAAGCGGGTCAACTCGGGATTGCAACCATGATACAATGGAGTGTTCGAGTCTACCACCAATTGCTGCAGCTTGGCCTCCTCTCTAAAAGCAGCTCTCTCAGTACTCGTCTCCTTGCGAAACAGTGCTTGAACATGAGGGTCCCGCACGATTGAACTTAGTACCGACAAATTCTGTGGCGTGGAGTCCACGTTTTCTCCGCCTCCCTGTCCGGCCCCTTCTCCGCCGCCATGTCCGGCCCCTTCTCCGCCGCCATGTCCGGCCCCTTCTTCGCCGCCATGCCCGGCCTCTTCCCCACCGCCGTGTCCGGTCCCTTCTCCGCCGCCATTATCGATCATCTCTTCGTCTTGCCCCGTGTCGTCATTGCCTGCCCCGTCGGCGTCCTCAACATCATCATCCTCATCTTCAATTATCCACCGAGTATAGCCATCCATGAAACCAGTCATGAGCAGGTGCGCCATCACACGACCATCGTCATAGGGGTCGAGCCAAGCTCGTCCTTTGCATCTTCGACACGGACATAAAACCTCTGTCAGGTTATTTTCTTTCATGTCCTGCACCGCCGACCGCAACCACCTGTCCACCACTGTTCCACTGACCATCATGAACGCCTGCACGGTAATAATAAACAAATTGATTATAAAAATGCATGCATGCATCAAAGTCATACAAAAATTCAGCATGACCTTCCCTAAAAATAGGACATATAGAGTTTGCCCGGAATTCGCCGAAACGGAAATAAATCGACATTTCGGCAAAACATAGGCAACTCACAAGCACAATTCCGCGGCAACTCATGCCACACACACAATTTCCATCATATCGCCCGATTATGTCATATCGCACACATACACATATTTCCATTCTTGCAAAAGCATAAATTTTTAATCACCTATCTCGAGATTGAGCTATGTGATGATGATGTCGATAGGTGTCGCCACACACACCTATGGAATGATCAAAAGTGGACAAAGCTCTTCTTGATAAGGCTATAGATCTAGTTAGGGAGGTACAAAGGTCACTTAACTAAATGCTAGCTAGATCTACCTAGCTAGCTAGTTTGGGAGGAGACAAGTTCAACTAGTGGAGGGGGAAGGAAAAAGAGAAAGGAGATGCATTAATGGAGGTTGGTGTAGTTAGCTAGGAGTAATAAAGAGAGAGAAAGATAGGTAGAAGAAGGAGAGTAATGGGGGGAGAAGTAGTGAGGAACAAGCAAAGTGAGGGAGAGAGGAGGTGGGAGCTAGGGGAAAGTGAGGAAGAGAGGAGGGGAGGGGGGTGGAAAAAGGTGGTATGGTTGCGGCTTAGCAGTAGCGCTGGGTGCAAAACGCGCTGCTGCTAATAAGATGTGCTACTGCTAAGAGGGGCCCGCCATGTGGCCAGTTTCAAAATTAGCAGTAGTGAGTTGAAAAAAAAGCGCGCTACTACTATAACATTAGCAGTAGCGCGGTTATCGTGGATGCGCTACTGTTAAACCTAGTGTGGCGGGAACGGTCGGTCAATTTTAGTAGCAGCGTGGTTCTACCGAGCCGCGCTACTGCTAAGTTAGTACCGGTAGCGCCTGTCTGCATACCGCGCTACTGCTAATTAGCAGTAGCGCCCCATCCTGTCCCGCGCTGCTGCTAAGATTTTGTGTATAAGGTTTTCCCTAGTAGTGATTCAATGTACTGACCTACATGGATGGAATGTATCATGTTGCAGGAATTCAACGATGAGTAAAAGTTACGATATAGGGTTACGATCTACACTCAACTTATCGTTGGTGTTGATGGGACTCCACACCCTTAATGATTTGTTTCCGCTGTGATATAAGCTCTACTCTAGATCTACGGTATTTATTTTACCTGTGATGTTATAGTATTTCATCGAAATACTTTGTGTGCGAGCATACTGATCCAGGGATGGCACAGAAAGCAAAGAGACTTGACCGTATTGGGTCAGGTTGCTACACGTATCTTAAAGTTTGGGGCTGCTGTCGGCGTTAAAACCGGTAGATCTCGGGTAGGGGGTCCCGAGCTGTAGATCTTGGATCGATGGGTAACAAGGAACGTAGACACGGTGTTTACCCAGGTTTGGGCCCTCTTGAAGAGGTAAAACCCTACGTCCTGCTTTTGATTGTATTGATGGGTGTATGATGATTACAGAGTCGATCTACCACGAGATCAGATGAACTAAACTCTAGATGATTCAGAGTAATGGTTCCTGCCTATATGAGCTAAACCCTCTGGTTTATATAGACACCAGGGGTACCTAGGGTTACACATGGTCTGTTATCATCAAGGTATAAACTTGCCGATCTTGCCATCATGACTTGAAGGACACACCAAGATATCTAAGCTTTGCTTCCTGAACACGGGGTTGGTGTCGGTGTCAAAACCGACGGATCTCGGGTAGGGGGTCCCGAGCTGTGAGACCTGGATCGATGGTAACAAGAGAGGAAGGGGACAAGGTTTTACCCAGGTTCGGGCTCTCCTATGGAGGTAATACCCTACGTCCTGCTTGATTGTATTGATGATATGAGGATTACAGAGTTGATCTACCACGAGATCAAGTAGCTAAAACCCTAGATGAGTTATGTTGGCCTACAACCTAAAACCCTCCGGCCTATATAGACGCCGAGGGTACCTAGGGTTTATACATGGTCGGTTACACGTCAAAGGGATAAACATGCCGATTCACTACTTTAGACTTGGAGGACACGCCACGATCCTTGAAGCTTCCATCCTGGAGACAAGATCCTCGATCCATCCAGTGTCCGGCGAACAGCCCATACAGTCCGGCCCATAGGAAATAGGTCGGCCTCCCGAGGACCCCTTAGTCCAGGACTCCCTCAGTAGCCCCCGGACTAGCCTCCAACGCCGAGGTATATCCGGATAATCTTGTATGCCGAAGTCTTCGGCTTGCGAGGCGAGTCCCTCCATCCCTTCCTGTTCGGCAACCATCCTGTCATCGGTGAAATCCCAAACGTCACGGGATTGCTGGGTCCACAGTAATAGCGTTTCTTGATCTTTGCACATCGTGGGAAGACGAGCGGCTCAGCAGCCTTTCACAAAACTACCCCTCCACAAGGGAGGCACCACCCATTTAAACAAACTGAATTGTGGACCAAACCACACCTTCTCCTTCCCCATCGGAAAAAACCTCTAGCGAAAGGTTTCCACCAAAAATGGCGAGCGCCCCCAGTTCTTCCTCCAATCCTTATGGATCCCGTCCCGGGGACTAGACTAGCTGCTCCGTGTCGCTCCTTCGACTTCGCGACCTCGAGACCCAAGGGTACCTTCCTTCCTCAGATCTGACAGCCGTCCGTGCCGGTTTGTCTTCATTCAATGGCGAGGCCCTCGCGGAGAATTTCCCCCATCCACAAAAGGGGGAGCATGTATGCTTCGTGCCATTCCTCCTGCGAGGTCTCGGGTTTCCCATTCATCCGTTCCTGAGAGGGTTACTGGTGTTTTATGGGATCCAGCTCCACCACCTCACCCCAGGGTCTATTCTGCATATCTCGGGCTTCGTCGCCCTTTGCGAGATGTTCCTGGGCTGTGAGGCACACTTCGAGTTGTGGAGGAAATATTTTTGCCTCGTCCCTCGCACTCGAGACAAGACAATTTTTGAGATCGGCGGAGCCGAAGTATGCTGCATAGCGCGGACGGCATATCCCGTCGGGACACCGAAGGAATCCGAACTATGGACTTCAGAATGGTTTTATATCGAGGACGTGCCTTTATTCGATCCAGCTCGGAGGGGTCTGCCCGAATACTCCAATGCCCCTTTGAAGAAAAGGTACAACTGGCGTCCGAAGAGCCTGTTCCAGGAGGACAGCGTTGAGGTGCAGCGCTTAGCAGCCCGTGTGAGGATACTGGCCCATCATAAGCTGACCATGATAGATGTCAAGGCCGCTGCCATCACCCGGTGCGTCCAACCCCTCCAACAGAGGATACACCCTTTGTGGTGTTACAACGGGACAAGCGACACTACTCGCTCCCGAAGACTGGGTCCCACCGATCAAACAGCATTGGCCGCCGCACTTGCTGACCTATACAATGGGGAGCAAGAAGATTTTATTCGCCGGTCGACAAAGGAGGGATACTCGAGCCTCAACCCCATCGAATGGGTAAGCCTTTCTACCCTGTGACCACAGTTCGGGTTCTCAATTTGTTCCCTCTTGACCGAAGTCTTTTATCTTTATGTGAACAGGAATGGAGGAGGTTTATCAAGACAGTCAACTGTCCGGCCCCTCAGCCCGAGGACTATTCCCGTGATGATGACCCGGGCTATCATGAAGACCCAGACCTGTCAATCAAACTCGAAGACGGGGTTTTCTACCAGGAGGGCCTTGACAGCTCCAAGGTGGCCATTGTTGCCGATTACTCTGGATCCTTTCCTTCCCCTGCAACAAGCAAGAAGAAGAAGACGTCCCGCAAGAGACAAGTGTCCTCCACTGACCCCAACGCGCCGGCTCCTACACCCAAGCACCGTAGATCCGCGCGGCATGCGCCGGCAGCGGCGGTAGTGCCTGGACTGAAAAGCAACAAGGATCCGGCGAATGAGCCGGTCGCGGGGGCGAATCCCCCTACGAGTTCATCCCCAAGGTATTTCGCTCAATCGTTTGATTAGTATCACGATTGATAAAACCTCACAAGAGACCTCTTTGTCAAAATATTTAGGCAAAGAGTTCGGCCGTCACCCGCCGAGGGCGTCGTCAGGACGTCCGGCGGTGCTCAAGATTCTGGGCCTTCCGCACATGCTGATCCTGCTGCGGGGGTCCCCACCGTCAATCCAGCCCCAGCCGATTCTGGTGACACCATATCTGTCACCAAATCAGAGGTTGGGAGTGCTATGCATCATCGGCAGCGACGAGAGGCACTGCGTCATCTGGCCTTTTCCGAACAAGAGTTCGGTGCTCTTCACACGGCGGATGCACACCTCGGAGCCGCCCGAGCTAGGTTCGGGGAGGCTGTGAAATTGATATCGTCCAGCCTACAGGTGAGTAGTCGATTTATTAAAGTCTGAACACTTGAGTAAACCTAGTAGCCCCCGATCCTTAAATTGGTCGGTATGACCGAATTAAGGATCTCCGTAGTAATTCACTAGTAATGCAGGCTTCTAAGCAACAGTGCGAGCAGCTGGCCAAGGAACTGGAAGCCAGCCGAACACAGGTCGAATCTGTGAAGGCCGAGTTGGAGCAAGTGAAGAGCTTTACTCGAGAGGCACTTGGTGAGTATATCTGTTCTACTGATCTTAGTATATCCCCATGCTTACACGAGGGTACTATGTAGCAGCTGAATCAATAGGGAAATTACAAAAAGATTTTGATGTAGCCCGAGAATCTCAGCAATATGCCGAGTCCCAGCAGGTGGCTGGCTATCGTGTTTTACAACGGCACCTTGAAGAGAAGAACCGCCTGACGGAGGAGAACAAAAAGCAATCCGAAGAGATTGAGAGCTTAAAGGCTCAATTGGCCCAGGCCCAAGGAGAAAACCAAAAATTACAGAGAGGCATGTTCGGTAAGTGTGATTTGAACATCAGAAAGTATCTCTTATAAATGAGGTGTGATACGCATGCCGTATCTTATGTGCAGGTTTACTGTTTGGGCGATCCGAAGAGGAAATCGGATCCTACTAGGGGAATCTTCTGAAGGAGCTGTCCGCCCTTCATGAGCGGGCTCGGAAGGCCATGAAGAGCATGGTGAAAGGACTGTGGCCTGCCGAGCAACCTCCGGAGGGGTTGACCGAACTGGTCGATCGCTTCAAGGGAGCCCGAACTAGGTACGAGCTGTGGAAGACATCGGCTTGTCGGGAGGGAGCACGAGAGGCGTGGGCGATGATCAAGACCCGCTATACAGGACTTAACCCCGAGCGTATGGCTTAGGTTGGGCCAGTAGGGTCAGATGGACAAGAAGTGCCGCTCCACCTAGTGTACGACCAAGTGATGCCTGTCGCCCGTCTCTCACAAGAAGATTGCTCCCTGGACACCATGATCGATAATCTCGATCGGCAGCCAGATGTATGATTATATGTAGCTATGTACTTTAATAGTCGAAGGATTGCTCCGTCTGTGTTGTAAACTTTGTCTTAACCGGCCATCGGCTTCAGCCTCCCGCACTAAGAGCTTGGGAGTGTTCCTTGTAAATTATCACCCTAGGGGAGGGAATTATGTTCGGGGAACCAGGCAATCCGGCCATGTGGTGCGAACAGACAGAAAGAACACAGGGAGATATGTTATATTACTGCTTAGCGTAAGAAACATCTTCCGAAGAAAATAGTACCCCTATCGATACCTTTCGTCAGGGTTCTACGTAAATCGTAGGAAAAAGGCCGTATACTATTAGTATGCGGCTAAGGGCTTGTGTGAGGGAACAAGCCCGAATAATGGTCATGACGACCATAAGTGTATTAGTTTAATCTGTCATAGCCGATCAATTGTCTACTGAAGATAACTAGCTTTTGGCTTCACCCGTCTGAGGTACGTATCCGGATGAACTGGTCGTAACAATCGCAGAGGTGCTCCCTTTACCCTCTAGCCGAACAATCGGGAACGTAGAGGGTAAGCACAGGAGCAAGGCAACCCAGCTTGGCAAATTCTTAGTTTGAATTGATGCATATGATGGCGTAAAAAACGACAAGGAAAGTATGCGTACACACTAAATGTGAAGAAGCGCTTATAATATAAAAGCATTGGCTTCGCAAAGAAGCCCCCAGGTGCTATGTTCGGTTATAACACTTAAAGGTGTAGGCCGAAAATCTTAGTACAAGATCGGTTGAACCGAACATAGAGTTGGGAAGGAAGAGTATCAAACCTGCCAAAAATCAAGATGGGAGGGAAAGTAGAAAAATAAATAAAAAGAAAAGAGAAATCAAGGGGAAAGAGTGTGACGACACCGGTTTATCCGTAGAAACGCCGAAGACGAGCTGCATTCCATGGATTTGGTTCGAGGTGATTATCTGACGGGTCTCGAAGACGGTAGGTCCCTCCCGCGAGTACTTCGTCGATTATGAAGGGGCCCTCCCATTTGGGGTTGAGTTTATGCTTCTGCTTCTTCGGAAGTCGTAAGACGAGCTCTCCCACGTTGTACGCCTTTGCCCTGACCTCCGTACTTTGGTAACGTCGAGCCTGTTGTTGGTAAAAAGTGGAAGGAGCCCGAGCTATGTCACACTCTTCTTCTAGGGCGTCTAGGTCGTCCTGCCAATCTAACTCGGCCTCCCTTTCCTCGTACATGCGCACCCTTGGCGCGTCGTGAATAATGTCACAGGGGAGGACCGCTTCTGCCCCATAGACCATGAAAAACGGTGTGTATCCCGTTGTTCTGTTCGGGGTGGTGCGCAGGCCCCATAAAACGGAGTCGAGCTCCTCTACCCAATGACAGTCGGACTCGTGAAGAGAGCGGACCAAACGTGGCTTAATGCCGCTCATAATGAGGCCGTTTGCTCGTTCGACTTGGCCATTGGTTTGCGGATGATAAACCGATGCGTAGTCAAGCTTAATGCCCATGTTTGCACACCAGTCTTTGACCTCTTGGGCCGTGAAATTGGATCCATTGTCCGTTATTATACTGTGCGGAACACCATAACGGTGTACCACGCCGGATATAAAATCGATTACTGGTCCGGATTTGGCCGACTTGACAGGTTTTGCCTCTATCCATTTGGTGAACTTGTCCACCATGACCAGTAGGTATTTATTTTTCTTGGTCCTCCCTTTAAGTGGTCCGACCATATCCAGCCCCCAGACCGCAAAGGGCCAGGTAATCGGAATAGTCCGAAGAGCTGTCGGGGGCATGTGGCTTTGATTTGCAAAAAGTTGGCACCCCACGCAGTGTTTGACAAGTGACTGGGCGTCCGTCCGAGCTGTGGGCCAGAAAAATCCAGCCCTAAATGCCTTGCTAACCAAGGCTCTTGCTGCGGCGTGGTGACCGCCCATCCCTGCATGGACTTCGGCCAAGAGTTGCCGACCTTCTTCCTCGGATATACACCGCTGTAGTATTCCGGTCGTGCTTTTCTTATAGAGCTCCCCCTCGTGTACTTTGAAGGCTTTGGATCGCCGAACTATGCGCCGCGCCTCCGTCTGATCGTCGGGGAGTTCTTTGCGAAGAAGGTAGGCGAGGAAGGGCTTGGTCCATGGCGCGATTACTGCCATGACCTCGTGAGCCGAAGGCGTTTCGTCCATTACGGAACCGCCAATGATCTGATCGTCTGGTTCATTTATAGGGGGAACAACCTCGTCCGCACTAGTCAAATTGGTTCCCTTATCATCGTCCTGCCAAACCACGGATGGCTTAAAAAGTCGTTTCAGGAAAGTGTTTTTTGGGATGGGGTCGCGTTTAGCCCTTAGGCGAGCCAATATATCGGCGGCTTGGTTGTTGTCTCTAGCGACGTGGTGAAATTCCAGCCCCTCGAACCGTGCGGATATCTTGAGGACGGCGTTTCTGTAAGCCGCCATCTTCGGGTTTTTGGCGTCGAATTCGCCGTTGATTTGGGAGATGGCCAAGTTAGAGTCCCCCCGTACCTCCAGCCGGCGTATGCCCATTGATATTGCCATCCGAAGACCATGTAATAGTGCTTCGTATTCGGCGGCATTGTTGGAATCGGCATACATGATCTGCAACACGTATCGGACGTTGTCACCTGTGGGAGATGTGAGGATAACCCTAGCCCCAGTCCGGCCAAAGTTTTAGAACCATCGAAGTACATTGTCCAATGAGAGTATGTACTATATTCCCTTGGGAGCTCGGCCTCTGTCCATTCAGCGAGGAAATCTGCCAATACTTGAGACTTGATAGCTCGTCTTGGCTTGTAAGCGATTTCGAAAGGAAGGAGCTCAATAACCCATTTAGCTATTCGGCCGGTGGCGTCCCTGTTGTTGATTATATCATTCAGGGGTACTTCGGATGCCACCGTAACCGAGCACTCTTGAAAGTAGTGCCTGAGTTTCCGTGATGCCATAAATACTGTATAAGCTATCTTCTGGTAGTGCGGGTATCTGGACTTGCACTGCGTTAGTACTTCTGACACATAATAACTGGAGACGATGAATCCGAGCAGTTTACCAGCGGGAACTCCAAATACGCATTTCTCCGGGTTGAGTCGTATGTCGTACTCGCATAGGCTAGCAAAGGTTTTCCTTAGGTCGTCGATCAGGTGGCTGACATGTTTGGTTTTGATTACCACATCGTCTACATATGCCTCGACTGTTTTACCGACTTGTTTTGCGAGACAAGTCTGGATCATGCGCTGGTACGTAGCCCCAGCGTTTTTTATCCCGAAGGGCATGGTGTTGAAGCAGAATGGCCCGTAAGGAGTGATGAATGCTGTTGCCGCTTGATCGGATTCCTTCATTTTAATCTGATGGTATCCGGAATAAGCGTCGAGGAAACACAACGAGTCGTGTCCGGCTGTGGCATCAATAATCTGGTCTATGCGTGGTAGGGGAAAGGGTCCAGAGGACAGGCCTTTTTGAGGTCTTTGAAGTCGACACATAGCTGCCAGGATTTATCTTTCTTTGGTACCATAACCAGTTTGCCACCCATTCGGGGTGTTTGATCTCCCGAATGAATCCGGCCTCTAGCAATTTAGCTAATTCTTCACCCATAGCCTGTCGTTTGGGTTCTGAAAAGCGGCGCAGGGTTTGTTTGACGGGCTTAAAGCCTTTGATGATGTTCAGGCTATGTTCGGCCAGCCGTCGTGGGATTTCGGGCATATCAGAGGGGTGCCAGGCGAAGATGTCCCAATTTTCTCGTATGAATGTTCGCAGTGCTTCGTCCACTATGGGATCGAGCTAGGCTCCGATGGACGCTGTCTTGTTGGGGTCCGTCGGGTGTACCTGAAATTTGACGACTTCCTTTGCTGGTTTGAAGGACGTGGGCTTGGGCCTTTTACTGAGGATCACATCGTCCCTGTCTACTGTTGACCGAAATGCGGTCAGCTCTTCTGCAGCAAAGGTTTCAGCTAGAGGCTCGAGGGCAAGCGCTGCTGTTTTATTTTTGGCTCGTAGGGCTATATTCGGATCACTATTGGTTGTGATCACTCCGTTTGGTCCTGGCATCTTAAGTTTCATATACCAGTAATGTGGTATAGCCTGGAATTTTGTGAAGGCGTCACATCCCAACAAGGCGTGGTAGCCGCTGGGGAAGGGCACGATATGGAAGAGGAGTTCTTCGGAGCGGTAGTTTTCGGGCGTGCCGAACACTACGTCCAGGGTGATACGTCCTGAACAACGCGCCTCTTTTCCCGGGATTATTCCTCGGAAAGTTGTGTTGCTATGTTCGATGCGAGATCGGTCGAACTGCATTTTTTCCAGAGTATCTTCGTAGATTAGGTTTAAGCCGCTGCCACCGTCCATTAGCACCTTGGGCAATCTGAACCCATCAATGATGGGGTTCAGGACTAGCGCGGCCAGTGAATGACCGGGAAGAATGGCTGGTCGGTCGGCATCTCCGAAGGTAATGGGTATGTCCGCCCAAGCGCTCGTTGCTGCCACATGGTATACTTGTTCGAGTTCTTTAAGAGCTCTTTTCCTCCTGTTCCTTGAACAGAACGTTTCATAGATCATCAGGACTTCGGCGTTATATTCTGATGGCCCTGTAAAGTGCCTGCTCGGCGGTGACACCTCAAGAATGGATTCAGCACTTTTCGCAATCTGCCTGACGACCCAGCCAGCTCTAAGGCTGTGAGTCGGAGCTGTGTTCAGCAATACCAAGTGTATAGGGCAAGGTTTATCTAGCAGTCCATCTAGGACCGTACTGTCCCCTGGAAGGGGCTTGTTTCCCTTTTTAGCGGGCTCGAGTTTGACCGGCCGCTTCGGAGGTATCCTTTTTTGCCGATCTCCTCTAGGGTATTCGGTAAAGGTTGGTTCCGAGAACAGCCGATCGGCTTGCCAAGCGCTTTCCATGGCACAATACTTTTGTACCAAAACTGTCAGCTCGGCAAAGTCGCGAATGTGCTCTCGCGCCAAGGCGTTGAGGATTCCTTTGTCATGGAAGTTTCGAATGAAGGTTGCCATTATCTCCTGGTCACTGAAGCCCTGTACTTTGTTTTTGGCGAGGAGGAGTCTGGCCCACTAATGATGAACCGACTCTCCTGGTGACTGTTTAATGTCCTGTGAGTCCGAGGACTGGGGGTCTGTCGCGATGCTTGAGTGATCGGCTTGGGAGGTGGGTGGGAAAAAATTTGATTCCACGCCACAGTGGGAGTTCGGAGCCGCGGACTCCGAACCATGTGAGAGATCAAGGATCAATCCCGGTCTATCTACGGAGCGAACTCCTGAGCCTGGGTTGTAGGCGGGGTCTAGGTGATCGGAGACTGGAGTATAAACCGTTTTTAATTCCGGCCGCTGGGGGGAAGAGCCCCAGGCCGGACACTCGACGGTGGCAACAAGGTGGGTGACTGTGGGGACCGGGGTCTGGTCATCGGCCACACGCATGGTCTCCATCAGGTCAAATAACTCGTTGAGAAACGAGGCGATGGTAGGATGCGTGTCGCTAAGGCGAGTGGGGTCGGTATGTGGCGTCGCAGTTCCGGAGTCGTGCGAGAGCGGTCCCGGATGTTCTACCATGGTGGGTCCGGTCACAACGACCGGACTGGGTAGTCCGGAGGAGGTGGAGTCCGATGTCTTCGACGTCGAGGCGCCGGGATCTGCGGGCTCCTCCATAGGAGTCAAGGGTTCCTCCAAGACGAGTTCTCCCCGTAAATCATCTACGAACTCAAAGGTTCCGAACCTGATTCCTAGATCGGGGGGAGTTTCCGATCTAGCCTAGACGGCTGATCGGGCAAGCGTGCGACGAGACATCGCTGCTTGCAAGGATCTGTCCTGGGGCGAAAGTCTCCTGGGTGCAGATCTCATGGCTTGTGACTAGGCGAGCCATCGATTCCTTCTGGCGATCACAGCGGAACTCTCAATGAAAGCACCAATGTCGGTGTCAAAACCGGCGGATCTCGGGTAGGGGGTCCCGAGCTGAGAGACCTGGATCGATGGTAACAAGAGACGAAGGGGACAAGGTTTTACCCAGGTTCGGGCCCTCCTATGGAGGTAATAACCTACGTCCTCCTTGATTGTATTGATGATATGAGGATTACAGAGTTGATCTACCACAAGATCAAGTAGCTAAAACCTTAGATGAGTTCTGTTGGCCTACAACCTAAAACCCTCCGGCCTATATAGACGCCGAGGGTACCTAGGGTTTATACATGGTCGGTTACACGTCAAAGGGATAAACATGCCTATTCACTACTTTAGACTTGGAGGACACGCCACGATCCTTGAAGCTTCCATCCTGGAGACAAGATCCTCGATCCATCCAGTGTCCGGTGAACGGCCCATACAGTCCGGCCCATAGGAAATAGGTCGGCCTCCCGAGGACCCCTTAGTCCAGGACTCCCTTAGTTGGCTCGTAGTTCGGCCTCCACGCATTGGGCCCAGAGCAGTCCATTTGTCCGGCCTATGGAAAATATGTTGATGACCTGTGAGGGAGTCCTGGATTAAGGGGTCCTCGGATAGCCTACCTGTTTCTCATGGGCCAGACTATACGGGCCACCGGATGAGCGTTAGAAGATCAGGGGCCCGGTCACCAAGGTGGAAGTTTCAAGGAGCCATGGCGTGTCCTCCAAGATGTCGATAGTAGATAGGCATGTTCTTTCCCTTTGATGTGCAACCGACTATGTGTAAACCCTAGGTACTCTCGGCGTCTATATAAGCTGGAGGGTTTTAGGTTGTAGGCCAAGAGAACTCATCTAGGGTTTAGCTACTTGACCTCGAGGTAGATCAACTCTGTAATCCTCATACTATCAATATAATCAAGCAGGACGTCGGGTATTACCTCCATAGGAGGGCCCGAACCTGGGTAAAACCTTGTCCCCTTCGTCTCCTGTTACCCTTGATTCTAGTCTCACCGCTCGGGACCCCCTACCCGAGATCTGCCGATTTTGACACCGACATTGGTGCTTTCATTGAGAGCTCCGTTGTGATCGCCAGAAGGAATCGATGGCTCGCCTAGTCACAAGCCATGAGATCTGCACCCAGGGGACTCTCATCCCAGGTCAGATCCTTGCAAGCAGCGACGTCTCGTCGCACGCTTGCCCGATCGGCCATCTAGGCCAGATCGGAAACTTTCCCCCCGATCAAGAAATCAGGTTCGGAACCCTCGAGTTCGTAGCTGATTCACGGGGAGAACTCGTCTTGGTGGAACCCTTGACCCCTATGGAGGAGCCCGCAGATCCCGACGCCTCGACGCCGAAGACATCGGGCCCCACCTCCTCTGGACTACCCAGTCCGGTCGTTGCGACCGGATCTACCATGGTGGAACAGAATCCGGAACTGCGACGCCACATACCGACCCCACTCGCCTTAGCGACGTGCATCCTACCATCACCTCGTTTCTCAACGAGTTATTTGATCGGATGGAGACCATGCGTCTGACCGATGACCAGATCCCGGTCTATGATCGGCTCGGGCTTAAACCCGACGATAGGGAAATTCACATCACCACAGTCACCCACCTCCGATCATCAAGACCCTGCCTACAACCCAGACTCAGGAGTTCGTTCCGGAGACAGACCGGAATTGGTCTCTGACCTCTCACACAGTTCGGAGTCCGTGACTCCGAACTCCCACCGTGGCGTGGAGTTAAATTTTTCCCCACCCACCTCCCAAGCCGATCATTCAAGCATCGCAGTAGACCCCAAGTCTTCGAACTTACGGGACATTGTATATTTATCAGGAGAGTCGGTCCATCATTACTGGGCCAGACTCCTCCTTGCTCGAAACAAAGCACGGGGCTTCAGTGATCATGAGATAATGGCAACCTTCATTCGTAACTGCCATGACAAAGGGATTCTCAATGCCCTGGCGCGGCGACACATTCGTGACTTCACCGAGTTGTCAGTTTTGGTACAGAAGTATTGTGCCATGGAAAGCGCTTGGCAAGCCGAACGGCTGTTTACGGAACCAACCTTCACCGAATACCCTAGAGGATATCGGAAAAGGAGGATACTTCCAAAGCGGCCAGCCAGACTCGAACCCGCCGAAAAGAGAAACAGGCCCCTTCCAGGGGTAAACACCGTCCTTGATGGACTACTGGATAAACCTTGCCCCATACACTCCGTATTGCTGAACACAGCTCCGACTCACAGCCTTAGAGCTTGCTGGGTCGTCAGGCAGATCGCCAAAAGTGGTGAAACCATTCTTGAGACACTACCGCCGAGCAGGCGCTCTACATTGCCACCAGAACACAGTGCCGAAGTCCTGACGATCTACGAAACATTCCCCTCTAGGAACAGGAGGAAAAGAGCTCTTAAAGAACTCGAGCAGGTATATCATGTGGCAGCAACAAGTGCATGGGCAGACATACCCATTACCTTCGCAGATACTGACCGACCAGCCATTCTTACCGGTCATTCACCGGCCACACTAGTCCTGAACCCCATCATCGATGGCTTTAGGTTACACAAGGTGCTGATGGACGGCGGCAGTGGTTTAAACCTGATCTATGAAGACACCCTAGAAAAAATGCAGTTCGACCAGTCTCGTATCGGACATAGCAACACAACTTTCCGGGGAATCATCCCGGGGAAAGAAGCGTTGTTCAGGACGCATCGTCGTGGACGTAGTATTCGGCACGCCCGATAACTACCGATCCGAAGAACTCCTCTTCCATATCGTGCCCTTCCCTAGCGGCTACCACGCCATGTTGGGATGTGACACCTTCACAAAATTCTAGGCTATACCACATTACGGGTATATGAAACTTAAGATGCCAGGACCAAACGGAGTGATCACAATTGCCGGTGATCCGAATATAGCCCTACAGGCCGAAAACAAAACAGCAGCGCTTGCCCTCGAGGCTCTAGCTGAGGCCTTTACTGCAGAAGAGCTGACGGCACTTCGATCAACAGTTGACAAGGACGATGTAATCCTCAGCAAGAGACCCAAATCCACGTCCTTCAAACCGGCAAAGGAAATCGTTAAATTTCAGGTGCATCCGATGGACCCCAACAAGACAGCGTCCAACGAAGCTCAGCTCGATCCCGTAGTGGACGAAGCGCTGCGAGCATTCTTACGAGAAAACTGGGACATCTTCGCCTGGCATCCTTCTGATATGCCCGGCATCCCACGGCGGCTGGCCGAACATAGCCTGAACATCATCGCAGGCTTTAAGCCCGTCAAGTAGACTCTGCGCCGCTTTTCCGAGCCCAAACGACAAGCTATGGGTGAAGAACTAGCTAAATTGCTAGAAGCCGGATTCATTCGGGACATTAAGCACCCCGAATGGTTGGCAAACCTGGTTATGGTACCAAAGAAAGATAAATCCTGGCGGCTGTGCGTCGACTTTAAAGACCTCAACAAGGCCTGCCCTAAGGACCATTTTCCTCTACCACGCATAGACCAGATTATTGACGCCACAGCCGGACACGACTCGATGTGTTTCCTCGACGCTTATTCCGGATACCATCAGATTAAAATGAAGGAATCCGATCAAGCGGCAACCACATTCATCACCCCTTACGGGCCATTCTGCTTCAACACGATGCCCTTTGGGCTTAAAAACGCTGGGGCTACTTACCAGCGCATGATCTAGACTTGTCTCTCAAAACAAGTCGGTTAAACAGTCGAGGCATACGTGGATGACGTGGTCATCAAAACCAAACACGTCAGCCACTTGATCGACGATCTAAGGCAAACCTTTGCCAGCCTACGCGAGTACGATATACGGCTCAATCCGGAGAAGTGCGTATTCGGAGTTCCCGCTGGTAAATTGCTCGGATTCATCGTTTCCCATAGGGGAATAGAAGCGAATCCAGCAAAAATCCATGCCCTATTAGAACTTGCAGTTCCCACAGAGCTAAAGCATGTCCAGAGGTTGGCTGGGTGCGTGGCGGCGTTAAGCCGCTTTATCTCCCGCCTCGGCGAAAAGGCTTTACCGCTCTATAAATTGCTGAACCGAACCAAGAATTTCGAATGGACCGATGAAGCAAAGGCGGCGTTAGAATAAATTAAAACACTCCTGGCAAGCAATCCCATACTCAC
Organism: Elymus sibiricus; assembly: GCA_039707655.1. Taxonomy (NCBI): domain Eukaryota; kingdom Viridiplantae; phylum Streptophyta; class Magnoliopsida; order Poales; family Poaceae; genus Elymus; species Elymus sibiricus. The sequence goes on along the minus strand of CM077675.1, from coordinate 263,920,728 downwards.
AGCACCAGGCGCAGGTGAGACCATGTTATTATACATATCGGCCACCAACCAAGTCGTTAGCGCAGTGCTCGTCGTCGAACGAGAGGAGGAGGGACACAGATTCTGGATATAGAAGCCGGTCTATTACGTGTCAGAAGTACTAACGCAATGCAAGTCCAGATACCCGCACTACCAGAAGATAGCCTATACAATATTTATGGCATCACGGAAACTACGACACTACTTCCAAGAGTGTTCGGTCACGGTGGCATCCGAAGTACCCCTGAATGATATAATCAATAACAGGGATGCCACCGGCCGCATAGCCAAATGGGCCATCGAGCTCCTTCCTTTTGAAATTACCTACAAACCACGACGAGCTATTAAATCTCAGGTGTTGGCAGACTTCCTCGCCGAATGGACAGAAGTTGAGCGCCCCAGGGAATATAGTACATACTCCCATTGAACGGTGTATTTCGATGGATCCAAAACTTTAGCCGGACTGGGGGCTGGAGTTGTTCTCACATCCCCCACAGGCGACAACGTTTGATACGTGTTGAAGATCATGTATGCTGACTCCAACAATGCAGCCGAATACGAAGCCCTCTTGCACGGTCTTCGGATGGCAGCCTCAATGGGCATACAGCGGCTGGAGGTACGGGGAGACTCCAACCTGGCCATCTCTCAAATCAACGGCGAGTTCGATGCCAGGAATCCAAAGATGGCGGCATACAGAAACGCTGTCCTCAAGATATCCACACTGTTCGAGGGGCTGGAATTTCACCACGTCGCTAGAGACGACAACCAAGCTGCCGACATACTGTCTCACATGGGAGCCAAACGCGACCCTGTCCCACCAAACACTTTCCTGGAGCGGCTCTTTAAGCCATCCGTGGTTTGGCAGGACGATCAAAAGGGCGCCAATCTAACCAGTGCAGACGAGGTTGTTCCCCTTGTAAATGAACCAGACGATCAAATCATCGGCGGCTCCATAATGGATGAAACGCCCTCGGCTCACGAGGTCATGGCAGTAATCGCGCCATGGACCGAGCCCTTCCTCGCCTACCTCCTTTGCAAAGAACTCCCCGATGATCAGACGGAGGCGCGGCGCATAGTTCGGCGCTCCAAAGCCTACAAGGTACACGAAGGAGAGTTATACAAGAAGAGCACCACCGGAATACTACAGCGGTGCATATCCGAGGAAGAAGGGCGGCAGCTCTTAGCCAAAGTCCACGTAGGGATGGGCGGTCATCACGCCGCAGCAAGGGCTTTAGTAAGCAAGGCCTTTCGGGCTGGGTTTTTCTGGCCCACAGCTCGGGCGGACGCCCAGTCACTTGTCAAATATTGCGTGGGGTGTCAACTTTTTGCAAATCAAAGTCAGATGCCCCCAACTGCTCTTCGGACTATTCCGATCACCTGGACCTTCGCGGTCTGGGGGCTGGATATGGTCGGACCACTTAAAGGGGGACCAAAAAGAATAAATACTTATTGGTCATGGTGGACAAGTTCACCAAATGGATAGAGGCAAAACCTGTCAAATCAGCCAAGTCCGGACCAGTAATCGATTTTATATCCAGCGTGGTACACCGTTACGGTGTTCCGCACAGTATAACAACCGACAATGGATCCAATTTCACGGCCCAAGAGGTCAAAGACTGGTGCGCGAAGATGGGCATCAAGCTCGATTACGCATCGGTTTATCATCCGCAGACCAATGGACAAGTCGAACGAGCAAACGGCCTCATTATGAGTGGCATTAAGCCACATTTGGTCTGGTCTCTTCAAGAGTCCGACTGTCATTGGGTTGAGGAGCTCGACTCCGTTCTATGGGGCCTGCGCACCACCCCAAATAGATTGACGGGATACACATCGTTCTTCATGGTCTACGGGGCCGAAGCAGTCCTCCCCTGCGACATTATTCATGACGCGACACGGGTGCGCATGTACGAGGAAAGGGAGGCCGAGTTAGATCGGCAAGACGACTTGGACGCCTTGGAAGAGGAGCGCGACATAGCTCGGGCCCGTTCTACCTTTTATCAACAGCAGGCCCGGCGTTACCAGAGCAGGGAGGTCAGGGCACAAGCATACAACGTGGGCGAACTCGTCCTATGGCTCCCGGAGAAGCAGAAGCATAAACTCAAGCCCAAATGGGAAGGCCCCTTCATCATCGACAAAGTACTCGCAGGAGGAGCTTATCATCTTCGGAACCCGTCGGACAACCGCCTTGAACCAAACCCATGGAACGCAGCTCGTCTTCGGCGCTTCTACGGCTAGACCGGTGTCATCATACTCCCTACCCTCCTTTTTTCTTTTTCATTTTTCTTTTTTCTTTTCCCTCCTACCTTAATTTTTGGGCAGGTTTGCATTCTTTTCTCTTCCCAACTCTATGTTCGGCTCAACCGATCTGATACTACAAATTTCTAGCTTACACCCGAACACAGTACCTGGGGGCTTCTTTTCCGAAGCCAATATTTTATATTATAAACACTTATGCACACTTACTTGTGTTTGCATGATTCCCTTGTCGTTTTTAAGCCATCATATGCATCAATTCGAACTAAGACTTTGCCAAGCTGGGTTGCCTCGCTCCTGTGGTTACCCTCTACGTTCCCGATTGTTCGGCTAGAGGGTAAAGGGAGCACCTCTGCGATTGTTACTACCAGGTCATCCGGATACGTACCTCAGACGGGTGAAGCCAAAAGCTAGCTATCTTCAGTAGACAATTGATCGGCCTCGACGGAATCAACTAATAATACTATGGTCGTCATGACCATTACTCGGGCTTCTTCCCTTGCGAAGGCCCTTAGTCGCATACTAACAGTATACGGCTTTCTGCCTACGATTTACGTAGCACCCTGAAGAAAGGTATCGATAGAGATACTATTTTCTTCGGAAGATGTTTCTTACGCAAAGCAGTAATATAACATATCTCCCTGTGTGCTTTCTGTCTGTTCGCACCACATAGCCGGATTGCCTGGTTCCCCGAACATAATTCACTCCCCTAGGGTGATAATTTGCAAGGAACACTCCCATGCTCTTAGCACGGGAGGCCGAAGCCGATGGCTGGTTAAGACAAAGTTTACAACGCAGATGGAGCAATTCCTTGATTATTAGTACAAAGTAACATATAATCATACATCTGGCTGCTGATCGAGATTGTCGATTATAGTGTCCAGGGAGCAATCTTCTTGTGAGAGACGGGCGGCGGGCATCACCTCATCGTATACTAGGTGGAGCGGCACTTCTTGTCCATCTGACCCTACTGGCCCAACCTGAGCCATACGCTCGGGGTTAAGTCCGGTATAGCGGGTCTTGATCATCGCCCACGCCTCTCGTGCTCCCTCTCGACATGCCGATGTCTTCCACAGCTCGAACCTACTTCGGGCTCCCTTGAAGCGATCGACTAGTTCGGTCATCCCCTCCGAAGGTTGCTCGGCAGGCCACAATGCTTTTACCATGCTCTTCACGGCCTTCCGAGCTCGCTCATGAAGGGCGGACAGCTCTTTCAAAAGGCTTCCCTGGTAGGATCTGATCTCTTCTTCGGGTCCCCCAGATAGGAGACCTGTACATGAGTCACGGCATGCGTGTTATGCATTATTCATAGGAAATACCTTCTGATGTTAGCATCACACTTACCGAATATGCCCCTCTGTAATTTCTAGTTTTCTCCTTGGGCCGCGGCCAATTGAGCCTTTAAGCTCTCAATTTCTTCGGCCTGCTGTTTGTTCTCCTCCTTGAGGCGGTTCTTCATTTCAAGGTGTCGTTGCAAAACATGACAGCCAGCCTCCTGCTGGGACTCGGTATATCGCTGAGATTCTCGGGCTACATCCAAATCTCTTTGTAATTGCCCTATGGATTCAGCTGCTGCATAGTACCCTCGCGTCAGCTTGGGAATATACTAAGATTAGCAGAACAGCTACACTCACCATGTGCCTCCCGAGTAAAGCTCTTCACTTGCTCCAACTCGGCCTTCACAGATTCGACCTGTGTTCGGCTGGCTTCCAGTTCCTTGGCCAGCTGCTTGCACTGTTGCTTAGAGGCCTGCATTACCAGTAAATTATTACGGGGATCCTCAATTCGGTCGTACCGACCAATTTCAGGCTCGGGGGCTACTGGGTTTACACGAGTGTTCGGACTTTAATAATCGACTGCTCACCTGCAGGTTGGACGATATCAATTTCACGGCCTCCCCAAACCCAGCTCGGCCGGCTCCGAGGTGTGCATCCGCCGTGCGTAGAGCACCGAACTCTTGTTCGGAAAAGGCCGGATGACGCAGGGCTTCTCGTCGCCGCCGATGATGCATAGCGCTCCCAACCTCTAATTTGGTGACAGATATGGCGTCACCAGAATCGGCTGGGGCTGGATTGCGGTGGGGGCCCTCGCAGCAGGATCGGCATGGGCAGAAGGCCTGCAATCTTGAGCACCGCCGGACGTCCTGACGACGTCCTCGGCGGGTGACGGCCGAACCCTTTGCCTGAATATTTTGACAAAGAGGTCTCTTGGAGGACACTTGCCTTTTGCGGGACGTCTTCTTCTTCTTGCTTGTCTCGGGGGAAGGGAAGGATCCAGGGTAATTGGCAATAATGGCCACCTTGGAGCCGTCAAGGCCCTCTTGGTAGAAAACCCCGTCTTCGAGTTCGATTGACAGGTCTGGGTCTTCATGATAGCCCGGATCATCATCGCGGGAATAGTCCTCGGGCTGAGGGGCCGGACAGTTGACTGTCTCGATAAAGCTCCTCCATTCCTGTTCACATAAAGATAAAAGACTTCGGTCAAGAGGGAACAAATTGAGAACCCGAACTGTGGTTATAGGGTAGAAAGGCTCACCCATTCGATGGGGTTGTGGCTCGAGTATCCCTCCTTTGTCGACCGCCGAATAAAATCTTCTTGCTCCCCTTTGTATAGGTCGGCAAGAGCGGCAGCCAGTGCTGTTTGATAGGCAGGACCCAGTCTTCGGGAGCGACTAGTGTCGCTTGTCCCGTTGTAACACCACAAAGGGTGTATCCTCTGTTGGAGGGGTTGGACGCACCGGGTGATGGCTGCAGCCATGACGTCTATCATGGTCAGATTATGATGGGCCAGTATCCTCACACGGGCTGCTAAGCGCTGCACCTCAACGCTGTCCTCTTGGGATAGGCTCTTCGGGCGCCAGTTGTTCCTTTTCTTCAAAGGGGCATCGGAGTATTCGGGCAGACCCCTCCGAGCTGGATCGAATAAAGGGACAACCTCGATATAAAACCATTCCGAAGTCCATAGTTCGGATTCCTTCGGTGTCCCGACAGGGTATCCCGTCCCCGCTATGCGGCATACTTCGGCTCCGCCGACCTCAAAAATTGTCTTGTCTCGAGTGCGAGGGACGAGGCAAAAATATTTCCTCCACAACTCGAAGTGTGCCTCGCAGCCCACGAACATCTCGCAAAGGGCGACGAAGCCCGAGATATGCAGAATAGACCCTGGGGTGAGGTGGTGCAGCTGGATCCCATAAAACACCAGTAACCCTCTCAGGAACGGATGAATGGGAAACCCGAGACCTCGCAGGAGGAATGGCACAAAGCATACATGCTCCCCTTTTTGGAAAAAAGCTACTGAACCGCTCGTCTCCCCACGATGCGCGAAAACCAAGAAACACTATTACTATGGACCCAGCAATCCCGCGACGTTTGGGATTTTGCCGATGATTGGATGGTTGCTGAGCAAGAAGGGACGGAGGGACTCGCCTCGCAAGCCGAAGACATACAAAATTGTACGAATATACCTCGGCGTTGGAGGCTAGTCCGGGGGCTACTGAGGGAGTCCTGGATTAAGGGGTCCTTGGATAGCCGACCTGTTTCTCATGGGCCGGACTATACGGGCCACCGGATGAGCGTTAGAAGATCAGGGGCCCGGTCGCCAAGGTGGAAGTTTGAAGGAGCCATGGCGTGTCCTCCAAGATGTCGATAGTAGATAGGCATGTTCTTTCCCTTTGATGTGCAACCGACTATGTGTAAACCCTAGGTACCCTCGGCGTCTATATAAGCCGGAGGGTTTTAGGTTGTAGGCCAAGAGAACTCATCTAGGGTTTAGCTACTTGATCTCGAGGTAGATCAACTCTGTAATCCTCATACTATAAATATAATCAAGCAGGACGTAGGGTATTACCTCCATAGGAGGGCCCGAACCTGGGTAAAACCTTGTCCCCTTCGTCTCCTGTTACCCTCGATTCTAGTCTCACAGCTCGGGACCCCCAACCCGAGATCCGCCGGTTTTGACACCGGCAGCCTGAGGACCCCTTAGTCCCGGACTCCCTCAGTAGCCCCCGAACAAGCCTCCAACGCCGAGGTTCCCGATGACCTGCTGTCCAGCAAAAAGTCTTTGTCTTGCAGGGTGAGTTCTCATCCCCTTCTCATGTTCGGCTGCAACAATCCGGCTGCCGATGACTTCCCGATTTTCGATGCGTCATGGGGCCCATGACATTGATTTTTCTGCTCAGGATTAATGGCATCCTTTGATTCCCGTGCGTTTCCAGAGGGTTAACAGCACAACAATCTTTTACAGAATTGCCCTCTTCGAGGCGTCGGAGGGGAAAACCGCCTATTTACACATGCCAAATGTACCATGAAGAACGAACCTCATTCTCCCGACCATCGAGGGAAGAGAAGATCTAGGAGCCAGAGATATGGCTAGTGTCCTAGGGTCATCCTCGCCTCCCCACGAAAATCTCTCGGACGACTGGGCCAGCTGCGCGGTGTCAAGGCTTCGACTACGCGACCTTGAGGCGCAGGGATATCTTCCTGCCTCAGATTTGGCATCCACCCGTTCCGGTTTAACTTCCGCGAACGGTGAGGCCTTCGCCGAATACTTCCCCTCCCCTCGCAAGGAGGAACGGGTATGCTTCGTGCCCTTCCTCCTACGAGGCCTCGGCTTCCCCGTTCATCCTTTCCTTAAGGGTCTGCTAGAATTTTACGGAATTCAACTTCACCATCTTACTCCCAGATCCATCCTGCATATCTCGGGTTGCGTCGCCCTTTGCGAGATGTTCCTGGGTTGTGAGGCCCATTTCGAACTATGGAGAAAGTACTTCTGCCTCGTTCCCCGCTCTTGGGGGGAGACGATGTTTGAAGTAGGCAGACCCGAAATGTGGCGCATAGGCGGGACGGGGTACCCTGTGGGGACTCCGAAGACAAATCCCGAGGTTTGGAGCTCAGAATGGTTTTATATTGAGGACGTTCTGCTCTTCGATCCAGCTCGAAGAGGACTGCCGGAATAATCGTATAATCCTTCGAAGAAAAGGTTCAATAGGCGACCGAAGAGTCCGTCCCAGGGGGAAGCGAAGAATTGAAGCGACTGGCAGCCCGCGTGACGTTGCTGGCCCACAACAAGCTAACCATCATCGATGTGATGGCCGCCGCCATAAATCGATGCGTCCAACCTCTACAGCAGAAAATTCATCCTCTATGGCAGTACAAAGGGTCAGACGACGTGACCCGCTAATAAAAGGCAAGGGGTAATGATCTTTTCTAGCAGATTTGTTTAATTTCCTGACATCAATTACCATCCTATAACCAGTTATTATCCTTTGTTGTATAAGTTCATTTTATCATTAGGGATAACAGTTATACCTCCTTTCTTAGGAACACACTGAATAAGACTTACCCATCTACTATCAGATATAAGATAGATTATAACTTCCACCAGAAGCTTTAATATTTAAGTTTTTACCACTTCTTTCATTTTAGGATTCAACCGGTGTTGATAATAACCGACAGGTTTAGCATCAGGTTCCATATTAATTTTGTGCTGACACAGAGTGGGACTAATACCCTTAAGATCATCAAGAGTATATCCAATAGCAGCTCGGTGCGTCTTCCGAGTTTTGAGTAACCTCTTTTCTTCATGCTCTGAAAGGTTAGCACTGATAATAACATGATATATCTTCTTTTCATCAAGATAAGCATATTTCACAGTATCAAGTAATTTCTTTAGCTCAAATACAGGATCTCCCTTAGGTGGGGGAGGATCCCCTAAGATCTCAACAGGCAAGTTGTGTTTAAGGATAGGTATTTGTCTAAAGAATATCTCATCTATTTCATTTCTTTCATTCATATGCATATCATTCTCATGGTCTCGCAAGTATTGTTCTACATGATCAGTAGGAGGCACAGCAATAGAAGTAAGACCAATGATTTCATCTTTATTAGGCAATTCTTTCTCATGTGGTTGTCTACAAAACTTAGAGAAATTAAATTCATGAGACACATCACCAAAGCTTACTTTAGCCTTCACTATTACACAATTAATTTTAGCATTTACAATATTCAAGAAAAGTCTACCAACTATAATGGGATCTTGTTGTACTAAGAAATCAGTAGGGTACTTAATTTTTCCACACAAGACCTCAACATCTCTAACAATCCCAAGGGGTGAAATAGTGTCTTTGTTTGCAAGTTTAATGGTGACATCGATATCTTCCATTTCAGTGGGTGCTATGTCATACAAAATTTCGAGATATCAGGTAAAAGGTATAGTACTAACACTAGCATGCATGTCACACAAGCCACGATAACAATGATCTCCAATTTTTAACAGAAACAACGAGCAAGCAAGCAACTGATTTATTTTTGTCTAACTCATCCCCCTTGTTTCTAACGGGTTTTGCAATTCTAGTAGCTTCATCACAGAAGTAAATAACATGTCCATCAATATTATCAACTAGGAGATCTTTAACTATAGCAATATTAGGTTTTTCATTTATTTGTTCAGAAGGTTTAGGTGTTCATATATTTCTTTTATTAACCACAGTTGTAGCTTTAGCATGTTCCTTAATCCTAAGAGGCAAAGGTTGTTTCTCAATATAAGCAGTGGGTACAGCTAGATCAACATGGCAAACAGTTATTTCTTCCTTAACCTTAATGGGTTCCTCTAACAATTCTTTAATAGGTGGATGAAATTTAAAGCACTTCTCCTTAGGGAGTTCAACATGAGTAGCAAATGATTCATAGAAAGATGCTACTATCTCAGAGTCAAGCCCATATTTATTGCTAAACTTATGAAAAATATTAGTTTCCATGAAAGATTTAACACAATCAAACTCAAGCGTTATACCTGACTCTTTACCTTTGTCGAGTTCATAATATTCAGAGTTGCGTTTAATTATTTCCAGAAGATCCCATTTGAATTCAATAGTTCTCTTCATGTATGAGCCAGTAGGAGAAGAATCCAATAGTGGTTGATCATCATGAGAAAGCCGAGCATAAAAGTTTTGTATAATCACTTCTCTCGAGAGCTCATGGTTGGGGCAAGTGTGCATCATAGATTTAAGCCTCCCCCAAGCTTGAGCGATGCTTTCTCCTTCACGAGGCCGAAAGTTCTATATATAATTCCGATCACGATGAACTAGATGCATAGGATAAAACTTCTGATGAAATACAAACTTCAAGCGATTCCAGCCCCATGATCCAATATCATCCAACAGCCTGCACCACATCAATGATTTTCCCTCCAAAGAGAAAGGGAAAATCTTCTTCTTGACTTTGTCCTTGGATAAACCTGCAAGCTTAAATAATCGACAAATCTCATCTACATATATCAAGTGGTAATCAAGATGAGTTGTACCGTCTCCTCCATAAAGATTAGCTAGCAGTTTCTCTAACATAGCCGAAGGAATCTCATAATAAATATTTTCAAAAAGTTCAGTAGGTTTGGGAACGGCTCTTACCACTTCCGTTTGAGGAGAAGATGCCCCGAACAAACCGCTCAAAGGATGATTATCCATAGTAACAAGCAACTGTAAAGTTCAGCACGTACCGAAAATATTTTCTTACCAAATTCCACTCACCAAAGGCGCTTCACTCCCCGTTAACGGCGCCAGAAAAGAGTCTTGATGACCCACAAGTATAGGGGATCAATCGTAGCCCTTTCGATAAGTAAGAGTGTCAAACCCAATGAGGAGCAGAAGGAAATGATAAGCACTTTTCAGCAAGATATTCTCTGCAAGTGCTGTGAGTAATAGTGATAGATAGTTTTGTGGCAAGATAATTCATAACAAGTGACAAGTAACAATAGCAGCAAGTGTGCAGCAAGATAGCGCGATCCTTTTTATAGCAAAGGACGGGCCTGAAAGAACTCTTATATATAGCAAAGCGCTCCCGAGGACACATGGGAATTTCCATCTAGTCATGTTCATCATGTTTAGTTGATTCGCGTTCGTTACTTTGATAATTTGATATGTGGGTGGACCGGTGCTAAGGTGTTGTTCTTGCTTGAACAAGCCACACACTTATGATTACCCCCTCTCGCAAGCATCCGGAACTACGAAAGTACATTTAAGATAAATCTAACCATAGCATGAAACATATGGATCCAAATCAGCCCCTTACGAAGTAACACATAAACTAGGGTTTAAGCTTCTGTCGCTCCAGCAACCCATCATATACTTATTACTCCACAATGCCTTCCCTTAGGCCCATTAGATGGTGAAGTGGCATGTAGTCGATCTTCACACGACAACACTAAAGGAAGCAACAACGTACATATTATCAAAATATCGAACGAATACCAACTTCACATGATTACTTATAACTCTCCCATGTCCTTAGGAACAGAATTAACTACTCACAAATCATCACCATCTTCAAGATCAGAGGTGTAATAATGATGAGTAAGGATCTAAACATATATATTATCTTCCACCAAGTAAACCAACAAGCATCAACTACGAGATGTAATCAACACTACTAGTAACCCATAGGTACCAATCTGAGGTTTTGAGACAAAGATTGAGTACAAGAGATGAACTAGGGTTTGAGATGAGATGGTATTGGTGAAGATGTTGATGAAGATTCGTCCTCTCACGAAGGAGAAAGTGTTGGTGACGACGATGGCTTCGATCTCCCCCTCCCGTTGAGAAGTTTCCCTGGCAGAATCACCCTGCTGGAGTGCAAAAGGGCATCTGCCCAGGTTTCCGCCTCGAGACGGAGGCGCTTCGTCCCGAAAGTTCCTTCTTATTTATTTTTCTAGGTCAAAACACATCTTATAGCAGAAGAGGGAGGCCGAGGCACCTGTGAGGGCCCCACAAGCTAACAGGGCGCACCTAGGGGGGTGGGCGCACCCTGTTGGATTGTGGCCAGCAGGTGGCCCCCTCTGGTATATTTTTGGCTCATAAATTCTCATATATTCCACAAAAATTTTCCGTGAAGTTTCAGGTAATTTTGAGTGCAGTGAATTTTCACCCTTTTTCTTGATTTTTAGGTCCAGAATTCCAGTTCCCGGCAATTTCCCTCTTTTTGATGTACCTTGTAAATTTAGAGAGAAAGGGCATAAGAATTGTATCATAAAGTGGAATAATGGACAATAAAACTATAAATATTGATAGTAAATCATGATGCAAAATGGACATATCAGTGAGCCCCGGAACCCTCCACCACCATTAGATCTAGATCGCACGGTCGAGATTAGAACTTTTTTTATTTAGCCGTGAATCCTTTTCCTCTAGCTCCGTCGTCCGCCCGCGTTTTACTGTCGGTCACTAGCCGTAGCCAATCTCGCTCTGCCATATAGCCCTTTAAACATTTGGTAGTTTTATTTCTTTTTCTGTTTTCCTTTTAATTTACATATTAGTTTCTGTTTTAGAAATTCAATATCTTTTAGGATATTTAATGGTTTTGCTTGATTCTTGTTGTATTAGGTTTAGAACTTTATGAAGTTTCTGTAGATACCAAGTTTGGCCATTTTAAAAAAAAAAATTTGAATTTGCATGAATTTGCTTCAAACACTAGTTTCTTAGTAACTTGAGTTTAAAAATAGATTTTAATTTGATTCTTTTTGCTCCTAGTCACTTGTTGAATTGTATTGTGGTAGTTTTGATTTGGGTAATTTTAGAATAACTTAAATTAGGGTTTTAGCAAAAGCAATACAGTTTTGACTTTATTTTTGTATTGTCTTTAATCTTTTACTTTTAATTGATTTCAATTATTTTATTTTTGTCACTTTTGACAAATTATTTGATGTTTCTGCTAGTCAACTCTAGCCACTTTTATATGTTAGTTAAAATAATTTGTTGTATTTTTGTTTCTTTCGTTTTGTAGTAAAAACTTATATAGGTCATAAATAGGGTTTTATAAAAGCTTTTGATTTGTTTCTTTTTGCTATTACTTGTTATTAAAACTACTTTCTGTTTATTTATTAGTTTTAGATTTTATTTACTGTTAACTTAGTTGTATTACTTTTGTTTTGATTTTTAATTAGGACAAAAATTAATTTGTATAGTAAAGTCATAGAATTTACTTTAGTAGCTCCTTTAAAGTTTTCATTCAAATATTATTTTGGTTTTTTTATAGAGTTATTTAATGCTTTTATTGTTGGTTGTATATGTTGGAAATATGCCCTAGAGGCAATAATAAACTAGTTATTATCATATTTCATTGTTCATGATAATCGTTTATTATCCATTCTATAATTGTATTGATCGGAAACTCACATACATGTGCAGATACATAGACAACACCATGTCCCTAGTGAGCCTCTACTAGACTAGCTCGTTGATCAAAGATGGTCAAGGTTTCCTGACCATAGACATGAGTTGTCATTTGATAACGGGATCACATCATTAGGAGAATGATGTGATGGACAAGACCCAACCGTAAGCATTGCATCTGATCGTGTTAGTTCAATGCTAGTGCTTTATCCATGTCAAGTATATGTTCCTATGACCATGAGATCATGCAACTCCCGGACACTGGAGGAATGCCTTGTGTGTATCAAACATCGCAACATAACTGGGTGACTATAAAGGTGATCTACAGGTATCTCCAAGGGTGTCTGTTTGGTTGGCGTGAATCGAGACTGGGATTTGTCACTCCGTATGACGGAGAGGTATCTCTGGGCCCAATCGGTAATACAGCATCACAAGAAGCTTGCAAGCAATGCGACTAAGGAGTTAGTCATGGGACCTTGTATTACAGAACGAGTAAAGAGACTTTCCGGTAACGAGATTGAACTAGGTATGGAGATACCGACAATTATATCTCGGGCAAGTAACATACCGATGGACAAAGGGAACTACATACGGGATTGATTGAATCCTTGACATCGTGGTTTGACTGATAAGATCTTCGTAGAATATGTAGGAACCAATATGGGCATCCAGGTCCAGCTATTGGTTATTGTCCATAGAGGTGTCTCGGTCATGTCTGCATAGTTCTCGAACCCGAAGGGTCTGCACACTTAACGTTCGGTGATGATTTGGTATTGTTGAGTTATACATGTTGGTGGCCGAAGGTTGTTCAGAGTCCCGGATGAGATCCCGGATGTCATGAGGAGCTCCGGAATGGTCTGGAGGTAAAGATTTATGTATAGGAAAGTGGTATTCGGGTTCCGGAGAAGTTTCGGGTGTTTCCGGTAGTATACCGGGAGTGTCGAAAGGGTTCCGGGGGTCCACCGGGAGGGGCCTACCCACCCCGGGGGGCACATAGGCCTAAGAGGTGGTGCACAATCCCCTAGTGGGCTGGGCAGCCGACCCCTAGAGGGCCCATGGGACCTAGGTGGTAGGTGGGAGGTGCCTTGGGAGGGAGGGACTCCTCCCTAGGGCGCCCACCTCCCTTGTGGGAGGTGGACTCCTCCCCCCTTGGCTGACCGACCCTCCTTGGAGGAGGGGCTAGGGCCGGTGCCCCATGTACACCCTTCTCCTATAAATAGAGAGGGAGAGGGAGGGCACCCGCACCCAAGCCATAGGTGCAGCCCTCCCTCTCTCCCTAGATCTGTTTCTCCTCCAAACGCGTTTGCGGCAGCACTTGGCGAAGCCCTACTGAGATTGCTCCACCACCGCCGCCACCACGCCGTCATGCTGCAGGAGAACTCATCTACCTCTCCACCCTCGCTTGCTGGATCAAGAAGGCAGAGACATCATCGAGATGTACGTGTGCTGAACACGTAGGTGTCGTCCGTTCGGCGCTAGATCAGGACGGATCGTGATTGGATCACGGGACGGATCGTTATTGGATCATGAAGACGTTCGACTACATCAACCGCATTTCTTAGCGCTTCCCGCTTAGCGATCTACAAGGGTATGTAGATGCACTTCCCCTCTCGTAGTTGTTGATCTCGATAGGTAGATCTTGGGTGTTCGTAGGAAAAAATTTGTTTCCCATTCAACGTTCCCCAACAGTGGCATCATGAGCTAGGTCTATGCGTAGATAACATGCACGAGTAGAACACAAAAGAGTTTGTGGGCGTTGATATTCAGATTGCTTACTTCTTTAGTATTATCTTGATTCGGCGGTATTGTGGGATGAAGCGGCTTGGACCAACCTTACTCGTTCACGTACGAGAGACCGGTTCCATCGACTGACTTGCACTTGTTGCATAAAGATGGCTGGCAGGTGTCTGTCTCTCCCACTTTAGTTGAATTGGATTCGACAGAGGCGGTCCTTGTAGAAGGTTAAAAGGCAACTTGAATATCACCGTTGTGGCTTTGTGTAGGTAAGAACGGTTCTTACTAGTTGCCCATAGCAGCCACGTAAAACTTACAACAACAAAGTAGAGGACGTCTAACTTGTTTTTGCAGGGCATGTTGTGATGGGATATGGCCAATGACATGATGTGATATATGTCATGTATGAGATGATCATGGTTTGTATAGATTATGACGACTTGCATGTCGATGAGTACGGCAACCGGCAGGAGCCATAGGGTTGTCTTTAATTATTTTGCCTTCTTTTGCTTTACTTTATCGCTATGAGTTAGCAATAGTTGTAGAAGCAATATTGGCGCGAAAACCACATGATGACATGATGATGGAGATCATGGTGTCATGTCGGTGACGATGGAGATCATGTTGGTGCTTTGGAGATGGAGATCAAAAGCACAAGATGATGATGGCCATATCATGTCACTTATATGATTTGCATGTGATGTTTATCCTATTTATGCATCTTATTTTGCTTAGAACGGCGGTAGCATTATAAGATGATCTCTCACTAAAATTTGAAGATAAAATTGTGTTCTCCCCTAGTATGCACCATTGCGAAGGTTCGTTGTTTTGAAGCACCTCGTGATGATCGGGTGTGATAGACTCTACGTTCGCATACAACGGGTGTAAGCCATATTTACACACACGGAATACTTGGGTTAAACTTAACGATCCTAGCATGTACAGACATGGCCTCGGAACACAGGAGACCAAAAGGTCTAACATGAGTCATATAGTAGATATGATCAACATGGAGATGTTCACCGTTGGAACCACCTCATCTCATGTGATGATCGGACTTGGATTGGTGGATTTGGATCATGTTACACTTAGACAACCCGAGGGATGCTGATTTGAGTGGGAGTTCTTTAGTCATATGATTAATTGAACTCATTATCATGAACATCGTCTAAAATTTTCTTTGTAAAATTATGTTGTAGATCGATAGCTCGCGTTGTAGCTCCCCTATATTTTGATACGTTCCTAGAGAAAAACTAAGTTGAAAGTTGGTAGTAGAAATTATGCGGACTAGGTCCGTAATCTGAGGATTGTCCTCAGTTGCTGCACAGAAGGCTTATGTCCTTGATGCGCCGCTCAGTGCACCACCCCCTGAAGCTTCGTCTGTGGGTGTTGAGAACATCAGACAGGTACATTTTTAATGACTACTTTATAGTTTAGTGTGTCATGCTTTACGACTTAGAATTGAAGCTCCATAGACGTTTTGAACGTCACGGTTCATATGAGATGTTCCAAGAGCTGAAATTGGGATTTCAGGCTCGTGCCCGTGTTGAGAGGTATGAGACCTCCGACAAGATTATTTGCCTGCAAGATGAAGGAGAATAGCTCAAAAGGTGAGCATGTGCTCAGATTGTCTGGGTGCTACAATCGCTTGAATCAAGTGGGAGATGATCTTCCAGATAAGATAGTGATTGACATAGTTCTCCAAGTCACTGCCACCAAGCTACTAGAGCTTCGTGATGAACTATAGCATGTCGGGGATGGAGAAGATGATCCCTGAGCTATTCACTATGTTTTACACCGCGAAAGGTAGAAAACAAGAAGGAGCATCTAGTGTTGATGGTAAGACCACTAGTTTTAAGAAGGGCAAGGGCAAGAAGGGAAACTTTCGAGAATGACAAGCCAGTTGTCGCTCCAATGAAGAAACCCAAGGTTGGACCCAAACCCGAGACTGAGTGCTTCTGTTATGAGGAGAATGGTCACTCAAGCGGAACTGCTCCAAGATACTTGGCAGATAAGAAGGCTGGCAACGTCAACAAAAGTATATTTGATATACATGTTATTGATGTGTACCTTACTAGTACTCGTAGTAGCACCTGGGTATTAGATATCTGTTTAGTTGCTAATATTGGTGACTCGAAACAAAAGCTACGGAGTAAACGGAGACTAGCTAAAGGCGAGGTGGTGATGTGTGTTGGAAGTGTTTCCAAGATTGATGTGATCACCATCGCACGCTCCTTCTACCTTCGGGATTAGTGTTGAACCTAAATAAATGTTATTTGGTGTCTGCGTTGAGCATGAACATGATTAGCTCATGTTTATTACAATTCGGTTATTCATTTAACTCAGAGAATAATGGTTGTTCTTCTTACATGAATAATATATTTTATGATCATGCACCCAATGTGAATGGTTTATTGAATCTCAATCGTAGTGATACACATGTTCATAATATTGATGCCAAAAGATACGTAGTTAATGATGATAGTACCACATGCTTGTGGCACTGCTGCTTAGGTCATATTGGTGTAAAGCATATGAAGAAGCTCCATGCTGATGGATCTTTGACTCACTCAATTTTGAATCGCTTGAGACATGCGAAGCATGCCTCATGGGCAAGATGACAAAGACCCCGTTTTCCGGTTCGATGGAGCGGGCAAGTGACTTATTGGAAATAATACATATTGATGTATGCAGTCCAATGAGCATTGAAGCACGTGTTGGGTTCTACCATAGGTGCATCGCATGCGAATTAAAAATTTCCTACGCGCAGAACATCCAAGAACATGCTACGGGGATGGATCACAGCTCGTTACCACTAGACGCGCAGTGCCGTGCAGCGGAAGTAGAGTTGAGGCAGCGCGTTCGCGTGGTCCGTCTCCTCCTCGTCCGATCTCCCTCGAACAACCGATCCGATCTCCCTCGCACAGCCGGTCGCCGGATCCCACGTACAGGTTCGCCGGAGCGGCGCAAGTGCAACGCCTCTAACGGTATCCGCGCGTGCAGGAGGAACACCGCGCGACGGACTGCTAGGTCAGATCACACAGTCGACGGCGGTAAGTGGAGGTGGCTAGTTGCAACATATGCAAAGCCCTAATGACGGCGCCGAAGCGATCAACCAGATGGGTGTGCCGCACCTCCACTATATATAGGAATCCGGCGCGGGCTCAACTCTTGGGCCTCGCACGGATCCTAAAGCCCACGTGTTCCTTCCCTTAAGCGCGCGCCCCCTTAGGTTCTCGTTCACTTGGTCATGAGTCAGATCACATCCAGCTCGACCAGTCGGTAGCGGCCTCTAGCAAAGTGTGCCGACTCCAAGTGTCCGATGAAGCTGGCTAGGCGAACCTGTACTTTACACTTCTGTTCCCTTTGACACCCGATATATGTGTCGTGCTCAAGGCGACATGGTCATCCTTGTTGCCGCACGACCTCTTTCTCGTTCCGGTGAATCTGACCAACACTTCGGATTATCTCATAATCTTCATCGCTTGGCCATGCTTATCCAGGTCGGATCACCCGAGGGGCCCAGAGTATATCTCTCCTCATCGGAGGGGAAAATCCCATCTTGCACGACCACGTCTCGCAGCATGGCTCTGGACAAGCCTGAAACCTCCCTTTATAACTACCCCGTCATGGAGTAGCATTTGGTTGGCCCAAAGCAAGTTTGTCACCATCCCGAGTACATGCACCAGCTCAAGTGTTAGGACACAGATCGTATGTTGTACTAGAGACTCACAGATGACCTATTGTTGCGTCTCATAGTTGGGTCTATCCAACTCAGACCTTATCTCGACTCGGATCCGACTACGTCGAATCCGACCAGATCTTTCTGAGTCCATATTATCGGGCTAGCATCCGATGCTACATGGTCAGTGAGACAGAACCATCCACTGTGTCATATGCTAGTCTAACTGGTTGTGCGTCCGCATAGCCCTTTCGACTATGGACCATTTAGGACAGTCATCATACAATGCATAGTCTCACAAACAAGTCATGTACTTGTTAATACACATCATTGATAATGTCCAAGGACTATCTATATTCATAAACACATAGGAAATATCATCATACATGATTGCCTCTAGGGCATATCTCCAACAGTCTCCCACTTGCACTAGAGTCAATCAAATAGACATCGAATGCCCATACCTCTAACGTGGCCCTCATGCTTGGGTTGTGGAAGCAGCTTAGTCAATGGATCTGCAACATTTTCATACGTGTGAATCTTGCATAAATTAGTATCACCATTCTTTACGAGCTTTCGTATCAGGTGATACTTTCGGTCTATGTGCCTGGTCTTGTAGTGTTGTCTCGGCTCCTTAGCCTGTGCGATGGCACCTGAATTGTCACAATACAGGTCCAACGGTTTTGCCCAGCCCGAGAACACACCAAGATCCTCCAGGAACTTCCGAATCCAAACACCTTCCTTTGCGGCTTCACAAGCCGCAATATATTCGGCCTCTATTGTGGAGTCGGCCACTGTATCTTGCTTGGAACTCGTCCAGCTCACTGCAACTCCATTCATGACCTACATGAATCCAGTTTGCAATCGACAATCATCCCTATCGGTTTGGAAACTAGCATCAGCGTAACCCTTTACGCAGAGCTCCTCCTCACCTACATAAACTAGGAACATCTCTTTAGTCCTTTTCAGGTACTTCAGGATAGTCTTCACCGCTGCCCAGTGACTCTCACCTGGGTCAACCTGGTATCTGCTTGTTAAGCTTATTGCATAGGCAACATCAGGTCGAGTACATAGCATGGCATACATGATGGATCCTATTGTCGAAGCATACGGAACCCTACTCATCCGGTTTCGCTCATCAGAAGTCGTAGGACTTTGAGTCTTGCTTAGCCTTATACCATGTGAGATGGGCAAGAACCCTTTCTTGGTCTCACTCATGTTGAACCGCTTCAACACTTTGTCTATGTATGTGCTCTGGCTTAAATCAAGCAGCCTCATCAATCAATCTCTATAGATCCTGATGCCTAAAATGTATACTGCTTCTCCAAGGTCTTTCATCGAAAACTTGCCATTCAATGAATCCTTGATAGAGTTCAGCATCGAAACATCATTTCCGATCAGCAGTATGTCATCCACATACAGGAAAATACTTCCGAGCGCCCACTAGACTTCTTGTATAAACAATAGTCCTCTTCATTCTTGATGAAACCAAGCTCAACAATGACTTCATCAAAACAAATGTTCCAACTCCGAGCTGCTTGCTTCAATCCATAAATGGACCTCTTGAGCTTGCATATTTTACCAGCATTATTTGGATCGACAAAACCTTCAGGCTATATCATGTATACATCCTCTTTTAAATTTCCATGAAGGAAAGCCGTTTTGACATCCATCTGCCATATCTCATAATCGAAATATGCATCTATAGCTAGTATGATCCTCACCGACTTTAGCATCGCTACCGACGAGTAGGTCTTGTCGTAGTCAATTCCTTGAACTTGTCCATAACCTTTAGCGACAAGCCGAGCTTTGTGGATCTGAACATTTCCATCCACATCGGTTTTCTTCTTAAAGACCCATTTGCAACCAATGGCAATTATGCCAGGTGGCAGATCAAGCAAGTCCCAGACTTGATTATCATCCATGGACTTTAACTTGGATCTCATGGCCTCTAGCCATGCCTCGGAATCTGGGCTCACCATCGCTTCTGCATACGTGGCGTCTTGTCGCTTTCTAGAAAAAACAAATCACGCAGTCTGCGCAATCTTTCCGACCTCCGTGGCTCCGGTGCCGATTCCACTACGGGTTCCCTGACCAACTCCGGTAGATCTCATCACCAGCCGAGTCGTCCCCGAGTGGCTCTCGAATTTCTTCGAGTCGCACCATTCTCCCATTGGCTTCCCGACTGAGAAACTCTTTCTCTAGGAAAACCCTGTTTCGAGCAACAAACACTTTGTTCTCTTCTTGGTTGTAGAAGTTGTATCCCAAGGTTTCCCTCGGATATCCCACGAATATGCATTTATCCGACTTAGGTGTGAGCTTGTCCGACATGAGTCGCTTGACAAATGCTTCACAACCCCAAATCTTTAGAAAAGACAAACTAGGACTCTTCCCAGTCCACATCTCATGTGGTGTCTTGTCTACGGATTTTGATGGTACCCTGTTTAATGTGAAAGCTGCAGTTTCTAGAGCGTATCCCCAGAATGACAAGGGTAAATCCGATTTGCTCATCATCGATCGGACCATGTCCAACAAGGTTCGATTTCTCAGTTCTGACACGCCGTTTCTCTGCGGCATACCCGGAGGTTGTGGCGCCCCGCCTGAATACCACTGTAGCCAGACGGTCGCCACGCATACCAGCCCAGGAAATCACTCTGGCATGCGCGTTTACAACAAGTATCATGAACATAGGCATTTCTATTAATGGATATATGAGTCTTACATGGGGTATATTACAAAAGTGATGGCAGCGGAAAGGCTCTGTCTAGGGCAGCATGGTCTTGGTGCGGCTCCAATCCACAGGGATCTCACTAGGTTACTCTTCTAGCCCGCGAACGCTCCGGCTCCTCGTCGACGGACGACGGATCCTTACGTGAACCTGGCCATGTTAAAGGTTGCTGAGTACTTTTGAATGTACTCGCAAGCAAACCAAACTAACATATACACCAAGCAATGCAATCAATGGCATTCAAGCATGCATTTGTTATTAGAGCAATATTAATTATCATGTCATAACAGGATTATCTAGCAAGATAACTACTGAAATAAATACAGTAAAGTAAAGCATACTAAGTAAATATTCCATACTCCGAACATTCTCACGATCCAATCTCAATCTGATCCAAATCCAATCCAAATCATGTGGTCCTCTGACCACTCATCTCATAGCCATCCCATGGCTAACATATCATATTCCTGACATCATCTGATGTCTGCACAAGACGAGTTCTTCCATCATTATTATCATTATTACGGTTGACCACCTAGTGAGGTCTGGACGGGCTGTCCAATACCGTGGACTCGGCTATTCGAATAGATTTTTACACTCTGCAGAGGTTGCGCACTTTACCCACACCATGAAGCACCTGGCCTCGTGATCCCAATCAGGTGGACCAGTGTTGCTTCAACGAAACCTTCCTGACCCGTGACTCTCTCATCATACCACCAGCATTCATCCTCCCCCGGAGGCCTGCCCTGGGTGGCCCCTGTGTCCCCATGACACATGTGTCCTCATGACACCTGCCACCGTCATGGCCAAACTAAACTGTCCCAAACGGGGGCGCCGGCACAAAACTCAACTGGGCTCACAAGGTTATTGCCGCCTACCGGGCCAGGGTAGCGCACGCGCATAACCTTCCCTGTCTGGAGGTACCGGTGAAAGAGCACGCGATCAGACCAAGTCAAGGCCGTCCCATACCGGCAAATGTGGCTGCACGGATAAGCCCGGACAGGTGACTCTAGATCAACCGACTAGGTTTCATTAAATACACATGTGGTTCACCACAACAACTTATGAGGGTAGCAACTAAGCATTTAAATTATTTACTATGAATTAGTAAATAGCAAGTAAATGAAAGTAACGTAAACAATAAGTGCAATCTAACAGAAGTTTAATTATTTCTATCACAGGCATATTAATTAAACACGCAAGAATAACACAGAGCAATGCTTTAGGGCATATATCAGATAGTCGGCTTGCCTGGGGTCGAAGAGTACTCCGGGAAGAAGTGCGGAGGGTCCGCGGAAAGGATCACCGAAAGTTGTTCTCTCTCGGAGGGGGCTGATGGAGGGCAAGGGCGAAATGGTCACTTTCACTATGTGAACACATTGTGAAAGTGATACCAAAAGAACGGGCTCGATGAGACGAAGATGTGAGCGTTGGTTTCACCTCGATCGGAGTAGGGAGTGAAAAGATATGATGATTTTACTGTCCAGGGACCTTTCTGAAAGAAAAATATTTATTTCCGGGTCCCTTGGTGGAAATCTGGTGGCGCCTTCTCTGGAAATACGCTTTCCAAAAAGGAAAGCGCATTTCTGGCTTTACACGTCCACTTATCCAGCTGGCCAGTGCCTCTCTCACTGACAGGTGGGGTCGTGGCCCACCTATCAGGTCTCTCTTCTCTCTCCTCCCGCTCCCTTCTTCTCCCCCGACGCCACTCGCAGAACAGAGAGACGGCGAGGCAGAGAAAGGGCGCCAGCGTCGGCGTTCGCTAGGACGGCTCCGGCCACCCCCGACTGAATGGAGGCCACCGGAGGGCTCGACGGAGAGTGCCGCGTCGGAGCAAGGCAAAAGGGGCGGCAGGGAAGATGCGAGGGCTTGGCTTCAACGGAGAGCAGAGGCGTCCGCCGGTGAAAGGCTCGGGTGACTCCGGCCGTCTCCGGCCCAGGCGAGGACGTCGGCGCGCTCAGGGAGGAGCTCCAAGCCCGTTGGAGTGCAGGAGCCGCGCCGGGGAGGAATGCAGCGGTGGTGCCCCGCGGAGGCAGGGAGCAAGGGCGGCGGCCCCCTCTGGGCACGCGGCCACGATGGCTCCGGCGATGAACCGAGGGGACGGGGAGGTTCGCCGGGGTGGAGAGAAGCTACTGGAAGTGGAGAGGAGGCGGGAGAGGCGCGGCGTCGCGCCAATTTAGGCGGCGGCCGTCGGGAACCGAGGCGGTCATGGGCGACGAGGAGAGCTCGGGGAGCTCGGGGAAGAGGGGGGCTGGACTGCTAGGAGGGAGAGGGAGAGGCTGATGATCTCAAAGCTATGGGGGGAGGGCTATATATAGGCCGGCGACGAGAGGGGATGAGAACGGCCGCCGTGGCGATCTCATCGTCGCACTGGAGCTAGCAGGCGAGCTGGCTAGACGGTTGCGGCCTCGAGTGGCTTCGAGGAGGGGGAAGAAGCCTCGGGCACGCTCGAGAGAGCTCGAGGGGGAAGGAGACAAAGAGGAAGACGACGTCGGTGAGTCACGGGTGGAGCAGTGCTCCGGCGAGGCTTGTCGCGGCGCGTCGAGGAAGAGAACAGAGGGGGAAGTGACCGGAGAGGAGTGCGAGGACAATCGGGAGTCAGGTCGGCATGCTAAGACACGCCATGGCAGCATGAGCTGGCTTGCCCGACGCGATGGATGCTCAGAGCGCTGTTCCTGCGTGCAATTCACGCGGTCACCATGCACACTGGCCCTTCGGGTTAGTGTCTGCTTGCCAAACCTTGTCCAGCACGTCCCTCGCTGCTCAAATAGATAGCATATGGAGCTGGAATAAACTGGAAGTCTCTGGGGGGGAGAAACATGCACAATAAGATTCTGACAGCAGAGTGTTTGATCTGAGGTGTACATAGCTCACTACTCCATTTGATCTAATCTTTGGCTGAGTATGATCACTCACTAAGGTGACCATCATAGCAAAATTTCAGCACAAATGGGCAGGGCCAGCTAGCACTTCCTTTGTAACATTGCAGTCTGGTCAGAAATAGAGATGAATTTGCTGGGACAAATTGGCTACATAGATTTGGTTCAAACTTGGTGGATGATGATGATTTGAACATATGAAGCTACTGTAAAAGTTTCATACCATTTGGGTACACCAAAATGGTACTTCCTTCACAGAGCTTTCAAATGGACAGAAACTTAGGAAAATTGCTGGGGAAAAAATGTATAGATGAATTGAGCTGGTTTTTAGTTTCCATGAGTGAGTTAGGAATGTTAACCACCATGAAAAGTTTCAGCTGAAATAGATAAAGGAATAGAGCACTTCCTTTGCAATTTGCAAAACTGGACAGAATTTGCAAATTGATGTGGTGCTCAAAACTTGAACTATGGAACTTGGGTTCTTGATGGAAATGATGAATATATGGATAGGAGAAGCTCCACAAATTATTTGGGGTTTTTCCTGGCTACCAAAATGGTAGTTCCTTTAGAAAGTGCCCAAAATGCAATATTGGCATTAAATAGGAAAAGGCAATTTCCCTTATTTAATTATGGCCAATATTTTTATGGGAGCTCAATATGATCACAAAGAATATCTCCACAAGTTTTCATGAACCTTGGAGATGGATAGATATTTTCCTGGATTTAATTTCTTTAACTGCCAGAAAAAGGAATTAATTATAAATGAAAAATATTGCAAAGGACTTGGCAATATTTTTGCATATCCAGGGTTTATAGATGAAGGATGATCACTGGGAAGAGTTTGGGAGGCAACAGATCAATAGAAATTGGGGTTCCTTTGTAACTAGAAGGATCAGGATTTCCCTTCTGGCAACTCGGAAGGTAGGGTTCTGATGACAAAGTCCGGAGAATAGATCTTGGGTGGCAAGATTGGACTGGAGCGAATCTCTGGTTGGGTAGGGAAGGCAAGGTTGGATGACCATCTTCGTATACCCAAGAGCTAGAGAAATCCGATAACACCGGAAAAAAAAGACGGGAGTCAAATCCCGCGAAGGAAAAAAAACAGGAGCGAAAACCAGGGTGTTACAGAGGTGTGAGATGAGGTACTATACCTCGGCTTTTCAGATGATCATCGAACTCCTGGCTCATGTATTCACCTCCACGATCTGATCATAGAAGCTTTATTCTCTTGCCGAGCGGATTTTCAACCTCATTTTGAAACTCTTTGAACTTTTCAAAAGTTTTGACTTGTGCCTCATCAAATAGATATATCCATATCTACTCAAGTCGTCGGTAAAAGTCATGAAGTACTGATAACCACCTCTGGACGTTGTGCTCATTGGACCACACACATCACTATGTATAAGCTCCAACAGCTTGGTCGCCCTTTCGCAACTCTTCGCAAAAGGATACTTAGTCTTCTTGCCTAGCAAGCATGATTCGCATGTATCGAACGACCCAAAGTTGGACAAAGTTAGGAGTCCATCATCATGGAGCTTCTTCATGCATTTCAGACTAATGTGTCCAAGCCGGCAATGCCAGAAGTATGTCGGATTTATCTCATTAGGCTTATGCCTCTTGACATTCATGTTATAGACTGGTTCCGTTTCCAGATTCAGAATAAATAGCCCATCTACAATGGGTGCATAGCCGTGGAACATTCCATTCAAATAAAATGAACAACCATTGTCCTTTAAACTGAATTCATCACCTAACTCATCAAGCATGAGGCAGAAATAATGTTCCGACTAAGTGCGGGAATGTAATAACAATTATTCAATTGCAAAATAAATCCAGAAGGAAGCTTGAGCTGCATCGTGCCGACCTCCAACGCAGCAACTCTTGCTTTGTTGCCGACCCTGATGTCAATCTCCCCTTGTGCCACACGCTTAGTTCTTATCAGCCCCTGCATCAAGTTGCAAATATGAACAACCAATCCGGTATCAAATACCCAAGAGCTACTAGGTATGTCAGCAAGGTAAATGTCTATAACATATGGAACAAGTGTACCTTTGCCTGAAGAAGCATTTCCGGCCTTCTTTCCATGCTCAGCAAGCCACTTGCTACAGTTCCTCTTCCAGTGACCAGTCTCCTTGCAATGAATGCAAATGGTCTTTGAGTCCGGTCGTGGCTTCAGTGCAGCGGCGGAGACAACCTTCTCTGTGCTCTTTGCCTTGCCCTTTTTGTTGGACCAACTCTTCTTGAACTTAGCCGATTTCTGCACCATCAACACTTGATGGGTGTCTTTCTTAATATCTTGTTCTGCCACCTTGGGCATCCCATGCAATTCAGTGAGCTTCTTATCCATGTCGTGCATATGATAGTTCGAGATGAACGTCCCATAGCTAGGTGGAAGAGAACCCAGAATTGCACCCATGGACAGCTCGTCCCCAAGTGGGAAGCCTAACCGATCCAAAGCTTGCACATACCCGATCATCTTGATCACATGCGGGCTCACTGGATCACCCTCTTTCCGCTTACAATCTGTCAAGGATTGCCAGATGTTGAACCTTTCGGTTCTAGCTTGTACCTGAAACATGCTCGTGAGACGCTCCATCATATCGAAAGCCTCAACGTTTTCAAAATGCTGTTGCAAATCGGGCTCCATAGAAGCCAGCATGAGGCAGCTGATCTTGTTTGATTCATCAACGAGTTTCTGATGGGCATTCTTGGTTGTGGCATTAGCATTCTCGGCAGGTTCCTCTAGAAGTGGATCCTCTAGAGCATGTTCCTTTTTATCATGCTTGAGAACAATTCTCAAATTTCTATATTGGGTGGTAAAGTTTGTTCCATTCCATTTATCCTTTTCCAGAATTGATTTCAATGCAAAGTTGGGTTGAGCAGGTGGTGTCATTGATCTACAACAGAAAATATGCAATCACTAAGCAATGTGTTTATGTAGAGAAATTCAAGCCTTAAGCAGAACTACTCCGACTGAAGTCAGCATCCCTCCGCAAACTCTCAGTGATTCAGGACCCGTCTAGCGCGAGCGACTAGTGAGTTTTAGCATCACTGCTTGCCAACTTGCCTATTCGGTAAGCAACTTCTTGCTAATCGTATCTCTATACGACTCCTGTCGGTCGGGTAGGTATCTTATACCCCGGCTCCCAACCTTCTTTGCCATAAGGCCCAAAACCGTTTTGATAGCCTTGTCAAGTTTACCTGATGCAGTGCATGTCCGTGTCCGACACGAACCCTCCTGTTCAAGGACACCTAGTGGCACCTCAATTTTATGAGCCCACCACTAGACGTACTTGATGTGCGAAGATGCAACATCCGGAATAGAAATGTGCTTGATATTAACGAGGGATCTTTCTACCATTTTAACATGCATAGAAACAAGAAGCAATATCAATCACATATAGAAATAAATATGTGAAATAGTATGGCTCCTTCATGGACATCCTTCCAGGTCGGCTCCAACTCCGATGACGAAGGCGGAACTCCATCTTGTTCGTCACACTGGGACGCCAAAGCCTCGAACTTGATCTCTGTTCTCCAACTACTACAACTAGTAATGAATTTACAGAGAATCACAAGTTGACACGCAGGTCGTTATACAATATAATGACAGCACTTTGGCTCCTGCCGGCTGACAATTATGACACGCAGGTCATGTTAAGTTACACACATGCATCACATACATATGAGCCATACTATTCACATCAAACCTGCAAAACAAAGTTATGCATAGAATCGCATTCTACTGGTTTGTGTATCATGTACGAAATACAAGACGCTACGCACACGGCGGAAATCACAGATTTGAATATGTATTGCAATCACAACGGATTTTCTGATCTGACCGATCTCATCGATCATCGCGAACCCGATTCGGATTTACGTTTCATTGTTAACCCCGATGGCGGATACCGACCGGTAGGGGTAGGTTGTGTCACGACCTCATCGATTCCGATGGACAGGAAATATAGCCTCAATGACCCCGATGTGCAGTTGATCTCAACAACCGTGCACATAGCCGATCTCATGAACGACGACAGATCTCGTCCGCCGCCTCCACATATCAAATATGCATCAGATCTGAATCCAAATCCTATAATAGAGGCTCTGATACCACTGTTTGGTTCTACCGTAGGTGCATCGCAAGCGAATTAAAAATTTCCTACACGCAGAACATCCAAGAACATGCTACGGAGATGGATCAGAGCTTGTGACCACTAGACGCGCGGTGCCATGCAGCGGAAGTAGAATTGGGGCAGTGCGTTCGCGTGGTCCATCTCCTCCTCGTCCGATCTCCCACGAACAGCCGATCCAATATCCCTCGCGCAGCCGGTCAACGGATCCCACGTACAGGTTCACCGGAGCGGCACAAGTGCACCGCCTCTAACGGTATCCGCGCGTGCCGGAGGAACACCGTGCGGCTAACTGCTAGGTCCGATCACACAGTCAACGGCGACAAGTGGAGGTGGCTAGTTGCAACACATGCAAAGCCCTAATGACGGCACCGAAGCGATCAACCAGATGGGTGTGCCGCACCTCCACTATATATAGGCATCCGGCGCGGGCTCAACTCTTGGGCCTCGCACGGATCCTAAAGCCCACGTGTTCCTTCCCTTAAGCGCGCGACCCCTTAGGTTCTTGTTCACTTGGTCACGAGTCAGATCACATCCGGCTCGACCAGTCGGTAGCGGCCTCTAGCAAAGCGTGTCGACTCCAAGTGTCCGATGAAGCTGGTTAGGCGAACCTGTACTTCACACTTATGTTCCCTTTGCCACACGATATATGCTGCCGTGCTCAAGGCGACAGGGTCATCCTTGTTGCCGCACAACCTCTTTCTCGTTCCGGTGAATCCGACTATCACTTAGGATTATCTCATAATCCTCATCGCATGGCCATGCTTATCCAGGTCGGATCACCTGAGTGGCCCAGAGTATATCTCTCCTCGTCGGAGGGGAAAATCCCATCTTGCTCGACCACGTCTCGCAGCATGGGTCTAGACAAGCCCGAAACCTACCTTTATAACTACCTTGTCACGGAGTAGCATTTGGTCAGCCCAAAGCAAGTCTGTCACCATCCCGAGTACATGCACCAGCTCAAGTCTTAGGACACACAACGTATGTTATACTAGAGACTCATAGATGACCTATCGCTGCGTCTCATAGTTGGGTCTATCCAACTCAGACCTTATCTTGACTCGGATCCGACTACATCGAATCTGACCAGATCTTTCTGAGTCCATATTATCTGGCTAGCATCCAATGCTACATGGTCAGTGAGACCGAACCATCCGCCGTGTCATATGCTAATCTAACTGGTTGTGCGTCCACACAGCCCTTTCGACTAGGGACCATTTAGGACAGTCATCATACAATGCATAGTCTCACAAACAAGTCACATACTTGTTAATACACATCATTGATAATGTCCAAGGACTATCTTTATTCATAAACACATAGGAAATATCATCATACATGATTGCCTCTAGGGCATATCTCCAATAGGACGTAGTGGATATCGTTATTATCTTACCTTCACAGATGATTTGAGTAGATACTGGTATGTTTACTTGATGAATCAGAAGTCTGAAACTTTTGAAATGTTCAAGAAATTTCAGAGTGAAGTTGAAGATCATTGTGACAAGAAGATTGAATGTCTACGATATGATCGTGGAGGTAAATATCTGAGTGACGAGTTTTGGTATACATTTAAGATAATGTGCAAGTTGTTTCACAACTCATGCCGCCTGGAACATGATAACCCACAAGTATAGGGGATCAATTGTAGCCTTTCTCGATAAGTAAGAGTGTCGAACCCAACGAGGAGCTAAAGGTAGAACAAATATTCCCTCAAGTTCTATCGACCACCGATACAACTCTACGCACGCTTAATGTTCGCTTTACCTAGAACAAGTATGAAACTAGAAGTACTTTGTAGGTGTGATAGGATAGGTTTGCAAGATAATAAAGAGCACGTAAATAAAATCTAGGGGCTGTTTAGATGAAGAAACAACTAAGTTAGTCTTAGTAGAGAGCTTTTTGTCACAAGAAAGTTATTTGTCCCTAGGCAATCGATAACTTGACCGGTAATCATTATTGCAATTTTATATGAGGGAGAGGCATAAGCTAACATACTTTCTCTACTTGGATCATATGCACTTATGATTGGAACTCTAGCAAGCATCCGCAACTACTAAAGTTCATTAAGGTAAAACCCAACCATAGCATTATAAGGTATCAAGTCCTCTTTCCTCCCATATGTAAACAACCTACTTACTCGGGTCTGTGCTTCCGTCACTCACGCCACCCACCATAAGCGAATCATAAACATATTGCAAACCCTACAGCGGGGATCCCTCACGCTGGCGCGACACAGAGAGCACCATAGGACAGCACCAATAATAAAACATGCAACTCAAACCAATCATGATCATCAATCAACCCATAGGACAAAACGGATCTACTCAAACATCATAGGATAGCCCTACATCATTGGGAAATAATATATAGTGTTGAGCACCATGTTTAAGTAGAGATTACAGCGGGGAGAAGGGGTGTTACACCGCTGCATAGAGGGGGAGAGAGTTGGTGATGACGACGGCGAAGTTGTTGGTGTTGATCGCCGTCACGATGATGGCCCCGGCGGCGTTCCGGTGCCACCGGGAGAGAGGGGGAGAGAGCCCCCTCCTTCTTCTTCTTCCTTGCCCCCCCCCCTAGATGGGAGGAGGGTTTCCTCTCTGGTCCTTGGCTTCCATGACGGCGGAGGGGCGAGAGCCCCTCCGAGATTGGATCTCTCTCTCTCTCTCTATTTCCTTCTATTTCTGCCTTCCAGATTCTGTCCTTTCACCGTTTCTTAAATTCCCGGAGATCCGTAACTCCGATTGGGCTGACATTTTAACACGATTTTTATCCGAATATTAGCTCTCTTGCAGCGAAAGAAGGGCCCCAACCGCCTTACGGGGTGACCACAAGCCACCCTGGCGCGCCCTACCCCCAGGGCGCGCCCCTATGGCTTGTGGGCCCCTCGGGCACCGCCTTCTGTTGATTCCACTTCCCAAAATTCACATATATTCCAAAAAAATCTCCGTAAGTTTTTATCCCGTTTGAACTTCGTTTGATATGGATTTTCTGTGAAACAAAAAACATGCAACAAACAGGAACTGGCACTAGGCACTGGATCAATATGTTTGTCCCAAAAATAGTATAAAAAGTTGCCAAAAGTATATGAAAGTTGTAGAATATGGGCATGAAACAATCAAAAATTATAGGTATGACGGAGACGTATCTGCATCCCCAAGCTTAATTCCTGCTCGTCCTCGAGTAGGTAAATGATAAAAAAATATAATTTTTGACGTGGAATGCTACCTAGCATAATGTTGATCATATAATCTAATCATGGCATGAATATTAAGACACGAGTGATTCAAAGTAATAGTCTATCATTTGACATTAAGACAATAATACTTCAAGCATACTAATAAAGTAATCTTGTCTTCTCAAAATATCATGGCTAAAAGAAAGTTATCCCTACAAAATCATATAGTCTGGCTATGCTCCATCTTCATCACACAAAGTATTAAATCATGCACAACCCCGGTTTTAGCCAAGCAATTGGTTCATACTTTAGTATTCTCAAACTTTTTCAACTTTCACGCAATACATGAGCGTGAGCCATGGATATAGCACTATAGGTGGAATAGAATATGGTGGTTGTGGAGAAGACAAAAAGAAGGAGATAGTCTCACATCAACTAGGCGTATCAACGGGCTATGGAGATGCCCATCAATAGATATCAATGTGAGTGAGTAGGGATTGCCATGCAACGGATGCACTAGAGCTATAAGTGTATGAAAGCTCAATAAGAAACTAAGTGGGTGTGCATCCAACTCGCTTGCTCACGAAGACCTAGGGCAATTTGAGGAAGCCCATCATTGGAATATACAAGCCAAGTTCTATAATGAAAAATTCCCACTAGTATATGAAAGTGACAATATAGGAGACTCTCTATCATGAAGATCATGGTGCTACTTTGAAGCACAAGTGTGGAATAAGGAATAGTAGCATTGCCCCTTCTCTCTTATCTCTCTTTTTTTTGGTGGGCTTCTTTGGCCTCTTTTTTTTTATTTGGGCTACTTTGGCCTCTTTTATTTATTTGTAAAGTTCGGAGACTCATCCCAACTTGTGAGGGAATCATAGCTTCCATCATCCTTTCCTCACATGGGACAATGCTCTAATAATGATGATCATCACACTTTTATTTACTTACAACTCAAGAATTACAACTCGATACTAGAACAAAATATGACTCTATATGAATGCCTCCGGTAGTGTACCGGGATGTGCAATGATCTAGCGTAGCAATGACATCAAAAACGGACAACCATGAAAACATCATGCTAGCTATCTTACGATCATGCAAAGCAATATGACAATGATGGTGCGTGTCATAATAAACGGAACGGTGGAAGTTGCATGGCGATATATCTCGGAATGGCTATGGAAATGCCATAATAGGTAGGTATGGTGGCTGTTTTGAGGAAGGATATATGGTGGGTGTAATGCACCGGCGAAAGTTGCGCGGTACTAGAGAGGCTAGCAATGGTGGAAGGGTGAGAGTGCGTATAATCCATGGACTCAACATTAGTCAAAAAGAACTCACATACTTATTGCAAAAATTTATTAGTCATCGAAACAAGGTACTACAAGCATGCTCCTAGGGGAAGGGTTGGTAGGAGTTAACCATCGCGCGATCCCGACCTCCACACAAAGGATGACAATCAATAAATAAATCATGCTCCGACTTCATCACATAACCGTTCACCATACGTGCATGCTACGGGAATCACAAACTTTAACACAAGTATTTCTACCAATCCACAATTACTCACTAGCATGACTCTAGTATCACCATCTTTATATCGCAAAACTATTGCAAGGAATCAAACATATCATATTCAGTGATCTACATGTTTTATGTAGGATTTTATGACTAACCATGTGAATGACCATTTCCTGTTGACTCTCTAAATAGATATAAGAAAATCATGAGAGTTTAATTATTTCTAAAAAAGATATGCCCACGCTCTAACAAATATAAGTGAAGCAAAAGAGCATTCTACAAATGGCGGTTTTCTACGTGTAGAGAAACAGGCAATCCAAACTTAAATGATATAAGTGCAGCACATGAAGCATTCTACAAAGCCATACTCAAAAGATATAAGTGAGGTGAAAATAGCCTTCTATAAATCAACCAAGGACTTTCTCATACCAGCATGGTGCATTATAAAAATAAAAATAAAATGCACACGACGCTCCAAGATTTACGCATATCATGTGACGAATAAAAATATAGCTCCAAGTAAAATTACCGATGGTCGTTAGAAGAAAGAGGGGATGCCTTCCGGGGCATCCCCAAGCTTAGTTTCTTGGGAGTCCTTGAATATTACCTTGGGGTGCCTCGGGCATCCCCAAGCTTAGTCTCTTTCCACTCCTTATTCCTTCATTCATCGTGATCTCGCCCAAAACTTGAAAACTTCAATCACACAAAACTTAACAAAACCCTCGTGAGATCCGTTAGTATAATAAAGCAAATTACCACTTTAAGTACTGTTGCAAACCCATTCACATTTCATTTTTGCATTGTAGCTACTGTATTATAACTTATTTATGGCTTATACCACCGATACAATCGGTAGTTTCATCAAAACAAGCAAAACAATGCATCAAAAACATAATCTGTCTTAAACAGAACAGTCTGAAGCAATCTGAACATTCACTATACTTCTGTAACTCTAAAAATTCTGAAAAATTAGGACAAGATAAAAACAATTCATAGAAGTACTGTGTAAAAATTTCAGAAACTTTGGACATTCCAGTAAAAAATGTAAATTCACGCACTACAGCCAAAGTTTCTGTTTTTGCACTGGACACACCAAACAAGCAATTTAATCATCCTAAAGGCAAATCTTGGCACATTATTTTTATAATACAATGGATTTATACAAGGGGATAATTATTTTTGTTGAAAAGTTTCTGTAATTAAGATTCACAAGGTTTCCATGGGCATGAACAAAGTTCAAGGCATGCTCCCATTTTAACAATGCTCGTCTCTCTCACTTTCACTTTTCTTTTTGAAAAAGTTTCAGGTTCCCCTCTTTATTTTTTTTGTTATTGTACTATATAAAATCACACAACAGAATAAAATGACTCTCTAAAACTTCCGGGTTGTCTCCCTGGCAGCGCTTTCTTTAAAGCCATTAAGCTAGGCATAAAGTGCTCAAGTAACGGATCCACCCGGATCCCAAGGTATATCAAGCCAATTTTAATTAACAATGATTTTTAATTTAGTATTGAGCACAAAGTAATATATATCATGCAATGACGAAGTCTAACTCTCTTCCTATGCATCGGCATGTCATAAAAGAACAATTCATGCACATCAAGTAAAGGCCAATACATAGCATAAGCAGTTTCTTGCAATTTTATCATATTGGAAACATAGATAGGTGAAGATATAGTTCCTCTCTCATAATAATTGCAAGTAGGAGCAGCAAGCACATGCATATTATATCTATCAAAATCATCACGTGTAATAGTAAAAGGCAACCCATCTATATAATCCTTAATAAGTGCAAACTTCTCCGATATAGTGTAGTTGGGAGAATTCAAAAAGATAATAGGACTATCATGTGTGGGTGCAATAGCAACAATTTCACGTTTAACATAAGGAACTATAGCAAGTTCAACTCCATAAGCATCATTCATATTGGCATCATGGCCACAAGCATAGCAAGCATCAAGTTCATCAAAAAGGGATATTTCAAACGAATCCAAGGGATCATAGCAATCATCATAGCATTCATCCTTCGGTAAGCACGAAGGGAAATTAAACAATGTATGAGTTGAAGAGTTACTCTCATTAGAATGTGGGCATGGGTACCTAATCCGCTCTTCCTCCTTTTGTTCTTCGTTATCCTCCTCATCTTTTTCATCTAATGAGCTTACAATTTCAGCGACTTCCTCTTCCATAGATTCCTGCAAAATATTAGTCTCTTCCAAGGCAGCGGTCATTCTTTCAATAAACTCTTTAACATAAGCATTAGAAGCATACTTTTCATAGCAATATTTAAGTATGGCAAAATTTTCAGATTTGTAAAGAGTAGCATCATACTTTTCAATGAAAGAAGCAATTTCATAGGCACCCTTAAAAGCAACAAATTCTTCAATTTGTTCAACATCATTATAGCAATAGGCCTCCTTGGCATAAGAGGATAATATTTCATTATCATTAAACACACATTGGTAGGGAAGGTGTTTTTTAGATTCTTTAGAACAACAAGTAAAATCATGCAATTCACACAAGTTCCAAGCATAACAACACAAAGTATTAATTTGATGCCACAAGAGTTTCCCTTTTTGAGATATGCGGTGTCGCACATAATGAGCATGCTCATTTAATGACTTTCCCTCAACTATGCTAGTTGGGTTTTCAGCACGAGCACAAGTGGATCGAAGATGACCCAAGTAATATTCTTCGGTGGTACGGAACACTAGTGGTTCATCAACTTTTGGAGCAGCAAGAACAACTAATTTTTTGGTATTTTACGTTTCCTACCCATATCTAAAGATAGAAAACAACTTAGAAGAAAAAATAAAAATTACTTAGTGATAAAGCAAACAAGCACACACGAGAATATACACCCTACTTTATTGCTCCCCGGCAACGGCACCAGAAAAAGGTCTTGATAACCCACAAGTATAGGGGATCAATTGTAGCCTTTCTCGATAAGTAAGAGTGTCGAACCCAATGAGGAGCTAAAGGTAGAACAAATATTCCCTCAAGTTCTATCGACCACCGATACAACTCTACACATGCTTAATGTTCGCTTTACCTAGAACAAGTATGAAACTAGAAGTACTTTGTAGGTGTGATAGGATAGGTTTGCAAGATAATAAAGAGCACGTAAATAAAATCTAGGGGCTGTTTAGATGAAGAAACAACTAAGTTAGTCTTAGTAGAGAGCTTTTTGTCACAAGAAAGTTATTTGTCCCTAGGCAATCGATAACTAGACCGGTAATCATTATTGCAATTTTATATGAGGGAGAGGCATAAGCTAACATACTTTCTCTACTTGGATCATATGCACTTATGATTGGAACTCTAGCAAGCATCCGCAACTACTAAAGTTCATTAAGGTAAAACCCAACCATAGCATTATAATGTATCAAGTCATCTTTACTCCCATATGTAAACTACCTACTTACTCAGGTCTGTGCTTTCGTCACTCACGCCACCCACCATAAGCGAATCATAAACATATTGCAAACCCTACAGCGGGGATCCCTCACGCTTGCGCTACACGGAGAGCACCATAGGACAGCACCAATAATAAAACATGCAACTCAAACAAATCATGATCATCAATCAACCCATAGGACAAAACGGATCTACTCAAACATCATAGGATAGCCGTACATCATTGGGAAATAATATATAGCGTTGAGCACCATGTTTAAGTAGAGATTACAGCGGGGAGAAGGGGTGTTACACCGCTGCATAGAGGGGGAGAGAGTTGGTGATGATGGCGGCAAAGTTGTTGGTGTAGATCTCCGTCACGATGATGGCCCCGGCGGCGTTCCAGTGCCACCGGGAGAGAGGGGGAGAGAGCCTCCTCCTTCTTCTTCTTCTTCCTTGCCGCCCCCCCCAAGATGGGAGGAGGGTTTCCCTTCTGGTCCTTGGCTTCCATGGCGGCGGAGGGGCGAGAGCCCCTCCGAGATTGGATCTCTCTCTCTCTCTCTCTATTTCCTTCTGTTTCTGCCTTCCAGATTCTGTCCTTTCACCATTTCTTAAATTCCTGGAGATCCGTAACTCCGATTGGGCTGAAATTTTAACAAGATTTTTATCCGGATATTAGCTTTCTTGCGGCGAAAGAAGGGCCCCAACCGCCTTACGGGGTGACCACAAGCCACCCTGGCGCGCCCCTATGGCTTGTGGGCCCCTCGGGCACCGCCTTCTGTTGATTCCACTTCCCAAAATTCACATATATTCCAAAAAAAATCTCCGTGAGTTTTTATCCCGTTTGGACTTCGTTTGATATGGATTTTCTGCGAAACAAAAAACATGCAACAAACAGGAACTGGCACTGGGCACTGGATCAATATGTTAGTCCCAAAAATAGTATAAAAAGTTGCCAAAAGTATATGAAAGTTGTAGAATATTGGCATGAAACAATCAAAAATTATAGATACTATGGAGACGTATCAGAACACCATAGTTTGATGGTATGTCCGAACGTCGTAGTCGTGCTCTATTGGATATGGTGCGTACTATGATATCTCTTACCGATTTGCCACTATCATTTTGGGGTTATGCATTAGAGACAACTACATTCACTTTAATAAGGGCACCATCTAAATCCGTTGAGATGACACAGTGTGAATTATGGTTTGGCAAAAACCTAAGGTGTCATTTCTTAGAGTTTAGGAATGCGATGCTTATGTGAAAAAACTTCAACCTGATAAGCTCGAACCCAAAGCGGACAAATGCGTCTTCATAGGATACCCTAAGGAAACAGTTGGGTATACCTTCTATCTCAGATCCGGAGGCAAAGTGTTTGTTGCTAAAAACGGGTCCTTTCTCGAGAAAGAGTTTCTCTCGAAAGAATTGAGTGGGAGGAAGGTAGAACTTGATGAGGTTATTGAACCGTCACTTCAGTTGGATGGTAGCATGACGCAGAAAGATGTTTTTGCGGCGCCTACACCAAATGAAGAGGAATCTAATGATGATGATCATGAAACTTCAGATCAGGTTACTACTGAGCCTCGTAGGTTGACAAGGAATAGTTTTGCCCCTGAGTGGTATGGCAATTCTGTCTTGGAGGTCATGTTGTTAGACAACAGTGAATCTACGAGCTATGAAGAAGCAATGGTGGGCCCGGATTCCAACAAATGGCTAGATGCCATGAAATCCGAGATAGGATCCATGTATGAAAACCAAGTATGGACTTTGGTAGACTTGCCCGATGAACGGCGGGCTGTTAAGTACAAATGGACCTTTAAGAAGAAGACAAACGCTGATGGTAATTGTCACCATTTATAAAGCTCGACATGTCGCAAAGTAGTTTCCGACAAGATCAAGGAGTTGACTACGATGAGACTCTCTCACCCGTAGCGATGCTAAAGTCTGTTGGAATTGTGTTAGCAGTTGCTGCATTTTTCGATTATGAAATCTGGCAGATGGATGTCAAAACAGAGTTTCCTTATCGGTTTCCGTGAGGAAAGGTTGTATGTGATACAACCAGAAGGTTTTGTCGGTCCTAAGGATGCTAAAAGTTATGCGAGCTCCAGCGATCCTTCTATGGACTTGAGAAAGCATCTCGGAGTTGGAATATACGCTTTGATGAGGTAATCAAGGCTTTTGGGTTTATACAAAGTTTATAAGAAACTTGTATTTACAGGAAAGTTAGTGGGAGCACTATAGAATTTCTGATAAGTATATGTATGACATATTGTTGATCAGAAATAAGGTAGAATTTCTGGAAAGCATAAAGGGTTGTTTGAAAGGAGTTTTTCAAAGGAAGACCTGGATAAAGCTACTTAAATATTGGGCATCAAGATCTATGAGATAGATCAAGACGCCTGATAAGACTTTCAATGAGTACATACCTTGACAAGTTTTTGAAGGAGTTCAAAATGGATCAATCAAAGAAGGAGTTCTTGCCTGATTTGTAAGGTGTGAAGTTGAGTAAGACTCAAAGATCGACCACGGCAGAAGAAAGAGAAAGGACGAAGGTTGTCCCCTATGCCTTAGCCATAGGCTCTATATAGTATGCCATGTTGTGTACCGCACCTGGTGTGTGCCTTGCCATGAATCTGTCAAGGGGTACAAGAGTGATCCAAGAGTGGATCACTGGACAGCGGTCAAAATTATCCTTAGTAACTGGAGGACTAAGGAAATGTTTCTCGATTATGGAGGTGATAAAAAGTTCGTCGTAAAGGGTTACGTCGATGCAATCTTTGACACCGATCCGGATGACTCTGAGTAGCAAACCGGGTACGTATAGTGCAGCAGACATTTGGAATAGCTCCAAGTGGGGCATAGTAGTAGCATCTACAATATGACATAGAGATTTGCAAAGTATACACGGATCTGAATGTTGCAGATCGGTTGACTAAAACCTCTCTCACAAGCGAAACATGATCAAACCCCAGCACTCATTGGGTGTTAATCACATGGTGATGTGAACTATATTATTGACTCTAGTGCAAGTAGGAGACTATTGGAAATATGCCCTAGAGGCAAAAATAAATTGGTTATTATCATATTTCCTTGTTCATGATAATCGTTTATTATTCATGCTATAATTGTATTGATCGGAAACTCATATACATGTGTGGATACATAGACAACACCATGTCCCTAGTGAGCCTCTACTAGACTAGCTCGTTGATCAAAGATGGTCAAGGTTTCCTGACCATAGACATGAGTTGTCATTTGATAATGGGATCACATCATTAGGAGAATTATGTGATGGACAAGACCCAACCGTAAGCATAGCATTCTGATCGTGTTAGTTTATTGCTACTGGTTTATCCATGTCAAGTATTTGTTGCTATGACCATGAGATCATGCAACTCCCGGACACCAGAGGAATGCCTTGTGTGTATCAAACGTCACAACATAACTGGGTGAATATAAAGGTGCTCTACAGGTATCTCCAAGGGTGTCTGTTGGGTTGGCGTGAATCGAGACTGGGATTTGTCACTCCATATGACGGAGAGGTATCTCTGGGCCCACTCGGTAATACAGCATCACAAGAAGCTTGCAAGCAATGCGACTAAGGAGTTAGTCATGGGATCTTGTATTACAGAAGGAGTAAAAAGACTTGCCGGTAACGAGATTAAACTAGGTATGGAGATACGGACGATCGAATCTCGGGCAAGTAACATACCGATGGACAAAGGGAACTACATAAGGGACTGATTAAATCCTTGACATCGTGGTTCAACCGATAAAGATCTTCGTAGAATATGTAGGAACAAATATGGGCATCCAGGTCCCTCTATTGGTTATTGGCCGTAGAGGTGTCTCGGTCATGTCTGCATAGTTCTCGAACCCGCAGGGTCTGCACACTTAGCGTTCGGTGACGATTTATACATGTTGGTGACCGAAGGTTGTTCGGAGTCCCGTATGAGATCCCGGACGTTACGAGGAGCTCTAGAATGGTCCGGAGGTAAAGATTTATATATAGGAAAGTGGTATTCGGGTTTCGGAAAAGTTTCGGGTGTTTCCGGTAGTTTACCGAGAGTGCCAAAAGGGTTCCAGGTGTCCACCGGGTGGGGCCCACCCACCCCGGGGGGCACATAGGCCTAAGCGGTGGTGCACCAGTCCCTGGGGGGCTAGGCAGCCGGCCCCTAGAGGGCCCATGTGCCCTAGGTGGTAGGTGGGAGGTGCCTTGGGAGGGAGGGACTCCTCCCTAGGGCACCCACCTCCCGTGTGGGAGGTGGACTCCTCCCCCCTTGGCCGGCCGACCCTCCTTGGAGGAGGGGCTAGGGCCGGCGCCCCACCTACCCCCTCCTTCTATAAATAGAGAGGGAGAGGAAGGGCAGCCGCACCCAAGCCATAGGTGCAGCCCTCCCTCTCTCCGTAGATATGTTTCTCCTCCAAACGCGTCTGCGGCAGCGCTTGGCGAAGCCCTGCTGAGATTGCTCCACCACCATCACCACTACGCCGTCGTGCTGTCGGAGAACTCATCTACCTATCCTCCCTATCTTGCTATATCAAAAGGTGGAGACGTCATTGAGCTGTACGTGACCTAAACGCGGAGGTGCCGTCTGTTCGGCACTAGATTGGGACGGATCCTGATTGGATCGCGGGACAGATCATGATTGGATCGCGAAGATGTTCGAATACATCAACCGCGTTTCTTAACGCTTCCTGCTTAGCAATCTACAAGGGTATGTAGATGCACTTCCCCTCTCATAGCTGTTGATCTCCATAGATAGATCTTGAGTGTTCATAGTAAAAAATTTGTTTCCCATGTAACGTTCCCCAACAGTATATTGATTGCTAGAATTGATTGCGAGAATGATTGCTTATATGAATGCTATGTTTGACTTAATAGATTTCCATTGGAGAGTGAAGAATAGTTCTGTCAAGTTATTTCTGAGAGCGATATACACTTCATCAACTTATGATGACCCACAAGTATAGGGGATCTATCGTAGTCCTATCGATAAGTAAGAGTGTCGAACCCAACGAGGAGCAGAAGGAAATGACAAGCGGTTTTTAGTAAGGTATTCTCTGCAAGCACTGAAATTATCGGTAACAGATAGTTTTGTGATAAGATAATTCGTAACGGGTAGCAAGTAACAAATGTAGCAATGGTGCAGCAAGGTGGCCCAATCCTTGTTGTAGCAAAGGACAAGCCTGGACAAACTCTTATGTAAAACAAAGCGCTCCCGAGGACACATGGGAATTTCTGTCAAGCTAGTTTTCATCATGCTCATATGATTCGCGTTCGTTACTTTGATAATTTGATATGTGGGTGGACCGGTGCTTCGGTGCTGCCCTTACTTGGACAAGCCTCCCACTTATGATTAACCTCTCTTGCAAGCATCCGCAACTACAAAAGAAGAATTAAGATAAATCTAACCATAGCATGAAACATATGGATCCAAATCAGCCCCTTACGAAGCAACGCATAAACTAGGGTTTAAGCTTCTATCACTCTAGCAACCCATCATCTACTTATTACTTCCCAATGCCTTCCCCTTGACCCAAATAATGGTGAAGTGTCATGTAGTCGACGTTCACATAACACCACTAGAGGAGAGACAACATACATTTCATCAAAATATCGAACGAATACCAAATTCACATGATTACTTATAACAAGACTTATCCCATGTCCTCGGGAACAAACGTAACTACTCACAAAGCATACTCATGTTCATAATCAGAGGAGTATTAATTATCATTAAGGATATGAACATATGATCTTCCACCAAGTAAACCAACTAGCATCAACTACAAGGAGTAATCAACACTACTAGCAACCCAC
The DNA here is from genome assembly GCA_039707655.1 of Elymus sibiricus. Classification (NCBI taxonomy): domain Eukaryota; kingdom Viridiplantae; phylum Streptophyta; class Magnoliopsida; order Poales; family Poaceae; genus Elymus; species Elymus sibiricus. Next base: position 263,879,217 of record CM077675.1, on the reverse strand, counting down.
AGGTACCAATCTGAGGTTTTGAGACAAAGATCGGATCCAAGAGATGAACTAGGGTTTGGAGAGGAGATGGTGCTGGTGAAGATGTTGATGGAGATTGACCCCCTCTCGATGAGAGGATCGTTGGTGATGACGATGGCTTCGATTTCCCCCTCCGGGAGGGAAGTTTCCCCGGCAGAACAGCTCCGTCGGAGCCCTAGATTTGTTCTGCCCAAGTTCCGCCTCGAGACGGCGGCGCTTCGTCCTGAAAGCTCTCTTATGATTTTTTTCCAGGTCAAAACCCTCCATATAGCAGAAGATGGGCACCGGAGGGCTGCCAGGGGGCCCACAAGCCACATGGGCGTGCCCTGGGGGGTAGGGCGCGCCCCCCAGGCTTGTGGCCTCCTGGTGGGTCCCCTCTGGTATTTCTTTCGCCCAATATTTTTTATATATTCCATAATAATTCTCCGTAACTTTTCAGAACTTTTGGAGTTGTGCAGAATAGGTCTCTCTTATTTGCTGCTTTTCAAGTCCAGGATTCCAGTTGCCGGTATTCTCCCTCTTCATGTAAACCTTGTAAAATAAGAGAAAAAAGGCATAAGTATTGTACCATAATGTGTAATAACAGCCCATAATGCAATAAATATCAATATAAAAGCATGATGCAAAATGGACGTATCAACTCCCCCAAGCATAGACCTCGCTTGTCCTCAAGCGAAAGCCGAAATCGATAAATATGTCCACATGTTTAGAGATAGAGGTGTCGATAAAATAAAATACGGACATGGGAGCATCATGATCGTCTTTAGAACATCAATACTTATTGATATATAATTTCTTATACTAGAGTAACAATTCATTCACAAGGTAAAGTATGAATCAAGAACTCCATTGAGAACCAACAAACTATTATCTCAGTCATTGAAGGAACTGCAATTTATCATAACATCGGAATGAGTCAATATAAGAGCTTGTAAAGAAAATCCACATACTCAATCATCTTTTAGTCTTTCATAATTGCTAACACTCATGTGGTACTTATGAGGTCAAAGCTTCAATTGGACACAGAGAAAGATAGGGGCGTATAGTTTTGCCTCCCAACTATCTACCTCAAGGGTAATATCAATAGAAATAACTCATGGTCACCCACATCCGAGTGGATATATGTGTCTAGATCATTCCCCAACACATGCCGCTTGCCAAGAGAGAAAGGCGAAATATAGGAAGTGGTGAAGATCACCACGACTCTTGCATAAAGGTAAGTACTAGAAAGTAAAAGTAAAAGATAGGCCCTTCGCAGAGGAAAGCAGAGGTTGTCATGCGCTTTTATAGTTGGATGCGCAATCTCTTAATGCAAAAGAACGTCACTTTATATTGCCGCTTGTGATAAAGAACTTTATTATGCAGTCTGTCGCTTTTATTTCTTCCATATCACAGGTTCGTATAAAGTTTATTTTCCTCACACTAATAGATCATACATATTTAGAGAGCAATTTTTTTATTGCTTGCACTGATGACAACTTACTTGAAGGATCTTACTCAATCCATAGGTAGGTATGGTGGACTCTCATGGCAAAACTGGGTTGAGGGTGTTTGGATGCACAAGTAGTATCTCTACTTGGTGCGGAAGTTTTGGCTGATATGGGGTGGAAGCAAGCGCACATGTTAAAGGATCTATAACCATATAACTTCTATTCGGAAATAAGCAAACATAACCATTATGTTGTCTTCCTTGTCCAACATCAACTTCTTAGCATATAATATTTTAATGAGTGCTCACAATCATAAAAGATGTCCAAGATAATATATTTATATGTGAACCTCTCTTTCTTTATTACTTCCTTTTAATTGCAACAATGACCAATCGCTATGTTTGTCAACTCACAACAAATTTCAATCGACATACTTCTTATATGTGAAGTCATCACTCCCCATAAGATCATCATATATACTCTTTGCTTTTATTCTATTCTTCTTTTATTTCTTTTTCTCAAGATCATAGCAAGCAAGCAAAGCCCTCAACTCAAAACTACTTTTTATTATATAACTCTCGGACTCGCTTACATAGGGGGGACATAAAACAAAACTCAAAACTAGATCACACTAAAAACTTTATTCTACTAGATCAAGATATAACCAAAAGGATCGAACTAAGAAAAACGATAAAAGTAAAAGATGTGATGGTGATACGATACCGGGGCACCTCCCCCAAGCTTGGCACAAGCCGAGGGGAGTGCCCATACCCATGTGTTTAGTTGTCTTTCTTCGGAGGTGGTGATGTTATATTCTTGGCGATGATGCCCCTCAGAATGCGATTCTCCTCCTCAAGCTTGTTATTTTGCTGTCTAAGATCCATTATTTCCTTGCGAAGTTTTCCAGTGACGGTTAGAGCTCCCATCACCCATGGATGTTTCATTGCTGTGGGGGAAGAAGCAACACTCTTTTTCATATTTTCATAAGTAAGAAATTTAGCATTGGGAGGGATGACCGAATTCGGAATTGCTGAGCTCAGAAGTTCCTCCAAAATGGCTCCAGGTTGTAGACGAGAGGTAACTTCTCGGTCTTCCTCCATGGCATCCACCCTTTTCAAGTCGGCCTCCATCTCTTCCTCCGTGGCCTGCCCGAAGTGGTTGGCTTTGGTGTATGCTCCGGGCCCCGGTGTCGGGTGAGAGACACGGCTCTCCCCGACCGACTCTTGCGAAGACATCTTGCTCTAAATCTGCTGCAGAAACAGCTCAAAACGAAAACAGGAGGTATTGTCGTGATACGAAGGTCCAAACCTTCGGGAGATTATATAATGAATTTTTACAGACCTAAAGGAGTATACCACAAGAGAACGGAGTCCGGAGGGTACACGGGGTGGCCACAAGCCACAGGGGCGTGCCCAGGGGGGTAGGGCGCGCCCCCTGGCTTGTCGCCCCCTCATGCACTTTTCGGACTACTTTAAATTTTCCTAATTTATTAAATATTCCAAAATGGAGAAAACTTGCTATTGGAAAAGTTTTGGAGTCGGTTTGCTTACCGTACCACATACCTATTCCTTTTCGGAGTCTGAAACGTTCTGGTAGGTCTCCCTAATGTACTCCTCCGGAGTTATGGTATTGATAATATTGGTTTCAACATTTATGGGAGTACCTGAGATATAATGTTTGATTCTTTGCCCGTTTACCACCTTTGGGTTAGTGCCTTCGGCGTTGTTGATCTTGATGGCGCCGGAACGATATACTTCCTCGACAATGTAAGGCCCTTCCCATTTAGAGAGAAGTTTTCCTGCAAAAAATCTTAAACGAGAATTGTATAGCAAGACATGGTCACCTACATTGAATTCACGCTTTTGTATCCTTTTATCATGCCATCTTTTAACCTTTTCTTTAAACAACTTGGCATTCTCATAGGCCTGGGTTCTCCATTCATCAAGTGAGCTAATGTCAAATAACCTCTTCTCACCAGCAAGTTTGAAATCATAGTTGAGCTCTTTTATTGCCCAATAAGCTTTGTGTTCTAGTTCAAGAGGTAAGTGACATGCTTTACCATAAACCATTTTGTATGGAGACATACCCATATGGTTTCTGTAAGCAGTTCTAAAAGCCCATAATGCATCATCAAGTTTGTTAGACCAATTCTTTCTAGATCTATTAACAGTCTTTTGCAAGATAAAATTAATTTCTCTATTACTTAATTCTACTTGACCACTAGACTGAGGATGATATGGAGATGCAATTCTATGATTAACATCATACTTAGCAAGCAATTTACGGAAAGCACCATGAATAAAGTGTGAACCACCATCAGTCATTAAATGTCGATGTACTAAGATTGGGTCCCTTAGTACCCCGTACTTGTGCACGGACAGTTGTAGCCACACCTGCGGCAAGGCCTGCCGGAGGACAACCAAATGCAATTTCATAAAGTCAAGGAGGCATCCAAGACAAGGTAATAATCAGAAGATGGAAGACTGAAGGCTAGAGCCCCGGCAAGATCTTGCCGGGATGGCTCACGACCCCGGCAAGGCTCGCACCCGGCAAGCCCTCGCTGCCCTGTCACCGCTCCAGTGCGGTCATCAGCTTGTCTTTTAGCTGTTGTCCTCCTGGGTGCGTGTCAGATGCTAGCGGTGGATGGGCTTAAGCGGTGCTGAAGTGACGGCCCTTTTTTTCGTCCCCAAGAAAGGCATGGACACCTCAACGGAGCATTTAATGTTCTTGTCCTAAACCGTCAGTGTTAGGTATGATAACACTGTAGCTACTTTTACACCTCATGTATGCACTATACGCCACTATTGGTGACCCCTTCGAACGTATAAAAGGAGGCCCAAGGCGTAGCTACAGGGGGATCGGCTTCTGGCCATTCTGCATGTGTAGCAGCTCTGTACAGTAGCGCTCCCAAAACAGCTAGAACACATCTAATCGAACCAAGCAGGAGTAGGGTTTTACGCATCTTTGTGGCCCGAACCTGGGTAAAATCCCGCGTGTTGATCACTTGATCTGCTCTTTGTGCAAACCTTCTCCCCGCCGAATCGTAATGTAGTTGATCACTGGGTAAAATCCCGCGTGTTGATCACTTGATCACGCGATGAACCTCGGGATGTGCGAGACCAACATGCACGTGCACAAGCTGGTGGCAGCGGCGTACGGTCGCAGGACCGTGATGTAGTTCCTTCCAACATAGTTGGCAGTCAGAGCACATCACGTTCCTCGCACCTGTCGCCGCCGCCAACAAAGGCAGAAGCGCTGGCACGTGCACAGCTGCTTCTGAACTTCCCTCCTGCTACGGACAAGCTCGACGAATGGAGAGCTGCCATCCAGAGCCTCGTTGGCCTCGCCAACGAAGATAGGCCACAGCAAGCAGATCCTTCGCGGCGGCAGTCTATTGAGCCGACACGCGTAGGTGGAGAAAAGACTATGGGCGGTACAACTACGGTGTACTCTCCCCCACAGCGGCAGCAGTGGTCCCTGACTCGACGGGTCGACACCCGTGATGATGATTCTACAGCGTCGTCCGATCCGCGAACTCGCCGCGATCAACGTCAAGTTCTTCGGGAGCGAGGCAAGGAAGACGCTCGAACCACTATCGAGCGGCGGCGGGAAGCGCGCTATCAGTCTGACAAGCGCGCAGGGCCTACTGTAGATAAGTCTGCGCCAGGGTATCCTGTCGACCTACCCTATGAGGTAGGTTGTCCAGCGTTTACCCGTGAGCTGCAGCGAGTCCAGTGGCCCAATTCTTGCACGTTCAAGCCAGAGGTCCCGGAGAAATATGACGGCAAGACCCACCCGTCAGAGTTCCTGAGCATTTACGACATTGCGGTGCAAGCTGCCGGGGCTCGTGATGACGAAATACTTGCCAACTACTTCCCGTTGGTGCTTAAGCCCAACGTCAGGTCGTGGTTGATGCACCTGCCGGAGAATTCCATCTCTTCTTGGGCAGATCTGTGTCATGAGTTTGTTGGCGCCTTTACTGGAGGCCACCAAGCTCCTGGCCAGAAAAGCGATCTGCATCTCATCCCCAGAAGGAGGGCGAAACCTTGCGCAAGTACATCCAGAGGTTCAGCCGCATACATCACAACATTCCAGACGTTCATCCTGCCGCTGTTATCAGCGCGTTCCATCAGAACTTGCGCAACCGCAGGATGCGGGAAGAGCTGGCGATGAACAAGGTCAAGGACGTTGCCGAGCTTTATGCCCTAGCAGATAAGTGTGCTCGAGCTGAAGAAGGGAGGAGGCTCCCCGGCGAAAATGCTGGCACAGGAGCCGACTCTGAAGATGAGGAAACTACCGCCCCGGCAAAGAAGGGCCGGCGACGTAACAAGAAGTGCAAGGGCAAGGCCGTGCTTGCTGTCGAGGGGTCCGGCAACCCTGGCACCGCCAAGAAGGCCAAGGTTGACGACCCCGGCAAGGATGTTGCCGGGTGCGCCTCCTGCCAGGCCTTGGCGGCTGCCGACAAGCCAGACGGTTCCGGCAAGCAGTATTGCAAGATCCATTGCACCAAGGGCCATGACCTCCAGGACTGCTGGCAAGTTGAGCAACTTGTTGAGAAGCAGAAAGCCGAGTACGAAAGGCGAGACAAGGAGAAGGGCCAGGATGGTGCGGAAGGGTCCGGCAAGAAGCGCGGTGGCCGAGGAGGTCGCCGCGGCAAGGCCAAGCAACATAAAGAGAGGCCCGCTCAAGGCCGCGACAAGCAAGAGGGGGGTGATGATGACGTTGAAGAGGACGACGAGTCCAGCGAGCAAGAATTCCAGAAAGCGACAGACACGATGTGCGTTGACGGAGGTGCCTCGTTGCATTCTTCTCACCGCCAGCTTAAACAGTGGGCGCGTGAGGTTAATGCAGCTGAGCCGTCTGTCGATGCCCGGAAGCCTTTGAAATGGTCCAACACGCCTATCATTTTCGACGTTGAGGATCACCCTGATTGTGTAACTGCGGTTGGGTGTTTGCCGTTGTTGGTCTCACCAACGATTCGCAACCTCAAGGTGACGAAGATGTTAGTTGACGGTGGGGCCGGTTTGAACTTGATCTCACCTGAGGTAATCAAGAGATTGCAAATTCCTGATGAAGACCTCGAGGAAACAGGCTCGTTTCAAGGGGTTAATCCAGGAAGGAGTCAGCCCAAGGGAAAGATCACGTTGCTGGTGACATTTGGCAGCGACCTGAATTTCAGGACAAAGAAGATTGTCTTCGATGTCGCCAAGATTCCGTTGCCATATAATGGAATCCTTGGCCGTCCAGCACTGGCCAAGTTCATGGCGGCATCACATTATGCCTATAATGTATTAAAGATGCCCGGGCCGATGAGCGTCATCACTGTCAGCTCCGACAAGAAAGGTGCGCTTGTTTGTACCGATCAACTCTACCGGGAGGCAATTGCAGCATCTACCGCCAAGGCACTTGCTCTTGCCGCTGAAGCTCCCGGGGGGAAGAAGACCGGCAAGACCTCTCGCGCTCACTCCGGCAAGCGCACCTCTTCGGAGTGCTGCGCTCCCGTTGAGGACGCGCCTAAGAGCTCCACCGGCAAGAGCAAGAAGTCCAAGGCAGCTCCGCCAGAGACCAAGAAGGTGCCCGCCAAGGAGGACGGTACGGGAGGAACTTTCACCATAAGTTCCACCCTTGACAACAAATAGGAAAGCGCGCTCGTTGCCTTCCTGCGGGCGAATGTCGATGTGTTTGCATGGCAACCATCTGATATCCCCGGTGTTCCCAGGGAGGTGATTGAGCACCACCTTGCCGTCTGTCCACACGCGCGGCCCGTCAAGCATAAGGTCAGGAAGCAGGCTTTGGAGCGGCAATAGTTTATTGCCGAAGAAATCAAGAAATTAGAAGCGGCAGGCTTGGTTAGAGGAGTACTTCATCCAACATGGTTGGCCAATCGAGTTGTAGTGCGCAAGGCGAATGGAAAATGGAGGCTATGTATTGACTATACAGATATCAATAAAGCCTGTCCAAAAGATCCTTTTCCTTTGCCGCGCATCGACCAGATTGTGGACTCTACTGCCGGCTGCGACTTGCTGTCATTCCTTGACGCATATTCAGGATATCATCAGATCTTCATGTCCAAGGAAGACGAAGAAAAGACCGCATTTATCACCCCATGTGGTACGTACTGCTTCTTGCGTATGCCTTTCGGGTTGAAAAGTGCTGGTTCTACATTTGCAAGAGCAGTCCAGATTGGTTTTGAGCCCCAGCTACATAGAAATATGGAAGCTTATATGGATGACATAGTGGTCAAAACCAAAGATAAGGCGACGCTCATATCAGATTTAAAAGAAACATTTGCAAATCTGCGCAAGATCAACTTGAAGCTCAACCCTGAGAAGTGTGTGTTTGGTGTCCCATCCAGCAAGCTTCTCGGGTTCTTTGTGTCTCAACGTGGAATTGAAGCAAATCCCGACAAGATCAAACCAATTGAGCAAATTGAAGCGCCAAGACGTGTCAAGGATGTGCGCCGTCTTGCCGGCTGCGTTGCTGCTCTGAGTAGGTTCATCTCAAAATTTGCTGAGCGCGCCCTGCCCTTTTTCAAAATCTTGAAGAAGGCAGGTCCAATGAAATGGACTCCGGAAGCGGAAGCAGTGCTGCAGGGTTTGAAGATGTACCTCTCCTCTCCGCCACTGCTAGTCACGCCAAAACCGCAAGAGCCGTTGTTGCTATATCTAGCGGCAACGAATCAAATGGTGAGTGATGTGCTAGTGGCAGAAAGAGAAGTTGATGAGGAAGCAGCGGCAGCGGCAGGACCGCCAAGCGACAAGCCGGGATCCTCCCCGGCAGAGTCTAATGCTAACAAAGCAGGATCTGCGCAGTCAAATGAATCAATACAGAAAAAGAAGATGGTGCAGCGCCCAGTTTATTTTGTCAGCTCCCTTCTGCAGGGGGCTAGGTCAAGATATTCAGGTGTGCAGAAGTTGCTCTTCGGCCTCCTTATGGCCTCGAGGAAGCTGCGCCATTACTTCCAAGCACATGAGATCACCATTGTCACTCGCTTTCCGTTGCAGCGGATTTTGCGGAATCCAGATGCTACCGACAGGATTGTGGAGTGGGCTTTGGAATTGTCAAGCTTCGGTCTCAAGTTTGAAAGTACTTCAATCATTCAAAGCAGAGCCTTGGCGGAGTTCATTGCAGAATGGACCCCAACTCCTGATGACGAGGTTCCAGAGTTAACTCTCCCCGGCAAGGAAACAAATCAAGAGTGGATCATGTATTTTGATGGGGCTTTCTCGCTGCAAGGCGCCGGCGCTGGCGTGCTGCTTGTCGCACCCACCGGAGAGCACCTCAAATACGTGGTTCAGATGCATTTTCCCCTGGAAAGATCAACAAACAATACTGCGAAGTATGAAGGGCTGCTTGCCGGTCTCAGGATCGCGGCAGACCTTGGAATCCAAAAACTCATTGTCAGGGGTGATTCTCAGCTTCTCGTCAAGCAAGTGAATAAAGATTATCAGAGCCCGTTGATGGAAGCTTATGTAGATGAAGTGAGAAAGTTTGAAGAGCATTTTGACGGCCTGCAAATGGAGCACGTTCCTCGTGCAGAAAACAGCATCGTTGATGGCCTGTCAAAGTGTGATGCTCTCAAGTTACCTGTGGAACCAGGAACTTTTGTGCTTCAACTGACTCATCCATCTGTGACACCATTGATGGGATAAGAGAAAAGAAGAAAGTTGAGTTCTGGCAAGTACTTCCCGGGAGAGCTCCCAGAAGCCGCCGGCAAGGAAGTTGCCGGGAACGACGCTAAGCTTGCCGGTGAGCGACAGGCTCCGGCAGAGCCTCAGGCTCTTGCCATGGAAGCACACGCTCCCGCCAAGCTTGCCGGGGGCAACAGGCTCCGGCAGAGCCTCGACCCTTTGTTGTCGAGACAACTGCTCCCGCGGCAGAAGACATGCCTTTAGTCATTGTTGTCGAGCACCAGGCTCCAGCATGGGCACAACACATCGTCTATTTCCTTCAGACAGGAGAACTCCCTGAGGAACAGGAAGAAGCAGAGAAAGTAGCCCGTCGGTCTAAAATGTACCAGTTTGTGGACAATGTCCTGTACAGGAAGAGGCCGAACGGTGTGAAATTGAAGTGTATTTCCCGGGAGGATGGACTGGAGCTGTTGGCAGAGATACATGGAGGCATATGTGGCTCCCACATAGGATCAAGAGCACTTGCCGGTAAGGTGTTCCGGCAAGGTTTCTTTTGGCCCACTGCTCTCTAGGATGCAACTGCGCTAGTAACCAAGTGTGAAGCATGCCAGTTCCATTCAAAGAAATTGCATCAACCAGCTCAAGCTCTTCAGACAATCCCTCTTTCCTGGCCATTTTCGGTCTGGGGGCTCGACATATTGGGCCCTTTTCCCCATGCTACCAGGGGCTTTGAGTACTTGTACGTCGCCATCGACAAGTTTACAAAGTGGCCGGAAGTGGAAGTAGTGAGAAAGGTGACAGCACAGTCAGCCGTCAAGTTCTTCAAAGGAATAGTCTGCCGTTTTGGTGTACCCAACAGGATCATCACCGACAACGGCACACTGTTCACGAACCGCACCTTCATGCAATATGTCCAAGACCTTGGCGGCATGATTTGCTTTGCCTCTGTTGCTCACCCAAGGAGCAACGGCTAGGCGGAAAGGGCAAATGCTGAAGTGTTGCGAGGCCTCAAGACAAGAACTTTCGACAGGCTACGCAAGTGCGGAAGGCGCTGGATTGATGAGTTGCCGGTGGTTCTTTGGTCAATCAGGACGACTCCAAATCGAGCTACCGGCCAGACACCCTTCTCCCTAGTATATGGGGCGGAAGTAGTTCTCCCCACGGAACTCACATACGGGTCACCTCGAGTGCTCGCTTATGATGAGCTAGAGCAAGAGCAGTTGCGGCAAGATGACGCGTTGCTCCTTGAGGAAGATCGTCTTCACGCTGCTGTGCGAGCTGCACGCTACCAGCAAGCCTTACGCCGCTATCATAGCCGCAAGGTTCACGCCCAAAGTCTTTAGGAAGGCGACCTTGTTCTTCGGCGCGTTCAGTCCGCCAAGAATTCCAACAAGTTGACGCCGAAGTGGGAAGGCCCTTATCGAGTAGTACAAGTCACCAGGCCTGGCGCAGTCCGCTTGGAGACCGAAGACGGTATTCCGGTGAGCAACTCCTGGAATATTGAGCATCTTCGTAAGTTCTATCCATAAGGCGCGGCTGCCGGGTCTCCCGGCAAACCCTTTTGTACAAGTCTTGCCGATGAAGCATGTAATCCTTTGTACAAAGCCAGGCGCAGACCCTGTGCGTAGTTGAATAAAGCCTAAGTGTTTTACAATTCTTGTCGATGTTCATGTTTACTTATGTGCATGTTTATCTGGGATATTGTATTACGCTTACTTCCAGCAAGTACTAACGAACCGCCAAGGTTCCATATCTTTATTTTCTCTTCTTTCTTTTTCTCAAAGGACAGAAGGTTCCCTCGCATGCAAGTTTGCCGGGGGGGAAATATGGTATGGATACCGACAGGCGACGTTCAAGGTTGACATCTTGCCGGAAGGAGTACAGCAACGAAAAGCTAAGTTGTAGAAATGCAGAAATTTCAAACAAATTTTTGATAGGTTATTCTCCTTGAACGATTTCGACTCTTGTATGGAAAACCTGCACGCGAAGGAACCTTGTTGTGATCGGTTGCGCCCTTACTCTGTTTCGAGTCCGCTCAACAGTTTAGGTGGCTGCACTGAAAGCGTCAAGGTTTCTTGCCGGTAGCGGTACCGCCAGCAGGCTACTAAAGTCCCGCACCTAGCGCTCGCGGCATGGGTGTGCGCGCCGGTAGGTTTCCAATCAAGCGTAGGGCGAATACATACGGGAAGAAATTAAGCAAGGAGAATAGCATAGCATCTGTCCGGAACATAGCAAGTTATATTACATCAATCTTGCCGTGATTCTAACATAAGATAAATTGTTCTTGGCATGGATGGCGGCGAGAAGTAAGGAAGCTAATCCCGGCGATCGCCTTCAACCCTCTTGACTTGGCTTACCCTGTCGATGATGGGCGCGAGAAGCTCCTCAAGCGCCTTGACGTCTACATCCTTCGGCAGGCGGTCGAAGACGTTGGAGAGGTTGATGCCGGGGTTCCTGTACGCCACTTTGACGAGCACCTTGTGGAGGACGGCCTGGCAGAGTTTGCGCGACTCACTGGCCAGATAGGCTGTTCGGTCGGAGTGAAGCTGCTCCAGGGCTTCAAGTGTGCGGTCGAAGAACATGGTCAGCTTGACGCTCGTGGACACCCTTTCATCAGAAGAATACCTGAAGTCTTGCAAGCCCATGATAGACAGTTGTACGGCAAGCTTCTCCGCGACGTCGACAAGCTTCTCAGTCCAGATCTGCACTCCCTGCACATAGTCTTTGCGGGCGGCGGCAGCGCTCTTGAGCAGCTCCTGTTCATTACGGAGATCTTTGACCAGAGCCTTCTCGCGGGTCCTGCTGCTCTCAAGAGTCTCTTCCAGCGTGGACAGCTTCACCTTCAGATCTTCGATGGAGTCAGTAGTAGAGGAGAGCAGTTTGGTCTTGTCAGACACGGCAACTTGCGTCTCCATCAAGTTGTGGAGAGCTTTGTCTCTCTCGGTTTCGAGTGTTGAGATCTTCTTGCCGTGATCCTCGAGATCTGCCTCCAACTTCTTCACCCTTTCCTCCAGCAAGTTCTTGGCGGCCTCTGCAGCTCCGGAAGCATCGACGGCCTCCTTTAGCTTGCCAGCATGGTCTGTGGTCAGGGCCTCAAGTGTTTCCTGATGCTTCTGCTCCAGCTCTTGGGTCCGCAGCGCGACAAGCTTTTCAATCTCCTCATCCTTGGCGCGGAGCTTGTCGGCAAGTGCCTTCTCGCATGCGGTGAGGTCGTCGTCATGAGCCTCGAGACCAACACGGAGTTCCCTCAAGCGTGCTTCCTCTGTGGCAGCCTGTTGCTTGGCATCCTCCTGTGCCTTCTCCATGTCGGACTGCTTCATGAGGACATTGTTCCATCTTTGGCTCAGTTGCTCTTGGCCCGTCCTCAACTCCTGAAAAGCTTCGGCAAACCAGGCTTGCATTTCCTCAACGCGTTTCTGGAGATCTGCTTCCACCTTGTTGACAACCGCGGCCCTGGAGTCTAGTTTCTCCTTCCGGGCGCGGTGTAGTGCTTGGAGCTTCTAGTAGTTGTCGCTTATGGCCTTGAGGAGCTTCTCTTCATCACATTTGCTGCTGCTGGCACTTGGACCATCGACGATCTCAAGCCCGGCAGCGGCGATGGCGTCGTTGTCGAAGACTTCCCCTTCAGTTGGCGCCCTAGTGCTTGCCGTGCCTGGGATGCTGACGAACAAGTTGTCGCCAATCTTGAGGTACTTGCTTGATGAGGGGGGAGCTTCGGATGTTGCCGACTGATCTTCAAGAGCCGCCTCACCGGCAGCTAGGGGCTCCGGGGCCGACGCAGCGCCTGGCACTCCTGCGGCAGGAATGTCGTCAGTACGGCCACCGGTCTCCTTGCTGGCCCTCTCAGCAGATTCCTTGGCGGCCTCGGCGGCAGCGTTCCTGGCGGCTTTGGCGGCTTTGGTGCTGGCATCCTTGGCGGCCTCGGCAGCAGCGTTCTTGGCGGCTTTAGCGGCTTCAGCGGCAGCATTCTTGGCGGCCTCGTCAGCGGCAATCCTGTCGGCCTCGGCGGCAGCATCCCTGGCGGTTTCCTCGATGACGGTGTCAACTTCCATCTGCTCTGTCGAGGGAATGTCTGAAGGCCAAGAAAGGAAAACAAAATGAGATTGAGTTGGAAGTTCAAGAAGACAAAAGAAAAAAAAGAAAGTCAGAATAATGAGTACCTGCACCAGCATTGGTTGCCGGCATAGAACTGCCGGTACCCGTGCTTGCCGGCTCTTCCTCATCGCGGTAGAGCACGCTAGAGGAAGTCCTTGCCGGAGACTCATTCCTGGGCGGCGTGGCTGATGAAGGCGGCATCTCAGGGGTGGCCTTTGATGGTTCTCCTTGTCGCTGCTCTCCTCCTGCACGCCTGGTGATGTCAGCAGCAAAGATGCACACCCCGACACTTGCCAGCGGGAAGTGAGTAATAGACTCATGCTGGGGGCTGCGCCGGGGGCTGAGACGAGGACTGCGTCGCGGGCTAGTCTCCGGGCTGGTGGTGGTCATCTCTGGCGCGCCTGAGGTGCTTGCCGGCGGCTCCTCACCCGTCGAGATTTTCGCCCTCTTCGCTATCCTCTACGCCAATGTTTCTACATCGCTGTGAAGACAGGCCAAAGCAAATCAAATGGGTTAAGTAAAACTGAAAATTCAGAAGACAAAGGATGCGACAAGATTCTTACTCTTCTTCTTCTTCTCCCGAGCTAAGGGCAGAGAGGTCAAAGTCGACTTCCGCCATCGTGGCCGTGGGAGGAGGTGGAGGGGTACTCCTGGGTCACTTGGCTGCAGCAGGCGCAGGTTGCTGAGGAACTCCTTGCCACTGCACGGCCTTGCCGGCCGCCTCCTTGCCGGGGGCTGCACCGCTCGAAGAAGCTTGACGGACCGGGATCCCAGAAGCGGCGCTCCGAAGGACGCGCCTCGATCTTGGCCTAAGAGTCGGGGCCTCCTCAAGCAGTTCCTCCTCGGCTGTGTCCTCGGCAGGATGGCCCCCGGCAGATGTGTCACCCTGCTCTTCGGCAGTCTCATCCTGCCCGGCAAGATTCTCGTCCAGCAGTGTTTCCCCTCCGCTGCTTCCCCCTTCCACGAAGCCAGCGCTGCCGGCCTTCGCGGCAAGATTTGCTTCCTCCGCCCTGCTGGCAATGTAGGCCACTTCTTCCTCAGTGGTGTCGCGGACGAGGCCCTCTTCCTCACGGATGGCCCTCTCCGTCAGGTTATCAAAGAATTGCTGCACTTGCTCTTCAGGTGGCTCAATCCAAAATCTGTCAAGGCTGTGAGCGTCAAACGCCGGCATCCTGGCAATGATTGGACCTAGAGAAGAGTTGTTGCACAGAGGGACTATGCTTGCCGGTAGCTTGCATACCACATCACCCCTGAACAATTTCTGGCAGGGAGTTGCGTGCTGCATAAATGTCAGATTGCCATTCAGCCCAGGGCGCAGTCTCATGATGTCTGCCGCGTTCTGGAATTGCCAGGCTGGTCTCCCTTTGTTCTGCAAAGGGGCGATGCGCCGGCGAAGGAAATCAACGCCTATCATCTCTACTATGAGCCCGGCAGCTCTGAGGCGGTGAATCCTGGTAGTAGCGACGGTGAGCTTCTTGTCGTCAGGATCGAGGGCGCTCCAGTCATTGCTGCGTATTATCTTCGACTGCCGCGGCAAGCAGAAAGGTTGGACTTCTGATTTTTTTGTCTCCCGAACCCAGCACCATCTGGCCTGCCATTCATCCCACTTCTCGCGGAAGGCCCCATCTGGGTAGACCTCCTTGGTTCCTGGCCGTGGGATCTAAGCGATGGAACCAGAAAGGGCCTCGCCTTTTTGGATGCGGGGAATAAAGTAATGGTGGAAAAGAGCAGTGCTAGGAACTACTCCGGCAAAGTTTTCGCAAAGGTGAGCGAAAACGGACATACATGTCATGGCATTTGGCGTGAAATCCAAGAGTTGGAAGCCGTAGGTGAGCATGATGTCGTTGAAAAAATCAGAGAAGGGGGGGCAGAGTCCGCAGTAGAAATAATCAGCAAAGAAGTGGTATTTATTTGGGCCGCCATTAGAAGAACCTGGACTCACGGCAGTGGCTGGATGCACTGTCGTCTCTGTCGCCCACATGAACTGATACCGCTCCTTCAAAGCACCCGCGTCAAGCACCGGTGGAAAGATGACGTGCTCCTTCCGCATCTTCGCCATCTTGCTCTCCGAAACGGCGGCATCCACCTCTTTTCCCCTGCTTGCTTTGGGCGGCATGGCGGCTATGGGCGGCGGAGGCCAAGGGCGGAGAAGGCGTGGAGGCGGCGGATGAGGGGGGAAAGCTCTGTTTCGACTCGAGGAAGAAGACGATGGCGGTTCCCAGATTGGAGGAGACAAGAGGTAAATGAGCGGCGCCTCTGCGGATTCCTTCTTATGGGGAGGACGCGAGGCCGCCTAATAATATTGAAACGTTTCGCGAGCGCGCTGCGGTAACAGCTGCGTTGCGAACGTCCCCCATGCCCCGCATTCAATGGGCGTCGTGGGCGGCGCAGTAAATGGAATGATTACGGTGGTTAACTCCTGCCATGCATGCCCGTGCACTGTTTGGGCCTGGCCCAACAACGCCTCGCACCCGTGTATGGTCCAGGCCCGGGGGCTCCTGTCGGTGTACTAAAATTGGGTCCCTTAGTACCCCGTACTTGTGCACGGACAGTTGTAGCCACACCTGCGGCAAGGCCTGCCGGAGGACAACCAAATGCAATTTCATAAAGTCAAGGAGGCATCCAAGACAAGGTAATAATCAGAAGATGGAAGACCGAAGGCTAGAGCCCCGGCAAGATCTTGCCGGGATGGCTCACGACCCCGGCAAGGCTCGCACCCGGCAAGCCCTCGCTGCCCTGTCACCGCTCCAGTGCGGTCATCAGCTTGTCTTTTAGCTGTTGTCCTCCTGGGTGCGTGTCAGATGCTAGTGGTGGATGGGCTTAAGCGGTGCTGAAGTGACGGCCCTTTTTTCCGTCCCCAAGAAAGGCATGGACACCTCAACGGAGCATTTAATGTTCTTGTCCTAAGCCGTCAGTGTTAGGTATGATAACACTGTAGCTACTTTTACACCTCATGTATGCACTATACGCCACTATTGGTGACCCCTTCGAACGTATAAAAGGAGGCCCAAGGCGTAGCTACAGGGGGATCGGCTTCTGGCCATTCTGCATGTGTAGCAGCTCTGTACAGTAGCGCTCCCAAAACAGCTAGAACACATCTAATCGAACCAAGCAGGAGTAGGGTTTTACGCATCTTTGCGGCCCGAACCTGGGTAAAATCCCGCGTGTTGATCACTTGATCTGCTCTTTGTGCAAACCTTCTCCCCGCCGAATCGTAAAGGGATCCACTCGATCCCATAGGTGTTGTTTCTCCGACATTAAATATCTAGGGACTCCAAATCTAGGGAAAATAACTTCTTTAAGCATTTTAATAGAAGTGTTATGATCAGCACTACTAGTTGGAATAGCTTCTACCCACTTAGTAACATAATCAACAGCAACTAGAATATGAGTATACCCGTTGGACTTTGGAAAAGGTCCCATATAATCAAAACCCCAAACATCAAATGGTTCAATAACAAGTGAGTAATTCATAGGCATTTCCTGACGTCTACTAATATTACCGATTCTTTGACATTCATCACAAGACAAGACAAACTTATGAGCATCCTTGAAGAGCGTAGGCCAATAAAAACCAGATTGTAATACCTTGTGTGCAGTTCTATCTCCAGCGTGGTGTCCTCCGTAGGCCTCGGAGTGACACTTGTGTAGGATCTGTTCCTGTTCATGCTCAGGTACACAACGTCTAATGACACCATCTACTCCTTCTTTATAAAGGTGTGGATCATCCCAAAAGTAATGTCTTAAATCATAGAAGAACTTTTTCTTTTGTTGGTATGTGAAACTAGGTGGTATAAATTTAGAAACAATGTAATTAGCATAATCAGCATACCACGGAGCATTACGCGAAGCATTTATGATAGCTAATTGTTCATCAGGAAAGCTATCGTCAATAGGTAGTGGGTCATCAAGAACATTCTCTAACCTAGACAAGTTATCTGCTACGGGGTTCTCAGCACCCTTTCTATCAATAATATGCAAATCAAATTCTTGTAGCAGAAGAACCCATCTAATAAGTCTAGGTTTAGCATCTTTCTTTTCCATAAGATATTTAATAGCAGCATGATCAGTGTGAACAGTTACTTTGGAATCAACAATATAAGGTCTGAACTTATCACAAGCAAACACAACTGCTAAAAATTCCTTTTCAGTGGTAGCATAGTTTCTTTGAGCACTGTCTAGAGTTTTACTAGCATGATGGATAACATTTAATTTCTTATCAACTCTTTGTCCTAGAACAGCACCAACGGCATAATCACTAGCATCACACATAATTTCAAAGGGTAGGTTCCAATCAGGTGGTTGAACAACAGGTGCAGAAATCAAGGCTTTCTTAAGGATTTCAAATGCTTCTACACAATCATCTTCAAAAACAAAAGGAACATCTTTTTGCAAGAGATTAGTGAGAGGCCGAGAAAACTTAGAGAAGTCTTTAATAAATCTCCTATAGAAACCAGCATGACCAAGGAAACTTCTTATACCTTTGATATCCGTGGGTCAATAGCATCTACTTTAGCTTTATCAACTTCAATACCTCTTTCGGAGATTTTGTGTCCCAAGATAATACCCTCATTAACCATAAAGTGGCACTTCTCCCAATTCAAGACAAGATTAGTTTCTTCACATCTCTGCAAAACTCGATCAAGGTTGCTCAAGCAATCATCAAAAGAAGTTCCGTAAACGGAGAAATCATCCATGAAAACCTCAACAATCTTTTCACAAAAGTCAGAGAATATAGCAGTCATACATCTTTGAAAGGTAGGAGGTGCATTGCATAAACCAAAAGGCATACGTCTATAAGCAAAGGTACCGAAAGGGAAAGTAAAAGTTGTCTTTTCTTGATCCTCTTTTGACACAGGTATTTGAGAGAAACCAGAATAACCATCTAGAAAGCAGAAGTGTGTGTGTTTCAAAAAAGGATGCTGATCAAAGAAAATCTTATCTATTTCATTCCTTTCATTCATATGCATATCATTTTCATGGTCTAGCAAATATTGTTCTAAGGGATCAGTAGGAGGCACAGCAATAGAAGCAAGACCAATAATTTCATCCTTACTAGGCAATTCTTTATCATGGGGTTGTCTACGAAACTTAGAGAAATTAAACTCATGGGACACATCCCCAAAACTTACAGTAATAGTTTCTTTCTCACAATCTATCTTAGCATTAACAGTATTCAAGAAAGGCCTACCAAATATAATGGGACAAAAATCATCTTGCGGGGAACCAAGAACAAGAAAATCAGTAGGATATTTTATTTTCCCACACAAGACTTCAACATCTCTAACTATCCCAACTGGTGCTATAGTATCTCTATTAGCAAGCTTAATGGTAACGTCAATTTCTTCTAATTCAGCTGGTGCAATATCATTCATAATTTCTTGATATAAGGTAAAGGGAATTGCACTCACACTAGCACCCACATCACATAAGCCATGATAACAATGATCTCCTATTTTAACAAAAACAACAGGCATGACAACAATAGGTCTATGTTTATCTTTAGTATCAGGTCTAGCAATTCTAGCAGCTTCATCACAGAAATGAATAACATGCCCATCAATATTATCAACCAAGAGATCTTTAACCATAGCAATACTAGGTTCAACTTTAATTTGTTCAGGGGGTGTAGGTGTTCTAACATAGCTCTTACGAACCACAGTTGAAGCTTTAGCATGTTCCTTTATTCTAACAGGGAAACGTGGTTTCTCAATATAAGCAGCAGGAATAACAGGATCAACATTATAAGTAATAGTTTCTTCTTCAACTTTAATAGGTTCAACTACTTTCACTTCAATGGGAGGATGATATTTAAACCACTTCTCCTTAGGGAGATCAACATGAGTAGCAAATGATTCACAGAAAGAAGCTACTATCTCAGAGTCAAGTCCATATTTAGTGCTAAATTTACGAAAAGCATCGGTGTCTATAAAGGATTTAACACAATCAAACTTAAGGTTTATACCTGACTCCTTACCTTCGTCGAGTTCCCAATCTTCAGAGTTGCGTTTAATTCTTTCCAATAAATCCCATTTGAATTAAATATCTTTCTTCATAAAGGAACCAGTACAAGAAGTATCGAGCATGGATTGATCATTACGAGAAAGCCGAGCATAAAAAGTCTGAATAATAATTTCTCTTGAGAGCTCATGATTGGGGCATGAATATAACATTGACTTAAGCCTCCCCCAAGCTTGAGCGATACTTTCTCCTTTATGAGGCCAAAAATTATAAATATAATTCCGATCACGATGAACCAGATGCATAGGATAAAACTTCTGATGAAATTCCAATTTCAATCGGTTGTAGTTCCATGATCCAATATCATCACATAGCCTATACCATGTCAATGCCTTCTCCTTCAAAGATAAAGGAACGACCTTCTTCTTGACATCATCCTCGGGCAAATCTGCAAGCTTAAATAATCCACAAACTTCATCCACATAGATTAGATGCAAATCAGGATGTAGTGTTCCATCTCCTGCATAAGGATTAGCTAGCAGTTTCTCTATCATACCCGAAGGAATTTCATAATAAATATTTTCAGTAGGTTCAGTAGGTTGAGGAGCAACTCTTTGTGCTTCCGGTCGAGGTGAAGATACCCCGAACAAGCCCCTCAAAGGATTATTTTCCATAGTAACAAGTGACAGTAAATTTCAGCACACTATATAAATTTTTCCTTACCAAATTCCACTCATCAAAGGCACTTCACTCCCCGGGAACGGCGCCAGAAAAGAGTCTTGATGACCCACAAGTATAGGGGATCTATCGTAGTCCTTTCGAGAAGTAAGAGTGTCGAACCCAACGAGGAGCAGAAGGAAATGACAAGCGGTTTTCAGTAAGGTATTCTCTGCAAGCACTGAAATTATCGGTAACAGATAGTTTTGTGATAAGATAATTCGTAACGGGTAGAAAGTAACAAATGTAGCAAAGGTGCAGCAAGGTGGACCAATCCTTTTTGTAGCAAAGGACAAGCCTGGACAAACTCTTATGTAAAGCAAAGCGCTCCCGAGGACACATGGGAATTTCTGTCAAGCTAGTTTTCATCATGCTCATATGATTCGCGTTCGTTACTTTGATAATTTTATATGTGGGTGGACCGGTGCTTGGGTGCTGCCCTTACTTGGACAAGCCTCCCACTTATGATTAACCTCTCTTGCAAGCATCCGCAACTACGAAAGAAGAATTAAGATAAATCTAACCATAGCATGAAACATATGGATCCAAATCTGCCCCTTACGAAGCAACGCATAAACTAGGGTTTAAGCTTCTGTCACACTAGCAACCCATCATCAACTTATTACTTCCCAATGCCTTCCCCTAGGCCCAAATAATGGTGAAGTGTCATGTAGTCGACGTTCACATAACACCACTAGAGGAGAGACAACATACATCTCATCAAAATATCGAACGAATACCAAATTCACATGATTACTTATAACAAGACTTATCCCATGTCCTCAGGAACAAACGTAACTACTCACAAAGCATACTCATGTTCATAATCAGAGGAGTATTAATTATCATTAAGGATCTGAACATATGATATTCCACCAAGTAAACCAACTAGCATCAACTACAAGGAGTAATCAACACTACTAGCAACCCACAGGTACCAATATGAGGTTTTGAGACAATGATCGGATACAAGGGATGAACTAGGGTTTGGAGACGACATGGTGCTGGTGAAGATGTTGATGGAGATTGACCCCCTCTCGATGAGAGGATCATTGGTGATGACGATGGCTTCGATTTCCCCCTCCGGGAGGGAAGTTTCCCCGGCAGAACAGCTCCGCCGGAGCCCTAGATTGGTTCTGCCCAAGTTCCGCCTTGAGACGGTGGCGCTTCATCCCGAAAGCTCTCTTATGATTTTTTTTCCAGGTCAAAACCCTCCATATAGCAGAAGATGGGCACCGGAGGGCTGCCAGGGGGCCCACAAGACACAGGGGCGCGCCCTGGGGGGTAGGGCGCGCCCCCCAGGCTTGTGGCCTCCTGGTGGGTCCCCTCAGGTATTTCTTTCGCCCAATATTTTTTATATATTCTAAAATAATTCTCTGTAACTTTTCAGGACTTTTGGAGTTGTGCAGAATAGGTCTCTCATATTTGCTCCTTTTCCAGTCCAGAATTCCAGCTGCCGGCATTCTCCCTCTTCATGTAAACCATGTAAAATAAGAGAGAAAAGGCATAAGTATTGTACCATAATTTGTAATAACAGCCCATAATGCAATAAATATCAATATAAAAGCATGATGCAAAATGGACGTATCAGCTTACCAGGTGATGAGGATGCCTACCCTGGGTAGGGTCATGGACCTGACATTTGGGGCCCACCAATGGCCCTCCAATGTCTTCAAAGCCCCTGGGCAAAGACTCATTCGGATGAATGTAGTCGTTCACTCGGATGACTCATTTCACTCGGACTACACGGCGCCACTCGGACAAATGGAAGCTCAGATGACCAGGGAGACAGAGCGTCAGTGGAATTCGAGTAGTCACAAATTATGAGTTAATTCGACGTTATCAGTAACAGCAGGTTAATCAGCCGTTCCTGTAACGCAGTATTCATTGACATCTATTGCCTAATCATGGCGCTCGGCCGGTGGTGGCACACTCTATATAAGCCACCCCCGGGCGTCGTGGCAAGGGTTCCGACCCCCTGTAATCCTATACCACCATAAGCAAACACAACAGCCTCCGAGCACCGAGACGTAGGGCTGTTATCACTCCCGAGTGAGGCCTGAACTCGTACAAACCAAGTGCACACTTGAGCCGTAGCTAGATGATGCCCCTTCATTCGTACCCCCTAGTACTATTGTTAGGATCGTTCCCACGACGAATGTGCGGTCATGGCTGAGCGCGAGCGTCTCGAAAGGCTACAACATTCACTCGTCGAACGCATGGCAAGGGAACTTCCCAGTTCCAGCCGTAGCCGCTGATACGTCTCCAACGTATCTATAATTTTTGATTGTTCCATGCTATTATATTATCTGTTTTGGATGTTTTATATGCATTAATATGCTATTTTATATTATTTTTGGGACTAACCTATTAATCTAGAGCCTAGTGCCAGTTTCTGTTTTTTCCTTGTTTTTGAGTATTGCAGATAAGGAATATTAAACGGAGTCCAAACGGAATAAAATCTTTGGAATAATTTTTCTTGGACCAGAAGACATCTACCAAGCTTGGAGACCAAGGCAGGAGAGCCGTCGTGTGGCCACAAGCCACAGGGGCGCGCCCAGGGGGGTAGGGCGCGCCCCCCTGGCTTGTGGGCCCACGGCAGCTCCCCCAACCCTATTTCTCGGCCTATAAATTCACAAATATTCCCTGGATACTAGAGAGAGCCACGAAAACACTTTTCCACCGCCAGGAGCCTCGGTTCCCGTGAGATCCAATCTTGGAGCCTTTTCCGGTAATCTGCCGGAGGGGGATTCGATCACGGAGGGCATCTACATCAACTCCATTGCCCCTCCGATGATGCGTGAGTAGTTCACCACAGACCTTCGGGTCCATAGCTAGTAGCTAGATGGCTTCTTCTCTCTCTTTGCTCTTCAATACCATGTTCTTCATGATCTTCATGGAGATCTATCCGATGTAATACTCTTTTGCGGTGTGTTTGTCGAGATCCGATGAATTGTGGGTTTATGTTCAGATTATCTATGAATATTATTTGAGTCTTTTCTGAATTCTTATATGCATGATTTCATATCTTTGCAAGTCTCTTCGAGTTATTGGTTTGGTTTGGCCAACTAGATTGGTAATTCTTGCAATGGGAGAAGTGCTTAGTTTTGGGTTCAATCTTGCGGTGTCCTCACCCAGTGACATAGTAGGGGTAGCGAGGCACATATTGTATTGTTGCCATCGAGGATAAAAAGATGGGGTTTTCTTCATATTGCTTGAGTTTATCCCTCTACATCATGTCATCTTACCTAATGCGTTACTCTGTTCTTCATGAACTTAATACTCTAGATGCAGGCAGGAGTTGGTTGATGTGTGGAGTAATAGTAGTAGATGCAGAATCGTTTCGGTCTACTTGACACGGACGTGATGCCTATATGCATAACCATTGCCTTGGATATCTTCATAATTATTCGCTTTTCTATCAATTGCTCGACAGTAATTTGTTCACCCACCGTAATACTTGCCATCATGAGAGAAGCCTCTAGTGAAACCTATGGCCCCTGGGTCTATTTTCCATATTATACTTTCAGATCTAAAACCAAAAATACCAAAAGTATCTTGCTGCAATCTTTTTACTTTTGTTTTACTTTCCGTTCAAGCAATCATATCTATCTATCTCTATCAGATCTCATCCTTGCAAGTAACCGTGAAGGGATTGACAACCCCTTTATAGCGTTGGGTGCAAGTGTTTGACTCTTTGTGTAGGTACATCTATTGGGGACTTGCTTGTATCTCCTACTGGATTTATACCTTGGTTCTCAACAACTGAGGGAAATACTTATCTACTTTGCTGCATCACCCGTTCCTCTTCACGGAAACCAACGCATGCTCGAGAAGTAGCAAGAAGAATTTCTGGCACCGTTGCCGGGGAGATCTACATCAAGCCTACCAAGTACCCATCACAAACTCATCTCTTGCATTTACATTATTTGCCATTTGCCTCTCGTTTTCCTCTCCCCCACTTCTAAAACGATTTTCCAAAAAGATTCGCCTTTTTATTTGCCCTTTTTCCGTTCTTCTTTTCGTTTGCTTTTTGCTTGCTTGCGTGATAGATCGTTTCGCCACTATGTCTGAATCTGGGGAGGCTTTCATTGAAAAGGATAGTAATAGTCTTGAAGGAAACCTTGACAATCTTGCTAAAAATGACTCTCATGAAGCACCTACTATCATGCATACAAAAAAAATTCGCATAGGTAGCGGTAATATTATTGGAAAAGGTGTTATTCAAGATTTCTTTACTTGTGCTGGTACGCTACCCACATTAGGAGGGTCTATCCTCAATAAAACTAATAGTCTTGCGGACGCCATAACACTATTAATAATTGAACTTGAGAGGCAATTTGTTCATATGCATCCTTGCATACAAAGGATTTTTATTGAGTTCTCTAATATTCAGATTGCTTCCGTTAAGCGTGCCGCCACTATATTTCTAGCCCACGAGTTTAGATTCATCATGAAAGAGGCTAGTGAAATCTTCGCTCATTATAAAATTAATGGTGGATGTCCCCCTATAGAGGAGATCCTTTTTAATCAAGAAGAAATAATGAGATTGCAATCCCCGGATTACGTTGCTTATAATGAAAATTTGAGGAAGAGGGTCCCTATCGAGGTTTTGATTGATAAGATTTCTGAACTCAATGATAATTTTGCTATACAAAATAATGGATTAGAGTTCATATTAAGAGATAGGCTTATGACCTTCCACCAAAGGAAAGCCTACAACAATGAGTTGATTATACAATATATGGGGCCAAGGAAGGAACCTATCCCTCCCGCACTAGATCTCAAGGATCCATATCCTATTAAATTTAGCCCTTTTGATTATTTGTGCTTGACACAAAGAAAGCTTGCTGCTGAAAGAAGGGACTATGAGATGAGCATGG
Organism: Elymus sibiricus; assembly: GCA_039707655.1. Classification (NCBI taxonomy): domain Eukaryota; kingdom Viridiplantae; phylum Streptophyta; class Magnoliopsida; order Poales; family Poaceae; genus Elymus; species Elymus sibiricus. Next base: position 263,854,482 of record CM077675.1, on the reverse strand, counting down.
ACGATCTCCCTTACTATTATGAAAAGACCTAGATCTATTGCGTTTTGCCTAGCTAGGGGCGTTAAACAATAGCGCTTGTTGGGAGGCAACCCAATTTTATTTTTGCTTTCTATTTTTTGCTTCTGTTTTGGTGTGTTTTGCACATTATTACTTCTGTAATAATTGTGTTTTCTTGTTTAAATTAGTGTTTGATCCAAGTAAGACCTTTGGGATGGTCTACGGTGTTTGTTGATTTGATTTTGCTGAAAAACAGAAACTTTTGCTCTCAGTCCAGGAATTTTGTAAATTCACTGGAACGTGATTTTGATCTGAAATTTTTACACAAGATTGATATACAAATTTCCCTGATTTTCCTAATTTTTCAGAATTTTTGGAGTTACAGAAGTATTCGAAATCTATAGATTGCTACAGACTGTTCTGTTTTAGACAGATTCTGTTTTCTTTGTGTTGTTTGCTTATTTTGATGAATCTATGGGTTGTATCGGGGGGTATGAACCATGGAGAAGTTAGAATACAGTAGATATTACACCAATATAAATAAAGAATGAGTTCACAACATTACCTAAGTGGTGGTTTATTTTTCTTATACTAACGGATCTCATGAGTTTTCTGTTGAGTTTTGTGTTGTGAAGTTTTCAAGTTTTGGGTAAAGATTTAATGGACTATGGAATAAGGAGTGGCAAGAGCCTAAGCTTGGGGATGCCCAAGGCACCCCAAGCCATATTCAAGGATACCAAAAAGCCTAAGCTTGGGGATGCCCCGGAAGGCATCCCCTCTTTCGTCTTCAATCCATCGGTAAATTTACTTGAGGCTATATTTTTATTCACCACATGATATGTGTTTTGCTTGGAGCGTCTTGTATGATATGAGTCTTTGCTTTTTAGTTTGCCACAATCATCCTTGCTGCACACATCTTTTTGAGAGAGACACGCTGAATCGTGAATTTATTAGAATACTCTATGTGCTTCACTTATATCTTTTGAGCTAGGCAATGTTGCTCTAGTGCTTCACTTATATCTTTTTAGAGCACGGTGGTGTTATATTTTATAGAAATTATTGAACTCTCGTACCTCACTTATATTATTTTGAGAGTTTATTAAAACAGCATGGTAATTTGTTTAGGTTATGAATTTAGTCCTAATATAATAGGCATCCAAGAGGGTATAATAAAAACTTTCATATTAAGTGCATTGGATACTATGAGAAGTTTGATTCCTTGCATATAGTTTTGAGATAATGGAGATGGTAATATGAGAGTCATGCTAGTGAGTAGTTGTGAATTGGAAGAGATACTTGTGTTGAAGTTTGTGATTCCCGTAGCATGCACGTATGGTGAACCATTATGTAACGAAGTCGGAGCATGATTTGTTTAATGATTGTCGACCTTTGTGTGAGGGTCAGGAGCGCGCGATGGTTAACTCCTACCAACCTCTCCCCTAGGAGCATGCATCTAATGCTTTGTTTGATAACTAATAGACTTTTGCAATAAGTATGTGAGTTCTTTATGACTAATGTTAAGTCCATGGATTATACGCACTCTCACCCTTCCACCATTGCTAGCCTCTCTAGTACCGCGCAACTTTCGCCGGTACATCAAACCCACCTTCCTCAAAACAGCCACCATATATTTTCCTCAAAACAGCCACCATACCTACCTATTATGGCATTTCCATAGCCATTCCTAGATATATTGCCATGCAACTTCCACCGTTCCGCTTTTCATGACATGCACCATCACTTTCATATTGCATATAGTCATATTTTGTCATAGGTATCGAGTTGTAATTTTACTTTTGAGTTGTAAGTAAATAAAAGTTTGATGATTTTCATTATTAGAGCATTGTCCCGTGTGAGAAAAGGATGATGGAAGCCATGACTCCCTCACAAGTTGGGATGAGTATCCGGACTTTACAAAAAAATAAAAGAGGCCAGCGAAGCCCAAATAAAAAAAGAGGCCAAAGATGCCCACCAAAATAAAAAAAAATAAAAAAAATGAGAGAAAGAGAGAAGGGACAATTGCTACTATACTTTTCCACACTTGTGCTTCAAAGTAGCACCATGATCTTCATGATAGAGAGTCTCCTATTTTGTCACTTTCATATAACTAGTGGAGTTTCATCTTGCACGACCACTTAGTTTTCTTTTTGAGCTTTCATAGACTTATAGCTCTAGTGCACCCGTTGCATGGCAATCCCTACTCACTCACATTGATATCTATTGATGGGCATCTCCATAGCCCATTGATACGCCTAGTTGATGTGAGATTATCTTCTTCCTTTCCCTTGCAACCTCCACCATATTCTATTCCACCTATAGTGCTATATCCATGGCTCGCGCTCATGTTTTGCGTGACAATTGAAAAGGTTTGAGAACACCAAAAGTGTGAAACAATTGCTTGGCTTGTTCATCGGGGTTGTGCATGATTTAGATACTTTGTGTGGGGAAGATGGAGCATAGCCAGACCATATGATTTTGTAGGGACAACTTTCTAAGGCCATGTTATTTCGAAAGGACACGATTGCCTTGTTGGTGTGCTCGAAGTATTACTGTTTTTATGTCAATATTAGACTATTGTTTTGAATCTTACGGATCTGAATATTCATGCCACAAAAAAGAATATTACATGAATAAATATGTTAGGTAGCATTCCACATCAAAAATTCTGTTTTTATCATTTACCTACTCGAGGACGAGCAGAAATTAAGCTTGGGGATACTTGATACGTCTCCAACGTATCTATAATTTTTGATTGTTCCATGCTATTATATTATTTGTTTTGGATGTTTTATATGCATTAATATGCTATTTTATATTATTGTTGGGACTAACCTATTAATCTAGAGCCTAGTGCCAGTTTCTGTTTTTTCCTTGTTTTTGAGTATTGCAGATAAGGAATATTAAACGGAGTCCAAACGGAATAAAATCTTCGGAATAATTTTTCTTGGACCAGAAGACATCTACAAAGCTTGGAGTCCAAGGCAGGAGAGCCGCCGTGTGGCCACAAGCCACAGGGGCGCGCCAAGGGGGGTAGTGCGCGCCCCCCTGGCTTGTGGGCCCACGGCAGCTCCCCCAATCCTATTTCTCGGCCTATAAATTCACAAATATTCCCTGGATACCAGAGAGAGCCACGAAAACACTTTTCCGCCGCCAGGAGCCTCGGTTCCCGTGAGATCCAATCTTGGAGCCTTTTCCGGTAATCTGCCGGAGGGGGATTCGATTACGGAGGGCATCTACATCATCTCCATTGCCCCTCCGATGATGCGTGAGTACTTCACCACAGACCTTCGGGTCCATAGCTAGTAGCTAGATGGCTTCTTCTCTCTCTTTGCTCTTCAATACCATGTTCTTCATGATCTTCATGGAGATCTATCCAATGTAATACTCTTTTGCGGTGTGTTTGTCGAGATCCGATGAATTGTGGGTTTATGTTCAGATTATCTATGAATATTATTTGAGTCTTTTCTGAATTCTTATATGCATGATTTCATATCTTTGCAAGTCTCTTCGAGTTATTGGTTTGGTTTGGCCAACTAGATTGGTAATTCTTGCAATGGGAGAAGTGCTTAGTTTTGGGTTCAATCTTGCGGTGTCCTCACCCAGTGACATAGTAGGGGCAGCGAGGCACGTATTGTATTGTTGCCATCGAGGATAAAAAGATGGGGTTTTCATCATATTGCTTGAGTTTATCCCTCTACATCATGTCATCTTACCTAATGCGTTACTCTGTTCTTCATGAACTTAATACTCTAGATGCAGGCATGAGTCGGTCGATGTGTGGAGTAATAGTAGTAGATGCAGAATCATTTCGGTCTACCTGACAAGGACATGATGCCTATATGCATAATCATTGCCTTGGATATCTTCATAATTATTCGCTTTTCTATCAATTGCTCGACAGTAATTTGTTCACCCACCGTAATACTTGCCATCATGAGAGAAGCCTCTAGTGAAACCTATGGCCCCGGGTCTATTTTCCATATTATACTTTCAGATCTAAAACCAAAAATACCAAAAATATCTTGCTGCAATCTTTTTACTTTTGTTTTACTTTCCGTTCAAGCAATCATATCTATCTATCTCTATCAGATCTCATCCTTGCAAGTAACCGTGAAGGGATTGACAACCCCTTTATAGCGTTGGGTGCAAGTGTTTGACTCTTTGTGTAGGTACATCTATTGGGGACTTGCTTGTATCTCCTACTGGATTGATACCTTGGTTCTCAACAACTGAGGGAAATACTTATCTACTTTGCTGCATCACCCGTTCCTCTTCACGGAAACCAACCCATGCTCGAGAAGTAGCAGCCGCCGCCAATTGTTCACAAACGATCGTCCGTACACCATCCCAGTGATGCGCACGCCTTTGCTGAACCTGGCCGCGGCCACTCGGATCGCAGATTCGATCCAGCCATCTGATTCGGCAGCAGGCGAGGGCATTCGGCAGATCCAGGCTTTGCTCAAGACCGCCCTACAGCAGAACTCAGAGGTATCGTAATCTCATCAGCGCATTCACAATGAATCTACTCGTGCAGATACTGTGCAGTCTGCTCACAGTCCGCTCGCGCCGAGGAAGGACCCGCGAAATCCTCCTCATCCGAGAGGCCCGTACGGAGGACGCGGGCGCGACGACCGCGATTTCAGTCGGACCCCCCCTCCGAGGGGCGGTCTACGTGGCCAACGCCCATATGACGGAGGCTACCCACTCGAGAGAAACCGCGAGCGGAGCCTTCTTCGGCACAGAGGCTACGATGCCCGATCTGACATCACTCAGCAAGTGGTCGATTGGAACAGATATGACAGAGACTGAGCGAGCGGCTAGGGAGTTACCGGTCTCGAGTGCTTCAGCAGATACATCCGAGAGGCAGAAATACCCCCCAATTACCGACTAGCAACCGGAATTGGAAAGTTCAATGGTGAGTCCAAGCCAGAAACTTGGCTCGAAGATTATCGGGTCACTGTCCAAATCGGCAGCGGCGATGATTTCGTTGCCATGAAACACCTTCCGCTCATGTTAGAAGGGTCTGCGCGGGCGTGGATAAATTAGTTCCCCGCCAACTGCATTTACTGTTGGGAAGATTTGGCCCGAGTGTTCGTCAAAACATTCGAAGGCACCTACAAGCGCCCGGGTTGATTGACAGAACTCCAGCACTGCGTTCAGAAGAACAATGAAACTCTCCGAGAGTACATTCAGCGCTAGACCACGTTGCACAACACCGTGGAAAATGTCACCGAACATCAGGCCGTGTGCGCCTTCAAGGCAGGCACTCGGTATCGGGAGTTAGTCTTGAAGTTCGGTCGGTCTAGGGATCTGTCCCTCAGTCGGGCCATGGAGATTGCTCACAAGTACGCCAATGGCGAGGAAGAAGACCGCCGCCGTAGCGGCAAAGCAAGAGCCGGCAACGCCCCTCAATCGGTAGGCAACGCCGGGAAAAATCAGAAATGGAAGGTTGATGCCTCTGGCAAGGCAGAGGTCGCAGCCATCCAAGGGCAAGGACAAGGCAAGCCGAAGCCCAAGAAAAAGAAGAAAGAATGGATTCCCAAGAAGAAGTCCGAGTACAAATCCGACATCCTCGACCAACCGTGCCAAATTCATACCAAAACGGATGAAGAAGGCAACGTTGTGCTTCCGAAGCACACCACTCGGGAATGTCGCCTGCTCAAGCGGGAGATGGGCGTTGAGCCCTCGAGTGAGAAGGTCGATGTTGAGGATGAGGAAGATGCTTCCGAGTATCCAAAAGTCGACAAGGTTCTCAACGTTATTTTCGCCGACGTTGAAAGCAAGAGGCAGCTGAAAGTTATCAATCGGGAGGTCAATATGGCAGTTCCGACTGCTCGCAACTACCTCAACTGGACGAAGACGCCTGTCACCTTCGACCAGTCCGATCATCCGCCCCACATTTCCACCCCTGGGAGGCAGGCGCTGGTCGTTGACCCAGCGGTAGGTGGCGTCCGACTGCGCAAGGTCCTAATGGACGGAGGCAGCGGGCTTAATATCATATATGTTGACACGCTCAAGGCTATGGGCATCCCGATGTCTAAATTGAGTAAGAGCAACATGCATTTCCATGGGATCGTCCCCGGGAAGAAGGCAGAGTCACTCCGTCAGATCGCTCTAGACATAGTATTCGGAGGCGAGAAGAACTTCCGAAATGAAAGATTAATCTTTGAGGTGGTTGACTTCCGCAGTGCTTATCATGCCATCCTGGGTAGGCCCGCCTATGCACATTTCATGGCCAGACCATGTTACGTGTATCTCAAGCTCAAGATGCTAGGACCTAAAGGCGTGATTACGGTGACTGGTGATCGAAAGGTCGCCAAAGAGTGCCTACAGCAAGGCACGAAGATCGCCAACGAACAAGTGCTTGCAGTCCAGCTTGAAGGGTACAAGAAGGAAGTAGATACAGCTAATCTGCTCAGGTCAAAGCGGCCGGCTTCAGAATCAGCCTTCCAGTCGGCTGGCGAAACTAAGCAAGTCCATGTTCATCCGAGTGACCTGAGTGTTGCTCCAACGAATATCTCCACTTCACTCGGAGAGAAATAGGAAGCCGAGCTCATCCAGTTCCTCCATGAGAACTGGGACATCTTCGCATGGAAGCCATCTGACATGCGTGGTGTTCCCAGGGAACTGGCTGAGCACTGACTCCGAACCAATCCCAAGGCCAAACCAGTCAAAGAGTACTTGCGCCGATCATCCATCGAGAAGCGCAAGGCGATTTGTCAAGAGATAGCTCGGCTCCTCGCCGCCGAGTTCATTCGCGAGGTTTACCACTCCGAGTGGCTTGCGAATGTCGTCCTGGTCCCAAAGAAGGACAAGTCACTCCGTATGTGCATTGACTTCAAGCATCTCAATCGGGCATATGCCCGAAGGACCACTTTCCTCTGCCTCATAGAGATCAAATAGTAGACTCTACTGCTGGATGTGAACGCCTGTCGTTCCTGGATGCGTACTCCGGGTACCACCAGATCCGAATGTACTGACCCGATGAAATAAAAACAGCTTTCATCACCCCATTCGGGTGTTTCTGCTACATCACAATGCCATTCGGTCTGAAAAATGCTGGCGCTACTTTCCAACGCATGATACAGAAATGCTTGCAAGAGCAGATCAGTCGGAACGTGGAGGCATATATGGATGACATCATGGTCAAGTCAATGAAAGGTTCTGACCTCCTGACTGACCTCGCCGAGACCTTCGCGAACCTGCGACACTTTGGAATAAAGTTGAATCCAGCGAAGTGCACATTCGGAGTGCCCGCCGGAAAGTTACTCGCAAATCCGGATAAGATTGGCGCTATAATCCGAATGAAACAACCTGAATGCCTGCACGACATGCAAAGGTTTACCGGTTGCCTAGCGGCTCTGAGCCAATTCATCTCAAGACTCGGCGAGAAGGCATTGCCGCTCTACTGACTGATGAAGAAGTCTGACAAATTCGAGTGGACACCCGAAGCACAAGCCGCGTTCGAGGAACTCAAGGCATTGCTTTCCACCCAGCCGATGTTAGCTGCTCCGGGCAGCCAGGAACTTCTACTCCTGTACATCGCGGCCATTAGCCAGGTGGTGAGCACTGTCCTTGTTGTAGAGCGCGAGGAGCCGGGAAAAACATTCAAAGTCCAAAGACCTATATACTATATCTCAGAAGTCTTGAACCCTTCCAAGCAAAGGTACTCGCATTACCAAAAGCTTGTTTATGGCATTTACCTAAAGGTAAAGAAGGTGGTTCATTACTTTCAAGATCACTCGGTCACAGTCGTTAGCAACGCTCCCCTGTCGGAGATTTTGCACAACAGAGACGCTGCTAGCCGAGTGGCAAAATGGGCGATCAAGCTCCTGCCGCTGGAAATAAAATTTGAAGCTAAGAAAGCAATCAAGTCTTAGGCTTTGGTTGATTTTATGGCCGAATGGATGGAACAAGAGCAACCGACCCCGAGTGTCTCCGAGCACTGGACCATGTTCTTTGATGGGTCTAAGATGCTCAATGGCTCGGGAGCTGGAGTAGTCCTTGTCTCTCCCAGAGGAGATAAGTTGAATTACGTCCTCCAGATCCATTTTGATTCATCAAACAATGAGGCCGAATACGAAGCCCTCCTGTATGGCCTCCGTATGGCCATCTCACTCGGCATTCGTCGTTTGATGGTCTATGGTGATTCGGACCTCGTTGTCAATCAAGTGATGAAGGAATGAGACATTCGGAGCCCAGCTATGACCGGCTACTGTAACGCGGTCAGAAAGCTGGAGAAGAACTTTGAAGGATTGGAGCTGCATCACGTTCCTCGTGCGAAGAACCAGGCAGCAGACGACCTAGAAAAGATTGGTTCCACTCGGCGGGCAGTTCCCAAGGACATATTCCTCGAACATCTACACACCCCTACTATTGCAGAAGATCCTTTAACAGAGGAGCCCCCGCAAGCAGTCAGTCCATCCGATCCGACTGAGGTTGAAGTCCCAGCCGTGGTCGACCTAGTCCACGAAATTCTGGTAATCACTCCCGAGTGGACTCAACCATATTTGGCATACTTGCTCAGGCAAGAACTCCCCGAAGACGAAGAAGAAGCTCGCCGGATCGTCCGTCGATCCAAGGCATTCGAAGTTATGGGAGACCAGTTATACAAGAAAAGTACTACAGGAGTCATTCAGAAATGCATTTCCCCAGAGGAAGGGCTGCAGATTTTGCATGAGGTCCACTCGGGAACTTGCGGCCATCATGTGTCCTCTCGGACTTTGGTCGCCAAGGCTTTCCGGGCGGGTTTTTATTGGCCCAGAGCCAATGAAGCAGCAAGAGACTTAGTCAATCTGTGCGTCGGCTATCAGTTTTATAAGAATAAGTCCCACAAGCCGGCATCTGCACTGAAGACGATTCCACTCACTTGGTCGTTTGCAGTGTGGGGTCTCGATATGGTCGGCCCCCTGCAGACTGGTTCGAGCGGATTCACTCACCTACTTGTGGCAGTCGATAAGTTCACCAAGTGGGTTGAAGCGAAACCCATCAAAAGCTTGGATTCGGCCACTGCTATCAGCTTCATTCAGCAGATCATCTTCAGATTCGGTGTGCCGCACGACATCATCAAGGACAACGGGAAGAACTTTGATTCCGATGAGTTTCGTGGGTTCTCCTACTCCCAAGGCACTCGGGTTAACTACGCTTCTGTGGCTCACCCGCAGTCGAACGGACAAGCTGAACGTGCGAACGGGATGATCCTCCAAGGGCTGAAACCTCGCTGATGAGAGACTTGAAGCATGCTGCGGGAGCTTGGGTCGAAGAATTGCCGTCAGTCTTATGGGGCATTCGAACGACCCTGAACCGCTCTACAAAGCAAACTCCTTTCTTCATGGTGTACGGGTCAGAAGCCGTGTTGCCGAGTGACCTTCGGCACAATTCCCCCTGAGTGGAACAATATGATGAAGCTGAAGCAGAGGCAGCACGGCAAAATGGCTTAGACGTATTGGAGGAAGAGAGGGAGCTAGCCCTTATCATATCAACCCTCTATCAGCAAGATCAGAGGCGTTACCATGACAGGCAGGTCAGGGGTTGAGCTTTTCAAGAGGGAGACCTGGTTCTCTGACTGGACTAACAAAGACCTCATAAGCTGGTGCCTCCGTGGCAAGGACCATACGCAATATCCAAAGTCTTGCACAATGGAGCTTACCGGCTCTACAACATCGAGGATGGGGTAGAGGAGCCCAGGACTTGGAACGCGGACCTACTCCGCAAGTTTTACACTTAGTTGGTCATTTCTATATTGAATCCGAGTGATCGCGATGAATAAAGTTCCATCTCTTTATGTATTGTCGAAATCTAACTCATTTTCACTCTGGTGAATAAACCGCCCCCAGTGGGTGTAAATAAAATACTTTGCCGCGAACCCGATTTCGCCTGAGTATGAACTATCCCGAGTGTAGGTCTCACCTACACTCGGGGGCTTAGCCGCAGTCCCGCATCGCCTAAGTTAAAAATGTCTAGAGTGGGACATCCTTCTCACTCGGACGACAAGATGGACAGGACCATCATTGTTCGCAAGAACTAATCCGAGTGCAGGTCTCACCTACACTAGGGGGCTTAGCCGCGGTCCCACATCGCATAAGTTAAAAATGTCTAGAGTGGGACATCCTTCTCACTCGGACGACAAGATGGACAGGACCATCATTGTTCACAAGAACTAATCCGAGTGCAGGTCTCACCTACACTCGGGGGCTTAGCCGCGGTCCCGCATCGCCTAAGTTAAAAATGTCTAGAGTGGGACATCCTTCTCACTCGGACGACAAGATGGATAGGACCATCATTGTTCGCAAGAACTAATCCGAGTGCAGGTCACACCTACACTCGGGGGCTTAGCCGCGGTCCCGCATCGCCTAAGTTAAAAATGTCTAAAGTGGGACATCCTTCTCACTCGGACGGCAAGATGGACAGGACCATCATTGTTCGCAAGAACTAATCCGAGTGCAGGTCTCACCTACACTCGGGGGCTTAGCCGTTGTCCCGCATCGCCTAAGTTCAAAATATCTAGAGTGGGACATCCTTCTCACTCAGACAACAAGATGGACATGACCTTCATTGTTCGCAAGAACTAATCTGAGTGCAGGTCTCACCTACACTCGGGGGCTTAGCCGCGGTCCCGCATCGCCTAAGTTAAAAATGTCTAGAGTGAGACATCCTTCTCACTCAGACGACAAGATGGACAAGACCATCATTGTTCTAACAAACAATCCCGAGTGCGGGTCACGCCCATACTCGGGGACTTAGCTGCGACTCCGCGTCGCCTAAGCACAAACATTCAGAAAGCAAAGGTTGGACAAAACCAAGGCAAATAAAAACTGTATCACTCGAAATAAGAGTACGGATAAAAGTCTTGACGACAGGAGCCTCAAGCTCATTCAAAGTCTTACGGTTATAGCTACCACTCGACATTCCGAGGCAAAAGCTTAAAGAGTTTAAACTTGACGATCACTCAGGCTGAGGCACTTCTTCCACGAAAGTGTCCAGGTCGATGATGTCCGCTATCCGAGTGGCAGCCTCCATGAACATCTCCATGAAGTCATCGATCTTGGCGTGCTTCCTGTTAGCTACCTCAAGAGACTTCAACTTCTTCTCGTCCACCCCCTTGCTGTGGATATGGACTAACGAGAGGGCGATGTCAGCACCAGCCCGAGCTGTAGATTTCTTCCAGGCTTTCACTCGGCTCGGCACCGCCTTCACTCGGGTAAGCATGGTCTCCAGGTCCTTTGAAGGCTCATCGTCAGAAAAGGTCGCGATCGATTGCGAAGATGGCGGCGCTAAGCTCCCTGATATACAGGGCCACTTGCTCGACACGCTCTTCCAAGCGGAGCACGCCCATGGCAGCGTTGTCCTTAAGCAGACCTTGAGATGGATCTAGCTCCTTCTCAATTTTGACTGTCTCCTCTGCCACATCGTCACAAAATGCTGGATTCGGCCAAATGAAGAAAGAAGTCAGAGACAGATAAAATTCATTCAGTTTAATCGAGCTCCATGAGAATCACTTGGGAAAGTTACCTTTGAGCTTTTCGTTGGCTTCACCACTGAATTCCTCAACATACTCCTCCAGCTCTGCTTTCTTGGCTGTAATGTGCTTGAGTTTGGTCTCCCACTCGGCATGCGACCTCTTCAGCTCCACAAGTTATTCCTTGGACTTCTGCACAGTGGCTTCCAAAGCTTTCTTCTCCTCCTCCAGCTTTCCGACTGTCTTCAGTTTCTCCTCGGCCTCTTTGGCCTTTCGGCTGGCTTCCTTCTGAGCGGCCGCCAGGTCGACGTCCTTATTTTCAAGAGCATTCTTCACAGTTTCTAAAGAAATAGAATTCTTCAGCCTCTGGACAAGTTTACGATTTTCTCCATGAAGATCTGATGAAGCATATTCAGTCGGATGGGGAAGGAGAGAAGTTACTTTTACAGTCGGACAAGAAGGACTTACCTTCGATTGACTTCTTCTCCTGCTCCAGTTGAGCATTTTTGGCCTTCTCGGCCTCTAGGTTGAGACGCAGTTCCTGCACCTCCTTCGGCAGAACATTATAATGGTTTCCGAGTTCACAAACAGCCTGTCCATAGGAAACAAAAGACGAACATTGGTCAGACCTTGATTCAGACTCAAAGACTCCCGCCGACTGCATCAGTCGACGGCAGCCTCGGGGACTACACCCAGTGGGTGCGCTCAGCGTGCCCCCACTGGAAAATAAAGACAAGGCTCTATTTGAGCTTGTTAGTGTATTGAACTCCGCGTTCACTCGGTTTCCTAGACTCCCGCCGACTGCATCAGTCGACGGCAGCCTCGGGGACTACACCCAGTGGGTCCGCTCAGTGCGCCCCCACTAGAAACCGAAACACCCAGCGGGTGTGCCCAGACGCAAACCCACTCGGGATCAAAACAAAAATCACACGGATCAAAATTCCCGACTGAGGAAGGTACTTACAAGAGTACTTACTCGTACATTCTTCTGCAATGCTTCACTCGCGTCATAAACTGTCTTCAGCCGCTCGCTCATCACCCCCAGTTGGATCAATGCTTCTTTGGTCGCCCCCACCTAATCCTCCGGGACATGGTGTAGTGCGAAGATATTGGTAGTAAGAGGAATGGGTGAAAGGGATACAGTTTCAGCCCCGAGTGCGGCTCCGGCCCCTGAGCTGGTACCATACGCCAACGCTAAACCACTGCCAGGTGGCAGCTCCTGCATCACGACATCCGCGTCAATAGACGACTTCGGCGGTTTGACCTTGTCGCCCGCGTCGAGGTCTATCACTTCACGCGGAGCTGCAAGTGTTCACAAGAACAGTCAGAAACAAGCAGAAAGTAAAATTGAAATGTGTGCTCGAGTGAATCAGAAGCTCACCCTTTGAGGACGCAACATCAATGTCAGCCTTTTCCTTCTCCGGAGATTGAGGGTCAGGCGAGGCAGTCGAAGTATCAGCACTGCAATGAAACCACTCGAAATATCATAACACTCGGATTGAGCCATGACAATAAATGTCGAAGTGAAGATACTTACGCTGAGGCTACAGGAATGCTCATCTTGATCTTGGGGACAAAGACGGCCTTCCGAGGCTTGGAGCTGGTGATCTTGGCTTGTTTAGACACCTTTTCGGGTGACAAGGCAGGCTCTCCATGCCGACGCTTCGAGCTGCGAGTTGGGAGGGCAGTTCCACTCGGCTTGGTAGCACTCGAGGCTTTGGGACCGCCGCCACGGACCCCCGGGTCTTGGCGCGCCTTGGAACGGCTCTCGGGAACCCGTTCCTCAGAACGAGAAGACTCCGCTTCATCACCATCGTCTGAGTCATCTTCGTCGTCGCCACTTTTGCCGCTTTCGCCACTTCCTTCACTGCCCTTGGCTTCTGCAGACTCGTCCGGCTGATCGTTGTCACTTGCCACGTCAGTCGGTCCTCGGTTGACGATCGGCACTAGATTGTTCATCCCTGTGAAGGCCTGACGAGTGGAAGACAGATTGGCCAGAAGAACAAGTTAATTGGATCAGTTGCATTAAATGTGTGAATATCACTTGGACTATGACACCTCGAGATTACCTCATTCGGCGGATTCTCAGAGGAGAGCAGAGGCACCTACCTGCTTCCTCTCGGGTTGTCACGTGCAAAAGAGATCACCTTGATCCTAGCTTCCACTGAGTCAGCCTTAAGTTCCTCTAGATGAGTCCGAGTGGTGTCATCCGGGCCTGTGTATGCCCACATGGGGTGAACCCTGGCTTGCAACGGTTGGACCCTCCTCTGGAGAAAGACCTCTAGCAAGTCAAGGCCGTTGACGCCCTTTTGCACTAAAGCCACCAGGGCTATTACCAAGATATCTACCTCCGGTTTCTCCTCTTTGGACACGGTCAGTCGGGAAATTGACTGAATGCGTTCCGACGTATACGGAGGAAGACCCAACTGATCGTCCCCGACTGGAACATCTTGGCAGTAAAACCAAGTTTCCTGCCACCCCTTCACCGAGTCTGGGAATGAAATTTTTGGGAAACAGCCTTTTCCCTGCAGTTGAATCCCGAGACCCCCACACAATTGGGCTACGTTCGTCTTATCCTTTGATTGACTGGGCTTTTTCACAGTCATCATTCGGCAGGTCAAAAGGTGTTTGAATAAACCCCAATGGAGCACCCGCGCTCGAGGATGATCCCCGCGAGCTCTTCTTTGCCGGCTCGGCCTTGTCCGTTGCCGCCTTCGTCATCTCCGGCAGCTCTGGACCTGATCTACGGCGGAAGTGAGATGGAAGTGTATCGCTCGGGCGGCGGAGAGGACGGAGGCGGAGGAGGGAAATGAGATCTATCTCTCCGCAAACAGTACTCGCGCCCCTTATAGCCCAAAGCGTGAACGCAATCTCGGGCCGTCAATCCGCTAATGGAGCGAGATCCGTAGATCCGCTGAGCAGGGCCCTAAGGACGCGTGGCGGAAATCCCGGCGCGATAATCGAGGTGTCTTGGCCTCTGCCCCAGATTTTCGCGACATGACCGTTCGATCGTGCCGCGCGCACGCTTTTCGCGGTTCAGGACGCGCGGGAACTTCCTCAAATTTCAATCGGAATGAACTCTACATTTCGAAGAACCTATAGATCTGTCCCAAATGGACCAGGTGATCGACTCACGATTGTTCAGTCACTCGGATGGAGAGACAAATCATTCGGATCATTTCTTCTGAGAAAGATCCTGAATCTTCCCAGCAGAAGGACATGTGCAAGTTGGACCATTCCGTCGGAAAACGTTGATCCTGAATCCATCGTCGTTTGAAGTCGAGTGAGGAATGCCCAGGCCGTTTCTGGACACTCCCGGGTGTCAATCACTTAACCACCAAAACCTCATGGATTCGGGGGCTACTGATGAGGATGCCTACCCTGGGTAGGGTCATAGACCTGACATCTGGGGCCCACAGATGGCCCTCCAATGTCTTCAAAGCCCCTCGACAAAGACTCATTCGGATGAATGTAGTGGTTCACTCGGATGACTCATTTCGCTCGGACTACACGGCGCCACTCGGACAAACGGAAGCTCGGGCTACCAGGGAGACAGAGCGTCAGTGGAATTCGAGTAGTCACACATTATGAGTTAATTCGCCGTTATCAGTAACGGCAGGTTAATCAGCCGTTCCTGTAATGCAGTATTCATTGACATTTATTGCCTAATCATGGCGCTCGGCCGGTGGTGGCGCACTCTATATAAGCCACCCCCGAGCGCCGTGGCAAGGGTTCCAACCCATTGTAATCCTATACCACCATAAGCAAACACAACAGCCTCCGGGCACCGATACGTAGGGCTGTTATCACTCCCGAGTGAGGCCTAAACTCGTACAAACTGAGTGCACACTTGAGCCGTAGCTAGACAACACCCCTTCATTCATACCCCCTAGTACTATTGTCAGGATCGTTCCCACGACACCAGGCAAGTTCACTTTGACCATATGTTCTTATCTATGTTTTATTGCATTTAGTATCACCTATTTTCATCATTTCCTCCATCAGTTATATTGAATCTTGTAGTTGGGTAGACGCATGAGGTAGGAACCCACACCATTGTTACTGAGCCCTGGGAATGTTGCTTATGTTATGCTACGCTATCGTAGATGGGGATTGGTATGAGTGCTCGTGAGTGGTGTGAGAAGGAGGACTCTAGGATCAATGAGGACAACTTCAAGATGGCAACTTCAAGGCCTGCATCTACAAGACCTCAAGACTTCATGACCTGAGACAAGAATTCAATACACACTAGTGGTGGAGGATGGTTTTGATGGGCACCCTGGAGTAACAAGTGGATGACCCGGGATGCATGGATAAGCGTCATGACATCTTGCGGAAAGCTTTGCCCAGACTCAAAGAGATGGAAGAATATTTCATGCCTGGAAGCTTACCGGTGCAGCCACAAGTCATTATGGGATCTAGCTTGGTTGACCTTAGTTGCGACTCTGACTGGGACGGTGCTAGAAGATGTAGTCGACGGTAGCATTGGATGGGCACCGGACAGTGGTCAGGGGAACTCTTTGAAGGATCATGTTCCGTTCGTCCTATTCTCAAACACCCGGCAGTGCGAGGACTTACAAGGAGTGAATGATTTTTATGGGTAAAGTGTACAACACTCTGCAGAGTTAAAACCTAATCGATTAGTCGTGTCCCCGGTTGCGGACAATTTGAGCCTCTGGACTTGGATCTATCTCTGAACTCTCAAGACCGAACTAATAACTAATTGTGGGCTATGAGACATCGGTTGGCGGAACCATGTCATGGTAGATAACTCTGTAAGACTCCTGATATTCCTTTGATGTGGGGAAAATAAAACCATATTTTATGCAAAAACTCAGACACAGAACCACAAAGCCTTATTGCGTAGTATAGTTTTTATCATCTACTTCTATTGTGATCTTGCCGGTACATTCAATGTACTGACCTACATGGCTGCAATGTATCATGTTGCAGGAATTCAACGATGAGTAAGAGTTATGATATAGGGTTACGATCTACACTCAACTTATCATTGGTGTTGATGGGACTCCACACCCTTAATGATTTGTTTCCGCTGTGATATAAGCTCTACTCTGGATCTACGGTATTTATTTACATTTGATGTTATGGTATTTCATCAAAGTACTTTGTGTGCCAGCATATTGATCCAGGGATGGCATAGAAATCACAGAGACTTGACCGTATTGGGTCAGGACGCTACACGTATCTTAAAGTTTGGGGCTGCTATCGGTGTTAAAACCGACAGCAGCCCCAAACTTTAAGATACGTGGATCTCGGGTAGGGGGTCCCGAGCTGTAGATCTTGGATCAATGGGTAACAAGGAATGTAGACATGGTGTTTACCCGGGTTCGGGCCCTCTTGTATTGATGGGTGTATGATGATTACAGAGTTGATCTACCACAAGATCAGATGAACTAAACTCTAGATGAATCGGAGTAATGGTTCCTACCGGTACGAGCTAAACCCTCTAGTTTATATAGACACCAGGGGTACCTAGGGTTACACATGGTCGGTTATCATCAAGGGATTGTTGGGGAACGTTGCATGGGAAACAAAAAATTCCTACGCTTCACCAAGATAAATCTAGGAGATGAGCATCTACGAGAGGAGAGATTGCATCTACATACCCTTGTAGATCGCTAAGCGGAAGCGTTAAGAAACGCGGTTGATGTAGTCGAATGTCTTCACGATCCAAATCGCAAGCCGTCCCGCAATCCAATCACGATCTAGTGCCGAACGGACGACACCTCCACGTTCAACACACGTGCAGCTTGATGACGCCTTCACCTCCTTGATCCAGCGAGCGATGGTGAGGTAGTAGCTCGATGACTCCGGCAGCACGACGGCGTGATGACGGTGGTGGTGAAGAACAATCTCCGCAGGGCTTCGCCAAGCACAACGAAAACTATGACGGAGGATAAACTAGAGGGGCGGTGTTGCCGGCACATGGCTTGGGGAAATCTTGATGTGTCTCGGGTGCTAGCTGTGCCCCTCTATTTATATGTTGAGCCCTGGGGATGTTTCTTGGAGAAAGAGCCTCCTCAAAGTCGGTTTGACCCGCAAGGCATGAGTCCTCCTCGGACTCCAGGACCAGACGCCAGGGTCCTCGGCGTTTGGCCCCAAACGCCAGGGTCCTTGGCGTCTGGCCCCTGGCCTTCGCAAAACTCCTTTTGCACCTTCCTAAAGCCTCGTGGGCTTTACCTCTTGGCCCAAATAAAGTTTTCTTGTACCCGAACATTTCGGGAAACATCCGAAACCCCTTCCAGTGAATTCTGGAACCCTTCCGGAGACCAAACACTATTATCCCATATATCAATCTTTACCTCCAGACTATTCCGGAGCTCCTCGTCATGTCCGGGATCTCATCCGGGACTCCGAACAACCCTCGGTCACCAACATAACAACTCAACTATACTTATATTGTCACCAAATGTTAAGTGTGTAGACCCTGCGGGTTCGAGAACTATGTAGACATCACCGAGACACCTCTACGGTCAATAACCAATAGCGGGACTTGGATGCGCATATTGGCTCCTACATATTCTATGAAGATCTTTATCAGTTGAACCTCTATGTCAGGGATTCAGTTAATCCCGTATGCTGTTCCCTTTGTTCATCGTATGTTACTTGCCCGAGATTCGATCGTCGGTATCTCCATACCTAGTTCAATCTCATTACCGGAAAGTCTCTTTACTCGTTCCGTAATACAAGATCCCGTGGCTAACTCTTTAGTCACTTTGCTTGCAAGCTCATTGTGATGTTGATAGAGGCGAAGTTATCCCTGTCTTTCGATGAGATGGTGGCTATCATTTTTGGTGGAGTAGACTTTGACGATTCGACTATGAACGTGCGAGGACGTCGCGCCTTAGCAATCGCTAAACCAACTCCGAGAGGTTATTGACCACGCCGGAGCATGATCAACCTGACCACGAGGGTCTGTTTCCTGCAAGCAAACAAAGAACAAGCAAGAAACTAAGATTGCAATCAGGATATTGCGAATACAAGAGGAAAGCTTTATTGATGAAAGTGGGGTTCTGTGACGCCTTTGTCTCGTCGTGGAACACAAACGAAGAATGCGAAGTTGCAGCTATGGCGAACTTTCAATCTAAACAAAACCCAAGTCTAAAACGATGCCCTAAGGGCTGTATATATGGGGGAATAGAGGGGGATTTCGTGGCCCCTTGGAGGAGTGGTCCGAAACCAGCCCTAACTCCGTTTCCCCACACATACGGACTCTAAAAACAGCCTAATAAGTGGTATTTTGAAATTATATGGGCCTGGCCCAAAAATAAGGTGACGCAACACCTATATTTGCCTATGGACGAAATTTATGAAGTGACATCTTGTATATTTCGTCCAAACCTTCATACTCTCCTTATGGTGGCTTCAAAGTGCGAAAATCACCACTGGATACTCCATTGTTCTTTCCCGCGTGCACACCTTCTCCTTCATGCTTGATCCCGCTCCAATGGCCATCCTTCTTGTCCATTCTAGGACCTTCATTCGTAAGTAAAACAAAAGTATCTAATTTAGGCAGCATCATATGTTCATGAACATTAGAAGGATTCCCAAGAAACGAAAGTACGTGGTAATTCAATTGATGTGCGCGAGCTCTAGTAATTGGTCCAATATGTATAGCAGCAGGGTTGTGGGTGTAACAATGGTATTGATGTCCTCATCATCCTCCCCTTCTTGAAATGAAGTCGTCCTCGACGGATGCTCATCTTCCTCACCCAAATAAGGCTTCAAATCTGCAATGTTTAAAGTGGGACTAACCCCAAAATCTGCAGGCAGCTCAAGTTTATATGCATTATAATTTATTTTCTCTAACACCTTAAAAGGACCATCAGCACGTGGTATTAGCTTTGACTTGCGCAATTCAGGAAACCTATCCATACGCAAATGTAACCAAACAAGATCTCCAGGTGCAAAGACAACATGTTTTCTACCCTTATCTCCAGCAAGTTTATATTTAGCATTCATAAGCTCAATTTTCTCCTTAGTTAACTCATGCATATTTAATATCAATTCAGTACGTTCTTTAGCATCAAAATTAACCTTCTCCGAAGATGGAAGAGGCAACAAATCAATAGGTGCACGAGGTAAAAAAACCATACACTACTTCAAAAGGGCACATCTTAGTAGTAGAATCCAGTGAACGATTATAAGCAAATTCAATATGAGGCAAGCATTATTCCCACATTTTCAGGTTATTCTTCAAAATAGCCCTAAGCATAGTAGACAATGATCTATTCACTACTTCAGTTTGTCCATCAGTTTGGGGGTGACATGTAGTACTAAAAAGCAGTTTAGTCCCCAACTTAGCCTATAAACATCTCCAAAAGTGGCTAAGAAATTTAGCATCACGATCTAAAACAATTGTATTTGGCACACCATGCAAGCGAATAATTTCACGAAAGAACAAATCAGCAACATTAGCAGCATCATCACTTTTGTGACATGGTATAAAGCGTGCCATTTTCGAAAATCTATCAACGACAACAAATATGCTATCCCTCCCCTTCTTTGTTCGAGGTAAACCTAAAACAAAGTCCATAGATATATCCTCCAAAGGAACACTAGGTAGGCAAAGGCATATATAAACCATGAGGATTGAGTCGTGACTTAGCTTTTTGACATGTAGTGCAGCGAGCAACAAAATGCTCAACATCCCGTCTCATCTTTGGCCAAAAGAAATGTGTAGCAAGTACGTCCTCCATCTTCTTCACGCCAAAGTGTCCCATTAATCCTCCTCCATGCGCCTCCAGTAACAACAAAAGACGAACGGAGCTAGCTAGAATGCATAGCTTGTTAGTACGGAACACAAGTTTTTTCCATGTTCTCCCTTCTTTACAATTCTCCAACACATCCTTAAATTTAGCATCGTGCATATATTGATCTTTGATGTTCTCCAAACCAAATATTTTAAAGTCAAGTTGTGAAAGCATAGTATAACGACGAGACAATGCATCAACAATAACATTTTCTTTACCCTTCTTGTGTTTAATGACATAAGGGAAAGTTTCAATGAATTCAACCCATTTAGCATGTCTATGGGTCAGTTTTTCTTGACTTTTAATATGTTTCAAAGATTCATGATCAGAATGTATAACAAATTCTTTGGGCCATATATAATGTTGCCATGTTTCCAAAGTCCGAACAAGAGCATATAATTCCTTATCATAAGTAGAATAATTCAGACTAGGCCCACTTAATTTTTCAGAAAAGTATGCAATAGGTTTACCATCTTGTAATAATACACCTCCTAATCCAATTCCACTAGCATCACATTCAAGCTCAAAAGTCTTATTAAAATCAGGAAGTTGGAGTAATGGAGCATGTGTTAACTTATCTTTCAACACCATGAAGGCTTCTTCCTATGCGGTACCCCAAACAAAAGGCACATCCTTCTTTGTAAGCTCATTTAGAGGTGCAGCAATGGTGCTGAAATCCCTCACAAAACGCCTATAGAAACCAGCGAGTCCAAGAAAACTCCTCACTTGTGTGACCATTTTGGGTTGCGGCCAACTGTCAATAGCTTCAATCTTGGCTTTATCAACTTCAATACCCTGTGGAGTAACAACATAGCCAAGAAAAGATACTCGATCGGTGCAAAAGGTTCACTTCCCAAGGTTACCAAACAAACGTGCATCACGTAGAGCAATGAAAACAGCACGTAAATGTTCCAAATGTTCCTCCAAAGATCTACTATAAATCAGTATATCATCAAAATAGACTACCACAAATCGTCCTATGAAAGCACGTAAAACCTTGTTCATTAATCTCATGAAAGTGGTAGGTGCATTAGTTAACCCAAAAGGCATGACTAACCACCCATATAATCCAATCTTAGTTTTAAATGTTGTTTTCCATTCATCTCCCAATTTCATACGAATTTGATGGTATCCACTACGCAAATCAACTTTGGAGAAAATTGTAGAGCCACTTAATTCATCAAGCATATCATCTAGCCTAGGAATAGGATGACAATAACAAATAGTAATATTATTAATGCCTCTACAATCAACACACATACGAGATGTACCATCCTTTTTCGGGACTAGAATAATAGGAATAGCACAAGGACTAAGGGATTCGCGTATATAACCTTTGTCGAGCAGCTCCTGTACTTGACGCATAATCTCCTTCGTCTCCTCTGGATTGGTATGGTATGGTGCACGGTTGGGTAGCGATGCACCGGGAATTAAGTCAATCTGATGCTCAATCCCTCGAATAGGTGGTAATCCCGGTGGCACGTCTTGTGGAAAGACGTCAGCGAACTCCTGCAAAATGTTATCGGCAGCAGGAGGCAAAGAGGGAGGCATGTCCTGGATGGAAATAAAACCTCTTTGCATACAAAAGCATAGCAAACAGATGTAGTGACATCCAAATCAGTAATATCAGATTTAGTGGCAAGTAAACAACCACTCTTCAGTTTTATTTCAGATGCAACACTAGATGATTGTTTATTAGGCTTATTATGTTGCTCAAATTCCTTTACGACAATCTGATTTTCACTCTCACTTTGCTTCTGTTTTGCTTTACTAGCTCGAGCAATGTCATCTTTCATAATATGTTCAGGAGACATAGGAAGCAAAGTTATATTTTTATCCTTATGAACAAGTGTATACTGATTCGTCCTACCATGGTGTACATAATTTTTATCAAATTGCCATGGTCTACCAAGTAAAACAGAGCATGCTTGCATGTGTACCACATCACAATCAACATAATCAGAATATGTAGCAATGCTAAAGTGCACACGAACAGTACGTGTTACCTTAACCTTGCCACTTTTGTTGAACCATTGGATGTAATAAGGATGAGGATGTGGTCTGGTGGTTAGAGACAACTTCTCCACAATCTCCATGCTAGACAAGTTGTTGCAACTCCCTCCATCGATGATGACGCGAACAGAACGCTCCTTCACAATTCCCTTTGTATCGAACAAGTTGTGCCTCTGATTTTGCTCAGCCTGTGTAACCTGCACACTCAGAACACGTTGAGCAACTAAACTTTCATACCTGTCAGCGTAGTCAGCAGCCATGTAGTGTGTCTCTTGTTCAGTCTCCTCTACACCTTGTTCTTCACTCGCAATAAGAGCCAGGGTCTCCTCATCATAATCACTAGCGGAGTCATATCCACCATCCTCAGTAACAATCACACGCTTGGAAGGGCATTCTCTCGCATAGTGACCTCCACCCTTGCAACGGCGACATATAACCTCATGTGTTTTCCCTGTGGATGCAATGGATGAAGAAGAGCTCTGTGCAGGCCCGGAAGGTGTGCTCCTCACAGAGGGTGGGGCAGGGGCCTGTTTCCTGGTATCTCTATTGGAGTTGGTGGCTGAAGTAGGCGGTGCTGCAGCAGGACGTGTGGAAGTATATGCGGTATGTGGCGTCCATGATGAAGTGCGACCTGCAGAAAATTTAGTTCTTGCCAATGCGTGTCGATCCTGCACTTCATGTTCAGCTTTGCAAGCAAGATGGAATAAACGAGTGATAGTATTATACTCCTTATACTCTAATATAGTCTGAATATCTCTATTTAATCCACCCATAAAACGTGCAAGTATAGCTTCATTCTCCTCAACAATACCACATCTAATCATGCCAGTTTGCAATTCCTGATAATATTCCTCTATAGAATTTTTTCCTTGTCTTAACCGCTGCAAATTTTGAAGCAATTCACGTTGATAATATGGTGGAACCCAACGATTACGCATAGCAGTTTTCAAAGCAGCCCAACTAGTAGGGATATTATCATGATGTATTCTACAATGTTCTGACCACCAAACACAAGCAAAACTAGTGAAAGCACAAACAGCAGCAGGAACACGTCTATCCTCAGGAAATTGTAAGCACGTAAAACGTTGTTCTGTTTCTAACTCCGAAGTAAGATATATATCAGGACCATATCTACCCTCAAATGTCGGAATATTCAATTTTATCTTAGGGAGATGATCATGATCCCGTACCTGAGGCGGTGGTGCAGCCCTACCGTTGCGATGGTAAACATGCGGACGGCCCGGTGCTTGTGGTGGTGGTTGCCCCTAGGGCTGATCGGGAGCAACCTCTCCCTCATCATCGTAATCACCATCATAATCCCCATTCTGCGCAACGACAGTAGCAGCAGCAGCAGCCATAGAAGCTTGGGCAGTAGCAGCAGTATTAATGGCACCAGAATATTGGCCTTGGTCAAGAGGCACACGTTGCGCTCATCCCGCGAAATTTGGCCATTGTTGGTGTTGTTGTTGCCAAGGTATGACAGGTACAGCTGGTGCAGGTAGACGTGCAAGCACCTCATTGAACTTAGCGTCCAGCTTGGTGTCGAATGTCTTCTCCAAAGCACCTAGCTTCTCCATGGTCTCTCCAAGGCTGGTCACGACGTCTTGTACCTGGTCAGCCATCATTTGCTGAAATTTATCATGGAGCTCCTTGTTCGTCATGCCATCCCAGTTGATCTCGTCAGCTTGTGATCCTGTCATGGTTAGCAGCAATAGGAACACACAATATGAACCTACAGACTACTAGGAAGTGGTGGTGGTGGTGGTGGTGGTGTGTCACAAATCCGTCAAGCGAATCTCAAATCCTTACCAGTTCTTACCCAGCAGCAGGCGGTGATCGGCAACCGTTGTAGTCAAAAACTCTCAAAGCATGGATAGAGCGATTGCCAGGTGGTGTCAACACATGACGTAGATGTAAGTGTAGCTGGGATGGCTTATATATGGTAGCAAAAAGGGTCAGCAATAATCAATTCAGAGATGCAAAGTTGAATAAACGCTCAACGACGGTACTGTGTTGGTCCTAGGCTTGACCGTGCTAGAGACGCGAGCCTAGAACACCAACAAAATCACGATGCTACACGTAATCAAGGGAAGAGCACACTCTAAACTTTTTTTTCGCCTTTTTTTGGCGCCTCTTTTTTTGCGCTTTTTTTTTGCTCAGAAAATCACTATAATGGCGACTTTCTCAGAACTCTTCCGAAGGTCTAAAAATAGGATAGGCACGAAAAAAATTTGACTAATATTTTTTTCTGGAGCGATTCGGGGCTGCGACGACCAAAAATCGCGACAAAAATCACTATGATGGCGAGTGTCTCAAAACGCTCCAAAAAGCCTAAAACAGGATAGGGAAAAAATATTTTCACCCGTCGAAATTTTGGCCTAAAAAGTGCTCTGAAAAGCGTGCCAGACTTTTTTTTCTTCCCGAGACCTACTCAGGCAAGGAAACGCGAAAATAAAATCAAACGAATCTCAAAATCAATCCGAATACCTAAGGAATTCGGATTAGAGGCGGACATAGGGTGGTGATATATGGCAGGGAAGATGATGATGGTGGGTGGGGATATATGGCAGGGGTTACGATTATGGTGGATGGTGAATATGGGTGGTGGAACACGGGTTGGTGGTGAATCTGTGATGGAAGTGGAGTCGGATTGGCGTGATGGCGGATATGTGGTGGTATATGGCAGCGGTGATGTATCTGGTGTGGTGGTGGGATATGGTAGCGATGAAGATGATACGGCGGCGGCATGACAAACTGTGAACAGAACTCGAAACTCTAAAGAACTAGACGCTAAGACCAGCAACTTGACACGACGATGCAACCGCAAATTCAACAAAGCAAAAACCAAACAAAAAAATTGCAAAGGCTCAGATTGGTTCGGATATGATGATCTAACCCAAAAAAAAATTTGGTGGCTTTTTCGTGGACTGTAGGTATGAAGAACAGATGCAATCTAAACTATGAATAACTGGAAAATCTCACCGAGCAACCTGGAAATCTGATACCACTTTATAGAGGCGAAGTTGTCCCTGTCTTTCGATGAGATGGTGGCTATCATTTTTGGTGGAGTAGACTTTGACGATCCGACTACGAACGTGTGAGGACGTCGCGCCTTAGCAATCGCTAAACCAACTCCGAGAGGTTATTGACCACGCCGGAGCACGATCAACCTGACCACGAGGGTCTGCTTCCTGCAAGCAAACAAAGAACAAGCAAGAAACTAAGATTGCAATCTGGATATTGCGAATACAAGAGGAAAGCTTTATTAGTGAAAGAGGGGTTCTGTGACGCCTTTGTCTGGTCGTGGAACACAAACGAAGAACGCGAAGTTGCAGCTAAAAACAGCCTAATAAGTGGTATTTCGAAATTACATGGGCCTGGCCCAAAAATAAGGTGACGCAGCACCTATATTTGCCTATGGACGAAATTTATGAAGTGGCATCTTGTATATTTCGTCCAAGCCTTCATACTCTCCTTATGGTGGCTTCAAAGTGCGAAAATCACCACTGGATACTCCATTGTTCTTTCCCGCATGCACACCTTCTCCTCCATGCTTGATCCCTCTCCAATGGCCATCCTTCTTGTCCATGCTAGGTCCTTCATTCATAAGTAAAACAAAAGTATCTAATTTAGCCAGCATCATATGTTCATGAACATTAGAAGGATTCCCAAGAAACGAAAGTACCTGGTAATTCAATTGACGTGGGCGAGCTCTAGTAATTGGTCCAGTGTGTATAGCAGCAGGGGCTGTGGGTGTAACAATGGTATTGATGTCCTCATCAGATGTTGTATTACCGAGTGGGCCCTGAGATACCTCTCCGTCACACGGTGTAACAAATCCCAGTCTTGATCCATGCCAACTCAACAGAAACCCTCGGAGATACCTGTAGAGCATCTTTATAGTCACCCAGTTACGTTGTGACGTTTGATACACACAAGGTACTCTTTCGGTGTCAGTGAGTTACATGATCTCATGGTCATCGGAACATATACTTGACATCCAGAAAACAATAGCAATAAACTTGACACGATCATATGCTACGTTCATAGTTTGGGTCTTGTCCATCACATCATTCTCCTAATGATGTGATCCCGTTATCAAATGACAACTCGTGTCTATTGCCAGGAAACCTTGACCATCTTTGATCAATGAGCTAGTCCTATAGAGGCTCACTAGGGACACGGTGTTGTCTATATACCCACACATGTATTTGAGTTTCCAATCAATACAATTTTAGCATGGATAATAAACATTTATCATGAACAAGGAAATATAATAATAACCATTTTATTATTGCCTCTAGGGCATATTTCCAACAGTCTCCCACTTGCACTAGAGTAAATAATCTAGCTCACATCACTATGTGATTTACATTGTAATGAATCTAACACCCATACAGTTCTGGTATTGATCATGTTTCCCTCGTGGAAGAAGCTTAGTCAATGGATCTGCAACATTTAGATCCATGTGTACTTTGCAAATAATTATGTTTCCTTCCTCGATGTAATCGCGGATGGACTTGAAGCGTTGCCTTATGTGTCTGGTCCTCTTGTGAAACCTTTCTTCCTTGGCTAGAGCAATGGCACCAGTGTTGTCACAAAACAAAGTCATTGGGTCCAGTGTACTGGGCACAACTCCAAGATCCGTCATGAACTGCTTCATCCAGACACCTTCCTTCGCCGCCTCCGAGGCAGCTATGTACTCCACTTCGCATGTAGAATCAGCTACCACGCTTTGCTTGGAACTGCACCAGCTTACCGCTCCTCCATCGAGAATAAATACGTATTCGGTTTGAGACTTAGAGTCATCCGGATCAGTGTCAAAGCTTGCATCGACGTAACCCTTTACGACGAGCTTTTGATCACCTCCATAAACGAGAAACATTTCCTTAGTCCTTTTCAGGTACTTTAGGATATTCTTGACCGCCGTCCAGTGATCCACACCTGGATTACTTTGAAACCTTCCGGCCATACTTATGGCAAGGCTGACATCTGGTCTTGTGCACAACATTGCATACATGATACAGCCTATGGCAGAAGCATAGGGGATGACACTCATCTTTTCTCTATCCTCTGCAGTCACTGGGCATTGAATCTTACTCAACTTCACACCTTGCAACACAGGCAAGAACCCTTTCTTGGACTGATCCATTTTGAAATTCTTCAAAACTTTATCAAGGTATTTGCTCTGTGAAAGTCCTATTAAGCTTCTTGATCTATCTCTATAGATCTTGATGCTAATATGAAAGCAGCTTCTCCTAGGTCCTTCATTGAAAAACTCTTGTTTAAATATTCCTTCATGCTTTCCAAAAATTCTATATTGTTTCCAATCAGCAATATGTCATCCACATATAATATTAGAAACACTATAGAGCTCCCACTCACTCTCTTGTAAATACAAGCATCTCCGTAAACTTGTATAAACCCAAACTCTTTGATCACTTCATCAAAACGCTTATTCCAACTCCGAGATGCCTGCACCAGTCCATAAATGGATCGCTGGAGCTTGCAAACTTTGTCAGCATTCTCTGGATCGACAAAACCTTCTGGTTGTATCATATACAACTCTTCCTCAAGGAAACCATTAAGGAACGCTGTTTTGACATCCATCTGCCAAATTTCATTATCGAAAAATGCAGCTATTGCTAACATGATTCTGATGGACTTAAGCATCACTACGGGAGAGAAAGTCTCATCGTAGTCAATTCCTTGAACTTGTGAAAAACCCTTTGCCACAAGTCGAGCTTTATAGACGGTGACATTACTGTCCGCGTCCGTCTTCCTCTTAAAGATCCATTTATTCTGAATGGCCTTTCGCCCTTCAGGTAGTACTTCCAAAGTCCACACTTTGTTTTCATACATGGATCCTATCTCGGATTTCATGGCCTCTAACCATTTGTTGGAATCTGGGCCCACCATTGCTTCTCCATAGCTCATAGGTTCATCGTTGTCCAACAACATGACCTCTAAGACATGGTTACCGTACCATTCAAGAGCAATACGTGTCCTTGTCGACCTACGAGGTTCGATAGTAACTTGATCTGAAGCTTCATGATCACTATCATTAGCTTCCTCTTCAACTGATGTAGGCTCCATAAAAACATCTTTCTGCGCTGCGCTACTCTCTGGTTGAAGTGAAGGTTCAACAACCTCATCAACTTCTATCTTCCTCCCACTGAATTCTTTCGAGAGAAACTCTTTCTCGAGAAATGACCCGTTCTTAGCGACAAACACTTTGCCTTCGGATCTGAGATAGAAGGTGTACCCAACCATCTATTTTGGGTATCCTATGAAGACGCATTTCTCCGCTTTGGGTTCCAGCTTTCCAGGCTGAAGCTTTTTGACATAAGCATCACATCCCCAAACTTTAAGAAACGACAACTTTGGTTTCTTGCCAAACCAAAGTTCATACGGCGTCGTCTCAACGGATTTAGATGGTGCCCTATTTAAAGTGAATGCAGTTGTCTCTAACGCATAACCCCAAAATGATAGCGGTAAATCGGCAAGAGACATCATAGACCTCACCATATCCAATAAGGTTCGATTACGACGTTCAGACACACCATTACGCTGTGGTGTTCCAGGTGGCATCAACTGTGAAACAATCCCACATTGTCTTAAGTGATTGCCAAACTCATAACTTAGATATTCTCCTCTTCGATCTGATCATAGGAATTTAATCTTCTTGTTACGATGATTCTCAACTTCACTCTGAAATTTCTTGAACTTTTCAAACGTTTCAGACTTATGTTTCATTAAGTAAATATACACATATCTACTTAAGTCATCGGTGAAGGTGAGAAAATAACGATATCCACTGTGCGCCTCAATGCTCATCGGACCGCACACATCAGTATGTATGATTTCCAACAAGTCACTTGCCCGTTCCATTGTTCCTGAGAACGGGGTCTTAGTCATCTTGCCCATGAGGCATGGTTCACATGTGTCAAGTGATTCAAAATCAAGTGACTCCAAAAGTCCATCAGCATGGAGTTTCTTCATGCGTTTTACACCAATATGACCTAAGCGACAGTGCCACAAGAAAGTGGTACTATCATTATCAACTCTACATCTTTTGGCATCAATGTTATGAACATGTGTATCATCACTATCGAGATTCAATAAGAATAAACCCCTCACATTGGGTGCATGACAATAAAAGCTATTACTCATATAAATAGAACAACCATTATTCTCTGGATTAAATGAGTAACCGTCTCGCAATAAACAAGATCCAGATATCCTCATGGGCTTCGCCAGCCTCCGCCAGCCTCCGTCAATTCTGCAGTTCCTGTTTTGAGTTGCAAATGTGAGCCACCGAACTGGTATCAAATACCCAGGCACTACAACGAGAGTTGGTAAGGTACACATCAATAACATGTATATCACATATACCTTGTTTGGTGTTGGCCGCCTTCTTGTCGGCCAGATACTTGGGGCAGTTCCTCTTCCAGTGGACAGTTCCCTTGCAATGAAAGCACTCAGTTTCTGGCTTGGGTCCAGCCTTGGGTTTCTTCACGAGAGGGGTAACTGATTTGCCACTCTTCTTGGAGTTACCCTTCTTTCCCTTGCCATTCTTCTTGAAACTAGTGGTTTTATTGACCATCAACACTTGATGCTCCTTTTGGATTTCAGACTCAGCGACTTTCAGCATCGCAAACAGCTCGGCGACTGACTTGTTCATCCCTTACATGTTATAGTTCAACACAAAGCTCTTGTAGCTAGGTGGCAGTGATTGAAGAACTCTGTCAGTGATCGCCTCCGGCGGGAGAGAAATTCCCAACTCAGCCAGACAGTTGGAATACCCAGACATTTTGAGTATGTGTTCACTGGCAGACTCGTTCTCCTCCGTCTTGCAAGCATAGAACTTATCGGAGGTCTCATACCTCTCGATCCGGGCATTCTTTTCAAAGATAAACTTCAACTCCTGGAACATCTCATATGCTCCATGACGTTCAAAACGCCTTTGAAGTCCCGGCTCCAAGCCATACAACATAGCACACTGAACTATTGAGTAATCATCTGAACGTGACTGCCAGGCGTTCACAACGTCTGTAGACGACACTGGAGCGGGTGGCTCATCGAGCGGTGCATCAAGGGCATAAGCCTTTTGGGAAGCCATGAGGATAATCCTCAGATTACGGGCACAGTCTACAAAGTTACTTCCATCATCTTTCAGCTTGGCTTTCTCTAGGAACGCATTGAAATTTAGGGGAACTACTGTGCGAGCCATTGATCTACAACATAAATTTTGCAAAGAAAACTTAAACTATTGTTCAAGATAATGAGTTTAGTTAATCATATTACTTAAAAACTCCCACTCAAATTGACATCCCTCCGGTCATTCGAGTGCTACATGATCCAAATTCACCAACCCAAGTCCGATCATCACGTGAGATGAGGTGGTTTCAATGGTGAACATCTCCATGTTGATCATATCTACTATATGACTCATGTTCGACCTTTTGGTCTCTTGTGTTCCGAGGCCATGTCTGTACATGCTAGGCTCGTCAAGTTTAACCCGAGTGTTCTGCATGTGCAACACTGGCTTGCACCCGTTGTAGGCAAACGTAGAGTCTATCACACCCGATCATCACGTGGTGTCTCGAAACGACGAACTTTCGCTACGGTGCACACTCGGGGAGAACACAATTTTATCTTAAAATTTTAGTGAGGGATCACCTTATAATGCTACCGTCGTCCTAAGCATAATAAGATGCATAAAAGGATTAACATCACATGCAAATAATAAGTGACATAATATGGCCATGAACTTGTGCTTTTGATCTCCATCTCCAAAGCACCGGCATGATCTCCATCATCACCGGCATGACACCATGATCTCCATCATCTTGATCTCCATCAATGTGTCGCCATGAGCTTGTCGCGCCAACTATTGCTTCTACAACTATTGCTAACTCATAGCGATAAAGTAAAGCAAATGACACAAATTAATTAAAGACAACCCTATGGCTCCTGTCGGTTGACGTACTCATCGACATGCAAGTCGATATAAACTATTAGAAAACATGATAATCTCATACATCACATATATCACATCATGTTTCTGGCCATATCATATCACAACATACCCTGCAAAAACAAGTTAGACGTCCTCTAATTTGTTGTTGCATGATTTACGTGGCTGCTATGGGTATCTAGCAAGAACGATTCTTACCTATGCAAAAACACAATGGTGATATACAAGTTGCTATTTCACCTTCTACAAGGACCGCCTTTGTCAAATACGATTCAACTAAGGTGGGAGAGACAGACACCCGCCAGCCATCTTATGCAACAAAGTTACATGTCAGTCGATGGAACCAGTCTCTCGTACGTGCACGAGTAAGGTTGGTCCGAGCGGCTTCATCCCACAATACCGCTGAATCAAGAAAAGACTAAGGAGGGAAGCAATCTGAATATCAACACCCACAAACTCCTTTGTTTTCTACTCGTGATGTCATCTACGCATAGACCTAGCTCATGATGCCACTGTTGGGGAACGTTGCATGGGAAACAAAAAATTTCCTACGCTTCACCAAGATCAATCTAGGAGATGAGCATCTACAAGAGGAGGGATTGCATCTACATACCCTTGTAGATCGCTAAGCGGAAGCATTAAGAAACGCGGTTGATGTAGTTGAACGTCTTCGCGATCCAAATCGCAAGCCATCCCGCGATCCAATCACGATCTAGTGCCGAACGGACGGCACCTCCGCGTTAAACACACGTGCAACTTGATGACGCCTTCACCTCCTCGATCCAGCGAGTGATGGTGAAGTAGTAGCTCGAGTACTCCGGCATCACGACGGCGTGATGACGGTGGTGGTGAAGAACAATCTCCGTAGGGCTTCGCCAAGCACAACGAAAACTATGACGGAGGATAAACTAGAGGGGCGGGGTTGCCGGCACACGGCTTGGGGAAATCTTGATGTGTCTCGGGTGCTAGCACTGCCCCTCTATTTATATGTTGAGCCCTGGGGTCGTTTCTTGGAGAAAGAGACTCCTCAAAGTCGGTTTGGCCCGCAAGGCAAGAGTCCTCCTCGGACTCCATGACCAGACGCTAGAGTCCTCGACGTCTGGCCCCATACGCAAGGGTCCCTGGCGTCTGGCCCCTGGCCTTCACGAAACTCCTTTTGCACCTACCTAAAGCCTTGTGGGCTTTACCCCTTGGCACAAATAAAGTGTTCTCGTACCCGAACATTTCGGGAAACATCCGAAACCCCTTCCGGCGAATTCCGGAACCCTTCCGGAGACCAAACACTATTATCCCATATATCAATCTTTACCTCCGGACTATTCCGGAGCTCCTCGTCATGTCTGGGATCTCATCCGGGACTCCGAACAACCTTCGGTCACCAACATAACAACTCTACTATACTTATATCCTCACCAAATGTTAAGTGTGTACACCCTGTGGGTTCGAGAACTATGTAGACATGATCGAGACACCTCTACGGTCAATAACCAATAGCAGGACATGGATGCCCATATTTGCCCCTACATATTCTACGAAGATCTTTATCGGTTGAAACTCTATGTCAAGGATTCAGTTAATCCCATATGTTGTTCCCTTTGTTCATCGGTATCTTACTTGCCCGAGATTCGATCGTCGGTATCTCCATACCTAGTTCAATCTCGTTACTGGCAAGTCTCTTTACTCATTCTATAATACAAGATCCCGTGGCTAACTCTTTAGTCACTTTTCTTGCAAGCTCATTGTGATGTTGTATTACCGAGTGGGCCCTGAGATACCTCTCCGTCACACGAAGTAACAAATCCCAGTCTTGATCCATGCCAACTCAACAGACACACTCGGAGATACCTGTAGAGCATCTTTATAGTCACCCAGTTACGTTGCGACATTTGATACACACAAGGTACTCTTCCGGTGTCAATGAGTTACATGATCTCATGGTCATAGGAACATATACTTGACATGCAGAAAACAATAGCAATAAACTTGACACGATCATATGCTACGTTCATAGTTTGGGTCTTGTCCATCACATCATTCTCCTAATGATGTGATCCCGTTATCAAATGACAACTCATGTCTATGGCCAGGAAACCTTGACCATCTTTGATCAACGAGCTAGTCCTATAGAGGCTCACTAGGGGCACGGTGTTGTCTACATACCCACACATGTATTTGAATTTCCAATCAATACAATTTTAGCAAGGATAATAAACATTTATCATGAACAAGTAAATATAATAATAACCATTTTATTATTGCCTCTAGGGCATATTTCCAACAGGGATAAACTTGTCGATCTTGCCATCTTGACTTGAAGTACACACCAAGATATGTAAGCTTTCCTTCCTGAACATGAGGTTGGCTTGTAGTTCGGCCTCCTCGCATTGGGCCCGGAGTAGTCCATCTGTTCGGCCTATGAGAAATAGGTTAACAGCCTGAGGACCCCTTAGTATCAGAATCCCTCAGTAGCCCCCGAACTAGCCTCCAACGCCGAGGTTCCCGATCACCTGTTATCCAGCAAAAAGTCTTCAACTTGCGGGGCGATTTATCATCCCCTTCTCATGTTCGGCTGCAACAATCCGGCTACCGATGACTTCCCGATTTTCGAAGCATCATGGGGTCCATGACAATGATTTTTCTGCTCAGGATTAATGGCACCCTTCGATTCCCGTGCGTTTCCAGGGGGTTAACAGCGCAACAATCTTTTACAGAATTGCCCTCTTCGAGGCGTCGGAGGGGAAAACCTCCTATTTAAACATGCCAAATGTACCACGAACAACGCACCTCATTCTCCCAACCATCGAGAGAAGAGAAGATCTAGGAGCCAGAGATATGACTAGCATCCCAGGCTCATCCGCGCCTCCCCACAGCAATCTCTCGGGCGACTGGGCCAGCTGCACGGTGTCAAGGCTTCGACTGCGCGACCTTGAGGCACATGGATATCTTCCTGCCTTAGATCTGGCGCCCACCCGTTCTGGTTTAACTTCCGCGAACGGCAAGGCCTTCGCCGAAAAATTCCCCTCCCCTCGCAAGGAGGAGCGGGTATGCTTCGTGCCCTTCCTCCTACGAGGCCTCGGCTTCCCCATTCATCCTTTCCTTAAGGGTCTGATGGAATTTTACGGAATTCAACTTCACCATCTTACTCCCGGATCCATCCTGCATGTCTCTGGTTGCGTCGCCATTTGCGAAATGTTCCTGGGTTGCAAGGCCCATTTCGAGCTATGGAGAAAGTACTTCTGCCTCGTTCCCCGCTCTTGGAGGGAGACGATGTTCAAAGTAGGCGGAGCCGAAGTGTGGCGCATAGGTGGGACGGGGTACCCTGTGGGGACTCCGAAGACGGATTCCGAGGTTTGGAGCTCGGAATGGTTTTATACTGAGGATGTTCTGCTCTTCGATCCAGCTCGGAGAGGACTGCCCGAATACTCAGATATTCCTCCGAAGAAAAGGTTCAATTGGCGACCGAAGAGTCCGTCCCTGGGGGAAAGCGAAGAAGTGAAGCGTTTGGCGGCCCGCGTGAGGCTGTTGGCCCACAACAAGCTAACCATCATCAATGTGATGGCCACCGCCATAAATCGATGCGTCCAACCTCTACAGCAGAGGATTCATCCTCTATGGTAGTACAACGGGTCAGACGACACGACCCGCTATAATCGGCAAGGTCCTGCGAACTAAGCGTCTTTAGCGACCATACTAGCCGACCTCTACAAGGGAGAAAAAGAAGAGTTTACTCGCCCGTATACCAAGGACGGCTACTCAAGCCCATC
The DNA here is from genome assembly GCA_039707655.1 of Elymus sibiricus. NCBI lineage: Eukaryota > Viridiplantae > Streptophyta > Magnoliopsida > Poales > Poaceae > Elymus > Elymus sibiricus. The sequence goes on along the minus strand of CM077675.1, from coordinate 263,819,496 downwards.
GAATGGGTAAGCACGACTATATTCCCATAGTTCGGGTTTAACGCCCGCTTTCGGCAGACTGAATTCTTTAATCTTCCAAACAGGACTGGAGGAGCTGGGTCGAGACAATCAGCTGCCCCTCCCCTGAATCGGAGAACTATTCTCATGATGACGAGCCGGGGTTCCACTAGGACCCTGAAACGACACTTAGTTTTGAAGACGGGTTTTTTTACCAGGAGAGCCTTGACCGCTCCTTAGTAGCCCTTGTGGCCGACCACCCCGGCACCCTTCCTTCCTCCGCAACGAGTAACAATAAGGCGTCTTCCCGAAAGGGGCATTCGTCCCATGTTGTTCCGAATGCGTTGACCTCTATCCCCAAGATCCATCGGACCACACGCCGAACGTTGGCGAGGGCGACAACAATCACAGTGGCTCCGAATGGTGGCGGAGCTTCGAAGCATTTGGGGGACTCCGGAACTACCTCGACCGCACCCCCGTCGAAGAGGTAAATATTTCTGAAATTAATAGGTCGACTTTTGTCTCGGCCATAAAGAGCGCTTACGACTATTACCGGCCTTTATAGGAGACAGGTGCAACCGTCTTCGTCTGACGACATCCGAGAAGTGTCTGGTGGCTGCCCCGTTCCGAGGTCATTGGCAAAAGACGGAATTAGTGCGGAAGTACCCGAGTCTGACCATCTTCCCGAGCAGGTCTCGTGCACTAATTCCGAATTTGAAAGTGTCATGAGTCTCCGATGAAGGAAAAAGTTCCTACGACATCCTGCATTTTCTGAACAAGAGTTCAATGCTCTTAATTCGATAGACGCATATCTTGGAGCGGCCCAGACTAGCCTCGAGGGCGCTGTCAATCTTTTGTCAGTCAGTCTACAGGTGAGTATTTGGTTTCAATAATCCTAACATAAACCCTAACCCAGTAACCCCTGATCCTTAAGTTGATCGGGGCGGTCGAGTTAAGGGTCTGAATAATATCGTGATGTGATGCAAGCCTCAAGGGAACAAAGCCGGAAGTTGTCCGAAGACCTGGAGTTGAACCAAGCAGAACTAGTGGGCGTGAAGGCCGAGCTAGAAAATGTCAAGAAGTTCACCAGGGAGGCACACGGTGCATAACAAAAAGGAAAGTTTTATTATGCAAAATTGTTTTGGGCATTTTTTCAAATGACAGACTGCTTTATAGCAGCCGAGTCCACAGGCCAACTACAGAAAGATCTTGAGGAGGCGAGGGAATCTCAGAGGTATGCCGAGTCACGGCACTAGGCTAGCAATTGAGTGCTAAAATGTTGTCACGAAGACAAGAATGCTCTCAAAAAGACAAACCGGCAGCAAGCTGAAGAGATTGAGACTTTAAAAACTCAATTGGCACAAGCCCATGAGGAGAACCAGAAATTGAAAAATGGAATGTTCGTTAAGTGAAATGTCAAATTGAATTTCCTTGTCGTGTGCGTAATGTGCTAATATAAGGAACATTCCATGTCTCTTTGGTTAGTCCTTCAGACCGGGCGTCCCAAGGAGGATAGCAACTCGTTTGGAGGGAACCTGCTCAAGGAACTATCCATTGTTCACGAGCGGGCTAGGAAGACCATGAAAAACATGGTCAAGGCATTGCGGCTGACCGAGACGCCTCCGGAGGGGATGGACAAGTTAGCTGATCGATTCAAGGGAGCTCGACGTCGACTCGAGCTGTGGAAGATATCAGCCGGTCAAGAGGGAGTACGGGAGGCATGGGCCATCGTGAAGACCCGATTTACCAAACTTGACCCCGTGCATTTGGCTCAGGTTGGGCCGGTAGGGCCAGATGGTCAAGGGGTGCCGCTGCATTTGGTATATGACCAAGTGATGCCTGTCGTTCGCATCTCCCAGGAAGATTGCGCCCTGAACACCATTATAGATAATCTTGACAAGTAGGCTTTAACTCGATTCTATGTAACTATGTACTTTACATCAATAGACTCCATCTGTATTGTAAACATTGTCTAAACCGGCCATCGGCTTCCACCTCCCCCACCAAAGGCCGAGGAGTGTTCCATACTTAGTGTCCTAACTTAGCAAGGAATCACTGCGAGGAACTAGGCAATCCGGCCATACGGTGCGAGCAGACAGGACGTGTACGAATGATTATGTTATAATACTATTTTAACGTAAGAAACATCTTCCGAAGAAAATAGTTCCTCCATGGGTTCCTTTCTTCAGGTTTCTACATTGACCGCAGATGTTATAGTCGAATACCTGCAGTGTGCGGGTGTTGGCATACTTCGGGAAAGAGCGACCCCGGGCTTTGGTGACGATCACCCATTATTTTCACTTCCCTCATGGCCGACCAGTTATGTTCTTGAGAACGCTAGCTTCCTGCTTTACCCGTTTGAGCTGTGTACCCGGGTAACCCATTCGCAACAACCACAGAGGTGCTCCCTTTACCCCCAAGCTGAACAATCTGGAACGTAGGGGATAAGCACAGGAGCGATGCAATCCAGCTTGGCCAGTTCTGAAGTCAAACCGATGCATATAGTGGCTTAAAGATGATATTGGAAGGTTGCACATATGACAAAAACAAAAGATGCACATATTTATTAACCAGCTTCGATAAGAAGCCCCCAGGTGAGACCGGGTAGTACATTTAAAGATGTGTACCGAAAAGGTATTCACGCAGTTCGGTTTAGCCGAACACGTGTTGAGAAATGCAAGCTAGTCCCAAAAATGGAAAAAAATAAAAAAAAAGAAAAAAGAAGAAGAAGAAGAAGAAGAAGAAGAACTCGTGGGGGTGACGATGCCGGCCTAGCCATAGAAGCACCGAAGACGGGCTGCGTTCCATGGGTTTGGCTCGAGGCGATTGTATGGCGCGTTCCAAAGGCGACATGCTCCTCCGGCAAGCACCTCATCGATTATGAACGGGCCCTCCCATTTTGGAGTAAGTTTATGCTTCTGCTTTTCCGGTAGGTGGAGGACAAGGTCACCCACGTTGTATGCCTTCGTCGGAACTTCCCTGCTTTGGTAGCGTTGGGCTTGCTGTTGATAAAAGGTAGAACGGGCCCGAGCTATGTCGCGTTCTTCTTCTAGGGTGCCTAGGTCGTCCTGTCGATCTAACTCAGCCTCCTTTTCCTCGTACATGCGCACTCTAGGTGCGTCATGAATAAGATCACAGGGGAGAACTACTTCCGCCCCGTACACCATAAAGAACGGTGTGTATCCCGTTATCCGGTTCGGGGTTGTGCGCAAGCCCCACAATACGGAGTCAAGCTCCTCTAACCAATGGCAGTCAGATTCTGTTAGGGAGCAGACCAGGCAGGGTTTGATACCGCTCATGATAAGGCCATTGGCCCATTCGACCTGTCCATTGGTTTGTGGGTGATATACTGAGGCATAATCGAGCTTGATGCCCATGTTAGCACACCAGTCTTTTACCAACTGGGCCGTGAAATTAGATCCATTGTCCGCTATTATACTGTGTGGGACGCCTAGGGGGAAAGCGAAGAAGTACAGCGTCTGGCGGCCCGCGTGAGGCTGCTGGCCCACAACAAGCTAACCATCGTCGATGTGATGGCTGCCGCCATAAATCGATGCGTCCAGCCTCTACAGCAGATGATTCATCCTCTATGGCAGTACAACGGGTCAAACGACGCGACCCGCTATATATGGCAAGGTCCTGCCAACTAAGCGGATTTAGCGACCATACTAGCCGACCTCTACAAGGAAGAAAAAGAAGAATTTACTCGCCCGTATACCAAGGATGGCTACTCAAGCCATAACCCCATCGAATGGGTAAGCACGACTATATTCCCATAGTTCAAGTTTAACGCCCGCTTTCGGCTGACCGAATTCTTTAATCTTCCAAATAGGACTGGAGTCCCTGGGTCGAGACAATCAGCTGCCCCTCCCCTCAATCGAAGAACTATTCTCGTGATGAGGAGTCGGGGTTCCACGAGGACTTTGAGACGACGCTTAGTTTTGAAGACGGGTTTTTTTACCAGGAGAGCCTTGACCGCTCCTTAGTAGCCCTCGTGGTCGACCACCCCGGCACCCTTCCTTCCTCCGCGACGAGTAACAAGAAGGCGTATTCCCGAAAGGGGCGTTCGTCCCGTGCTGTTCCGAATGCGTCGAACTCTATCCCCAAGGGCCATCGGACCATGCGCCAAATGTTGTCGAGGGAGGCAACAATCACAACGGCTCCGAATGGTGGCTGAGCTTCCAAGCATGTGGCGGACTCCAGAACTACCTCGACCGCACCCCCATCGAAGAGGTAATATTTTTGAACTAATAGGTCGGCTTTTGTCACAGCCATAAAGAGCGCTTATGACTATTACTGGTCTTTACAGGAGACAGGTGCAACCGTCTTCGTTTGGAAACATCCGGGAAGTGTATGGAGGCTGCCTCGTTCCGAGGTCAAAGGCAAAAGACGGAATTAGTGCAGAAGTACCCGAGGCTGAGCATCTTCCCGAGGAGGTCTCATGCACTAATTCCGAATTTGAAGGTGTCATGAGTCGCCGACGGAGGAAAAAGTTCCTACTCCATCCTGCGTTTTCCGAACAAGAGTTCAATGCTCTTAATTCGATAGACGCATATCTTGGAGCGGCCCAGACTAGCCTCGAGGGGCTGTGAATATTTTGTCAGCCAGTCTGTAGGTGAGTATTCGGTTTCAATTATCCGAACATAAACCCTAACCCAGTAGCCCCTGACCCTTAAGTTGATCGGGGCGGTCGAGTTAAGGGTCTGAATAATATCGTGATGTGATGCAGGCTTCAAGGGAACAAAACCGGAAGTTGTCCGAAGACCTGGAGTTGAACCAAGCAGAACTAGTGGGCGTGAAGGCCGAGCTAGAAAATGTCAAGAAGTTCACCAGGGAGGCACACGGTGAGTACAAAAAGGAAAGTTTTATTATGCAAAATTGTTTTTGGCATTTTCTCTAATGACAGACTGCTTTATAGCAGCCGAGTCCATAGGCCAACTATAGAAAGATCTTGAGGAGGCCAGGGAATCTCAGAGGTATGCCGAGTCGTAGCACTAGGCTAGCAACCGAGTACTAAAACATTGTCACGAAGACAAGAACGCTCTCAAAAAGACAAACCGGCAGCAAGCTAAAGAGATCGAGAGTTTAAAAACTCAACTAGCACAAGCCCATGAGGAGAACCAGAAACTGAAAAATGGAATGTTCGGTAAGTGAAATGTCAATTTGAATTTCCTTGTCATGTGCATAATGTGCTAATATAAGGAACATTCCACGTCTCTTTGGTTAGTCGTTCTAACCGGGCATCTCGAGGAGGAGAGCAACTCGTTTGGAGGGAACCTGCTCAAGGAACTATCCATTGTTCACGAGCGAGCTCGGAAGGCCATGAAAAACATGGCCAAGGCGTTGTGGCCGACCGAGATGCCTCCAGAGAGGATGGCCGAGTTACTTGATCTATTCAAGGGACCTCGACGTCGACTCAAGCTGTGGAAGATATCAGGATGTCAAGAGGGAGGACGGGAGGCATGGGCCATGGTGAAGACCCGATTTACCAAACTTGACCCCGCGCATTTGGCTCGGGTTGGGCCGGTAGAGCCAAATGGTCAAGAGGTGCCGCTGCATTTGGTATATGACCAAGTGATGCCTGCCGCTCGCATCTCCCAGGAAGATTGCGCCCTGAACACCATTATAGATAATCTTGACAAGTAGGCTTGTACTTGATTCTATGTAACTATGTACTTTACATTAATAGACTCCATCTGTATTGTAAATGTTGTCTAAACCGGCCATCGGCTTCCACCTCCACCACCAAAGGCCGAGGAGTGTTCCATACTCAATGTCCTAACTTAGCAAGGAATCACTGCGAGGAACCTAGCAATCCGTCCATACGGTGCAAGCAGACAGGACGTGTACGAATGGTTATGTTATATTACTGTTTAACGTAAGAAACATCTTCTGAAGAAAATAGTTCCTCCATGGGTTCCTTTCTTCTGGTTTCTACGTTGACCACGGATGTTATAGCCGAATACCTGTGGTGTGCGAGTGTTGGCATACTTCGGGAAAGAGCGATCCCGGGCTTTGGTGACGATCACCCATTATTTTCACTTCCCTCGTGGCCGACTAGTTATGTTCTTGAGAACGCTAGCTTCCGGCTTTACCCGTTTGAGCTGCGTACCTGGGTAACCCGTTCGTAACAATTGCAGAGGTGCTCCCTTTACCCCCAAGCCAAACAATCGGGAACGTAGGGGGTAAGCACAGGAGCGAGGCAGTCCAGCTTGGCCAGTTCTGAAGCCAAACGGATGCATATAGTGGCGTAAAGACGATATTGCAAGGTTGCACAGATGATAAAAACAAAAGATGCACGTATTTATTAACCCGCTTTGATAAGAAGCCCCCAGGTGAGACCGGGTACTACATTTAAAGATGTGTGCCGAAAAGGTCTTCACGCAGTTCGGTTTAGCCGAACACGTGCTGAGAAATGCTAGCTAGTCCCAAAAATGGAAAAAAAGAAAAAAAAGGAAAAAATAAAGAAGAAGAAGAAGAAGAACTCGCGGGGGTGACGGCGCCGGCCTAGCCGTAGAAGCGCCGAAGACGGGCAGCGTTCCATGGGTTTGGCTCGAGGCGATTGTTCGGCGCGTTGCGAAGGAGATATGCTCCTCCTGCAAGCACCTCATCAATTATGAAAGGGCCCTCCCATTTTGGAGTAAGTTTATGCTTCTGCTTTTTCGAGAGGCGGAAGACAAGGTCGCCCACGTTGTATGCCTTCCCTGGAACTTACCTGCTTTGGTACCGTCGGGCTTGGTGTTGATAAAAGGTAGAACGGGCCGGAGCTATGTCGCGTTCTTCTTCCAGGGCGTCTAGGTCATCCTGCTGATCTAACTCAACCTCCTTTTCCTTGTACATGCGTAGTCATGAATAAGATCACAGGGGAGAACCGCTTCCGCCCCGTACACCATAAAGAACGGTGTGTATCCCGTTGTCCGGTTCGGGGTTGTGCGCAAGCCGCATAATATGGAGTCAAGCTCCTCTACCCAATGGCAGCCAGATTCTGTTAGGGAGCGAACGAGGCGGGGTTTGATACCGCTCATGATGAGGCCATTGGCCCCTTCGACATGTCCATTGGTTTGTGGGTGATATACTAAGGCGTAATCGAGCTTGATGCCCATGCTAGCACACTAGTCTTTTACCCCCTGGGCCATGAAATTAGATCCATTGTCCGCTATTATACCGTGGGGGACGCCATAACGATGGACCACACCAGATATAAACTCGATAACCGGTCCGGACTTAGCTCACATTACAAGTTTCGCCTCAATCCATTTAGTGAATTTGTCAACCATGATCAGGAGGTATTACTTTTTCTTGGTCCCCCTTTAAGTGGTCCGACCATGTCCAGCCCCCAGACCGCGAAAGGCCAGGTATTCAGAATTGTCCGGAGAGCCATTGGGGGCATGTGACTTTGATTTGTGAAGAGCTCACAGCCCACACAGTGATGAACGAGTGTGTGAGCATCAGGGCGAGCAGTGGTCCAGAAGAATCTGGCTTGAAAAGCCTTGCTTACCAGGGCCCGTGCTGCTGCGTTGTGACCGCCCATGCCTGCATGTATGTCCGCCAAGAGCTCTTTCCCTTCCTCTTCGGATATGCACCGTTGGAGGACTCCAGTGGTGCTTTTCTTGTATAGCTCTCCCTCGTGTACCTTGTAATCCTTTGAGCGCCGTATTATGCGTCTTGCTTCAGTCTGATCATCGGGGAGTTCCTGGCGGAGGAGATAAGCAAGGAATGGTTCGGTCCAAGGCGCGATCACTACCATGACTTCGTGAGCCGAAGATGTTTCTTCGGGCGTTGAACCGCCGATGATTTGAATGTATGGTTCGATGATAGGAGGGGTAATTTGTGTCGGTCCATTGGCTCCAGCATCCTGATCCTCGTCTTGCCATACCACGGATGGCTTAAAGAGCTGTTCCAGGAAGGTATTGTTCGGGACGGGATCGCGTTTTGCTCCCAACCGGGCGACGACATCGGCGGCCTGGTTACTGTTTCTGGAAACATGGTGGAATTCGAGTCCTTTGAACAATGCGGATATCTTGAGGATGGCATTTTTATATGCTGCCATCTTCAGGTTTTTGGCATCGAATTCGCCGTTGATTTGAGAGATGGCGAGGTCAGAGTCTCCTCTTACTTCGAGCCATTGTACCCCCATTGATGCTACCATTCAAAGCCCGTGCAACAGGGCCTTGTATTCGGCCGCATTGTTGGAGTCAGTGTACATGATCTGCAGGACGTACCGAATATTGTCGCTTGTTGGGGATGTGAGTACTACCCCAGCCCCCAACGGCGAGCATTTTAGATCCGTCAAAGTACATCGTCCAGTGGGAGTATGTACTTTATTCTCTGGGAGCTCGGCCTCGGTCCATTCTGCCAGGAAATCAGCCAACACCTGATATTTTATAGCTTGGCGTGGTTTATACGTGATTTCGAAAGGAAGGAGTTCAATTGCCCATTTGGCTATGCGGCCAGTGGCATCTCTGTTATTGATTATGTCGTTCAACGGCACTTCTTGCCACCGTCACCGAACACTCTTGAAAGTAGTGCCGCGGCTTTCGAGATGCCATGAAAACTGTGTAGGATATCTTCTCGTAATGCGGATACCTTGATTTGCATGGAGTGAGCACTTCTGATACATGGTATACGGGCTTTTGTACCCGAAACTTGTGACCCTCGGCCTCTCGTTCAACAACGAGAGCTGCACTAACCACTTGATTGGTGGTTGAGATATACTATAGGATGGGTTCAGCTATGCCGGGTGCTGTTAGTATAGGGTTGCTGGCCAGTAGAGTTTTGATTTCCTCCAATGCGGCCGTAGCCTCATCGGTCCACTCGAAGTTCTTTGTCCGCTTGAGCGACTTGTAGAGTGGTAGAGCCTTTTCACTGAGGCAAGACATAAAGCGGCATAATGCCGCCACGCAGCCTGCTAGTCTTTGAATGTGTTTCAGCTCTGTAGGAATTGCTAGTTGGGATAGAGCTCGGATCCTGGCCGGAGTAGGCATCGAGGAAACAAAGTGAGTCATGCCCGGCGGTAGCGTTGATGATCTGGTCGATGTGGGGTAAGGGAAAGGGATCCTTTGGGCAGGCTTTATTTAGGTATTTGAAGTCGACACATAGCCACCAAGATTTATTCTTCTTTGGCACCATGACCAGATTTGCCAGCCACTCAGGATCCTTAATTTCTTGGATGAATCCGGCTTCCAATAGTTTTGCGAGTTCTTCGCCCATGGCTTGACGCTTGGGTTCGGAAAATTGGCGTAACGCCTGCTTTACGGGCTTTAAACTTGGGATTATGTTCAAGCTATGCTCCACCAGTCTCCGTGGGATTCCTGGCATATCAGAGGGGTGCCAGGCGAATATATACCATTTTGCGTATAGGAATGTGCGTGATGCTTCGTCTACCTCGGGATCCAGCTGAGCTCCAATGGACATTGTTTTATTGCGGTCCTTCGAATGTACTTGGAATTTGATGATCTCGTATGCTGGTTTGAAGGATGTGGCTTTGGGCCGTTTGCTAAGAATTACATCGTCCATGTCCACCATAGATCGGAGTGTGGTTAACTCTTCCACCACGAGGGTTTCGGAGAGTGCCTCGAGGGCGAGGGAGGTTGTTTTGTTTCTCGCCCATAGGGCTCTATCCGGGTCACTGATGATTGTGATCACACTGTTGGGCCCTCGCATTTTGAGCTTCATATACCCACAATGTGGAATAGCCTGAAATCTTGCGAAAGCATTGTGCCCCAATAGGGCGTGGTAACCGCTATGAAAAGGCACTATATGGAAGATGAGTTCTTCGGACCGGTAGTTCTCAGGGGTGGCGAATACCACGTCAAGGGTAACACATCGGGTGCAACGTGCTTCTTTTCCGGGGATAATTCCTCAGAAGGTTATATGGCTGTGTTTGATGCGAGATCTATCGAATTACATTTTGGCCAAGGTATCCTCGTAAATGAGGTTCAGCCCGCTACTGCCGTCCATTAGCACTTTATGGAGCCTGAAGCCATCGATAATGGGGTCGAGGACCAGGGCGGTAGGTGTTCGGTCGAGGCGGATTCGAGGTTGATCTTCCTCGTCAAAGGTGATAGGTGTGTTCGTCCATGAATTCCTTGCTGCCACCTGGTGTATTTGGTCGAGTTCTCGAAGAGCTCTCTCCCTCTAATTATTTGAGGGGAACGTCTCGTAGATCGTTAGGATCTCGGCGTTGTTATTTGGTGGTGTGGGCGATCGTCTGCTTGAGGGTGAGCTCCCAAGGATGTCTCTCCGCTCTTTGCGACTTGCCTGATGACCCAGCAAGCACGCAGGCTGTGCGTGGGGTTCGCGTTCAACAAGACAGAGTGTATAGGGCACGGCTTATCTAATAAGTTGTCCAGGACAGTTCTGGATCCTGCGATTGGTTTGTTCTTTTTCTCGGCAGGCTCATACTCGGACGGGCGTCATGAAGGTATGTGCTTCCGCCGAGTTCTCCTAGAGTCCCCGGCGTGGCCTGACTCCGTGCACATCTGTTGAGCCTGCCAGGTGCCTTCCATGGTGCGGTATTTTTGCACCAGGTCTTCTAATTCGTCAAAAATTTGGACGTGGCGACGGGCAAGGGCGTTAAGGACTCCTTCGTCATAGCAATTGTATCGAAAGGTTGATATAATGTCGTGGTCGCCGCATTCTGCCATTCTGCTCTTGACAGGGAGGAATCTAGCCCAGTAATGGTGGACCGTTTCCCCTGGTTGCTACTTGACGTACATTAGGTCCCATACGTTAGGCATCCCCGAATTACTTGGAGAGTATTCGACGTAGTGGGTGGGTGGGGAAAAGCTTTGTGTCCCTGCGAGGGGAGAGCTCGAAGCATTGACAGTCGTGCCTTGTTCCATAGTGGTGTCTGGCGCGGCGGGTTCTAGATCTGACTTGTCAGTCGGGCACGGTTGTGCGGGCTCCTGGTCACGCATCTGGCTGGGGTTTAACCCCAAACTTCCTTCAAGAGTGGGTCCAGATTCCGAACTAGGAGATCGATCTTGGTGGTCGGGAACCCAAACATAGACTGTCCTTAGCTCTGGTGGTTGTGAGGGCGAACCATTAGTTGCGTCCTCGATGGTGGCGACCAAGTGTGTGATAAGCGGGATATTAATTTCCCTATCGTCGGGTTTAAGCCCGACCCGATCATAGATCGAGGGTTGGTCGTTAGTAGCCCCGATGGCTTCGATCAAATCAAGTAGCCCGTTCAATGACGAGAAGGTCAGCGGAGCCCATGCCTTCAGAGCGCAGGGGGGTCGATCCGCAGAGTTGCGGCCTCGAGGGTGTTAAAAACCGCGCCCGAGCAGTGTTCGGCTGCAATCGACCCAAATACCTTGACCTGAGCAGGCTTTAAGGCCGGACCCGGGACGGGAGTTGCTTCGGTAGACGGATCCACGGCCCTTGTCGTTAAGGCGTTGGGACTTGCAAGCTCCTCAAGGGTGGCTGAGGGCCTTGTTAGAAGAAGATCCCCTCGGGGGTCGGCGATGTACTCTAGGCTCCAAAAGTGAATCTCATGACTAGGGGCCAGGCATCCGACGCGGTCGAGATGGCCGGTCGGTCCGGCATGCAGCATAATGCTGCCGAACACAAAGATCTGTCTAGGAACACAAACGTCCCCGTTACAGATGTCGTTGCTAAAGACTAGGCGAGCCATCAATCCTGCTGGCGATCCAAAAGCGAAACTTTCAATGAAAGCACCAATGTTGGCGTTAAAACCGGCAGATCTCGGGTAGGGGGTCCCGAGCTGTAGATCATGGATTGATGGGTAACAAGGAACGTAAACACAGCGTTTACCCTGGTTCAGGCCCTCTTGAAGAGGTAAAACCCTACGTCCTGCTTTTGATTGTATTGATGGGTGTATGATGATTATAGAGTCGATCTACCATGAGATCGGATGAACTAAACCCTAGATGAGTCGGAGTAATGGTTCCTGCCGGTACGAGCTAAACCCTCTAGTTTATATAGACACCAGGGGTACCTAGGGTTACACATGGTCGGTTATCTTCAAGGGATAAACCTGTCGATCTTGCCATCTTGACTTGAAGGACACGCCAAGATATCTAAGCTTTCCTTCCCAAACATGAGGTTGGCTTGTAGTTCGGCCTCCATGCATTGGGCCTAGAGCGGTCCATCTGTCCGGCCTATGGGAAATAGGTTGACGGCCCGAGGACCCCTTAGTCCTGGACTCCCTCAGCTGCGATGCTTATGTCAAGAGGCTTGAGCCTTATAAGCTCGAACCCAAAGCGGAGAAGTGCGTCTTCATAGGATACCTAAGGAAACAATTGGGTATACCTTCTATCTCAGATCCGAAGGCAAGGTCTTTGTTGCCAAGAATGGATTGTTTCTAGAGAAGGAGTTTCTCTCAAAAGATTTGAGTGGGAGGAGGGTAGAGCTTGATGTGGTTATCAAACCTTCACTTCAATTGGAGAGTACCGTAGCTTAGAAAGATGTTTCTGTGATGCCTACCCCAGTTGAAGAGGAAGCTAATGATGATGATCATGAAGCTTCGGATCAAGTCACACTACCGAACCTCATAGGTAGACAAGGAACATACTCCCCCAAGTGGTACGGTAATCCTATCTTGGAAGTCATGTTGTTGGACAACGGTGAGCCTATGAACTATGAGGAAGCGATGATGGGACCGGATTCCAACATATGGCTAGAGATCATGAAATCCAATATAGGATCCAGGTATGAAAACCAAGTATGGACTTTGGTCGACTTGCCCGATGACCGGCAGGCCATTAAGTACAAAAGGATCTTTAAGAAGAAGACAAACATTGATAGTAATGTCGCTATGTATAAAGCTCGACATGTTGCAAAAGGGTTTTCACAAGTTCAAGGAGTTGACTACAATGAGACTTTCTCACCCGTAGCGATCCATAAGTTCGTCATGATTATGTTAGCAGTGTCTACATTTTTCGATTATGAAATCTGGTAGATGGATGTAAAAACAACGTTTCCTTAACGGTTTCCTTAAGGAAAGGTCGTATATGATATAACCGGAAGGTTTTGTCGATCCTAAGGATGCTAAAAGGTATGCAAGCTCTAGCGATCCTTCTATGGATTGGTCTAAGCATCTCGGAGTTGGAATATACGCTTTAATGAGGTGATCAAAGTTTTTGGGTTTATACAAAGTTTATGGAGAAACTTGTATTTACAAGAAAGTAAGTGGGAGCTCTATAGCATTTCTGATAAGTATATGTGGATGACATATTGTTGATTGGAAATGATGTAGAATTTCTAGAAAGCGTAAAGGGTTGTTTGGAAGGAGTTATCAAGGGAAGACCTGGTTAAAACTACTTACATGTTGAGCATCAAGATCTATAAAGATAGATCAAGATGCTTGATAAGACTTTCCAAGAGCACATACCTTGACAAGATTTTGAAGGAATTAAAATGGATCAGTCAAAGAAGGAGGCATTGCCTGTATTGTAAGGTGTGAAGTTGAGTAAGACTCAAAGCTCGACCATGGCAGAAGAAAGAGAAAGGACGAAGGTCGTCCCCTATGCCTCAGCCATAGGCTCTGTATTGTATGCTATGTTGTGTACCACATCTGATGTGTGCCTTGCCATGAGTCTGGCAAGGGAGTGCAAGAGTGATCCGGGAGTGGATCACTAGACAACAGTCAAAATTATCCTTAGGTACCTAAAGAGGACTAAGGAAATGTTTCTTGGTCACGGAGGTGATAAAGAGTTTGTCGTAAAGGGTTACGTCGATGCAAGCTTTGAGACCGATCCGAATGATTTGGAGTCGCAAACTGCTACTTCTTGAGCTTGCGTTGGTTTTCCCTTGAAGAGGAAAGGGTGATGCAGCAAAGTAGATAAGTATTTCCCTCAGTTGTTGAGAACCAAGGTATCAATCCAATAGGAGATACAAGCAAGTCCCCAATAGATGTACCTACACAAATAATCAAACACTTGCACCCAACGCTATAAAGGGGTTGTCAATCCCTTCACGGTTACTTGCAAGGATGAGATCTCATAGAGATAGATATAGAAGATTTCTAAAACGAAAAGTAAAACAAAAGTAAAAAGATTGCAGCAAAGAATTTTTGGTATTTTTGGTTTATAGATCTGAAAATATAATATGGAAAATAGACCCGGGGGCCATAGGTTTCACTGGAGGCTTCTCCCTTGAAGGAAAATAATACGGTGGGTGAACAAATTACTGTCGAGCAATTGATAGAAAAGTGCATAGTTATAACGATATCCAAGGCAATGATTATGCATATAGGCATCACGTCCGTGTCAAGTAGACCGAAACGATTCTGCATCTACTACTATTACTCCACACATTGACCGACTCCTTCCTGCATCTAGAGTATTAAGTTCATGAAGAACAGAGTAACGCATTAAGTAAGATGACATGATGTAGAGGGATAAACTCAAGCAATATGATGAAAACCCCATCTTTTTATCCTTGATGGCAACAATACAAATACGTGCCTCGCTAACCCTACTTTGTCACTGGGTGAGGACACCGCAAGATTGAACCCAAAACCAAGAACTTCTCCCATTGCAAGAATTACCAATCTAGTTGGCCAAACCAAACCAATAACTCGAAGAGACTTGCAAAGATATGAAATCATGCATATAAGAATTCAGAGAAGATTCAAATAATATTCATAGATAATCTGATCATAAACCCGCAATTCATCGGATCTCGACAAACACACCGCAAAAGAGTATTACATCGGATAGATCTCCATGAAGATCATGAAGAACATGGTATTGAAGAACAAAGAGAGAGAAGAAGCCACCTAGCAACTAGCTATGGACCTGAAGGTCTGTGGTGGACTACTCACGCATCATCGGAAGGGCAATGGAGTTGATGTAGAAGCCCTCCGTGATCGAATCCCCCTCCGGCAGATTACTGGAAAAGGCTCCAAGATGGGATCTCACGGGAACAGAGGGTTCCGGCGGCGGAAAAGTATTTTCGTGGCTCTTTTTGGTATTGGGGGAATATTTGGGAATTTATAGGCCGAAGAATAGGGTTAGGAGATTTGTCGTGGGGCCACAAGCCAGGGGGGAGCCCACCCTAGGACGCGCCCTGGTGGCTTGTGACTTCACGGCTGGTCTCCTGCCTTCGTCTCCAAGTCTGGCAGGTTTCTTCTGGTCCAAGAAAAATTATTCCGAAGATTTTATTCCGTTTGGACTCCGTTTAATATTCCTTATCTGCAATACTCAAAAACAAGGAAAAAACAGAAACTGGCACTATGCACTAGGTTAATAGGTTAGTCCCAAAAATAATATAAAATAGCATATTAATGCATATAAAACATCCAAAACAGATAATATAATAGCATGGAACAATCAAAAATTATAGATACGTTGGAGACGTATCAAGCATCCCCAAGCTTAATTCCTGCTCGTCCTCGAGTAGGTAAATGATAAAAACAGAATTTTTGATGTGGAATGCTACCTAACATATTTATCCATGTAATATTCTTTATTGTGGCATGAATATTCAGATCCATAAGATTCAAAACAAAAGCTCAATATTGACATAAAAACAGTAATACTTCAAGCATACTAACAAACAATTGTGTCCTTTCAAAATAGCATGGCCTTAGAAAGTTATCCCTACAAAATCATATAGTCTGGCTATGCTCCATCTTCCGCACACAAAGTATCTAAATCATGCACACCCCCGATGACAAGTCAAGCAATTGTTTCACCCCTTTTATGTTCTCAAACCTTTTCAACTTTCACGCAATACATGAGCGTGAGCCATGGATATAGCACTATGGGTGGAAGAGAGTATGGTGGAGGTTGTATGGAAAAAGGAGAAGATAGTCTCACATCAACTAGGCGTATCAACGGGCTATGGAGATGCCCATCAATAGGTATCAATGTGAGTGAGTAGGGATTGCCATGCAACGGATGCACTATAGCTATAAGTGTATGAAAGCTCAAAAAGAAACTAAGTGGGTGTGCATCCAACTTGCTTGCTCACGAAGACCTAGGGCAATTTGAGGAAGCCCATCATTGGAATATACAAGCCAAGTTATATAATGAAAAATTCCCACTAGTATATGAAAGTGACAAAATAGGAGACTCTCTATCATGAAGATCAAGGTGCTACTTTGAAGCACAAGTGTGGAAAAAGATAGTAACATTGTCCCTTCTCTATTTTCTCTCATTTTTTTTATTTTTTTTATTTTGGTGGGCATCTTTGGCCTCTTTTTTTTATTTGGGCTTCATTGGCCTCTTTTATTATTTATAAAGTCCGAAGACTCATCCCTTCTTGTGAGGGAATCATAGCTTCCATCATCCTTTCCTCACATGGGACAATGCTCTAATAATGAAGATCATCACACTTTTATTTACTTACAACTCGATACCTACAACAAGATATGACTCTATATGAATGCTTCCAGTGGAGGACCGGGATGTGCAATGATCTTGCATAGCGAATGACTTCAAAAAACGGACAAGCCATGAAAACATCATGCTAGCTGTCTTACGATCATGCAAAGCAATATGACAATGATGGTGTGTGTCATAAAAAAAAGAAACGGTGGAAGTTGCATGGCAATATATCTCAGAATGGCTACGGAAATGCCATAATAGGAAGGTATGGTGGCTGTTTTGAGGAAGGTATATGGTGGCTGTTTTGAGGAAGGTGGGTTTAGTGCACCGGCGAAAGTTGCGCGGTACTAGAGAGGCTAGCAAAGGTGGAAGGGTGAGAGTGCGTATAATCCATGGACTCACATTAGTCATAAAGAACTCACATACTTATTGCAAAAATCTATTAGTTATCGAAGTAAAGTGTTAGACGCATGCTCCTAGGGGAGAGGTTGGTAGGAGTAAACCATCGCGCGCTCCCGACCCTCACACAAAGGATGACAATCATTAAACAAATCATGCTCCGACTTCGTTACATAACGGTTCATCATACGTGCATGCTACGGGAGTCACAAACTTCAACACATGTATTTTTACCATTCCACAATTACTCACTAGCATGACTCTAACATCACCATCTTTATATCTCAAAACTATATGCAAGGAATCCAACTTCACATAGTATTCAATGCACTTTATATGAAAGTTTTTATAATTTCCCTCTTGGATGTCCATTATATTAGGACTAAATTCATAACCTAAACCAATTACCATGCTGTTTAAACACTCTCAAAATAATATAAGTGAGGTACGACAGTTCAATTATTTCTATAAAATAAAACACCGCCGTGCTCTAAAAAGATATAAGTGAAGCACTAGAGCAACATTGCCTAGCTCAAAATATATAAGTGAACCACATAGAGTATTCTAATAAATTCACGATTAGTGTGTGTCCCCCTCAAAAGATGTGTGCAGCAAGGATGATTGTGGCAAACTAAAAATCAAAGACTCATATCATACAAGACGCTCCAAGCAAAACACATATCATGTGGTGAATAAAAATATAGCCTCAAGTAAATTTACCGATGGATTGAAGACGAAAGAGGAGATGCCTTCCGGGGCATCCCCAAGCTTAGGCTCTTTGGTATCCTTGAATATGGCTTGGGGTGCCTTGGGCATCCCCAAGCTTAGGCTCTTGCCACTCCTTATTTCATAGTCCATCAAATCTTTACCCAAAACTTGAAAACTTCACAACACAAAACTCAACAGAAAACTCATGAGATCCGTTAGTATAAGAAAAATAAATTACCAATTTAGGTACTGTTGTGAAATCATTATTTATTTATATTGGTGTAATATCTACTGTATTATAACTTCTCCATGGTTCATACCCCCCGATACAACCCATAGATACATCAAAATAAGCAAACAACACAAAGAAAACAGAATCTGTTAAAAACAGAACAGTCTGTAGCAATCTGTAGACTTCGAATACTTCTGTAACTCCAAAATTTCTGAAAAATTAGGACAATCAGTGAAATTTGTATATAAATCTTGTGTAAAAAATTCGGATCCAGTTAACGCTCTGGTGAATTTATAAAATTCCTGGACTGAGCGCAAAAGTTTCTGTTTTTCAGCAAAACCAAATCAACAATCACCGCAAACCATCCCAAAGGTCTTACTTGGCACAAACACTAATTAAAACAATAAAACACAATTACTACAGAGGTAATCATGTGAAAAACACTCAAGAATAGAAGCAAAAAACAGAAACATAAAATAAAATTGGGTTGCCTCCCAACAAGCGCTATTGTTTAACGCCCCTAGCTAGGCATAACGCAATAGATCTAGGTATTGTCATAATAGTAAGGGAGATAATCCATGCTCATATCATACTCCCTTCTTTCAGAGGCAAGTTTCCTTTGTGGCAAGCAAAAATAATCAAAAGGGCTAAATTTAATAGGATAAGGATCCTTAAGATCAAGTGCGGGAGGGATAGGTTCCTCCTTCAGCCCCCTATATTGTATAATCAATTCATCATTGTAAGCTTTCCTTTGGTGGAAAGTCATAAGCCTATCTCTTAATATGAACTCTAATCCATTGTTTTGTATAGCAAAGTTATCATTGAGTTCGGAAATCGTATCAACCAAAACCTCGGTAGGAACCCTTTTTCTCAAATTTTCATTATAAGCCACATAATCCGGAGATTGCAATCTCATTATTTCTTCTTGATTAAAAAAGATCTCCTCTATAGGGGGGCATCCACCATTAATTTTATAATGAGCAGAAAATTTGCTAGCCTCTTTCATGATGAATCTAAACTCGTGGGCTAGAAATATAGTGGCGGCACGCTTAACGGAAGAATGCTGAATATTAGAGAACTCTAAAAAAATCCTTTGTATGCAAGGATGCATATGAACGAATTGCCTCTCAAGTTCAATTATTAGCAGTGTTATCGCATCCGCAAGACTATTAGTTTTATAGAGAATAGACCCTCCTAAAGTAGGTAGCGTGCAGCACAAGTAAAGAAATCTTGAATAACACCTTTTCCAATAATATTACCGCTACCTATGCGGAATTTTTTTGTATGTATGATAGTAGGTTCTTCCTGAGGGTCGTTAAGATTCCCCTCAAGATTATTACTATCTTTTTCAATAAAAACTTCCTTAGATTCAGACATGGTGGCAACGAAACGAGCTAGCACACAAGCAAACAAAGAGCAAACGAAAAGACGAACGGAAGAAGGGCGAATAAAAAGGCAATTTTTTCTGACAATCGTTTTAGAAGTGGGGGAGAGGAAAACGAGAGGCAAAAGGCAAATAATGTAAATGCAAGAGATGAGTTTGTGATGGGTACTTGGTAGGCTTGATGTAGATCTCCCCGGCAACGGCGCCAGAAATCCTTCTTGCTACTTCTTGAGCTTGCGTTGGTTTTCCCTTGAAGAGGAAAGGGTGATGCAGCAAAGTAGATAAGTATTTCCCTCAGTTGTAGAGAACCAAGGTATCAATCCAGTAGGAGATACAAGCAAGTCCCCAATAGATGTACCTACACAAATAATCAAACACTTGCACCCAACGCTATAAAGGGGTTGTCAATCCCTTCACGATTACCTTGCAAGGATGAGATCTGATAGAGATAGATATAGAAGATTTCTAAAACGAAAAGTAAAACAAAATTAAAAATATTGCAGCAAAGTATTTTTGGTATTTTTGGTTTATAGATCTGAAAATATAATATGGAAAATAGACCCGGGGGCCATAGGTTTCACTAGAGGCTTCTCTCTTGAAGGAAAATAATACGGTGGGTGAACAAATTACTGTTGGAAATATGCCCTAGAGGCAATAATAAATTAGTTATTATTATATTTCCTTGTTCATGATAATCGTTTATTATCCATGCTATAATTGTATTGATTGGAAACTCAAATACATGTGTGGGTACATAGACAACACTGTGTCCCTAGTAAGCCTCTAGTTGACTAGCTCGTTGATCAAAGATGGTTAAGGTTTCCTAGCCATTGACATGAGATGTCATTTGATAACGGGATCACATCATTAGGAGAATGATGTGATGGATAAGACCCAAACTAAGAACGTAGCATATGATCGTGTCAGTTTATTGCTATTGTTTTCTGCATGTCAAGTATCTGTTCCTTTGACCATGAGATCATGCAACTCACTGACACCAGAGGAATACCTTGTGTGTATCAAACGTCACAACGTAACTGGGTGACTATAAAGGTGCTCTACAGGTATCTCCGAGGGTGTCTGTTGGGTTGGCATGGATCAAGACTGGGATTTGTTACTCCGTGTGACGGAGAGGTATCTCAGGGCCCACTCGGTAATGCAACATCACATTGAGCCTTGCAAGCAAAGTGACTAAAGAGTTAGCCACAGGATCTTGTATTACGGAACGAGTAAAGAGACTTGCCGGTAACGAGATTGAACTAGGTATAGAGATACCGACGATCGAATCTCGGGCAAGTAACATACCGAAGAACAAAGGGAACAGCATACGGGATTAACTGAATCCTTGACATAAAGGTTCGACCGATAAAAGATCTTCGTAGAATATGTAGGAGCCAATATGGGCATCCAGGTCCCGCTATTGGTTATTGGCCGTAGAGGTGTCTCGGTCATGTCTACATAGTTCTCGAACCCGCAGGGTCTACACACTTAAACGTTTGGTGACGATTAGTATAGTTGAGTTATTTTGTTGGTGACCGAAAGTTGTTCGGAGTCCCGGATAAGATCCCGGACATGACGAGGATCTCCGGAATAGTCCGGAGGTAAAGATTGATATATGTGATAATAGTGTTTTGATCTCCGGAAGAGTTCCGGAGTTCACCGGAAGGGGTTCCGGATGTTTACCGAAGTGTTCGGGTGCGAGAACACTTTATATGGGCCAAGGGATAAAAGCCCACGAGGTATTGGAAAGTGCAAAAGTAGTTTTGCTGCCACGTAAGCGGTACTACCGTTTTGTGAAGCGGTACTACCGCCCAAGCGGTACTACCGCTTGGTGAAGCGGTACTACCGCTCAAGCGGTACTACCGCTTGTGAGCGGTACTACCGCTTGTGCGCGGCTGTGCACGGTTCGGCAAGGATCCGAGTTGGACTCTTTCCCTGCGGGCCAAACCGACCTTGTGCGGGCAAAACCGACCTGGAGGAGGCTTTTACTCCAATTTTAGACCCCAAGGCTCAACATATAAATAGAGGGGCAGGGCTAGCACACGGGATACATCAAGATTTCCCCAAGCCGTGTGCGGCAACCCTAACCCTCTAGTTCCTCCGTCATAATCTCCGTAGCGCTTGGCGAAGCCCTGCAGAGATTGTTCCTCACCACCATCACCACGCCGTCGTGCTGCTGGAACTCAACCACTACTTCACCATCGCTCGCTGGATCGAGGAGGTGAAGGCGTCATCAAGCCGTACGTGTGTTGAACGCGGAGGTGCCGTCCGTTCGGCGCTAGTTCGTGATCGGATCGAGGGACGACTTGCGATTTGGATCGCGGAGACGTTCGACTACATCAACCGCGTTTCTTAAACGCTTCCGCTTAGCGATCTACAAGGGTATGTAGATTCACTCTCCCTCTCATAGATGCTCATCTCCATGGATAGATCTTGTGTGTGCGTAGGAAAATTTTTGTTTCCCATGCAACGTTCCCCAACAGTGGCATCATGAGCCAGGTCTATGCGTAGATGAGATCTCGAGTAGAACACAAACGAGTTGTGGGCGTGGGTGTATACATATTGCTTGCCGTTACTAGTTGATATTTGATTCGGCGGTACTGTGAGATGAAGCGGCCCGGACCGACATTACGCGTACACTTACGCGAGACAGGTTCCTTCAACTGACATGTAACTTCGTTGCATAAAGATGGCTAGCGGGTGTTTGTCTCTCTCACTTTAGTTGAATCGATTTCAATGAAGAGGGTCCTTTTAGAAGATCAAAAAGCAATCACTACACCACGTTGTGGTTTTGCGTAGGTAAGAACGGTTCTTGCAAACCCGTAGCAGCCACGTAAAATTTGCAACAACAATTAGAGGACGTCTAACTTGTTTTTGCAGGGTATGATGTGATATGATATGGCCAATTACATGATGAGATATATGTGATGTATGAGATGATCATGTGTTGTATAGAATATCACGACTTGCATGTCGATGAGTACGGCAACTGGCAGGAGCCATAGAGTTGTCTTTAATTATTGTATGACCTGCGTGTCAATCATTAAGCGCTATGTAATGTTTTACTTTATCGCTAAACGTTAGCAATAGTCGTGGAAGCAACAGTCGGCGCGACAACCTTATGGCGACACGTTGATGGAGATCAAGATGATGGAGATCATGGTGTCATGCCGGTGACGATGGAGATCATGCCGGTGCTTTGGAGATGGAGATCAAAAGCACAAGTTCATGGCCATATCATGTCACTTATGATTTGCATGTGATGTTAATCCTTTTATGCATCTTATTTTGCTTAGGACGACGGTAGCATTATAAGGTGATCCCTCACTTAAATTTCAAGATAAATTGTGTTCTCCCCGAGTGTGCACCGTTGCGAAAGTTCGTCGTTTCGAGACACGCCGTGATGATCGGGTGTGATAGACTCCACGTTCACATACAACGGGTGCAAGCCATGTTGCACACGCGGAACACTCGGGTTAAACTTGACGAGCCTAG
This sequence comes from Elymus sibiricus, assembly GCA_039707655.1. NCBI lineage: Eukaryota > Viridiplantae > Streptophyta > Magnoliopsida > Poales > Poaceae > Elymus > Elymus sibiricus. The sequence goes on along the minus strand of CM077675.1, from coordinate 263,796,983 downwards.
CATGTACAGACATGGCCTCGGAACACAAGAGACCGAAAGGTCGAACATGAGTCATATAGTAGATATGATCAACATGAAGATGTTCACCATTGAAACCACCTCAACTCACGTGATGATCGGACTTGAGTTGGTGGATTTGGATCATGTTACACTCGAATGACCGGAGGGATGTCAATTTGAGTGGGAGTTTTTTAAGTAATATGATTAACTAAACTCATTATCTAGAACAATAGTCTAAGTTGTCTTTGCTATATTTATGTTGTAGATCATGGCTCGCGCAGTAGCACCCCTGAATTTTAATGCGTTCCTAGAGAAAGCTAAGTTGAAAGATGATGGAAGTAACTTTGTGGACTGGGCCCGTAATCTAAGGATTATCCTTAAGGCTTCCCAGAAAGCTTATGTCCTTGATGCACCGCTTGGTGATCCACCCGCTCCAGTTGAGTCTCTAGACGTTGTGAACGCCTGGCAGGCTCATTCTGATGATTACTCAATAGTTCAATGTGCAATGTTGTATGGCTTAGAACCGGGACTTCAAAGACGTTTTGAACGTCATGGAGCATATGAGATGTTCCAGGAGTTGAAGTTTATCTTTCAGAAGAATGCCCGGATCTAGAGATATGAGATCTCCGATAAGTTCTATGCTTGCAAGATGGAGGAGAACGGGTCTATCAGTGATCACGTGCTCAGAATGTCTGGGTACTCCACCCGTCTGGCTGAATTGGGGATGCCCCTTCCGCCAGAGGCTATCACTGACAGAGTTCTTCAATCATTGCCACCTAGCTACAAGAGCTTCGTGTTGAACTATAACATGCACGGGATGAACAAGTCAGTCGCCGAGCTGTTTGCGATGCTGAAAGCCGCTGAGTCTGAAATTCAGAAGGAGCATCAAGTGTTGATGGTCAATAAAACCACTAGTTTCAAGAAAAATGGCAAGGGTAAGAAGGGTAACTCCAAGAAGAGTGGCAAAACAGTTGCTCCTCTCGTGAAGAAACCCAAGGCTGGACCCAAACCAGAAACTGTGTGTTTTCATTGCAAGGGAACTGGACACTGGAAGCGGAACTGCCCCAAGTATTTGGCAGACAAGAAGGCGGCCAACAACAAACATGGTATATATGATATACATGTTATTGATGTGTACCTTACCAACCCTCGTTGTAGTGCCTGGGTATTTGATACCGGTGCGGTTGCTCATATTTGCAACTCTAAACAGGAACTGCGGAATAGACGGAGGCTGGCAAAGGACGAAGTGACGATGCGCGTGGGAAATGGTTCCAAGGTTGATGTGATCGCCGTCGGCACGCTCGCTCTTCGATTACCGTCGGGATTAGTGATGAACCTAAATAAGTGTTATTTGGTGCCTGCGTTAAGCATGAACATTATATCTGGATCTTGTTTATTGCGAGACGGTTACTCATTTAAATCAGAGAATAATGGTTGTTCTATTTATATGAGTAATATCTTTTATGGTCATGCACCCAATGTGAGGGGTTTATTCTTATTGAATCTCGATAGTAATGATACACATGTTCATAACATTGATGCCAAAAGATGTAGAATTGATAATGATAATACCACTTTCTTGTGGCACTGCCGTTTAGGTCATATTGGTGTAAAACGCATGAAGAAGCTCCATGCTGATGGACTTTTGGAGTCACTTGATTTTGAATCACTTGACACATGTGAGCCATGCCTCATGGGCAAGATGACTAAAACGCCGTTCTCTGGAACAATGGAACGGGCAAGTGACTTATTGGAAATCATACATACTGATGTGTGTGATCCGATGAGTATTGAGGCGCGCGGTGGTTATCGTTACTTTCTCACCTTCACTGATGACTTAAGTAGATATGGGTATATTTACTTAATGAAACATAAGTCTGAAACATTTGAAAAGTTCAAACAATTTCAGAGTGAAGTTGAGAATCATCGTAACAAGAAGATTAAATTCCTACGATCTGATCGAGGAGGAGAATATCTGAGTTATGAGTTTGGCAGTCACTTAAGACAGTGTGGAATTGTTTCACAATTGACACCGCCTGGAACACCACAGCGTAATGGTGTGTCCGAACGTCGTAATCGAACCTTATTGGATATGGTGCGATCTATGATGTCTCTTGCCGATTTGCCACTATCATTTTGGGGTTATGCATTAGAGACAGCTGCATTCACTTTAAATAGGGCACCATCGAAATCCGTTGAGACGACGCCATATGAACTTTGGTTTGGCAAGAAGCCAAAGCTGTCGTTTCTTAAAGTTTGGGGATGTGATGCTTATGTCAAAAAGCTTCAGCCTGAAAAGCTGGAACCCAAAGCGGAGAAATGCGTCTTCATAGGATACCCAAAAGAGACAGTTGGGTATACCTTCTACCTCAGATCCGAAGGCAAAGTGTTTGTCGCTAAAAACGGAACATTTCTTGAGAAAGAGTTTCTCTCGAAAGAATTGAGTGGGAGGAAGATAGAACTTGATGAGGTTGTTGAACCTTTAGTTCAACCTGAGAGTAGCGCAATGCAGAAAGTTGTTTCTGTGGAGCCTACATTAGCTGAAGAGGAAGTTAATGATGATGATCATGAAGCTTTGGATCAAGTTGCTATCGAACCTCGTAGGTCGACAAGGACGCGTACTGCTCCTGAGTGGTACGGCAACCCTATCTTAGAGGTCATGTTGTTAGACAACGATGAACCTACGAGCTATGGAGAAGCGATGATGGGCCCGGATTCCAAGAAGTGGTTAGAGGCCATGAAATCCGAGATGGGATCCATGTATGAAAACAAAGTATGGACTTTGGAAGTATTACCTGAAGGGCGTAAGGCCATTCAGAACAAATGGATCTTTAAGAGGAAGACGGACGCGGACGGTAATGTCACCATCTATAAAGCTCGACTTGTGGCAAAGGGTTTTTCACAAGTTCAAGGAGTTGACTACGATGAGACCTTCTCACCCGTAGCGATGCTTAAGTCCGTCAGAATCATGTTAGCAATAGCTGCCTTTTTCGATTATGAAATTTGGCAGATGGATGTCAAAACAGCGTTCCTTAACGGTTTCCTTAAGGAAGAGTTGTATATGATGCAACCAGAAGGTTTTGTTGATCCAGAGAATGCTGACAAAGTTTGCAAACTCCAGCGATCCATTTATGGACTGGTGCAAGCATCTCGGAGTTGGAATCTTCGTTTTGATGAGGTGATCAAAGCGTTCGAGTTTATACAAGTTTACGGAGAAGCTTGTATTTACAAGAAAGTGAGTGGGAGCTCTATAGCGTTTCTAATATTATATGTGGATGACATATTACTGATTGGAAACAATATAGAAATGCTGGAAAGCGTGAAGGAATATTTGAACAAGAGTTTTTCAATGAAGGACCTAGGAGAAGCTGCTTTCATATTAGGCATCAAGATCTATAGAGATAGATCGAGATGCTTAATAGGACTTTCACAAAGCACATACCTTGACAAAGTTTTGAAGAAGTTCAAAATGGATCAGTCCAAGAAGGGGTTCTTGCCTGTATTGCAAGGTGTGAAGTTGAGTAAGACTCAATGCCCAGTGACTGCAGAAGATAGAGAAAAGATGAGTGTCATCCCCTATGCTTCGGCCATAGGCTCTATCATGTATGCAATGCTGTGCACAAGACCCGATGTCAGCCTTGCCATAAGTATGGTCGGAAGGTTTCAAAGTGATCCAGGAATGGAACACTGGACGGCGGTCAAGAATATCCTGAAGTACCTGAAAAGGACTAAGGATATGTTTCTCGTTTATGGAGGTGATCAAGAGCTCGTCGTAAAGGGTTACGTCGATGCAAGCTTTGACACTGATCCGGATGACTCTAAGTCTCAAACCGGATACGTGTTTATTCTTAATGGGGGTGCGGTTAGCTGGTGCAGTTCCAAGCAAAGCGTGGTAGCAGATTCTACATGCGAAGCGGAGTACATCGTTGCCTCGGAGGCGGCGAAGGAAGGTGTCTGGATGAAGGAGTTCATGACAGATCTTGGAGTAGTGCCTAGTGCGCTTAACCCAATGACTCTGTTTTGTGATAATACTGGTGCCATTGCTCTAGCCAAGGAACCAAGATTTCACAAGAGGACCAGACACATAAAGCAACGTTTCAATTCCATCCGCGATTACATCAAGGAGGACGACATAAATATTTGCAAAGTACACACGGATCTGAATGTTGCAGATCCGATGACTAAACCTCTTCCAAGGGCTAAACATGAACAACACCAGAACTGCATGGGTGTTCGATTCATTACAATGTAAATCACATAGTGATGTGAACTGGATTATTGACTCTAGTGCAAGTGGGAGACTGTTGGAAATATGCCCTAGAGGCAATAATAAATTAGTTATTATTATATTTCCTTGTTCATGATAATCGTTTATTATCCATGCTATAATTGTATTGATTGGAAACTCAAATACATGTGTGGGTACATAGACAACACTGTGTCCCTAGTAAGCCTCTAGTTGACTAGCTCGTTGATCAAAGATGGTTAAGGTTTCCTAGCCATTGACATGAGATGTCATTTGATAACGGGATCACATCATTAGCAGAATGATGTGATGGACAAGACCCAAACTAAGAACGTAGCATATGATCGTGTCAGTTTATTGCTATTGTTTTCTGCATGTCAAGTATCTGTTCCTTTGACCATGAGATCATGCAACTCACTGACACCAGAGGAATACCTTGTGTGTATCAAACGTCACAACGTAACTGGGTGACTATAAAGGTGCTCTACAGGTATCTCCGAGGGTGTCTGTTGGGTTGGCATGGATCAAGACTGGGATTTGTTACTCCGTGTGACGGAGAGGTATCTCAGGGCCCACTCGGTAATGCAACATCACATTGAGCCTTGCAAGCAAAGTGACTAAAGAGTTAGCCACAGGATCTTGTATTACGGAACGAGTAAAGAGACTTGCCGGTAACGAGATTGAACTAGGTATAGAGATACCGACGATCGAATCTCGGGCAAGTAACATACCGAAGAACAAAGGGAACAGCATACGGGATTAACTGAATCCTTGACATAAAGGTTCGACCGATAAAAGATCTTCGTAGAATATGTAGGAGCCAATATGGGCATCCAGGTCCCGCTATTGGTTATTGGCCGTAGAGGTGTCTCGGTCATGTCTACATAGTTCTCGAACCCGCAGGGTCTACACACTTAAACGTTTGGTGACGATTAGTATAGTTGAGTTATTTTGTTGGTGACCGAAAGTTGTTCGGAGTCCCGGATAAGATCCCGGACATGACGAGGATCTCCGGAATAGTCCGGAGGTAAAGATTGATATATGTGATAATAGTGTTTTGATCTCCGGAAGAGTTCCGGAGTTCACCGGAAGGGGTTCCGGATGTTTACCGAAGTGTTCGGGTGCGAGAACACTTTATATGGGCCAAGGGATAAAAGCCCACGAGGTATTGGAAAGTGCAAAAGTAGTTTTGCTGCCGCGTAAGCGGTACTACCATTTTGTGAAGCGGTACTACCGCCCAAGCGGTACTACCGCTTGGTGAAGCGGTACTACCGCTCAAGCGGTACTACCGCTTGTGAGCGGTACTACCGCTTGTGCGCGGCTGTGCACGGTTCGGCAAGGATCCGTGTTGGACTCTTTCCCTGCGGGCCAAACCGACCTTGTGCGGGAAAAACCGACCTGGAGGAGGCTTTTACTCCAAGTTTAGACCCCAAGGCTCAACATATAAATAGAGGGGCAGGGCTAGCACACGGGATACATCAAGATTTCCCCAAGCCGTGTGCGGCAACCCTAACCCTCTAGTTCCTCCGTCATAATCTCCGTAGCGCTTGGCGAAGCCCTGCAGAGATTGTTCCTCACCACCATCACCACGCCGTCGTGCTGCTGGAACTCAACCACTACTTCACCATCGCTCGCTGGATCGAGGAGGTGAAGGCGTCATCAAGCCGTACGTGTGTTGAACGCGGAGGTGCCGTCCGTTCGGCGCTAGTTCGTGATCGGATCGAGGGACGACTTGGGATTTGGATCGCGGAGACGTTCGACTACATCAACCGCGTTTCTTAAACGCTTCCGCTTAGCGATCTACAAGGGTATGTAGATTCACTCTCCCTCTCGTAGATGCTCATCTCCATGGATAGATCTTGTGTGTGCGTAGGAAAATTTTTGTTTCCCATGCAACGTTCCCCAACAATTACTGTCGAGCAATTGATAGAAAAGTGCATAGTTATGACGATATCCAAGGCAATGATTATGCATATAGGCATCACGTCCGTGTCAAGTAGACCGAAACGATTCTCCATCTACTACTATTACTCCACACATCGACCGACTCCTGCCTACATCTAGAGTATTAAGTTCATGAAGAACAGAGTAACGCATTAAGTAAGATGACAAGATGTAGAGGGATAAACTAAAGCAATATGATGAAAACCCCATCTTTTTATCCTTGATGGCAATAATACAAATACGTGCCTCACTACCCCTACTTTGTCACTGGGTGAGGACACCGCAAGATTGAACCCAAAACCAAGCACTTCTCCCATTGCAAGAATTACCAATCTAGTTGGCCAAACCAAAGCAATAACTCGAAGAGACTTGCAAAGATATGAAATCATGCATATAAGAATTCAGAGAAGATTCAAATAATATTCATAGATAATCTGATCATAAACCCACAATTCATCGGATCTCGACAAACACACCGCAAAAGAGTATTACATCGGATAGATCTCCATGAAGATCATGAAGAACATGGTATTGAAGAACAAAGAGAGAGAAGAAGCCATCTAGCTACTAGCTATGGACCCGAAGGTCTGTGGTGGACTACTCACGCATCATCGGAAGGGCAATGGAGTTGATGTAGATGCCCTCCGTGATCGAATCCCCCTCCGGCAGATTACCGGAAAAGGCTCCAAGATGGGATCTCACGGGAACATAGGGTTCCGGCAGCGGAAAAGTATTTTCGTGGCTCTTTTTGGTATTGGGGGAATATTTGGGAATTTATAGGCCGAAGAATAGGGTTAGGAGATTTGCCGTGGGGCCACAAGCCAGGGTGGCATGGCCCCCCCCTAGGGCACACCCTGGTGGCTTGTGACTTCACAGCAGGTCTCCTACCTTCGTCTCCAAGTCTGGCAGGTTTCTTCTGGTCCAAGAAAAATCATTCCGAAGATTTTATTCCGGTTGGACTCCGTTTAATATTCCTTATCTGCAATACTCAAAAACAAGGAAAAAACAGAAACTGGCACTAGGCACTAGGTTAATAGGTTAGTCCCAAAAATAATATAAAATAGCATATTAATGCATATAAAACATCTAAAACAGATAATATAATAGCATGGAACAATCAAAAATTATAGATACGTTGGAGACGTATCACGAACCAAATATGTATAATGGAGTAGTCATTTGGAATAGCACCAAGTAGAGCGTGGCAGCAGCATCTACAGTATGACATATAGATTTGCAAAGTACACACGGATTTGAATGTCGCAGACCCGTTGACTAAAACCTCCACTAGTGCAGCGACATCCTATACAAACGGTTTTTAACCCCTTTTCGTGAAGTAGATTTAAACCGTCGCCTTGCCTGTGTGGGCAATAGGGGGGTCCATCCCACATGGCACAGAAATCGTATGCGATGGTGACCGATGGGGCAGGCGCTCTGCCAAATATAATCGTGCGTGATGTAGTAACATATCATACACACCATACTTTGGGCACACGTGTGGGATTTGGGACCAATCGCACACGGCTATCACGGTTGAAACGCGTCTAATTGTTTTTGGACAACAAATGGTATTTGGCCTTTAACCGTTTGTGAAAGGTTAACTAAGCCACACGGGCCATTGTAGACACTATGTGTGTGATGTGCACATCATCGCACACGAGTTTTCTCTGGCAAGCGTCTGCCATGCATGATATCATCGCACATGTTTCTTTATTAATTTACGCATGAGATTGCACTTTGCACCGAACACGGTTTCCTCTATGCTCACGTGTGAGATAAGGTTCTATCGTAAACGATTGAGGAGCTCGTACGCACACGTAGAGGCAGTGCAAATTGTGTGTGATTTGTTATCTATCACCAACGTTTCATTTTATATCTCGTATCCACATGAAGAACATCCATCAAATTCGCCACAATATGTAGTTGAACAAATAGTATCCACATGAAGAACATTCATCAAAAGTCGCCACAATATGCAATTGAACAAATAGTAGCTGAATTCCACAGATGTATGGGCATATATATGCAGTACATAATCATAGTGTACGGAATACGAAGACCTGATCAAGTGGAAAACAATGCATCCATGCGTATATGTTAGCTCATAACACTAACTGAATGCATACTTATTGTTCAAACAAAAGGAAGGCTGAAATTGTCACTGTCTTGAGTGGGCTGATAAAGCATTTCATGAAGAAGTTGCCGATAAATCTCCTAACAGCCAGCAATTCAGCTGCGGGGAGCGGTGCAGGGTTCATCGGTTCAAAGATCAGCTGCAGGATTTTTTATATCAGAATGTATCATGCATGTGGAGTAGAAGATAGTAATGAAGAAACAGATTTACTGGTATTATATTGGTAGCATTGGCACAACATTTAGAATATATGCATAGGGACATCATGTGTCTGCAAATGTAGTGTCCACAAAGGTTGGTCCCTTCTTGTTGTTGAGGTCACTTAAATTTTATGTATAGAATTAGTCATATATTTTCCCTATTCGGAACAACCTAACCAGTGTAAGTTGTTTCTTTTTTTTCTTTGGAGAGAAATAGAAAGAGGTTTACTTAGAAACTTGAACATCTGACTAGCATTTTCTAAAAATAACGGATTTCGGTGTCTTACCATAGAAACGATCTCGTGTTGCAGAGATAGTTGGCGGTGTAATCGATTCCCTCCTAAAGTTATGTACCTTGACAATACACTGCAAATGAAGATGAATTTTGACATACTCAATTCTTGAACCAAATATGAATGCAAAATATGAACATCATCAATGAATTCAATACCTATCCATGAATTCTTGAAGTCGCGTTAGATCCTGAGGATTTTTTTTGACTCTCTGAGAGAATCAAGGTAGTAAAATCTATTACACTTTGGTACAATGACCACCAAGATCCATTGATGGCTGCGGTTTAAGAAAACCATGAACTTACGAACTATGTCAAAAACTAAAAGACGATCAATGTATGTGTGGTTGTATATTTAACTTAGTGTTCATGATATGGCCACATGAAGAATTCTGCTACGAGTAACCTAAATAAGATATTGGCGACGTGTTCAATGGAATCCTTGCGTGTACGATTGTCACTTAATAAAGTGTCGTTTGCTAAATCGGGATATATGAAATACGCATGCTCCCTTAATGATCTCGGCGCCGTCAATCCCCTGAGAGGAATACAATATAGTTAGCTTTTTTCGTTTAAAACCTTGTATGGAGAAGTTGATCAGAGTTTGTGAAGTACTTACAATAACCAGCATTTAACAAGAGTGACAGGGAGCTGGTCGAAGTTGAAGAAAAGATGAAAGTCCTCAAAATCCACACTGATGGTACTGGGAAGGTGATTGAAATGCCTATTGTCGTAGTGCACTTGCAGAATGTTAGTATCTTCTCCTTCTGACATTTTGTCCATGCAATATTTATGTAACTTGCGACAAGTGGAACTGCACTCCTCAAAGTATTCGCCAACAAGAAATGGCTGCCATGCTTGTACTTGCGTGCTTCAAATGGGTCTGCTTTATTCTTAGATAGAGTCATGTAAATTTCTTCATCGAGCATGCCATGGTTCTGGTCGAAGAGTCTTTGTAGTAGGATGCTCTGGTTCTCATTCCTCCTCTGTTTCTGTCATGTGTAATAAAAAATCGCCAATTTTACGAGGAAGCTAAATATAAATGTAACAGTCTTTGTAGTACAGGATGCACATCCACAGTGTTTGAATGAGATCAAATTAATAGTGACAGGTATGTACATGAACAAATTTTATAACATATTGTTACTGATATCAATTGAAATGACACTAACAATCGTAAAACTATGACATTGTCTTAATCACATCCAGAATCAAATAGCACACGGGAAGTGTTTGTATCACACCTAATATAACAAATGATTTCAAACAACGAGAGTTGGGCTAACCTTCTGAGGGAGTCCAGGATTAAGGAGTCCTCGGACTACCGACCTATCTCGTATGGGCCGAGCTCATGGACTGCTCGGTGGCTGTTGCGGGAGGACCGAACTACGAAGATACTCTGTGATCAGGAGGGAAGCTTCGGGTGTCGTGGTGTTTCCTCCAAGTCACAGATGGTAGAATAGGTGTGTTTTGAACCCTTGGTAACAACCGATTACATGTAACCCTAGGGGCCCCTGGTGTCTATATAAACCAGAGGGTTTAGTTCATAGAGGACAAGTCAACTCATCTAGGGTTTTAGCTCGGTCGATCTTGAGGTAGATCAACTCTGTAATCGTCATACTCATCAATATAATCAAGCAGGACGTTGGGTTTTACCTTCTCAAGAGGGACCGAACCTGGGTAAACATCGTCTCCTTCGACCCTTGTTAACCATCGATCCTAGATCCATAGCTCGGGACCCCCTACCCGAGATCAGCCGGTTTTGACACCGACATTGGTGCTTTCATTGAGAGTTCCATTGTGAATCATCGAAGGATTGATGGCTCACTTAATGTTCGTCTGCAATGGGGATGTCTTCGTCCCTGGTCAGATCTTCGCTTTAGGAAGCATCGTGCTGCACGCCGATTCGGCCGGCCTCCTAGGCCAAGTTGGAAGTTTCACCCCTGACCAGGAGGTCAGAATCGGGAACCTAGAGTTCACCGCCGACTCCCGGGGAGATCTTGTTTTAACAAAGCTCTTGGCTCCCCTCGAAGAGCCCACGAGCCCCAACGCCTTGACTTCGGAAGCGGTATATCCTGTCACGGGGCGGTCTCTGTTCTCGGTTTAGCCCTAAAGCCTGACCCAGTCGATGTGCCCGGATCGGCCTCGGCCGCACGTAGCCAAGGGGCGTCCTCAAATGACCCCAGGGCGGCAACACCGCAATTCGACCCCATGCGCTCATATAATGTGGACTCCGTCGAAACCTCGTCGTTGAACGAGTTAATCGACTAGATCCAAGCCATGGGAATGACTGACGACCAACCCTCAGTCTACGACCAGATCGGGCTTAGACCCGACGATAGGGAAATTCATGTCTCGCCGGTGACACACTTGGTCGCTACCGTCGAGTGTCCGGTTGGAGGTATGCCCCCTCAACCACCGGAGTTAAGGATGGTTTACACCCCGGTCTCCGACCACCTGGATCCTTTTCACAGTTCGGAATCTGGACTTAGCCCCGGTAACGAATCGGGATCAGTGGCCGATCTAGCACACACCGTGCCAGACCCCACGATGGCACAAGGCACGGCCGTCAGGATTTCGGACTCGCGTCTTATTGAAGTATGAAATTTTTCCCCACCCACCACCCAAATCGAGCATCCTCCAAGGCTAGGAAGGCCTAGCACATTGGGCCTTGATACGTCTCCAACGTATCTATAATTTTTTATTGTTCCATGCTATTATATTATCGGTTTTGGATGTTTTATATGCATTAATATGCTATTTTATACTATTTTTTGGGACTAACCTATTAACCTAGAGCCCAGTGCCAGTTTCTGTTTTTTCCTTGTTTTTGAGTTTTACTGAAAAGGAATATCAAACGGAGTCCAAACGGAATAAAAATTTACGGTGATTTTTTATGGACCAGAAGAGACCCACGGGGCATCGGAGTTGGGCCAGAAGAGCCACGAGGCAGCCACAAGCCTAGGGGGCGCGCACCCCCCCCCTAGGGCGCGCCCCCCTGGCTTGTCGTCGCCTCGTGGCCCCCCTTGACTTGTTTCCAACGCCCAATTTTCTTATAAATACAGAAACCCCTAGAAAGAAACCTAGATCAGGAGTTCCGCCACCGCAAGTCTCTGTAGCCACGAAAAACCAATCGGGAGCCCGTTCCGGCACCCTGCCAGAGGGGGAAACCATCACCGGAGGCCATCTTCATCATCCTGGCGGTCTCCATGACGAGGAGGGAGTAGTTCACCCTCAGGGCTGAGGGTATGTACCAGTAGCTATGTGTTTGATCTCTCTCTCTCTCGTGTTCTTGAGATGGCACGATCTTGATTTTTCGCGAGCTTTATTGATATAGATGAATCATATGGAGTTTTCCCCTCTCTATCTTCTTCTGACGAATTGAGTTTTCCCTTTGAAGTTTACTTATCGGATTGAGTCTTTAAGGATTTGAGAACACTTGATGTATGTCTTGGGATGGGATATCCGTGGTGACAATGGGATGTTCTGTTGATCCACTTGATGAATGTTTTGGTGATCAACCTGCGGGTTCCGTGACCTTGGGAATCTATGCATAGGGGTTGGCACACGTTTTCGTCTTGACTCTCCGATGGAAACTTTGGGGCACTCTTTGTAGTTCTTTGTGTTGGATTGAACATGATGAATCTAAAATTGTGTGATGCATATCGTATAATCAAACCCGTGGGTATTCGTGGTGACATTGGAGTGCCTAGGTGACATTAGGGTTTTGGTTGATGTGTATCTTAAGGTGTTATTCTAGTACGAACTCTAGGGCTGTTCGTGACAATTAATGGGGATGGCTCATATGATTGATCAGAAAAGATAACTTTGAGGTGGTTTCGTACCCTACAATAATTTCTTCATTTGTTCTCCGCTATGAGTTACTTTGGAGTGAACTCTTTGTCGCACGTGAGGGATTTACATATGATTCAACTATGTTAGTATTGTTGAGAGAACTTGCACTAGTGAAAGTATGAACCCTAGGCCTTGTTTATAAGCATTGCAATACCGTTTGTGCTCACTTTTATCATTAGTTACCTTGCTGTTTTTATAATTTCAGATTACAAAAACCTATATCTACCATCCATATTACACTTGTATCACCATCTCTTCGCCGAACTAGTGCTCCTATACAATTTACCATTGTATTGGGTGTGTTGGGGACACAAGAGACTCTTTGTTATTTGGTTGCAGGGTTGTTTGAGAGAGACCATCTTCATCCTACACCTCCCATGGATTGATAAACCTTAGGTCATCCACTTGAGGGAAAATTGCTACTGTCCTACAAAACTCTGCACTTGGAGGCCCAACAAAGTATACAAGAATAAAGTTGTGTAGTAGACATCAAGCTCTTTTCTGGCGCCGTTGCCGGGGAGGTGAGTGCTTGAAGGTATATCTTTAGATCTTGCAATTAAATCTTTTAGTTTCTTGTTTTTCACTAGTTTGGTTTATAAAATAAAATTACAAAAAAAAATGGAGTTTAGGTTGCATCAATTGGTTCGTCTTTTTAATGTCTTTCGTGAAAATGATGGTTTGGAAAATTGTGCTCAATTGGTAGAGGAAGAATTTATAAAAATACTTAATGAGAATTCCTTGAATGATGAGCATGATTGCAATATTGCTAGTATGAATTTTCTGAATATCCATGATGCTAATGATATGCAAAGCCACAAGCTTGGGGATGCTATGTTTGATGAAGATGATATTGTTAGTCCCCCAAGTTTTGATGAGCAAATTTGTTATGATAATGACATGCCTACTATCTATGATGATTATGATGATGACATGTATGCTATAAAGAGTGATAGTAACCATGAAACTTGTCATCATGATTTTAATATGGAATGTGGTTATGTCAATCAAGTATCTCATGATAGTTATTTTGTTGAGTTTGCTCCCACTACCATGGATGAGAAGAAATTTGCTTGTGTGGGTAGTAATAAAAATTCTATGTTTGTGCATCATGAAAAGAATGATTTATGTGATAGTTATGTTGTGGAATTCCTTCATGATGCTACTGAAAATTATTATGAGGGAGGAACATATGCTTGTAGGAATTGCAATAATATCAAGTTTCCTCTCTATGTGTTCAAAGTTTTGAAGTTATGCTTGTTTTGCCTTCCTATGCTAGTTGATTCTTGCTCTCATAAATTGTTTGCTCACAAAATCCCTATGCATAGGAAGTGGGTTAGACTTAAATGTGCTTGTCATGAGATTCATGATGCTCTCTTTGTGTTTCAATTCTTATCTTTTATGTGAGCATCATTGAAATCATCTTGCCTAGCTAAAAGGCATTAAAGAAAAGCGCTTGTTGGGAGACAACCCAACACTTTTACCTTATGTTTTGGTGTGTTCACATGATTAATCTACTGTAGTAATAATGTTTTGTTTCTTTTATTTCAATAAAGTGCCAAGTAAAGCCTTTGGGATGACTCACAAGATGAGTAGAATTGATGCTGAACCAAAACAGAACATTTTGACTCCAGTACAGGAATTTTAATTTCTTACTGGAGCGTGATAATGATATGAAATTTTTACAAAGTCTTGATATACAAATTATTCAGGTTTTCCTAATTTTTCAGAATTTTTCGAGACAGGCAAGTATGGATATACTACAGATCTTCACAGACTGTTCTGTTTTTGACAGATTCTGTTTTGCATGCATAGTTTGCTTGTTTTAGTGTTCCCATAGCTTATATTGAGTGATATAAATTATGGGAATGATATAATACAGTAGGTATCATGTGGGAACAATTATGAATCTTGTATTGACAGTACCTAAGTGAATGATCTATCTTTATTACACTAACCCTTCTCACGAAGTTCCGTTAAGTTTTGTGTGATTGAAGTTTTCAAGTTTTGGGTGAGACACCGATATGAGGAAAATAAGGAGTGACAAGAACCTAAGCTTGGGGATTCCCAAGGCACCCCCAAGGTAATATCCAAGGAAGACTCAAGCGCCTAAGCTTGGGGATGCCCCGGAAGGCATCCCCTCTTTCGTCTTCAACACTATCGGTATATCTTACTTAGAGCTATATTTTTATTCGTCACATAATATGAGTTTTGCTTGGAGCGTCATATTATTTTGTTGTTCTCTGTTAGGAGTTATTTATAATCTTGTTTTTCAATAAAAAGTTCCAAGAATTGTCTTAGGATGCTTGCGTTGCATGTTTTGATGTGTGCTGTGTAAGAACAGAAACTTTTGCTGTAGTGCTTGAATTTTCATATTTTACTGGAACGTGGACAGTTTCTGAAATTTTTACACAATGATGTCATATAAATTATTTAGCATGTCCTAAATTTTCATAATTGTTTGAGTTACGGAATTACACTGTTTTCATAAATTGCTACAGACTGTTCTGTTTGGACAGATTGGTGTCATAGATTTGTTATCTACTTATCCTCTAGTTTCCATAGCCTATATTGGTAGATATAAATTGTGGAAACGATAGTAAACAGTAGATGATGTTTGAAAATTATTGTGCAACTTGTCTTGGCAGTACATGAAGTGTTGATTTATTCTTATGTGTACTAACCTATCTCACAAGTTCTTTTCGAGTTTTGTGTGGATGAAGTTTTTGAGAATAGGTGAAACCATGATATGATTGGATTGAACGAGATACAAAAGCTCAAGCTTGGGGATGCCCAAGGCACCCCAAGTAAATATTTCAAGAAGTGTCAAGCATCTAAGCTTGGGGATGCTACGCATCCCACCTCTCTTCATCAACAATTATCGGTTAGCCTATGTTGAGCCCAAATTTTTATTCGTTCACATGATGCGTGCTATTCTTGGAGTGATATTTTTCTTTTGCTTGCTGTTTAATAAAATACTTAAGATATGAAATTCTTAGATGAGAGAGTCTTCACATAGTTATTTAATTGTTGGCTACTCATTGATCTTCACTTATATCTTTTTGGAGTAGTTTGTCTTTTGCTCTAGTGCGTCACTTATATCTTTGTAGAGCACGGCGGTGGTTTCATTTTATAGAAATTGATGAACTCTCATGCTTCACTTATATTATTTTGAGAGTCTCTAAACAGCATGGTAATTTTCTTAGGTTATGAATTTAGTCCTAATATAATGGGCATCCAAGAGGGATATAATAAAAACTTTCATATAAAGTGCATTGAATACTATGAGAAGTTTGATTCCTTATGATTGTTTTGAGATATAAAGATAGTAATATTAGAGACATGCTAGTGAGTAATTGTGGATTGGTAGAAATACTTGTGTTAAAGTTTGTGATTCCCGTAGCATGCACGTATGGTGAACCGTTATGTGACGAAGTCGGAGCATGATTTATTTATTGATTGCCTTCCTTTGTGTGGAGGTCGGGATCGCGCGATGGTTAACTCCTACCAGCCCTTCCCCTAGGAGCATGCGTGTAGTACTTTGTTTTGATAACTAATAGACGTTTGCAATAAGTATGTGAGTTCTTTATGACTAATGTCGAGTCCATGGATTATACGCACTCTCACCCTTCCACCCTTGCTAGCCTCTCTAGTACCGCGCAACTTTCGCCGGTGCATTACACCCACCATATATCCTTCCTCAAAACAGCCACCATACCGACCTATTATGGCATTTCCATAGCCATTCCTAGATATATTGCCATGCAACTTCCACCATTCCGTTTATGACACGCATCATCATTGTCATATTGCTTTGCATGATCATGTAGTTGACATCATATTTGTGGCAAAGCCACCGTTCATATTTTTTATACATGTCACTCTTGAGTCATTGCACATCCCGGTACACCGCCGGAGGCATTCATATAGAGTCATATTTTGTTCTAAGTAACGAGTTGTAATTCTTGAGTTGTAAGTAAATAAAAGTATGATGATCATCATTATTAGAGCATTGTCCCATGTGAGGAAAGGATGATGGAAGCTATGATTCCCTCACAAGTTGGGATGAGTCTCCGGACTTTAAAAAAAGAAAAAAAAAGAGGCCAAAGATGCCCACCAAAAGAAAAAAATGAAAAAAAAGAAATAAAATATGAGAGAAAAGAGAGAAGGGGCAATGCTACTATCCTTTTTCCACACTTGTGCTTCAAAGTAGCACCATGATCTTCATGATAGAGAGTCTCCTATATTGTCACTTTCATATACTAGTGGGAATTTTTCATTATAGAACTTGGCTTGTATATTCCAATGATGGGCTTCCTCAAATTGCCCTAGGTCTTCGTGAGCAAGCAAGTTGGATGCACACCCACTTAGTTTCTTTTTGAGCTTTCATACACTTATAGTTCTAGTGCATCCGTTGCATGGCAATGCCTACTCCCTCACATTGATATCTATTGATGGGCATCTCCATAGCCCGTTGATACGCCTAGTTGATGTGAGACTATCTCCTTCTTTTTGTCTTCTCCACAACCACCATATTATATTCCACCTATAGTGCTATGTCCATGGCTCACGCTCATGTATTGCGTGAGAGTTGAAAAAGTTTGAGAACACTAAAGTATGAAACAATTGCTTGGCTAAAACTGGGGTTGTGCATGATTTAATACTTTGTGTGATGAAGATGGAGCATAGCCAGACTATATGATTTTGTAGGGATAACTTTCTTTGGCCATGTTATTTTGAGAAAACATGATTGCTTTATTAGTATGCTTGAAGTATTATTGTTTTTATGTCAACATTAAACTTTTGTTTTGAATCTTATGGATCTGAATATTCATGCCACAATAAAGAAAATTACATGGATGAATATGTTAGGTAGCATTCCACATCAAAAATTCTGTTTTTATCATTTACCTACTCCAGGACGAGCAGGAATTAAGCTTGGGGATGCTTGATACGTCTCCAACGTATCTATAATTTTTGATTGTTCCATGCTATTATATTATCGGTTTTGGATGTTTTATATGCATTAATATGCTATTTTATACTATTTTTTGGGATTAACCTATTAACCTAGAGCCCAGTGCCAGTTTTTGTGTTTTCCTTGTTTTTGAGTTTTACAGAAAAGGAATATCAAACGGAGTCCAAACGGAATAAAAATTTACGGTGATTTTTTATGGACCAGA
The DNA here is from genome assembly GCA_039707655.1 of Elymus sibiricus. Taxonomy (NCBI): domain Eukaryota; kingdom Viridiplantae; phylum Streptophyta; class Magnoliopsida; order Poales; family Poaceae; genus Elymus; species Elymus sibiricus. The sequence continues at coordinate 263,779,132 of CM077675.1, read as the reverse complement.
AGAGACCCACGGGGCATCAGAGTTGGGCCAGAAGAGCCACGAGGCAGCCACAAGCCTAGCCCCCCCCCAGGGCGCGCCTCCCTGGCTTGTCGTCGCCTTGTGGCCCCCCTTGACTTGTTTCCAACGCCCAATTTTCTTATAATTACAGAAACCCCCAGAAAGAAACCTAGATCAGGAGTTCCGCCGCCGCAAGCCTCTGTAGCCATGAAAAACCAATTGGGAGCCCGTTCCGGCACCCTATCGGAGGGGGAAACCATCACCGGAGGCCATCTTCATCATCCCGGCAGTCTCCATGACGAGGAGGGAGTAGTTCACCCTCGGGGCTGAGGGTATGTACCAGTTGCTATGTGTTTGATCTCTCTCTCTCGTGTTCTTGAGATGGCACGATCTTGATGTATCGCGAGCTTTATTGATATAGATGAATCATATGGATTTTTCCCCTCTCTATCTTCTTGTGATGAATTGAGTTTTCCCTTTGAAGTTTACTTATCGGATTGAGTCTTTAAGGATTTGAGAACACTTGATGTATGTCTTGCAATGGGATATCCGTGGTGACAATGGGATGTTATGTTGATCCACTTGATGTATGTTTTGGTGATCAACCTGCGGGTTCCGCGACCTTGGGAATCTATGCATAGGGGTTGGCACACGTTTTCGTCTTGACTCTCCGATGGAAACTTTGGGGCACTCTTTGAAGTTCTTTGTGTTGGATTGAACATGATGAATCTGAAATTGTGTGATGCATATCGTATGATCAAACCCGTGGGTATTCGTGGTGACATTGGAGTGCCTAGGTGACATTAGGGTTTTGGTTGATGTGTATCTTAAGGTGTTATTCTAGTACGAACTCTAGGGCTGTTCATGACAATTAATGGGGATGGCTCATATGATTGATCGGAAAAGATAACTTTGAGGTGGTTTCGTACCCTACAATAATTTCTTCGTTTGTTCTCCGCTATGAGTTACTTTGGAGTGAACTCTTTGTCGCACGTGAGGGATTTACATATGATTCAACTATGTCAGTATTGTTGAGAGAACTTGCACTAGTGAAAGTATGAACCCTAGGCCTTGTTTCTAAGCATTGCAATACCGTTTGTGCTCACTTTTATCATTAGTTACCTTGCTGTTTTTATAATTTCAGATTACAAAAACCTATATATACCATCCATATTACACTTGTATCACCATCTCTTCGCCGAACTAGTGCACCTATACAATTTACCATTGTATTGGGTGTGTTGGGGACACAAGAGACTCTTTGTTATTTGGTTGCAGGGTTGTTTGAGAGAGACCATCTTCATCCTACACCTCCCACGGATTGATAAACCTTAGGTCATCCACTTGAGGGAAAATTGCTACTGTCCTACAAAACTCTGCGCTTGGAGACCCAACAAAGTCTACAAGAATAAAGTTGCGTAGTAGACATCAGGCCTACAGGAAGTCATACAACAGTGACGTGGCTTGAGACTGCGTCAGTATTTCCCCAAAGAGGAAGGGATGATGCAGCACAGCGATGGTAAGTATTTCCCTTAGTTATGAAACCAAGGTATCGAACCAGTAGGAGGATCACCACCACCTAATAAACAGCACCCGCACACAAAGAACAAATACTTGCAACCCGACGCGAAAGAGAGGTTGTCAATCTCTCTACGGTAAAAAGATAGATTAGGATATGATAGATTGGAGAGATAGATCTCTCAAGAACACAAAATAAAAAGAACAAATAAAAAGTGCAGCAAGGTATTTTTGGGTTTTTGGAATAATAGATCTGAAAACAAAATGGCAAAAGATAGATCGGAAAGCAATATGTTGGAAAAGTAGACCCGGGGCCCGTAGGTTTCACTAGTGGCTTCTCTCATGAGTATAGCACATGGTGGGTGAACAAATTATTGTTGGGCAATTGATAGAAGATCAAATAATCATGACGATATCCAAGGCGATGATCATTATATAGGCATCACGTCCAAGATAAGTAGACCGACTCCTGCCTGCATCTACTACTATTACTCCAAACATCGACCGCTATCTAGCATGCATCTAGTGTATTAAGTTCATGGAAAAATGGAGTAATGCAATAAGAACGATGACATGATGTAGACAAGATCTATTCATGTATGAATAGACCCCATCTTGTTATCCTTAATAGCAATGATACATGCGTGCCTCGCTGCCCCTTCTGTCACTGGGAGAGGACACCGCAAGATCGAACCCATCACAAAGCACCTCTTCCCATGGCAAGAAAAATCGATCTAGTTGGCCTAACTAAACCAAAGATTCGAAGAAGAAATACGAGGCTATAAGTAATCATGCATATAAGAGATCAAAGAAGACTCAAATAATATTCATGGATAGAAACTGATCATGAACTCAAAATTCATCGGATCCCAATAAACACACCTCAAAATTTACATCAAATAGATCTCCCATAGACCATTGTATTGAGAATCAAAAGAGAGAGAGGAAGCCATCTAGCTACTGCCTACGGACTCGTAGGTCTATGGTGGACTACTCACGCATCATCGGAGAGGCACCAATGAGGATGATGAACCCCTCCGTGATGGTGTTAGATTGGATCTCGAGGCTCTGGAACTTGCAGCGGCTGGATGTGTTTTTTGTCGACTCCCCTAGGGTTAATAGAATATTTGGGAATTTATAGGCAGAGAAGGTGGAGAGGGGTCCCGAGGAGGGCACAACCCATCAGGGCGCGCCTGGGGACTCTGGCGCGCCCTGGTGGGTTGTGGTCTCCTCGACCCTCCCCTCTAGCACTTCTTTGGCCCACTGGATGTCTTCTGGCCCAAAAAAATCTCCAAAAAGTTTCGTCGCGATTGGAATCCGTTTGGTACTGATATTCTGCGAAGTAAAAAAACAAGCAAAAAACAGCAACTGGCACTTTGGCACTATGTCAATAGGTTAGTCCCAAAAAATGATATAAAGTGGCTATAAAATGATTGTAAAACATCCAAGAATGATAATATAACAGCATGGAACAAGCAAAAATTATAGATACGTTGGAGACGTATCAGCATCCCCAAGCTTAATTCCTACTCGTCCTCGAGTACGTAAATGATAAAAGCAGAATTGTTGATGTGGAATGCTGCCTAACATGTTCATCACATAATCTTTTCTTTTTTTGCATGGACATTTGGACTTTAGATGGTTCAAAGCAATAGTCTAGTTTTAACATAATGACTTCAATACTCAAGCATGCCAACAAGCAACCATGTCTTTAAAAATATCAACACTAAAGAAAGTTATCCCTAGCCCATCATGCTCAATCATTGATCCATTCATGAAACACACTCAAATATTAGCTAGACCCAATGCTCAAGTATGATCATAGTGCCCCCTAGTTAGTGCATTATAAGAGAAGATGGAGACTCAAAGTAAAAAATAAAAAAAATTGCATAAAGTAAATAGATAGGCCCTTCGCAGAGGGAAGTAGGGATTTGTAGAGGTGCCAGAGCTCAAAGTTTAAATTGAGAGAGAAAAATATTTTGAGTGGCATGCCTTTCCTGTCAACAAAAACGACAAAGTAGTTCACAATACTTTCCATGCTAGATATATCATAGGCGGTTCCCAAACAGAAAATAAAGTTTATTCCTTTTTCCACCATTCTTTCACAATCCATGGCTGGCCGTATCCACGGTTGCCTTCCATACCAACACTTTCCAAGGAATTTATTATTTGACAACATAAAGTAAAAAAAATCTTTTTCATTTCGAGAATGGGCATCCCTATAACCGCCGTACTCTCGTGCAATGACAAGTGAATAAACACTCATCTTGAGAATAACACATCTAGCATGGAAAATTATTGGACACCCCCTACCGTTTCATGAGCGGTACGAGCACACAAAAAGGAAATTCATTTTGAAAATTAGAGATGGCACATACAAATTTTCTTAGAACGGCATGGAAATACCACATATAGGTAGGTATGGTGGACTCATAAGGCAATATTGGGTTTAAGGATTTTGGATGCACAAGTAGTATTTCTACTTAGTACAAGTGGAGGCTAGCAAATAGATTGAGAAGCATCCAACCAAGAAACGAAAATTCACATAAATGAGCATTGAGCATAACTAACACCGAATAATGCACCATAAGTAGGATGTAATTTCATTGCATAACTATTGACTTTCGTACTTGCATAGGGAATCACAAACCTTAACACCAATATTCCTACTAAAGCATAATTACTCACTAACATAACTCACATATTACTATCATCATGTCTCAAAACTATTACAAGGAATCAAGTTTAATTTGTCCAATGATCTTCATGAAAGTTTTTATTATATCCTCCTTGGATATCTATCAATTTGGGACTAGTTTCATATATTGCCATTGCTTTTGACAAGCTCAAACAAATTTAAGTGAAGAATATGAGCATAAATGTTTCATCTTTCAAAATAGTATAAGTGAAGCATGAGAGGATTTCTTCAAAATTTAATAACTCTCAAATTAATCTAAGTGAAGCATGAGAGTATTTCTACAAAAAATTCCAAGCACACCGTGCTCAAAAAGAAATAAGTGAAGCACTAGAGCAATTCTATAGCTCAAAAAGTTTAAGTGAAGCATATAGAGCAATTCTAACAAATCATAGCATAATTTTGGCTCTCTCAAATAGGTGTGTCCAGCAAGGATACAAGTGACAAACTAAAAAGCAAAGCAAGCAAAGACTCAAATGATACAAGACGCTCCAAGCAAAACTCATGATATGTGACGAATAAAAATATAGCTCCAAGTAAAATACCCATGGTCGTTAGAAGAAAGAGGGGACGCCACTCGGGGCATCCCCAAGCTTAGTTGCTTGTTTCTCTTTGGATATATATTGGGGGTGCTGTAGCATCCCCAAGATTAGGCTCTTTTCACTCCTTATTCCTTCATCCATCGTGATCTCACCCAAAACTTGAAAACTTCAATCACACAAAACACAACAAAATCTTCGTGAGATCCGTTAGTATAATAAAGCAAATCACTACTTTAGGTGCTGTTGAAAACCCATTCATATTTTATTATTGCATTATACCTATTGCATTTTAACTTTACCATGGCTCATACCCTTCAATATAACCCATAGATTCATCAAAACAAGCACACAATGCAATGAAAATAGAATTTGTCTTAAACAGAACAGTCTGTAGTAATCTGTACTCTAACCATACTTCTGTAACTCTAAAAATTCTGAAAAGTTAGGAAAACATAAAGAATTTGTATATCAACACTGTGTTAAAATTCAGATCAATATCACGCTCCAGTAAAAAATGAAAATTCGAACACGGGAGGCAAAGTTACTGTTTCAGATTCAGCATTGTTTCTACGCATCTTATGAACCATCCTAAAGGTTCTACTTGGCACAAACACTAAATAAAACATAAAAACACAATCATAACAGAGGCATAATTGTGTCAACACACAAAAACAGAAAGAAAAGAGGAAAATAAATTTATTCATTGGGTTGCCTCCCAACAAGCGCTATCGTTTTACGCCCCTAGCTAGGCATAACACATAGATTCAAGTATTGTCATCTTTGGTTTTTGTAGAGGTGTTTTTGCCAAGAGGTTTTGCAAATAAAACATGAAACACATCATCCATGGTAACCTTAGCACTATCAAGATGTCCATCTACGTACCCCCTTTGATTCCCGGCCACAATCCAAGAATATTGTTGATTTACATCATTGAAAACTTGTTGGATCATATCTAAAACGGGGACTTCCTTTTTGAGATTCTCATCAAAAATTTGATTGTTTCCAAGCAAATATCTCATCATGTAATCACTATTGTAAAGGATCTCCCCTATTACCGGTTTTTCACGGCTCATACCATAGAAGTCAAAGATCTCCTAGCTTCCCGTACTATGTGATCAAATTCATTCATGAGAACAAGGGTAGCTAACTTCTTAGCTTTGGGATCCTTTATGACGGGTAGATCATAAAACAATCTTTGCAAGGTAGGATGGGTATGAATAAACCTATTTTAAAGTTTCAAAACTAGCGCCGAAATAGCTTCTGCATAAGTTTTAGTTCTTTTTAGTATAGGAGTATGATCGAGAGTCAAATTCCCAATGCAATTTAAAAATTCTTGGATAGTTTCTTTTCCTATAACGTTCCCTTGCCCCCAAACAAAAGTTTTAGCATCCAGACTACGAGAACGTCAATATTACGAGTCCTGCCATCATCTGTTTCTGCCATATCAAAATCACTCATGATGACAAGCAAACAAGAGATCTGACGAGAAAAAGGCAATTGAAAAAGAGGGTGAATAAAACGGCAAAATGCGTGAAGTGCGGGAGAGGAAAACGAGAGGCAAATGGCAAATAATGTAATTGCAAGGACATGAGATTTGTGATTAGGAACCTGGTAGATGATGATGGTGTCTCCTCGGTGCCAGAGATTGGCATGTAGAAGAGACCGCTTCCTCCCCGGCAACGGCGCCAGAAATTCCATTGACGTGGCTTGAGACTGCGTCAGTATTTCCCCAAAGAGGAAGGGATGATGCAGCACAGCGACGGTAAGTATTTCCCTCAGTTATGAAACCAAGGTATCAAACCAGTAGGAGGATCACCACCACCTAATAAACAACACCTGCACACAAAGAACAAATACTTGCAACCCGACGCGAAGGAGAGGTTGTCAATATCTCTACGGTAAAAAGATAGATTAGGATATGATAGATTGGAGAGATAGATCTCTCAAGAACACAAAATAAAAAGAACAAATAAAAAGTGTAGCAAGGTATTTTTGGGTTTTTGGAATAATAGATCTAAAAACAAAAGCGGCAAAAAGATATATCGGAAAGCAATATGTTGGAAAAGTAGACCCTGGGGGCCGTAGGTTTCACTAGTGGCTTCTCTAATGAGTATAGCACACGGTGGGTGAACAAATTATTGTTGGGCAATTGATAGAAGATCAAATAATCATGACGATATCCAAGGCGATGATCATTATATAGGCATCACATCCAAGATAAGTAGACCGACTCCTGCCTGCATCTACTACTATTACTCCACACATTGACCGCTATCCAGCATGCATCTAGTGTATTAAGTTCATGGGAAAATGGAGTAATACAATAAGAACGATAACATGATGTTGACAAGGTCTATTAATGTAGGAATAGACCCCATCTTGTTATCCTTAATAGCAACGATACATGCGTGCCTCGCTGCGCCTTCTATCACTGGGAGAGGACACCGCAAGATCGAACTCATCTCAAAGCACCTCTTCCCATGGCAAGAAAAATCGATCTAGTTGCCTAACGAAACCAAAGATTCGAAGAAGAAATACGAGGCTATAAGTAATCATGCATATAAGAGATCAAAGAAGACTCAAATAATATTCACGGATAGAAACTGATCATGAACTCAAAATTCATCGAATCCCAACAAACACACCGCAAAAGTTTACATCAAATAGATCTCCAAGAGACCATTGTATTGAGAATCAAAAGAGAGAGAGTAAGCCATCTAGCTACTGCCTACGGACCCGTAGGTCTATGGTGGACTACTCACGCATCATCGGAGAGGCACTGCTACTTCTTGAGCTTGCGTTGGTTTTCCCTTGAAGAGGAAAGGGTGATGCAGCAAAGTAGATAAGTATTTCCCTCAGTTGTTGAGAACCAAGGTATCAATCCAGTAGGAGGTACAAGCAAGTCCCCAATCTTTGCACCTACACAAACAATCAAACACTTGCACCCAACGCTATAAAGGGGTTGTCAATCCCTTCACGGTTACTTGCAAGGATGAGATCTGATAGAGATAGAGATAAAAGATTACTAAAACGGAAAGTAAAACAAAAGTAAAAAAGATTGCAGCAAAGTATTTTTGGTATTTTTGGTTTATAGATCTGAAAATATAATATGGAAAATAGACCCGGGGGCCATAGGTTTCACTAGAGGCTTCTCTCTTGAAGGAAAATAATACGGTGGGTGAACAAATTACTGTCGAGCAATTGATAGAAAAGCGCATAGTTATGACGATATCCAAGGCAATGATTATGCATATAGGCATCACGTCCGTGTCAAGTAGACCGAAACGATTCTGCATCTACTACTATTACTCCACACATCGACCGACTCCTGCCTGCATCTAGAGTATTAAGTTCATGAAGAACAGAGTAACGCATTAAGTAAGATGACATGATGTAGAGGGATAAACTCAAGCAATATGATGAAAACCCCATCTTTTTACCCTTGATGGCAATAATACAAATACGTGCCTCGCTACCCCTACTTTGTTACTGGGTGAGGACACCGCAAGATTGAACCCAAAACTAAGCACTTCTCCCGTTGCAAGAATTACCAATCTAGTTGGCCAAACCAAACCAATAACTCGAAGAGACTTGCAAAGATATGAAATCATGCATATAAGAATTCAGAGAAGATTCAAATAATATTCATAGATAATCTGATCATAAACCCGCAATTCATTGGATCTCGACAAACACACCGCAAAAGAGTATTACATCGGATAGATCTCCATGAAGATCATGAAGAACATGGTATTGAAGAACATAGAGAGAGAAGATGCCATCTAGCTACTAGCTATGGACCCGAAGGTCTGAGGTGAACTACTCACGCATCATCGGAGGGGCAATGGAGTTGATGTAGATGCCCTCCGTGATCGAATCCCCCTCCGGCAGATTACCGGAAAAGGCTCCAAGATGGGATCTCACGGGAACAGAAGCTTCCGGCGGCGGAAAAGTATTTTCGTGGCTCTCTTTGGTATTGGGGGAATATTTGGGAATTTATAGGGCGAAGATTAGGGTTGGAGGGCCTGCAGGGGGGCCACAAGCCAGGGGGGCGCCCCCCCCTAGGGTGCGCCCTGCAGGCTTGTCGCCTCCCGGCAGGTCTCCTGCCTTCATCTCCAAGTCTGGTAGGTTTCTTCTGGTCCAAGAAAAATCATCGCGAAGATTTTATTCCGTTTGGACTCCGTTTGATATTCCTTATCTGCAATACTCAAAAACAAAGAAAAAACAGAAACTGACACATTAATGCATATAAAACATCCAAAACATATAATATAATAGCATGGAACAATCAAAAATTATAGATACGTTGGAGACATATCAGGCACCAATGGGGATGATAAACCCCTCCGTGATGGTTTTTAGATTGGATCTCGAGGCTCTGGAACTTGCGGCGGCTGGATGTGCTTTTTGTCTACTCCCCTAGGGTTTCTGGAATATTTGGGAATTTATAGGCGTCAGAGGCGGTGGAGAGGGGTCCCGAGGAGAGCACAACCCATCAGGGCGCGCCTGGGGCCTCTAGCGCGCCCTGGTGGGTTGTGATATCCTCGACCCTCCCCTCTGGCACTTCTATGGCCGACGGGATGTCTTCTGGCCCAAAAAAATCTCCAAAAAGTTTCGTCGTGATTGGACTCCGTTTGGTACTGATATTCTGCGAAGTAAAAACAAGCAAAAACAGCAACTGGCACTTTGGCACTATGTCAATAGGTTAGTCCCAAAAAATGATATAAAGTGGCTATAAAATGATTGTAAAACATCCAAGAATGATAATATAACAGCATGGAACAAGAAAAAATTATAGATACGTTGGAGACGTATCAAACAGCCAGGGGAATCGGTCCATCATTTTTGGGCTTGATTCCTCCTTAACAAAGACAGGATGAAGGGCTGCAACGGCCAGGAGATGATAGCAACCTTCCGGCATAATTGCCATGATGAAGGAATTCTCAACGCCCTTACTCGTCGCCGCGTTCAAAATTTATCCGAGTTGTCAGACCTGGTGCGCAAGTATTGCGCAGTGGAAAGCACATGGAAAGCACAACAAATGGGCATAGAGCCAATCCATGCCGAATAACCTATAGGAGTTTGGAAGAGGCTTGCACCCCCACGGTGGCCGGCCAAACACGAGCCCGCCGGGAAAAAGAATAAACACCCTACAAAAACCAGAACCGTCCTTGATGGACTATTGGACGAGCCATGCCCCCATACACTCCGTCTTGCTAAACACGAACTCGACTCATAGCCTTCGAGCTTGTTGGGTCATTAGGCAAGTCGCAAAGAGCGGAGAGGCCATCCTCGATGCCTCACCACCATGCAGACGTTCAGCAACGCCACCCAAAAACAACGTCGAGGTCCTAATGATCTACGAGATGTTTTCCTCCAAAAACAAGAGGAAGAGAGCTCTTCGAGAACTAGACCAAATACACCAGGTGGCAGCGACAAATTCATGGACGAACACACAAATCTCCTTCGGCGAGGATGACCAACCAATAACATGCACTGCGTGAACACCTGCCGCCCTGGTCCTCAACCCCATAGTAGATGGTTTCAGGTTGCACAAGGTGCTGATGGACGGTTGTAGTGGCCTAAACCTCATCTACGAGGACACCTTGGACAAGATGCACTTCGATAGATCTCGAATCGAACAAAGCAACACAACTTTTCGAGGAATCATCCCCGGGAAAGAGGTGCATTGTACAGGACGAGTCATCCTCGATGTAGTATTCGGCACACCCAAGAACTACAGATCCAAAGAACTTCTTTTCCATATTGTGCCCTTTCATAGTGGCTACCATGCTCTATTAGGGCGCGATGCCTTCACAAGATTTCAGGCAATACCACATTACGATTATATGAAGCTCAAGATGTCGGGACCTAATGGTGTGATCACAGTTATAAGTGACCCGGATAGAGCGCTTTGAGCTGAAAATAAAACAGCATCACTAGCCCTCGAGGTACTAGCTCAGACCCTCGCTGCAGAGGAACTGACCACGCTCTGCTCTATAGTTTATAAGGATGACGTAGTCCTCGGCAAAAGGCCAAAATCCACATCCTTCAAACCTGCAGATGAAATCATAAAATTTCAGGTACACCCAACGGACCCCAATAAAACAGCGTCCATTGGAGCTCAACTTGACCCCATGGTGGATGAAGCATTGTGCACATTCTTGCGTGAAAATTGGGACATATTCGCCTGGCACCCCTCGGATGTGCCAGGAATACCACGAAGACTGGCGGAACACAGCCTGAACATAATTGCAGGCTTCAAGCCTGTCAAACAGGCTTGACGCCGATTTTCCGAACCTAAGCGTCAAGCTATGTGCGAAGAACTTGCCAAACTACTCGAAGCAGGATTCATTAGAGAAATCAAACACCCAGAGTGGTTGGCAAATCTGGTCATGGTACCGAAGAAATACAAATCATGGCGGCTGTGCGTCGATTTGAAAGACCTTAATAAAGCTTGTCCCAATGATCTTTTCCCCTTACCCCGCATCGACCAGATCATTGACGCAAATGCCGGACACGACTCACTGTGCTTCCTCGACGCCTATTCCAGATACCATCAGATCAAAATGAAGGAGTTCGATCAAGCCGCAACCGCCTTCATCACCCCCTATGGGCCATTCTGCTTTAACACAATGTCTTTCACGTTAAAAAACACAGACGCCACATACCAGCGCATGATTCAGACATGTCTGGAAAAACAAATCGGCAAAACAGTCGAGGCATACATGGATGACGTGGTCATCAAGATCAAACACGTCAGCCAGTTGGTGGAGGACCTCAGTCAAACCTTCGCTAGTCTACGAGAATACGATATACGGCTAAACCCAGACAAATGCATCTTCGGAGTCCCCGCCGGTAAACTACTCGGATTCATCGTCTCCCAAAGAGGAATAGAGGCTAATCCTGCTAAGATCCGAGCCCTATCCCAACTAGCGATCCCCACGGAGCTCAAGCACCTTCAAAGACTAGCGGGATGTGTGGCAGCTTTGAGCCGCTTTATCTCCTGCCTGGGTGAAAAGGCTCTGCCACTCTACAGGCTACTGAAACGGACAAAAAACTTCGAGTGGACCAATGAGGCAGCAGCCGCACTGGAAGAAATCAAGACACTACTGGCCAGCAACCCCATACTAGCAGCCCCTGGTGCCGGTGAACCAATGTTACTATACATCTCGGCTACCAATCAGGTCGTCAGTGCGGTTCTCGTCGTAGAACGGGAGGCCGAGGGCCACAAATTCTGGGTACAGAAGCCAGTCTACTATGTATCAGAAGTGCTCACTCCGTGCAAGTCTAGGTACCCACATTATCAGAAGATGACCTACACAGTGTTTATGGCATCATGCAAGCTCAAACACTATTTTCAAGAGTGTTTGGTCACGGTGGCCTCTGAGGCACCCCTGAATGATATAATCAACAACAGGGATGCTACCGGCCGCATAGCTAAATGGGCCATCGAACTCCTTCCGTTCGAAATAGCTTACAAGCCATGCCGAGCTATTAAATCTCACGTGTTGGCCGATTTGCTTGCCGAATGGACGGAGGCCGAACTCCTCAGGGAATACAGCACATACTCACACTGGACAATGTACTTCGACGGATCCAAGACACTTGCCGGACTGGGGGCTGGAGTTATCCTCACATCCACCACCGGAGACAACATCCGATACGTACTACAGATCATGTACGCCGACTCAAACAATGCGACCGAGTACGAGGCACTGTTGCACGGTCTTCGGATGGCAACATCCATGGGTGTACAACAGCTCAAAGTACAAGGAGACTCTAATCTCGCCATCTCGCAAATCAATGGCAAATTCGATGCTAAAACCCCAAAAATGGAAGCTTACAGAAATGTCATCCTCAAGATATCCGCACGGTTCGAAGGGCTAGAATTCCACCATGTCTCCAGAGACAGCAATCAAGTTGTTGACGTCCTCGCCCGCATGGGCGCCAAACGCGACCCCGTCCCTAAGAACACCTTCCTAGTGAAGCTCTTCAGGCCATCCGTGGTATGGTAGGATGACAGCAAGGACGCTATAGCTAATGGAGCAGAACAGGTCATCCCCCCTATAGTCGAACCAGATGAGAAAATCATCGGCGGTTCCGCAATTGAAGAAACACCTTCGGCTCACGAAGTCATGGCAGTAATCGCACCATGGACCGAGCCCTTCCTTGCCTACCTTCTATGCAAAGAACTCCCCAACGACCAGACGGAGGCGAGACGCATAATCCGGCGATCAAAAGCCTACAAGGTCCATGAAGGAGAATTATACAAAAAAAGCACTACTGGGGTCCTCCAACGGTGCATATCCGAAGAAGAAGGAAGGCAGCTCTTGGTAGAGATACACGCAGGCATGGCCGGCCATCATGCAGCAGCACGGGCCCTGGTAAGCAAGGCCTTTCGAGCCAGGTTCTTCTGGCCCACCGCTCGAGCGGACACCCACACGCTCGTCCAACATTGTGTCGGATGTCAGCTCTTTGCAAATCAAAGTCACATGCCTCCTATGGCTCGTCGGACGATACCCATTACATGGCCTTTCACGGTCTGGGGTTTAGATATGGTCGGACCACTTAAAGGGGGGACCAAGAAAAAGAAATACCTACTGGTCATGGTCGACAAGTTCACAAAATGGATCGAAGCAAAACCAGTAAATTCAGCTAAGTCGGGGCCGGTCATCGACTTCATATCCGGCGTGGTGCACCGTTACGGTGTCCCACACAGTATAATAACGGACAATGGATCCAACTTCACCACCCAGGAGGTAAAGGACTGGTGCACTAACTTGGACATCAAGCTCGACTATGCCTCGATGTATCATCCGCGGACCAATGGACAAGTCAAACGGGCAACAGCCACATTATGAGTGCTATTAAACCTCGTCTGGTCCGATCCCTTCAACAATCTGACTGCCATTGGACGGAGGAACTTGATTCCGTACTATGGGGTTTTTGCACCACCCTGAATCGATCAATGGGATACACATCATTTTTTATGGTGTACGGGGGCCGAAGCGGTCCTCCCCTGTGATATCATCCACGGTGCACCTAGGGTGCGCATGTACGAAGAAAAAGAGGTCGAGCTAGATTGGCAGGACGACCTAGACGCCTTGGAAGGAGAGCGCGATATAGCTCGGGCTCGATCTACTTTTTATCAACATCAGGCTCGGCGCTACCAAAGCAGGGAGGTTCGAGCAAAAGCATATAATATGGGCGAGCTTGTCTCACGCCTCCTAGAGAAACAGAAGCATAAACTCAACCCCAAGTGGGAGGTCCCATTCATAATTGATGAAGTACTGACAGGAGGAGCTTATCACCTTCGCAACCAGCAGGACAATCGCCTTGAACCGAACCCATGGAACGCAGCTCGCCTTCGGCACTTCTACGGCTAGACCGGTGTCGTCACCTTCTCTTAACCCCTTGTATTTTCCTCCCCTTCATTATTTACTTTCACAGGATTGGTTATATTTTCTCAGGTTGTGTTCGGTTAAACCAAACTATGTTAAGATTTCGTCGGCATACATTCTCAAATGTTTTACCCGGTAACGCCTGGGGGCTTCTTAACGAAGCAAAGCAATATTATTTTCCGCAGCTATTTGTCTTTTATGCACCCTTCTAGCATCGTTTTGCGCCATTTTATGCACCAATTGGGCTTAAGATTTAGCCAAGCCGGGTTGCCTTGCTCCTGTGCTTACCCCCTACGTTCCCAATTGTTTGGCTAGGGGGTAAAGGGAGCACCTCTAACATTGTTACGACCGGATTGCCCGGATACGTACCTCAGACGGGTGAAGCCGAAGGCTAGCGTTCTTAAGAAGCAAATTGGTCGGCCACAGAGGAAGAAAATATAGTTGGTACTCTTCGCCACAAACAGGGATTATTCCCCCAAAGTAGCAAATTATCCGTATACTACGGGTACATGTCTATGACGTCTACGATCTACGTAGTAACCTGAAAAAGGAACCCATAGAGGAACAATTTTCTTCAGAAGATGTTTCTTATGTTAAACAGTAATATAACATACCTCCCTATGCGCGTTTCGTCTGTTTGCACTAGAGGGCCGGATTGCCTAGTTCTCCAAAATGGTTCCCTGTTATCGCAGGAAGCATAGTACGGAACACTCCCTAGCTATTGGCGAGGGAGGTAGAAGCCGATGGCCGGTTAAGACAACGTTTATAGCACGGACGGAGTCGGTTTGATGTAAAGTACATAGCTACATAGAATCAAACACTAGGCTGTCAGTCGAGATGATCTATTATGGCATCCAGGGTGTAATCCTCTTGTGAAATACGAGCGGTGGGCATCACTTGGTCATAAGCCAAGTGCTCTGGGTTGAGTTTGGTAAAGCGGGTCTTCACCATGGCACACGCCTCTCGTGCTCCCTGTCGACAAGCCGAGGTCTTCCATAGCTCAAAACGACTTCGAGCTCCTCTAAATTGATTGGCCAGCTCGGCCATCCCTTCCGGAGGCGTCTGGGCTGGCCAGAGTTCCTTGGTCATGCTCTTCATAGCTTTCCAAGCCCACTCGTGCACGATGGACAGTTCCTTCAACATGTCCCCTCTGAATGAGCTGGCTTCTTCCTCGGGACGCCCGGTCAGGAGGCCTAAGCACGAAATAAGACATGCTCCTTACACTCGACACGATAAAAGTGCTTTACAAAGTTCTATGTTAGAATTTCGCTTACAGAACATGCCACCCTTTAATCTTTGGTTCTCTTCATAGGCTTGCATCAATTGAGTTTTAAAACTCTCAATTTCTTCGGTTGTCGCTGGTTTTCCGCCTTGAGATGTTTCTTATCCTCAAGACTTCGAGTCAATATACGACGTCCAGCCTCCAACTGAGACTCAGCATACCTTTGAGATTCTCGGGAAGCATCCAAATCCTTCTGCAGCTGCCCTATGGACTCAGCTGCTATGAAACAATCTTTTGTCAGAAAAGATATCCTAACAACTTCCACACATATGTAACAGCCCGAGACCGACGCTCCAGAAGATTCCCCTTTTATGTCGTTGTCATTGTGTGATTCGTTTGTCAGTCGCATTCATCATCGCATCATTCGCATCATCCGCATTGCATCGGCACTCCGTTGTCGCCATTTTTCAAACTCGCGTCCGTTCGTAGTCGCCGGTTCTCTCCGTTCTCATCGGTGACCATTTCGAGACCAAACACGCACGCACGCGCCCGCGGCATTGATAAAATATTGTTTTTAAAAGCGCGCGAAAAATATTCTCGGATTGGGTCGAGACTTGGCATGCGGTCTTGTTATATTGCAGGTAGACCGTCTGCCAAGTTTTGTCGCATTCGGAGACCGTTTGTTAGCCCAACCGTTAAACCTATACCGGCACTATAACCGGTCAAATCGTTGGACGTTTTTCATATATAAAACCCTGTTGTCGGACTGCGCGTGTTTCCCTCTCTGCTATGCCTAGGCCCTCTGCACAATACACAGACCCCCTCGCGCGCGCCAGATAACTTCCCCGAACCCGAAACATACGGTCGTGACCGTTGGGTCCGAATCAACCCCGTTATACCCAAAACCATATCCGTTTCTCAATTGAGCTCCCTAACCTATTTTATCGACCGTCCGATCTAAATCGGAGGGTCCAAATGACCCTAAACCTAACCCACTTGCCATATATAGTCCAACCCTTGCCCATTTTGACCAACCCTAAAATTTAGGTACTTTGTCCCCCCTAGTCGCCGCCAGCCTCTCCTACCTCGGGATCTTCCCCGATCCAGCAGCTCCGCAACCACCTCCCCTTGATTTTAGCGCCGCCCCAACCAGAGAGAACAACCGCAGCCGGCCAATACGTAGCTCCTCCCGAACACCTCCTTCTCCTCGCCCGCACCTGCAACCGCTCGAGGGGCTGTCCCTAGGAGACAGCGCCCTCGCGCCCGTGGTCGAGCTTGCCCCGAGCACCTCACCTTCGCCCGGTGGCCAGCAGGTCCAGGCCCCGTCGCCCTCCTCTTCTCCTGGCCTAGCCATGTGCCTTCCCCTTCCTTTCTTTTCTCTTCACTCCCATCGCCTCTCTCTCTCTCTGAACTCTCTTTCTCTCTCGCTGGACACATGAGGCCATGGCACCTGAAGCTCCAAGCCGAACGATGGAATTGGCGGGACCCGACGCATGCGCCATCTCCTCGCCGAATCCATCGGGTGGAGCCGGGAACGGATCCGCCATGCCCTTGTCCGCCCGGATCCGCTCGCAGGTGGCCTCGACGGAGGTCCAAGCCTCCACGCCGTCTCCCTCTAACCAGGGCGCAGCCATGATTCGAGCAGCAACTCCATCGCAGCCTCTCCATGCTCGCCTGCCGGAGTCCCCGCGACGCGCCGGCAAACTTCTCGAGCGACCTCTTCCCGCCGGCGACGAGCCCCGCCGGAGCCAAATGCCAAGCCGCGCTGCTGCATTAGCAACTACATGCCCGTCCCTGACATGGCAACAGAGCCATCTCTGTTTCGATTTGCAGTTTCGTCAGACCAGCGCCATGGTATGGCTCATCTAGTGCAAACCCAATTCTTTATCGTAGTCCCTTCGTAGCCAAGTTGGTCAGCGCACTCTGTTTCACCCTAGGGGTCTCGGGTTCGAATCCCAGGTGCCCCTGTTTTGCCTTTGTAGTTTTGTAGACCCAGGAGAGGGGGTTCAAATCCCAGGTTCTCCCTTTTCCTTTTATTTTTGTTGTCTCTCTATTTAAAACCCACCCATGCATCTGGCCGTTCTAATTATATTTTTCTGTTCGCTGGTATTTAGCAACTGTCAGGCATTGCATAATTACATGGCATTTTGTTTGGTAATATCTTAATATCCATGCATCCAAGTATAACAAGTCATGTATGTAAAATGGGTAGAAGTTTATGTAGTTTCACTATATCACACTTTCATCCATGTTTAAAATGTTTAAACTTGTTGTTTGCATTAATTTGCGTAGATGCCATGTTATAAATGATTTACTTCATAACTAAATAATCGTAGCTCCGATTTTAATGAACTACATATGAAACTTGCTTAGAAAAACCTATAGAATTGCATGGTGCACTTTATTTTCATGTCTAAAAACTATAAAATATGCTTAGGACAGATCTGGACCAAATTCATAATATGCATATGAGGTCATTTCGGAAATGCTATATGTGCTTCCAGCCTCATTTAATATGCCTAGATGTTGTAGTTGTTTATGCTTCACCGCTTTCCATGATGAACAACATTTAAAATGATTGTTTAGTTAAACAACGTTAACCACTTTTCTCTAATATGGAGAGTTCTTATTTTGTTGTATGTATGTTCTCCTTCTCCATTTAAAATTCCTTAAGTTCCATCTTCACCTTATGCCATGACCACCCATGTTAAACAACATTTAATATTATCGTGTACCTAATCGAGAGTGAACTAAGTAATTCAACATGGAGTTTTGTCAATATGCAACTCGTTGCATTGCATATTGAGCCACACTTAATGTATAGTATATGATTGTTGTGATTGCCATGCCTTGCATATTTAAACCGGACATGCATCATATTTGTTTGCTCATCATGTCATGCATATGTTGTGGTGTTTATCGTGTGTTGATTGTTTCTTCCGGTTTGCTTCTTCTTGATAGAGTTCCGAAACCGCTTTGGAGTGTGAGGATTCATTCGACTACGTTGGTTTGACTTCTTCATGGACTCGATCTTCTTTCGAGCAGGATCTCAGGCAAGATGATCATTTCCCTGAATACCATTACTATCATTGACATGCTAGATGTCTCGTTTCTATCGCTGTCTTGCTACCTACCACTTGTATGTCAAGCCTCCCAAAATGACATGATGAGCCTCTAACCCCTCCACATCCCAGCAAACCATTGTATGGCTATGTTACCGCTTGCTCAGCCCTTCTTATAGCGTTGCTAGTTGCAGGTGCAATTGTTTCCATGTGCCAACATGGATGTTTTTTTAACTATCACAATACTATTGCTATCTATTATATACTTAAAACGATAGAAAACTAACGGTCATGATTTGACACTAAAAAACTAAGATGTATCGACGGTTAAGATTAAGCAAGCTATTTTTTTTTCAGGGGCACACATTGGTTTCCTGCGGCAATACGTGTAAACGGTTAAGATTAAGCAAGCTATTTTTTTTTCAGGGGCACACATTGGTTTCCTGCGGCAATACGTGTATACAAGCCAAACAAACACGCACATAGCAACGATTGTACATTAGGCAAGGACATTGCCGCAAAAAGATATTAGGCAAGAAAACACGTACAAACTTGGAAGCACATAGATTAGTTTCCGGCGGACACTCATCCGTACACAGTTTAAGCTAAACAATCTTTGGACTAACGTTTTTTTTAATAATCTATCTCCAAGGACACAAAATGATGTGTGTAATAGAAAGAGACCGAATAGATGAAAAGGAAAAGAAGGGTTCGATATCCAACTAAAAAAGGACTTTACTCTGAATTAGAATTACATCACGGTTATCATCGCTGACAGTAACCTAACTCCGCGATCCGTAAGTTGCCTTGGCTCTAAACTCCGCAAAGCACCCTCACGATCCCATCAGAGTCAATAGCACCGCCCGCGTCGGAGAAGCATCATCCTCCGGATAAGATGCTCCAGAGCCCGCCGGATCAAGGAAAAGACAGCAAGGCCCCAAGAAAAAACAATGGAAGAAGACCAACATCCTGACCAAGAAGGGGATGGTCCTGATGCACTTTGCTCTTGGCGACAACACCCTCTGCCTTCCCGTCGGCTTCTTCCACCACAACGCCCACGCAAACCAGTAGCGCATAACCCTCGCCACGGACTATACTGACTTAGGTGAGGTCTGTCATCGTCGACGTCAAGCAGCAGAAGCTCATGCGCTACTGCCACCATCTATCTCCAATGGGATTTCGGGCGCCGCCAGCTCGGACAGCGACCTCTTCCACAAACACAACATCGGGTACCACAAGCTTTGAGGCGAGAGAAGCGTACAAGAGAGGAGGATGGGAACAAGCGCTCTCTCAGGATCAGGAGGCTATGGTCGGGCAAGGAAGGACCATCCGCCGGGCAGCGGCTGCTGCAGCCGCCATCCGTCGTCCGCGAACAGAAGGTGGTGTCAAGTGGGAGCGCACGCGTTGAGATAGAAGGCAGAAAGCTCTCAGTCTCAGATGGGATCGGCCCGTTTACTGCCACTAGAGCTTTGCCGAGGCATCACGAGGAAGGAGCGACTCTATAGTACTATTGCCGCATGAACCATGCATGTGCTCTGCAGAGTGTCGTGATTAACCTTTTCTTCTCAATATTTGTAGTGGAAAAGCGTCAAACAAGAGGATGAGCTTTGAGGTAAAGAAAATATCAATTGTCAACACTTTTGACTTTTTTAGTCATGAATACGATTTGTCTTTTCTGTGTGTAAATTTTCATTGAAAATTTGATGAGATTTGTGCCATCATTTAAAATCCATTTTAGACGATTTAAAATTACTTTTTCTGATTATAAGGTTGTTTTCTGGACCATTTAGTTTTTCAGGCAGATGAAAATCTTTTGACATAAATTTACACGTGCCTCAAGCATTTGGTACTATCAATATTTTTTGTGAATTTATAGAAGAACATTTTTCGTCCCTTAATATTTTCTACATGGAGACAATTAACTGGGTAAATCTCTATGTTTTCCTAGAGGCTTGACGAATTGGACATATTGGTACGAGAGAAACCGTGCAAAAAATAGGTTGAAAGATTTGAGGGTTGAGGAGGGAAGGATGTCCAATAAAAAAGTAGACCACGTACATACTCGGCGGGACGTTGGTCGAGTAAACAACATCAATGTATACCACATACACACTGGGAGGCACTTTTGCTATCATCAATTGATAACATCAGACAAATACGAGCTGGGAAATTCTATGAACTCCAGCAACATGAAATCATATGGCAAAAAATCGCAACACAAAATCGTACTGTTGAAAAGCTAGAAAGGCCAGCAGTGCTTATGACGGAGAAAGTTCAGTAAAAATAAAATGCTTAGATCACACATAATCAATACATGTGGTTTGCACATAATGGAACAATAAATCTTGCATGCAGTAAGAACCCCGCATCGCCCCGCAAAACCCCGCAAAAAAAAGTACATAGTATGATATCAATCAACAAAGTTCTAAAATAAGACTAGGGTACTAGAGAACTCCACCTCGCTATAATGTAGCAAAACAATAGTCACCCCACACCTACTTCACCGACATAAAAGTTGGGGTTTGAGGAAACAAACAAAGTAAGTTCATAAAATCAGGGTTGCTGCACCGATTGAAGGCGAAAAAAATTAGACAAGCAGAAGAACACCAGGTGACATGAGACTGCAACCAGAGTTGTTTCATAGTGATATTATAGGTGAAACATTGCACTCCAGGAGAATGTTATAGCTTCATGGTAAAAGAGGTTTGGAGAAGTACAAAGAGGAGAAAAAAATTGTGCATGTATTTAAACAATGTAACTACACCGAGGTAGCCCTTACTGCATGCATCAATACAATGAAATTGTGTAGTTCTTTCCAAAAATATTATATTTAAATTTGAGTTTTGTAATTACAATCAAATAAGGTAACGCCAATTATTGTTTTACCAAATTTTAGTGCCACACAACAAATCAACTTTTAATGTTACCATATATGTTGCTTTCACTTTGCAAAAAATAAATAAATAGTCAAATTACAACAAATGGTTATCTAAAACACATAAATAGTAAATAATAATGATCTAGCCGCGCAAATGCGCGGGTGGACCCGCTAGTTTAATTTAATGCACATATATACTTGGTAAAAGGTGGAGGGCTTGGCCTTTTGCTCGGTGTTTTGTTCCACTTTATCCGCCCTAGTTACTTGTGTACCGGTGTTATGTTCCATATTGAGCGCTCCTAACATGCTCGGAGTTGTTATGGGGACCCCCTTGATTTTCGTTTTAGGATAAAACTCTTCTGGCAAGGCCCAACATTGGTACTACATTTTCCTAATAACAACTAAAATTTCATAGGGACCCGCCGACACCCGCGGATAATTAATCAACCCCCGGGCCAGTGCTCCTCATGAGTGTTGGTCCAAACTAGAGTCGTGTGCGGGGCCAACCTGGGGCAACTCGGAAGATGTCTATCAGGCCACCGTACGCTGCGCTCATCCGGTCGTGTCCTCAGAACGAGATACGCGGCTCCTATCGGGTTCGTCGACACGTCGGGCAGCCTTGCTGGATTTGTTTTACCTTTCTCGAACGTCTTGTGCGTGGGATTTCAAGGACACTTCGGGCTATCTCGAGGTTGAGATTTTCCAACGGAATTTCCAAGGAGATCATGGGTTTCGTGGTCGATGTTATTCCCGCGGCGTGTGGTTAGTTTGTGATGGATGAGTTGGAGCACCCCTGCAAGGTTAAATCTTTCATGAGAGCCATGCCCGCGGTTATGTGGAAACTTGGAAACTTTGTTTAACACCCGGTCATAGCAAACTTGAAGTAAACGCAAGTAAAATACACCAACCGTGTGCGTAACCATGACTGTCTCTTCTTGTGAATTTCTGTTCCGAGAGAGAACACGGTGGGGTTTTGTTTGACTCGTAAGTAGATGTTCAGGATCACTTAGTGATCATTACTAGTTCACGTCCATTTATATGACGAGCACCCCCCTTATTCTTGTACTCGTAAGTTAGCCACTCAAATAAATGCTTAGTGCTTGCTGCAGCCTCACCACTTAACCATACCTCACCCATTAAGCTTTAATAGTCTTGATACCCTTGGAAATGAGATTGCTGAGTCCCTGTGGCTCACAGATTACTACAACAAAAGTTGGTGGTACAGGTAATGCGATGCTTTGACGTGAGAGCGATGCTTGTTTGATTTGGAGTTCTTCTTCTTCGTCATCGATCATAGGATGGGTTCCAGGCCGACAGCCTGGGATAGCAAGGATGGATGTCATTCTATTGTTTGATTTCGTCCGTAGTCGGACCCTGCTCTTCTGTATGATGATTGTATTTGTTGTTGTATTGATGTGATCTTGATTTAGCTTGTGGCGAGTGTCAGCCAATTCCATATACTCATCTCTTCTTTACATGTACTTGTAATGATATCCATTCTTGCGAAACGACGAGATGCGCTGCTATCCCTGTCGAGGCCCTCGAGCCAAAATAAGGATAGGATCGCATCTTGGGTGTAACAACATAACAATACTTTTTACTCACCGTGTGCCTCTCTGGTGAACTTCTGCACCTGCTCAAGTTCGGCTTTAATGTCTCGCAACTCCGCCTTACTCGACCCGAGATCTGCCGACAACTTCTCGTTTTGTTGCTTTGAAGCCTACATATACAGGCAAACAATATTTAACCCTTAAATTCGGCCATCCCGTCCAAATTAAGGCTTGGGGGCTACTTGGTTAGGATTTGTGTTCGGTTGTCAAAACCGACCACTCACCCGCAGGCTGGTGGAGATTAGTCTAGCGGTCCCATCGAGTCCTGCTTGGGCAGCTCCCAGGTACGAGTCCACTGAATTAAGAGCATTAAATTCTTGGTCAGAAAATATTGGGTGACGCAATGACTCCTTCCGCCGCTGATGATTCATTGCACTTTCAACCTCGGAATTAGTAACCGAGACTTCCCCCGAATCATCAGGAGGCTGGTCCGCAACGGGGACTTCTGCATCTACTTCGGCACGTGTCGAAGACCTCGGCTCTTGAGGGATGTCTGACACCTTAGTAACATCTTCGGATAAAGGTGGCGGTACTCGTCTCCTGAATATTTCGGTCAAAAACCATGAGTGTTTAAGTGGATAAAACAATGACCGGATTGCGAGATTAATATAAAGCACCTCTTGGTGGGGGGAGCAATCAATGTGATTCCCACCATCGTCCCTCGCTCGAGAATCCTACCCCCGTTTGATGCGGATCCTGCCGGTGTAACCCTTGATGGTGTTCGACGCAGGGTCCGGTGACCCTTGGGGGTAGAAGTCGGTATGTTCGGAATGACTGGGGGCGTGCGTCCTTTCCGAGAAGAAGCCTTCTTTTTACTTACTGCGGAGGAAGGAAGTGGTCCGGGGTGATCGGCCAGAAGGGCCACCTTAGATTCATCAATACTCCCTTGGTAAAAGGTCACGTCCTCGAAATCAATCAAAATCTCCGGATCATCGTGAAATCCGGAGTCATCGTTACGGGGATAATTCTCTGGTTGCGGAGCGGGGCAGTTAACTGTCTTGATCCAACGCCTCCATTTCTGTCAGAAAGACCCAGAGTTCCGATCAGTAAAATCAAATATAAGCATTCCAAACTATGGAAGCATGATTGAACTTACCCATTCGATGGGGTTATGGGTTTAATAGCCCTCCCTGATCTTCAGGCGAGCAAATTCTTCTTTTTCTCCTTTAAAGAGATCGGCCAATATGACCACCAACGCTGCCTGATCGACAGGCCCTTGCCCTATGGAGCGGGTTGTGTCACTTGTCCTGTTGTAATGTCACAGGGGATGAATCCTTTGTTGAAGAGGTTGGACACAACGGGTAATGGCAGCGGCCATCACATCGATGATGGTTAGCTTGCTATGAGCTAGCAACTTCACCTGGGCGGCTAGACACTTTACCTCAGCACTCTCCTCTTGGGAGGAGCTCTTCAGACGCCAGTTGAATCGTTTCTTTAAGGGAGCATCGGAGTATTCGGGAAGACCCCTTCGAGCTAGGTCGAATAAGGGGACATCCTCAATATAAAACCACTCTGAGGTCCACTCTTCGGATTCCATCTTTGGGGTCCCAATGGGATACCCCGTCCCGGCTATACTCCATACTTCGGCTCCACCCACTTCCCGGATTGACCCTTCCCGAGTACGTAGGACGAGACAGAAATACTTTCTCCATAAATCAAAGTGGGGCTCACAGCCTAGAAACATCTCGCAGAGGGCAACGAAGCCCGAGATGTGCAGAATCAACCCGGGGGTGAGGTTGTGGAGTTGGATCCCGTAGAACTCTAGTAAACCCCTCAAGAAGGGGTGAATGGGGAAGCCTAGGCCTCGTAAGAGGAAGGAAACGAAGCATACCCTCTCATACTTGCGTCGAGCAGGGAAGTTCTCCACAAAGGCCTCGCCGTTCACGGAAGTCAATCCAGCGCGAGTGGGCGCCAGATCCGAAGCAGGGAGATATCCCTATACCTCAAGATTGCGCAGTTGAAGAAGGGAGACAGAACAGCTCGTCCAGTCACCTGGAAGGGGACCATGAGGGCGTGAGGAGGAACCTGGAGCGCTCGCCATATCTCCCAGCTCGTTGATTTTAGGGCCTCTCGATGGCGAGGGAGGAAGTAGTGTTGCCTGCGGCAGGTTTAACTTGCTTAAAATAGGCCTCTTTTCCTTGGCCTACTAAGGGCGGTTCTATAAAAGACTGTTGGGCTACTTATCCTTTATTGGTGCACAGAAATCGAAGCGTGTCATGGATCCCTGGGTAGAAGAATTAAGGTGGTGGGCCCCACGACGTTTCGACGGTCGAAAGCCTGTCAGTGACCGGATTGTTGTTCGACAAGATAGAGGAAGGAGGAGAACTCGCCTCGCAAGCCGGAGACCTTGGACGTGTGGAATTGCGGAATACAATGTACCTCGGCATTGGAGGCTAGTTCGGGGGCTACTGAGGGAGTCCAGGATTAAGGGGTCCTCGGACTGCCGACCTATCTCGTATGGGCCGAGCTCATGGACTGCTCGGTGGCTGTTGCGGGAGGACCGAACTACGAAGATACTCCGTGATCAGGAAGGAAGCTTCGGGTGCCGTGGTGTTTCCTCCAAGTCACAGATGGTAGAATAGGTGTGTTTTGAACCCTTGGTAACAACCAACTACATGTAACCCTAGGGGGCCCTGGTGTCTATATAAACCAGAGGGTTTAGTTCGTAGAGGACAAGTCAACTCATCTAGGGTTTTAGCTCAGTCGATCTCGAGGCAGATCAACTCTGTAATCGTCATACTCATCAATATAATCAAGCAGGACGTAGGGTTTTACCTCCTCAAGAGGGACCGAGCCTGGGTAAACATCGTCTCCTTCGTCCCTTGTTAACCATCGATCCTAGATCCATAGCTCGGGACCCCCTACCCGAGATCCGCCGGTTTTGACACCGACGCCTTCTTTGCACGTCCCAGAAACTTCCTCCCACTGTACCCAGATTCAAAAGCACCTAACTTCACGGACGGAGATTGATGTCGACCATGAACATGCAGGTCTTCAGCTACCCCGCCCCATTCCTTGGAAGTGATTGTCCTAGGGAGCTACAAGAGAAAGAAATGGCTCAAATCAGCCTGTCGCTTTAAAATCCCCGATTCCAAAGCAAAACCCTAAGCCTAGTTGAGCAAGAGAGAGGAGAGAGGAATACCTGGCTGGTGAGAGATTCATCATCGGAGAAGATACCGCTTGAGGGGTCATTCGAGGAGACCATGGTGCCCGCGACGGTCGGATGCGAGACGGAGAGATGTGGCAGCGGGAGGGGAGGGAAAACCGGGGAAATGTGGCCCTTCGTGGGGGGGGAGGCAGATATTTCG
Source organism: Elymus sibiricus (assembly GCA_039707655.1). NCBI lineage: Eukaryota > Viridiplantae > Streptophyta > Magnoliopsida > Poales > Poaceae > Elymus > Elymus sibiricus. The sequence continues at coordinate 263,752,896 of CM077675.1, read as the reverse complement.
ATGGTCGATGAAATTTTTCGCTAGGTGCATGGAAACTTGGCATGCAAAGATTCATGAGACACGTTTTTTCTGCTTTTAGAGTGTGCGATGATATAGAACAAACCAAATTTCGCCCCTCCCCACGTATTCCCTAGTCATAGTGCCCATCCATGTCATTGCATAATTTAACATCAACTGCTAACTTGGTTTTGCAAATTAGCAGATACATAGCTCGCAGTTACTAAACCGAGCAAGTTCACTAACTAATCAAGTTGCTTGAACTAGACATAGCTCTAACAAAAGACCGGTTCTCTAAACAAAGGCTATTAGTACTATGCATAAGTTTAACAAAGACGCCGACGAGCCGACGCCCTATGCCTTGCTGATGTTCTATGAGATGTCGATGACTTGTCCGGGCGACATTCTGCCGATGCTGGACTCCGCGTCACCTAGGCTAATCTCGACTATGGCGACGTCCTCGTCCTCGGCGTTGCCCTCATCATTGTAGTACTCGTAGTAGTGGCACCACCAGAGCTCGCGTTGGTACTCCACCGCTGATTCCTCGATGGACAGGCACTTCTCGACATCCTCCTAAGCCACGCGCAACTCCTCCCAATGCTCGTTGCTCTCGGACGGCTCCTGCATCTCTAGCTCTCGCTCGGAGATCTCGTGGGGAAGGGGCTCCATGGCCTCCGTTGCCGCATTGTCGGCATGCATCTCGGCCTCTGCAGCCGCCACCTCTTCGGACGTGGGGTGCATGCTGGATTCCAAGGAAGCCTGGAGTATCTTGGCATGAGTGTTCTCGATATTGCCTTGGATGGCCGCGACCCGGGCCAGGGCAACCTCCGTGGCACGGTAAGTTGCACGAGCACTCTTGGCGTTTGCATCCGCCGTCACAGCAGCTGCAACTGCCATCTCCGTGGCTACAGACGCCCTTTCGGCCGCCGTAGAGGCCCTTTTGACCGATGTGGTTGCGCTCTCGGCCGAGGCAACCGTTGGGAGCTTTCCCGTGTAAATAGTTTTTCTCGTTTTAGTTTTTCTTCTTTGTTTTGCTTCCTTCAAGAAAAACCAAAAACTCCAAAAAATATTTCAGTGTGTTTCTCTAAAATTCTTTTCCTTTTACTTGAGTCGTACCGAGGAGAAGACCACGATGAAATTGTTGAGTGGTTCTCATCTGCATTATCGTTCACCTAACAAAGAACCCATATTACCTTGTCTTCTCCTCTTGAATAAAATGTTTGCAGATTCCAGCTTAGTCCACGGCATTCTTGCACTATTACTATTCTCTTATCATTCGGTCATGCAAGTGAAAGGCAATAATGACGACATTTGATGAATTGACTGTGGCAGAGAAAGGCGGGTATGAACTCAACTTGTTTTTGTTTTTGTAAATATGTTTAACCTAGTATCCCTTGATTCAGCTCATTATGATCAAACATGTTTGCAATGACCATTAGAGATTATAGTTGTTCATGCCATGCTTAAGTAGCTAGGAGTGGATAATGATTTATCTTGGGTGTCAACATGCATTAAAATAGTTGTGATGCGGTATGATGATATGGTATCCTCCTCTGAATGTTTCAAGTGGCTTGACTTGGCACATGTTCACGCATGTAGTTGAATCAAAACCAACATAGCCTTCATGATATTTATATTCATGGTGTCCATATCCTACTCATGCTAGTATTCAATGTTGATTATATGTAATGCATGTTCATGACCGTCTTTGCTCTCTAGCTGGCAGCTTCTCAATCTAATTGCTAGCCTTCGCCTGTACTAAGAGGGAATACTCCTTGTGCATCAAAACCCTTAAACCAAGTTATGCCAGATGAGTCCACCATACCTACCTATATGCGGTATTACCCTGCCATTCCAAAGTAAATTTGCATGTGCCACCTCTAAAATTTCAAATAAACATATGTTTTGTGTGCCTGGACCGCTCATGGAGCGACAGGGGGCGGTCAGTATCTTCCATGCTAAGCGGGTTATTCTCATGACGAGTGTTTATTCACTTGTCCTTACACGAGAGGGGCGGTAATAGGGATTCCCAGTCCCGAAACCAAAAATCAAAAATAATTAAACAAAACTCCCCCAGGAATGTTGTTGGTTTGGATGGTACCCATGGATACGGCTCGCCGTGCAGTGTGGTTGTTGGTGGAGGGGGAGTAAACCTTTACTTTTACCGCTTGGGAACCGCCGCTAATTTGTTTAGCATGGAAGATATTGATAACTCTTGGTCGTGACGTTGACAGGAAGGGTGTACCTCCCAAAATTATATCTATCTCTATTTTAAACTTTGAGCTCTGGCACCGCTGCAAATCCATGCTTCCCTTTGCGAAGGGACTATCTATTTACTTTTATGTTGAGTCATCACCTTCTCAATTAAGCTCCAAACCTGAGAGCACTATTATCATCCTCATGCATTGTGTATAGTTGATGTTGGGTGCAGCATGACTGGATCTTTTCTACCATGAATTACAATGTTTAGTCGCTGCTTGAACTTTGGAGGTGCTCTCCATTTATGTTTTGCGGTCTCAGAAAGGGCTAGCGAGATACCACTATTGTCATATTGTATCACGATTGTTTTGACAAAATGTTGGCGCTTGAGATATCTTATTACTACTCGCTAGTTGCTTATGTTATTGATATGAGTAAATATAATTCCTAAGAGTTATTGTTGACATGGTTAGTCATAATCTTTGCTGAAAACCTGGGTGCTACTTAAGCATATATAGGTAAACAAGAATAAAAGAGTTCATAAAAGTTTTTCTTTTTCACTTTCAGTTTATCAACTGAATTGCTTGAGGACAAGCAAAGGTTTAAGCTTGGTGAGTTGATACATCTCCAACGTATCTACTTTTCCTCACTCTTTTGCCCTTGTTTAGGACTCTAATTTGCATGATTTGAATGGAACTAACCCGGACTGACGCTGTTTTCAGCAGAATTGCCATAGTGTTGTTTTTTGTGCAGAAATAAAAGTTCTCGGAATGGAACGAAACTTTTCGGAGATTTATTTTGGAAAATATAAAAAATACTGGAGCCAGAAACTACCGGAGAGGGGGCCCAGGGTGCGCAGCACCCACCGGGGCGCGCCAGCCCCTCCCGGCACGCCCTGGTGGGTGGTGGGCACCTCGAGGCCCCACTTGACCTATCTCTGCCACTATAAATTCCTATTTTTCCAGAGAAAAATAAGAGAGGAAGAATTATCGCGTTTCACGTGACGGAGCCGCCGCCACCTCCTGTTCTTCATCGGGAGGCCAGATCTGGAGCCCGTTTGGGGCTCCGGAGAGGGGAATCTTTGGTCTTCGTCATCACCAACCTTTCTCCATCGCCAATTCCATGATGCTCCCCACCGGGAGTGAGTAATTCCTTCATAGGCTTGCTGGTTAGTGAGGAGTTGGATGAGATTCATCATGTGATCGAGGTAGTTTTGTTAGGGCTTGATCCCTAGTATCCATTATGTTCTGAGATTGATGTTGCTATGACTTTGCTATGCCTAATGCTTGTCACTAGGGCCTGAGTGCCATGATTTCAGATCTGAACCGTTTATGTTATCACCTCTATATCAATGTTCTTGATCCGATCTTGCCTAGTGATATGCACCTATTACGTGTTATGATCCGTCAACCCCATAGTGATAATATTTGGGATACTTCGCGGTGATGATCGTAGTTTGAGGAGTTCATGTATTCACTATGTGTTAATGCTTTGTTCCGGTTCTCTATTAAAAGGAGGCCTTAATATCCCTTAGTTTCCTTATGGACCCCGCTGCCACGAGAGGGTAGGACAAAAGATGCCATCCAAGTCCTTTTCCATAAGCACGTATGACTATTTACGGAATACATGCCTACATTACATTGATGAACTGGAGCTAGTTCTGTATCGCCCTAGGTTATGACTGTTATATGATGAATATCATCCAACGAGTTACCGATCCAGTGTCTACGACCTTTCCACTTATTGTTCTTGCTAAGTTATTGCTGTTGTTGCTGATGTTCCTACTGCTACAAAACTATTGCTACTACTGTTACCGCTACTGTTACTATTGCTACTGCTATCAAAACTATCATATTACTGTGCTACTGATCACTTTGCTACAGATATTTATCTCCAGGTGTGGTTGAATTGACAACTCAACTGCTAATACTCTCAAGTATTCTTTGGCTCCCCTTGTGTCGAATCTATAAATTTGGGTTGAATACTCTACCCTCGAAAACTTTTGCGATCCCCTATACTTGTGGGTTATCACCAAGCTGGCTATTTCATTGGAGATTACCACCTCGAGGATGTGACGGCCATTTTCTTCTACTACTCCCCGCTGGACACCTGGGCCAAGGAGGCGCTCGAGCCTACCGACCAGCCCGTTGGCATCGAGGGGGCTGCGGGCAAGGCGAACAGCGCGACCCATGCGAACGGCACGGTCGGCGTTTGGTTCAAGTACTATGCGGCCGAGCTCTGGTGCAAGTATGGCACGGACGGCCGCTGCCCATTCCTGGGGAGAAATCGGGCTACTGATGTGTCATGGACACAGCTGCAACGTCATGTCGGGTGGGACAACAGGCAAGCGGGGATGGAACCGCTCTTGCTATGTCGCGCCGCGCCTCTCACTCTACAGCCCTCCATCGGCCTTGCTGTGCAACGCACCTTGCCCTCTCCGCGCAGACGCACATGTTTTTCTCTATGGAGCACCACTGATGATCTTCTTGTGCGTCGCGTTGCATCCTCTCGGTGGTGAGGCGGCTATGTTGCTCGGCAGTGTTGCAAGGCCCCGCGCCAAGGGTCTATTGAACCCTAGCAATGACGCGCAGCACAACATTGTCTGGCGCGTCGCCGGGGACGCCATCGGCCTCGACGGACCGTTATGCCTGCACTAGATCATTTTCGTCATCGAGGAGGTTGATGGCAGAGGGGCCTCTTGGTCGGGTTGGCATGTTTGGTAGATGGGCTAGGCTGCACTAGGTGTGCATCTGCGTGTGTCGCGCGCCGGCTCTTATGCTCATTCGGTTGTGGCAGGAAATCGATGGGGAAGCTTGCGTGGGAACCTGCGCGGTTGCGCAGGGGAACGTGGCCAAAAGAAACACATGTGCGGTGCCGAAGCGTGCACTGGATTCCTCCGGCGGCAATGCGGTGACAAGACGGGACAGAGGAGGAAGAAATGATAAGTTCACAAACGCGATTATTATTAATAATAAAACGTCTGTGTTGCACTAATCATTTATGTGCTGCCATGCGTCCCTCTTATTTTATTGGCTAGGAGGTGTTGTGGGTGCAGGTTTGATTAGACGAGACGCATGCGAGAAGTCCGCTACGCAGGCTCAGCGGGATGCATGCGAGGAGTCCGCCATGCAGGCGCAGCTGGCTCACCAGGAATCGAGTTCTTATAAGTACATATGTTATTGTTCTGTAGACATAGCTTAGATGTTGTGCAGACAGAGAAAATCACCACTAATTCAGAAAAGCCTATCTATGGCGTGGCAAAAAAGGCTTTATTGGCGTGGTAGCCCTACACCACCAATATGGCGCCATTGTTAAAAAATACTGGTGGCGTTGGTTCCCACGTTAGCGGTATTACACGTGCTGATGACGTGCCATGTCTGCAACGCCACCACTATAATCACTCACCTAGCGGCGTTGGATGTACATTGCACGCCAGGAACATTTTGTGCAGCCAAAAAAAAAAGTCCCAGCACATAACATTTACCATTTAGCATTGCACATGAGGAACTAGACTAATAAAACAATGCATTCCAGTTAATAATAAGTGCCAAGCTCACAAGTAGTAATAGATAGAGCTAATAAGTAGGTATTAACGACAATCCTCACAAACACGAGCAAAGTAGCTATAGCATAGTTAATAAGGAGTTCATTTCGCATGAGCAAACTAACATACTTAAAGGAGGTCAATAACGATCATCATCCTCAAGTCATGGCGTCGGGTGTTCCTGATAGTGACTAAGACGGCCTGTCCAATCCGGAGATTCTTGCCAACGAGGAAGTTGCTCCACCCAGCCACAGTGAAGATAGTGTGCCCGTCCGTGTGCACTACGTAAGCACAAGTGGTGACGGAGCCCCTTGTGGTAAGGCGTAGTCCAGCAATGCCTTCTTCATCTGGCTCGATGCCACAGCTCACACATAGACTCTTAGGTAATTTCTGGAAAAAAAACATGATGATCATGTCACATTACTACACTAGCTATAAGCATATAATCACATTAATATATGTACTAAGCATATCATCAAATTCTACACTAAGCATATCATCACATTAATATATATCTAAGGATATCAAATTACTACAGTAATAAGTAACATACCATGAGATGGCGGTTAACCATCGTCCGTGTCAGGCGGGTCACGAATGGCATCCCAACGTAGGCATCATGTGGCGGAAGTTTTTCCCAAAGTGTGTCAGTTTCATCCTCGCTCAGCCTGGTCATTCTTTGGGCAAAGAATGCTTCATCAAGTTGGTCATCATCTTCTTCCTCATAGTTGAGATAGATAACATCAAGCCTTGGAGTTTCTCTTCTGAAGGAGAAGCTTATCAATTCACCCCCATTGAGATGCATGCGGGCGATGAAACGATCCCATTCATCTCCTCCAATATGGGTTATGTTCCGTCCCTTATTGACCTCCATAGTGTAGGGGCCCCTAGGAGCATCGAAGATAACAGTGTCTCCAGATATGAGCTCAATGAAATCCAATCTCACATTGCAAGGAACGGTCTGTGTAGAAAAAACAAAAAGACACACAAAATGCATTAGTGGAAATAGCAACAAAAACAAAAGAACAAACTATTGGAAGGTTCAAATAATTTCTTACCGCTGCAGGAACAAAACACGGCTGGAAGTAAATGCCGAACAGCGTGGCAGTTGCAAGGCTGGTTGCGCACCTTGACTTGCTCACTCGACATGGTGGTGGTGGTGCCATTCTACACAAAACATATTGAAAACTAAATATATAATTGGATGCTAGACTAGTGAACCGACACAAGTAACATGTATAATTCTACACCAGTGACATGTATACACAAATAAACAAAATGCACGGAGGGAGACACAAATAAACAAATTATACTCAAAATGCTACACTAGGAGTTCTAGACTACACTACCAAATTAAGTTGAACTAGAATCATTAACATTCTAGACACTCAAAACATTTCTACTCAAAATGCACTATTAAATCGGATTTTACATCGGATTATCACTAAATTTCTATGCAAAGCAATCCATGGAATCCAATTTCGATTCTACATCACACAAAGCAATCCATTATATATATGTACTAAAATATCTACACAAAGCAATACTAAATCAACATATAGATGAATCACACACATATGGAAGGAGAGGCAACGAGAGGGGAAGGAGAGGATTCAACCTTGCTGGGCGACGAAGGGCGCAACGGGTGGCGGCTGGTCGAGGCGGAGTTGAAATGAAAGGGCACGTGGACTAGGTATTTTACTAAGGCGTGGGAGTTGACTAGGGTGGGCCTTTGCTGGCGTCGGCCCAAAACGCAATGCCATAGCTAATAATGGCCCGAATAATAAAAGATTAATTAAGTTTAATGAAAGACTTTTAACAATAATGATTTTCAAAATGGAAAATAAAATGTTTGTTATTTTCAAACTAGCTTAAGTGGAAATATAATGTCTGGCGTACAATAATTTGGCACGCCAGAACTAATTAATTATCTACGGCGTGCACAGAAATGCTACGGCACCACTATCTTCCAGATGGTGAGTACATGTGGGCCAACAGATTTGTAGCGTGTCCAAAAATATCCACGCCAGCACTGACAGTTTACAGTTGGCGTACCAATTTAACCGACGCCAGCACTATTTGACAAAAATTGTGCTGGCGTTGTCGGAAAACGGTGTGCCACCAACAAGAGTTGTGGCTAACCATTTCTCTACTAGTGCACAGTACACACGGACTAAACTACGAAACCCGTCGGTGATGATTTCTTCAATCACTGACAATTGTATACCAGGAAGCATTTTCCCACAAGACACACAAGTTATTAGCACCAATCGTCTGTGTTATTTCTGGTGTTCACACATGATTCTGATTACTCACCTGTTTGTTGTCTATCGCACACATCTTGTTGTGTCGAATCGTTTGTGTTCTGTTGTATAATCGCACACAATTTATGGTAGTGAACTGTGTGCCCTCTATCGCCCACATCTGGATCTCTATAACCATTTGTGTTATTTTAGCTAATCACAAACTGTTCATATGGAAGAACTGTATGGCACGTATCGCACATGTAAGTCTTTTCTAAATCCTATTTGATGGGTCCGCCATCGCACACAATTCGCGTTATTGGCGACGGAGAAAGTAGTATACCGTTTGCAATTCATGCATCGCACACAGTTTGGTCGAAGGGTCTCTGATTGATGTGTTGTCTTTGGACCTTCCTGCAGTAGTGCTCTCTCACAAGCAAAACATGATCAAACCCCAGAACTCATTGGGTGTTAATCACATGGTGACGTGAACTAGATTATTGACTCTAGTGCAAGTGGGAGACTGTTGGAAATATTCCCTAGAGGCAATAATAAATTGGTTATTATCATATTTCCTTGTTCATGATAATCCTTTATTATCCATGCTAGAATTGTATTGATTGGAAACTTAAATACATGTGTGGATACATAAACAACATTGTGTCCCTAGTGAGCCTCTACTAGACTAGCTCGTTGATCAAAGATGGTTATGGTTTCTAGACCATAGACATGAGTTGTCATTTGATAACGGGATCACATCATTAGGAGAATGATGTGATGGACAAGACCCAACCATAAGTGAAAGGACGTGGATGTCGCCTAGAGGGGGGTGAATAAGCGCTTTAAAATAATTACGGTTTAGGCTAGAACAAATGCGGAATAAAACTAGCATTTAATATGTCAAGCACAAAACCTAAAACAACTAGGCTCACCTATGTGCACCAACAACTTATGCTAAGAAAGATAAACAACTAAGTGATAGCAAGATATATAGCATGAAACAATATGGCTATCACAAAATAAAGTGCATAAGTAAAGGGCTCGGGAAAGAGATAACCGAGGCACGCGGAGACGACGATGTATCCCGAAGTTCACACCCTTGCGGATGCTAATCTCCGTTCGGAGCGGTGTGGAGGCACAATGCTCCCCAAGATGCCACTAAGGCCACCGTAATCTCCTCACGCCCTCGCACAATACAAGATGTCGTGATTCCACTAAGGGACCCTTGAGGGCGGTCACCGAACCCGTACAAACAAGGTTGGGGCAAACTCCACAACTTAATTGGAGGCTCCCAGCAACACCACGAAACTTCACCACAATGGATTGTGGCTCTGAGGTGACCTCAAATGCTCGGGGCAATCTCGACAACCTAATTGGAGACCCCGACGCTTGCCTGTATCTTTACACCACAATGATTGAGCTCCGAGGCACCACCAATCGTCTAGGGCGCCAAGGCACCCAAGAGGAACAAGCTCTAGGGTGCTCAAACACCCAAGAGTAATAAGCTTCTCAAACTTCACTTCCATGTATCGCCGTGGAGAACTCAAACCTATGCACCAAATGCAATGGCAAGGGCACACGGAGTGCCCAAGTCCTTCTCTCCCAAATCCCACCACAACAACTAATGCTATGGAGGAAGATGAGAGGAAGAACAAAGAAGAACATGAAGAACTCCAAGATCTAGATCCAAGGGGTTCCCCTCACATAGAGGAGAAAGTGATTGGTGGAAATGTGGATCTAGATCTCCTCTCTCTTTTCCCTCAAGAACTAGCAAGAATCATTGGAGGGATTGAGAATTAGCAAGCTCTAAGAAGGTCAACAATGGGGGAAGAACACGAGTTAAAGAGTTAAAGAGCAATGGGGAAGAAGACCCCCTTTTTTAGGCCTCCCCAAATCCAACTGTTATGTGCACAGGTCATGCACAAGCGGTACTATGGCTCGGCTGAGCGGTAGTATCAGGAAAAGCATGCAAAACGGCAGAAACCTTGAGGCGGTAGTGCCACCAGAGAGGTACTACCGGCCTACCCAGCGGTACTACCGTTGGGGATGCAGTAAGACTCCAGAACCCAAAAATAAACGGTAGTAGCAGTGGTACTCGGGAGCGGTAGTACCGTGCGGGCGGTACTACCGTCCTATACTACTGCTCAAGAACCACCCAGAAAACTAACCTATCCAGAGAGCAAATTATAAGCGGAAGTAGCAGCAGTATTACACAGCGGAAGTACCGCCCAAGCGGTATTACCGTGGTACCGAGCGGTACTACCGCCTGATCAGAGAAAATTGCTCTGGCACTAAAACTGCCATAACTTTCGCGTACGAGCTCCGAATTGAGCAAACTCAAGCTTGTTCGATTCAGGACGACAAGAGCTATCCAACAGCGATGCAGTATAGCAATGCCAATGATATAGAGATGTGAAACCTCTATCAATGAAGAACCGGCAAAAACTCCAACATCGAAAACATCATAGAAGATGCAAATGGACTCCGTTTTCGATGAACTCGAGCTTGTCATGAAGATGACCATAAGCTCTAAACCCCACAAAGAGAAAAGCCAACCAAGAGCAAAGAAATATGGTGATGCCAAGAATGCAAAGGTTTGAGCTCTCAATGAACGATACGATCAAGCTACTCACTTGAGAGCCCCCCTTGATAGTACGGCTATCGATCCTATAACCCGGTCTCCGAACTACCACCATGATCCGGAAAAATAGAAAACCCTATCAAGGTCAAACCTTTGCCTTGCGCATAGTCCACTTGAGCTAGATGATGACGATCTTGTCCTCCTCAAGATGGACCACCTTTCTTGATTGCGTCGGCTCGATGAAGACTAGTAGATTGCTCCCCCATACTTCACTATGGGTGAGCCACTCTTCGGCACATCTTCACAAGTCCATTGTCACCACAATGAACGGCAAGTTTCAAGCATGATCTCTTCGTGATGCTCCACTTGAACTTGCACACCGCAAACTTGATGACGATCTTCACTTGATGTCATCCTCCATGGGTTGTATGTGATCTTCCTCTTGATGCAATCCCATGGACACATACCTAACCCCACATAGAACTCTCACGTAGACCATGGGTTAGTACAAAAAGCTTAATGTACAATGCCTACCATACCATGGGATCACTTGATCCCTCTCGGTACATCTTGTACGCTTTGTATGATGATCAACTTGATTCACTCTTTGACTTAGTCTTGATCAACCTTGTCTCTTATCTTCTCTCTTCATAAAGATGATGTCTTGAAGGTAAACATGAATGCTCACACAATCTTCTTCTTCAAGACATGCTTGCAATAAGCTCAACTCTCACATGACCAATCTTTGGATAAAACCTTGAATACCACCTTGGTCACCATATAAACTCCTTGAAAGCAACAGATGTACTTCAAGAAGTGCCTATGGACAAATCCTTCGAATATAACTCAAGGCAACCATTAGTCCATAGGGATTGTCATCAATTACCAAAACCACACATGGATAAATGTGCTCTTACAGTAAGCTTAGCATATGATCATATCAATTAAGTTTATTGCTACTGCTTTCTTCATGTAAAGTATTTGTTCCTAAGACCACGAGATCATGCAACTCCCTGACACCGGAGGAATATCTTGTGTGTTATCAAACGTCACTTTGTAACTGGGTGATCATAAAGGTGCTCTAGTGGTATCTCCAAGGGTGTCTGTTGGGTTGGCATGAATCGAGACTGGGATTTGTCACTCCGTATGATGGAGGTATCTCTGGGTCCTCTCGGTAGTACACCATCACAAGAAGCTTGCAAGCATTGTGGCTAATGAGTTAGTCACGGGATCTTGTATTACAGAATGAGCAAAGAGACTTGTCAGTAACAAGATTGAACTAGGTATGGAGATACCGACGATCGAATCTCGGTCAAGTAACATACCGATAGACAAAGGGAACTGCATACGGGATTGACTTAATCCTTGACATCGTGGTTCAACCGATAAAGATCTTCGTGGGATATGTAGGAACCAATATGGGCATCCACGTCCCGCTATTGGTTATTGACTGGAGAGGTGTCTCGGTCATGTCTACATGATTCTCGAACTCGTAGAGTATGCACGCTTAACGTTCGATGATGCTAGAGTAGTATTGGGATATGTACATTGGTGACCGAATGTTGTTCGAAGCCCAGATGAGATCCTAAATGTCACGAGGAGCTCTGGAATGATCTGGAGGTAAAGATTTATATATGGGAAGTCATATTTTGGCTACCGGAAAAGTTTCGGGTTTTGTCGGTATTGTACCGGGATGTTTCCGGAGGATTCCGGAGGGGTCCAGAAGTCCATGGAGGGTTCCACCATGCCCCTTAGGCTAGCATGGGTTGTAGGGGGACGCCCTAGCCTTATCGTGCCAGCCCCAAGGGCCCATGCGGCGAGGGGGTTAGAAACCTTGAGGGGCAAGGCACCTCGGAGGTGCCTTGGGGAGGGAGGACTCCTCCCTCCTGGCCGCCACCCCCTCCCTTGGAGGACGGGTCAAGTTTGCGCCACCCTCCTCCCCCTTGCATCCTATAAATAGTGAAGGGGAGGAGAGGGCTGTGGGTTATGGGCCCACTCAAAAGAAACCACCGCTGCAACGATTGCTTAGGAAGAGAGATTGCACCGGTACCAAATTAAGAACTTGATGAGGTTGAGAACCTCGAAACACTTAAAGGGATTTGAATGATAACACGAATCTGCTGAGATACTTGCCACTCTGGATAGACTAGAGAGATGAATAGATAAGATAGGCTTGAGTAAGAATTTTCAACATAGGAATGCATTGAATGAATGAAAAGGATATGATGAACACCGAAAGCTTGAATTGAATCCACCGGAGAAGAAAACAAGAACGAAGAATGATGACCTTAGCGCTTGAGGATCTTCTCACGAATCATCAAGTACCATACGAAAGATAAAATAGAGGAAGAATCACATGAAAAGAAAGGCACTTGGATGATAAATTACTCTTTGAAAGAAAGGGGCGGGAGGGTGGGGAAAAACAAAGAAAACTTGGGACGGATGAAACGAACTCATGAAAGAAATATGAGGATAGATCTTGCAAATATTGGAGAGGATTGAATTTTTTGAAGAGAAGCACACCGGTTAGGAATAAGGTTTCACGTGACAATTGTTTGAGAAAAGAATTAGCACTCCCATAGGAATATGAGAACACTGCTTATGAAATATATGAAATCAACACTTGACATCGAAGCAACTCGAATTACTATATTCCAACAAACAAAGGATGAGGCTTACGAAACAAGCCAGGAACAAATTCATGACAGAGATTTCGTCCGATATTTTCGTGGTAAGGCTCGCACAAGCTCGATCTTTAAAGTAGCCGTCATGTACAAGGCAGTGAACACGACATACGAAGCATCCCCGAATCGTAGCAAGCTACAAGGATTCTTTAAGACACAACGAGAACCGATGTAAGAAAGACCGTGAACAAACGAACCACTAGATGTCGAACCCCAACCTCACATCATGCATTTGCTAGAAAAAGATAGCCTAGGTAACTACTTGAATTCCCACCTAAGAACTTCCGAAATCTTTGGTTATCCAATCGGGTCCACGGATACAAGGAGTAAAATCCATCACTCAACTCCTAGCATGATACTACGCTCCAACGTATCACATCCGTCAACACATAACCAGATGTCTCGGAAACTCATCTACCTCAGGCCCTCGTAATCACAACGATACTAAACATGGCAGTATATCTGGACGCTCTCCCCAGTACTGGGTGACGCCAAACTCCTCACGCCACAAAGAGTATTGAAGCAATTTTGAACATCCGCGTCCTGAGATACTAAGGAAACTGAATGATAACGATGTGTCAAGAACCCCTTGGAGCTCAACTCCTGGGTCCAATCCATACGTACGGGAGGCACCAAGAACGGAGGTCCGATCACATTGACATCATAGAGGTTCCAAAATACCCGCGTGATCCTAAAAAATTGAGTGAGAAGAGGGGTAGAATTAAAATTCCTACGTCAAGATTCCTCACCAAAGCATAGAAGAGGAGTAAAAAGAATCCTACTCTCCGATATATAACTAGACTCAAAATAGTTTTGTTTACTAGACTCGACTCGGCCAAGTTCGATCAATCAAGGGGCTCCTAGGTCGGTACTGCTCTGATACCAACTTGTAACGCCATGCGATCCTATCCTTATTTTGGCTCGAGGGCCTCGACAAGGATAGAAGCGCATCTCGTCGTTTTGCAAGAATGGATATCGTTACAAGTACATGTAAAGAGGAGATGAGTATATGGAGTTGGCTTACACTTGCCACAAGCTAAATCATGATCACATCAAATACAACAATACATTCAATCACCATACAGAAGAGCAGGGTCCGACTACGGACGAAATCAAATGATAAAAACGACATCCATCCTTGCTATCCCAGGTTGCTGGCCTGGAACCCATCCAATGATCGATGAAGAAGAAGAAGAACTCCAAATCAAACAAAGCATCGCTCTCACGTCAAAGCATCGCGTTACCTGTACCTGCAACTATTGTTGTAGTAATCTGTGAGCCACAGGGATTCAGTAATCTCATTTCCAAGGGTATCAAGACTAGCAAAACTTAATGGGTGAGATATGGTTAAGTGGTGAAGCTGGAGCAAGTACTAAGCATTTATTTGAGTGGCTAACTTACGAGTACAATAATAAGAGGGGTGATCTACACATAAATGGACGTGAACTAGTAAGGATCACTAAGTGATCCTGAACACCAACCTACGGTCGAACATAACCCCACCGTGTTCTCTCTCGGTTCAGAACTCATGAGTAGAGACAGTCACGATTACGCACACAGTTGGTGTATTTTATTTGAGTTTACTTCAAGTTTTCTATGACCGGATGTTAAACAAATTTCCAAGTTGCCACATAACCGCGGGCATGGCTTCTCAAAAATATTTAACCCTTGAGGGGTGCTCCAACTCATCCATCACAAACAAGCCACACGCTGCGTGGAAGACCTCAACCACGGGATTGCCCGTAGTATCCTCAGAATTCCGGTGGAAAACCTCAACCTCGAGATAGCCCAAAGTATCCTCGGAATCCCGTGCACAATTCGTTCGAGAAAGGTAAAACAAATCCAGCAAGACCGCCCGATGTGTCGACGAACCCGATAGGAGCCGCATATATCGTTCTCAGGACACGACCGGACGAGGAATACGTACGGTGGCCTGATACAAATCCCTCGAGTTGCCCCGAGGTGGCCCCGCAAGTGGATCTAGTTTGCACCAACACTCATGAGGAGCACTGGCCCGGGGGTTGATTAATTATCCACGGGTTCATGACGCCCTATGCTAATTTATTGGTTATTAGGCAAATGTAGTACCAATGTTGGGCCTTGCCAGAAGAGTTTTATCCCAAAACGAAAATCAAGGGGGTCCCCATAACAACCCCAAGCATGTTAGGAGCGCTCAATATGGAACATAACACCGGTACACAAGTAACTAGGGCGGCAAAAGTGGAACAAAACACCGAGCAAAAGGCCAACCCTTCCACCTTTTACCATGTGTATAGGTGCATTAAATTAAATAGCAATAATATTGTGATATCTCAAAAATATTCATGTTGTCACATGGGAACAACTTGCACCTGCAACTAGCAACGCTATAAGAAGGCTGAGCAAGCGGTAACATAGCCAAACAATGGTTTGCTGGGATGTGGAGGGTTAGAGGCTTATCATGGCATTTTGGGAGGCTTGACAAACAAGTGGTAGGTAGCGATACATAACGATAGAAGCGAGACAACTAGCATAGCAATGATAGTAGTGGTATCCAGGGAAATGTTCATCTTGCCTGAAATCCCGCTTGGAAGAAGAACAAATACGTGAAGAAGACGTTCCAACGTAGTCGAATGAATCCTCACACTCCGAACGCTTTCGGAACTCTAGCGAGAAGAAGCAATCCAGAAACAACAATCAACACATGATAAACACCACAACATATGCATGACATGATGTGGAAGCAGTGATGATGCATGTCAAGTTTAAATATGCAAGGCATAGCAAGATGCAATAGTCAAACACTACACATTAAGTGAAGCTCAATATGCAACGAGTTGCATATTGACAAAAGTCCATGTTCGAATCATTTAGTTCACTCTCGTTTCGGTACTCATCAATATTAAATGTTGTTTAACACAGGTGGTCATGGCATAGGGTGAAGATGGAATTAAAGCAATTTTAAATGGAGAAGGAGAACATACATAAAACAAAATAATAAATCTCCATATTATGATAAATGTGGTTAATGTTGTTTAACTAAACAATCATTTTAAATGTTGTTTATCATGGCAAGAGGTGAAGCATGAACAACTACATCAACTAGGCATTTTAAATGAGGCCGGAAGCAACATATAGCATTTCCGAAACGACCTCATATGCATATTATGAATTTGGTCCAGATCTGTCCTAAGCATATTTTATAGTTGTTAAACAGCAATATAAATTGTTCCATGAGATTTTGCACATTTTTCTAGTCAAATTACATATGTGGAACATTTTAAACGGAGCTACGGTTGTTTAGTTATGAAATAAATCATTTTAACATGGCATTTATGCAAATTCATTCAAACAGCAGGTTTAAACAATTTAAACATGGATGAAAGTTGGATATTGTGAATCTACACAAAATTCTGAACATTCTACATATATAAAACATTTTCATCTGATGCACGGTTCTCAAGTTATTAAATGCATGAGCGTTAGGGGGTTTTCTAAACAACTATTATTCCGTGGTTAATTGATAAATTCGCAGAACGACAAAAAAATACTGGGCCGAATCTGACTGGGTGCAGAATAGTAAATCTCGCCTACGCGCACAATAGAGGGGGTAGGCACTGGCTCACCATGGGCTTGGCCCAGCTCGGGAGGAGGCCAGCTGGAGGCCGTGTTGGGCTGGGGCGATGCAAGCTGGGCATCAGCGAGGCTTGGGCATGATCACGCGCATAGCTGGGCCGGCGGATTAGGCGCAGGTGGCCCAGGCTAGCGCCAGTGTTTGTTCGTCGTCCTCGCGTGGACGCGTGACAGCAGCAGTAGGACATGGCGCAGCGGCGGTGCTGGTGCAGGGAAGCGGGGACGAAGCGGCGGCGGGACGTGCGGGTCGGATCTGTCTGGGGATGGGCAGGACTGATGCTGGCTGGCCGGATCGGGCCGCCGGCGAGGCGGCTGGATCTCGGGGTGCATAGATCGGCCATGGCGGAACTGCACAGGGAGGGAGAGAGAGGTTCCTTAGGAGAGGGAGGAGGAAGAAGGAAGGGAACGGAGAGGAGACGATGGGCACCGGCCTGCTGCTCGTCAACGAGATACAGTGGCCAACCGGCATGAGGAGCTGCGGCGGGATTGGGCGATGGGCTTCGTTCCCTCGATCCAGATCGGGATCAGGGAGGGTGCGGGAGCAGGGGAGCTGCGGGGCTGCGGGAGGCACCCTGGGCCATTGGATCTGAGATCCGACGGTCCAGATCGAGTGGGTTTGGCTGTGGTGGTTGGTTGGGTGGCGGCTGAGGGTTGGAGAGGCGCGGAATTCGAGGAGGGGATTAGGGTTGTGTCCAAAAATGGAATGAGGGCCATCTTAAATAGGAAAGGGGTCTTGGGTTAGGGGGTTTTGCCCGTTTTCGGACCGTCGGTCGCGATCGGACGGCTCCGGTCGCGGGGGAGGCTAGGCTTGGCTAGTGGACTGTGGAGAGGCATTGTGCTCAGATGACAGAGATGTTATGAGGCTCGTGACAGAGTTTTTATAAATACCGAAAACGTCCGATAATTTGACCGGCTATAGTTTCGATATAGTTATCCGTTGGTGTATCAAACGACCTCTGAATATGACAAAATTTGGCAAGCGGTCTAACTACAATTTACTAAGACCACACGCTAACTTTCAACCCATTCCGAGAAAGTTTTAAACACACTTTTAAAACAATAATTTTACAATGTCGCGGGCGCGTGCGGGTGTGGTTGACCTCGAAATGGACGATGACGAGAACGGGAAGAACCGGCAACTACGAACGGATGCACGTTTTGAAAAAAAATATGACAACAACAGAGTGTCGATGCTATGCAGATGATGCGAATGATGCGATGATGAATGTGACAATGAATTAAAATGAACGGCGATAACAGAATAAAACAAGAATCTTCTGGAGCGTTGGTCTTGGGCTGTTACACTGTCCTCGCTTGCTGGATCAAGGAGGCGAAGATGTCATCGAGACGCACATGTGCTGAACGCGGAGGTGCCGTCCGTTCAGCACTGGATCGGATTGGATCACGATTGGATCGTGAAGAGTACGACTACATCAACCGTGTAATATACGCTTCCGCTTAACGGTCTTCGAGGGTACGTAGAGACACTGTCCCCTCTCGTTGCTATGCATCTCCTAGATTAGATCTTGGGTGTATCATAGCAAAAAATGATTTTCATGCTACGTTCCCAACAAGAGGGTCGTAAGAACATCTCTCCATCGTCGGAGGAGCAAATCCCACTCTCGATATATCTAGTCCATTGTCAAACTTTCTGAGGAACCTTTAAGTTGACATCATGATCACGTAGTTACAGATGACGTTTGAGCAACCCCAAAGATCATCATATGGTAAGAATTGACTATGATACTCTCATGGTCTAAGGAACATAAAACACACGTTAATACTCCGTGTTATAACAATTGATTTCAGATATTATCTCAAAGTATAACAAACAAGTTTGGGTCGATTCAATATGATCGTTCTTCTAATGTCATATTCTCAATGTTGTTTTAGGATCATCATTACACTTAACAATATCCTAAGATCCGGAAAACATGATCACCAACAACACCTAAGCCAGTCTTTGAGGCAAGACTGGGAACCTTTGTTTTACCGTTTATCATTCGACACGTGCATATGAGGTTTCCACTGAATTGCATATTTCAGAATCATAGAAGTTATAGCATAGAATATAAACTCTTAATTATGAATATGGAAATATAATAATACAATAATGTTGCCTCAAGGGCATATTTCCAACAGCCACCCACTTGCACTAGAGTCAATAAGCTAGTTAGCATTTTACTTTTACACCGATGGAAATATGGTGTGAGTCTATGCTTTTGCTTGTGGTATAGTCTTCGTCCTATCGAATTTGACAACTTTAGATCCATGTGTATCATTTGCATTTCAATGTATCTACCATGCTTTCACAAGAATTCATAATTTTGTGAAACTCGCCTTGTATATATTGAATCACTGGCAGAACCTTTGATTCCTTAGACTTAGCTATGGAACCACTATTAAGAACATTGTTCCATTGGCATAATCACCCGGAAATCATACCATGTTCATAAATGAATTACTGATTCATTATCCTCCATTGTTACTTCTAAGTGACAATATACTCAACCTTCTATTATAGAACTCACCACAATAACTTTCTTGGACCAATTCCAACTTGCTGTGTCACCATAAATTATTTAATTGACGACATTTTTACTGTTTTCCAGTGATCAACAATTTGACCATCCTGGTAACTTTTACTCACAACTTACTTGGAGCACATGACATATCTAGTTATTTACATAACATGGAATATAATTAACACAAGTGTGATTGAAATAATGTATTTCACTCATCAGTATTTCAGGATACCGATTCTTGCTTAAAAACTCCTTCCATATGACTTTGACAAGAAATTCTTCTTGGCTTACTTTTCATACTAAACATCTTTAGTATCTTGTCAATATGTATTTTGTCTAAGCCCAATTAGACACTATTATCTTCATAGATTATTATGTCTAATACCAAGGCTATATTGCCTAAGTACTTTACTGAAATACTAGTTTCAATAACTTCTTAATTCGTGTCAAGAAATTTATATAATTTCCAATCATCAATGTGTCATGCACACACAATGTTTAGAAATATTATCATGCTCCCACTTGTTTTCTTGTAAATACAAGTATCTTTGCTTTCCTCGATGAAATCAACTTATTTGACCATTTCATCAGAACAAAGATTCCAACTCCATTATGCTTGCTTCGGTCCATTATAGGATTTCTTGAAGGTTGCACATTTACTAGCATCCTCTGGATTGACAAAATTACTTTTGTTTGTATCATATATACAATCCCGTTTTATTTCCATCTCATGGGAATCTTTTTGACATCCATCTATTATATCTCATAATTGAAATATGTAGTAATTGCTAGTTTACCCTGAATTGACTTTTAAGTATTGCTATGATGAGACAATCTCATTATAGTCCATCCCTTGATCTTCTGATAAACTATTTGCAACAAGTTAAGCTTTATAAAAACCTTTTTATCTTTGTTAGTTTATAGATCCATTACAATACATTAGACTCTAGGTCTTTCGGAGGGTTCATCAAGTTCTAAACTTGATTCAGGTGTATGGATACTATCTCATATTATTTTGGCATCTAGCCATTTCCGGAGTTAGGGCCCATCAACGCTTTTCTGTGTATCATAGGTTCATCGTTTGTTTAAACAATATTTTGTCTGCGCACCAAGAAGGTTTGCATGGATTTTTCTCAACCTATATAGTTCAGTCGCAAGTTTGAACGAAGTCTCTATATCTCATGTAGAGGCTTTCGTATCAGTCGTTGTAGGAAATTCTAGAAGCATTATTAGCATTTCTTTTCTTTGACCTAATTACGAAGATTCTGTAATCTCGTTGAGTTGCACTGTCCTCCCACTCACTCTTTTGCAAAAAACATTTTTTCAAAATTTCCGCACTTTGTGGCAAAACCCTTTTGCCTCGGTGTAGTGGTAGAGGAATACCCAACCATTTAGGATAACCAACAAAGTAGCACTTATCATTTCATATTTTATATGTTGTCATTTCAATAGTTTTGATGGCGCTCTTTTCAGTGTAAAAGTCAGAGTCTCCAAAGCATCACATTAAAAGTATATTGGCAAGTTTTTATTAATGTCATCTTTGATCGCAGTATGTCATTCATATCTTGATTACATCTACTAAAAAACACTCTACTCCTAGTAGTGTTCTAGGCGGTGCAAGATATAAAATCCTTTTCATGGTTCATCAGATATACGCTAAACTTGTAACTCAAATTTTCTTTCTGTAATCCAATTGTAGAAATATAACTCTCTTGTTACGGTAATTCCTACTTCATTATGAAAACCTTTTGAAACATTTCAAAGGATCCATATTTATGTCTCAAACATCTTTGAGTCATCTTTGAAGATAGATAAATCCACTGCTTGCAACATCACTTATTGCACTACACATCAATATTCATGTTTCCAATTAGTCCATTGCTCATTCTTTATGGGTCGGTATTTTAGTTTACTTCACTATTTGGACGAACGTTGCAAGTTTCAAATGATTCGTAATCAGATGACTTCAAAATCCATCACTATGGAATTTATCCATGCGGGTTTTTCCAATATGACTAAATACAATGCCACACATATGTGGTATTCTGTTAGTCTTGTGACATTTAGCGTCGGTGTTATGGACGTTCAGCTATATTATCAATATTCATAACATATGTCCTATTAATAATAGGAGTATGGCCTTTTGTTCATAACATCGAACAACTATTGTTCTCTCATGAACAACCTCCTTGCAACTTCTATGCAATTGGCTAGAGTGTACAAAACTATAAAATGAATTATGGCAAAAAAAATACATAGGTAATATGTTAGAAGTTGTGTAACTTTTACATAATTTTCACCATATATTTTAACCTCATTACTTGAAGATTTAGGCCGTAGTACTTCTTGCATCGATTTGTAACAACATGCACTCGAGTCGGTATCCTTGTGATCAACTTTTTACCACAACTAGATCATTGAAGGTGCACGTTGTTGTGCCCGTCCATTTTTCCAATAGGATCATAGTTGTTGATGTAAATATATGATTACAAATTTTGTTTATTACTATCAAAGTAGTATAGTGGATGATTCATTGCAAACCTATGGAGGTTAAGTAATAAGACATAACTGCTCTGGCTTTCTTAGCATTTGATTTTATGAAGGGCATGTGATAGGCCTTCAGTTTCCTACAACAGGCTCTAGCAAAAATAAGTGTAAGGGCCAATTACTTTCCTTTCTCTCACAAGTCAACTGATTGGCATGACAACTCAAATTCAGGTAAGATAAAAACTTCAAAGCTTCGAAAGATAACATTTCAGAAAACATGCCACAGTCAGATTTGTTCATGCATAACAATTGAAGTCGGTGTGCCTGCCTTTTCTGCACAGACAAGCAAAAATTACTGTAAAAATTATGGAAACAAACATGAATATATATTACAATCCACTGAACCAACTCAGCTACCTTAAAGCATTAGTAAACATATAAATAACAAGCTGACCGCACCTAGGTCTCACACTTCTCAAACAAATTTGGCGGTGAATTATTACCATATCATTCTTAGGAAGCCGTGAAAGGTGTCGTGGAAAGGGCACCCCAAATGTAAGAGCTGATAGATATGCACAACGAGCCTGATGTCGTTGCTGCAAAACAATAAGAGAAGCTGCAAAGGATTGCCAACTCTTCCAGAGAACATGCCCAGTTCAGTAAAGCGGCTTACTAATAAAACTTTATTCTCTCTTAAGGTTGACATCAATATTGTCAATTGAAGGATAGAAGTTTATAAAATATATCGAACAATAGGAACTATGTGTATGAATGTATGCAAGATGAAAATATTGGTAATGAAAAAACATCTCCGTTTTTTTAATTTGGTTGAGAAGAAAAGGTTTTCATTCCACGAGTTTAAAAATGAGCAGTTAGAACATCATTCAGAGGAATCGATAATTCTATTACCCAAATCCAGTCCAAAAAACCATAGCCCATTGATGCAACAGCATAGAACTACTGGGTGGCTTCAAAGTAAAATAGAGACAAAATATTTGTGAGAAATCTAGAATAAGCTAAAATTTTATTGTCCTAGATTACCTATACTAGACTAAAGAGTGTATTCAAGTCTATTTCAGTAAAAACTGCTCTAACAGAAGTTCTTAAGCATGTATCCTGAATCTGTTCTTAGTATTGCCGAGTGCATCGGGCAATTTCTCACTCAAGAAGACATTGCCGAAGCATATTAAGACTCCATCACATGTTTCAGAAGATACATCCATCTACTAAAACATGGCAATAGAATCAGGATATCACCAATTGTAAAACTAAGAGTTGCCCGAATTAGTCGCCCGAAATCGTGATGAGCACGACCTAAACAAATGTGAGATTGGTATATGTAGGAGGTGATAGCAGATTGAACAACGCTAGTTATTATGTATCTTCTATCCATGTAAAAAGATTGTTCATATCATAAACTGCAAGAAATAACTCCTGTAAGGAATGCAATCATAAGCAAAGACTATACCTCAACTCTCCAACAGAGAAATCAACCTTGTGGCTTTGGAATTTGATTGCAAACTCGGTGCATAAAAAATAAAAAATTGGTCTCCTGTCTACAACGGAGACCAAAGAAATAATGGCACAACACATACAAAAAACAAAAACTTGGAATGGAAAGAATGAAGTGCTACAAAAAGACTCACTAGTGGTGACCACAGCAGGCCAGGTCAAAGAAGAAAGACACGTGAGGATCCACGAGAGGAAGGAGGTGGGGAGGCGAAAAAGATCCGGCCCCTCCCAACCATGCGCCGTCGTTGCTGAAAGGAGATTCTCGGATGCGTTGGCACAAATTGTCCCCAACTTCTCCCGCAATCTGGAGGCAGGACGACAACGGAGGGCACCGCTACTGCCCAGGCAAACATTCACGCAAGTTTGGGGAGTTGTGATGGAGGTTTCCCCTTTTTCAGGAGCTGTTAGGGATGTGTATGCAGGGAACAACCCAGAGTTTGTGCACCTTCGCTGGGTTATGTACACCGACGAGCTTGACGACCCGATCATGGAGCCCAGATCCGAGACGAGGTGGAGCCCCTCCTCACTGCGCTTACCGGGAGGAAATATAGGAGAAGGAGGGTGGCATCTACTGGTCGACCGCGGAGGTGGTGGCAGCGAGCCGGAGAGAATAGCGGCGGTGGCGGTGCACCCCCGTGTTGCGACCGAGAGAGAGAGAGAGAGGAGAGACGATAGGTCGGGGTGTGATTAGGGAATGTTGCCCGGCCACGCGGCGAGGTGGGATGCGGGAAGGGAATTGGGCAAGGCTTGAAGGTGGATACAGAACTATATCGTGATCATCCGTTCGTCATCGGACGTCAACCCACCGCAATGATCAAGAGACCACCGATTTGGTTTCTGGAATAGCGGCCACGGGCATACGTCCAGGTTTCGCCCACGAGGGGGCAATGCAATAGTGCATCACATCAAACGGTTGAAATGCCTAATAGCGCGAGATTGCTCGGAAAGGGCTCGATTTTACTATCCTTAATATCGAAGAATTTAGTGATCAACAATTCAATCATAATTCCCAAGAGTTACTATTACTTGACCAACTTTTTCTTCATCTCATAACTTGTATGACATTCATACCTGAGATGGACATTCCAATCTTCTTTCTTTCTACCTTTTAACTTCTTATAGTATTACTTCCAATATTTCTCCTACTCACAAAAGAAGCATCCAACTTTAAGAGTGGTGTGAGCCCCAAACTTCCCTAGGCATGTAAGTCTTATTACATCCTTCGGATTTGTTCTTTCTCTTTTAAGTTCTCGCCATCAACTCATGGACTGGTGTTCTTTCGGGTCCTACGCATTTCAGTCTTAAACATAGTTGAACATTTCACTACAACTTGCAAACAAAACACTTCTTTAGATACCACATATCTTTCTGCCTTTGTTTGTTTCTG
Organism: Elymus sibiricus; assembly: GCA_039707655.1. NCBI lineage: Eukaryota > Viridiplantae > Streptophyta > Magnoliopsida > Poales > Poaceae > Elymus > Elymus sibiricus. The sequence continues at coordinate 263,728,125 of CM077675.1, read as the reverse complement.
AAAACACTTTCCAGTTCCAATAATATCACATAACTATCCCAAACATTTTGAAGTTCGGGTTTCTTGGAAGCAAGCAAACCGTAATGTAATTCTATCCTTTTAGATCAAAGGACGTGAGTCTCGTCATCCATAGCATTAGTAGGAGAGTATTGTATGCATGCAATAGAAACAATCTTTCTCAGCACTTTTAGAGGACGATATCTCATCACGTTTACCAATCGTAAAGATTCAACCTGATAAATAATAACTCTAATAATGGAAATATATATGATAACAACTCTGATAATTGATTAGTATGTGATTCAAGACCCTGATCTTATTCTCAGCCATTGATGTGGACATCACTGATGACGAGAATTTTAACTGGTGGGCAATATTTTGCCGACCATATGTTCATATGACTCTTGTTCATCTTTCGATGCTTCGTGCTCCGAGCTCAGAACGATTCTGCTAGAACTTCGAGGTAACCGAGTGCTATCTGCTTGCTAGCTCTAACCTAACCCGTCTTACACCTCACAATTCGTTTGTACTCATATGGACATGACGCACTCGAGAAAGCTACGTGTTGTAGACGGTTGCAACACTGGGAAGAGCACCTTTTAATTTGATATTTTCAGTGAGAGATCACCCTAATAATTGACTACTACGCAAGCAAGGGTGCAAAAAGCAAAGGGATAAACATCTCAGGCAATTCATAACAGCATGACATGGTATCGCACCGGGCGTCAGGGATGATTCTTTGGGATGATACTTGAGTCACCGCCATGATCTCTTGTGCCTCGTAAAGCCACCTTGCTCTGGGGTCCTCCGTAGCATGTCCATCATGTTCGTCGATAATAAAATAACAAGTTTGGCATGCAGGTCATTAAAGTGATAAACCTTTGGCTCCAGCCATCATGTCGTACTGTAACGCGTAGGTCACTTAAGGTTACAACATATAACCAACTCATACATAAATGAATTATCATAACGAAGGCTATACCACATCACATGCAATCCTGCAAAACCAAGTTAGACGTCGTCTAATCAGTTTGGAAAATTTTAATTATGTGGTTTCTAGGGTTTCAGGACAACACTAGCTACCTACGTCCACCATTAAGGTGATAATCCTTGTTGCTAGATTAAGTTTCGGGGTGTGTCAGGGAAGAGGCTTAATTAAAAATCTCTAGCACCACACTAAACTTTGTCAATGCGTGTGACCCCCCTAGAAGATCGACCATCTTCATCACCCTCTTGTGTACGCGACGATTCACTATTCTTGACTATGATGAGGCCCAAAGAACTATTAGCAGATCGTCGACAGCCAGAGCTGATCGATTGTCAGAACTTTGTATAGAGCCACATCATGCCATCAATGAACTGAACTAAAGCAACACCCGAGGGAAGCATAGCAAGAACATCAAACCCTCACATCCACATGTGATCTAGATCGCAACCTGTATCTACTCATAGAACCGCTCATGATGCCACTCTTGGGAAACATAGTAGAAAACAAAAATTCGCCCAACGATCAACCATGAACACTATGAAGATAACTTAATGGTTGGGATCACGATCGTTACCGTCACCGAGTTGCAGCGGAAGAAGAGCGTGACGATGTAGATCATACTTGGAGTCCCTCGAACCGTAGATGAACGACCCCTCGAACTGAAGACCGAAAGCACGACCAAGAGGAGGAGAAGGACTCCCCTACCCTTGCACCGACCAAGGAGGGAAGGGGAGTCCCCCCTTCCCCAATTCGACCTCTTTCCAAAGGGAAGGGGCGCCTCGCCACTTGGGCCCTTGTGGCCCAAGTTGCTTTCCTCCACTTGGCCTTTTTAGGCCCATTGATATTTTATTAAATCTAAAATTGTTCTAAATACTTTCAGACCATTTTATATATAATTTAACATCTCCACAAACATTTTCCACCTATATATATGTATATATTTATCGGTAATACCCGGTAATACCCGATACACTCCGAAACCCTTCCGGTGACCCCGGAACGCTTCCGGGTCCTCTCGGAACTATTTCGAATATTAATAAAGAAATTCCACAAATAAATCCTCAATACTCTCATCCTACTAACACTCAGCAGATCATGATTACCTTAAGCTTGTCACCCCGTAGGTCCAGTAACTCATAGACATGAACGAAACTCCTTCGTTCAATGACCGATAGCGGAACTGTGGACGTCCATATAGATCCCTATGAGTACACGAATGATATTCGAGTGAAAATCAGTTATCATGTGATATTCTCTTTGCTTCGCGATACTTTACAAGACCCGAGAATCATCGGTATGCTCTCGAGTAATTCACATGCTCGTTATACTGTTATTCTCGTTACCAATTTTGTTCTTCTTTCTCGTTGATGTGTTCCAGCATCACCGTGACATAGTCACCTACGTCTGGCCAGACGATGACGGATGCCGTCACACCGAGAGGGCCCTAATAATATCTCTCCATCGTCGGAGGAGCAAATCCCACTCTCGAGCTATCTAGTCCCTTGTCAAACTTTCCAATGAGCGAGTAAGTTGTCGCTATGATCACCTAGTTACATATGACGTTTGAGCAACCCCAAAGCTCATCATATAGTAAGAAGTTGTCACAGCCCTAGCTTAGGCTCTGCTTGTCATTGCATGTGCATCATGTCATCATGTTAATTTTCCCCCTTAAACATGAAATGGGGATGATCAAACCCTAGCATCACTTTAATTCAACTGGCCCAAATAAAATCTTCTTCAACAGATCCAAAATGGTCTCCAGAAAAGTTCATGATTTTTGAGATAGGTGAAATCCTATGACAAAAATGATGCACATATTCTAGGACATTCTGGATTTTTGAATTAATGCACAGTGTATTTGAATTGGGGCATTTATTTACTATAAATAATTTAAGTGCTCCAAAATTTCTGAAAACTCTTGGGGGCTTTGGGAATAATCCAAACAGTGCCCATAAATAATTTCAGGAATTATGAAAATGATTTAGTATTTTTATTAATTCAAAACACAGTGCAGAAAATAGAAAAGAAACAAAACAAAGAAATAAAACAGAGCAGGGACTTACCTGGCCAGCCAAGTTGGAGGCCCAGCCCACCAACGACTGCCAGTCGTCTTCCACCTCCAGCCTACTGGCAGAGGCGTGACGACGCGCGCTCGTCCGAGGCCTCCACCTCCTCCCTGCCTGCCTGGCTCCTCTCGACGCGCCTAGACGGCTCCACGCGACCTCCCATGCACGTCTTGCTCTCCTCCCGTGCTCATCCCCTCCCCTGGCTCTCTCCCTCGCGCACGACCGAATGCCTCATCGCCGCTACTCGCCACCACCGCGGCCACCGGCCACCGTCCGACCACCCACCATGACCAGAAGCTCCAGACCATCGCCATAGTCTTCTCCATCGAGTAGAGCAACGCGGGAGGCACTACATCGTCGTCAGCGACCTCGCCTTCAACCTCGGGTGCCGGCGATCCCCATCGTCGATTTACTGCGCACAGAGCATCCCCGACCTTGCCGTCTGCTCCATTCGTCGTGCCGTGAGCTTCCTCGTCGATCCCCTCTCTTCCCCGCTTGGATTAGCCGCCGTAGTCGTCGCTCCCCAACCTCCCAAGCTCGCCGCCGTGTGGCCTCGTCACCACCGTGGCCAGAGCTCGAGCCGGTCTCGCCCTTGCATCGCGTCGTGCTCCTGGAGGCCATAGGACGCCACCTAGACCCTTTGCTCGCTCGCCCGTGCCTTGTAGCGCCGACGCCCGCAACCACCGAACCCGGCCGCCGCCATGCTCGATGCCGGTGATGTTCCGGGCATCCCCGAGCCCAGCGACTTGCACCACTAGACGCGGCTCGCTTCCATCTCGCCGTAGGAACAAACGACACCTCAAACTGCCCCCTGTAGCGCGATCCCGAGCCACTCCGGCGAGCCTCCGCCGCGAAATATGGTCGCCGCCGGCGAAGATGACGTGGCACCGTCATTAGCGGCTAATGACACCCCTAATTAGCACTTTGAGACACTAACGGTGGGTCCAGGCTTTTAATTAAATGGAATCAATTATAACAGAAACTTAATTAAACACCCTAGAGGCTGACAGGTGGGACCCAACGTCAGGTTTGACTGACGTCCAGCCAATGATGACGTATGCTGATGTCATAATTCATTTCTGGTTTTTCTTATTATCTAAATGATTTAGAAATTCCAGAAAATAATAGAAACTTTGAAAAATCATAGTAATTCAACCATAACTCAGATGAAGAAAAGTTATATATGAAAAATGATCAGAAAAATACAAGGAATCTGTTTATGCCATGTTCATGCATGTTTGAGCAAGCTAACATCACCAAGTAGGACATTTCATGATTAGGGTAATGTATCAAATAGCATTGGAGTTGGAATTTGAACTAGGTTTGAATTCCACTTCAATTAATATGTTTATCTTTTGCTCTAGGTCAATTCAATACCTTAACATGCCATGTCATACATCATGTTTGTTGCATTGCATTGAATGTGTTCTTTTCTTGTTTTGTCGGTATTATTCCTTTTCGATAGACGATGGTTCTGACGTTGTGATCGTTGACAATAATGAAGAGAAGTACTGTCTTTAGAACTGTCAGGCAAGCAACCCCTCCTTGAGCATCCCGATAATATCCTACTCTCTCGCTCCTGCTCTCTTTTACTGCATTAGGACAACAACGATTCAACTGTTACCTGTTCTCTGTAGTTGAACCCATTCCTTTGCATGACCTGTCTTTGCCACAGTAAATAGTTGAAACCACTTAGCATGAGTAGCAACTGCTTGAGCCTTGATGTGCCTACTCATCCATGCTTGCTTACTTACTGTGCCTGCTATGCTTAGAGTCGTGTCGTGTCGGGTCTGATCCATCTGGGCGATGAATCGGAATGGCAGTGTTCTTGTCCTCCTGTGTGAGAGCTAAGTGTGTGAACACGATTTGGTAAAGGTAGAGATGAGAGGCCATGTAGGAGTACATGGCGGGTTGTCTCATTGGGACTGTCCTTAAGAACTGAGTTCTGTGTATGTTATCCAAGACAAGATACTAACACACATTGGGTTTCGGTAACTCGACTCCTCTCGGCTTATTAATTGCCTTGACCTCTGTCCAGGAGTTGCAACTAGTTTCTGGCATTTGTAGGAAAAGTGTTGGCGGCCGTGCATAGCGCTGCCCGACGGGGTGGGCTTTGATGCGGTATAGACACAGTGGCATGGTGTACCAACTGGCACCTGAACGGTGGGCTTGGGAACCCTGCGCACATCGTTTGAGGTCGTAGCGGAAACTTCGGCCGGACTTCCGTGCGGGTTCAGTCTCAAACAGGCGATAAACCTGGACTAGGGTTTTGTGTGATTGACGGTCGTGGCCGACTCCCTCGCTGGGCTTCCGCTTGAAGGTTGCCGAGGTGCCTTTTTCGTGCACATGGTGGTAAGTGGTGGGAGCGTGTGTGAAGAAGTATACCCCTGCAGGGTTATGAATCTGTTCGAATAGCCGCGTCCTCGGATATGGACTACTTGGAGAACTTATGTGGTTCATAGACAAGTGAAATGGATACATTAAAAGGCGCAAGATAAGTGTGAGTGCTATGGATGGCCTTCTCGTAGGGAGACGGGAGTGGATCCATAGTGGTGTATTGTTTTGGTGAATATGTGGACTCGTGTGCGTTGTCCCACCTCAAAGATAATACTTGTAGTCGTAGTACAGGTTAGCCAAGAGTCAAAGCTGGCCTGCTGCAGTAAACTCCACAACCCCCTTTGTTGACAATGATGCATATGTAGATAGTTCTGATGTAAGTCTTGCTGAGTACCTTGTACTCACGTTTGCTTAATTTATGTTTTTGCAGAGGAGACGCCAGTCTCATTAGTGATTCTTACGACGTGAAGTTCGATGTTGACCGGGTTAGCTTGGGAATCCCAGACAGAGGTCTGGTTCCTTTGGCAGGGTCGTTGTAGCTTTTCAGGCTCCTCTAGCCACTTTTAGTAGATGTCTGTACCCAGACATGTTTTGCTTCCGCTTGTTGATTGTATGACTTGAGTGTTGGGTCATGTGACCCCTATTTGTAATATCACACTATGTTGGCTCTTATGAGTCATTAATGAATACTTGAGTCATAGAGTTATGTTGTGATGCCATGTTGTATCTACGCATATCATGCATATTGCGTGTATGATTGAAATGCATTGGTATGTGTGGGATTCGACACCTAGTTGTGTGCCTTTAGTAGTACTCTTTACGGGGAAATGCCTCTTTGTGCTTCCAACGAGCCTTGGTAGCTTGCTACTGCTCCGAACACATTGATTGACCGGCGTGTATCCTTCTTTGCTGATGTGTCTGTCCCTTCGGGGAAATGTCTCGCAATGTAATGGAGTCCATGTAGCCTGCTATGACTCGTCTACGCGCAGTTGATGACATTTATGTCCCACGGCGTAATGGAGTCCCTGTAGCTTGCTATGACTCGTCTACACACGCTGAGACCGACACCTGCATTGTTGGGTTACGTATGCTTGTCCCTGTACGGATGTGCCACTTGGGTTCTACGACTAGTCATGTCAACCTGGGTTCTTTGACGTGTGAATGCTAGCGACATGTTCATATCCGTGAGCCAAAAGGCGCAAACGGTCCCGGCCAAGGTAAGGTGGCAGCCGTGGGTTACCGTGCGTGAGGCCGCAAAGTGGTGTGACATGTTACAGGCTGGATTCATATGGCTTAGGATCGGGGTCCTGACAGAAGTGACTACGATACTCTCATGGTCTAAGGAACATAAAACACATGTTAAAACCCTGTGTTATAATAATTGATTTCGGACGATATTATCTCAAAGTATAACAAACAAGTTTGAGTCCATTCAATATGATCGTTCTTCTAACGTCATACTCTCAATGATGTTTTAGGACTATCGTTACACTTAGCGATATCCTAAGATCCGGAAAACATGATCATTAACAACACTTGAGCCAGTCTTAGAGGCAAGACCGGGAACCTTTGTTTTACCGTTTATCATTCCACACGTGCATATGAGTTTTCCACTGAATCACATATTCCAAAATCATAGTAGTTATAGCATAGAATATAAACTCTTAATTATGAATATGGAAATATAATAATACAATATTATTGCCTCTATGGCATATTTCAAATAGTCCAGTTTCTTAAAAAACACTATATTTTAAAATATAAGGTATATAACTTTTTCGAAAAGTCAATTTTTTAAGTTTGATCTAATTTGTAGAGAAATATATCAAAATTCATAATATCAAATCGATATGATAGATTCATCATGAAATGAATTTCCATACTTTTTTGTTCAATATTGTGGATGTCAATAATTTTTGCTCTGAACTTGGTCAAAGTTAAAAAAATCGATTCTTCAAAACTTAATATCATTTATATTGTGGAACTTATGGAATATTTAGTTTGGCGAGTGAGGCAGATGATGGAGTGTGTTTAGTTTTTTTTATAATGAGGTGATTTCATGGGACTTTCGTAGTGTGGTACGTGTTATCTGCTAACCAACATATATTATATGGAGAAATTTATGCGTCGCTGGCTGCACACACTAGTAGAAAACAGGCCTTTGGACCGAAGCATTAGTCCCGGTCTGGTTTTGGACCAGAACTAATGTGTCCACTAGTCCCGGTTCATGAGGCTAGGCATTAGTCCCGGTTCATGAGGAACCTCTAGTCCCGGTTGGTGACACCAACCGGGACTAAAGGGGTGGTGTCAGGGTTGCGTCAGGCTGGGGCCCCTGCGAGGCCCTTTAGTCCCGGTTGGTATCACCAACCGGTACTAAAGGTATCACTATAAATAGTGCTTCATCCCGCCCGAGCCCAAGCTCTCTATTTTCTCCTTTCTCTCCTTTGTTCTCTTCCCTTGCTCGAGCTCATCCTCCATTTTTGCCAAGCTTTGTCAAGAATTGAGGCACCCCATCCATCCAAATGTTCACAAAGGTTAGCAACTTTGTCCTTTCATCTCTCATTGCTAGATTAGCTCGTGCAATGCTCTATAATTATAGTGATTCGTGGGTTTTAGTTTGGGAGTAATTATGTGGGAGTTTATTTGATTTATATGCAATTTGAGCTGAAATTAACTTCTTAGTTTGCATATGTGTAGGTGTGGTTTATTTCTTCCCGTCCCCGTCCTAACCACCGTCGATCGCCCGCACCGTCCCGTCGCCGGCACCACCTTGGTGAGCCTCCTGTTCTTATCCTTTTTATAAAAAAATCTTATTTGTATGATTTAGATAGTTATTTGTATAATTTTCTTACTTGTATGATTGTTTGTTATACATAGTGCCATGGTTTTGGTATCCATGCCCGTCGGCCCTCGTCCGGTTTATGATTCGGATGTGGTATATTCTCTTTTATAACTATTTGTTGCATTTCGTGTTAATGACAATTATGACCATCAAGTTGACATACATATTTTTATCTAGGAGATATGTGAACCGGAAATTTCAACCGACCCTATTGTCGACAAGTTAAATTTAGTTGAAAAAGAAAACGATTATTTGAAAGAAAAATTGAAAAGAGTTGAAGAAGAGAAGATGAAATTTGAGTTGTACGTTGCTGATGTCGTCGATGATCACAAGATCAAGATGGATGATGTGCTTGAAGATTAGAAAGATTAGAAAATATGCCATTAATAAAGAGGCTTGGTATCATTATGTTGTTGGATCAATTGTTACCTTAGTTGCGATTTTGATCGCATTTGTTGTTACATTTAAATGCTTTAGCTAGATAGTTGTATGTTGTTTATGAGAATAAGTGTGTATGAACTTGTATTAATTTGGTCACTTTGATGTTATGTAATGAAGATGAGTCGGCAATGGATGTACGAAGACCGACGCTCTCCCCAGTTCATTAATGGTGTGCATAGTTTTCTGCATGCGGCTGAGGCAAACAAGCGAAATGGTTTTATGTGTTGTCCATGTGCTGTCTGTAAGAATGATAAGAATTACTCTAGCTCAAAAGTCATTCACGTCCACCTGTTTATGTCTGGTTTCATGTCCGGCTATAACTGTTGGACCAAGCATGGAGAAAGAGGGGTTCTAATGGAAGAGAATGAAGAAGAAGAGGATGATGACAACTATCCTGGGTTCCCTGAATACGATGGTACTACAATGGGGGAAGAGAATGAAGAAGAAGAAGAAGCTGAAGAAGAGGCATCAGATGAGCCCAATGATGATCTTGGTCGGGCCATTGCCGATGCAAAGAGAAACTGTGAAAGTGAAAAGGAGAAGTTGAAGTTGCAGCGCATGTTAGAGGATCACAAAAAATTGTTGTACCCAAATTCCGAAGATGACAAGAAAAAGCTGGGTACCACACTGGAATTGCTGCAATGGAAGGCAGAGAATGGTGTATCTGACAAGGGATTTGAAAAGTTGCTAAAAATAATGAAGAATAAGCTTCCAAAGGACAACGAATTGCCCGACAGTACGTACGAAGCAAAGAAGGATGTCTGCCCTCTAGGATTAGAGGTGCAGAAGATACATGCATGCCCTAATGACTGCATCCTCTACCGCAGTGAGAAGTACGAGAATTTGAATGCATGCCCGGTATGCGGTGCATTGCGCTATAAGATCAGGGGCGATGACCCTGTTGATGTTGTTGAGGGCGAGTGCCCCAGTAAGAGGATTCCTGCCAAGGTGATTTGGTATGCTCCTATAATACCATGGTTGAAACGTTGGTTCCAAAACAAAGAGCATGCCAAGTTGTTGCGATGGCACAAAGATGACCGTAAGAAAGACGGGAAGTTGAGAGTACCCGCTCATGGGTCGCAGTGGAGAAAAATTGAGAGAAAGTGGCCGGACTTTGCAGCTGATGCAAGGAACTTATGGTTTGGTTTAAATGTAGATGGCATCAATCCTTTTGGGGAGCAGAGCAGCAATCATAGCACCTGTCCTGTGACTCTATGTATCTATAACCTTCCTCCTTGGTTGTGCATGAAGTGGAAGTTCATCATGATGCCAGTGCTCATCCAAGGCCCTAAGCAACCCAGAAACGACATTGATGTGTACCTAAGGCCATTAGTTGATGAACTTTTACAGTTGTGGGATTTAAAAGGTGTACGTGTATGGGATGAGCATGAACAGGAGGAATTTGACCTACGAGCGTTGCTGTTTGTAACCATCAATGATTGACATGCTCTTAGTAACCTTTCAGGACAGACAAACAAGGAATACAATGCATGCATGCACTGTTTAGATGAGAGTGAAGGTATATATTTGGATAAATGTAAGAAGGTTGTGTACCTGGGACATTGTCGGTTTCTTCCGATCAAGCATGCCTTAAGAAAGAAAGGCAAGAATTTCAAAGGTGAGGTGGATAACCGAAAGAAGCTTGGTCACCGTACTCGTGATGATATACTTGATATGGTCAAGGATTTAAAAGTAATCTTTGGAAAGGGTCCTGGCGGTCAATCTATTCCGAATGACACTGACGGGCACGCACCCATGTGGAAGAAGAAATCAATATTTTGGGACCTAGAGTATTGGAAAGTCCTAGAGGTCCGCTCTGCAATCGACGTGATGCACGTGACGAAGAATCTTTGCGTGAACCTGCTTGGCTTCCTGGGCGTGTATGCGAAGACAAAAGATACACCAGAGGCACGGGAGGACCGGCAACATATGCACGAAAATGACGGCATGCATCCAAAGCAGTATGAAGGTCCTGCCAGCTACGCTCTTGCCAAACAAGAGAAGGAAATCTTTTTTGAATGCTTGTTCGATATGAAGGTCCCGTCTGGCTTATCGTCGAATATAAAAGGAATAATAAATATGGCAGAGAAACAATTTCAAAACCTAAAGTCTTATGACTGCCACGTGATTATGACGCAGTTACTTCTGGTTGCATTGAGGGGGCTTCTACCGGAAAATGTTCGATTAGCCATTGTGAAGCTATGTGCATTCCTCAATGCAATTTCTCAGAAGGTAATCGATCCAGAAACCCTACCAAGGTTACAGAATGATTTGGTGCAATGTCTTGTCAGTTTCGAGTTGGTGTTTCCACCATCCTTCTTCAATATCATGACGCACGTCCTAGTTCACCTAGTTGACGAGATTGCCATTATGGGTCCTGTATTTCTACACAATATGTTCCCCTTTGAGAGGTTCATGGGAGTCTTAAAGAAATATGTTCAAAACCGTGCTAGGCCAGAAGGAAGCATCTCCAAGGGCCATGAAACAGAGGAGGTTATTGAGTTTTGTGTTGACTTTATTCCTGACCTTAAGCTGATTGGTGTTCCTGAATCGCGACATGACGGGAGACTGGGTGGAAAAGGCACGCTAGGAAAGGCATCAGTAATATGTAGGGACGGGCATTCTTGGGCCCAAGCACACTACACAGTGATAACCCACAAGTGTAGGGGATCGTTTGTAGCCTTTTTCGATAAGTAAGAGTGTCGAACCCAACGAGGAGCTAAAGGTAGAACAAATATTCCCTCAAGTTCTATCGACCACCGATACAACTCTACGCACGCTAATGCTTGCTTTACCTAGAACAAGTATGAAACTACTTTGTAGGTGATAGGATAGTTTGGACGAATAACACTAGAAGTACTTTGCGGGAAATAAAACTACTAGTAAAAAGCAAGATAATATAAGTTAATTGTTTAGTAGAAAGTTTTTGTCAAACAAGAAGGTTATTTGTCCCTAGGCAATTGATAACTAGACCGGTAATCATTCTTGCAATTTTACATGAGGGAGAGGCATGAGCTAACATACTTTCTCTACTTGGATCATATGCACTTATGATTGGAACTCTAGCAAGCATCCGCAACTACTAAAGATCATTAAGGTAAAACCTAACCATAGCATTAAGTATCAAGTCCTCTTTACTCCCATATGCAACAACCCACCTACTCGGGTTTATGCTTCTGTCACTCAAGCAACCCACCATAGGCAAATCATGAACACATTGCAACACCCTACAGCGAGGATCCCTCACGTTTGCACGAGACGGAGGGCACCGTAGGACAGCACCATAATAAAATATACAATCATACCAACCACGATCATCAATTAGCCCATAGGACAAAGCGGATCTACTCAAACATCATAGGATAGCCATATATCATTGGGAAATAGTATATGGAGTTGAGCACCATGTTTAAGTAGAGATTACAGTGGGGAGAAGGGGAGTTACACCACTGCATAGAGGGGGAGAGAGTTGGTGTTGATGGCGGCGAAGTTGTTGGAGTAGATCGTCGTCACGATGCTTGCCCCGGCGGCGTTCCGACGCCACCGGGAGAGAGGGGGAGAGAGCCCCCCTCCTTCTTATTCTTCCTTGGCCTCCCCCCTAGATGGGAGGAGAGTTCCCCCTCTGTTCCATGGCTGCCATGGCGGCGGAGGGGCAGGAGCCCCTCCTAGATTGGATCTCCCTCTCTATTCTCTTCTGTTTCGCGTTCCTGTTTTCTGGCCGAAAACTGTTTCTTATATTCCCGGAGATCCGTAACTCCGATCGGGCTGAAATTTTGATGGGGGTTTTACTCAAAAATTAGCTTCCTTGCGGCCAAAGGAGAGCTCCAACCGACATACGAGGTGAGCACAACCCACCAGGGCGTGTTTGGGCCCCCTGGCCGCGCCTTGGTGTCTTCTGGGGGCTGTGGGCCTCCGGTTGCATTGATTCCACTTCTCAAAATTCACAAATATTCCAAAAAAATCTCCGTAAATTTTTATCGCGTTTGGACGTCGTTTGATATGGTAATTCTGCGAAACAAAAAACATGCAACAAACAGGAATTGACACTGGGCACTGGATCAATAGGTTAGTCCAATAAATCATATAAAATGTTGCCAAAAATATGTGAAAGTTGTATAATATTGGCATGAAACAATCAAAAAATTTAGATACGACGAAGACGTATCAGCATCCCCAAGCTTAATTCCTGCTCGTCCTCGAGTAGGTAAATGATAAAAAAGATAATTTTTGATGTGGAATGCTACCTAGCATAATCTTGATCATATATCTAATCATGGCATGAATATTAAGACACAAGTGATTCCAAGCAATAGTCTAGTTTTGACATAAAGACATTAATACTCAGGCATCCCAACAAACAATCATGTCTTTCAAAATATCAAGGCTAAAGAACGCTATCCCTACAAAATCATATAGCCTTGCCATGCTCTGTCTTCTTAACACAAAGTATAAATCATGTACTACCCCGGTGTCAGCCAAGCAATTGGTTCATACTCCCTCCATCCCAAAATAACTGTCTCAACTTTGTACTAGCTCTAGTACAAAATTGTACTAAGCTTAAGACACTTATTTTGGGACGGAGGAAGTACTTTTTAGCGCGCTTCAGCATTTTGAACTCTCACGCAATACATGAGCGCAAGCCATGGATATAGCACTATGGGTGGAATAGAATATGGTGGTAGGTTTCAAAGGGGTAAAAGTAGAGAAGAAAGTCTCACATCAACTCAGCGTATCAACGGGCTATGGAGATGCCCATCAATAGATATCAATGCGAGGAGTAGGGATTGCCATGCAACGGATGCACTAAGAGCTATAAGTGTATGAAAGCTCAATATGAAAACTAAGTGGGTATGCATCTAACTATATGAAAAATTCCCACTAGTATATGAAAGTGACAACACAGGAGACTCTCTATATGAAAAACATGGTGCTACTTTGAAGCACAAGTGTGGAATTAGCATGCCCCTTCTACTTCTTTCATTTTTTTTCATTTTTTTCATTTTTTTTATTTTCCTTTTTTCCTATTTTTTTCTATTTTTTTCTTTCTTTGTCCGGAGCCTCATCCCGACTTGTGGGGGAATCATAGTTTCCATCATCCTTTCATCACTTGGGCATGCTTTAATAATGAATAATGATGATCATCACACTTCTATTTACTTACAACTCAATACTACAACGATAGTAGAATAATGACTATATGAATGCAATGATCTAGCGTAGCAAAGATATCAAAAAATAGACAAGCCATGAAAACATCATGCTAGCTATCTTACGATCATGTAATGCAATATGACAATGAATGCTCAAGTCATCAAAATGGAGGTGGTGGAAGTTGCATGGCAATATATCTCGGAATGGCTATGGAAATGCCATAATAGGTAGGTATGGTGGCTGTTTTGAGGAAGATATAATAAGGCTTATGTGTGATAGAGCATATCATATCACGGGGTTTGGATGCACAGGCGAAGTTTGCACCGACTCTCGAGGTGAGAAAGGGCAATGCACGGTACCGTGGAGGCTAGCAAATTGCGGAAAGGTAAGAGTGCGTATAATCCATGGACTCACATTAGTCATAAAGAACTCACATACTTTTTGCAAAAGTTTTATTAGCTCTCTCGAAGCAAAGTATTACTACGCATGCTCCTAGGGGAGAGGTTGGTAGGAGTTAACCATCGCGCGCCCCCGACCTTCACACAAAGATAGACAATCAAGGATAAATTGTGCTCCAACTTCCTAGCATAACGGGAGACTATACGTGCATGCTTCGGGAATCACAAACCTTAACACCAATATCTTACTAAACACGATCATCCACTAGTACCTCCCACATATTATCATCTCTATATCGCAAAACTATTGCAAGGAATCAAACATGTCATATTCAGTGATCCCTAAGTTTTATGTAGGATTTTATGACTAAGCATGCAAATGACCAATTCCTGTTGACTCTCTAAATAGATATAAGTGAAGCAAGAGAGTTTAATTCTTTCTACAAAAGACCATGCTCTAATAAATATAAGTTAAGCAAAAGAGCATTCTTCAAATAATGGTTTTCTATGTGAAGAGAAACAGGCAATCCAAACTTCAAATGATATAAGTGAAGCACATGAAGCATTCTATAAAGCCATACTCAAAAGATATAAGTGAAGTGCAATCCGCATTATATAAATCAACCATGGACTATCTCATACCAGCATGGTGCATAAAATAAAAGTGAAAACTAAACGCAAAAGACGCTCCAAGATTTGCACATATCACATGAATGAAACGAATCTGAAAACATACCGATACTTGTTGAAGAAAGATGGGATGCCTTCCGGGGCATGCCCAAGCTTAGACGCTTGAGTCTCCTTGGATATTTACTTGGGCTGCCTTGGGAATCCCCAAGCTTGAACTCTTGCCTCTCCTTCTTCTCCTCATATCGAGAACTCCTCGATCTTCGAACACTTCATCCACACAAAACTTAACAGAAGACTGGTAAGATCCGTTAGTATAATAAAGCAAAATACTAATTTAAGTACTGTTGCAAACCAATTCATATTTTATATTTGCATTATCCCTGCTGTCTTATAACTTTTCTATGGCTTACACCACCGGTAAAATCGATAGTTTCATCAAAACAAGCAAAAGAATGCATCAAAAACAGAATCTGTCTTAAACAGGACAGTCTGTAGTAATCTGAACTTTGACCATACTTCTGTAAATCCAAAAATTCTGAAAAATTAGGAAAAATTAAAAAATTTGTATATAAATACTGTGTAAAAAATTCAGAAACTTTTGACATTCCAGTAAAAAATGAAAATTCACGCACTACAGCCAAAGTTTTTGTTTTTACACCGCACATACCAACAAGCAATCTAATCATCCTAAAGGCAAATCTTGGCACATTATTTTTATAATACAATGGATTTGTACAAGGGGATAATTATTTTTGTTGGAAAAGTTTCCGTGATTCAAGATTCACAAAGTTTCCATGGGCATGAACAAAAGTTCAAGGACGTCCCCCACTTCAACGATGCTCATCATCTCTCTCCCTTTCACCTTTCCTTTTGTGAAGTTTTAGGTTCCCCCCTATATTTTTTTGTTTTTAAACTTTATAAAAAAACACAACAGAAATAAATGACTCTCTAAAACTTCCGGGTTGTCTCCCTGGCAGCGCTTTCTTTAAAGCCATTAAGCTAGGCATAAAGTGCTCAAGTAATTGATCCACCCGGATCCCAAGGTATATCAAAGCCAATTTTAATTAGTAATGATTTGTAATTTAGTAGTGAGCACAAAGTGATATATATCATGCAATGACGAAGTCTAACTCTATTCCTATGCATTGGCATGTCATACAAGAACAATTCATGCACGTTAAGTAAAGGCCAATGCATAGTATAAACAGTTTCTTGCAATTTTATAGTATTGGAAACATAGAGAGGTGAAGATGTAGTTCCTCTCTCATAATAATTTCAAGTAGGAGCAGCAAGCACATGCACATTATATTCATCAAAATCATCATGTGTAGTAGCTAAACACAAGCCATCTATATAATCCTTAATAAGAGCAAACTTCTCCGATATAGTGTAGTTGGGAGAATTCAAAAAGATAATAGGACTATCATGTGTAGGTGCAATAGCAACAATTTCATGCTTAACATAAGGAACTATAGCAAGTTCATCTTTATAAGCATAATTCATATTGGCATCATGGCCACAAGCATAGCAAGCATCAAGTTCATCAAAAAGGGATATTTCAAATGAATCCACGGGATCATAGCAATCATCATAGCATTCATCACGGCATTCATCCTTCGGTAAGCACAAAGGGTAATTAAACAATGTATGAGTTGAAGAGTTACTCTCATTAGAAGGTGGGCACGGGTAGCTAATCCGCTCTTCCTTCGTTTGTTCTTCGCTCTCCTCCTCATCTTTTTCATCTAATGAGCTCACAGTTTCTCGAGCATGCATCCCAAGCAAACCATTGCAATATTCTAATTTGATCCCATAAGTGTTCCCCTTTTTGAGACAAGCGATAATCCCTAAAGTACTCACGTTGATCCAACGTGTCTCCCATTATAAAGTGTAATGATGATTTCTCAGGATTATCAAAGGAGTAATTAACACGTCCCACATAACTAGCATCGAGGGTTTTAGCAGGTTCCCCATCTCCATGTAGCAAGTACCACTAAATTTTTTGGTGTTTCGTGTTCCATATCCATAACTAAAGATATAAAACAACTAATAACACAAAATAAAACAACTAAAACAGAAAATAAAAATTACTTAGTGATAAAGCAAACAAGCACACACGAGAATATTCACCCCACGCTATTGCTCCCCGGCAACGGCGCCAGAAAAAGGTCTTGATAACCCACAAGTGTAGGGGATTGTTTGTAGCCTTTTTCGATAAGTAAGAGTGTCGAACCCAATGAGGAGCTAAAGGTAGAACAAATATTCCCTCAAGTTCTATCGACCATCGATACAACTCTACGCACGCTAATGCTTGCTTTACCTAGAACAAGTATGAAACTACTTTGTAGGTGATAGGATAGTTTGCACTAATAACACTAGAAGTACTTTGCGGGAAATAAAACTACTAGTAAAAAGCAAGATAATAAAAGTTAGTTGTTTAATAGAAAGCTTTTGTCAAACAAGAAGGTTATTTGTCCCTAGTATAACTAGACCGGTAATCATTCTTGCAATTTTACATGAGGGAGAGGCATGAGCTAACATACTTTCTCTACTTGGATCATATGCACTTATGATTGGAACTCTAGCAAGCATCCGAACTACTAAAGATCATTAAGGTAAAACCCAACCATAGCATTAAGTATCAAGTCCTCTTTACTCCCATATGCAACAACCCACCTACACGGGTTTATGCTTCTGTCACTCAAGCAACCCACCATAGGCAAATCATGAACACATTGCAACACCCTACAGCGAGGATCCCTCACGTTTGCGCGATACAGAGGGCACCATAGGACAGCACCATAATAAAATATACAATCATACCAACCACGATTATCAATTAGCCCATAGGACAAAGCAGATCTACTCAAACATCATAGGATAGCCATATATCATTGGGAAATAGTATATGGAGTTGAGCACCATGTTTAAGTAGAGATTACAGTGGGAGAAGGGGAGTTACACCGCTGCATAGAGGGGGAGAGAGTTTGTGTTGACGGCGGCGAAGTTGTTGGAGTAGATCGCCGTCACGATGCTTGCCCCGGCGGCGTTCCGGCGCCACCGGGAGAGAGGGTGAGAGAGCCCCCCTCCTTCTTATTCTTCCTTGGCCTCCCCCTAGATGGGAGGATAGTTCCCCCTCTGGTCCATGGCCGCCATGTCGGCGAAGGCGCAGGAGCCCCTGCTAGATTGGATCTCCCTCTCTGTTCTCTTCTGTTTCGCGTTCCTGTTTTCTGGCCGAAAACCATTTCTTATATTCCTGGAGATCCGTAACTCCGATCGGGCTGAAATTTTGAGGGGATTTTTATCCAAAAATTAGCTTCCTTGCGGCCAAAGGAGGGCTCCAACCGACATACGAGGTGAGCACAACCCACCAGGGCGCGCTTGGGCCCCCTGACCGCGCCCTGGTGTCTTGTGGGGGCTGTGGGCCTCTGGTTGCATTGATTCCACTTCTCAAAATTCACAAATATTCCAAAAAAACTCCGTAAATTTTTATCGCGTTTGGACTTTGTTTGATATGGTAATTCTGCGAAACAAAAAACATGCAACAAATAGGAACTGGCACTGGGCACTGGATCAATAGGTTAGTCCAATAAATCATATAAAATGTTGCCAAAAATATGTGAAAGTTGTATAATATTGGCATGAAACAATCAAAAAGTATAGATATGATGGAGACGTATCACACAGTTCTCCAAAATTCCACCTTGGTGGCCCCGTATATCAATGAACACAAGAATATTCTACGCTCCAAACACCCGGAGCAGTCTGACGACTAGATTACACGTGAACACATGGGGACTTTCGGCGGTTGGTTGCAAACACATCTCATGAATGACGACAGTGTTCGAGATGAGCTGTACTTGTTGTCCAAATCACCATCTTCGACTATATTGACTTTCAAAGGGTACGAGATTAATGGGAATACATTTTACACGATCGCCCAAGATAAAAAGAGCACCAACCAAAATAGTGGTGTCCGCTTTGATGCAACAAACAACAATAGGGAAAAAGACACATATTATGGTTACATAGAGGAGATATGGGAACTTTACTATGGACCTGAATTATAGATACCTTTGTTTCGGTGCAAATGGGTCGATCTGACACGGGTTAAGGTAGACCCGAAGTACGGAATGACAACAGTGGATCTCAACAATCTTGGGTACGCAGATGAACCATTCGTCCTAGCCAATGATGTGGCGCATGTTTTCTATGTGAAGGACATGTCTACAAAACCAAAAAAAAAGGAAAGATAAGGAAGCGAATACATCATACGGTGAGCCAAAGCGCCACATAGTTCTTTCAGGGAAAAGAAACATCGTGGGAGTGGAGGACAAGACAGACATGTCAGAAGATTATGAAAAGTTTCATGAAATTCCTCCCTTCACAGTGAAGACTGACCCAAGCGTCCTGTTAAATGATGAAGATTGTCCTTGGTTACGGCACAAAGGGACACACGCGAAGAAAAAGAGATAGGCCAGTTTGTACACGAAGTGCATCCAGTTTTTGCCGTAACCCTCTCAACTTTTTAGCACATGCTATGTGTGTGAAATGATGATACCATGCCAAGTTTCAACCTTTTCAGAGTTCATTTGTACCGCTTTTCAATTTCAGGGTCATTCAGCGCAAAAAATCATTAAATGCATGAAAAATAGCAAATGAAGTTAGAAATGTTTGAAATTTGAGGATGTGGCTTTGAATGGTGCATATTGAATGCAAAAAAAGTCGGGAGTTGAAATAAGTTTAAAAAAATGGAATGCCTTTGTAAAAGATGAGTTTTCGTCCGAAACCCTCATACTTCGAAGGAGATGGTCCAGTTTGTACACGAAGTGCATCCAGTTTTTGCCGTAACCCTCTCAACTTTTTATCACATGCTATGTGGGTGAAATTATGATACCATGCCAAGTTTCAACCTTTTTAGAGTTTATTTGTACTTCTTTTCAATTTCAGGGTCATTCAACGCAAAAAAAATCATTAAATGCATGAAAAATAGCAAATGAAGTTAGAAATGTTTGAAATTTGAGGATGTGGCTTTGAATGGTGCATATTGAATGCACAAAAATTCTGGAGTTGAAATAAGTTAAAAAAATGAAATGCCTTTGTAACAGATGAGTTTTCGTCCGAAACCCTCACACTTCGAAGGAGATGGTCCAGTTTGTAGACGAATTGCATCCATTTTTTGCTCTAACCCTCTCAACTTTTTATCACATGCTATGTGAGTGAAATGATGATACCATGCCAAGTTTCAACCTTTTCAAAGTTCATTTGTACTGCTTTTCAATTTCAGGGTCATTCAACGCAAAAATAATAATCATTAAATGCATGAAAAATAGCAAATGAAGTTAGAAATGTTTGAAATTTGAGGATGTGGCTTTGAATGGTGCATATTGAATGCACAAAAAGTCTGGAGTTGAAATAAGTTTAAAAAAATGAAATGCCTTTGTAACACACGAGTTTTCGTCCGAAACCCTCATACTTCGAAGGAGATGGTCCAGTTTGTACATGAAGTGCATCCAGTTTTTGTCGTAACCCTCTCAACTTTTTATCACATGCTATGTGGGTGAAATGATGATACCATGCCAAGTTTCAACCTTTTGAGAGTTCATTTGTACTGCTTTTTAATTTCAGGGTCATTCAGCGCAAAAAAAATATTAAATTTATGAAAAATAGCAAATGAAGTTAGAAATGTTTGAAATTTGAGAATGTGGCTTTGAATGGTGCATATTGAATGCACAAAAAGTCTGGAGTTTAAATAAGTTTAAAAAAATCAAATGCCTTTGTAACAGATGAGTTTTCGTCCGAAACCCTCATACTTCATAGGAGATAGTCCGGTTTGTACACGAAGTGCATCCAGTTTTTGTCGTAACCGTCTCAACTTTTTATCACATGCTATGTGGGTGAAATGATGATACCATGCCAAGTTTCAACCTTTTCAGAGTTCATTTGTACTGCTTTTCAATTTCAGGGTCATTCAATGCAAAAAAATCATTAAATGCATGGAAAATAACAAATGAAGTTATAAATGTTTGAAATTTGAGGATGTGGCTTTGAATGGTGCATATTGAATGCAAAAAAAGTCTGGAGTTGAAATAAGTTTAAAAAAATGAAATGCCTTTGTAACAAATGAAGGTATAAAACTAAAAGAGTTAAACAGAATCTGGTTTTGATGAAAAACCCTATTTAAACTAAAAATTCCCATATTGAACATAATGATAAAACATACTAATATTAAACAACAAAAAAACAATCACTCAAAAATCTAATTTTAAACTAAAGTTATTCACCAACTAGTGATTCACACAAATTTCAAAAGAATTCAAATTTAAACTATTCAAATATGAAAACTACTCACACTAACACAAAGTTTATAATTTTTTTGACCTAAAGCAAAAAGATTCATTCAAAAACTATAAATATTCTAAAAGTTATTCCAAATCTAAAAACAGAAACTGTCTTGTTTAGAAAAACAAAACAAAACAAAAAATTGAAAATAGACATTTAGTACCGGTTGGTGGATCCAACCGGGACTAAAGGTCCCTCCCCGCGCGGAATTTGGGCCGTCGAAAAGGAGACCTTTAGTCCCGGTTGGTGGCTGCAACCGGGACTAAAGGGGTGCCTTTAGTCCCGGTTGGAGCCACCAACCGGGACTAATGGTCTGTGTATATAAGCAGGATTTAGCAAATTCTTCCCCCAACCTCCCATTCTCCCCCGACGCCGACGCCCTGCCCCGACGCCGCCAGGCTACGGAGCTCGCCGCCGCCCCCGAGCCCGTCCTCGACGTCGCCACCCCCGACGCTGGCCGCCCGCGCCTCCTTCACGAGCCCCGACGCCACCCGCGCGCCTCCTCTGCCCGTCGTCGACGTCGTCGCCACCCCCGACGCCGCCCGCGCGCCTCCTCTGCCCGTCCTCGTCGACGTCGTCGCTGCCCCCGACGCCAGCTGCCGCCCGTGCCTCCTCCCCGAGCCCCGACGCCGCCTGCGGGCCTCTCCCCGGCACTGCCTTGCCCCGCCCGCCGGTGAGACCCGGCCGCCACACTTTGCATTTTTTTCAGTTTTTTTCATGATAGATAGATAGTTAGATGATAGATATATAGATGATGATGATGATGATGATGCTGATGATTGTTAGATGATGATGATGATAGATGATGATTTTTAGATGACGATGATTGTTAGATGATGATGATGATGATTTTTAGATATATGATGATGATTGTTAGATGATGATGATGATGATTGTTAGATGATGATGATGATGATGATGATGATGATGATGATTGTTAGATGATGATGATGATAGATGATGATTTTTAGATGATGATGATTGTTAGATGATGATGATAGATGATGATGATGATTAGTTAGATGATGATGATGATGATGATTGTTTCATGATAGATAGATATATAGTTAGACCCGTGCTACAAGAACTACCTGACAGATAATACATCGCACCTACTACGATGCCCGGCCCCTCGTCGTCGACTCGACGGCGACAACCTGCTTGAGAGGTGCCATGTCCGGGACTGGGCTCCGCCGGGCTGGCACTGGGAGGTGCTACCTTCCGGGGCGCGCACCTTGGTGTGGAATCAGGCACCCGTCGTCGACCCGGAGGTTCTTTGGTGGCGGTCGCGTGGACCACTATCGGTGCGGAGGGAGCCGGCCCCCGTGGAGGAGGTACATCGCCGTGTCAGGGAGGAGGACGAGCACGTCCGACGCTACATGGCTGCGTTGGACGCCAGGTTCTCCAATACCTGGCAGGTTCTTCAGGGATCTCACCCGAACTATGATCCTGTGATGGTTCCTTCTCTTTGGGTGTCGCCCGCCCGCCCGCGTTGTATTCGAGCTATAATATTCGAGCTGTAGTAGTGATGTTATATGATAATATTCGAGGCGTATTAGTGATAATATTTGATGATGAATTAACTGGATTATTCAAGATATATTAGTGATATTATATGATGATGTTGCTAAAAAATATTAATGCATTATAATTTGAATACTAAATTGTTTTATATATCTTTCTTATGGATTAGTTAAAGCTATGGACGGTAGCGGCAGAGACCATGAAGAGGATCTCTTTGAGATGATACGGCACTCCGAAAACCCAGAGATTGAACTAGATGATACGATCCAATATTTGAACGAGTCTGGTGAGGGAATTGAGGAAGGAGAACCAAGAGACAAAGGGCACACAAATAATGATGACGAAGGAAATGTTCTTCAATTAACGAAGTCCGGGGAGGTATATGTATATAAATATATATAAGGCCTCTGGTGATCATTACATGTATTAATTGATTTGTATATATATATATGTATATATATTAACGAATCTTTCTTATTTTAGCCCTCCGGATCGAGCAAATCTTCTACAAGGGTTAAACGAGGCCGGGCCAAAAAGTTGGACGCTGGCATAAAGTTCAACATCGATGTAATCAGAGCAGATGACGAACCGATTGCTCCTAAAAAGAATGCGGACAAATTTACAGCTCAATGCGGAGTTATTGTTAGGGACCAAATCCCGATCACCGTTCAAGAATGGAATAAGCCAAAGGAAGGTCGACGAGTTAGTTTTGTTGATGAAAGAGCAAAAAATACACTTTGGGAGACGCTCATGTCACATTTCACACTACCAGAGAGTTTGACAGATCTCCAACGGGAGAAAGTCAAGAAGTGTGCTCTTAAGAAGATGGCCATACAATTCCAGACTTTTAAGAAAAGATTATGGGCCAAATACGTCAATGAAGGAAAGAAGACTCCACAATTCACTGGACAACTAGAGAAGTTAAAAGATCAGTGGGACTTATTTGTGGAATACAAGGAATCAGAAGCAGCTAAGGAACGGTCGAGGAAGAACAAGATAAATACTGACAAAAAACAGCATCACCATGTTCTGGGGACAGGTGGCTACAAGGCTGGGTTGCCTAAGTGGGATGAATCTGAGGCAAAGATGATTGCCGCAGGGGTCACTCCAAAAACAGTTGGTTGGCCCGAAAGGTGCAGGACTTGGTTTATGAGCATGGGGGAAAGTTGGACCCAAAGACAGGGGAGATTATTGAACTGGCAAGTCTTAAAGAAGCCTCGGACGCTTTACTTAAAGCAATAGAAGATGCTCGAACGGGGGTGTTCCAGCCCGAGAGAGAGAACGATGAGCTTACACGCGCCCTCAAGAATCCTGAACACCCGGGACGAACGCGAGGCAAAGGCCTTGTTCCGTGGTTTGAGGGGTTTGCGGACTGGAACAAGACTTACACAAGCCGTGCGAGAAAGAAGAAGCAGGAACTAGACCGGATTCAAATGGTAGAATCAAAGAACGCGGAGTTGGAACGCAAATACATGTTGCAACAGGAGCAGATCAACAAACTTAGCCAGCTAAGCGCGTCTCAGCGATAGGAGCAACCAGATCCAACATTGGATGGTACCATTCCATCATCTATGCCGAAAAGCAGCGTGGGTTCCACGGGGGTCCCGGCCGATGATGCACTGCTGGCTCGCTACCCCGTGGATGATATCCAAGAGACGACACCTTGTGAGCTACATGAAAATGAAGAACATATCGATGAAGGTGGCGGACGGCTATGCTTTACCGAATCCACCTGAAGCAACCATCCACAGCAATCCGATTCCACCTGGCTATGCTCGTGTCGGGGTGGATGCAGTTCTGTCGGGATATGACTCACTAGACCTTGACTTTCCTGGAGGTGAAGGGGAGCGTACACTAGGAGAAGTCATACGGTGTCTCATTGTATGGAGAAAGGAATGCATCGTGTTTCCAAACTCGATGCCAAGGCCACCGACTCCTCCTCCAAGTCCGCCGCGTCAGCCGAATCCACCCCACCCCGAGATGGAGCACAGCGCGAGTCCGCCACGTCAGCCGAATCCACCCCACCCCGAGACGGAGCCTAGCACGAGTCCGCCGCGACCGTCGAATCCACCCCACCCCGAGACGGAGCCGAGCGCGATTCCGCGATATCGATCTGCGCCGCATCAGCCGACTCCAAAGCGGAAGAGAGCACCAAAGAATAAAGCCGATCCTCCTGCCAAAAAGAAGCTAGCTTACGAGATGACTGAGGAGGAAACCGATCTCGAAGTGGCTGCCCAACTGCGGGCCCATTTTGGACCGAAACCGCCCCGCCGCCAAAGGACAAAATACCAGAGAAAGTTGTACAACACTTTTTGGATTGTGCTAAACCGGTTGTGGAGAAAAAGCAATTAGACTATGATCGCAATATTAGCAAGTCATATCATCAACAAAAAAAGCAGCAGTCGCGGAGTACATGTAGTAATAAATGCGGGAAAATTGTTCCCCAGCTCGGAGAACAGGAAGTGCAGTCGATCCCCCCGCTCAAGGTGAGTACCTACAAGGCGATAACCGACGCCGATAAAAAGAAGGCTAGAGAGATCGGTATCACTGTTGAAGAACTCCTAGGCATGGAGGCAATCCCCACGACGGATGAGAAGGACCTAACATGGAAATATGTCCCCGGGAAGCCTCTGGTCAGTCCTGAAGCGGAGAAGCTTCTGACAACGCAAATGCACAGCTTGCATGAGTGGTACCTGAGAGAAGTAAAGGTCAGGCGAGAGAGCCTCATGGTGAAAGTCAAGCCAGAGCATTACTACCATGGTAAAGATTTGTGGATTGAAAATGAAGAACTTTTTCAGTTATTCAAACAAGACACACTCGATAAATCTCTCGTCACTTGCTATTGTCTGTAAGTGATCTGTTTCTGTAATTTAAGTCTCTAGCTCAGCTCGTTCATTGCCTGTAATTAATTGTCCTCACTATATTCTTTTGTGTGGTATTATGCAGAATGAAGATTTTTGAATTGAATAGAGATGGAGTCCATAGCATTGGGTTCATTGACCCAAATACCGTTAATGAAGAGGTGTTAACTACGTTCGAAAAAGACACAGAGGAAAGCTTGCTAATGTTTTTGAAGAGCCTATATACCAAACCAGAAATACTACTTCCTTACAACTTCAGGTGAGTGTTACTGTCTTGTACTACACATTCTATTTTTGCTTACTCGATGTTAAGTGTGTAGTTGAATCCACAATGCATGCCCGCTTATACAAACGTGTGCACAGATACCACTGGATCCTGCTAATCATTAGAGTTAACGAGGGAACTATTGAAGTACTGGACTCACTAAGTAGAGACTCTAAGGAATACAAAAACATGTATTTGATGCTCGACAGGTAATTTCAATCATTATCGCACTATGTCGACCTCTTTAGTTCATTTCTTGATATCAAGTAATTAATAGATCCTTTATTCATTTTCTTTGCCGGGAAGGGTTTGGAAAAAGTTCACCAAAGAGATTGACGGTGAATGGAAACCAGAGCTGAGATGGCGACGGTCCAAGGTAATTATAATTAAGTAGTACTAGCTACGTCCGCGCATCGATCTCTTTAATTCTAGTTTCAATAACCATTATCATGCTTGATTATTATATGATTGGATTCTATTCTCGTAAAGTGTTTGAAGCAGAAACAGGGGACTAATTTATGTGCATACTACGTTTGCGAGAACATTCGCTTTATAACCGAAAAGAACGCAGATGCAAGACATCATTGGGTACGTAAACACTATTCACATTTTTTTTATCATGATCTAATATATATACACACAACTAATATATTCATATTGATCTACTTCTTTAAAGATAGTGTCGATGCGGGATAGGCTCCTAGCAACGGACCGCATACGAGCAATTCAAGAGGAAATTGCGGGATTTTTGCTTGAGCAGGTCATATCTCCCGACGGAGAATACCATTTGGTGATCACCTAATGTCTGCATGTAATGATCTGCAAATTGTATGAGAAATTGTATATACCAAATTGTATATATATATATATATATATATATATGTGTGTGTGTGTGTGTGTGTGTATGCATGGTCGTACGGGAGAAATTCTATGATATATGATTGGTTCTATGAGAAATTCTATTGTATATATGCATAACATGTACAATATGTAGTAGCGTAAAATATGTTTGAAATGAAAAAATTAAATGGAAAACACAAAATGAAAATGAATAATAAACAATAAAGCCTAAACCCCGGTGCGTGCTGCCGGTCACGTGGCGGGGATTTAGTCTCGGTTCATGGCCAACCGGGACTAGGGGGGGGGGGGGGCTTTAGTCCCTATTTATTAGTCCCGGTTGGGGAACCGGGACTAAAGGCCCTTCCCAACCGGGACTAAAGGCCGGTTCTGTACTAGTGACGTACTATATTGATGCTACAATACCACATGGTTACTTTATTTTTTCTAGGTGGTGGAAGGGTGCACGGAATTAATATGTTTTTTTTAGACCATTGTTGCTGATTGATTTGAAAGCTCATTGGTCCGGTTAAATTCGTAAATTAAATTCAAAACTAAATACCTCAACTAAACGAGGGAGCTTCAAAATTAAAGAACATATATAATTAAAAGAATAGAATGAAAGAGCTCCTTGGCAAAATTATTGACCCGATCAAAATCGGGCATCTCAATCCTAAATTGAAGACCTCAATTAATTGTGAGGCATTGAAAATTAGAAAGCATAAAGTGTCATATAAAAGAATTGAATGAGATAGATTTGACAAATTGTTGACACCGTCAAAATCAGGTGACCCAATTTCAACTGAAGATCTCAATTAAAATGTGAACTCATTAAAATTAGAAAGCTTAGTGTTACAGAGGATTGAAAGATTGGTTTGACAAATTGTTGACCTCATCAAAATTAGATGACCAAATTTTAATTGAAGACCTCTATTGAATGTGAAATCTTTAAAATTAGAAAGCTTAGGGCCAGTTCTTTTGTAGCTTATTTTGGGCTGTGGAAATAAGCTGCCCCTACCCAACTTATTCTAGAAACTCAAATTAAAATTTTATTTTAGAAGCCTACTAGTTAACCTTTAATCAGTAGGCTTTTAAAATAAAATATTATGTTGTGCTTCTAGAGTAAACTGGGTAGGACTCGCTTGTGTTATACGGAGTAGTAGAGAGGATGGATACTCCTAGCTATCCCGCCCGCGGAAATGTAAGAGAAGCCCAGATAAAAGCCCAGCATGCTCGACGGCCCGGTCCGAGTAAGTTGACCAGCCCACCAGTAGTGAGCGGAGGAGGAGGAGGAGGAGGAGGAGGCAGTACAAGTAGCACTTGTCTTCTCCCCAATGCCTCTCTCCACACCACAACCCGCCGCCACCGCCTGCTGGGAGGGGATTAGAAATCGTGCATCGTAGGGTTGCGCAAATCGCCTCCTCCAGCAACCAATCCCCTCCCTCCCCTCGCCTCGAGCTATCTACCTATCCCGACCCCGATCCGCTGCCATGGTGTCCGATGCCAGCAAGAAGAAAGCCGCGCAGAAGAAGGCCGCCGCCGCCGCCAAGAGGGGAGCCAAGTCCAGCGCCGCTGCCTCATCCTCGTCGGCGTCGTCAGCGGCCGACAAGGCGGCCAATGGCATAGCGGCGCTTAACTTATCCGATCGGACATGTACCGGGGTCCTGGCTTCGCATCCGCTCTCCCGTGATATCCACGTACGTTAAGATCCGATCCCCTTTCCCTTCTTGTTGCTATTCAACCATCGTTACAAACTTTTTTTCTTCTCTCGCCGCACGGATAGTTCCACCACCCAGTGATAGAACGAAAGAGAAAGTAAATCCTCGTCGTTCATCGCCAGATGTAATATACCTATATTGAGCGATGAACAGATTGCTAGATCCATGTTAAATCACTCGTGATTTCCTGGCTCTCTATATATGACCCATTCATCTTTTCCTCGATGTGGAAGAGTGGTCGTATTAGCCACTTTCCTAGTCCGTTGTATCCTGGAACCTATCTCGTACCAATATTATGTATATGTATCTACGCAAGAAAAATATTATGTATATGTACACAAGAAAATAATACTCCAGTGTGTATGCCAAATATGCTGGATGTGGGGCCATGACTACATAGTTCTACAATGTGAATATCTGATCTAGCATCGTCTCCGCCCCTCCTTCATGCCAGTTGATTCCTTTAATACTTTGTTGATTTCCTAATATAGTATTTGTATGTTGCAGATTGAGTCTCTTTCATTAACATTTCATGGACATGATCTTATTGTGGATTCAGAATTGGAGCTTAACTATGGGAGGTATAGTTTATACATCCGTTTATTTCCATTTAATTACAACCATGTATCCTTCTGGAGCACTTAATTGATGGTTTTATTTAACCTCAGGCGGTATGGTTTGCTCGGCTTAAATGGTTGTGGAAAATCTACCCTTCTCACAGCAATAGGCTGCAGGGAACTCCCCATTCCTGAACACATGGACATACATCATCTCACCCGTGAGATTGAGGCTTCTGACATGTCTGCGCTGCAAGCTGTTATCTGTTGTGATGAAGAAAGAGTCAAGTTGGAAAAGGAAGCTGAAATTTTGGCTGCACAGGTTAGCTATTGGACTTCTATCTTTGTATTTGCTCATTGTCTGCCTTTCATCTGGGTCTATGTAATTTCTTACACTTGCTGCTGACTATTTTAGGATGATGGTGGCGGTGAAGCTTTGGATCTTGTATATGAGCGGTTAGAAGCAATGGATGCATCAACTGCTGAAAAGCGTGCTGCTGAGATATTGTTTGGTCTAGGTTTTGACAAGCAAATGCAAGCAAAGCTGACTCGAGATTTTTCTGGGGGTTGGCGTATGAGGATTGCGTTGGCAAGGGCACTGTTCATGAATCCGACCATCCTTTTGCTTGATGAGCCAACCAACCATCTTGGTGAGTATGAAACGAATGAAAGCTGCACTTGAACATATATGTTAAGTGGAAATAATGTGTTCTTTTTGTATTGCTGGCACTACTACATATCTTGTTGCTCTTACATATAAGAGCTTCTAGTGGACTTTCTCCCAAATAGCTTGGTGTGTTGTGCTTACTTTTGAAAGCAACCTGATTTTTTTTTCTTTCATTTTTGCCTTTGTTTGCAGATCTTGAGGCTTGTGTCTGGCTGGAAGAGAAATTAAAGAATTTTGAGCGTATACTTGTTGTTATCTCACATTCCCAAGATTTCCTAAATGGAGTGTGCACAAACATCATCCACATGCAGAACAAGACCCTCAAGTTATATACTGGAAATTATGACCAGTATGTTCAAACTCGCTCTGAGCTTGAGGAGAATCAAATGAAGCAGTACAAATGGGAACAGGAACAGATAGCTAATATGAAGGAGTACATTGCACGATTCGGTCATGGATCTGCGAAGCTTGCTCGTCAGGCTCAGAGCAAAGAGAAGACTCTTGCAAAGATGGAGCGTGGTGGTCTCGCTGAGAAGGTTGTCAATGACAAGATTCTTGTTTTCCGCTTTACAGATGTTGGCAAACTCCCACCACCAGTGCTGCAGTTTGCCGATGTCACATTTGGGTACACTCCGGATAATCTCATCTACAAGAACCTTGACTTTGGTGTTGACCTCGACTCGAGAGTTGCACTGGTCGGTCCCAATGGGGCAGGTAAGAGCACACTTCTGAAGCTCATGACAGGTGACTTGTCTCCGTTGGATGGCATGGTCAGACGCCACAACCACCTACGCATTGCACAATTCCACCAACATCTCACTGAGAAGCTGGACCTGGACATGCCGGCCCTGCAGTACATGATGAGGGAGTACCCTGGGAATGAAGAGGAGAAGATGAGAGCTGCAATTGGCAAGTTTGGCCTGTCAGGAAAGGCACAGGTGATGCCAATGAAAAACCTGTCTGATGGGCAGAAGGCCCGTGTCATTTTTGCTTGGCTGGCATTTAGGCAGCCACAGATGCTGTTGCTTGACGAGCCGACAAATCATCTTGACATTGAGACCATCGACTCACTTGCTGAGGCACTGAAGGAATGGGACGGGGGGTTGGTCCTGGTGAGCCATGACTTCAGGCTGATCAATCAGGTTGCGCAAGAGATCTGGGTCTGCGAGAACCAGGCGGTTACTAGGTGGGAAGGTGATATCATGGATTTCAAGCAACACTTGAAGAAAAGGGCTGGCCTCTAGATTTCCTGTCTGTTCCTTCTGCCGGCTCTTTGGAGATCTATAGACAACCCAAAGTTTTGCCTATGTATCAGAAAAGTTCCCATCATTTAGAGTGACTACAAGTATTGAGTACTACTGTATCGACTTATAACTTATCTTCTGTACGCTATTTTATAACCAGATGATCCTTATTTAATTTTCCTATCTTTGACATTGTTGATCCATGATGGTTTGTTTTGCTCTGGGGTTCTCAAAGATTTTAAGATTTTCATTTTATTAAGGTGACGAAATGTTGGATCAGACATATTTCATTCAATTGTTATCTTTTTTATATTTGTACAGTTTTTACGCCTGTCACACCCTTAATTGTATCCCTTCTTCGAACCTGCATCTTGGTCGTATCTCATTTGAGACGACGGACTTCCAAGTATACTCGCAAGAAGAGGCTTCATTATTCAAAATATACTCCTTATAAAAAAACCAAATTTTAAGGGCCTGATGTCAGGTATTTAGGAGTTTGGCCGGAACGCCCTCATCAGCGTCCATCGCGACGCACGGTTTTTTGGGAACGACTTGGATAGAATCTGAGCTTGCTGTACAAAAATAGAAGAAAACATCTTAGATCGTCGGATCAGAGATTGATGGCACAAGTCTGGATGATGGCACAGGTCTGGATGGAGGGATCTTTGCACAAAATTTGCAAAAAGGTCCAACGCTACAAGCTAATTTGGTTTCGCTGTCCTCCCTATTCTGTACCAAATCCCCCACACAGCGACGCCACGGGATCAAAAATTTATCGGCGGCGGTTGCGGCGGCGGCGGCCCAGATCCTAAGCCAAGGTGGGCGGACACGCACAACAAAGATGCCGATCCATCTCCTCTACGATGGCTCCTAACCATTTCGTCGCCGGTGGCGCAGTTTGAGGTAGATCAGGCTCCCAGATCAGCTCGCCGCTGGTGGCGCAGTTTGAGCTAGACCAGGCTCCCAGATCAGCTCGCCGCCGTGCTCTTCCACCCCCACCCCCTGCCCCTCTCGCGATTCAGCAGTAGCTCGGTGGTCGTGGATCCTCGCCTCTTCTGGTTCTGCGAACAGGCCACCACGGTTCTCCGTTCTTCAGGTAAATAGAAATGTTACTCCGTCTATTAGCTATTAGATTGATACTACATCTCTATTGTTGTATATTCTTTCTACTTGCTAATGTCGAATCTGTCCATTTTGTTGCTGAGTAGCAACAGAAGAACAATGAACAGTAGCCCGACTACAATGGAAACTAATCCGTTCAGGGGTGATGCTTATGTTCGTTGGATTCTTATTTTATCCAGCAGCACCATGTTGATTACTGATATGGCTTAGTTATGGTATTTGTGTGTTGCTACTGGCTCATGGAAAGCTTGTGTTGGCTTCAATGGCTACTTCAGACGTAGCAGCAAAACTAGCTATTCCGAGAGATGCACTAGTACACAAAGTAGGCTGCTCTGGCTTCGTTGATTCTTCAGCTGCAAGCCAAAACGCACGCACGTGAGACACAATGGATTTTTTCTTTTTTCTCTCTCTCTCTCTCTCCATGCAAAGATACATATGCTGATGCATGGATATATACGTGCCCGTGCAACCGACTTGTGCAACTTCGAATCTATTTCAAACTGATTGCTTTCCTAATCTAGTCACATGGTCGCGTTGCTCACTTGGACTCCTATAGGAAACAAACAACTATTCTCTACGGACAAGTTTGTTAATTTACAATTGGCCATATACCCATCATACCCAAACTCTTTATTTTGTATGCAGAAAGGGAATATGTACTGTAATTACCAACACTCCACATAATAAATACTCATGCACTTTATACTAGTTCAACTCTTGATTCTGGTCAAGTAAAATGTAATTGCTCTAGTAAAAATTGCTGTTGAAGTTTTAAATCCGAGAAGCAAGTATTATCAGTGCTAGCTCAGTATTTCTATGCACATGAATATTTTCTTGTCCTTCTGTTTAACATGTTCTAAGAAGCAAATGACAAAACAGTAGAGGTTTGTGCTTCTTCTCGCTTCGAAGACTACCACTTATTTGTCTTGCTATGACTGCTCAACTAGGTTGATTGGAACGATTAGGCATACATAGATCATTTACCAAAGATACGTGTGACTTCCAGTTTACTGACCTATGGTATCGTTAGAGCAAGGATGTTTGTGATTTGTTACTAATCCTTCGTCCATGACATGAGCCTATCTGGCATCTTGCTCATTTATATTTTCCCGTGTTGTTGTGGTTTTATTATTATTACAAGGTATAATATAATGCATGCCATCATGTTTGTTGCTTATAGCTATCAAATTTGAATAATAATTTGCATCTGGAGGGTAGTCATAAACTCCCTTTACATTTCTCAATGCCGCTTATTTGTCGTTCATTTATGATTTTAACTAATCCTGAAATTGTAGGTCTATAATGGAATAATGAACTATTCTGCAACAATACTTGTACTCTCTCTGTTAGACATATCCAACTATCACATGCCATTTTATTTGATTTGATTTGAAAACTTCCCGGTAGAAGCTGGAAAGCCAACTTGACCTACAAAGTTATCCTGATTGGTTACATATGTATTAATATGTTTGAGGAATTTCATCCTAAGGTTGACATATAGATTATGTATCCTAGGTTGGAGTACCGAATGAAGCTGAACATATATAATGATTGTCTCTCTTCTCAAGATATGCTATTTGGTATATGTTTCTGACTGACACCTATTTACTTGGTGTGTTTACCTAGGTAGATCGAACTGATCAAGTGTATAGGAGTCCATGGAGGTTGTCATCTCTCCCAGCATGAAGCTCGATTACCAGGAAGCACTAACACGAGGCAAAATGATAATTTCGGTCTGTACCAGCAAGATGCTTGTTGGGTGATGATAATTTCAGTCTTTACCACTTGGTCTTGCTGGCCATATACTAAAAATGATATGCATGCCTCATGTACTCAAGTACTCAAATGCTTGTTGAGCACTGATAATTTCAGTCCTTAATTTGCTCTACTTCCAGTTTGATATGTACGTGTGGTTCTGCTTGCCTCTTGTGATGTGTTCTCATGTACTCAAGTACTAGAATGCTTGCAAAGCAGCGGTAATTTTAGTCATTTATTTGATCTACTTCCATTTTGACATGTACGTGTGGTTCTACCTGCCTCTTGTGATGCGTTCTCGTGTACTTGAGTACTAAAGTGCTTGCTGAGCAGGGATAATTTCAATCCTTAAATTGCTATATTTCAAGTTTGACATGTACGTGTGGTTCTACTTGATCCGGGATGGCTTATTATCTCATGTGCTAAAATATTTGTGATATATATTGACATTTTGATAGAGGCGAAGGTGTCCCGTCTTTCGATGAGATGGTGGCTATCGTTTTGGTGGAAGTCGACTTTCACGATCCGACTACAAACATGCAAAGACGCCGCGCCTTAGCAATCGCTAAACCAACTCCGAGAGGTTATTGACCACGCCGGAGCACGATCAACCTGACCACGAAGGTCTATTTCCTGCACGCAAACGAAGAACAAGCAAGAAACTAATATTGCAATCTGGATATTGCGAATAAAAGAGGAAAGCTTTATTGATGAACTGGGGTTCTGTGACGTCTTGGTCTGGTCGTGGAACACAAACGAAGGACGTGAAGTTGCAGCTATGGCGAACTTGTAATCTAAACAAAACCCAAGTCTAAAACTATGCCCTAAGGGCTGTATATATGGGGGAATAGAGGGGAATTTCGTGGCCCCTTGGAGGAGGGGTCCGAAACCAGCCCTAACTCCATTTCCCCACACATACAGACTCTAAAAACAGCCTAATAAGTGGTATTTAGAAATTACATGGGCCTGGCCCAAAAAAAGGTGACGCAACACCTATATTAGCCTATGGACGAAATTTATGAAGTGGCATCTTGTATATTTCGTCCAAGCCTCCAAGCACTCCTTATGGTGGCTTCAAAGTGCGAAAATCACCACTGGAAACTCCGTTGTTCCTTCCCGCGCGCGCACCTTCTCCCCCATGCTTGATCCCGCTCCAATGGCCATCCTTCTTGTCCATGCTAGGTCCTTCATTCATAAGTAAAAAAAAAGTATCTAATTTAGGCAGCATCATATGTTCATGAACATTAGAAGGATTTCCAAGAAACGAAAGTACCTGATAATTTAGTTGGCGTGCGCGGGCTCTAGTAACTGGTCCAATATGTGTAGCTGGTGGGGATGTGGGTGTAACATTAGTAGGGATGTCCTCATCATCCTCCCCTTCTTGAACTGAAGTCGTCCTCGACGGAAGCTCATCATCCTCACCCAAATAAGGCTTCAAATCTGCAATGTTAAAAGTGGGACTAACCCCAAAATCTGCAGGCAGCTGAAGTTTATATGCATTATCATTTATTTTCTCTAACACCTTGAAAGGACCATCAGCACGTGGCATTAGCTTCGACTTGCGCAATTCAGGAAACCTATCCTTACGCAAATGTAACCAAACAAGATCTCCAGGTGCAAAGACAACATGTTTTCTACCCTTATCTCCAGCAAGTTTATATTTAGCATTCATACGCTCAATGTTCTCCTTAGTTAACTCAAGCATCTTTAATATCAATTCAGCACGTTCTTTAGCATCAAAATTGACTTTCTCCGAAGATGGAAGAGGCAACAAATCAATAGGTGCACGAGGTAAGAAACCATACACTACTTCAAAAGGGCACATCTTAGTAGTAGAATGCAGCGAACGATTATAAGCAAATTCAATATGAGGCAAGCATTCTTCCCACATTTTTAGGTTATTCTTCAAAACAGCCCTAAGCATAGTAGACAATGATCTATTCACTACTTCAGTTTGTCCATCAGTTTGGGGGTGACATGTAGTACTAAAAAGCAGTTTAGTCCCCAACTTAGCCCATAAACATCTCCAAAGGTGGCTAAGAAATTTAACATCACGATCTGAAACAATTGTATTTGGCACACCATGCAAGCGAATAATTTCACGAAAGAACAAATCAGCAACATGAGCAGCATCATCACTTTTATGACAGGGTATAAAGTGAGCCATTTTCGAAAATCTATCCACGGCAACAAATATGCTATCCCTCCCCTTCTTTGTTCGAGGTAAACCTAAAACAAAGTCCATAGATATATCCTCCCAAGGAACACTAGGTACAGGCAAAGGCATATATAAACCATGATGATTGAGTCATGACTTAGCTTTTTGACATGTAGTGCAGCGAGCAACAAAACGCTCAACATCCCGTCTCATCTTTGGCCAAAAGAAATGCGTAGCAAGTACGTCCTCCGTCTTCTTCACGCCAAAGTGTCCCATTAATCCTCCTCCATGCGTCTCCTGCAACAACAAAAGACGAACGGAGCTAGCTGGAATGCATAGCTTGTTAGCACGGAACACAAATCCATCATTAATGACGAACTTGTTCCATGTTCTCCCTTCTTTACAATTCTCCAACACATCTTTAAATTCAGCATCATGCATATATTGATCTTTGATGGTCTCCAAACCAAATATTTTAAAGTCAAGTTGTGAAAGCATAGTATAACGACGAGACAATGCATCAGCAATAACATTTTCTTTACCCTTCTTGTGTTTAATGACATAAGGGAAAGTCTCAATGAATTCAACCCATTTAGCATGTCTACGGTTCAGTTTTGCTTGACTTTTAATATGTTTCAAAGATTCATGATCAGAATGTATAACAAATTCTTTGGGCCATAAATAATGTTGCCATGTTTCCAAAGTCCGAACAAGAGCATATAATTCCTTATCATAAGTAGAATAATCCAGACTCGGCCCACTCAATTTTTCAGAAAAGTATGCAACAGGTTTACCATCTTGTAATAACACACCTCCTAATCCAATTCCACTAGCATCACATTCAAGCTCAAAAGTCTTATTAAAATCAGGAAGTTGGAGTAATGGAGCATGTGTTAACTTATCTTTCAATACCGTGAAGGCTTCTTCCTGTGCAGTACCCCAAATAAAAGGCACATCCTTCTTTGTAAGCTCATTTAGAGGTGCAGCAATGGTGCTGAAATCCCTCACAAAATGCCTATAGAAACCAGCGAGTCCAAGAAAACTCCTCACTTGTGTGACCGTGTTGGGCTGCGGCCAACTCTCAATAGCTTCAATCTTGGCTTTATCAACTTCAATTCCCTGTGGAGTAACAACATAGCCAAGAAACGATACTCGGTCGGTGCAAAAGGTGCACTTCCCAAGGTTACCAAACAAACGTGCATCACGTAGAGCAATAAAAACAGCACGTAAATGTTCCAAATGTTCCTCCAAAGATCTACTATAAATTAGTATATCATCAAAATAGACTACCACAAATCGTCCAATGAAAGCACGTAAAACCTCGTTCATTAATCTCATGAAAGTGCTAGGTGCATTAGTTAACCCAAAAGGCATTACTAACCACTCATATAATCCAAACTTAGTTTTAAATGCTGTTTTCCATTCATCTCCCAATTTCATACGAATTTGATGGTATCCACTATGCAAATCTACTTTGGAGAAAATTGTAGAGCCACTTAATTCATCAAGCATATCATCTAGCCTAGAAATAGGATGACGATAACGAATAGTATTATTATTAATGCCTCTACAATCAACACACATACGCGATGTACCATCCTTTTTCGGCACTAGAATAATAGGAATAGCACAAGGACTAAGAGATTCACGTATATAACCTTTGTCGAGCAGCTCCTGTACTTGACGCATAATCTCCTTTGTCTCCTCTGGATTGGTACGGTATGGTGCACGGTTGGGTAGCGATGCACCGGGAATGAAATCAATCTGATGCTCAATCCCTCGAATAGGTGGTAATCCCGGTGGCACGTCTTGTGGAAAGACGTCAGCGAATTCCTGCAAAATGTTAGCGACCGCAGGAGGCAAAGAGGGAGGCATGTCCTCGAATGAAAATAATACCTCTTTGCATACAAAAGCATAGCAAACAGATTTAGTAACATCCAAATCAGTAATATCAGATTTAGTGGCAAGTAAACAACCACTCTTCAGTTTTATTTCAGATGCAACACTAGATGATGGTTTATTATGCTTATTATGTTGCTCAAATTCCTTTGCCACAATCTGATTTTCACTCGCACTTTTCTTCGGTTTTGCTTTACTAGCTCTAGCAATGTCATCTTTCATAATATGTTCAGGAGACATAGGAAGCAAAGTTATAATTTTATCCTTATGAACAAGAGTATACTGATTTGTCCTACCATGGTGTACAGAATTTTTATCAAATTGCCATGGTCTACCAAGTAAAACGGAGCATGCTTGCATGGGTACCACATCACAATCAACATAATCAGAATATGTAGCAATACTAAAGTGTACACGCACAGTACGTGTTACCTTAACCTTGCCACTGTTGTTGAACCATTGGATGTAATAAGGATGAGGATGAGGTCTGGTGGTTAGAGACAACTTCTCCACCATCTCCATGCTAGCCAAGTTGTTGCAACTCCCTCCATCGATGATGACGTGAACAGAATGCTCCTTCACAACTCCCTTTGTATGGAACAAGTTGTGCCTCTGATTTTGCTCAGCCTGTGTAACCTGCACACTTAGAACACGTTGAGCAACTAAACTTTCATACCTGTCAGCGTAGTCAGCAGCCATGTATTGTGTCTCTTGTTCAGTCTCCTCTACACCTTGTTCTTCACTCGCAATAAGAGCCAGGGTCTCCTCATCATAATCACTAGCGGAGTCATATCCACCATCCTTAGTAACAATCATCACATGCTTGGAAGGACATTCTCTCGCATAGTGACCTCCACCCTTGCAACGACGACATATAACCTCATGTGTTTGCCCTGTGGATGCAATGGAAGAAGAAGAGCTCTGTGCAGGCCCGGAAGGTGTGCTCCTCACGGAGGGTGGGGCGGGGGCCTGTTTCCTGGTATCTCGGTTAGAGTTGGTGGCTAAAGTATGCGGTGTTGTAGCAGGACGAGTGGAAGTAGATGGGGTACGTGGTGTCCATGATGAAGTGTGACCTACAGAAAAATTAGTTCTCCCCAATGCCTGTCGATCCCGCACTTCACGTTCAGCTTTGCAAGCAAGACGGAATAAACGAGTGATAGTATTATACTCCTTATACTCTAATATAGTCTGAATATCTCTATTTAATCCACCCATAAAATGTGCAAGCATAGCTTCATTCTCCTCAACAATACCACATCTAATCATGCCAGTTTGTAATTCTTGATAATATTCTTCCACATAATTTTTTTCCTTGTCTTAAACGCTGCAAATTTTGAAGCAATTCACGTTGATAATATGGTGGAACCCAACGATTACGCATAGCAGTTTTCAACGCAGCCCAAGTAGTTGGGATATTAGCATGATGTATTCTACAATGTTCAGACCACCAAACACAAGCAAAACTAGTGAATGAACAAACAGCGGCAGTAACACGTCTATCCTCAGGATATTGTAAGCATGTAAAACGTTGTTCTATTTCTAACTCCCAAGTAAGATATATATCAGGAACATATCTACCATCAAATGTAGGAATATTTAATTTAAGTTTAGGGAGATGGTCATGATTTTGTACCTGAGGGGGTGGTGCAGCCCTACCATTGCGATCGTAGGCGCGTGGATGACCTGGTGCGTGCGGTGGTGGTTGCCCTTGGGGCTGATCTGGAGCAACCTCTCCCTCATCGTCGTGATCACCATCATAATTGTCATTCTGCTCAACGACAGTAGTAGCTGCAGCAGCCACAGAAGCCACAATAGTAGGAACAACACCAGAATATTGGCCTTCCTCGAGGGGCACACGTTGTGCGCGCCCCGCAAAATTCGGCCGACGTTGTTGTTGTTGTTGCTGAGTTATGACCGGTGCAGCTGGTGGTAGACGTGCAAGCACCTCATTGAACTTAGCGTCCAACTTCGTCTCGAACGTCTTCTCCAATCCATCTAGCTTCTCCATGGCCTCTCCAAGGCTGGTCACGAAGTCTTGTACCTGGTCAGCCATCATTTGCTGGAATTTGTCATGGAGCTCCTTGTTGGTCATAACCTCCCATTCGACCTCGTCAGCTTGTGATCCTGGCATGGTTAGCTACTATAGGAACACACAAGAATATGAACCTACAGACTACTAGGAAGTGATGGTGGTGGTGGTGTGTCACAAATCCGTCAAGCCAATCTCAATTTCTTACCAGTTCTTACCCAGCAGCAGGTGGTGATCGGCAACCGTTGTAGTCAAAACTCTCAAAGCTTGGATAGAGCGATTGCCAGGTGGTGTCAAACACACGACGTAGATGTATGTGAAGCTGGGAAGGCTTATAATATGGTAGCAAAAAGGGTCAGCAAAAATCAGTTCAGAGATGCAAAGCTGAAAAGACGCTCAACGACGGTACCGTGCTGGTCCAAGGCTAGACCGTGCTAGAGACGCGAGCCTAGAACACTAACAAAATCACGACACTATACGTAATCAAGGGAAGAGCACACTCTGATTTTTTTTTCGATTTTTTTGGCGCCTCTTTTTTTTTTGCGCTCTATTTTTTTTGCTCAGAAAATCACTATAATGGCGAGTGTCTCAAAACTCTTCCCGAGATGTATAAACAGGATAGGCACGAAAAAAATTTGAGTAATTTTTTTCTGGAGCGATTCGGGGCTGCGACGACCAAAAATTGCGACAAAAATCACTATGCTAGCGAGTGTCTCAAAACGCTCCGGAAGGTCTAAAATGATGATAGGGAAAAAATATTTTCACCTGCCGAAATTTTGGCCTAGAAAGTGCTCTGAAAAGCGTGCCAGACTCTTTTTTTTTCCGACACCTACCCAGGCAAGGAAACTCGAAAATAAAAACAAAGGGATCTCGAAATCAATCCGAATACCTAAGGAACTCGGATTAGAGGCGGATATATGATGGTGTATAAGGACTCGGATTGGTGGCGGATCTGTGGTGGTGGTATATGGACTCGGATTGGTGGCGGATCTGTGGTGGAGGTATATTGCAGCGATTAAGATGATGCGGTGGCAGCGTGACAAACTGTGACTAGAACTCGAAACTCTAAAAGACTAGACGCTAAGACCAGCAACTCGACACGACGATGCAACCGCAAATTCAGCAAAGCAAAATACTGAAAAGACTATGCAAAGGCTCAGATTGGTTCGGATAT
This sequence comes from Elymus sibiricus, assembly GCA_039707655.1. Taxonomy (NCBI): domain Eukaryota; kingdom Viridiplantae; phylum Streptophyta; class Magnoliopsida; order Poales; family Poaceae; genus Elymus; species Elymus sibiricus. The sequence goes on along the minus strand of CM077675.1, from coordinate 263,687,123 downwards.
GATGATCTAACCCTAATTTTTTTTGTGGCTTTTTCATGGACGGTAGGTATGAAGAACAGATGCAATCTATACTACGAAAAACTGGTAAATCTCACCGAGCAACCTGGAAATCTGATACCACTTGATAGAGGCGAAGGTGTCCCGTCTTTCGATGAGATGGTGGCTATCGTTTTGGTGGAAGTCGACTTTCACGATCCGACTACGAACGTGCGAAGACGCCGTGCCTTAGAAATCGCTAAACCAACTCCGAGAGGTTATTGACCACGCCGGAGCACGATCAACCTGACCACGAAGGTCTATTTCCTGCACGCAAACGAAGAACAAGCAAGAAACTAAGATTGCAATCTGGATATTGCGAATAAAAGAGGGAAGCTTTATTGATGAAGTGGGGTTCTGTGACGTCTTGGTCTGGTCGTGGAACACAAACGAAGGACGCGAAGTTGCAGCTATGGCGAACTTGTAATCTAAACAAAACCCAAGTCTAAAACGATGCCCTAAGGGCTGTATATATGGGGGAATAGAGGGGAATTTCGTGTCCCCTTGGAGGAGGGGTCCGAAACCAGCCCTAACTCCGTTTCCCCACACATACGGACTCTAAAAACAGCCTAATAAGTGGTATTTCGAAATTACATGGGCCTGGCCCAAAAATAAGGTGACGCAACACCTATATTAGCCTATGGACGAAATTTATGAAGTGGCATCTTGTATATTTCGTCCAAGCCTCCAAGCACTCCTTATGGTGGCTTCAAAGTGCGAAAATCACCACTGGAAACTCCGTTGTTCCTTCCCGCGCGTGCATCTTCTCCCCCATGCTTGATGCCACTCCAATGGCCATCCTTCTTGTCCATGCTAGGTCCTTCATTCATAAGTAAAACAAAAGTATCTAATTTAGGCAGCATCATATGTTCATGAACATTAGAAGGATTTCCAAGAAACGAAAGTACATGATAATTTAGTTGGTGTGAGCGGGCTCTAGTAACTGGTCCAATATGTGTAGCTGGTGAGGATGTGGGTGTAACATTAGTAGGGATGTCCTCATCACATTTCTTAGTGACCAAGATGTTCAACTCTCTTGAAAAATTAGTGGTGTCATGTAAATGTGTCTGGATTTCATGCAGTAACTATTTCCTTAGATTTTATATGATACCAGTTGTTTTAGACAGAGAGCAGATGGGCATTAGCACTGTTCATATCTACAAATGGTTGTATTTCACGAAGACTTGAGGTGCATACTGCAAATGTCCTATTTCATGTCTAACTGTTCGTAGCGGGGTATATGCAAAATCTACATTAAGTGGGCTCAGATCCCTCCACCTAAATCTGCACCATTCATCTCCAATCTAGTGGTCCAGGATGTCATTTTCTATTTTTGTACAGCAAGCTCAGATTCTCCCTAAGTCGTTCCCCGGTTTTTTACAGCAGCATGCAGTGCTGAGGAAAACGTTCTCTCGAGCGGCCCGAACGGAATTCCCGGCTCTCGCCATTTCCCTTGGTTTTCGTCCACATGATGATTACATGATGAGGTAATCCTCATACAACGTCGATCACACACGACGCAAGAGACTATGCTACCGAAAAAGAACATAGCCCTTCCCTTCTTTTAAAATAGACTTTCATCACATTTTATATATAAAGCAACAACCGAACCAAGTACACGACCGAACTATACATGATGACGAGGTTACCCTCATACAATGCCAATCCCATAATAGCTCGACCACACAGGACGCAAGCGACTATGCTACCGAAAGAGAACATAGGAAGAGCATTTCCCTTCCCTCTCCTCGCAATAGGTTTTCGTCCCACTTTATATATAAAGCAACAATCGAATTAAGTACACGGCCGAACGATACAAGATGATGAGGTAACCCTCATACAACGCCGATCCCATAATAGCTGAATCACATAGGACGCAAGAGACTATGCTACCGAAAGAGAACATAGCCGTTCCCTCCTCTCAAAATAGGCTTTCGTCCCGCTTTATATATAAAGCAACAACCGAACCAAGTATACAGCCAAACGATACAAGATGATGAGGTAACCCTCATAGAACGCCGAACCCATAATAGCTGGATCACACAGGACGCAAGCGACTATGCTACCGAAAGAGAACATAGGAAGAGCAGGATACAACGCCACAGAAGGACCTAAACACCTAAGCTCCATGACAACGCCCCCAGTAGGTAAAACGGCGCAAAGCATCGTCATTGCTGAGTCCAGAAGGGACAAGGGTCTTCACCCGGAACCTAGCACGAAGAGGAGCACCATGACGACTTCTTCAGGAAGAGAGCGGCGCCCGCGAACGGCGTCGTCGTCGGCAACAAAGCGCAAAGCTTTCACTCGGTAGCTCCCCCGTGACACCGTGAGGTATTTAGGGCACGTGCGACGAGATCAGGTCCACAGGTCCAGATCGGGGCCCTACCATTGTCAAAGACAGAGGGCGTGCCCGAGTCACCCTCGCTATACCTCCTGCCTCCCACACGACCAAGACGAAAAGCCAGCATCACCGACATGATGCCCGCCGGAGATCCAACCATGAGGACCACCCTCCGGAGCCGTCGCCCCGGCATCCATGTCTGAGCCACCACCCACCGTCCACATCACGATTTACCAACCACGGAGGAAGAGTAAAAGGTGACTTCTTTCACTCCTAGCCCGACATCAGTCACGGAGTCTGGTTTGATGCCTCCACAGTAGGAGGCATTCACACCTGCATCCCTAGCCAGTCCCAGTCGACCGGGGGGGGGGGGACACAACCCCGCGACTACTAACGATCGTCGCCGATCACTCTCGCACGACGCCATGCCGTGGTCATCGGTGCCGATCTACTGACAGATAGGCGGAGACCCGACCAGCACCAACGACCACCGCATCCGCGAGAGGAGAGACCACCCATCGACACCACCCGGATCAAGCCCACCATCACCTACCCAGAGCGAGAGCTCAGACCCGCCTTGGCACCAAACCGATCTGCCTGAGCATGAGCCCCAGGTCCCGACCATCTCTGCAATGCGAACAACTGCAGCGCTGACCTAGACCCAGGAGAAGGGATGGGCTACCGCCACCCACACCCCACCGCGAAGCTCCAACCGCCGTTGCCGAAGCTGCCGCGGATGCCTCGTCAACCAATGCACCTGGAGGAGACCGACAACCATTTCGGGGGCTCACAGCGGTGAGCGGCGTCTGGCCGTAGCGCACACATCCCACCTTGTGCACGACGTACTCCACCCCTGTTCACTCACGGCGATAGCGGAGCATCAACAACCATGATGGGGCTTGAGCGACGCATGACGGAAGAGCCAAGATGCCACGGCGGCTGGTGGTGCTCGACGCGACACAAATGGGTGCGTCTCGCGCTAATGCGGACGAGGCTGTCATGGCCTACCTCGAGCGGCGCCCGACGACAGGGCCGAGATGCGGTGGCTGTTGGCGGCGCCCAGTGTGACGCGGACGGGCAGCCATCACGTCCGCTTCCGTGCTCGCCCTACACAACTCTACCCCAAGGCAGATGACTTTCTCTCTCTTTTGATCTTCAATACAATGGTTTTCTCTAAGATCCACTCGATGTAATATTTTGCATTGTGTTTGTCGGATCCGATGAATCGTGGGTTTATGACCAAATTATTCATAGATATTTTATGAGTTCTTGAACCTACCTATTTGTGTAATTTTATAGCTATGTATACTTTCCGATCTATGAGTCTTCTTTGGTCAATTGGATGAGTAGATCTTCAGAGAGAGTGGTGCATAGTAGTGGGTTCAACCTTGCGGTGATCCTGTCTAGTGACAGAAAGGATAAGGACATGTATTTGTGTTGTTGCCACTAAGGGTAAAACGATGGGTTTGATCATATTGTTTGGTCTTACTTGTCTACATTATGTGTAGGGACCGTGAGTATATCAACCAGAGGGGGGGGGGGTGAATGGGAGATTCAAAATTTCTTTCCAAACTTTGAACAAAACCAAACACAAAAGTGGAAAGTGAACAACGAGTAAATAGCAAGAGGTACAAGCGATGGAAAAGCTATGTGATAACTTTCTTAGAGAGTGCACCGGGCGTATTTATCGACGAAATACTTGATTACACTTTTGGCATAGCGATTGATAACATTCACATATATGATGGTGACACAACAATAAATTACTTCGACTATCATTAGTCCAAACTTACTGAGAACAATACTATCGAATGAGATCAATTGAGCAAGTGCATGGATGATGGATACTACAACAAAGACTATGCCAACAACGAAATTTAATAGAATAAACAATTAGATTATAGCAAGTGACAATCAATGAAGATAAATGAGAGGAGAGGATAAACCAATGGTGCTCGATGGCGACAGATGATTTGGTAGACAAGTTCACTCTTCTGCACAAGAGCTACATATGGTTGAAGGGACTTGTGATTTAACATAGGAGCAAAACTCTCTCCATCCTTTTCTCCCTCAACTCGAAGCTGATCAGACTTCAGTTGATTTCACTCGTGGTAGATACTTCTCGGTGATCTCCAAACCTTCGACAATTTTTTTCTTTGGTGACCACAATTACTCTTGGTCACACCGCGAACCACAATTATTCTTGGTTCCCGAAGACTTGTCTTGGAAATGACAATTCCTCTTCGTCACTCAAGCCGACACCTATCCGTCTAGAGTATGTGCAGCTCTCAAGAGTAATAAGCACAAGAACACTAACTTAGATCTACTGTGATGCTCAACCACTATCTAAGTTTTGGCTCTTGATTTTCTCTCTCGGTGGATTTTAAACTCAAATCGTTCGCAGAGGGGATGCTCAATCAATCTTCTTTGAAATCTCAAATGGAGCAGCCACCGGACAAAGGCGGTGCAGGGTGGCTATTTATAGCTGCATCCATCCCTGGAGGGAAAAGACCAAACTGGAGATGGGCATCGGCCAATAGCCGAGTGCCATGAATCCAGCGGTCGGAATTAGAGAACAACAGTAACATTCCTTGTTAGGCAAGAAATGCTAACTCCCCAGTCAGAAAGATATCTCCTATAGCACCTAAGAACATCGTCTTCTGCTGACAGGTAATCATTCGAAGCATAAAGATATTTCTCTCGATCTCTCATAGGTTCAGGTTAAGCATCACAGTGAACCTAAGCTTCAAGAATTTGTACCCCTTTTAATAGTATGGAGGTCGTATGACTCAACGAAAGAGAAAAGGAACAATGAAAAGAATGCTACGTCTTGACTTCATCTTCATCTTCTCGACTGCAGTCATTTCCTCCGGACTCACCAAATGTAGCTTTGCTTCAATAACATTTTAAGGGGACATTTCTTTCACCACAAGAAGATCGTCAACACTTCATCACAAAGGATAGATCATCCTTCTCTGTACATCAGTAGGGATTTGGAGAAGTTCTTCGACCTTGAACCCAAATCCTGCATTTTTCTCAGACTTGCATGGACTATTTCTCTCTGTAAGCACTAGCGAACAAATTAGTCTATGCCTGTTTCTGGCAACAATCTCCAAAACACAAGAGGGCAAATCATTGCACCAACAATCTCCCCCCTTTTGGACGATTGTTGACAAAACATAGCACATCGATAGATAGACGAAAGAAATGATGATAAGCCGAAAAAGAGTTCGTGAGAGATAATCACAATGATAGAATATACCCCCCCTAAAAGTATGCATATCACTTTAGAAGATTTCGAGTGGAATCATGCATAGGAGTGAAGACAGTCTAGGAGCGAAGCAAATCTTCGGTAGGGTGTCATTGAGGTGTGATAACATTCGTTTAGCTGGTCAATGCACACGGGTCGATGAAATTTTCCCGCGACACACAATCTTGAAAAAGATTTGTTAGAAATTATTGGTACTTTGAAGTGATTTGTCCCAGAGATAAACCCTTAAAAATTTTATCGACACACATATTTGAAGTTATTCGAGAAAGTGAGTATCTTGCAGGTTAGATATACAGGAATCAATTTTATCATAGTCAATCCGAAGAGATTCTTAAGACATATATGTTTCTCGATCATTAGATTGCAATCTCTTCATAGATTTTGAAATCAAGAACATATTTTTCTCAAAATATCCCTGCATTTTAGATAGACACGACACAACTTAAGTAGAGAATATATTCGATTAAGAGCATGAATTCATGACCTTCTCGAAATCTTGTTATATTGCCTGCAAGAAGAGTTAGTGACCGAAAATTAAGCATGATAGTAACCATTCGAGGAACCTTGCAAGTATAGATACAACAACGGGCTGGATTGCAGGGGTTATTAATGGTGCATGACGTTGAGGTTTTCGAGCACCACATGCGGTGCGTATAAAGTTTTTCGATCAGTGAATAGCAACAAGTTCGAGTGCAGAAAGACCAAATTGTTCGAAAGAGCAAAATACAAACGCAAATCCCTTGCAAATAGTCCGTTCATTTATCCACTCTATATTCTTCTCCCCCCTTTTGTCAACAAGTGTCAAAAAGGAAAAGAAGGACATGCGGATCTACTTGTCCGAAGAACCCTCAAAGCTTGAAGTGTTTGGTGATGGAGATCGAGCAATGGTGGAAGCCGATGCTGGAGTGGAACTCTTGGCTTGGCCTTCTGTATCAGTGGTTGGGGCTTCATTGCTGGGAGCATCTGGCTTTTAGATCAGTGTGCACGCAGTGTCTTTGATATCATCGTCAGTCTCAACAAATAGCAGATCTATGGAATCAGAACATTGAGGCAAAACTAGAGTTTGCCTTCGGATGCGAGGTACATCAAATAGCTCGAGGTAATCATAGTTCTTTTCGATTCCCTTCGCTAGAAGCTGCTTCCGATCATAATGCTTCCAATGAAGAGTCCAGGAGCGCCTTTTCAGTTCTTGCTCGTGTAGAAGAGTTTGATGAAGATAGTTGTGCTGCAAGTTGATCTCAATCATCATTTCTGTCTTTACCTTTAGGTCAATCTTGATATGGCTCTCAAGGGCTTGCTGAGTGCGAAGGCAAACTTCATAGAGTGATGGATTTTCATTGCAAGGAACTTTAACCTTAACCTTCTTGACTCGAGGAGCATGGCCTGAGGCAGAAGTAGCAACACCAACAAGAGTTTTTCCTTTACCAACATCGTTAATCACATGAAGGATATCTCTCACAGGAGGAGTGCAAACCTTCGGCTTGTGAGGGAAAAAGAAATCCTTCCCAGTTAGTTTCTCCATGGTGAACATGATCCAAGGTGCGAATGGCTTCAAAGCTTGAGCATTATCAGCAGCATATGCTAAGTTTCAGATGAATAGATCTGGCATATCAAAGTTTATATCGATAGATAATGCCTGAAGCGCATTAGCTACATAGACTCCAATGTTATCAGGCCTGTTTGTTTGGGTGAGAGTATTGCAAAGAATATAGAAGAGAACCTTGTTCTCATAGGCCAGATTCTTTGGATTTGTATCGGTGCAGGCATCTCCAACAAGGTTATGAGCCATGAGAAAATGGATTTGACCAGATGTGAATTCCCGAAAGTACAGACGATGTTCATTTTCTCCATCAAACTCAAATCGAGGCAAATCTAGCAGTGCAAGAAATTGTTTAGTTGAGCATTTGATGAGTTCTTCCTCGATCATCCACTCGAGCACCCAAGAGCTGATATCCTCAAGATTTCCAGATATATACAGAGTTGCATAGAATTGAAGAATAATTTCTCTGTTCCAACCATGGTTGAACCTCATGAATCCTTCCAAATAAGTTTGCTCAAATAGCTCGATGGTTTTATGGAAGCAGGGCAATCTTTTGAGTTCAGCAAAATCTAGCATTTTTTGCTTGAATATGCAATTCTTGCAGAACGAATTCTTGCATAGTATATGGCTTGCTCCTTGGTCCAGAACCTAGGCGATAGAGAAGTTTTTTCTCCCTCATAGGGTTTGTTCCGAAGAAACCAAGTTTTGAGCGATGGAGCTGCTCATGAACACTGGGCCATTCAGGCCATCCTCAATAGGAAACAAGGGGAAAGTTTCCAGAGGGTTTCTTGGTGCATTTTCTTCAGGTTCATCCTGAGATGCATGATCATCAGGTGCAGGAACACTTTCGTCTTTTGGCTTCAGAGGAGCACGCAGCATCCTCTTTCTCAGAGATGGCGACTTCGAGGGACTTGAAGAACCGCCACTCTTGCTCGCTAGAACTCCTTCAGTGTCTTGTAGATCATCAAATTTCGGGGCTTCATCTTTCATTTCCTTCTCGGATGACACGGTAGCAGGAATTTCCTTGGGAACTGGTGGAATAATGGGTGACACAATCTCTTCGTGAGCCATGGGCTCTTAAAATGTCTTCTCTTCCTATTCCTTCGGTGTGGCTAAGGAACGAGGAGCGAGATCAACATCCATTCAGTTAGGGGCACCAAATTATGCATCAGGCATAATTTTCTCTCGGGAAGCATTTAGCTCCCCCGAGTCTTCTTAGTTTCGTCCTTTTGAATTTCGGAGGGCTCAGCTTGTGAAACTTTCAGAGGAAATGGGACCGCCTTTTCAATTTATTTCCTCATGAGTCTCCTTGACTGGGGCTTGTGGTTTAGGAGAAACAATTTCATCAGCAATTCTCTCGAGAAAAACTTCAGCTTCCTCTAGCTGCTCTTGCTTGCTCGTAGGCACGGGTGATAACCCACAAGTATAGGGGATCAGTTGTAGCCTCTTTCGATAAGTAAGAGTGTCAAACCCAACGAGGAGCCAAAGGTAGAACAAATATTCCCTCAAGTTCTATCGACCACCGATACAACTCTACGCATGCTTAACGTTCGCTTTACCTAGAACAAGTATGAAACTAGAAGTACTTTGTAGGTGTTGTGGGATAGGTTTGCAAGATAATAAAGAACACGTAAATAAAATCTAGGGGCTGTTTAGATAAAGTAACAATTAAGTTAGTTTAACGAGTGTGGAAAAGTGGTGGTAGGTGTTGCGGAATTGTCCCTAAGCAATTGACTACGTTACTAGACCGATAGCAAGTTTTATGTGGGAGAGGCCACAGCTAGCATGTCATCCCTTACTTGGAATTCTATGAACTTATGATTGGAACTATTAGCAAGCATCCGCAACTACTAACGTTCATTAAGGTAAAACCCAACCATAGCATTAAGATATATTGGTCCACCTTCAATCCCGTATGCATCAATTTCTATGCTAGGTTGAAGCTGCTATCACCCTTGCCCTCCAATACATAGTCCTATCAACATACAACTAACCCTATGGTGTGATCCACGCGCGCGCTCATATGATGGGCACCAAAGGACAACAACATAATCACAAGCAAATTAAACCAATCATAGCAATTCACCAATCACCGATAGGACAACAAAAATCTACTCAGACATCATAGGATGGCAACACATCATTGGATAATAATATGAAGCATAAAGCACCATGTTCAAGTAGAGGGTACATCGGGTTGCGGGAGTGTGGACCGCTGTAGATAGATGGGGGAAGGTGATGGAGGTGTGGGCGAAGATGACGGAGTTGTTGGAGTAGATCGCCGTCACACGATGATTGCCCCGGCGGTGTTCCGGTGCACCGGGAGAGAGGGGGAGAGAGCCCCCCTCCTTCTTCTTCTTCTTCCTTGACCTCCCCCTAGATGGGAGGAGGGTTTCCCCTCTGGTCCTTGGCCTCCATGGCAGCGGAGGGGCGGGAGCCCCTCCGAGATTGGATCTCTCTCTCTGTTTCCTTCTGTTTCCGCCTTCCAGATTTTGGCCTTTCACCGTTTCTTAAATTCCCGGAGATCTGTAACTTAGATTGGGCTGAAATTTTAACACGATTTTTATCCGGATATTAGCTTTCTTGCGGTGAAATAAGGGCACCAACCGCCTTACGGGGTCACCACAAGGGTCCAGGGCGCGCCCTACCCCTGGGGCGCGCCCCTATGGCTTGTGGGCCCCTCGGGCATCGTCTAGCGTTGATTCTTTTTCCCAAAAATCACATATATTCCAAAAAAAATCTCCGTAAGTTTTTATCGTGTTTGGACTTCATTTGGTATGGATATTCTGCGAAACAAAAAAAAACATGCAACAAACAGGAACTGGCACTAGGCATTGGATCAATATGTTAGTCCCAAAAATAGTATAAAAAGTTGCCAAAAGTATATGAAAGTTGTATAATATTGTCATGAAACAATCAAAAATTATAGATACGATGGAGACGTATCAGCATCCCCAAGCTTAATTCCTGCTCGTCCTCGAGCAGGTAAATGATAAAAAAAAGATATTTTTTGATGTGGAATGCTACCTAGCATAATCTTGATCATATAATCTAATCATGGCATGAATATTAAGACACGAGTGATTCAAATCAATAGTCTATCATTTGACATTAAGACAATAATACTTCAAGCATACTAATAAAGCAATCATGTCTTCTCAAAATATCATGGCTAAAAGAAAGTTATCCCTACAAAATCATATAGTCTGGCTATGCTCCATCTTCATCACACAAAGTATTAAATCATGCACAACCCCGGTTTTAGCCAAGCAATTGTTTCATACTTTAGTATTCTCAAACTTTTTCAACTTTCACGCAATACATGAGTGTGAGCCATGGATATAGCACTATAGGTGGAATAGAATATGGTGGAGGTTGTGGAGAAGACAAAAAGAAGGAGATAGTCGCACATCAACTAGGCAAATTAATGGGCTATGGATATGCCCATCAATCGATATCGATGCAAGTGAGTAGGGATTGCCATGAAATGGATGCACTGGAGCTATAAGTGTATGAAAGCTCAAACTAAAAACTAAGTGGGTGTGCATCCAACTTGCTTGCTCACGAAGACCTAGGGCAATTTGAGGAAGCCCATCATTGGAATATACAAGCCAAGTTCTATAATGAAAAATTCCCACTAGTATATGAAAGTGACAATATAGGAGACAATTTATCATGAATATCAAGGTGCTACTTTGAAGCACAAGTGTGAAAAAAGGAATAGTAGCATTGCCCCTTCTCTTTTTTCTCTCATTTTTTTCTTTGTTTTTGGTGGGCTTCTTTGGCATCTTTTATTTATTTGTAAAGTCCGGAGACTCATCCCAACTTGTGAGGGAATCATAGCTTCCATCATCCTTTCCTCACATAGGACAATGCTCTAATAATGATGATCATCACACATTTATTTACTTACAACTCAAGAATTACAACTCGATACTAGAACAAAATATGACTCTATATGAATGCCTCCGGCAGTGTACCGGGATGTGCAATGATCTAGCATAGCAATGGCATCAAAAAATGGACAAGCCATGAAAACATCATGCTAGCTATCTTACGATCATGCAAAGCAATATGACAATGATGGTGCGTGTCATAATAAACAGAACGGTGGAAATTGCATGGCAATATATCTCGGAATGGCTATGGAAATGCCATAATAGGTAGGTATGGTGGCTGTTTTTAGGAAGGCTATGGAAATCCTTCTTGCTACTTCTTGAGCATGCGTTGGTTTCCCTTGAAGAGGAAAGGGTGATGCGGCAAAGTAGATAAGTATTTCCCTCAGTTGTTGAGAACCAAGGTATCAATCCAGTAGGAGATACAAGCAAGTCCCCAATAGATGTACCTACACAAATAATCAAACACTTGCACCCAACGCTATAAAGGGGTTGTCATTCCCTTCACGGTTACTTGCAAGGATGAGATCTGATAGAGATAGATAGATAGGATTGCTAAAATGAAAAGTAAACTAAAAGTAACAAGATTGCAGCAAAGTATTTTTGGTATTTTTGGTTTATAGATCTGAAAATATAATATGGAAAATAGACCCGGGGGCCATAGGTTTCACTAGAGGCTTCTCTCATGAAGGAAAATAATACGGTGGGTGAACAAATTACTGTCGAGCAATTGATAGAAAAGGGAATAATTATGAAGATATCCAAGGCAATGATTATGCATATAGGCATCACGTCCGTGTCAAGTAGACCGAAACGATTCTGCATCTACTACCATTACTCCACACATTGACCGACTCCTGCCTGCATCTAGAGTATTAAGTTCAGGAAGAATAGAGTAACGCATTAGGTAAGATGACATGATGTAGAGGGATAAACTCAAGCAATATGATAAAAACCCCATCTTTTTATCCTCGATGGCAACAATACAAATACGTGCCTCGCTACCCCTACTTTGTCACTGGGTGAGGACACCGCAAGATTGAACCCAAAACTAAGCACTTCTCCCATTGCAGGAACTACCAATCTAGTTGGCCAAACCAAACCAATAACTCGAAGAGACTTGCAAAGATATGAACTCATGCATATAAGAATTCAGAGAAGATTCAAATAATATTCATAGATAAGCTGATCATAAACCCACAATTCATCGGATCTCGACAAACACACCGCAAAAGAGTATTACATCGGATAGATCTCCATGAAGATCATGAAGAACATGGTATTGAAGAACACAGAGAGAGAAGAAGCCACCTAGCTACTAGCTATGGACCCGAAGGTTTGTGGTGAACTACTCACGCATCATCGGAGGGGCAATGGAGTTGATGTAGATGCCCTCCGTGATCGAATCCCCCTCCGGCAGATTACCGGAAAAGGCTCCAAGATGGGTTCTCACGGGAACAGAGGGTTCCGGTGGCAGAAAAGTACTTTCGTGGCTCTTTTTGGTATCCAGGGAATATTTGGGAATTTATAGGCCGAAGAATAGGGTTAGGAGGGCTGCCGTGGGGCCACAAGCCAGGGGGCGCGCCCCTGTGGCTTGTCGCCACACGGCGGCTCCCCTGCCTTCATCTCCAAGTCTTCTGGGTTGCTTCTGGTCCAAGAAAAATCATTCCGAAGATTTTATTCCGTTTGGACACCGTTTAATATTCCTTATCTGCAATACTCAAAAACAATGAAAAAACAGAAACTGGCACTAGGCTCTAGATTAATAGGTTAGTCCCAAAAATAATATAAAATAGCATATTAATGCATATAAAACATCCAAAACAGATAATATAATAGCATGGAACAATAAAAAATTATAGATACGTTGGAGACGTATCAAGCATCCCCAAGCTTAATTCTTGCTCGTCCTCGAGTAGGTAAATGATAAAAACAGAATTTTTGATGTGGAATGGTACCTAAGATATTTATCCATGTAATATTCTTTATTGTGGCATGAATATTCAGATCCGTAAGATTCAAAACAAAAGTCTAATATTGACATAAAAACAGTAATACTTCGAGCATGCCAACAAGGCAATTGTGTCCTTTCGAAATAACATGGCCTTAGAAAGTTATCCCTACAAAATCATATGGTCTGGCTATGCTCCATCTTCCCCACACAAAGTATCTAAATCATGCACAACCCCGATGACAAGTCAAGCAATTGTTTCACACCTTTTATGTTCTCAAACCTTTTCAACTCTCACGCAATACATGAGCGTGAGCCATGGATATAGCACTATAGGTGGAATAGAATATGGTGGAGGTTGTGAGGAAAAAGGAGAAGATAGTCTCACATCAACTAGGCGTATCAACGGGCTATGGAGATGCCCATCAATAGATATCAATGTGAGTGAGTAGGGATTGCCATGCAACAGATGCACTAGAGCTATAAGTGTATGAAAGCTCAAAAAGAAACTAAGTGGTTGTGCATATGATGAAAAATTCCACTAGCTATATGAAAGTGACAAAATAGGAGACTCTCTATCATGAAGATCATGGTGCTACTTTGAAGCACAAGTGTGGAAAAAGATAGTAGCATTGTCCCTTCTCTCTTTCTCTCATTTTTTTTCTTTCCCTTTTTTTTATTTTGGTGGGCATCTTTGGCCTTTTTTTTATTTCGGCTTCATTGGCCTCTTTTATTATTTATAAAGTCCGGATACTCATCCTAACTTGTGAGGGATTCATAGTTTCCATCATCCTTTTCTCTCACGGGACAAATGCTCTAATAATGAAGATCATCACACTTTTATTTACTTACAACTCGATACCTAGAACAAAATATGACTCTATATGCAATATGAAAGTGATGGTGCATGTCATGAAAAACGGAACGGTGGAAGTTGCATGTCAATATATCTCGGAATGGCTATGGAAATGCCATAATAGGTAGGTATGGTGGCTGTTTTGAGGAAAATATATGGTGGCTATTTTGAGGAAGGTGGGTTTGATGCACCGGTGAAAATTGCGCGGTACTAGAGAGGCTAGCAAAGGTGGAAGGGTGAGAGTGCGTATAATCCATGGACTCAACATTAGTCATAAAGAACTCACATACTTATTGCAAAAGTCTATTAGTTATCGAAGCAAAGTATTAGACGCATGCTCCTAGGGGAGAGGTTGGTAGGAGTTAACCATCGCGCGCTCCCGACCCTCACACAAAGGTTGACAATCATTAAACAAATCATGCTCCGACTTCGTTACATAACGGTTCACCATACGTGCATGCTACGGGAATCACAAAATTTAACACAAGTATTTCTCCAATTCACAACTACTCACTAGCATGACTCTCATATTACCATCCCTATATCTCAAAACTATATGCAAGGAATCAAACTTCTCATAGTATTCAATGCACTTTATATGAAAGTTTTTATTATATCCCTCTTGGATGCCCATTATATTAGGACTAAATTCATAACCTAAACCAATTACCATGCTGTTTAACAACTCTCAAAATAATATAAGTGAAGTACGAGAGTTCAATAATTTCTATAAAATAAAACACCACCGTGCTCTAAAAAGATATAAGTGAAGCACTAGAGCAACATTGCCTAGCTCAAAAGATATAAGTGAAGCACATAGAGTATTCTAATAAATTCACGATGAACTCGTGTCTCTCTCAAAAGATGTGTACAGCAAGGATGATTGTGGCAAACTAAAAAGCAAAGACTCATATCATACAAGACGCTCCAAGCAAAACACATATCATGTGGTGAATAAAAATATAGCCTCAAGTAAATTTACCGATGGATTGAAGACGAAAGGGGGGATGCCTTCCGGGGCATCGCCAAGCTTAGGATTTTTGGTATCCTTGAATATGGATTTGAGTGCCTTGGGCATCCCCAAGCTTAGGCTCTTGCCACTCCTTATTCCATAGTCCATCAAATCTTTACCCAAAACTTGAAAACTTCACAACACAAAACTCAACAGAAAACTCATGAGATCCGTTAGTATAAGAAAAATAAATCACCACTTTAGGTACTGTTGTGAACTCATTATTTATTTATATTGGTGTAACATCTAATGTATTCCAACTTCTCCATGGTTCATACCCCCCGATACAACCCATAGATACATCAAAATAAGCAAACAACACAAAGAAAACATAATCTGTCTAAAACAGAATAGTCTGTAGCAATCTATAGACTTAGAATACTTATGTAACTCTAAAAATTCTGAAAAATTAGGACAATCAGGGAAATTTGTATATCAATTTTGTGTAAAAATTTCAGATCAAAATCGTGTTCCAGTGAATTTACAAAATTCCTGGACTGAGAGCAAAAGTTTCTGTTTTTCAGCAAAATCAAATCACAAACACCATAGACCATCCCAAAGGTCTTACTTGGCTCAAACACTAATTTAAACAAGAAAACACAATTACTACAGAGGTAATAATGTGTGGAAAACTCAAAAACAGAAGCAAAAACAAAAGCATAAAAATAAAATTGGGTTGCCTCCCAACAAGCGCTATTGTTTAACGCTCCTAGCTAGGCATAACGCAATAGATCTAGGTATTATTATCCTTGGTATGCAACTCCTCAATTGCACACTTGTAAACCCTAGGAGATTCTTTGGTTTTATCAATAATCATACTCCTAGGCAAGAAGTCAAGAAATTCACTTGTAGCAATTGGTTCCCGGACAATACTAATAAAGTTAGGGTGAACACTTATCATCTTACGATCTTCATCCCCTCTACTAGAGGATTCACCCTTATTCTTAGGAACATAAACAAACTTGGCAGACTTAGAGAGAGGAAATTTAGGAGTGGTTTGAACAGAGGCAAAAGCGAAACCCAATTTGGTAATAATGTCCTCTAGCTTTCCAATTCTAGAGGAATCTTGATCCAATTTTTCGTTAACTATGGGTTCTTTTTCCCTTAGGTTTTTTAGAGTAACTCCTACCTTAGATACATATTGAGTGATATGATTATGGATCTTTTAATCCAAGTTTTCAATGAGCTCTATAGTAGCAACTTTACTTTCAATGATATCAAGCCTTCACAGCACATGTTCCAAAGTTAAGATTGTTTCATTAACCATGAGCGGGGGTGAGCCTACCAAATTTGTCATAGCATTATAAGAATCAAAGGTATTGCTTCCCAAGAAATTCCCTCCCGTAATGGTATCCAAAACATATCTATTCCAAGGGGAAACAACCACATAAAAATTGCGAAGGAGAACGGTAGTAGATTGCTTACGTGTAGATCTATTTTGAGCATTGCAAATTCTATACCAAGCATCTTTCAATTTTCTCCCTCCCTTTGCTTAAAATTAAGAACTTCATTCTCGGGAGTACTAGCGATAGTGGCAAGGCTAGCCATGAGTTTAAGTGATCTAACACAAGCAAACGAAAAGACGAACGGAAGAAGGGCGAATAAAAAGGCAAATCTTTTTGGAAAATCGTTTTAGAAGTGGGGGAGAGGAAAACGAGAGGCAAATGGCAAATAATGTAAATGCGAGAGATGAGTTTCTGATGGGTACTTGGTATGCTTGATGTAGCTCTCCCCGGCAACGGCGCCAGAAATCCTTCTTGCTACTTCTTGAGCATGCGTTGGTTTCCCTTGAAGAGGAAAGGGTGATGCGGCAAAGTAGATAAGTATTTCCCTCAGTTGTTGAGAACCAAGGTATCAATCCAATAGGAGAAACAAGCAAGTCCCCAATAGATGTACCTACACAAATAATCAAACACTTGCACCCAATGCTATAAAGGGGTTGTCAATCCCTTCATGGTTACTTGCAAGGATGAGATCTGATAGAGATAGATAGATAGGATTGCTAAAATGAAAAGTAAACTAAAAGTAAAAAGATCGCAGCAAAATATTTTTGGTATTTTTGGTTTATAGATCTGAAAATATAATATGGAAAATAGACCCGGGGGCCATAGGTTTCACTAGAGGCTTCTCTCATGAAGGAAAATAATACGGTGGGTGAACAAATTACTATCGAGCAATTGATAGAAAAGCGAATAATTATGAAGATATCCAAGGCAATGATTATGCATATAGGCATCACGTCCGTGTCAAGTAGACCGAAACGATTCTGCATCTACTACTATTACTCCACACATCGACCGACTCCTTCCTGCATCTAGAGTATTAAGTTCATGAAGAACAGAGTAACGCATTAGGTAAGATGACATGATGTGGAGGGATAAACTCAAGCAATATGATGAAAACCCCATCTTTTTATCCTCGATGGCAACAATACAAATACGTGACTCGCTACCCCTACTTTGTCACTGGGTGAGGACACCGTAAGATTGAACCCAAAACTAAGCACTTATCCCATAGCAAGAATTACCAATCTAGTTGGCCAAACCAAACCAATAACTCGAAGAGACTTGCAAAGATATGAAATCATGCATATAAGAATTCAGAGAAGATTCAAATAATATTCATAGATAAGCTGATCATAAACCCATAATTCATCGGATCTCGACAAACACACCGCAAAAGAGTATTACATCGGATAGATCTCCATGAAGATCATGAAGAACATGGTATTGAAGAACAAAGAGAGAGAAGAAGCCATCTAGATACTAGCTATGGACCCGAAGGTCTGTGGTGAACTACTCACGCATCATCGGAGGGGCAATGGAGTTGATGTAGATGCCCTCCGTGATCGAATCCCCCTCCGGCAGATTACCGGAAAAGGCTCCAAGATGGGATCTCACGGGAACAGAGGGTTCCGGCGGCGGAAAAGTATTTTCGTGGCTCTTTTTGGTATCCAGGGAATATTTGGGAATTTATAGGCCGAAGAATAGGGTTAGGAGGGCTGCCGTGGGGCCACAAGCCAGGGGGGCGCGCCCCTGTGGCTTGTCGCCACACGGCGGCTCCCCTGCCTTCATCTCCAAGTCTTCTGGGTTGCTTCTGGTCCAAGAAAAATCATTCCGAAGATTTTATTCCATTTGGACTCCGTTTAATATTCCTTATCTGCAATACTCAAAAACAAGGAAAAAACAGAAACTGGCACTAGGCTCTAGATTAATAGGTTAGTCCCAAAAATAATATAAAATAGCATATTAATGCATATAAAACATCCAAAACAGATAATATAATAGCATGGAACAATCAAAAATTATAGATACGTTGGAGACCTATCATGCACCGGCGAAAGTTGCACGGTACTAGAGAGGCTAGCAATGGTGGAAGGGTGAGAGTGCGTATAATCCATGGACTCAACATTAGTCATAAAGAACTCACATACTTATTGCAAAAATTTATTAGTTATCGAAACAAGGTACTACACGCATGCTCCTAGGGGAAGGGTTGGTAGGAGTTAACCATCGCGCGATCCCGACCTCCACACAAAGGATGACAATCAATAAATAAATAATGCTCCGACTTCATCACATAACGGTTCACCATACGTGCATGCTACGGGAATCACAAACTTTAACACAAGTATTTCTACCAATCCACAATTACTCACTAGCATGACTCTAGTATCACCATCTTTATATCGCAAAACTATTGCAAGCAATCAAAAATATCATATTCAGTGATCTACAAGTTTTATGTAGGATTTTATGACTAACCATGTGAATGACCAATCCCTGTTGACTCTCTAAATAGATATAAGTGAAGCATGAGCGTTTAATTCTTTCTACAAAAGATATGCCCACGCTCTAACAAATATAAGTGAAGCAAAAGAGCATTCTACAAATGGCGGTTTTCTATGTGTAGAGAAACAGGCAATCCAAACTTCAAATGATATAAGTGAAGCACATGAAGCATTCTATAAAGTCATACTCAAAAGATATAAGTGAGGTGCAAAGAGCCTTCTATAAATCAACCAAGAACTTTCTCATACCAGCATGGTGCATTATTAAAAGAAAAATAAAAAGCACACGACGCTCCAAGATTTACGCATATCATGTGATGAATAAAAATATAGCTCCAAGTAAAATTACCGATGGTTGTTAGAAGAAAGAGGGGATGCCTTCCGGGGCATCCCCAAGCTTAGTTTCTTGGGAGTCCTTGAATATTACCTTGGGGTGCCTCGGGCATCCCCAAGCTTAGTCTCTTTCCACTCCTTATTCCTTCATCCATCGTGATCTCACCCAAAACTTGAAAACTTCAATCACACAAAACTTAACAAAACTCTCGTGAGATCCGTTAGTATAATAAAGCCAATTACCACTTTAAGTACTGTTGCAAACCTATTCACATTTTATTTTTGCATTGTAGCTACTGTATTATAACTTCTTTATGGCTTATACCACCGATAAAATCGATAGTTTCATCAAAACTAGCAAAACAATGCATCAAAAACAGAATCTGTCTTAAACAGGACAGTCTGTAGCAATCTGAACATTTACTATACTTCTGTAACTCTCAAATTCTGAAAAATTAGGAGAAAATAAAAAATTTGCATAGAAGTACTGTATAAAAATTTCAGAAACTTTTGACATTCCAGTAAAAAATGTAAATTCACGCACTACAGCCAAAGTTTCTGTTTTTGCACTGCACACACCAAACATGCAATCTAATCATCCTAAAGGCAAATCTTTGCACATTATTTTTATAATACAAGGGATTTATACAAGGGGATAATTATTTTTGTTGAAAAGTTTCTGTAATTAAGATTCGCAAAGTTTCCATGGGCATGAACAACGTTCAAGGAGCTCCCCCACTTCAACGGTGCTCGTCCTTCTTACTTTCACTTCTCTTTTTGAAAAAGTTTTAGGTTCCCCTCTTTATTTTTACTTTTTTGAACTATATCAAAGCACACAACAGAATAAAATGACTCTCTAAAACTTCTGGGTTGTCTCTCTAGTAGCGCTTTCTTTAAAGCCATTAGCTAGGCATAAAGTGCTCAAGTAATGGATCCACCCGGATCCCAAGGTATATCAAAGCCAATTTTAATTAACAATGATTTGTAATTTAGTAGTGAGCACAAAGTAACATATATCATGCAACAACGAAGTCTAACTCTCTTCCTATGCATCGGCATGCCATAAAAGAACAATTCATGCACACAAAGTAAAGGCCGATACATAGCATAAGCAGTTTCTTGCAATTCTATTGTGTTGGAAACATAGAGAGGTGGAGATGTAGTTCCTCTCTCATAATAATTGCAAGTAGGAGCAGCAAGCACATGCATATTATATTTATCAAAATCATCATGTGAAATAGTAGAACGCAACCCATCAATATAGTCTTTAATAAGCGCAAACTTCTCCGATATAGTATAGTTGGGAGAATTCAAAAAGATAATAGGACTATCATGCGTGGGTGCAATAGCAACAATTTCATTCTTAACATAAGGAACTATAGGAAGTTCATCTCCATAAGCATAATTCATATTGGCATCATGGCCACAAGTATAGCAAGCATCAATTTCATCAAAAAGGAATATTTCAAATGAATCCAAGGGATCATAGCAATCATCATAGCATTCATCCTTCGGTAAGCACGAAGGGAAATTAAACGATGTATGAGTTGAAGAGTTACTCTCATTAGAAGGTTGGCACAGGTAGCTAGTCCGCTCTTCCCCCTTTTGTTCTTCGCTCTCCTCGTCATCTTTTTCATCTAATGAGCTCACAGTGTCAGGAATTTCTTCTTCCATAGATTCCTGCAAAATATTAGTCTCTTCTTGGACAGCGGAGACTTTCTCAATCAAAGCATTAATAACAGCATTATATTTATAATTCTCATAGCAATATCGAAGTATAGCAAGATTTTCAGATCTGTAAACAGCATCATCATAATTTTCATACTCCTCAAACAAACATTTAATTTCACAAGCACCCATAAAAGCAACGAATTATTCTATTCGTTCCACATCATAGTAATCATATATACCATTAGCATAAGAAGCCAAGGTTTCATTATCATTAAATTTACATGAAAAGGGAAGGTGTGGAGCCTTCATCCTAGAGCAACAAGTATAATCATATCTCAAGCATAAATTCCGAGCTTACCAATGTAACATATGAATTTGATCCCATAACAGTTTCTCTTTTTGAGTCAAGCGATAATCCCTAAAGTATTCACGTTGATCCAACGTGTGTCCCATTATATAATTGAATGGGATTTTCTCAGGATTATTAAAGTAGTGCATAATATCTTTCACATAACGAGCATCGAGGGTTTTAGGAGGTTCCCCATCTCCATGAGTAGCAAGTACACCTAATTCTTTTGGTATTTCGTGTTCCATATCCATAACTAAAGATAGAGAACAACTTAGAACAGCAAATAAAATCTACTTATTGATAAAGCAAACAAGCACACACGAGAATATTCACCCCACGCTATTGCTCCCCGGTAACGGTGTCAGAAAAAGGTCTTGAGAACCCACAAGTATAGGGGATCAGTTGTAGCCTCTTTCGATAAGTAAGAGTGTCAAACCCAACGAGGAGCTAAAGGTAGAACAAATATTCCCTCAAGTTCTATCAACCACCGATACAACTCTACGCACGCTTAACGTTCGCTTTACCTAGAACAAGTATGAAACTAGATGTACTTTGTAGGTGTTGTGGGATAGGTTTGCAAGATAATAAAGAACACGTAAATAAAATCTAGGGGCTGTTTAGATAAAGTAACAATTAAGTTAGTTTAACGAGTGTGGAAAAGTGGTGGTAGGAGTTGCGGAATTGTCCCTAAGCAATTGACTACGTTACTAGACCGATAGCAAGTTTTATGTGGGAGAGGCCACAGCTAGCATGTCATCCCTTACTTGGAATTCTATGCACTTATGATTGGAACTATTAGCAAGCATCCGCAACTACTAACGTTCATGAAGGTAAAACCCAACCATAGCATTAAGATATATTGGTCGCCCTTCAATCCCGCATGCATCAATTTCTATGCTAGGCTGAAGCTGCTATCACCCTTGCCCTCCAATACACAGTCCTATCAACATATAACTAACCCTATGGTGTGATCCATGTGCGCGCTCATATGACGGGCACCAAAGGACAACAACATAACCACAAGCAAATTAAACCAGTCATAGCAATTCACCAATCACCGATAGGACAACAAAAATCTACTCAGACATCATAGGATGGCAACACATCATTGGATAATAATATGAAGCATAAAGCACCATGTTCAAGTAGAGGGTACAGCGGGTTGCGGGAGTGTGGACCGCTGTAGATAGATGGGGGAAGGTGATGGAGGTGTTGGTGAAGATGACGGAGTTGTTGGAGTAGATCGCCGTCACACGATGATTGCCCCGGCGGCGTTCCGGCGCCACCGGGAGAGAGGGGGAGAGAGCCCCCCTCCTTCTTCTTCTTCCTTGACCTCCCCCCTAGATGGGAGGAGGGTTCCCCTCTGGTCCTTGGCCTCCATGGCAGTGGAGGGGCGGGAGCCCCTCCGAGATTGGATCTCTCTCTCTCTCTCTGTTTCCTTCTGTTTCTGCCTTCGAGATTCTGGCCTTTCACCATTTCTTAAATTCTCGGAGATCTGTAACTCCGATTGGGCTGAAATTTTAACACGATTTTTATCCGGATATTAGATTTCTTGCGGCGAAAGAAGGGCACCAACTGCCTTACGGGGTGACCACAAGGGTCCAGGGCGCGCCCTACCCCCTGGGGCGCGCCCCTTGGCTTGTGGGCCCCTCGGGCATCGTCTCGCGTTGATTCTTTTCCCAAAAATCACATATATTCCAAAAAAAATCTCCGTAAGTTTTTATCGCGTTTGGACTTTGTTTGTTATGGATATTCTGCGAAACAAAAAAAACATGCAACAAACAGGAATTGGCACTAGGCACTGGATCAATATGTTAGTCCCAAAAATAGTATAAAAAGTTGCAAAAGTATATGAAAGTTGTAGAATATTGGCATGAAACAATCAAAAATTATAGATACGACGGAGACGTATCAACGGAAACGATGACCTCTTTAGTGCCAACTTGCATAGTTTGTTCTTCATGAAGAGGAGATGGTGGGACTTGCATAGGCACACTGGCGCTTACAGGGATATCATCAACAACCATGGTCTGAAGATGGTGATCTTTATTTTCCTTCAACTTGGATGCCCTAGCCCTTGTCTTATGATGTTTTTCTTCTTTCTCCCATCTTTGAGCAAGGTCCTCTTGGCAAGAAATTTCATCATTTCTCCTGTCACACATTTGAGAAATGTCCAGGTGCATGCGAGAGTGCTAGTCAACTTTCTCTTTGCGAAAAGCACTCAGAGTTTTGGCGAGCTCAATAATTTCTTGGCTCAGCCTCCTCTCTTCTGCATCGGTTTTGGCTTCCGTTCGCATTTTTTCCAAGGCTAGTTTATCACTCATAGCCAGCTTGAGCTTCTTGGTGATTTTCCTTAGATCAACAAAGTGTTTAGCCACCATCTTGGTGATGTCATCAGGCAGACAAAGACTGCTCAGTTCATCAGACTTGGCATCAAAAGCTGCACTGTGAACGATGTTAATGATCAAGCTGTAATCATACTTTTGTTCCTTTATGGGAGCAGGAACACTTGTCTTTACTTTCTTGGATGAAGCTTCAACTTGTTCTTCGGAGTGCAGTTTTCTCTTTGTTGAGCTGCTGGCCAAAGGATTTGGGACAGGGCCCAAAGGCTCGTCAGATGCATGGTTGGAGCATATCTTGGAGACCTCCTTGGAGAGGATGAAAACTTCTTTGGTGATGGACTCTCAGCTGGTTTGTTGAGAAGAGCAGGCTTGTCATACTGAGGAATTGCATCAGCTATATCTTCGGTTGACTCATCAGACGAGTCAGAGGTAGCTTTCTTTATCTCTTGGCGACGTTTTTTTTTCGAATGGTGGGAGGAGATGAGTTCTTTGACTTGCTTGCCTTAGAAGCAGAGGCAAGCTCTTTCTTTTTCTGGACATCCTTCTTGGCGAGGGCCACATTCTTGGCTTCAACTTGGCTTTTCTTGGCCTCCCTGGCCTCACACCTGGCTTTAGCCAAAGTTCTCTTTTCTACTTCCTTTTGGAAGTCAGCTGGGGTCTTGATGGAGTCAGGATAAGAGTTTTCTTTAGGTGGCCTGACTCTCGGATAACCTTCACTCATCAGACCTTGAGCGATGCAATCGTTCCACGGAGGAGTGAAAGCGAATAGAATCTGATATTTCATTAGAACATTTTCATGGATGTACCACTTTATTGCCCAGTGGCGGCGAATTCTTTGCAACCTGTTGTTGCGATCATTTGTAGACTCGAACCTGGTGGAGTAGCATATCCTTCGGGATCAGACATTTCTGCCGCAGTATTTTTTTCTCTGCCACGACCACTTTTGCATGGATTTCCATGGGAGCAGATGGTTAGAGTATCAGTGACCAGTTCATCCTAGGGCTGGCAGACCACAGTAGAATCTTCTTCATCAGATTCCTCGGGTTTAGCAACTTTCTTTCTCTTTGGAGCCTTCGGGAGCTTTGAGGGGTTTCCTCCCCCAACCATCAATTTTCTGCTGGCCTTGGGTGACAGCTGAGGCAAATCTTCCTCAGATTCTGAATGATCGTTGGAACTTGAAGCCATGAACACATGTGAGAGAGAAGAGGACACAAGGGTAAACAAGGAAGGGTCACAAACACGCACATATTGACTTTTAGAGAAAAATATTTTATGAACACTTATTCACTACAATTATTAAAGATATCCTCAATAGATTCTTGTCTAGTCACATCATCTACTAGACATATAAGTCTATCTAATCTTTGGTAACCTCCAGTGGACAAGAAAGGAAGGATGTGTGCGAGGAAAAACTACAAACCATACACATCAAAAGCTAGTGAAACTAGAAATCTACCGGAGGCAAATAAAATCATGAGAAATAACTGCGGTAAGAACATTGATAACCCACAAGTATAGGGGATCGCAACGGTCTTCGCAGGTAGTATTTCACCCTGATTTATTGATTCGACACAAGGGGATCCAACGAATATTTATCAGCCTTAGCAATTGAGTTGTCAATTCAACCACACCTGCGATATCTCTCTGCAGCAAAGTGTTAGTAGCACAGCAAATAGTAGTAACAATAGTAACAGTAGTAGTGACAACAGTAATTTTGTAGCAGTTGTGACAGTAGCAGCAGCAATAGTAACTTAGCAAGATTCAGTATATGTAAAGCGTAGGCACGTGGAATGGTGATGGATAATGATTTAGATGGCATCAATCATGTAATAGTTACACACTAGGGCGACATAGAACTAGCTCCAACTCATCAATGTAATGTAGGCACATATTCCGTATATAGTCATACGTGCTTGCGATAAGAACATGTATGACATCTTTTGTCCTACCCTCCCGTGGCAGCGGGGTCCTATTGGAAACTAAGGGATATTAAAGCCTCCTTTTAATAGAGAACTGGAACAAAGCATTAACACATGGTGAATACATGAACTCCTCAAACTACGGCAATCACCGAAAAGAATCCCAATTATTGTCACCTTGGGGTATGCGGATCAAGACACGTAATAGGTGCATACAACTTGCAAGATAGGATCCAAATCACTCTTATATTCATGAAAACATAATAGGTTCAGATCTGAAATCATGGCACTCGGGCCCTAGTGACAAGCATTAAGCATAGCAAAGTCATAGCAACATCAATCTCAGAACATAGTGGACACTAGGGATCAAGCCTATCAAACTTAACTCGATTACATGATCAATCTCATCCAATCCCATCACCGTACAGCAAGCCTACAAAGGAATTACTCACTCCCGGTGGTGAGCATCATGGCGGTGTTGATGAAGAAGGGTTGGTGATGACGACGACGACGATTACCCCTCTCCGGAGCCCCAACCGGACTCCAGATTAGCACTCCCGAGGAAGAACAGGAGGTGGCTGATACGTCTCCAACGTATCTATAATTTTTGCTTGTTCCATGCTGTTATATTATCATTCTTGGATGTGTTACAATCATTTTACTACAACTTTATATTATTTTTGGGACTAACCTATTAACCTAGAGCCCAGTGCCAGTTTCTGTTTTTTTCGTGTTTTTGAGTTTTACAGAAAAGGAATATCAAATGGAGTCCAAATGGAATAAAAATCTACGGTGATTTTTTATGGACCAGAAGAAGCCCAAGGAGCGTTGGAGTTGGGCCAGAAGAGCCACGAGGCCACCACAAGCCTGGGGGGCGCGCCCCCCTAGGGCGCGCCCCCTGGCTTGTCGTCACCTCGTGGCCCACCTTGACTTGTTTCCGACGCCAAAAATTCTTATAAATACAGAAACCCCCAGAAGCAAACCTATATCAGGAGTTCCACCGCCGCAAGCCTCTGTAGCCACGAAAAACCAATCGGGAGCCCGTTCCGGCACCCTGCCGGAGGGGGAAACCATCACCGGAGGCCATCTTCATCATCCCGGCGGTCTCCATGACGAGGAGGGAGTAGTTCACCCTCGGGGCTGAGGGTATGTACCAGTAGCTATGTGTTTGATCTCTCTCTCTCTCGTGTTCTTGAGATGGCACGATCTTGATGTACCACGAGCTTTATTAATATAGATGAATCATATGGAGTTTTCCCCTCTCTATCTTCTTGTGATGAATTGAGTTTTCCCTTTGAAGTTTTCTTATCGGATTGAGACTTTAAAGGATTTGAGAACACTTGATGTATGTCTTGCGATGGGATATCCGTGGTGACAATGGGATGTTCTATTGATCCACTTGATGTATGTTTTGGTGATCAACTTGCGGGTTCCGTGACCTTGGGAATCTATGCATAGGGGTTGGCACACGTTTTCGTCTTGACTCTCCGGTAGAAACTTTGGGGCACTCTTTGAAGTTCTTTGTGTTGGATTGAACATGAGGAATCTGAAATTGTGTGATGCATATCGTATAATCAAACCCATGGGTACTCGTGGAGACATTGGAGTATCTAGGTGACATTAGGGTTTTGGTTGATGTGTATCTTAAGGTGTTATTTTAGTACGAACTCTAGGGCAGTTCGTGACATTTATAAGGATAGCTCATAAGATTGATCGGAAAAGATAACTTTGAGGTGGTTTCGTACCCTACAATAATTTCTTCGTTTGTTCTCCGCTATTTGTGACTTTGGAGTGAACTCTTTGTCGCGCGTGAGGGATTTACATATGATTCAACTATGTCAGTATTGTTGAGAGAACTTGCACTAGTGAAAGTATGAACCCTAGGCCTTGTTTCTAAGCATTGCAATACCGTTTGTGCTCACTTTTATCAGTAGTTACCTTTCTGTTTTTATATTTTCAGATTACAAAAACCTATATCTACCATCCATATTACACTTGTATGACCATCTCTTCGCCGAACTAGTGCACCTATACAATTTACCATTGTATTGGGTGTGTTGGGGACACAAGAGCCTCTTTGTTGTTTGGTTGTAGGGTTGTTTGAGAGAGACCATCTTCATCCTATGCCTCCCACGGATTGATAAACCTTAGGTCATCCACTTGAGGGAAATTTGCTACTGTCCTATAAAACTCTGCGCTTGGAGGCCCAACACGAGTCTACAAGAAGAAGGTTGTGTAGTAGACATCAAGCTCTTTTCTGGCGCCGTTGCCGGGGAGGTGAGTGTTTGAAGGTATATCTTTAGATCTTGCAATTGAATCTTTTAGTTTCTTGTTTTTCACTAGTTTGGTTTTATAAAAGAAAACTACAAAAAAATGGAGTTTGGGTTGCATCATTTGTTTCGCCTTTATAATGTCTTTCGTGAAAATAAGGATTCAGAAAATTGTGCTCAATTGGTAGAGGAAGAAATTATGAAAATACTTGATGAGAATTCCTTGAATGATGAGCATGATAGAAATATTGTGAGTATGAATTCTCTGAATATTCATGATGCTAGTGATATGCAAATCCACAAGCTTGGGGATGCTATGTTTGATGAAGATGATATTTTTAGTCCCCCAAGTTTTGATGAGCAAATTTATTATGATGAAAGCATGGCTCCTATTTATGATGAAAGCATGCCTCCTATTTATCATGATTTTAATTTTCAATTGGATTATGCTTCACATGATAGTTATTTTGTTGAGTCTGCTCCCACTACTATTGATGAGAATAAATTTGCTTATGTGGTGAGTAGTAAAACTTCTATGCTTGTGGATCATGAAAATAATGCTTTATGTGATGGTTATATTGTTGAATTCATTCATGATTCTAGTGAAAATTATTATGAGGGAGGAATATATGCTTGTAGGAATTGCAATAATATCAAGTTTCCTCTCTATGTGTTCAAAGTTTTGAAGTTATGCTTGTTTTGCCTTCCTATGCAAGTTGATTCTTGCTCCCATAAATTGTTTGCTCACAAAATCCCTATGCATAGGAAGTGAGTTAGACTTAAATATGCTTGTCATGATATTCATGATGCTCTCTTACATGTTTCAAATACTATTCCTATGTGAGCATCATTGAAATCATCATGCCTAGCTAAAAGGCATTAAAGAAAAGTGCTTGTTGGGAGGCAACCCAACACTTTTACTTTCTGTTTTAGTGTGTTCACATGATTAAGCTACTGTATAATCATGTTTTATAGCTTTTGTTTCAATAAAGTGCCAAGTAAAGCCTTTGGGATAGTGTGGATGATAGTTGACTTGATTCTGTGCAAAAACAGAAACTTTTGCTCTCAGTCCAGGAATTTTGTAAATTCACTGGAACGTGCTTTTGATCTGAATTTTTTACACAGTCTTGATATGCAAATTCTTCAGGTTGTCCAAATTTTGATAATTTTTCGAGACAGGGAAGTATGGTTACACTACAGAGCTTCACGGACTGTTCTGTTTTTGACAGATTCTGTTTTGCATGCATAGTTTGCTTGCTTTAGTGTTTTCATAGCTTATATCCAGTGATATAAATTATGGGAATGGTATAATACAGTAGGTATCATGTGGGAACAATTCTTAATCTTGTATTGACAGTACCTAAGTGAATGATCTATCTTTATTGTACTAACCCATCTCACGAAGTTCCGTTAAGTTTTGTGTGATTGAAGTTTTCAAGTTTTGGGTGAGACACCGATATGAGGAGAATAAGGAGTGAAAAGAACCTAAGCTTGGGGATGCCCAAGGCACCCCCAAGGTAATATCCAAGGAATACTCAAGCGCCTAAGCTTGGGGATGCCCCGGAAGGCATCCCCTCTTTCTTCTTCAACACTATCGGTATATCTTACTTGGAGCTATATTTTTATTCGTCACATAATATGTGCTTTGCTTGGATCGTCATTATATTTTGTTATTTTATGTTAGGTGTTATTCATAATCTTGTTTTTCAATAAAAAGTTCCAAGAATTGTCTTAGGATGCTTGCATTGCCTGTTTTGATGTGTGCTGTGTAAAAACAGAAACTTTTGCTGTAGTGTTTGAATTTTCATATTTTACTGGAACGTGGAAAGTTCCTGAAATTTTTACACAGTGATGTCATATAAATTATTTATCATGTCCTAAATTTTCATAATTTTTTGAGCTACAGAAGTACACTGTTTTTATAAATTACTACAGACTGTTCTGTTTGGACAGATTGCTGTCATAGTTTTGTTATCTACTTATCCTATAGTTTCCATAGCCTATATTGGTAGATATAAATTGTGGAAATGATAGTGTACATTACCTAATGTTTGAGAATTATTATGCAACTTGTCTTGGCAGTACATAAAGAGTTGATTTATTATTATGTGTACTAACCTATCTCACGAGTTCTTTTCAAGTTTTGTGTGGAAGATGTTTTTGAGAATAGGTGAAACCATGATACGAGAGGATTGCACGAGATACAAAAAATCAAGCTTGGGGATGCCCAAGGCACCCCAAGTAAATATTTCAAGAAGTATCAAGCATCTAAGCTTGGGGATGCTACGCATCCCACCTCTCTTCATCAACAATTATCGGTTAGTCTATGTTGAGCCTAAATTTTTATTCGTTCACATGATGCGTGCTATTCTTGGAGTGCTATTTTTCTTTTGCTTGCTCAGATCTGAAAATATTTATTGAGGGAGAGAGAGTCCTCACATAGCTCCTTAATTGTTTGACTACTCATTGATCTTCACTTATATCTTTTGTGAGTAGCTTGTCATTTCCTGTCATGCTTCACTTATACCTTTTTGAGGGATGAAATCTTTATGCTCATGTGCTTCATTTAAATTTGTTTGAGCTTGTCGAAAAAGCAATGGCAATATATGAAACTAGTCCCAAAGTGATAGATATCCAAGGAGGATATAATAAAAACTTTCATGAAGATCATGGGACAAATTAAACTTGATTCTTTGTAATAGTTTAGAAACATGATGATAGTAGTATGTGAGTCATGTTAGTGAGTAATTATGCTTTAGTAGGAATATTGGCGTTAAGGTTTGTGATTCCCTATGCAAGTACGAAAGTCAATAGTTATGCAATGAAGTTATATCCTACTTGTGGTGCATTATTCGGTGTTAGTTATGTTCAATGCTCACTTATGTGAATTTTCGTTTCTTGGCTTGGTTGCTTCCCAATCTATTTGCTAGCCTCCATTTGTACTAAGTAGAAATACTACTTGTGCATCCAAAATCCTTAAACCAAGTTTTGCCTTATGAGTCCACCATACCTACCTATATGTGGTATTTCCATGCCGTTCCAAGCAAATTTGTATGTGCCATCTCTAAATTTTCAAAATAAATTTTCTCTTTTGTGTGCCCGTACCGCTCATGAAACGGTGGGGAGTGTCCAATATTTTTCCATGCTAGGTGGGTTATTCTCACAATATGTGTTGATTCACTATCATTCACGAGAAAGTGGCTGGTATTCGGGATGCCCAGTTCCATGCTCAAAAATCAAATCAAAATATAATGAAACAAAACTCCCCCAGAATTGTTGTTTGTATGGACGGTACCCGTGGATTTGGCTCACCGTGGAGTGTGATTGATTGGTGGAGGGGGAGTAAAAACTTTATTTTCTGTTTGGGAACCGCCTATGATACATCTAGCATGGAAAGTATTGTGAGCTACTTTGTCGTTTTCGTTGACAGGAAAAGCATGCCACCCAAAATATTTTTTCTCTCTCAATTTAAAACTTTGAGCTCTGGCACCTCTACAAATCCCTACTTCCCTCTGCGAAGGGCCTATCCGTTTACTTTATGCAATTTTTATTTTAGCTTTGAGTCTCCAACTTCTCTTATAAGCACCAACTAGGGGGCACTATGATCGTACTTGAGCATTGGGCATAGCTAATATTTGAGTGTGTTTCATGAATGGATCAATGATTGAGCATGATGGGCTAGGGATAACTTTCTTTAGTGTTGATATTTTGAAAGACATGGTTGCTTGTTGACATCCTTGAGTATTGAAGTCATTATGTTAAAACTAGACTATTGCTTTGAATCATTTACAAGTCCAAATGTCCATGCCATACAAAGAAGAAAAGAATATGATAAACATGTTAGGCATCATTCCACATCAAAAATTCTGTTTTTATCATTTACCTACTCGAGGACGAGTAGGAATTAAGCTTGGGGATGCTGATACATCTCCAACGTATCTATAATTTTTGCTTGTTCCATGCTGTTATATTATCATTCTTGGATGTTTTACAATCATTTTACTACAACTTTATATTATTTTTGGGACTAACCTATTAACCTAGAGCCTAGTGCCAGTTTATGTTTTTTTTCCGTGTTTTTGAGTTTTAAAGAAAAGGAATATCAAACGGAGTCCAAACGGAATAAAAATCTACGGTGATTTTTTATGGACCAGAAGAAGCCCAGGGAGCATTGGAGTTGGGCCAGAAGAGCCACGAGGCCACCACACAAGCCTGGGGGGCGCCCCCCTAGGGCACGCCCCCCTGGCTTGTCGTCACCTCGTGGCCCACCTTGACTTGTTTCCGACGCCAAAAATTCTTATAAATACAGAAACCCCCAGAAACAAACCTATATCGGGAGTTCCGCCGCCGCAAGCCTCTCTAGCCACGAAAAACCAATCGGGAGCCCGTTCCGGCACCCTGCCGGAGGGGGAAACCATCACCGGAGGCCATCTTCATCATCCCGACGGTCTCCATGACGAGGAGGGAGTAGTTCACCCTCGGGGCTGAGGGTATGTACCAGTAGCTATGTGTTTGATCTCTCTCTCTCTCTCGTGTTCTTGAGATGGCACGATCTTGATGTACCACGAGCTTTATTAATATAGATGAATCATATGGAGTTTTCCCCTCTCTATCTTCTTGTGATGAATTGAGTTTTCCCTTTGAAGTTTTCTTATCGGATTGAGACTTTAAAGGATTTGAGAACACTTGATGCATGCCTTGTGATGGGATATCCGTGGTGACAACGGGATGTTCTATTGATCCACTTGATGTATGTTTTGGTGATCAACTTGCGAGTTCCGTGGCCTTGGGAATCTATGCATAGGGGTTGGCACACGTTTTCGTCTTGACTCTCCGGTAGAAACTTTGGGGCACTCTTTGAAGTTCTTTGTGTTGGATTGAACATGATGAATCTGAAATTTTGTGATGCATATCATATAATCAAGCCCATGGGTACTCGTGGTGACATTGGAGTATCTAGGTGACATTAGGGTTTTGGTTGATGTGTATCTTAAGCTGTTATTTTAGTATGAAATCTAGGGCTGTTCGTGACACTTATAGGGATAGCTCATAAGATTGATCGGAAAAGATAACTTTGAGGTGGTTTCGTACCCTACAATAATTTATTCGTTTGTTCTCCGCTATTTGTGACTTTGGAGTGAACTCTTTGTCGCGCGTGAGGGATTTACATATGATTCAACTATGTCAGTATTGTTGAGATAACTTGCACTAGTGAAAGTATGAACCCTAGGCCTTGTTTCTATGCATTGCAATACCGTTTGTGCTCACTTTTATCATTAGTTACCTTGCTGTTTTTATGTTTTCAGATTACAAAAACCTATATCTACCATCCATATTACACTTGTATCACCATCTCTTCGCCGAACTAGTGCACCTATACAATTTACCATTGTATTGGGTGTGTTGGGGACACAAGAGACTCTTTGTTATTTGGTTGCAGGGTTGTTTGAGAGAGACCATCTTCATGCTACGCCTCCCACGGATTGATAAACCTTAGGTCATCCACTTGAGGGAAATTTGCTACTGTGCTACAAAACTCTGCGCTTGGAGGCCCAACACGAGTCTACAAGAAGAAGGTTGTGTAGTACACATCAGTGGCAGTGGCTCCATCTCATGAAACATGATGAAATATTCTCTCTTATTTTTTTCTCTGAAGATGTGAATTTATAGGAGAAGAATTAGGGTAGGGGAGCCACGTGGGCCCCATAAGCCATCAGGGTGCGCCCCCTGGGCGCGCCCTGTTGGCTTGTGGCCCATAGGCAGCCCCTTCCGGTGGATCTTCGCTCCATAATTCATTACATATTCGAAAAATAATTCACAAAAAGTTTCGTCCAATTCCAGGAACTTTTTTTTCTGCACAAAAATAACACCAAGGTAGTTCTGCTGAAAACAACGTCAGTCCGGGTTAGTTCCATTCAAATCATGCAAATTAGAGTCCAAAACTAGAGAAAAAGTGTTTGGGAAAGTAGATATGTTGGAGACGTATCAACTCCCCCAAGCTTAACTCATTGCTTGTCCTCTAGCAACTCAGTTGATAAACTAAAAGTGATAAAGAAAGCTTTTACAAACTCTTTTGTTCTCGTTCTTGTACACATGCTTAGCTAGTGTTCAAGTTTTCAGCATAAATCATAAATAACCATATCGATGATAACAATTAAACATCATATTCACTCATGGCAATACATAACCAACTAGCGAGCAATAATAAGATATCTCACATGCCAACAATTTGTCAAAACAATCATGATATAATATGACAACATGGTATTTCCCTAGCCCTTTATGAGACTACAAAACATAAATGCAGAGCACCTCTGAGGTTCAAGCAGCGACTAAACATTATAATTCAGGGTAGAAAAGATCTAGTCATGTTCACATCCAACATTAACTAGACTCAATGCATAAGAATGACAATAGTGCTCTCCGGTTTGGTGCTTTTAGTAAGAGGGTGCTGACTCAACATAAAAGTAAATAGGTAGGCCCTTTGCAGAGGGAAGCATTGATTTGCAGAGGTGCCAGAGCTCAAGGTTTAAAACAGGATTGAAATTATAGTTATTGGGTGTTGCACTTTTCCTATCAACATCATGACAAAGGATTTCAATATCTTCCATGCTAAACACATTATTGGCAGTTCCCAAGCGGAATTGTAAATTTACTCCCATCCACCATACATACACAAGCCATGGCTGACCGAATCTACGGATGCCCTCGAACATTTAAACTGTCCCGAGAGTTTTTGTTTAATTAATTTTTGCTTTGTAGGACTGGGCATCCTTTTTACCAGCCTCTCTCATGCAATGCCAAGTGAATAAACGCCCATCTTGAGAATAACCCACTTAGCATGGAAGATACTAACCGTCCCGTCGCTCCATGAGCGGTACGAGTGCACAAAACATGTGTTTTTTTAATATTAGAGGTGGCACATGCAAATTTACTTGGAATGACAGGGTAATACCATATATAGGCAGGTATGGTGGACTCATGTGGAATAACTTGGTTTAAGGATTTTGGATGCACAAGCAGCATTCCCGCTTAGTACAAGTGAAGGCTAGCAATAGATTGAGAAGCGACCATCTAGAGAGCGAAAACGGTCATAATTATGCATTGCAAATAATTAACATTGAACATAGGATGACTAGGATATGAACACTCTGAATTTAAACATCATGAAGGCTGCATTGGTTTTGAATCAATCACATGTTTGCACATGGGCCAAGTCAAGCCGCTCGAATTACTCAGAGGGAAATACCATACTACCATACCACATCATAACCATTTTAATGCATGTTGACACACAAGATAGATCATTATACACTCCTAGCTATTTAAGCATGGCATGAGAAACTATAATCTCTAATTGTCATCATAAACATGTTCACTCATGATATACTGAATCAAGACCGAACGAGCTAAACATATTTACAAGAACGGAAAACAAGAATAGTTCATACCAGCTTCCTTTGCCACGATCACTTCATCAAATATCGTCATTATTGCCCTTTACTTGCATGACCGAATGATGTAATAATAATAATAGTGCAAAAATGCCGTGGACCAAGCTTGAATCTGTAGGGCAGTTTTCTACAAAGGAGAAGACAAGGTAATATTGGCTCTTTGTTAGATCAACAATAAAGCATATTTGAGCCACTCAAAATTTTCATCGTGGTCTTCTCCTTTCATGACTCAATAGAAAGAAAAGAAGTTCAGACAAACACACCGAAATATTTTTGGAGTTTTTGTTTTTCTCAAGAAAGCAAATAAACGAAGGAAAAACAAGAATGAGAAAAATTATTTACACGGGAAAGCTCCCAACATGCAAAGGAAATCTTTTTGGGTT
The DNA here is from genome assembly GCA_039707655.1 of Elymus sibiricus. Taxonomy (NCBI): domain Eukaryota; kingdom Viridiplantae; phylum Streptophyta; class Magnoliopsida; order Poales; family Poaceae; genus Elymus; species Elymus sibiricus. The sequence continues at coordinate 263,651,709 of CM077675.1, read as the reverse complement.
TTCTTTATAATACTACAACAAATTGAACGGGAAAGAAAAACCGAAAGTAAATGAAAAATGTTTTTGGATTTTCAAAGTTTTTCAAACACACAAGAAGAAAGCGAAAAAATAAAGCTAACATGGATATACAATGAAAGAGGATGAACACCAACAATTTATATGAAATGCGTCAACATGAATGTAATGTCGGTGAGAAATACGCACTCCCCCAAGCTTAGGCGTTTGCCTAGCTTGGTAATCACCATCCGTAGAATCCATCTAGTCCTGGAGGAAAGTAGTTGGGCTGAGGCACCTGAGCGTCCCACGCCAGGGCTGCGGCCTCCTCCTCGGCCAACTTGTTCCGGTAAGCAATTATATCCGCTTGCATGATGGTGTATCCGTTCCTGGTATGATAGTTAAACAAAGAGGGTGCTTGCAACACAATAACAGTGCAAGTATCATCGCTAAATACTAAGTTGTAACGAATGTGTTGCGGTGGCTGAGGTTCCTCAATGAACCGGTGCTCTAGCATAGATTGGTGATCAAGATAAACTTTAGGCAACAAGTAGTCAGTAGGGGTATGCAACATTAAAACGTTTTGCTAACCGCGTGGCATAAATGCCACCATGAACCTTGCCCTTGGTTCGGTTAAGATGCAAGCGACGCGCAACAATAGCTCCTAAGTTATATATGTTGTCACCATAAAGTGTGTGGCACACAATAGCTAGGGTGGGGGCACTGAGACCACCACCCTTCTCCATAGCAGTTATACATTTTCCTAGTAACAAAGAAAAGTAGTGCACGGACGGAAAATGTAAGCTAGTGGCCCTGGAGTTTGATACGCCCTGGTTTCCCCCACAGTCAAAGTGAGGAGGAAATCCTCAAACTAGTCAGGCTTAGGATCACGCATTCCCCCGTCAGAGGGAAGCAAGCATATTTCACAAAACTCATCTAGAGGCATTTCATAGTTTGTTGCATATAAATCAAAGCATACCGTGGGGGCACCGGGCCTATTTGGGAAGTAAAAATTCTGCACGAAGGAATTAGTAAGGCGATAGTATTGGTGACACTCATCTGCGAGGAAGTCGGTCAGCCCGACATTTGCAACAAATTGCATAAATTCTTGATAGAAACCTGCTTCGTTCATGAAGGGTGCATGTGGCCATTCACAGGGCCTAACCTTCGTGTGGCGAAAAATGTTGATGTCACGATCCTGAGTCCTCCCAACAACTCCCTTGGAGCTCCGGCTCGAAGAGCCTTTCCTTAGGAAATTCATTTCCCTAAGCACAAATTTCTGAAATTTTTGGGCCACAAATTAATGTCAATAAAACTTTGCAACATTGATAGCAACTACTCATATAGGTACCTAGAGGCCATATCAAGCATTCATACTACTTAGAACACAAAGAATTCAACACGCAAGCTCATTTTATGTAGCACCAAGTGCAGCAAAATATATAAAATATAAACCACTAAAGCAAAAACTAATTGGAGGAATGGGGGAGTCACATACCAAGAAGCAATTTCTCAAAACAGTTTCGGAAACGGAGTTCCGAGCAAGGAGATCCAAAATTTCAGAAATTTGTGTAAGACTATATGTATGGATGTAAGACTCTTGTTATTCAGCTTCTCTGTGTTCAGTGAGCATTGATCTCTGGGATCACTATACACGCACATTCGGTGATCATGACTTATGAGTCGGGGTCCCCACAGAGCTGGTATCAGAGCCATCCTGACTGTAGGAAGCCTTAGTTAGCATGGACGTTAGGTAGGATAAAACTATTTAAAAAAACTATATACCTAGTTGCTAAGTGCAACAGTTTCTATACTTCTCTTCTCTTCCAGTCTATTTCAAACCCTTGCCGACTCTCCTCCCTTCAAACCTTGTAGATGGCCGTCGTACCCGAGGACCTCCTAGCATCCGACTTTCCCTTACTCCTTGAGGATAGCCTAGAGAAGTGTCAGTTTCACCGACCACCTGTTTTCTTCTACCATGAGCACTGGGCCGATGCCATCACGAAGGAGTACCACGTTGATGTGTTCGTGAAGGTGAATAACTTCCCATTGAGTTGGTTCTTTGAAGGACCACAAATGGAGACCCTGGCAATCGCAGTCGAGACGGCAGCACGTAAGGCACTTATCCACCTTTGAGACATCATCCCAGAGATGGCTGACGAGCTAGCTACTCGCTACCTACCTTTTAGAAAGGACGACATTGGTGAGAGCCAGACGTTGGTCCCATCCAAGGAGTATGGCACACGACTCAGAGTCCAGACTTGCTACAGCCTCTCGGCCGACAGTCTGGCTCACAACCTGATTAAGGAGTCCGTGAAGCTCCGCCAGGAACTTCGCCACACCCGAGAGCTACTTCGCCAAACCACCGACATCTTAACCCAAGGCCAAGTAGCAACCTCTGGATTCCCGTCACATGTTTCGGGTGTGGCAAATTTGGGCATCATGCCAGAAGGAGCCCCAACAAGCAACCGAGCCTTCTTTCCTCCAGGACATGAAGCAGAGCATGACTGATGAGTCCGAGAACCCCCTAGGGTAGGATGAGTCGTGTGTCCTCCATGTGAAGTCGAGTCCGTGTAATGGTTCATATGAAACCATGTGTGCTTGTTGTTTGTTTTGTTGTTTGTGTTCCGATGCAAGTCGCGCTTTTGCCTTAGGCAACATGTAAGCGACTCCATCGTCTATCTTATCTTAATATTATGTGTTTGGTCTTTCGACCTCTGTTTGATCACACTTGCACTATACGAACCCCCTTAGGCGCACTTTCTCTATTATTGCTCCCCCGTCTCTTCTGTCCCAGTTGTTTGACTTGGCTGCTCCAAACAGGATGGTGACTGCAACCCGCGCCAGCACTTTTGGCAACCCTGACGCCGACAACTCTAGCCAGCAGCAGGGAGCTGGTGGGTCTGCTCACGCTGGAGATCACCAGGAGCAGCCACATGGCGACATTACCCGACCACCACCTCCACCGGAGAACACGACCATAGCTCAGTTTCTCCAAGTTCTCCGGGAGGAACGCCAAGCCAACTCCGCTGTTATTCAGCAGATGGCTCAAGTCCTTGTGAACAACCAGCATCAAGGAAGGAATGGCAATGGCCACTCTACTCTGTCGGAGTTCATGAGGAATTCGCCCCCCAACCTTCATCGAGACTTCCGAACTTCTGGATGCCGATGAATGGATTCGTACCATCGAGGACCTCCTTGCACTGGTCAATTGCAATGAGGATCATGAGAAGGTGCTTTATGCCTTTCACTGCCTCGGAGGTACCGCCAGATCTTGGTGGGTTGGATTCAAGGTCATGCAAGGCGACCTTGTGATCACTTGGGCTGATTTCAAGGAAGGTTTCCGCACGGCCCACATTCCTTTGGGAATCATGGCTATCAAGAAGCGAGAATTCCGAGCGCTAAAGCAAGGAAGTGGATCTGTCAAGGAGTACATGCAGAAGTTCAACCAGCTGTCAAGGTATGCCCCTGAAGATGTCAGCACTGAGGACGCTAAGATGGAACGCTTCATGGAAGGACTCCAGCAAGCCCTGCAATATCATCATATTTTTGTGACTGCCGGACCTTCTTCGACCTGGTGAACAAGGCCCTCATTCTTGAAGACAAGCGTCATTCCATGGAAGACACTCGCAAGCTCAAGATGATCAAAAAGGGTAGTTCCAACAACCAAAAGCCTCGCTCATGGCAGCCAGACCCAGCCAAGCCAACCTATCAGCCTCAGCAGGCTAGACCACCTGCACCTCGTCCGAGCTACCAGCCTCAGCAGTATGCCAATCCCAGGCCAGCTTATAACAACCCCAATAACAACAAAGGTGGCAACAACAGCGGCTCAGGCCAAGTCACTTTCTTTGGATGTGGTCAGCCAGGGCAATTCTCTAGGCTATGCCCCAACAAGAAGCCAGATGCACCGCACCCCAATGCGCCAAACTAAGGTCAAGGCCATGGAGCACCACCAAGGAACCAAGCTCCTCGCAACCAGCCCAACAATGACAAGGGTCATGTGAATCACGTCACCGCTGTGGAAGCCCAGGATGACCCGGACGTCATACTGGGTACGTTCCTTGTCAACTCAACCCCAGCAACCGTACTGTTTGATTGTGGAGCTTCACATTCTTTTGTTACCCAAAAGTTTGCAATAGAGAGTGGTATGAAGCCTACACCCTTGAGTAGTCCCATATTGGTGCAAACCCCGGGATCGCAGTTGAGAACCAAGATAGGATGTAGAGGAGTTGAGATTAACATCAACGGGGTAGACTTCCTAGCAGACCTCATAATCTTGGATTCACAAGGCTTGGATGTGATCCTTGGCATGAATTGGTTGACCAAGCACCAAGGCTTGCTAGATTACGCCAAGTGGATTGTTACCATGACCAATAGCCAAGGAGTTGAAGTCAAGTATGTCCCCAACCCTTCCTCCGCTCAAGCTCCACAAGTGAATTGCCTATCAGGAGTTGAGTTGGATCATGTACCAGTGGTATGTGAATACTCTGATGTATTTCCAGATGAATTTCCCAGAATGCCTCCTGATCGTGACATTGAGTTCATCATTGAGCTGATGCCTAGAGTAGGACCCATCTATAAGAAGCCCTATAGAATGGGATCCGAAGAGTTGGCTGAATCGAAGAAGCAACTGGCAGAGCAGCTCAGAAAAGGATTTATCCGCCCTAGTGCCTCCCCTTGGGGATCACCTGTTATGTTTGTGGAGAAAAGGGACGGTACTATTCGACTTTGTGTCGATTATCGATCTCTCAATGAAGTCACAATCAAGAACAAGTACCCACTCCCCAACATTGAAGACCAGTTCGATCAACTGAATGGTGCCAAGGTTTTTTTCCAAGATCGACCTCAGGTCTGGGTACTATCAGTTGAAGATTAGACCTCAGGACATTCCGAAGACAGAATTCGTAACCCGATATGGCCTGTATGAGTACACGGTCATGTCATTTGGGTTAACCAATGCCTCTGCCTACTTCATGTACCTCATGAACAAAGTTTTCATGGAGTACTTGGACAAGTTTGTAGTCATCTTCATTGATGACATACTCATCTTTTCCACAAGTTTGTAGTCGTCTTCATTGATGACATACTCATCTTTTCCAAGTCTGAAGAAGAGCATGAGAAACACTTGAGATTGGTCGTGAATAAGCTCCGAGAGCACTAGCTTTATGCCAAGTTCAGCAAGTGCGAATTTGGGCTGCACGAAGTTGGATTCTTGTGTCATGTGTTGACTGCAGAAGGAGTGTCAGTGGAACCCACCAAGATTGAAGCCGTAACTGAATGGCAATCCCCAAGTAATGTGAAGGAAGCCAGGAGCTTCCTCGGACTTGCGGGATATTACCGCAAGTTCGTCGAAGGCTTCTCAAGCATTGCTAGACTCATGACTCAGCTCTTGAAGAAGGACAAGAAGTTCGAATGGATGCAGAAGTGCGAAGAAAGCTTCCAAGAACTCAAAAAGTGATTGACAACAGCCCCAGTTTTGGCCACTCCCGATATTCACAAAGAGTTTTTGATATATTGTGATGCATCGAGAACCAGGCTTGGAAGTGTTCTGATGCAAGAAGGCAGAGTCGTAGCATATCTATCTAGACAGCTACATCCTCACGAAGCAAACTACGCTACTTATGATCTTGAGTTGGCAGAAGTGGTTCATGCCTTGAAGACATGGCGACATTACCTTCTAGGGAAGCGATGTGAGATATACACAGACCACAAGAGTTTGAAGTATATTTTCACTCAAAAGGAATTGAACATGAGGCAGCGAAGATGGTTGGAGTTGATAAAGGACTATGATCTTAGTGTTCAATACCACCCTAGAAAGGCTAAAGTGGTAGCAGATGCCTTAGCAAAAAGCCGTGTTTCTTGAATGCTATGATTAAGGAAAGGCTACCCGCCCTGTATGAAGAGCTTGAAAGCTTTGGCTTGGAACTAGTTGCACCTGGTTTCCTAGCCAACCTTGAAGCAAAACCTACCTTGATGGATGATATTAAGGAATCTCAGAAGGGTCATGACAGTATTGAGGGCATCAAGAGGAAGATCAAGGCAGGCAAGGCCCCAGGATTCTCAGTGGATGAGCAAGGAGTTGTATGGTTTGGGAATCACATTTGCGTACCCAACAAGGTTGAGATCAAGAATTTGATCTTGCAAGAAGCCCATGACACTCCATATTCCATCCATGCCGGAGGAACCAAGATGTACCAAGACCTCAAAGCAAGATTCTGGTGACATGGCATGAAGAGAGAAATAGCCACATTCATAGCTAAGTGTGACATATGCTAGAGAGTCAAAGCAGAGCATCAGCGACCCGCTGGACTGTTACAACCTCTCAAAGTGCCTGAATGGAAGTGGGACAAGGTTGGGATGGTCTTGATCACCAGTTTTCCTAGGTCAAGCAAGGGACATGATTCCATTTGGGTCATTGTTGAGCATCTGGCCAAGGTAGCCCACTTCATTCCCGTCAAGACCACCTATGATGGAAGCCAGCTAGCCAACCTCTACATCAACCGTATCGTGTGCCTTCATGGAGTTCCAAAGGAGATTGTTGCAGACCGAGGTACTCAGTTAACCTCAAGATTCTGGAAGAAGTTTCAAGAAGCCATGGGAACCAAGCTATCCTTCAGCACTGCTTTTCACCACCAGATAGGCGGACAAACGGAGCGAGTGAATCAGATACTCAAAGATATTCTTCGTTCTTGTGTTCTGGCGTATGGAGCCAAGAGGGAAGATTGCCTACCATTCGCCGAATTCTCCTACAACAACATCCATCAGTCTAGTCTTCATATGGCACCATTTGAGGTGTTGTATGGACACAAGTGCCGCGCTCCCCTCAATTGGTCAGAAACTGGAGAAGGACTAGTGTTTGGACCAGATATCCTTCGCAAAGCAGAAAAACCAGTTCAACTCGTCAGAGAGCGTCTAGAGAACCCCAAGTCAAGACAAAAGAGCTATGCCGGGAAGTGAACCTCAACGTCGGAGATCATGTCTATCTCCAGGTCATGCCTCTCAAGGGAACCAAGTGCTTCCACGTCAAAGGAAAGCTTGCACCGAGATATATCGGCCCCTTCAAGATCACTGCAAGACGAGGAGAAGTTGCCTACCAGTTAGAGCTACCTTCCGAGCTATCGGATGTGCACAACGTTTTCCACGTGTCACATCTCCGGAAATGTCTCCAAGTTCCCAAACGCTCCGACCTCTACAAGGACATCGATCATCAAGCCATCGACCTTCAGCCAGACCTCACTTATCGTGAAAGGCCAGTACGCATTTTGGATGGAGCCGAGCGTTGCACCCGAAGCCGCACCACCAAGTACTTCAAGGTCCAATGGAGCAACCACACCGAAGCAGAAGCAACCTGGGAGCGTGAAGACTACCTTAGATCCGAGTTCCCTTATATTTTTAGTGCCTAGCCTAGGAATCTCGAGGACGAGATTCTTGTAAGGGGGGTAGGTCTGTCACACCCTGTGTTTGCACCACTTTGCTATGCTATGATTATATAAAATTTGGACCCATTTAAAAAATTTTGAGTGCTTGTGAAGATTGACTTGAGTGCTATTTGCTTAAGTGCTTGTTTGAGTTTTAATTCACAAAAGATTCTTCTTCCCTCAAGAACTCCTCAACTTGATCCAAACTCTCCGCCCAATGATCATGCCATGTGTATAGGACTAAAAACTATTTTTACAAAATATTATTTTGGCCAAAAAGCATTTATTCAATTTAGGTTTTTCCAAAACCCCTGAATTGAGGTTTGTACTACAAGTCCTCAAATTGGGTGGATTGTTTTGCCCCAAAGATTCTATTTGGAACCTACCATATATAAGACCTCCCAAAACCACCAAATATTATTTTTAAAGTTTATTTTCCTATTTTATTTAAAGGTTTTTTCTTAATGCTAGAAGTGGTCCTTTATAGGAAAAATATATTTTTATGCTTTCAAAATATTTGAGAAAATTTAGGAAAACTCAGTGGACATATATTTTCCATATATATGAGTTTCAACACATGGTCATGTTCAAAATATTGGACAAAACCCTCGAAAACAATTTCTGCTTATTTCAAGCATTTGAAATATTTCTATAAGAAATATTGTCAAATAAATCCAGGAAACTTCAAGCAAGTCACATATGCCTAATGTGATGATCTTGCAAAGTTTCATTCCAATCAAAATTGTTTTGGTTCACCAAAGTGCCCCAAAACCATTCTTGTCCAGAGCCAAATTTGAGCAACTTTACATTGTCAAGTTTCTCCAATTAATCTCAAACTTTGTAGACATTCTCTAATACCCAAATGATGACACTACACCAAGTGGTGCATCAAGGAGAATAGATTTTGCATGCCTAGATCTATGGAAACCTGATTCTGTTAATTTCTAGGGTTTACAAAGTTTACATTGTCAACTTTCCTCCAATGAGCTCAAACCTTGTGATCAACCTTATTTTTACCTCCCATTTGATACTGTTAAATCTCACTGCAAGTGGCAAAGTTTATCTTGCCCAAACACACATAATACACCTTCTGGTAGAATGGTAAAACCCCTGGTTTCACCTCTTCCACCGTTCTCCTTGCCCCCATATTTCTACCACAGGGCCTCCTATACCTCTTCTACCCCCCTATAAAAACCTCATGGCCTCAGATCAATCATGGAGGGGTGAAAACTCCATTTTACCCCCCTGGACAGCAAGGTTTTACCTCTCTCTCCACTTTCTTTCTATTCTAATGGACCCCCAGGGCATCCAAGGCCATATAGACTTTGTTTATACCCTTCTAGACCTCCTGGACGCAAGTGGCCGTGACCAAAACACCAGTGGCATGTCGTGGCATACCAAACGGGCGCTCTGGAGCATGCTACAGTGCGCTCCCGCACTGTAGCCACCACCCCAATCATAGCCCCCGACAGGATTGCCCCCCATCATGTCTCCCGAGACCGCCTCGGCGTCCGGGACATGCTAAGCGGTTGGCCCCCTCCTCCCTCTCTCTCCGGCGACCGTTGCCACGCGCGTCAACACCGCCCCTCTCGGTCAACCGCGGGCCTCACACGCGCGCGCTCCCCCGCTCTCTCTCTTCTCTCCCCCTGGTCGTAGACCACCTCTAGGAACGCCCTAGATAAGCCCCTGCGAGCCCCCACGCCCTTTGGGGATCGCCACGCTTCGCCGGCGCACGAGCACACTATGGACTGCGGCTCAGCTATATAAGCCATCCCCGAGCTCTCTCCTCCCCTCCGGACCACCTCTCCGACCTCCAATCGACCACCTAGCAACACCCCATCTCTCCTCTCGCTCTCCGTGCTCGGGATCGAGCCCGACGTCGCCTCCTCGGGCCACCAGCGTTCATGCGGTGAGAGACCCCCTCTAGCCCTTCCATTCGATCTGGAACCGCAGTACTCCACTGACCCTTTCCCCCTCTCCCCCTTGTTCATTGCAGCTCGAGGCGAGCAGTTCGAGCTCACCCGAAACTCCCTCCGCTACGTCCGTTCGCCGCCGGTGACTCAGGCCACGCAGGCGACCCCTTCGACCTCCACCCGAACAACAACACCCTCCTGGTTCCTTTCCCCTTGCCAGCTCGCCTCGCCGTGATCCCCTTCGCCGCCGGTGAGTCTTGCCATCCTCTGGACAGAGGTTGACGGCGGCCTGCCAGTGGGCCCCGGTCGTTAGCCTCTGCCTCGTCCTGTCTCTCTCTCCCTCTCGCTGACATTCGAGCCCCGCCCATGAGGTTCTAATCTGGCGCGTGCGGGGGCGCCAAATCGCTTAGGCTTGCTAGACTCTAGGCCGGCCCAGCTACGGGTCAGTCTGGCCCAGGGCACAGTGGCCCTTTTCCTTTTCTTTTTCTCGCATTTTCCAAAAGTTCCTCTGGATAGAATAAATGTCAAAATCCAATGATTCCAACTCCACAAATCTTGTAATAATCCAACCTATTTAATGATACCACTTGTGCAACTCTTTGAAAACAGTTTATGTACTGGTTTTATTGAGAACCTTATTTTGAATATTCAAAACCACTGTTAAAATAATTTTCACTACTTTTACACTTCAAAACCAGAAACTAGCAATTTTGCTATTCTTAGTTTTCAACCTAGTATTTTAAAAAAGTAGTTTGACATTTTTTTGAGTGATTTATTTTCTCTGTTTTTGCCGTGATCTTATTTGTACTCCGTTACTTTGCGACGATAAATCATGTTCTTGACGCGGGAGTTGGAGAGGAAGCACTCGAAGACTTCGAAGACTTTGCTGAGCCAGGCAAGAGGCCCTTTAACCATGTCTAAGAAACCTTTTTATGCATGTCATATAGCACTTTAAATTGATGCATCGGAATCATGATGATTATGGTGACCACCTTGATGGGTTACCACCGTTACTTCTTCGTTCATACTTGCATGACATGACACTACCTTTGCTTAGAGTCATGTGGGTAGGAAGTAGGTAGGATGCTAAAGTAGTTGCTACGCAAATGGGACAGGTATATGCATGGTGATGGAAACAAAGTGTTTTCAAAGACTTTTCGAAATCACCATCGGGTGCCACTAATGCCCGAGGGAGAAGATGAGCTAGGTAACCACTTGAGAAAGAAGTGGTGTACCGGAGCAAGTGGTGTGTGTGTGTTTTCGAAAATGGATTAGATTTAAGATTTGTCTACCATCCCAACCTTACATGTACAACCACGATACCCCTTATGGGACGGGGCTTTGTTGATTACCTTGGTCGTTGCTAGCAGAGTGCCCGCATTACTAGTGGCGAGAGCGCCAGAGTCACCCTGTCGATGCGGGGTCGTGCCAGGTAGGGCGACCATGTACTGTTTTTACAAACATGGGGCACACTATTGTGTCCCTTCATGGATGGACAATGTTGAGCAAGTCTCATGTGATGTACATCATGAAGACGTGGGCCAACGAGTGGACTCTTTGTTTAGTGTCGTCAAGGGAAAGGCATTGTTCGGGTGCTTACCTCGGGTATGTAATATACCGCAAGTCGTGGATGACACAGAAGATCCCCGAGTCTTGTGGGTAAAGTGTGCAACCTCTGCAGAGTGTAAAACTATTCAAATAGCCGTGTCCACGGTCAAGGACAATTGGGTGGTGCTACTTAAACTATGTCCAGATATTTTCACAAACTTGGCGTGTGTGTGTGGGAAGAGAATACTTGAGTTGAGTCGGGATGACTTGACGTGATGATCGAACAAGAGATGTTCAACCTCTATTTATATTGATATATGTAACCTGTTTGTATGGTTACTCAGAACCTCATGATGCATGCTTTTACATGTTGATAGTCCATACCATTGCACTCAAATTAGCTTTCCGCAAAATTACCCATTTAGTGCTATATCATGCTTTGTTATACCTTGTTCCAAAACATGGGTTGCTTGTGAGTACATTCAAAGTACTCATTGTATTGCCACTGGTTATTTAATTGGCCAGGCATGGAAGAGCAGGATTATGGTGAAGAATTTGTTGGTGACAAACATGCGAATTAGGATGCTTCCCAGTCAGAATGCCTATAGGGTTAAGGCAGATGGCATGGGCCTACGCTATCTATCAAGATTTCCGCTGCGAGTTGATGTTTGTTGTTTGGCCTTCATGGCCCTATCTATGTAAGACCTGGCCTTGATGGCCTTTATTTGTGTAAGACGGTATGTATGGACGTAAGACTCTTGTTATTCAGCTTCTGTGAGTTTAGTGAGCACTGATCTCTGGGATCACTGTACACGTGCATTCGTTGATCACGACTTATGAGTCGGGGTCCCCACACCCAGAAAAGGTTAAGGCCATCGAGAGAATGTGCCCTCCCCGGACCCTCAATGTGGGGACCCCGACTCATAAGTCGTGATCACCGAATGCACGTGTACAGTGATCCCAGAGATCAATGCTCACTGAACACACAGAAGCTGAATAACAAGAGTCTTACATCCACATTTAGCGTCTTACACAAATAAAGACCATGAAGGTCTAGTCTTACATAGATAGGGCCGCAAGGGCCAAACACTTAAACACAACAAGCAGCGGAACTCTTGATCGAAAGCGTGAACCCATGCCATCTGCCTTAAAGCTACAGGCATTCTGACTGGGAAGCGTCCTAGTTCGCATGTTCGTCACCAACGAACTCTTCACCGTATTCCTGTTCTTCCAAGCCTGGCCAATTAAATGACCAGTGGCAAGCCAATGAGTACTTTGAATGTACTCGCAAGCAACCCAAGTTGTGGAACAAGGTATAACAATGCATGATATATCACTAAATAGGTAAGTTTTGCAGAAAGCTGATTTTAAGTGCAATGATATGATCAAGTAACCTTAAGAAGACATGCATCAACTGCTGACAGGTATTCATGTGAACAAATCTCAGTTACCATCATAAGCAGAGGTTGAACATCTCATGTTCATCATCATGCTAAGTCATCGGACTTAGCTCAAGTACCATCTCTGTATCATCCACACACGCTCCCACACCAAGTTTATGAAAACATCGGACGCAGTTTAAGCAGGACCTCCAACTGTCCATGACCGTGGACACGACTATTCGAATAGTTTTACACTCTGCAGAGGTTGCACGCTTTACCCACAAGACTCGGGGAACTTCCGTGTCATCCACGACTCGCGGTATATTACATACCCGAGGTAAGCACCTGAACAATGCCTTTCCCCTGACGATACTAAACAAAGAGTCCACTCGTTGGTCCGTATCTTCATGATGTACAAACACGAGCCTTGCTCTACACAGTACCATCCATGAACACAACGGTGTGCCCGGTGCCTGTAAAGACAGCGCATGGTCGCCCTTCCAGGCGCGACCCCGTATCGAGAGTGACCATGCCACTCCCGCCACAAGTAATGCGGGCTCTATGCTAGTACCCACCAAGGTAATCAACAAAGCCCCGTCCCATAAGGGGTATCGTGGTCGTACATGTAAGGTTGTGACGGTCAGCAAATCTTAAAACTCTCGGTTTTCAAAAACACACACACAACTTGCTCCGGTAGACCACTTCTTTATCAAGTGGCTACCTAGCTCATCATCAACTCCCTCGGGCATTAGTGGCACCCGACGGGGTTTTCGAAAAGTCTTTGAAATCATTTTTATTTCCATCATCATGCATATTCCCGTTCGACTTTGCGTAGCATTTACTAAGCATCCTATCTACTCCCACCCGCACAACCCTCATAAGGAGGTAGGGTCATGCAGGATGCAAGTATCAATGACAAAGTATCGGAGGCCTCCCACCGAAGGAGGGAGGGGTACCTTATCAACATGATCAATTCATCAGAACAACAAGTGCAATATGACATGCAATAAAAGGGTTCATAGTCATGGTTAAAGGGCTGCTTGCCTAGCTCAGCAAAGTCTTCGAGGTCTTCACATGCTTCTCGTCCAACTCCGAGCACTTCGTCTATTTCGTCAACTATCGCCGGAAACAACCGCAATAAGCAACACAACAAGCAGAAAAATAAAGTGCTCTATAAATAGGAGTTTTATTTTTCTTGGACACCTCTGGTCATAAGAAAAATAACCAAGGAGGTTTCATTGGATGTGGGTCAAGGGGGAATTTTGAATGGTGGAAATGAAGGAAATGATGATCCTATAAGATGTCCACAGAATGTTTTTGTAAAAAGGAGTGGATGGTCCCAACAAATAGGGCATGATTTTAGAAAAACTTAGAAAGTGGTTTCACTGGACTTGGAGTTGGCATGAATATTCTAGGGATTTGCAAAGTGGATCATGTATGGAGAAATGGTCCATTATTTGACATAGCAGAATAAGTGTGAGGAAAAATGCTCACATCTTAAGACATGAGTTTAGATTCACCTAGGATTTTGAATCATTGCATTTTGATCTAGGATAAACTCTCCATTAATTTCCAAAGTTTACAATAGAAAATTAAAATTAGGTTTTAATCATATGTGTACAGGAAAGTTCTCTGGAAAAATAAGAAAGTTACTAATATGGATAGAGGAAGATTTTTGGAGTCTATAGGAATTTGAATCATCCAATTTGGAGTTCAAATGAATTTCCTATGAATATTTGAATCTGATTTGAAAAAGACAAAGAGAAGGAAAGGGCTACCAACTGGGCTATGCGGTGCACAAGGCGCAGGATAGGTTGTTGGGCCGGCCCAGCAACCTGGCCGCGTGGGACGCCGCGGTGACGACGAAGGCGTCTTCCGGCAGGGTGTTTTCACCGCAGGGAAACACACACGGGCAGAAACCGTGTCCACTTAAACGGATGGGCCCAATGCCTGGCTGGCTTACACGCGGGGCCCACCTGGAAGGTCCTCCTTCCTCCTCCCGCTCGAATGGAGAGGAAGCATGGGAGGGGGAGCCGACCGGCATCAGCGCTCGCCCCGGCGGCACCGGCCATCCCCGACGGTGCTCCAACCACCGGTGAGCTCAGGGAACTGCCCCGCATCCGCTCCAATGTTGCTCACCTGCCGGAGACGACCGCAGCGGCGATGCATAAGACGGCCGCGAAGGAGGTCGTCGGCCGCCGCTGGATTCGGGGCTTCCGGCGTCCTGTTGAAGAAATGACGGATACAGGGGGGCTCCAAGGTGTCTAGGGGACGCTTGGAGTTGGCCAAGGGGAGAGGGGAAGCCCGGTACGTCGCAAATTCGACCAAGGTCAGGGCGGTGACATGGCGGCCATGGGGGGCATTGGGAGCTCGAGGGCTCCAATGGCTTGGTCCGGGAGGTTCACTGGATGGAGGGGAAGCGATCAGAGGCATGAGGGGAGGCCGGGGTGGCCTATATGGCTGAGGTGCGGGTCCACCGTGGACGTGTGCGCCGGCGAGGACGCAGGTGTGGCTGGAGGTCATGGGAGAGGGAAAGGGCGTGTCTGCGGCGTTCTTGGGGCACGTCCACGACCCCGGGAAGGAGAGAAGGAGTGGGGGATGCGCGCGCGTGCGAGCCCCATGGTTGGCCGACTCGGGCGGCCGCGGCGCGTGTGAGGGGAGCCGTTGGAGGGAGAGGAAGGAGGGGGCCGACAGGGTGCCGTGGTGTGGACGTCGAGGGGGACACAGGGGACATGCTGGGAGGCCCGAGGCTGTCGGGGATGGGGGTTGGGCGGCGGCTACAGTACTCGGGGGCATTGTAGCGCGCTCCAGAGCGCCCAAATGGCATGCCATGGCATGCCACTGGCCTCTTGGACGCGGCCATGCATGTCTAGGGTCTCCCTAGGGGGTTAAACAAGGGGGAGAGAGCATAGGATGCTCTGGGGGATGGCTGGAATGGAGTGGGGGAGGTAGAACAGGTGCTGCCATAGCTGTCCAGAGGGGTAAATGGGGGTTTTACCCCATCAATCATTGAGTTGTGGCCATGGGGAAGTTCCTGGGGGTAGATGAGGATCAGGGTGAAGGCTGGTAAAAGTTTGAAGTGAAGGAGAATAGCAGAAGGGGGTCAAACAAGGTTCTTTTCAGCATAAGCAGAAGTGTTTGATGATGATTTGGCTAAGCAAATGGGGTTTGCTTGCCATTAGATTTACTAGGATTAAATGGGAGGTAAAACTGAGATGGGTCACAAGATTTGAGCCCATTTGAGGAAAGTTCACAATGTAAACTTGGTGAACCCTAGAAATAGGCAGAATTGGAGTTGCTTAGATCTAGCTAAGCAAATCCATTCTCTTTGATGCACCACTTGGTGTGGTAGCATAATTTGTGTATTAGAGCATACCCAAAAAGTTTGGGACCAAATGGGAAAACTTGATAATGCAAGAATTTCCAATTCTTAAAATCAGCAAAAATGGATTTGGGGGGATTTGGACAAGTTAATCTGTTCTCGTTGATGCACCACTTGGTGTGGATGCATTATTGGAGTATTAGAACATGTCCACAAAGTTTGAGATTAATAGGAGATAGTTGGCAATGTAAAGTTGCTCAAGTTTGGATCTGGACAGAGAGGGTTTTGGAATATTTTGGTGAATCAAAACAATTGGGATTGAGATGAAACTTGGCAAGATGATCACATATGTCATATGTGACATGCTAGAATTTTCTTGGATTTATTTGAGAATATTTCTTATAGAAATATTTCAAATCCTTGAAATAGGCAGAAATGGTTTTGAAGGGTTTTGTCCATTATTTTGAACATGACCATGTGTTTAAACTCTTATATATGGACAATATATGTCCACTGAGTTTTCCTAAATTTTCTCAAATATTTTGAAAGCATAAAAATAATTTTTCCCTATAAAAGACCATTTCTGTCCTTAAGAAAAGCCTTTAAATAAAATAGTAAAATAATCTTTAAAAATAATATTTGGTGGTTTTGGGAAGTCATATATATAGTGGGTTTCAAATAAATCCTTTGGTGTAAAATATTCCACCCAATTTGAGGACTTGTAGTAAAAACCTCAACTCAGGGGTTTTTGAAAACCTAATTTGAATGAATTCTTTTTGGTCAAAATAAATTTTGATAAAAATAGTTTTGGGTACTATTCACATGGCATCATCATTGGGCAAGAAGTTTGGATCAAGGAAAAGAGTTCTTGAGGGTAGGAGGGAGTTTTATGAATATAGAGCACTAGCAAGCAATCAAACAAGCAAGCAAATAGCACACAAGTCAAGCATTCACATGCACTCAAAAGTTTTAATTGGCCCTAGTTTTTGAGTCATGATAACTTAGTCATGAGGCAAATCACAGGGTGTGACAGACCTACCCCCCTTTCAAGAATCTCGTCCCCGAGATTCCTAGGCTAGGCGTGGGAAAGATGCGGAAATTCAAAGGTGAGGTAGTTTTCACGTTCCATGTTGCTTCTGCTCCGGCGTGGTTGTCCTTCTAGGTCTTGAAGTGCCTGAGGATATGTCTTCGAGTGCATCGTTGACTTCGTCTAAGGATGAACGGGTGTCTTGCAATATGCTAGGCTCGCCTAAAGGCTAAGGGTTTGGTAAACGAGGTTCTGGCAAGGGCCTGGCTTGCGTGTGTATTCCAAAGTCGGAATATGTGGCCAAGTAGTGTGTCTGTGTGCTGGTCCTGGGGTCGCTCACATTGGTTAGTGACATCTAGATGTCTTGCGGTAGAATAGGAGGGTCGAGTCTTGGTGTAGCTTCTTGTCGACGAGGAAGTCCTTGTCTTCCTTAAGGCAGGAGGTCTTCAGTCGTAGGTGATCTTCATCCTTGAGGGTGCTGAAGTGCGTCATCGTAGGCTTCACGTCGAGAACTTCTTCTTGAATAAGTTGCCCATGTATGTTCTTCATCCATCTTCGACTAGTTGTCTTTGTCGTTACAGACGCGCGTTTCTGACGGGTCTCCGAGTGTTTGGTCTACTGGTCTCTCCGTAGCCATCATGGCAAAGGTTTGGGCCGAGTCTCATCCCTAAGACTGAGCTTAGAGACTTGGCGTCAAAACGGGTTCTACCATCTAGAAGGTTTCTGAGGGGTTCTAAATAAGCTGACTATCCAGAGTATAGAACAGCCATCTAATTTCCCAAGGTCTGAGGCTTGGCAAGCGGGGTGAACATCCTTTGACAGGTGTTTCACCATGATCCAGTCAGGATCACGCCCTTGATTTGATCAAAGAGGGGCTAGAGATGAAGTCATGACAGTCGTCCACTCCATTCCAGGCATCTGAAGGAAGTAGGGACGTCATGCTTATTGTACACCATCAAAGTGGTGGAGTGAGGGGTGTTATCTACTCCTCGGTTCCTTCCTAGTCAAGAACTGATGGGTGACCAGTCACAACAAGGGGTTCTTTAGCCCTCTTGATGTTCAAGGGCTTCATCGTGCTTGGACGTCGGTGCTTCTTGGTACAGTCTAGTTGATGTAGTTGGTAGAGGAGCGGTGGTTGACTTCTCTTGCTTCTTCTTCTTCGTCGTGGCTTCTCAACCGTAGTGGCTCTTCCTATTGCTTGGTCTTCTGCTGTAGGGAGGGTGCTTCAAGTAGTCCAACTCTTTCAAGGTGAAACCTTATAGTTGAGAGGCATGGTAATTGGTGTTCCTGGGGCTGGTCCAAACAGGACTAAGGGGTTCCTTTCTCTCATTGGTTAAATAAGTATGTCATCTGTAAGGACAACAACATATTTCCCCCAAGTTTTCACACAAACACATTGCTCATGGGATGCCTGAGAGGAGCGGGCATTGTTCCGGATGGTTACTTGTCCAGGAGTTTGTGGTCCATCAAAATCTAGTTCTGCATGTCCACCTTCCTTATGGAAAGGGGTGGGTGGTGGTCAAGGTGGAGTATCGTCCATAGTCTAGTGACTGAGAGCTAAGACCTATGGTCATAATCCGACCGTGTTACGGCTCGGTGAAGCTTCGGGTTTTCAAGGAGCTTAGGATGTGAGTGAACGACTAACATCTTATCCTCGAGCACAGTTCTTAGATGCCAATAGTACTACCTACTGCTCCAAACAAAATCACCCTACCTCATTGAAGGTATCATCTCATATAAGTCAACCCCAACATCACTCATGCTATTCAACTCCAAAGTTTGAGAGAAGGACTAAACCATAATCTCATATGTTATTCTACAGCT
The DNA here is from genome assembly GCA_039707655.1 of Elymus sibiricus. NCBI lineage: Eukaryota > Viridiplantae > Streptophyta > Magnoliopsida > Poales > Poaceae > Elymus > Elymus sibiricus. The sequence goes on along the minus strand of CM077675.1, from coordinate 263,633,281 downwards.
AACTCAAATATATCCCTATGTAAAAATCCTCGGGATAATTTACAAGCCGCTAAGCTTGATCATGACACTACCAATCCAAGTGTCCTACTGACCTATCCAAGGTCTAAGGTTCTGCATTACTATGCTAAGGAAACTCGTAATATACCAATCCAAGATTTTGTTTCCTTCCTACGAATCCAACTTAATCGATCCATGAATATCCTCCACTATTACATGATCCATTACTGCTACAAATCCAGCATTGATGGTGTCCAACATAATCTCCTCGAGTTCACATAATCCACATATCTTTGCAAGGACTATTATTACAGTATATCCACGAACTTCCAATCTCATGACCAACTAAACTCCAAGGTCGAGCTTATATAGATCCCTAAATTATTCCTAACATCATCCGATTCCTTCTACTTATCGTCCACCGAGAAGCATGGTATCATGATCAAGATCATTGGACTAAATCCAAATTACTCCGAACCATGTGGTTTAATTGATCTCAAGCACCTATTAGAATCACCTATTTAAATCCAAGGTTTACATCTAGTAAGAATTCCCTACTAGTTACTCTAGCCACTATCATACCACTATCAATATTACTGGTCAAAGTCAAGTCATTAACCCACCAAGAATTTCATCTTGTAATCATATTTGTCCTACTAAATCCAAGTTACTCAAGGGAGAAGTAAGTTATGTTACTCTATCAACTTGACCCACCAAGTCCACTCACCAACATAAAAGTCTCGTAATCCACCAAAGGGTCTCAACTACTTCCTCAAGACATCTATTATGGCTAAATCAAATCACTGTCCACAATTCGTATACCCTTAGAATGATCCTTCCTATGGCATCAAAGTTCTAGTGCTAGCGTAAGAATGAAGGATGTTTGTTCACTATGATCACTAGCTCCATAATGAACCCAGTGCTAAGCCGGGGGGTTATTAAAGCTCAACAGGTGCTCAGGAAAATCCGTGTATTAGACACGTGATCAGAGGCTTGAGCTGGGGAAGCTCGTGATGTCTAGGTTGGGCTAGGGAGGGGTTTCCAATCTTGAGGGGAAGAGCATAACTCTACGGGGTTGTGTCTGGTTGGGTACGTTGTAGTCGAAATCTTCGGTGTCTGTTGTTTCTCGAGGTGGATCCTTGGTGTATCTGGTCTTGCTGGTCTTCAGTTGATGAGAGGGGGAAGAGGGAAAGTAGCATAGAGGAGCATGCCTAAGGGGGTGGTATAGTGCAAGTGCAATCAAACAAGTGCCGAAAAGGCAAAACACAGTTATTATGATAAGGTGGGTGCTTAGTCGCGTACTTGTTGCCTGGGGCAAAAGTGCGACTTACACCAAAGCACAAACAAGCAAAAACAAGCAACACACAATCATGGTTCTATCAGAACCATCATACGTACTCGACTTCGCATAGGGGACACACGACCTATCCTACCCTAGGGGTTCTCAGACTCGGTAGTCGTGCTTGCTTCGTGCCTTGGAGAGGAGTCCGCTCGATCTTCTGAGTCTTCTTCAGGTGTTGCTAAGTCTCTTGTTGCTGTTTGTTGAAACGATCCGGGTTGTTCCTGAAGAGTCCTTGACAACTTCGCGTCTGGTGAGTTGATGACGAAGGTGGTTCCTCATGGCTGTCGTTGACGGGTCTTCTGTTGTCTTCGTAATCGTGCCAATGCCTTCTTGTCCTTCAAGGTGTCGACAGTTCCAAGTGGGCAATCCTTTATGCAATGACATCAGCAAGGCATGATAGACTTATAACCTGCCGGTTATGTTGATGATAATATCAACACCGAGAGCGGGGGGATGAAGAGAACCGTTTTCCTGTTCACTATAGTGAGGCGGACCAAATGGCGAGGTTCTCATCCGCCGGTGGTTGCCGACACAACAACGGTAAGGACAAGGTTGCTCTATTAGCGATGCATATCATGATTTTTGCATATCTTATGCCCTGATCATCGTAGGCCAAGGTTGCATCATCCTGGGGCAGTGTCGAGGGTGTCACCTTCATCCAAGTCTTGACATCCTCATCCTTCGAGAAGGTATCTTCTGTTGGTAGCTCCTTGTCTAGCGTCGCCAACTTGTGTTCAAGATATGCGGGCAGAAGTCTGGCAAGGTGGCTTCCTTCCGGTTACCCACGAGGATTTCAAGGAATCCAGTGGTCAGGGGCACAAGGGTAGTAGCGACCGTTTGAAAGTTTTGAAAAGCAGACGAGGAGAGCTAAGAGAAAAATGGTGGCAGTGCTAAGGCAGAAACCTTTGCTTCCTTTGAAATTTTTTGGAGAGGTGAGAATTATAGTAGTTTTGTAAGTAATTTTGAAGGGTCTGGAAAAATAGTTTTGTCCTAGCTAACGTCCATGCTAACTAAGGGCTTCCTACAGTCAGGATGGCTCTGCTACCAGCTCTATGGGGACCCCGACTCATAAGTCGTGATCACCGAATGCACGTGTACAGTGACCCCAGAGATCAATGCTCACTGAACACACAGAAGCTGAATAACAAGAGTCTTACATCCACATTTAGCGTCTTACACAAATAAAGACCATGAAGGTCTTGTCTTACATAGATAGGGCCGCAAGGGCCAAAAACTTAAACACAACAAGCAACGGAAATCTTGATCGAAAGCGTGAACCCATGCCATCTGCCTTAAACCTACAGGCATTCTGACTGGGAAGCGTCCTAGTTCGCATGTTCGTCACCAACGAACTCTTCACCGTATTCCTGTTCTTCCATGCCTGGCCAATTAAATAACCAGTGGCAAGCCAAGGAGTACTTTGAATGTACTCGCAAGCAACCCAAGTTGTGGAACAAGGTATAACAATGCATGATATATCACTAAATAGGTAAGTTTTGCAAAAAGCTGATTTTAAGTGCAATGATATGATCAAGTAACCTTAAGAAGACATGCATCAACTGCTGACAGGTATTCATGTGAACAAATCTCAGTTACCATCATAAGCAGAGGTTGAACATCTCATGTTCATCATCATGCTAAGTCATCGGACTTAGCTCAAGTACCATCTCTGTATCATCCACACACGCTCCCACACCAAGTTAATGAAAACATCGGACGCAGTTTAAGTAGGACCTCCAACTGTCCATGACCGTGGACACGGCTATTCGAATAGTAATACACTCTGCAGAGGTTGCACGCTTTACCCACAAGACTCGGGGAACTTCCGTGTCATCCACGACTCGCGGTATATTACATACCCGAGGTAAGCACCCGAACAATGCCTTTCCCCTGACGATACTAAACAAAGAGTCCACTTGTTGGTCCGTATCTTCATGATGTACAAACACGAGCCTTGCTCTACACAGTACCATCCATGAAGGAACACAACGGTGTGCCCGGTGCCTGTAAAGACAGCGCATGGTCGCCCTTCCAGGAGGCGACCCCGTATCGAGAGTGACCACGCCACTCCCGCCACTAGTAATGCGGGCTCTATGCTAGTACCCACCAAGGTAATCAACAAAGCCCTGTCCCATAAGGGGTATCGTGGTCGTACATGTAAGGTTGTGACGGTCAGCAAATCTTAAAACTCTCCGTTTTCGAAAACACACACACAACTTGCTCCGGTACACCATTTCTTTATCAAGTGGCTACCTAGCTCATCATCAACTCCCTCGGGCATTAGTGGCACCCGACGGGGTTTTCGAAAAGTCTTTGAAATCATTTTTATTTCCATCACCATGCATATTCCCGTCCCACTTTGCGTAGCATTTACTAAGCATCCTATCTACTCCCACCCGCACAACCCTCATAAGGAGGTAGGGTCATGCACGATGCAAGTATCAATGACAAAGTATCGGAGGCCTCCCACCGAAGGAGGGAGGGGTACCTTATCAACAAGATCAATTCATCGGAACAACAAGTGCTATATGACATGCAATAAAAGGGTTCATAGTCATGGTCAAAGGGCTACTTGCCTGGCTCAGCAAAGTCTTCGAGGTCTTCACATGCTTCTCGTCCAACTCCGAGCACTTCGTCTATTTCGTCAACTATCGCCGGAAACAACCGCAATAAGCAACACAACAAGCAAAAAAATAAAGTGCTCTATAAATAGGAGTTTTATTTTTCTTGGACACCTCTGGTCATAAGAAACATAACCAAGGAGGTTTCATTGGATGTGGGTCAAGGGGGAATTTTGAATGGTGGAAATGAAGGAAATGATGATCCTATAAGATGTCCACAGAATGTTTTTGTAAAAAGGAGTGGATGGTCCCAACAAATAGGGCATGATTTTAGAAAAACTCAGAAAGTGGTTTCACTGGATTTGGAGTTGGCATGAATATTCTAGGGATTTGCAAAGTGGATCATGTATGGAGAAATGGTCCATTATTTGACATAGCAGGATAAGTGTGAGGAAAAATGCTCACATCTTAAGACATGATTTTAGATTCACCTAGGATTTTGAATCATTGCATTTTGATCTAGGATAAACTCTCCATTAATTTCCAAAGTTTACAACAGAAAATTAAAATTAGGTTTTAATCATATGTGTACAGGAAAGTTCTCTGAAAAAATAAGAAAGTTACTAATATGGATAGAGGAAGATTTTTGGAGTCTATAGGAATTTGAATCATCCAATTTGGAGTTCAAATGAATTTCCTATGAATATTTGAATCTGATTTGAAAAAGAAAAAGAGAAGGACAGGGTTATACCAACTGGGCTATGCGGTGTACAGGGCGCAGGATAGGTTGTTGGGCCGGCCCAGCAACCTGGCCGCGTGGGACGCCGCGGTGACGACGAAGGCGTCTTCCGGCAGGGCGTTTTCACCGCAGGGAAACACACACGGGCGGAAACCGTGTCCACTTAAACGGATGGGCCCGATGCCTGGCTGGCTTACACGCGGGGCCCACCTGGAAGGTCCTCCTTCCTCCTCCCGCTCGAACGGAGAGGAAGCAGGAGAGGGGGAGCCGACCGGCGTAGGCGCTCGCCCCGGCGGCACCGGCCATCCCCGGCGGTGCTCCATCCACTGGTGAGCTCAGGGAACTGCCCCGCATCCGCTCCAATGTTGCTCACCTGCCGGAGACGACTGCAGCAGCGATGCATAAGACGGCCGCGAAGGAGGTCGTCGGCCGCCGCTAGATTCGGGGCTTCCGGCATCCTATTGAAGAAATGACGGATACAGGAGGGCTCCAAGGTGTCTAGGGGACGCTTGGAGTTGGCCAAGGGGAGACGGGAAGCCCGGTACGTCGAGAATTCGACCGAGGTTAGGGCGGTGACATGGAGGCCATGGGGGGCATTGGGATCTCAAGGGCTCCAATGGCTTGGTCCGGGAGGTTCACTGGATGGAGGGGAAGCGATGAGAGGCATGAGGGGAAGCCGGGGTGGCCTATATGGCCGAGCTGCGGGTCCACCGTGGACGTGTGTGCCGGCGAGGACGCAGGCGTGGCTGGAGGTCACGGGAGAGGGAAAGGGCGTGTCTGCGGCGTTCTTGGGGCACGTCCACGACCCGGGGAAGGAGAGAGGGAGTGGGGGATGCGCGTGCGTGCGAGCCCCTTGGTTGGCCGACTCGGGCGGCCGCGGCGCGTGTGAGCGGAGCCGTTGGAGGGAGAGGGAGGAGGGGGCCGACAGGGTGCCGTGGTGTGGACGTCGAGGGGGACATGGGGGACATGCTGGGAGGCCCGAGGCTATCGGGGATGGGGGTTGGGCGGCGGCTACAGTACTCGGGGGCACTGTAGCGTGCTCCAGAGCGCCCAAATGGCATGCCATGGCATGCCACTGGCCTCTTGGACGCGGCCATGCATGTCTAGGGTCTCCCTAGGGGGTTAAACAAGGGGGAGAGAGCATAGGATGCTCTGGGGGATGGCTGGAATGGAGTGGGGGAGGTAGAACAGGTGCTGCCATAGCTGTCCAGAGGGGTAAATGGGGGTTTTACCCCATCAATCATTGAGTTGTGGCCATGGGGAAGTTCCTGGGGGTAGATGAGGATCAGGGTGAAGGGTGGTAAAAGTTTGAAGTGAAGGAGAGTAGCAGAAGGGGGTCAAACAAGGTTCTTTTCAGCATAAGCAGAAGTGTTTGATGATGATTTGGCTAAGCAAATGGGGTTTGCTTGCCATGAGATTTACTAGTATTAAATGGGAGGTAAAACTGAGATGGGTCACAAGATTTGAGCCCATTTGAGGAAAGTTCACAATGTAAACTTGGTGAACTCTAGAAATGGGCAGAATTGGAGTTGCTTAGATCTAGCTAAGCAAATCCATTCTCCTTGATGCACCACTTGGTGTGGTAGCATAATTTGTGTATTAGAGCGTACCCAAAAAGTTTGGGACCAAATGGGGAAACTTGATAATGCAAGAATTTCCAATTCTTGAAATCAGCAGAAATGGATTTGGGGGGATTTGGACAAGTTAATCTGTTCTCCTTGATGCACCACTTGGTGTGGATGCTTTATTGGAGTATTAGAACATGTCCACAAAGTTTGAGATTAATAGGAGATAGTTGGCAATGTAAAGTTGCTCAAGTTTGGATCTGGACAGAGAGGGTTTTGGAATATTTTGGTGAATCAAAACAATTGGGATTGAGATGAAACTTGGCAAGATGATCACATATGTCATATGTGACATGCTAGAATTTTCTTGGATTTATTTGAGAATATTTCTTATAGAAATATTTCAAATCCTTGAAATAGGCAGAAATGGTTTTGAAGGGTTTTGTCCATTATTTTGAACATGACCATGTGTTTAAACTCTTATATATGGACAATATATGTCCACTGAGTTTTCCTAAATTTTCTCAAATATTTTGAAAGCATAAAAATAATTTTTCCCTATAAAAGACCATTTCTGTCCTGAAGAAAAGCCTTTAAATAAAATAGTAAAATAATCTTTAAAAATAATATTTGGTGGTTTTGGGAAGTCATATATATAGTGGGTTTCAAATAAATCCTTTGGTGTAAAATATTCCACCCAATTTGAGGACTTGTAGTACAAACCTCAACTCAGGGGTTTTTGAAAACCTAATTTGAATAAATTCTTTTTGGTCAAAATAAATTTTGATAAAAATAGTTTTGGGTACTATTCACATGGCATGATGATTAGGCAAGAAGTTTGGATCAAGGAAAAGAGTTCTTGAGGGTAGGAGGGAGTTTTATGAATATAGAGCACTAGCAAGCAATCAAACAAGCAAGCAAATAGCACACAAGTCAAGCATTCATATGCACTCAAAAAGTTTTAATTGGCCCTAGTTTTTGAGTCATGATAACTTAGTCATGAGGCAAATCATAGGGTGTGACACTCAAGGAGATGCCGAAGTTGGCAGGATGCCTGACCTCCCTGGCGCGCTTCATCTCCAGGTTCGGCGAGCGGGCATTGCCGTTCTTCAAGCTTATGAAAAGGTCCGTCCCGTTTGAATGGACCCCTGAAGCGGACGCGACCTTTGAAGATCTCAAGAGATACCTCACAAGTCCCCCCCGTCATGGTCGCGCCATGCCCCCGCGAGCGCTTACTGCTGTACCTGGTGGCCACCCCTAGACGGCCAGCACAGCCCTTGTGGTGGAGCGAGAAGAGCAAGTCTGCGCCAAGAAGAAGTCCGCGGTCCTCCGGAAGACATTACCTGAAGTTGCTCGAGCCTCACCGGTGCCAGCCGAGGACACACTTTAGCCCCCCCATCCGAAGGCCCCAGACGCCATGCTTGTGGAGGCCCTCACGGTCCCTGACGCCATGCCTCCGGGAGCCCCCGTGGCTCCACTTCTCGAGCCTTCCGGCGAGGACGACATGAACACCACGGTCGCGCGCCACGTCGAGCACCCTGTGTACTTTGTCAACACGGTGCTGAGGGATGCGCGTGAACGCTATCCCATGCAGCAGAAGCTCCTCCTCGCGCTCCTCGTCGCCTCCAGGAAACAACACCACTACTTCCAGGGCCATCCTATCAAGGTTGTTTCTGCCTACTGCTTGGAGCAAGTCTTGCGCAGCCCCGACGCTACTGGCAGAGTTGCCGAGTGGAACATCGAGTTGCAGGCCTTCCAACTGGAGTTCTGCACCACCAGAGTCATCAAAGGCACGTCCCTAGTCGACTTCGTAGAAGAATGGATGGACCCGCACTAGGAGGAGCCTCGCGAGAGCAAAAACGGGACGAGGCACCCTATGGTTGGGTCCTGTGCTTCGATGGTGCCTTCTCCAGGCACAGCGCGGGGGCTGGCGCCGTGCTCACTTCGCCGGTAGGGCATAAGCTTTTCTACGTGGTCCAGTTGTGCTTCAGGCACGACGAGAAGGTCTCCAACAACATCGCGGAATACAAGGGCCTCATCGCTGGTCTCAGGGCCGCCTCCGCCCTCGACATCAAGCGCCTCGTCATCAAAGGCGACTCTCAGCTCCTCGTCAACTTCTCCAACAAAAAGTACAAGCCCAAGGACGAGCACATGGCAGCCTACCTGGAGGAGGTACGCAAATTTGAGAAACGTTTCCTTGGCTTGGAGCTGCAGCACATCCCGCGTGGCGCCAACAAAGAAGCCGATGACATCGCCAAGTGGGCGTCTTACCGTGAGTCCCAAAGCCCCATCGTCTTTGAAGAAAGGCTCCTCAAGCCATCAGCTGTGCCGCTTGCCGTCGGCACAACGCTTCTACGCGAGGAGCTGCCGCGCGCACCGACGACAGGCCCACCGGACTATGGTCCGTCCTCAGGAGACCGCCTACTGCTAGCATTGGAACCTCAAGAGGGCGGCTGGGCCGCGGAATTCAAGGCCTACCTGCTTCACGGCAACCTCCCCGCGGAGGATGTTGAAGCGGAGCGTGTCGTCTGGCAAGCCACCGCTTACTGTCTATGAGACGGTGAGCTGTACCGCAGGCGGCCCAACGACGTCTTGTTGAGGTGCATCTCGGAGGAGCAAGGGCGCAAACTGCTTGCCGACATCCATGGAGGGGATTGCAGGCACCACTCCTCGTCACGCACCCTTACTGGTAAGGTGTTCTGAAGCGGTTTCTATTGGCCTACTGTGCTCCGCGATGCCGCCGAGCTGGTCCAGTCCTGCAAAACCTGCCAGTTCCACACCAAGCAGATCCACCAGCCCGCGTAGGGACTTCAGACGATTCAGCTCTCCTAGCCCTTCGCAGTATGTGGGCTGGACATACTAGGTCCTTCCCTTGCGCGGCCGGTGGATACCGCTACCTCTACGTTGCCATCGACAAATTCACCAACTGGACGGAGGTCGAGCCCATGCACACCATCCCGGCTGGCTCGGCTGTCAAGTTCATCGAGGACCTCGTGTTCTGATTCGGCGCCCCCCAACCGCATCATCATCGACAACGGCTCCCTATTTACAAGTGTCCTGTTCAGGTAATATTGTGCTAACCTTGGTATGCAGATATGCGACACTTCCATGGCGCACCCACGAAGTAACGACCAGGCCGAGCGCGCCAACGGTGAGGTCCTCAGGGGCCTCAATACTAGGAGCTTCAAGAAGAAGCTTGAGGCTTGCGGGAAGGGTTGGCTGGATGAGATGCAGTCCGTGCTATGGTCCATCCGCACCACCGCGACTAAGCGCACTACCCAAAGGCGGAAGAAATGCCGAAGCAGCGCCACCAAGTGGGTTACACCCAGGAAGGCCTCGCATAGGAAGGCGAAGGCTGAGAGGAGGATCACAGATTTCGCCTTGAAGTGCAGGGCATGAATCTGGCAATGCGAGAGCACGGTATTGAAGAAATCCGAGAATGGGGGCAGTAAACCGAAGAAGAGCGCGGGAAGGTGAATGACGATTGTGGTGGCATCCATCTCGGCAAGAGGTCGCGAGGCCGAATAGATCTTGGTCGCCCCCCAATCATTGGAATCGGCTGCAGTCATCGGGATGACCTTGCCGAGCCCTTCGAGATTGAGCTCCGTGGAGCTGCCCAGGGCAGGCTCCAGCACGTCCCGTTCGTTCCTCGCTTTCATCGCCCTGTTTTTCCTGCCAGGGGGCACCATGGCGACGCGGCGAGATGGAAGGCGACGGAGGTCCGGCGAAAGAGAGGCAGTCTTGCGTGAGAAGGAAGGCGCAGAAGGACGGATGCAAGGCAAGGAAGAGCAATGATGGGCCCGCGCCGCGCGCAGGCTTTATGTCAGCTTGGGCAGTTGCCGAGGCATCGTGGAGAAGTGGGGGCGCCCCAGGCCCCGTCATGGTCCAAGCGTCGCGCTTGGCCCATAGGCGGTTGGGGCCCGCACCGTTTCTCCCCTCCAACTAGTGGAATCCTGCACGCTGCGGGCCCAGGGGCTACTGTCGGGCTCGTTGGATTGAGGGTACCCAGGGCCGTCTGCCCGCAGCCCGAAACACGGCGTTCTCCTGGGCCCAGCACTGTCCACCATTGGGCTTCACGAGCTAGACTCTCACGAGGGTCTCCGCCTCGCGAGGTGCACGTCAGCAAGCATCGACAAGAGCCTCGCGAAGCCCCCCATGCGAAGTCGCCTCCCGAGGCCTCCCTCGGGGCCTTCGCGGGGCCGTCTAATCAAGGTTGGCCCGGTGGGGTCGCGCGGGCCTGCACATTCATGTGGTTGAAGCATGCCACACCGAGCGGCGCCAGGAGTTGTGCCAGCAGGCATGGATGAGGGGGTTTTCCTCTTCTGTGCTAAGAGATCGGGGCCAGCCCGCCCGCTCCCAAAGCAATCCCCAATGGTTTCCCATTTGGTGCAAGAAGACCTAGGCTGGGGGCTCGCCAGGACGAAGGTCATCCCCGAGCCCACCAGAGCATCACGACAGGAGACTTTTTGCAGGCGAAGACTACTTTTGTCAAGATAAGCTGCAGTCCTGTCCCCCTTTAAAATGGACGTTGAGGCAACCCTTCCCGCCTTGTGTTTTTGGGGGAAGAGGACCGGGGACAGTATAAGATAGGGCAGGCTGCCGTCGTACAGGGGGAGCGACCCTAGTTAGCCAGGACCCACCTTTGTACTTGCTTTGATCCTCAAGCAATCCAGACAAGCAGGAGTAGTGTTTTACATCGCGAGGTGGCCCGAACCTGGGAAAACTGCCATGTCCACCGTTCTTCTTCCTTAGCTAGAACTCGCCGAAGAGTCGCCGTGAGGTTGCGAGGTAGAGTTGGGCAGGAGAACCAGTGCACCCCAGAGTTCGAACCTTTTCGGGTCTCCGAAGCCCCAATTCCGACAACGATCTTCAACTTCTTGTCGTCCGGGGCAAAGGCGCTCCAGCTCTCGTCACGGACGGGCTTGGACCTACGAATCTTGCAAAAAGCCGGGGGCTCCTTGTGAGGATATAACACCACTCTGCCCCCCACTCTTCCCACTTCTTATGCAAGTTGCCGGGAGGGTACACCTCCTTGTGGGTGGATCAAGGAATCCATGTGATGCTGCCGGAGCGACCATCACCCTCTATGCGTGTAGAGAAGAAGTTGTGGAAGAGAAATACATTGCGAACTATCCCTATGAAATTTTCACACCAGTTTTGGCCACCCCCGATATTCACAAGGAGTTTGACCACAGTGCGAAGAAAGCTTCCAAGAGCTCAAGAAGAGATTGACCACAGCCCCAGTTTTGGCCACCCCCGATATTCACAAGGAGTTTGTGATATATTGTGATGCATCGAGAACCGGACTTGGAGGTGTTCTGATGAAAGAAGGCAGAGTCGTAGCATATCTATCCAGACAGCTACGTCCTCATGAAGAGAACTATGCTACTCATGATCTTGAGTTGGCAGCCGTAGTTCATGCCTTGAAGACATGGCGACATTACCTTCTAGGGAAGCGATGTGAGATATACACAGACCACAAGAGTTTGAAGTATATTTTCACCCAAAGGGAATTGAACATGAGGCAGCGAAGATGGTTGGAGTTGATCAAGGATTATGACCTCAGTGTTCAGTACCACCCTGGAAAGGCTAACGTGGTAGCTGATGCCTTAAGCAGGAAGGCTTGTTCCTTGAATACTATGATTAAGGAAAGGCTACCCGCCTTGTATGAAGAGCTTGAAAGCTTCGGCTTCGAAGTAGTTGTACCTGGATTCCTAGCCAACCTTGAAGCAAAGCCTACCTTGATGGACGATATTAAGGAAGCTCAGAAGGGACACGAGAGCATCGAAGGCATCAAGAGGAAGATCAAGGCAGGAAAGGCTCCAGGATTCTCAGTGGATGAACAAGGAGTTGTATGGTTCGGGAATCGCATCTGCGTGCCCAACAAAGAGGAGCTCAAGAATTTGATCTTGCAAGAAGCTCATGACACTCCGTATTCCATCCACCCTGGAGGAACCAAGATGTACCAAGACCTCAAGGCAAGATTCTGGTGGCATGGCATGAAACGGGAGATAGGCACCTTTGCTGCCAAGTGTGACATATGCCAGAGAGTCAAGGCTGAGCATCAGCGACATGCTGGACTATTGCAACTTCTCAAATTGCCTGAATGGAAGTGGGACAAAGTCGGGATGGACTTCATCACTGGATTACCAAGGTCAAGCAAAGGACATGATTCCATCTGGGTCATTGTCGATCACCTAACCAAGGTAGCCCATTTCATTCCTGTCAAGACCACCTATGATGGAAGCCAGCTGGCAAACCTCTACATCAACCGCATCGTGAGTCTTCACAAAGTTCCAAAGGAGATTGTGTTAGACCGAGGGACCCAGTTCACCTCAAGATTCTGGAAGAAGTTTCAAGAAGCTATGGGAACCAAGCTCTCCTTCAGCACTGCTTTTCACCCCCAGACCGGCGGGCAAACAGAACGAGTAAATCAGATACTCGAAGATATGCTCCGTGCGTGTGTTTTAGCATATGGAGCCAAGTGGGAAGATTGCATGCCGTTTGCTGAGTTCTCCTGCAACAACAACTATCAGTCGAGTCTTCAGATGGCACCATTTGAGGTGTTGTATGGACGCAAGTGCCGTACCCCCCTCAACTGGTCGGAAACCGGAGAAGGACTAGTCTTTGGCCTAGACATTCTCCGCGAAGAAGAAGAGCAAGTTCAACTTGTCCAAGAGCACCTCGAGACCGCCAAGACAAGACAGAAGGACTACGCTGACTCTCGCCGCCGAGAAGTGAGCTTCGACAATGGAGATCATGTCTATCTTCGAGTCACACCTCTTAAAGGAACCTAGCGTTTCCACGTCAAAGGAAAGCTTGCACCAAGATTCATCGGCCCCTTCAAGATCACCGCAAGACGAGGAGAAGTTGCTTACTAGCTAGAGCTACCCTCCGAGCTCTCCAATGTGCACAACGTGTTCCACGTGTCACAACTCCAGAAGTGTCTTCAAGTTCCCAACCGCCCCGACCTCTACAAGGACATTGATCATCAAGCCATCGACCTTCAGCCAGACCTCACTTATCGCGAGAGGCCAGTTCGCATTCTGGATGAAGCGGAGCGTTGCACCCGAAGCCGCACCATCAAATACTTCAAGGTTCAATGGAGCAACCACACTGAAGCGGAAGCAACATGGGAGCGTGAAGACTATCTTAGATCTGAGGTCCCTTATCTTTTTAGCGCTTAGCCTAGGAATCTCGGGGACGAGATTCTTGTAAGGGGGGTAGGTCTGTCACACCCTGTGTTTGTATCACTTTGCTATGATTGGATTTACAAAATTTGGAACCAATTAAAACTTTTTGAGTGCATGCTTGTTTGAATTGTTGCTTGTTTGATTGTTTGGTTGATTATGTCTGGCACTCTTAGGTTCTACTCCTCTCCATATTCATCTTCCTTGATACAAACTTCTTGCCCAATGATCATGCCATGTGAATAGTACCCAAAACTATTTTTATCAAAATTTATTTTGACCAAAAAGAATTTAATCAAATTAGGTTTTCAAAAACCCCTGAGTTGAGGTTTGCACTGCAAGTCCTCAAATTGGGTGGATCCTTTTTCCCCAAAGGCTTTATTTGAAACCTACTATATATATGACTTCCCAAAACCACCAAATATTATTTTTAAAGATTATTTTGCTATTTTATTTAAAGGCTTTTTCTTAAGGCCAGAAATGGTTTTTCATAGGGAAAAATTATTTAAATGCATTAAAAATATTTGAGAAAATTTAGGGAAACTCAGTGGACATATATATTCCATATATATGAGTTTCAACACATGGTCATGTTCAAAGTAATGGGCAAAACCCCTCAAAACCCTTTCTGCTTAAATCAAGCTTTTGAAATATTTCTATAAGAAATATTCTCAATAAATTCAAGAAAATTTCAGCAAGTCACAAATGTCAAATGTGATGATATTGCAAAGTTTCATCTCAATCCCAATTGATTTGCTTCATCAAAATATTCCAAAATCATTCCTGTCCAGAGCCAAATTTGAACAACTTTACATTGTGAAGTTTGTCCTATTGACCCCAAAATTTGTGGGCATGTTACATTACCCAAATAAGGATGCTACACCAAGTGGTCGATTTGTGGGAAGTGAAATGCATGCCTAGATCTACAGAAATCTGATTCTATTGATTTCTAGGGTTTTCCAAGTTTGTACTGTCAACTTTCTTCAATCAAGCTCAAACTTGGTGATCAACCCTATTTATAATCACCATTTGCCCCTGTTAAATTTCTTGGCAAGCAAACTCCATTTGCTTAGCCAAATCACCATCAAACACTTTTGCTTATTTTCTTAAAACCCTTGTTTGACCCCCTTCCTCTATTCTCCTTGAGTCTAAATTTTTACCACACCTTCTTGCAATGCTAAATCACCTCCAGTAAAAACCCCAAGTCCATAAGCCACTGCTTGGTAGGGTAAAACCCCATTTTACCCCCCTGGACAGCAGGAATCTCCTTCTATTTCCCCTCCCCTCTTATTCTATCAGCTATCCAGAGCATCCAATGCAGCTTCCACCTTGTTTATGCACCCCTGGACCCACTGGACATGGCTGGGTGCGCCTAGGATGCCGTTGGCATGCCATGGCATGCCAAACGGGCGCTCAGAGCACGCTACAGTGCCCGACCGCACTGTAGCCGCCGCCCACTGCATGGCCCCGATAGCCTCGGGCCTCCCCCTCTCGCCACTTGGCCCCCCTCGACGTCCGCACCACGGCGCCCTGTCGGCCCCCTCCTCCCTCTCCCTCCATCGGCTCCGCTCACACGTACCGCGGCCGCCCGGTTCGGCCAACCGCTGGCCTCGCACGCGCGCGCCTCCCCTTCTCTCTCTCTCGCTCCCCCTGGCCTAGACCTACCCCACGAGCACCCCAGACACGCCCTCTCCCCCTCCCGTGGCCTCTGGCCTCGGCCACGAGCTCGCCGGCGTAGGAGCGCTCGGTGGACCACGGCTCCCCTATAAAAGGCCTCCCCCGAGCTCTCTCCTCCCCTCTGGAACCCCCCTTCCACTCCCAATCGACCCCCTGAACCACCCAAGTGACCACCCGGAGCCCCAGTGCTCGGGATCGACCGAGGCGCCGCCGCGTCGGAGCTTCGTCGATCTCGGGATACCGGCTCGCTCCGGCCTCCTTTCCTTCTCCGTTGAGACCGCAGAGAGCCCCTGCTTCGTTTCCCCCTCTTCCCCATCCATTTTGCAGCACGGGATGGCCCCGGCGACCTCCTCCCGAGTCCCTCCGCCGCGGCTACCTCGTCGTCGGCAACCCCTTGCTCTCCGGCGCTTCCCTCCACCTCTAGGAGATTGGTGACTCAACCCCGAGCCCATTCCCGCACTCGCCTGCCGTCGCCGTGCCCCGCACCATCGTCGATGAGCATCGCCGCCCCCTGTCCGGAGGTGGGAGATGACAGGTGGGACCCCCCTGTCATTCCCACACCTCTCTCCCTCCCCCTGGCTCTCGCTGACGCTGGGGTCCGCGCGTCAGGTTCAAACCTGGCCGCGCGCGCGCACCCGCAGCTCAGCTGGGCCGGCCTGGCCGGTTGGGCCCTGTACGGCTGGGCATTTGGCCTAAGGCACTGAGGCCTTTCTCTTTTTCTTTTTCAGTAGGTTTTCCAAAAATCCCACATCTCCAATAAAAATCCAATGCCCAATATTTTTCCACCATAAATCTTAGAATAATCTGTAGAATTTAACAGTGCCACTTGAGCATTTTTGTGTAAATGTTTTACATAGTGATCTTAATAAAAACCTAGTTTTTAATATTTCTAGCCTCTGTTTAAATAGTTTTAAAAATGTTTCTTACAACAAAACCATAGATAGATGTTTTTAGGATAGTTTGTAGTATTTATCAGAGTAGGGTAACATTTTAGAAGTAAAGATTGTGCTCTGTTTTTGGGTGATGCTTATTTTTGCCCGTTTATTCCGCGACGATAGATTGCGTTGTTGACGAAGGGATTGGACCCGAAGACTTTGAAGACCCCGAAGACTTTGTTGAGCCAGGCAAGCAGCCCTTAGACCATGATAAGAAACTTTTTCATGCATGACATATAGCACTTGTTGTTTCAAAAATTTGATCATGATGTGTTGAGCCAGGCAAGCAGCCCTTAGACCATGATAAGAAACTTTTTCATGCACTTTAGCATCGTGCATGACCCTACCATCCTTATGAGGGTTGTGCGGGTGGGAGTAGTTAGGTTGCTAATAGATGCTACGCAAAGTGGGACGGGAATATGCATGGTGATGGAAACAAAAATGATTTCAAAGACTTTTTTGAAAACCCCGTCGGGTGCCACTAATGCCCGAGGGAGATGATGATGAGCTAGGTAACCACTTGATAAGGAGGTGGTGTACCGGAGCAAGTGAGTGTGTGTGTATTCGAAAACGGATTAGATATAAGATTTGTCGACCGTCCCAACCTTACATGCACGACCACGATACCCCTTATGGGGTGGGGCTTTGTTGATTACCTTGGTGGGTACTAGCATAGAGCCCACATTACTAGTGGTGGGAGTGGCGTGGTCACTCTCGATACGGGGTCGTGCCTGGAAGGGCGACCATGCGCTATCTTTACAGGCACCGGGCACACCGTTGTGTTCCTTCATGGATGGTACTGTGTAGAGCAAGGCTCGTGTTTGTACATGATGAAGATACGGACCAACGAGTGGATTCTTTGTTTAGTATCGTCAGGGGAAAGGCATTGTTCGGGTGCTTACCTCGGGTATGTATTATACCGCGAGTCGTGGATGACATGGAAGTTCCCCGAGTCTTGTGGGTAAAGTGTGCAACCTCTGCAGAGTGTAAAATTATTTGAATAGCCGTGTCCACGGTCAAGGACAGTTGGGTGGTGCTGCTTAAACTATGTCCTGGGTTCTCATAAACTCGGTGTGAGTGTGTTGGTGATAAAGACGGTACTTGAGCTAAGTCCGATGACTTGGTATGATGATGAACATGAGATGTTCAAACCCTTCTTATGATGGCAACTGTGTCTTGTTCATGTGAATACCTGTCAATTGTTGATGCATGCTTACTTACGCTACTTGATCATGTCATTGCACTTAAAACTAGCTTTCTGCAAAACTTACCTACTTAGTGCTATATCATGCATTGTTATACCTTGTTCCAAAACTTGGGTTGCTTGCGAGTACATTCAAAGTACTCATTGGCTTGCCACTGGTTATTTAATTGGCCAGGCATGGAAGAGCAGGAATATGGCGAAGAGTTAGTTGGTGACGAACATGCGAACTAGGACGCTTCCCAGTCAGAATGCCTGAAGGTTTAAGGCAGATGGCATGGGTTCACGCTTTCGATCAAGATTTCCGCTGCTTGTTATGTTTAAGTGATTGGCCCTTGTGGCCCTATCTATGTAAGACTAGACCTTCATGGTCTTTATTCGTGTAAGACGCTAAATGTGGATGTAAGACTCTTGTTATTCAGCTTCTGTGTGTTCAGTGAGCATTGATCTCTGGGATCACTGTACACGTGCATTCGGTGATCACGACTTATGAGTTGGGGTCCCCACAGTAGGTCTTGAAGAGAAATGCCAAATGGGTGTCCACAAGAGTATTGGCAAGACATACCGCCTGTTAAACTCGAGGGACGCCACGAGAGGTCTTGAAAAGAAATGCCAATCGGGTGTCTAAAAGAGAGATCGGACGAGACAGGACCATCCGAGAACTCAGGCGACGCCACGAGAGGTCTTGAAAAGAAATGCCAAACGGGTGTCCACAAGAGTAGTGGCGAGACAAAACCGCCTGTGAACTCGAGGGACGCCTCGTAAGTTCTTGAAAATAAAATTGAATGTCTGGGGTAGTCTAGCCAGCCCCTGAGACACAGAAAATAATAAGAGAAATGGGTTAGTCCACAATAATATTCATATCATCAGCAATATATTCATGATAATATTAGTAGTGACAAAAAATCATCCTGCAAAATATTCAGGCTTGATGTTAATTATTTCCTCCGAAGACCGACACCGGGACCGACACTTGACGCACCCAGCTAACGTCCTTGACCGCGGACACAACTATTCGAATAGATATAACTCTGCATAGGGTGTACTCTTTACCCACATGTAAAGGATTTCTTTAGCCAGCACCGAGACGTTGGATAATTCCCATTACGGTCTTTAGGTTGAAACACACCTAACCAACACACACCAGCTTAACCGTCCGGATGCCAGGAATCACCCAGGGTATCTGTTCGGTAAAACTCTAAGACGGGGAGACCAAGGTCCTGCACGGGATCACTATTCATACGCGCGGATTACAAGGGGGGACCCCCTCTCGGCTACAGCCGGAAACACCCATGCCTCGTGACCTGATGACAAGATTTAGTCCATGACCGTGGAAACCCTCATCGCGGTCCTCTATGTGGTGTGTACCCGGATAGGGGTTAACAACTTACTAAGCCGTACCTTCCTTGCGGAAGGACCCGTGGCAGCACGGATACAACTAGGTGTAACGGAACAAGACTCGATCTAGGTCGACTCAGGAGGTGTTATTAATATGACCGGTATGCTCCACATATGTCTCGTCACACCACCGTGTCAAAAATGGCCCTTGCCCGCCGGCACGTCCAAGGCAGGAGTACACTCCTGGTTTCCCACAATCTTTCTTCACGGAAGAAATTCACTTGAGTGAAGTACAAGCAAAAGATGATATGACCATACATGCATGCACTTGTGATATATATCCTACACATGCGGTGCAATTCCAAGCCAATGCAAACATGCAAATGCAATCACCATATCCCAAGTTCAATAATGCTTGCCTTGTCCAAAGTAGTCAGTAGAAAACCCCTCCAAATTTCCAGCAAAGTTTTCTTCTTCTTTTTCTAAAATAAAATCAAAATTTCATCACAGTACAAAAACCTGTCTCAAAATATTTTTAAATAAATACTAAAAAAAACTAGAGAGAAAAATAGGAATTTCAAAAAAAGAATCAACTCAAACGGGGTTGTGGTTTAAAAGTTATTAAACTTTCAAAACCAAGGTTTTTTTTGTAAAATTCCAGTCCCTGCGCGTTTAAAAAGAAAATGCTTCGGGCAGAGTACGCTTTCCTGTTCAGAACGCGTAAACATCCGAATACGTCTTCTGTTTTAACTGTAAAAGAATAAAATGCAGACGGGTGGGGTCCACCCGTCAGGTTTGAATTTTGAGCACGCATACGCGCGAGGACAGAAGAGGTGCGGCGATCGCCGGCGATGATCGCCGGGGTTTTAGTGGCTGGGGAGGCGGGGTCGTGCTCGGGGATGACTACCGCGTCAGTGGTTGGTGGTGGGGGTCGCCGGCTGCTACTTCTTGAGCATGCGTTGGTTGCCCTTGAAAAGGAAAGGGTGATGCGGCAAAGTAGATAAGTATTTCCCTCAGTTGTTGAGAACCAAGGTATCAATCCAGTAGGAGATACAAGCAAGTCCCCAATAGACGTACCTACACAAATAATCAAACACTTGGACCCAACGCTATAAAGGGGTTGTCAATCCCTTCACGGTTACTTGCAAGGATGAGATCTGATAGAGATAGATAGATAGGATTGCTAAAACGAAAAGTAAACTAAAAGTAAAAAGATTGCAGCAAAGTATTTTTGGTATTTTTGGTTTATAGATCTGAAAATATATTATGGAAAATAGACCCAGGGGCCATAGGTTTCACTAGAGGCTTCTCTCATGAAGGAATATAATACAGTGGGTGAACAAATTACTGTCGAGCAATTGATAGAAAAGCGAATAATTATGACGATATCCAAGGCAATGATTATGCATATAGGCATCACGTCCGTGTCAAGTAGACCGAAACGATTCTGCATCTACTACTATTACTCCACACATCGACCGACTCCTGCCTGCATCTAGAGTATTAAGTTCATGAAGAACAGAGTAACGCATTAAATAAGATGACATGATGTAGAGGGATAAACTCAAGCAATATGATGAAAACCCCATCTTTTTATCCTCGATGGCAACAATACAATACGTGCCTCGCTACCCCTACTTTGTCACTGGGTGAGGACACCGCAAGATTGAACCCAAAACCAAGCACTTCTCCCATTGCAAGAATTACCAATCTAGTTGGCCAAACCAAACTAATAACTTGAAGAGACTTGCAAAGATATGAAATCATGCATATAAGAATTCAGAGAAGATTCAAATAATATTCATAGATAAGCTGATCATAAACCCACAATTCATCGGATCTCGACAAACACACCGCAAAAGAGTATTACATCGGATAGATCTCCATGAAGATCATGAAGAACATGGTACTGAAGAACAAAGAGAGAGAAGAAGCCATCTAGCTACTAGCTATGGACCCGAAGGTCTGAGGTGGACTACTCACGCATCATCGGAGGGGCAATGGAGTTGATGTAGATGCCCTCCGTGATCGAATCCCCCTCCGGCAGATTACCGGAAAAGGCTCCAAGATTGGATCTCACGGGAACAGAGGCTTCCGGCGGCGGAAAAGTATTTTCGTGGCTCTCTTTTGGTAGCCAGGGCATATTTGGGAATTTATAGGCCGAAGAATAGGGTTAGGAGGGCTGCCGTGGGGCCACAAGCCAGGGGGGCGCACCCCTGTGGCTTGTCGCCACACGGTGGCTCTCTTGCCATCATCTCCAAGTCTGGTACATTGCTTCTGGTCCAAGAAAAATCATTCCGAAGAGTTTATTCTGTTTGGACTCCATTTAATATTCCTTATCTGCAATACTCAAAAACAAGGAAAAAACAGAAACTGGCACTAGGCTCTAGTTTAATAGGTTAGTCCCAAAAATAATATAAAATAGCATATTAATGCATATAAAACATCCAAAACAGATAATATAATAGCATGGAACAATAAAAAAATATAGATATGTTGGAGACGTATCAAGCATCCCCGAGTTTAATTCCTGCTCGTCCTCGAGTAGGTAAATGATAAAAACAGAATTTTTGATGTGGAATGCTACCTAACATACTTATCCATGTAATATTCTTTATTGTGGCATGAATATTCAGATCCATAAGATTCAAAACAAAAGTCTAATATTGACATAAAAACAGTAATACTTCGAGCATACCAACAAGGCAATTGTGTCCTTTCGAAATAACATGGCCTTAGAAAGTTATCCCTACAAAATCATATGGTCTGGCTATGCTCCATCTTCCCCACACAAAGTATCTAAATCATGCACAACCCCGATGACAAGTCAAGCAATTGTTTCACACCTTTTATGTTCTCAAACCTTTTCAACTCTCACACAATACATGAGCATGAGCCATGGATATAGCACTATAGGTGGAATAGAATATGGTGGAGGTTGGGAGGAAAAAGGAGAAGATAGTCTCACATCAACTAGGCGTATCAACGGGCTATGGAGATGCCCATCAATAGATATCAATGTGAGTGAGTTGGGATTGCCATGCAACGGATGCACTAGAGCTATAAGTGTATGATAGCTCAAAAAGAAACAAAGTGGTTGTGCATATGATGAAAAATTCCACTAGCTATATGAAAGTGACAAAATAGGAGACTCTCTATCATGAAGATCATGGTGCTACTTTGAAGCACAAGTGTGGAAAAAGATAGTAGCATTGTCCCTTCTCTCTTTCTCTCATTTTTTTTCTTTTTTTAATTTTGGTGGGCATCTTTGGCCTCTTTTTTTTATTTGGGCTTCGCTGGCCTCTTTTATTATTTATAAAGTCCGGATACTCATCCCAACTTGTGAGGGATTCATAGTTTCCATCATCCTTTTCTCTCATGGGACAAATTCTCTAATAATGAAGATCATCACACTTTTATTTACTTACAACTCGATACCTAGAACAAGATATGACTCTATATGCAATATGAAAGTGATGATGCATGTCATGAAAAACGAGACGGTGGAAGTTGCATGGCAATATATCTCGGAATGGCTATGGAAATGCCATAATAGGTAGGTATGGTGGCTGTTTTGGGGGAAATATATGGTGGCTGTTTTGAGGAAGGTGGGTTTGATGCACCGGCAAAAGTTGCGCGGTACTAGAGAGGCTAGCAAAGGTGGAAGGGTGAGAGTGCGTATAATCCATGGACTCAACATTATTCATAAAGAACTCACATACTTATTGCAAAAGTCTATTAGTTATCGAAGCAAAGTATTAGACGCATGCTCCTAGGGGAGAGGTTGGTAGGAGTTAACCATCGCGCGCTCCCGACCCTCACACAAAGGTTGACAATCATTAAACAAATCATGCTCCAACTTCGTTACATAACGGTTCACCACACGTGCATGCTACGGGAATCACAAACTTTAACACAAGTATTTCTCCAATTCACAACTACTCACTAGCATGACTCTCATATTACGATCCCTATATCTCAAAACTATATGCAAGGAATCAAACTTCTCATAGTATTCAATGCACTTTATATGAAAGTTTTTATTATATCCCTCTTGGATGCCCATTATATTAGGACTAAATTCATAACCTAAACCAATTACCATGCTGTTTAAAGAGACTCTCAAAATAATATAAGTGAGGTACGAGAGTTCAATAATTTCTATAAAATAAAACACCACCGTGCTCTAAAAAGATATAAGTGAAGTACTAGAGCAACATTGCCTAGCTCAAAAGATATAAGTGAAGCACATAGAGTATTCTAATAAATTCACGATGAACGCGTGTCTCTCTCAAAATATGTGTACAGCAAGGATGATTGTGGCAAACTAAAAATCAAAGACTCATATCATATAAGACGCTCCAAGCAAAACACATATCATGTGGTGAATAAAAATATAGCCTCAAGTAAATTTACCGATGGATTGAAGACGAAAGAGGGGATGCCTTCCGGGGAATCCCCAAGCTTAGGCTTTTTGGTATCCTTGAATATGGCTTGGGGTGCCTTGGGCATCCCCAAGCTTAGGCTCTTGCCACTCCTTATTCCATAGTCCATCAAATCTTTACCCAAAACTTGAAAACTTCACAACACAAAACCCAACAGAAAACTCGTGAGATCCGTTAGTATAAGAAAAATAAATCACCACTTTAGGTACTGTTGTGAACTCATTGTTTATTTATATTGGTGTAATATCTACTGTATTCTAACTTCTCCATGGTTCATACCCCCCGATACAACCCATAGATATATCAAAAGAAGCAAACAACACAAAGAAAACAGAATCTGTCTAAAACAGAACAGTCTGTAGCAATCTATAGACTTCGAATACTTATGTAACTCCAAAAATTCTGAAAAATTAGGACAATCAGGTAAATTTGCATGTAAATATTGTGTAAACATTTCAGATCAAAAGCACGTTCCAGTGAATTTACAAAATTCCTGGACTGAGAGCAAAAGTTTCTGTTTTTCAGCAAAATCAAATCACAAACACCGTAGACCATCCCAAAGGTCTTACTTGGCTCAAACACTAATTTAAACAAGAAAACACAATTACTACAGAGGTAATAATGTGTGGAAAACTCAAAAACAGAAGCAAAATCAAAAGCATAAAAATAAAATTGGGTTGCCTCCCAACAAGCGCTATTGTTTAACGCCCCTAGCTAGGCATAACGCAATAGATCTAGGTGTTGTCATCTTTGGTATGGAATCCGTGCTTGATCAATCCATCAAAAGCTTTCCTAAATAGATCCATCCTTTCCTTTATTTCCCTCCTAGTAGGGGAACTTAATTCATGAAAAGAACTTTGACTAGTAATTTTGACATTCATAAACCCGAAATCTGGATCATCACCATAGACATCATCGTATAAAACACGTATCCTATTTCTAACGGGTTCCCTAGCCATCTTTTCCAACAAATCATCCTTATACCCTACGAAAATTCCCCTTGTTAACCAATCAAATTCATCATAAGTCTCAAGATACAAGGTTTGAGTGACTTCCGCGTAGGGGGCTCTCCTCCTAAGATTTTCACTATAAGATTGATAGTCTCTAGATTCTAGACTACGCAAGGTTTCTTTATCATGGAGAATTTCTTCAATTGGAGGGTGTTCAACATCTTTATTATAGAAAGCAAAAATCTCCCTAGCTTCTTGTATGATAAAATAAATTCACGCATAAGGATGATAGTAGCAATCTTTTTAGCTTTAGGATGATTAATATTGGGAAGTTCATAAAACACCTTTTGCAAAGCAGGATGAATGTGCACAAATTTTTTCTCCAATTTTTCAATAAGCATGACAATAGCGTCCGCATAACAATTTGTGCTAAGAAGAATAGAGCTCTTATTCATGGGCATCACTCCCGTGCAATCAAAGAACTCTTGGATAACACTTTTCCCAATAATATTCCCATCTCCCACTTGAAAAGTTTTAGCTTTATAATTAGGAGGAGATTTAGTTTCGTGATCTAGAGAGCAAGATTCAAAATTTTCCTCAAGATTGGTACTAGCAATACCCTCAAGATTTTCAATGATATACCTCCCCGATTCAGACATAGTGGCAACAAATAGATCTAGCACACAAGCAAAAGAAAAGAAAACGAAAAGACAAACGGAAGAAGGGTGAATAAAAAGGCAAATCTTTTTGGAAAATCGTTTTAGAAGTGGGGGAGAGGAAAACGAGAGGCAAATGGCAAATAATGTAAATGCAAGAGATGATTTTGTGGTGGGTACTTGGTAGGCTTGATGTAGATCTCCCTGGCAACGGCGCCAGAAATCCTTCTTGCTACTTCTTGAGCATGTGTTGGTTTCCCTTGAAGAGGAAAGGGTGATGCAGCAAAGTAGATAAGTATTTCCCTCAGTTGTTGAGAACCAAGGTATCAATCCAGTAGGAGATACAAGTAAGTCCCCAATAGATGTACCTACACAAATAATCAAACACTTGCACCCAACGCTATAAAGGGGTTGTCAATCCCTTCACGGTTACTTGCAAGGATGAGATCTGATAGAGATAGATAGATAGGATTGCTAAAACGAAAAGTAAACTAAAAGTAAAAAGATTGCAGCAAAGTATTTTTGGTATTTTTGGTTTATAGATCTGAAAATATATTATGGAAAATAGACCCGGGGGCCATAGGTTTCACTAGAGGCTTCTCTCATGAAGGAAAATAATACGGTGGGTGAACAAATTACTATCGAGCAATTGATAGAAAAGCGAATAATTATGACGATATCCAAGGCAATGATTATGCATATAGGCATGACGTCCGTGTCAAGTAGACCGAAACGATTCTGCATCTACTACTATTACTCCACACATCGACCGACTCCTGCCTGCATCTAGAGTATTAAGTTCATGAAGAACAGAGTAACGCATTAAATAAGATGACATGATGTAGAGGGATAAACTCAAGCAATATGATGAAAACCCCATCTTTTTATCCTCGATGGCAACAATACAATACGTGCCTCGCTACCCCTACTTTGTCACTGGGTGAGGACACCGCAAGATTGAACCCAAAACCAAGCACTTCTCCCATTGCAAGAATTACCACTCTAGTTGGCGAAACCAAACCAATAACTCTAAGAGACTTGCAAAGATATGAAATCATGCATATAAGAATTCAGAGAAGATTCAAATAATATTCATAGATAAGCTGATCATAAACCCACAATTCATCGGATCTCGACAAACACACCGCAAAAGAGTATTACATCGGATAGATCTCCGTGAAGATCATGAAGAACATGGTATTGAAGAACAAAGAGAGAGAAGAAGCCATCTAGCTACTAGCTATGGACCCGAAGGTCTGAGGTGGACTACTCACGCATCATCGGAGGGGCAATGGAGTTGATGTAGATGCCCTCCATGATCGGATCCCCCTCCGACAGATTACCGGAAAAGGCTCCAAGATTGGATCTCACGGGAACAGAGGCTTCCGGCGGTGGAAAAGTATTTTCGTGGCTCTCTTTTCGTATCCAGGGAATATTTGGGAATTTATAGGCCAAAGAATAGGGTTAGGAGGGCTGCCGTGGGGCCACAAGCCAGGGGGGCGACCCCCCCTAGGGCGCGCCCCTGTGGCTTGTCGCCACACGGCGGCTCTCTTGCCTTCATCTCCAAGTCTGGTACATTGCTTCTGATCCAAGAAAAATCATTCTGAAGATTTTATTCCGTTTGGACTCCGTTTAATATTCCTTATCTGCAATACTCAAAAACAAGGAAAAAACAGAAACTGGCACTAGGCTCTAGATTAATAGGTTAGTCCCAAAAATAATATAAAATAACATATTAATGCATATAAAACATCCAAAACAGATAATATAATAGCATGGAACAATCAAAAATTATAGATACGTTGGAGACGTATCACCGGCGTGCAGCAGAACGGCGGCGAGGTTGACGGCGGCGGATGGTGTTTCGGGTGGTGCTGGAGATCGCCGGAGAGAGCTCGGGGGGTGAAATTAAAGCGAGGAATTGAAGATGCGGTGGGATATATGGCTACTGGCAAGATTTGAGCGGCGGAGGTGGGGTGATGGCGATGAACAGATCGGAGACAGAGGCGGCGGAGCGGTGGTCGGAGTTGTAGAAGAAGGGCCTCCCGAGGTCGGAAGGGTGTGTGGGGGAGCGATTGGAGTGCGGTGGAGATGATGTGTGCTCAGAATGGCGCTTGGGGGGGGTCCTTTTATAGGGGATCCGAGGCGGTCCGGCGAGGTTCGGATCACGCCGGAGTTACGGTGGTCGGCGAGGTAGGTTTGGGCAATGGCTGTGGTCGGTGGGTGTCAGTGAGAGTGGTGGAAGCTGCCCGAAGCGCCAGCACAGAAGAGCTCGACCCCCATGGCCTTATCCATGGCGAGGTCTGTGCACGGGTGTGGCGGCGCTGACCAACTCCGGCGGCTGCCAGGTGGGGTCCAGACGGCGTGGTCGGCGTGGCCAGCGCACGGAGAGCTGGGAAAGAGCGACGCGTAGACAGAAAGTAGGTAGGGAGGGTGCGGCGCAGTGATGGAGGTCGGTGGCCGAGGCGGCTCTACTCGGTCCGCCATGGATGAGCACGGTGGCCGCTGCACCGGCCAGCCGACGGCTCGACGCCGGTGACTGGCTGAGGAGTGGGCCAGTGGTTCGGAGCATTGATGAGCACGGCGACGCCGAGGTGGAGAAGGAAGGGGAGGGGTGCACGGCACCGATCTCCTCTGCCGACTGAACCAAGATTCAGCTAACTGAATTTTCAGTCAGCGATGAACAGTGTGCATGCTAGGTGTTTGATGAATTGATAGAGGGGTCTAGGCATTTTTGGAATTTCTGAATTTTTTTGTGGTGATGTCCTGATGCGAGACAAGAGTGATGGTGAGGTTTCAGAATATTTGGAGAAGCTTAGAATAGGTTTTGGGCAAGAAAATGGTTCCTGGTCCAAATTTGAATTGAATGGATTTTGAAAATTTTGAATTGTGGGACCCAATGTTTTAGGTGAAATGGGTTGTAGGTACCATCTAGTTGCTAGGATAATTTTTGTGGAGGTAGAAATGTTGTAGAAAATATAGTTCCTTTGTAATCCAAAGAAACCATGGATATTGCAAATTCCCATTTTGGAACTTTTTTAAAATGAGAAAAATATCTTTGTTGGGTGGAAAGAAGTTGGTTGCTGCCCTAGGAGATGTGAATGACTTGTGGAACAATTGGGGAGTGGTAGAAAAATTGTTGGATGGATTTTGGGAGTGCTAGAGAGAAAAGAAAAGACATCACCTAGGAAGATTCTAGTTAAGACATAAATTTTTCTAAGAAGAAACTATGCTAATCTTCCAAAAATAACTTTCCAAATAAAACCATTAATCCAAAAAGAGCCCTCTAGGGAAATTTTGAACCCAACAAAAATTTGAAAAAGGCATTCAAACAGAAGACCAAAATGGTTTCCAAGAATTCCTTTTAAAGAAAAGATTTTGAAAATCCAGGAAGAAAATTTTGGGGTGTTACAACACCTAACCCCCTTAAGAAAAATCTCGTCCCCGAGATTTCAGCTGTCCCTCAAACAGATACGGATATTCAGTCCTCAGGTGATCCTCCCTTTCCCAGGTTGCTTCTTCCTCGGTGTGATTACTCCACTAAACCTTATAAAATTTAATCACATTCTGTCGGGTCCTCCGTTCAGACTCCTCCAAAATCTTTATAGGGCGTTCCCTATATGTAAGATCGGGTTGGATATCCAGGTCTTGGTGCTGGACTTGCTTTTCTGGGTTACTGATACACCTTCTTAGCTATGACACGTGAAACATGTCATGAACATCTGACAACTCTGTCGGTAGCTCCAGTTGATAGGCAACCTTGCCCCTCCTAGCAATTACTCTGAATGGTCCAATAAACCCCGGTGCCAATTTTCCTTTGACTTTGAAAAGAACTGAAAGAATGAAAAGAATCGAGTGTCATTGATGGTTTCGTCCAGGCTTTTATATTGCCCGAACAGACGTTTACAAGGTCGGTTTACAAGGAGGCGCCTCTTCTAATAGGCGTACATAGCGTTTGGGTAACGCTTCACAAAGCAACTGCTGGCAGTTATGTTAAGATAATATTAACTGCTTATTTAGCCTAACAATGACGCTAACTATTCCTAACACTCCCCCTTGGACAAACACTATCCTTTGCAGAATTCATTGTCTTGAAATAGTTCAGATAGTCTTGAGTGCTGGAACGTCCTTGTACGATCTTTATACTCTTCAATTTTTAGAATCTCTCCCCCCAAAACCCCATGGGAAAAATATGAGGAGAGTTGTATTTGATATGTTTTTAAAACTCCTTTAAACCCTGTAGAAAAAATAAGGAGAAAATAATACAACATATAATGATTAGTGTCTCATGGACAACTCATATGAGAAAAACCTAGAGAGGAAAAATCGCATAGTGAGTTTAGATACCAACAAATATGCCTTATATACTTCCTTTAAAAAACCCGGTGGAGAAAATAGAAAGTATGACATATGATATTGAGAAGATATTGCCTCATGTAGAACCTTATATGAGAACCTTGAGAGTAAACTCATAAAGTGAAAAGAGTGCAATATGATGTGCCACATAAAACTCCTTGAAAACCCGGTGGGAAAAAAATATAAGGAGAAAACAAAATGGCATATCCAAACACTTGTATTTATATTGTCTCATTAAAAACCTTTTATGAGAAACCATTAGGGAAAACTCATCAAGGGAAAAAGAGTACAATATGTATGATCTGATTTTCATTGACGAGTTATGATACAGGAGTTAACTCCCCCTGAACTTTGCAAAACTTAAAGATTTTCTTTGCAATATGTTCTCTATATAACCCATATGCATTTGAGCAATACAAGTGGTATATCTTGATAGATATTGGTAGATGATTCTGTGAATCTTAACCACACAATTTTGAATGGCATATCATTCAGTGACGCCATACACATCTTATGATGCTTCACATAAAGTGATTATTCCAGAATAATTAGTGATAGTAGACATTATGGTCTATTTTGAAGACTTCCCTTAATAGGATCTTCCACTAAAATTTAGTCATTGATATGGCATTTTCGGGATCACATAATTATAGCCAATATATGTATATCACAGAATGGTCAATTCTTGATGTTCCTAAGGGAATTGATCAAGATCTTTTGTTACTAGTACATATCGAAGGATATTACATACACCAACCATTTAGTTGGGGTCAGCACTTTAAATAACTTGACAATACATTGCAACGATGGTATTCAATATGGCACTAGAGGTACCGATACCATTTCATCATTGATACTATGTATGGATGAATTTGCATCCCTATTAGGGATAGTATAACCATATGTGTATTTAATATGGTCTATCCATATTTAATTTATAATATTTTACGGATATACACAGCCTGATAGTCCTTAGGGAATAAGATCAAGTTATGAACTTGAATAATATTTGGTTTCATCCAAATTTCCGTCTTGATATGATTGCGAGTACCTTTCATATCTTGTATATACTTTGAAGATGAAATCATCGGTACATACATAGGTCATGTAGAATCCAGCGAGAGATTTTGTTAATAACTGCATGTAATCAAGCAATCATTATGCGAGTAATCCTTTTGAGGGAGGAACTCTCGTAGTCGATTGTACCACACAATTTCGACTATTTTAAGTCATATATATATATATGAATTGGGTGATCCATATGAGTATGTCATCACCGAGTCTATCAACTGCATGGATAGTTTATTTGTGACTGCCAATAATAATAATATCGAAACGTAATTCCACCTATACCAAGAGGGTATGTTACATCATAGTTGATGTCGGGTCTCTGCATGAACCCTTGTGCTACAAGCATCGCTTTTCACCACCTCATTGTTTTCGTTATGATCGAAAATTCATTTGTTTTCCAACAGGGAAGATACTTATGAGGAGAATGTATTACAGTGGTAAATACCTCTCTTTGGTTGAGCGAGTGCTTTTCTTGTTTAATTGCCTCCTTCTAGTTGAACCAATATATGAGTGCATGAGGCACTCTGCCATGGACTTTGGTTCAGGGACCTAAAGGTTTAGCAATTCAAGAATAAATATATGTCGACATATGTAGTCTTATGTAATATGATTCTGTTGAATCAATATAATGTGTAGAAATAATATTTACGTCTTTTAACTCCTCCTGTTTTCCCATAAGAATGGAGTCAATGTGTTTCGATGTCCCAACACTTCAAATTGTGTGCACGTTTATGTTGGGTTTGGATGATGAGTATCCATTATGTGTTATTCAACTTGAGGTTGAACTACATCTACTAGTTGAGGATATAATTTCCTCTGTTTCCGCGGATGCATATGAGAACTCATTCCTTATGTGACCATGATTCTCCCCCTTTTGCTCTCATTTGGGGATAATAGTGGTTGTATGAGGTACTTCCACTTTGCATGGCACATTGCTTGCATGCATAATGTGATTTCATGACGTCTTTGTCATAAGTAAATGTATTTGGCAGATTTGCAAAGTGTTGCAAATATATGATTGAACTTTAGGTTCAGATTTTGAAGTACGTGAATATGAGGACTGAATGTCTATGACATTTCTAATTTCTCGGCATTATTTGTGGTACGAATCTCCCCTAATGCCGAAAATGTCCTTATTTTAAATGTAGTCAGCGTAAGGGCAATAACTAATTTCCCTGATGGGAGTTTCAGATATTTTATATTGACGGATAAATAAATAGTTATACCTCACATAGATTCCAAATTTAATGTGAGGGCCCATTTATGCTGGAGTGGTGATATCGGTAAATAACCGAATTATTGCAGATGGGAAATACTTGTTTGATTTCCACGTACTTACTGCAAGGGGAAGGAGTATGATATGCAGTTGCTATGATCTAGAATAGATCTGCGGCGTGTAAGACCGCATGTTTCCAACAAGATGTTAGCATATTAAAATTTTGTAAAAGTGGTCACATGATTAGTTTTATTCTTTTGATAAAGAATTTAGCTGCACCATTTTGGGTATGTACATGAGGTACTTAGTAAAAATCATACATGCTCGTGAAAACAGCATTCAAATGGATTTAACCCATATGCTAGGATAATTTGCTCTTAATTTGATGATTTGAGCAATTAATTTAAAAATTCATGGGTTTATGGAGATTAGAAACTCACATAAGATCATCTTTTAGATGTCTATTGATACCATGAATAAATGTCCCAGAAATGGTTGAGCAGTCCACATATATATTCTTGGATGCGTTCAAGAATTTTAAGTGGCTACTTTCTGAATTTTAAGATGAGTGTCCTAAAAATCAATTTTCTCATCGCACATGTGGTGCACATAAAATCTGATGACTTGAGAATTTTTTTGCAGCTTTTAAGTTGTGACCAACAAAATTGTCACTAATTTTTCGTATCATCCCTATTTTAGGGTGACATAGGCAATCATACCAAAACTCTTAAAGTTATAAAGATTCGAAAAATTAGTTTCTACGCAAAAAATTAGTAGTATGAATGTTATTCATACGTTCAAATGTCATGTCAGTGGAACATGATATAATGGACAACAGACTGCATGAAGTAGTATGCTTATAGGCTGATGGCATGTGGGGATAGTTATGAGAATAAACGAGGTCTCTGATATATCTTGGGGATTTTATCCAGCAGGAAAATTGTTATTGAAAATAGGGATATATCTCCTCTGGATAAAGACTTATGTTCTCATTCTGATGAATATTGTAAGTATTGTCCATACCCATATTATTTTCTGGTACTTATAGAAGTTAGCTTCAAAATTATCCCATTGAACTCGCATTGATTAATGAATTTGAGGAATAACCAACCAAATGCTTGAGTTATACTTATGATGAAACTTGATAGTTATACTATCACTTTTGGTAGGTCTCCTATGATTCTTCTTGTCATTTTACCTCCACTTTACATTAATTTCTCGTGGTTCTTTTCGAGACCATTGAGATTCTTAGTATATGAGTACTAATATGAATTGCAAGTAAGGGTATATCACTTGTAGAGTGCACCTGAAATGGAGATGATAATGTTGTGCACTATCATCAAGAGAGGGTGTAAAGTGATTTATAGGTTTTGGATCAGATTATTTTCTTTAAGCTATCTGATCACAAATTATCAACTTGGAGTTGATTATATAGACAAACATAACTATAAGCTGCAATGGACTAGAGGCCCAACAAAATAAAGTGAATATCTACATTGTATTTATGCATCATATATCTCCTTGATGGAGGTTGAGGGAAATGAATGTTTATCCAATTTTCCCGCATCTAATGTGAGTTCATGAATTTATGAGTGCAAATGCCAACCATGTCCTGCATGAGATGATCATGCAATTCATTTACTTTGATAGTAAATGAAAAATGCTTCGATTGAGAATTTTATGGTCAAGATAATTCCTTAATGACCATAGTCTAGACATTCAATGTTGAGACATTAAATAGTATTTCTATCATGCTTTGGACTGCATTCCCAGAGGGGTGAGTGATGTTACATTCATCGCCAAAACATAGATATGCAATTTTGACATTGGTTAGTCATGGTGATGATAATTATCACCATATAATGTAGAACCTAAAGTATTTGTTGATAAAATCAACCATTGCAATGTATGATGAACTCTATCGTGATAGATAGAAGATCCAACGGTTGTATCAATGATATAGGATCTACTATTTTAAAGTTCTACCAATGTAATGGAAGCATGAAATAGTCATGCATGAATTTATTTTACTTTTATAGTAAAATTCATATTGGTAAATAACAAATATGTTCTAGAGGAACAATTTAAGCTAATGCTTTTATACCATGGGTCTCAAATTGTAAGTTAACACGTTGTAGATAATATCCAAATTATGGAGTACATCTCTTGATAGTAGGGAATAGACATGTAAGTGGAAGTCTTATCCTAATACCTTGTGCTTCACAAATATAAATTTGAGAGCTTGTGATTCGCAAATAGAATTTAAGATAGTCACAAATTTAATTTGCAATTTTATCTCATATTTCAATGAGAATTTTGTAGAAGAATTTGATTTCAATCGCAAAATTGTCATACCAAATTGCATGTTATATAAAATGCTAGAGGTAAAACATATATCATATGCCATAAATAGTAGTCTAAGGGATAAGCCATATTTTTTTTATTTAGCCAAAGGGCATAAATAAAGTAACAAGAATAAAATCAAGGACTAAACCAAACAGCTTAAATGTCATATATTAGTAAGCTAAAGTCTAAGATTTAAAGTCATATAATCCTGGAGACTTATATGCATTTAGCAGAAAATCTGATTACTATTCTACAATGTACTATAGTGAATAGTATGAAGTCAGAGGACTGAAACAAAATTGCGAAAAGGATAAGCTTCCTGTCCTCCACTCCCGTGCTTTACCAATCGATTGATTGGTTCGGCTGTTGCCCTCACGGCGAGCGGGCCGCTGCTGGTGGCCGGTGGCTCAGCACCAGAAGGAGAGCCAGCAGTAGCGATGGGAGAAGCCCGACCGAAGGCCGCGGCCATGGGCTATGGCACTACGAGGAGCCATGGAGGTAGCGGCCGCGTCGAGAGGTCGCAGTTGTGAGTATCGATATTGAAATTTTCCCGTAATTTCCGTTGCCGGAAATATGAGGTCGTGCCAGCGTGCGCTTCCGCACGGGAGTTGGTCGTCAGCCTTTGCCGCCATGAGCGTGGAGCAGCACCTTGCCGTTATCGGTCCCTGTGAGGAACATCCGTTTCGGGCTGGCGCGCCGGCCAGGGAGACCGTTAGCCCCGATGGCCGTTTGCCGCCGCCGAGGGTGGTTTCCGGCCTGAGCGCGTCGCCCAGTCGTCGGTCGTGAGGACCAAACATGCATCGCCCAGCCGCCGGTCGTGAAGACCCAGCGCCGGGAGGCCACGTGGACGAGCGCACCTTCGTCGGGCCTTGAGCACGCCGGACGTCGTAGAGAGACGCCTACGACAATGTCTCCACGCCGGCGAGAGGCAGCCTTGTTGTATTCAACTTCAGCCGCCGACACCGCGACTGATGTCGCCGTCGCGTGCTGGCCATGCGGCGTGTTGGCCTCAGATGACCTTGCCGCGGGGAGTGAGGCCGACGATACGGGTCTCCGCGACGGGCCCGAAAGGAGCAACGCTTTTCTTTCCTTTTTCTCTGTCGGCGTCCCGGGAATGGGGGTATCCAAACCTGCCTACCTGCGGCCCAGGGCATGGCCCACTTCATCAGCCGGACACGGCCTGGCGCGGCTCCACTCAAGACAAGGCCCTCGCGAGGCCCCTAGGCTCGCGAGGAGGAGCGGCGTCAATACCGGCAAAGGATGGGCTTCCTCAGGCTCCCTCTGGAGCGGCGGAGAACTCTACGCAGAGCCCGGCCTCAGGAGACAAAGATGACGCAAGGAAGGACAGGCGGGCGCCAGCGCGCCAGGCGGCACAGTTTCCTCTTTGGTGCAAAGGGAGCAAGGACGTACGCGGGTTCCCAAAGCACCCCCAAAGGTTTCCATTCCGGTGCAACGAGACCACGACCACGAGCCCCGCAGGACGGATGTCATCGCCGAGCCCACCTCAGCATCATCAACAGCTACTTTGCAGGCGAAGACCGCCTTTGGGCAGGGCGGGCATGTACTCCTGTCCCCCTTCAAAAATGGCCGTTGTGGGATCCCTTCCCGCCATTGCGATAAGGGAAGAGGACCCGGGCCACCGCTATATATAGAGGCTACGCTGCACCGTAGAGTGGGGAGACCAGTCGATTCACTCATCCACCACCAAGCCGAAGGAGGGCCAAGAACACCTCAGGAGCGCCCTCATGAGGCTCCGAAACACTGTACTAGTTCATCCACCACACCTCCTCGAGAGGCAATCCACCAAAGAAGGAGTAGGGTATTACACTTCGTAGCGGCCCAAACCTGGGTAAACCACCGTGTTCATCTTCTTCCTCGTCATCGTGCGAGTTCGTCGTTCGGTCCATCAAGTAGAGAGCTAGGTTGGACGAGGCTGCAGGGGATCTTCGCACACGCCCCTGTGTTCGAATCTTAGGGGTTTAGCGGAGCCCGAAATCCGACATTTAGCGCGCCAGGTAGGGGGCGTGTCGGGGGCTTCTCCAAGCTTCGCTCTTCGCACACTCCACTGCTCCGATGGCCGGCGCTCAAAAAGCTTCCCCCGGCCGCAGCTGGTCAGTTTCCGTCTACCCCGCTGCTGCCGCCGGAGGCCCACGCCCCGGCAGCATGGTACTGGGTGGCCAGTATCAAGCCACCAGCATCGTCTCCACCGTCACCGCCTCTCGCACCGCCCAAGCACACAGCGGGCGGGCGGCGCCCTCGGCACCGGCAATGCGCCGCACCTACGTGGGGGACCTCGACGTGCACGATGCGCTACTGCTGGCAAGCGAGATGCTCCGTCACCGCCCAACGCACGGGGGCTTCGACGCATGGGCCGACCACATCACGGAGCTGGTCACCATCGCGCAACTCTTCTTCAAGGCCGCAGGCGCCAGGCGCTGGGGGCTCGTCTGCCGCGCCCGTTCCCCAGCCCGCCGGCGGTGTGACCTTTCCGGCACCAGACGGGCACGAGTGGGGCCCGCCGCACGCTGTGCTCCTTCTCCTCCGAAACCTGGTGACCGGTTTCGGGACACAGCCCGGCCACGACGACCAAGCGCACGGAGGAAACGACGGGGTGCCCCGCACGCACACCAACACGTGCCTCCATGACCCGGTAGACCTTCAACAGCCTGGGTTGACCAGGCGGGAGCGCGCCATCCGGCGCAGTGAGCAAGCGGCGCTGGCATCCAGGCAAACAAGCAACAACGGCGAAGGCGCACCAGGTCGCCAAGGAAGCAATCTACGTCAGGAGACGCGCGGCCCACCCAACAGCGGTGGCAGAGGTAAGCAACTTCGTTCTGAGGCCCGTCGCAGAAGGGTCTGCGAGCGACGTGCGCGGGGTGGCCTCCCGCCGCCGCCGGAGGGGCCGTCCCCGGCGCCCCGCCGGACGGCTCAGGAGGAGGACCGAGCCCTTATGTGGAGGCCTATGTACCATGCTACGTCGTGCCACCTGACGGCGGGATGGGTCAGGCGCCCGCCGTAGGCGCCAGCACCCCCCAAGAGTGAGGAGCACACTGGGCGTCCTCCCAGAGCCGGGCCTGGGAGCTTCCGTCGACGGAGCACCGGGCCTGGGCGGCGCGAGTGGGTGGGCGCCCCCGGGCCCGCGGTGTGCGGCGCAGGACGGCGCCCCCGCGGGCAAGAGACGCCGGACCAAGCCCGGAGGCCTCGGGAGTAATCGCCTGGGGGGAGCGGCAAGACACAAACAGCGCGGGCCACCCGCGGCAACTGCAGCGCCGACACGGCATCGGGAGGGTGGGCCTCACGAGGCCCTCAAGACATTGTCCGGCCGGCGCACGGATGTCTCACGAGGCTGCTTCATCGACAAAACACCCTTATGGCTGCGCCGGATGCATCGTGCTCATGTTTGGGCCTCGGGAGCGCAATCCTGTGGCCGCGCGGGGAATGATGCATTCGGGTTAGGGTCATAAGGGCGTGCAACCGAGCAGAAATGCACGGGATGGTTCTTGATGGAGTTGGGAGCCACCAGGTCACGCGCCTGGGGGCTTGCCCAGCTATCTATGGCCGTGACACTCTCACATAATAATGAGTGGGCTGTATACGCCCGGAGCCCCCCGAGGACGCGGAGGGGTTCCTTCCCACGCAATGTGGAAGCCACAGCTCCGCGCTGGCGGAGAAGACAACACTGCCCCCCAATGGCTATGCCCATGCAACGTGGATGCCCTATGCTCAGCGCTGGGGGAAGACGAAGACTAGCCTAGGGGCCGGACGCGGCCGTTGCCTGTTTCTTTTTGATGTTCAAGTTGCCGTTTTTTGGAATGAAGTTTGAGGATTTCGAAACTCTATATTTAAAAGAAAAAGGGATGGGAACTTTTCTCTCTATGTTCTCTCGTTTTACCAATATTGAATTCACTCTTTCTGGATGGTGTTTCGCAAGGAGCCAAGCGCTCCGCACCACCCCGAGGCACCTCGGGGCTGGATAACAAGGCCTTGGCGCCTCAGGGACACATGTCTCTTAGCCGTCGACCCCCTCTCGGGGGCTCCGACCGCAGCGCGACACTATAGCATGGAGTCTCGGGAGGCCCCGGGGCCTCCTGAGGCAGCACCCAAAAGGGCGGAATGGGGGATCGCTCGAGCGTCAAAGGGGGCTCCTGAGCATCACGCCTCAGGAGCCTTACCGGTCATATAGCCACTCGCCCCCCTTGATGTCGTCCTTGGTGATCCGGTCGGCAGCAAGGGTGTCGAGGCTTCACCCCGTGAAGTGCGTCCAGGTGATCCGGTCGTACCTAACGGTGGTGGGGAAATGTGCGGGACTGGGACCTGCCGACGTAGAGCGGTTTGAGCGTCAAAGGGGGCTCCTGAGCAGTACGCCTCGGGAGCCTTACCGGTCATATAGCCACTCGCCCCCCTTGATGTCGTCCTCGGTGATCTGGTCGGTATCAAGGGTGTCGGGGCCTGACCCCATGGCTGCGTCCTTGGTGATTTGGGCGTACGCAACGGCGGTCGGGAAATGTGCGGGACTGGGTCCTGCAGATGCAGAGTGCCGAAAGGGCCCCCAAACCGTCCAACGAATGAGGAAGAAGCATCCCAGATGGAGCCGCGGGCTATTTGGACAGCCCAGCCGCACCTCGCGACGCACGAGATCGCCACCGCCATACAAGCTAAGTACACTATCAAACCAAGCAGGGTCCTCCTGGCCTAATAACGAACCGAGGACGGGATAAGGATTATGCACACTAATGTAAGAATGCAGGTATTACGGGTCACCATGCGCGGCTACCGAGACCCCCGAGGACCGGGGCGGCAGGGAAAAACGACGCGAAGGGAGGGACTCGACCACGATAAGCCGCAGGGCCCAGAACCCGGAGGGGGGAACGGCGGCCGCGAGTCGTCCCTCAGGGGAGAGAGCCTCGCGAGGACCCTACCGGTTGCCGACGCCAGGCCGCATTGGTGGCGGCGCAGGGCCCCGCGCGGAGGGGCAAAGTCACGACACGAGAAGCGAGCGATCAACGATCCAAGGAAGAAAAACAGGAAGGCGAAGGTAACATACAAAATATTAACGCCCACCGGGGCAGAGGTCTTCTCGAAACATTACAGGAACCGGGAAAGGGAAACAGAGGACGCCTAGGAGGAGAAGCCGCCGTCGCCGCCCGCGCCACCGGCCGCCTCGGCGTCGGAGTCGTCCTCCCCGCTGGAGGCGGGCACCTGGACGAACCGCTCCACCAGGGCCTCCACGTGCGGACGCACCTTGTCCCGAAGGGGGCCTGGAGCCCATCGGGCACCTGCTCGCTGACACGCCGGAGGTCGAGCTGCGGGGCGAGGCGGCGCAGGTTGGAGAAGACAAGCGTCAAGGCAAGGTCCAGGAGGTCGCGCGCGTCGGACTCGTTGTCCGCGTTCGCGCGGGAAAGACCGGTCTCCAGCGCCTCCATCACCTTCTGGAATAAGTCGAGGTA
Source organism: Elymus sibiricus (assembly GCA_039707655.1). NCBI lineage: Eukaryota > Viridiplantae > Streptophyta > Magnoliopsida > Poales > Poaceae > Elymus > Elymus sibiricus. The sequence goes on along the minus strand of CM077675.1, from coordinate 263,594,249 downwards.
GCCCCCGTCGCCGCGCACGCTCGGTAGCGCGGGGGCGTCCCCGACGAACCGGTTCACCGCGCCGGCCGCACGGCTGGCGATGCCGAGGTACTGCTTGGTGCGCTGGGACTCCATGATCCTGGCGTGCGCCACCTCGTCCTGGGCGGCCTGCACGGCGTCGGCCGCCTCCTTCACCTGGGCCTAGAGGGTCGCCAGCTCCACCCTGGCCTCCGCTTCGCCCCTGAGGGCGGCCTGGAAGGCGGCATCGGCGGTTGCCAGCTGGGCCCACAGCGCGTCCACCTGCTCCCGGAGTTCGCCTAGCTTGCGCTTCTTGGTCGCGGGCGCTCTGGAAGGAGGAGGGAATCAATCCCGGAGCATGGAACAAGACAGCTAAGGAGGAGAAAGGCGGCGGAGTACTCACTCATCAACCATGGCCCAGCGCCGGCGAACTTGTGCCGACCCCGAGGGTCCCCCGACACTGCCTCCGGAGGAAGGCGAGGGAGCCGGCGGTGCCGCACATTTCCCCGCGCCCACTGTGCTTCCTCCAGATGCCATGGAAGGGGAGAAGCTGAGAAGAGAGATGGCTTTCTCTGTGGGGCGATGGAAGCAGGGGGATACCTCTAGACTGCAATGCCCCCCTGCCAGGGGCGGGGCGGATTTATAGGCGTAACTGCAGCCGCGAGGCGTCATGGGAGAGCAGGCGTCGTGCGCCCCTCGGGCGCCGCGAGGCGGTTCGATCGGCGCAGTACCGTCCGCGTCGCCTCGCCTGCCAAATGAAGGGTCTCATCCGCGTGGCCCGAGGAGTAGAGGCCCGAACGAGCAGCGACATTCAAGGAAGGATAATGATGGCCGGCGCTGCGCACGTACGTCGTGTCAATTCGACTTGGAGCGTCCCCTGACGCCCTCGGGGAGCGGGGGCGTCGCCGCCCAGGCGTTTGACACGTGTGAAGCCTGGCCCGCAGGCATTTGGGGCCCGCGGCGCTTCGGGCCGCCCTCAAGGCTTCGCCCAGAAGCCAGCTCGAGCACGCCTTGGGCCTGGGGGCTACTGTCGGCGTCCTGGGAACGGGGGTACCCAGACCTGCCTACCTGCGGCCCAGGGCATGGCCCACTTCATCAGCCGGACACGGCCTGGCGCGGCTCCACTCAAGAGAAGGCCCTCGCGAGGCCCCTAGGCTCGCGAGGAGGAGCAGCGTCAAGACCGGGAAAGGATGGGCCTCCTCAGGCCCCCTCCGGAGCGGTGGAGAACTCTACGTAGAGCCCGGCCTCAGGAGTCAAAGATGATGCAAGGAAGGACAGGCGGGCGCCAGCGCGCCAGGCGGCACAATTTCCTCTTTGGTGCAAAGGGAGCAAGGACGTACGCGGGTTCCCAAAGCACCCCCCAAAGGTTTCCATTCCGGTGCAACGAGACCACGACCACGAGCCCCGCAGGATGGATATCATCGCCGATCCCACCTCTGCATCATCGACAGCTACTTTGCAGGCGAAGACCGCCTTTGGGCAGGGCGGGCATGTACTCCTGTCCCCCTTCAAAATTGGCCGTTGTGGGATCCCTTCCCGCCATTGCGATAAGGGAAGAGGACCCGGGCCACCGCTATATATAGAGGCTAGGCTGCAGCGTAGAGTGGGGAGACCAGTCGATTCACTCATCCACCACCAAGCCGAAGAAGGGCCAAGAACACCTCAGGAGTGCCCTCACGAGGCTTCGAAACACTGTACTAGTTCATCCACCACACCTCCTCGAGAGGCAATCCACCAAAGCAGGAGTAGGGTATTACGCTTCGCAGCGGCCCGAACCTGGGTAAACCACCGTGTTCATCTTCTTCCTCGTCATCGTGCAAGTTCGTCGTTCGATCCATCGAGTAGAGAGCTAGGTTGGGCGAGGCTGCAGGGGATCTTCGCACACACCCCTGTGTTTGAATCTTAGGGGTTTAGCGGAGCCCGAAATCCGACATTCTCGTAGCCTAGAAGCTCTGGTTCGAGCAGTGCTGATAACGTGAAAAGAACTGAAAGAATGAAAAGAATCGAGTGTCATTGATGGATTCGTCCAGGCTTTTATATTGCCCGAACAGACATTTACAAGGTCGGTTTACAAGGAGGCGCCTCTTCTAATAGGCGTACATAGCGTTTGGGCAACGCTTCACAAAGCAACTGCTGGCAGTTATGTTAAGATAATATTAACTGCTTATTTAGCCTAACAATGATGCTAACTATTCCTAACAAACTTTAAATCTCTGCAGCCCCCTTGTTGGAGATACTCTGAGATATACGTATTCCTCTGGTTCAACGCTAACCTGACGGTGTTTCTCGTCATAGTAGCTCTTGTGACGGCTCTGAGCCGCTCTCAGTCTGTCCTGAATAAGCTTCACTTTTGTTTCTACTTCTTTAAGATATTCTGGGCCGAAGATTTGGCTATCTCTGGTTTCAGACCAATTGAGTGGGGTACGGCATCGTCGTCCGTACAGGGCTTCGAAGGGTGACATCATTAAACTGGCTTGGTAGCTGTTGTTATATGAGAACTCCGCGTATGGTAAACTGTCTTCCCAGCTGACTCCGTAAGTGAGCACACACGCTCTCAGCATGTCCTCCAATATCTGATTTACCTGCTCAGTTTGTCCTCCGGTCTGTGGGTGGTATGCTGTACTAAATGTCAGTTGAGTCCCTAAAGCTTGCTGTAGGTGCTCCCAAAACCTAGAGACAAACTGGGTGCCTCTATCGGAGACTATAGTCTTGGGCACTCCATGTAAGCAAACAATCTGAGAGAGGTACAACCTGGCAAGCCTCTGTGTTGAGTAAGTGGTTTTTACCGGAATGAAGTGTGCCACCTTGGTTAATAAATCTGTTATAACCCAGATAGCATCATTTCCATGTCGTGACCTTGGCAATCCGACAATAAAATCCATTCCTATTACATCCCATTTCCATTCAGGCACTCTGAGTGGCTGCAATAGTCCTGCTGGCCTCTGATGTTCTGCTTTTACACGCTGACAAGAATCACAGCGTGCAACGTACACGGCTATGTCTCTTTTCATCCCGTGCCACGAAAATCTTTCCTGTAGATCCTTGAACATCTTGGTTCGTCCTGGGTGAATAGAGTACGGAGTAGTGTGAGCCTCTGCCAAAATTTGTTGCTTTAACTCCTCTTCGTTTGGTACGCATAGTCTCTTCCCGAACCATAAAATTCCCTGACTGTCTATGGTGAATTCAGACGCCTTGCCCAATTTTGTTTTCCTCTTGATTCCCTCAATACTTGGGTGTCCTATTTGGGCTTCTTTGATCTGATCTTCTAATGTTGGTTTTATTTCCAGCTGAGTAATAGTCCCTTCCGTGACCAGTATCATGTTGAGTTTGGCAAATTCCTGGTTGAACTTATGCTCTGTGAATTGCATACTGCCATCGTGGGTGCATGGGTTTCTGCTCAGAGCGTCTGCTACAACATTTGCTTTACCAGGATGGTAATGAATTCCCACATCATAATCCTTAATCAATTCAAGCCAGCGACGCTGTCTCAAGTTTAATTCTGGCTGGGTGAAGATATACTTAAGAATTTTATGGTCCGTGTATATCTCACATTGATTACCCAGAAGGAAATGTCGCCATTCCTTGAGTGCATGTATTACTGCTGCTAATTCCAAGTCATGGGTGGGATAATTTTCTTCGTGTCGCCGTAGTTGTCTTGAAGCATATGCTACAACTTTCCCCTCTTGCATTAACACACATCCAAGACCTTTCCTGGATGCGTCACAATATATTTCAAAAATTTTGTGCACATCGGGCATGACCAGAACGGGTGCTGTTGTTAACCTCTTTTTCAATTCTTGAAAACTTTTCTCATAGGCTTCGGTCCATTCAAACTTCTTATCTTTCTTGAGTAACTGGGTCATGGGTTTGGCTATGGTGGAGAATCCTTCGATAAATCTCCGATAATAACCAACCATACCAAGAAAACTTTTGACCTCTGTCACGTTTGTGGGTTGCTTCCATCCCAAGACGTCTTTCACTTTACTCGGGTCCACTGCTATTCCATCCTGTGTCAGTATGTGTCCAAGAAAGCCAACTTCCCGTAGCCAGAATTCACACTTGCTGAATTTGGCGTATAATTGATTTTTCCTTAATTCTTCCAAAACTATCCGAAGATGTTGCTCATGTTCTTCCGGCGTCTTGGAATAAATGAGTATATCATCAATAAATACAACCATGAACTTGTCGAAGTATTTCATGAAGACCTTGTTCATGAGATGCACAAAATAAGTAGGAGCGTTGATTAAGCCAAAAGGCATTACTGTGAACTCATATAATCCATATCTGGTGGTAAAGGCAGTCTTGGGTATATCTGAAGATCGGATTTTTAATTGATGGTAGCCCGACCTAAAATCTATTTTTGAGAAAACCTTGGCTTCTGCTAGTTGTTCGAACAAGTCATTTATCCTGGGCAGTGGATATTTATTCCTGATGGTGACCATATTAAGTGCCCTGTAATCAATACATAGCCGTAGGGTACCATCTTTTTTCTTAGCAAATAAAACTGGCGATCCCCATGGTGATGAGCTGGGTCGAACATAACCTTTTTCCATTAATTCCTTAATATGTTTCTTTAACTCAGCCAATTCCGTCGGAGTCATTCGGTATGGCTTCTTATAAATGGGTGCCGTTCCAGGTGCCAATTCAATAATAAATTCAATTTCGCGGTCCGGGGGCATTCCTGGTAGCTCCTCACGAAATACATCGGGGTACTCACAGACTACCGGAACCTTGCTTAATTCTGCCTCGTCCACTTGATTTAATTTTCCTCGTGATGTAGCTCCTCGTGATTTAATTTTCCTCGTGATGTGGAAATCCTCGTGATGTATAAATGATGTGGAAATAATTCCCTCCCCAAAATTGTAAGTGCAAAAAGTAACAAATTATATCACACAAGCAGATTTAATTATGCATGCCAAAAATGTTAGTACTAACTCGAGTGCTAGCGATCGTGCCTAGGGCTTCCTACAGTCAGCCTGGCTCTGATACCAAGGTTTGTCAGGCCCCTTTCTGGAAATAATCACAGAAGAGCCCTCGAGTCTTACCAGCCCCAAGAACCACTGGTGTACTCCCTTGATATAGATAACCAGTACAAATATAATATTACACAGGGTTGAGTCAGGGTGACTCAACAAATTTATTACAAACTTGCCAATATACTACGGTGGTGGAATATGACAATGGTGTGGTGGTACTATAATACTGATACAATAAAATAGAGCCAAGTGTCAGTGTGAGACTTGACTACTTTATTTGTGTAGCGGAAGCTCAGCGGATGGTACATGTGGTAGACTCCTATATCACAGGTGGTTTGACTGGGACTCCTCTAAGCGTCGGGCTCGCTAGCGCAATCCTCCTCCATAAGCTCGTCCTCCTCCAAGTCTGGCCAAGTAAATAGCCAGGGACAAGCCAATGAGTATGTTGGAATGTACTCGCAAACATAATGGACAAAAGATATAATGAATGCACATGCTCATTGTATGAAATGCTTATGCTAACCATAACATATATATGTGTATGCTGGCAAAGTTTAAACATGGCATGATAAATTTGTAGCATGAACAGAAGTGAAGTGTTAGTGGTAAGAAAACATAAAAGAAAATGCCGGTCGGATGTCTAAAAATGACACCACGGTAGGTCTTGAAGAGAAATGCCAAACAGGTGTCCACAAGAGTAGTGGCGAGACATACCGCCTATTAAACTCGAGGGACGCCACGAGAGGTCTTGAAAAGAAATGCCAATCGGGTGTCTAAAAGAGAGATTGAACGAGACACGACCATCCGAGAATTCAGGCGACGCCACGAGAGGTCTTGAAAAGAAATGCCAAACGGGTGTCCACAAGAGTAGTGGCGAGACAAAACTGCCTGTGAACTCGAGGGACGACTCGTAAGGTCTTGAAAATAAAATTGAATGTCCGGGGTAGTCTAGCCAGCCCCTGAGACACTCAGAAAATATATTAAGAGAAACGGGTTAGTCCACAATAATATTCATATCATCAGCAATATGGTGTTTGATGAATTGATAGAGGGGTCTAGGCATTTTTGGAATTTCTGAATTTTTTTGTGGTGATGTCCTGATGCGAGACAAGAGTGATGGTGAGGTTTCAGAATATTTGGAGAAGCTTAGAATAGGTTTTGGGCAAGAAAATGGTTCCTGGTCCAAATTTGAATTGAATGGATTTTGAAAATTTTGAATTGTGGGACCCAATGTTTTAGGTGAAATGGGTTGTAGGTACCATCTAGTTGCTAGGATAATTTTTGTGGAGGTAGAAATGTTGTAGAAAATATAGTTCCTTTGTAATCCAAAGAAACCATGGATATTGCAAATTCCCATTTTGGAACTTGTTTAAAATTAGAAAAATATCTTTGTGGGGTGGAAAGAAGTTGGTTGCTGCCCTAGAAAATGTGAATGACTTGTGGAACAATTGGGGAGTGGTAGAAAAATTGTTGGATGGATTTTGGGAGTGCTAGAGAGAAAAGAAAAGACATCACCTAGGAAGATTCTAGTTAAGATAGAAATTTTTCTAAGAAGAAACTATGCTAATCTTCCAAAAATAACTTTCCAAATAAAACCATTAATCCAAACAGAGCCCTCTAGGGAAATTTTGAACCCAACAAAAATTTGAAAAAGGCATTCAAACAGAAGACCAAAATGGTTTCCAAGAATTCCTTTTAAAGAAAAGATTTTGAAAATCCAGGAAGAAAATTTTGGGGTGTAACACCTTTGCCGGTGGAGAAGAACCGACTGCGAGCGCTCCCGCCAAGCCATCGCTCCATGTCGCCACGCTGACTGTCGACATCAGCTAGGTGTCGAGCGGGCAGGCAATTAGGTAGAGCTGGTCGGGGCGCGTGGTAGCTCGGTGGATTTACAACAGCTTTAGTGACACCCGTCCCACGGTGTGGCAAGGGAATAAGAGGTAGCTGGGCGAACGACACAGAAGGAGAGGCGAACCTTGCCGGGAGACATCACCAGCATGACACCTCACGGCGCATTCAATGCACCTGTCCTAGTCTGTCAGAGTTAGGTATTTACCACTATAGCTCTTGCCAGTAGTTTTGGCAGCTATAGTATACACTATTTAGCCATGTAATGACCATTTTAGCCACCATGGTAGCCCCTTAGCCTATAAAAGGAGGCCCATGGCTACCTTTAGAAAGGTCGACACTTCGTTTATTTGCACGCGTAGGCGCACTCCTCAATCATTCCTTGACGGGCTGTAGTGCTCCTTTACTATGAACTCATATAATCCACCAAACACAGGACGTAGGGTTTTACGCTCCTGAGTGGCCCGAACCTCTCTAAACCCGTGAGCACGCATGGATCGGTGATGCTCTTTGTGCCCGAGAATCCCCGCAGTTGAACCGCAAAGGGGCCCCGTAGGTCCCAAAGATCGTCGTACGCCGGACACCAGACAGGAGGGACTTTGCCTCGCGAGGCTCATTGATGTCTACTACTCAACTTTATTCTTATAGACATTGTTGGCCCTCCAAGTGCAGAGTTTTGTAGGACTGCAACAAATTTCCCTCAAGTGGATGAACTAAGGTTTATCAATCCTTGGGAGGTGTAGGCTAAAGATGGTTTCTCTCAAGCAACCCTGCAATCAAATACAAGAAATCTCTTGTGTCCCCAACACACCCAATACAATGGCAAATTGTATAGGTGCACTAGTTCGGCGAAGAGATGGTGATACAAGTGCAATATGGATGATATAAATAGGTTTTTGTAATCTAAAAATATAAAAAAGTCAAGGTAACAAGTAGTAAACAACAAGCAAAACGATATATTAATGCTTGTAAACAAGGCCTAGGGTTCATAGTTTCACTAGTTGAATCATATAACCATCCCTCAACGTGCAACAAAGAATCACTCCAAAGTTCCTATCTAGAGGAAAACGTAAAATGAAATTGGTGTAGGTAGTAGAACCACCTCGAAGTTATTCTTTCCGATCAATCTTTTGAGCTATTCCTATAAGTGTCACAAAAAGCCCTAGAGTTTGTAGTGAAATAACACCAATGATACATATCAAGCAACCCTATGGCCACCTAGATACTCCAATGTCAGCTCAAGTGTCCGTGGGTAAATTATGCGAGATGCATCAAAAAATTTCAGATCTATCATATTCAAATCAACACAAAGAACTTCAAGGAGCACTCCAAGATTTCTATTGGAGAAATTAGTATGAAAACATGCAATCAACCCCTATGCATAGATCCCCAAGGTCACCAGAATCGGCAAGTTGATGCCATAACATATATCAAGCGAATCAATAGAATACCCCATCGTCACCACGGGTATCCGCATGCAAGACATACATCAAGTGTTCTGAAACCAAATATTCAATCCAACATAACGAGATCTCAAAGGGAAAGATTCAATTCATCACAACAAGATAGAGAGGGAAGAACACCATATGATTGAACTAAATTAACAAAGCCCGTGATACATCAAGATCGTGCCATCTCAAGAACGAGAGAGAGAGAGAGAGATTAAACACATAGCTACTGGTACATACCCTCAGCCCTGAGGGTGAACTACTCCCTCCTCGTCATGGCATCTGCCATGATGATGAAGATGGCCACCAGAGATGATTTCCCCTCTCCGGCAGGGTACTGGTCTCCATATGGGTTTTTCGCAGATGCAGAGAGTTGCGGCGGCAGAGTGGAAGTTCTTGGTTAACTTTCAGGGGTTTCTATATTTATAGGATTTTTCAGTGTAGGAATCACGTCAAACGGAGCCACGTGGGCCCTAGTACCCATTAGGGCGAGGCCAGGGGTGGCCGTGGTCTGATGGGTACTGGCCCACAGGTGGCTCCCCTTCGGTGGTTCTTCGCTCCAGTATTTCTTATTTCATCCAGAAAAAAATATAAAAAAGTTTTGGGCGATTTCGAGGACTTACATTTTCTGCACAGAAACAACACCACGGTAATTCTGCTGAAAACATCGTTAGTCCGGGTTAGTTCTAAATAAATCATATAAATTGCATCAAAACCATATAAAAATATTGTAAACATAGGCAAATATGGCATGAATACTTCATAAATTATCGATACATTGGAGACGTATCAACATCCCCAAGCTTAATTCCTACTCGTCCTCGAGTAGGTAAATGATTAAAGAAATAATTTATGAAGTGTGAATGCTAGTATAGTGTATAATATTTGATCAAGGATAATTTCAGTCACTTTTATAGCATTATAACCATCAACTTTTTCTCATGAAACTCATTATGATAAAGTAGAAACCAATTCACATGACATGGCTCAAACAATGCATTCTCTTGAAACCGAACAACATATGGTTTAGTCACCAAACAAATTCAATGCATCATCAAGTCCAAGTAAGAGCTCCACATACTCAATTATCATATAGTCTTTTATGATTGTTAATACTCAAGGCATATTTTTAGAACAAACAGCATCCATCAAACACAGAGAAAGATAGGGGCTTAATGTCTCGCCTCCCAACATACTTATCATGAAGATAATTGGCAACAATAATGAATCATGATCAAATATATTTTACTGAATATATATGTTTGGATCTTTCCCCACCACATGATGCTTGCGAACTAATAGATTGAGGTTGGAATAAGAAGTAGAGTCAACAAGAAAAGTAAATAGATTGTCCCTTCGCAGAGGGAAGCAGAGACTAGCAGAGGTGCCAGAGCTCCTTGTTTTAAAACATAGATGAATAAGTGATTTTGAGTGGTACACTTTTCCTCCCAATGTCACAACAGAGTTTTCAATATCTTCCATGCTAAACACATTATTGGTGGTTCCAAAACAGAATTGAAATTTTACTCCCCCTCCACCATTCAAACACATTCCAAGGCTGGCCGAATCCACGGTTCCCCTCCAAACAATCAACTTTCTAGGGGGAGTTTTTGTTTATTTATTTTTGTATTTTGCAGGACTGGGCATCCTTTTTACCAAGCTCTCTCGTGCAATGACAAGTAAATAAACACTCATCTTGAGAATAACCCCGCTTAGCATGGAAGATAATGACCATCCCATCGCTCCATGAGCGGTACAAGCACACAAAATGGATGTTTATTTGACGGTTTTAGAGGTGGCACACGCAAATTTCCTTGGAATGGCAGTGAAATACCATAGGTAGGTAGGTATTGTGGACTCTCATGGAAGAAACTTGGATCAAGGATTTGGATGCACAAGTAGTATATCTACTTAGTTTTTGTTTTGGCTAGCAAAAGGTTCTAAACAAGCATCACATTTTGCAGGATCCATAACAATATAACTTCTATGCAAGTATACCCAAACATAACCATTACGTTGTCTTCCTTGTCCAACTTCAACTACTTGATCAACTTTGAAAATAATTAATGGGTATTCACAATCATAAAAGATGTCCAACATAATGTATTTTTATGTGAAAGTTCTCTTTCTTATACTAATCATTCATGAATTGCTTGTATGACTAATATTGTGATCGTCAAAGTTCAATAGATTTTACTTTCTAAACCAAATGTGAGACTACTACTTCGCATAAAGTACATTGATAATTTCAGATTTATGATATTTCCTTCATTCATGATTTACTCTCAGAATATAAGTAAAGCACAAGAGTAAACCTCAAACTACTCTCAAAAGATATAAGTGAAGATCAATGAGTAATCAAACAATCAAGTAGCTATGCGAGGACTCTCTTTCTATCAATAAATATTTTCATATCTGAGTATGTTATTCAAATACCAACCAAAAGAATAATGGCACACCAAGAATAGCACATATCATGTGAACGAATAAAAGTTTAGGCTCAACATAGGCTAACCAATAGTTGTGGATGAATAGAGGCGGGATGCGTAGCATCCCCAAGCTTAGAAGCTTGAGACTTCTTGAAATATTTAGTTGGGGTGCCTTGGGCATCACCAAGCTTGAGATTTTGTATCTCGTTCAATCCTCTCATTTCCCGGTTTCACCTACATCTCAAAAACTTCATCCACACAAAACTTGGAAAGAACTCGTAAGATAGGTTAATTAATACACATAAGAATAAATCAACACTTCATTTATTGCCAAGACAAGTTGCATAATAATTTCCAAAAATTAGGTATTGTATACTATCATTTCCACAATTTATATCTACCAATATAAGTCATGAAAACTCTAGGATAAGTAGATAACAAAACTATGACAGCAGTCTGTCCAAACAGAATAGTCTGTAGCAATCTATCGAAACAGTATACTTCTGTATCTCGAAAAAATCTGAAAATTTTGGACATAATAAATATTTTGTATGAAAATACTGTGTCATAATGTCAGAAACTTTTCACGTTCCAGTAAAATATGAAAATTCAAACACCACAACAAAAGTTTCTGTTTTTACACAACACACATCAAACATAAATTCAAGCATCCTAAAAGGCAATTCTTGGAACTTTTTATTGAAAAACAAGATTATAAATAACATGTAACAGAGAACAACAAAATAAAATTACGCTCCAAGCAACACACATATCATGTGACGAATAAAAATATAGCTCCAAGTAAGATATGCCGACAGTGTTGAAGACGAAAGAGGGGATGCCTTTCGGGGCATCCCCAAGCTTAGACGCTTGAGTCTTCCTTGGATATTGCTTTGGGGGTGCCTTGGGCATCCCCAAGCTTAGGGTGTTGCCACTCCTTATTCTCCTCATCTCGATATCTCCTTCAAAACTTGAAAACTTGAATCACACAAAACTTAATAGAACTTCGTGTGATGGGTTAGTATAGTAAAGATAGACCATTCACTTAGCTACTATCAAGACAAGATTCATAATTGTTCTCACATAATACCTACTGTATTATGTCATTACCCTAATTTGTATCACTCAATATAAGCTATGGAAACACTAAAACAAGCAAACTATGCATTCAAAACGGAATCTGTCAAAACAGAACCATCTATAAATATCTGAATGAACACCATACTTCCCTGACTCTAAAAATTCAGAAAAAATACAAAAATGCAGAAAATTGCATAGTAATACTGTGTAAAAATGCAGAATTTTTTGATGCTCCAATAAAATCAGAGAAATTCTATACCGGAGGCAAAATTTCTGTTTTTGCATAGAATCAAATCAACAAGTATCCACACTATCCCAAAGGTTTTACTTGGCACATTATTGAAATAAAAGACACAAAACATGATTACTACAGTACCTTAATCATGTGAACACTCAAAAACAGAATGTAAAAGTGTTGGGTTGTCTCACAACAAGCGCTTCTCTTTAATGCATTTTAGCTAGGCATGGTGATTTCAATGATGCTCACATAGGAATAGTATTTGAAACATGCAAAAGAGCATCATCGATCAAATGGCAAGCACATTTAAGTCTAACCCATGTCCTATACATAGGGATTTTGTGAGCAAACAATTTATGGGAGCAAGAATCAACTAGCACAGGAAGGCAAAACAAGCATAACTTCAAAACTTTGAACACATAGAGAGAAAACTTGATATTATTGCAATTCCTACAAGCATATGTTCCTCCCTCATAATAATTTTCAGTAGCATCATGAAGGGATTTTACAACATAAATATCACATAAAGCATTCTTTTCATGATCTACATGAATAGAAAATTTATTTCTCTCCACATAAGCATATTTCTTCTCATTCATAATAGTGGGAGCAAACTCCACAAAATAACAATCATGTGACACTTTATTGTCATAACCAAATTGAAAATTAAAACCATGATGATAAGTTTCATGGTTATCATTACTCATTATAGCATACGTGTCATCACCATAATAATCAGAAATAGGAGGCATGCAATCATCAAAATAAATTTGCTCATCAAAACTTGGGGAACAAAAAATATCATCTTCATCAAACATAGCATCCCCAAGCTGGTGGCTTTGCATATCATTAGCATCATGGATATTCATAGAATTCAAACTAGCAACATTTCAATCATGCTCATCATTCAAGGAATTTTCATTAAGTATTTTTATAATTTCTTCCTCTACCAATTGAGGACAATTTTCTGAATAATTATTCTCACGAAAGACATTATAAAGACGAAACAATGAGGCAACCCGAACTCCATTTTTTGTAGTTTTATTTTATAAATCAAACTAGATATAAACAAGAAACTAAAAGATTTAATTGCAAGACCTAAAGATATACCTTCAAGCACTCACCTCCACGGCAACGGCGCCAGAAAAGAGCTTGATGTCTACTACGCAACTTTATTCTTGTAGACGTTGTTGGGCCTCCAAGTGCACAGTTTTGTAGGACAGCAGCAAATTTCCCTCAAGTGGATGACCTAAGGTTTATCAATCCGTGGGAGGTGTAGGATGAAGATAGTTTCTCTCAAGCAACCCTGCAATCAAATACAAGAAATCTCTTGTGTTCCCAACACACCCAATACAATGACCAATTGTATAGGTGCACTAGTTCGGCGAAGAGATGGTGATACAAGTGCAATATGGATGATAGAAATAGATTTTTGTAATATGAAAACATAAAAATAGCAAGGTAACTAGTAGTAAACAACGAGCAAAACTATATATTAATGCTTGGAAACAAGGCATAGGGTTCATACCGTCACTAGTGCAATTTCTCAATAATGCTACAATAGTTGAATCATATAACCATCAACGTGTAACAAAGAATCACTCCAAAGTTCTGATCTAGTAGAGAACATAAGATGAAATTGGTTTAGGTAGTAGAACCACCTCAAAGTTATTCTTTCTGATCAATTTTTTGAGCTATTCCTATAAGTATCACAAACAACCCTAGAGTTCATAGTGAAATAACACCAATGAAACATATGAATCAACCCTAATGTCACCTAGGTAATCTAATGTCACCTCAAGTATCCATGGGTAAATTATGCGACATGCATCAAACAATTTCAGATCTGTCATATTTAATCCAACACAAAGAACTTCATGGAGCACCCCAAGATTTCTATCGGGGAAAGTAGTATGAAAACGTGCAATCAACCCCTATGCATATATCCCCAAGGTCACCGAAATCCGCAAGTTGATGCCCTAACATTTATCAAGTGAATCAATAGAATACCCCATTGTCACCATGGGTATCCGCATGCAAGACATACATCAAGTGTTCTCAAACCAAATATTCAACCCAACATAATGAGATCTCAAAGGGAAATATTCAATTCATCACAACAAGATAGAGAGGGAAGAACACCATATGATCAAACTATATTAACACAGCCCGTGATACATCAAGATCGTGCCATCTCAAGAACACGAGAGAGAGAGAGAGAGAGAGATTAAACACATAGGTACTGGTACATACCCTTAGCCCTGTGGGTGAACTACTCCCTCCTCGTCATGGCCTCCGCCGGGATGATGAATATGGCCACCGGAGATGATTTCCCCTCCCCGGCAAGGTACTGGAAAGGCTCCAGATGGGTTTTTTGCCGATGCAGACAGTTGAGGCGGCGGAGCAGAAGTTCTTGTTTAACTTTCGAGGGTTTCTATATTTATAGGATTTTTCAGCGTAGGAATCACGTCAAACGGAGCCACGTGGGCCCCAGTACCCATCAGAGCGAGTCCAGGGGGTGGCCGTGGCCCGATGGGTACTGGCCCACAGGTGGCTCCCCTCCGGTGGTTCTTCGCTCCAGTATTTCTTATTTCCTCTAGAAAAAAATATAAAAAAGTTTCAGGCGATTCCGAGGACTTTCATTTTCTGCACAAAAAAGAACACCACGGTAATTCTGCTGAAAACAACGTTAGTCCCGGTTAGTTCTAAATAAATCATATAAAGTGCATCAAAACCATATAAAAATATTGTAAATATAGGAAAATATGGCATGAATACTTCATAAATTGTCAATACATTGGAGACGTATCAGCATCCCCAAGCTTAATTTCTACTCGTCCTCAAGTAGGTAAATGATAAAATAAATAATTTATGAAGTGTGAATGCTAGTATAGTGTATAATATTTGATCAAGGATAATTTCAGTCACTTTTGTAGCATCATAACCAACAAATTTTCTCATGAAACTCATTATGATAAAGTAGAACCAATTCGCATGACATGGTTCAAACAATGCATTCTCTTGAAACTTAACAACATATGTTTTACTCACCAAACAATTTCAATGCATCATCAAGTCTAAGTAAGAGCCCCACATACTCAATTATCATATAGTATTTTATGATTGCTAATACTCAAGGCATATTTTTAGAACAAACAACATCCATCGAACATAGAGAAAGATAGGGGCGTAATGTTTCGCCTCCCAACATACTTATCATGAAGATAATTGTCAACAATAATGAATCATGATCAAATATATTTGACTGGATATATATGTTTGGATCTTTCCCCACCACTTGATGCTTGCGAACTAATAGATTGAGGTTGGAATAAGAAGTTGACTCAACAAGAATAGTAAATAACATGAAAGTAAATAGATTGTCCCTTTGCAGAGGGAAGCAGGGATTTGCAGAGGTGCGAGAGCTCATTGTTTTAAAACAGAGATGAATATGTGATTTTGAGTGGTATACTTTTCCCGTCAACGTCACAATAGTGTTTTCAATATCTTCCATGCTAAACACATTATTGGCGATTCCCAAACAGAATTTAAATTTTACTCCCCTCCACCATTCAAACACATTCCATGGTGGACGAATCCATGGTTTCCCTCCAAACAATCAACTTTCCAGGGGGAGTTTCTGTTTATTTAATTTTGTATTATGCAGGACTGGGCATCCTTTTTACCAGGCCCTCTCGTGCAATGACAAGTGAATAAACACTCGTCTTGAGAATAACCCGCTTAGCATGGAAGATAATCACCGCCCCGTTGCTCCATGAGCGGTACGAGCACACAAAACAGATGCTTATTTGAAGGTTATAGAGGTGGCACATGCAAATTTCCTTGGAATGGCAGTGAAATACCATATATAGGTAGGTATTGTGGACTCTCATGGAAGAAACTTGGCTCAAGGATTTGGATGCACAAGTAGTATCTCTACTTAGTACGAAGTTTTGGCTAGCAAAAGGTTCTAAACAAGCACCACATGTTGTAGGATCCATAACAATATAACTTCTATGCAAGTATACCCAAACATAACCATTACGTTGTCTTCCTTGTCCAAATTCATCTACTTGATCAACTTTGAAAATAATTAATGGGTATTCACAATCATAAAAGATGTGCAAGATAATGTATTTGTATGTGAAAGTTCTCTTTCTTATGCTAATCATTCATGAATTGCTTGTATGACCAATATTGTGATCGTCAAAGTTCAATAGATTTTACTTTCTAAACCAAATGTGAGACTACTACTTAGCATAAAGTACATTGATAATTTCAGATTTATGATATTTCATTCATTCATGATTTAATCTCAGAAAATAAGTGAAGCACAAGAGTAAACCTCAAACTACTCTTAAAAGATATAAGTGAAGTTCAATGAGTAATCAAACAATCAAGTATCTATGTGAGGACTCTCTCTCTCTCTCTCAATAAATATTTTCAGATCTAAGTATTTTATTCAAACAACAGCCAAAAGAATAATTGCACACAAAGAATAGCACATATCATGTGAACGAATAAAAATTTAGGCTGAACATAGGCTAACCGGTAGTTGTGGGTGAAGAGAGGCGGAATGAGTAGCATGCCCATGCTTAGATGCTTGAGACTTCTTGAAATATTTACTTGGGGTGCCTTGGGCATCCCCAAGCTTGAGCTTTTGTATCTCGTTCAATCCTCTCATATCCTGGTTTCACCTAGGTCTCAAAAATTTCATCCACACAAAACTTGGAAAGAACTCGTGAGATAGGTTAATACACATAAGAATAAATCAACACTTCATGTACTACCAAGACAAGTTGCATAATAATTTCCAAACATTAGGTACAATTTATATCTACCAATATAAGTCATGAAAACTCTAGGATAAGTAGATAACAAAACTATGACAACAATCTGTCCAAACAGAACAGTCTGTAGCAATCTATCAAAACAATATACTTATTTATCTCGAAAAATTCTGAAAATTTAGGACATAAAAATATTTTATATGAAAATACTCTGTAATAATTTCAGAAACTTTCGACGTTTCAGTGAAATATGAAAATTCAAACACTACAGCAAAAGTTTCTGTGTTTACACAGCACAAATCAAACATGCAATTCAAGCATCCTAAAAGGCAATTCTTGGAACTTTTTATTGAAAAACAAGATTATAAATAACATCTAATGTAGAACAACAAAATAAAATGACTCTCCATGAAAAACACATATTATGTACGAATAAAAATATAGCTCCAAGTAAGATATATCGATACTGTTGAAGACCAAAGAGTGGATGCCTTCCGGGGCATCCCCAAGCTTAGACGCTTGAGTCTTCCTTTGATATTGATTTGGGAGTGCCTTGGGCATCCCGAAGCTTAGGGTCTTGCCAGTCCTTATTCTCCACATCTCGATATCTAACTCAAAAGTTGAAAACTTCAATCACACAAAACTTAATAGAACTTCGTGAGATGAGTTAGTATAATAAAGACAAATCATTCACTTAGGTACTATCAAGACAAGATTCATAATTGTTCTCACATAATACCTACTGTATTATATCATTCCCGTAATTTATATCACTCAATATAAGCTACGAAAACACTAAAACAAGCAAACTATGCATGCAAAACAGAATCTATCAAAAACAGAACAGTCTGTGAAGATCTGAATGAACACCATACTTCCATGACTCTCAAAATTCTGAAAAATTATGAAAATGCAGAAATGTTTCATACAAATACATTGTAAAAAGTTCAGATTTTTATGATGCTCCAGTAAAATCAGAGAAATTCTTTACTGGAGGCAAAATTTCTGTTTTTGCACAGAATCAAATCAACAAGTATCCACACTATCCCAAAGGCTTTACTTGGCACATTATTGAAATAAAAGACACAAACCATGATTACTACATTAGCTTAATCATGTGAACACTCCAAAATAGGAAGTAAAAGTATTGGGTTCTCTCACAACAAGCGCTGCTCTTTAATGCCTTTTAGCTAGGCATGGTGATTTCAATGATGCTCACATAGGAATATTATTTGAAACATGCAAAAGAGCATCATGGATCACATGCCAAGCACATTTAAGTCTAACCCATTTCCTATGCATAGGGATTTTTTGAGCAAATAATTTATGGGAGCAAGAATCAACTAGCATAGGAAGGCAAAACAAGCATAACTTCAAAACTATGAACACATAGAGAGGAAACATTATATTATTGCAACTCCTACAAGCATATGTTCCTCCCTCATAATAATTTTCAGTAGCATAATGAAGGAATTTCACAATATAACTATCACATAAAGCATTCTTTTTATGATCTACAAGCATAGAAAATTTATTACTCTCCACATAAGCATATTTCTTCTCATTCATAATAGTGGGAGCAAACTCAACAAAATAACAATCATGTGACACTTGATTCTCATAACCAAATTGAAAATTAAAACCATGATGATAAGTTTCATGGTTATCATTACTCATTATAGCATACGTGTCATCACCATAATCATCATAAATGGGAGGCATGCAATGATCAAAATAAATTTGCTCATCAAAACTTGGGGGACAAAAAATATCATCTTCATCAAACATAGCATCCCCAAGATGGTGGCTTTGCATATCAGTAGCATCATGGATATTCATAGAATTCATACTAGCAACATTGCAATGATGCTCATCATTCAAGGAATTCTCATTCAGTATTTTTATGATTTCTTCCTCGACCGATTGAGCACAATTTTCTGAATCCTTATTCTCACGAAAGACATTATAAAGACGAAACTAATGAGGCAACCTAAACTCCATTTTTTAGTTTTCTTTTATAAACCAAACTAGTGATAAACAAGAAACAAAAATATTTAATTGCAAGATCTAAAGATATACCATCAAGCACTCACCTCCCCGGCAACGGCGCCAGAAAAGAGCTTGATGTCTACTACGCAACTTTATTCTTGTAGACGTTGTTGGGCCTCCAAGTGCAGAGTTTTGTGGGCCAGCAGAAAATTTCCCTCAAGTGGATGAGCTAAGGTTTATCAATCCGTGGGAGGTGTAGGATGAAGATGGTTTCTCTCAAGCAACCCTACAATCAAATACAAGAAATCTCTTGTGTCCCCAACACACCCAATACAATGGCAAATTGTATAGGTGCACTAGTTCGGCGAAGAGATGGTAATACAAGTGCAATATGGATGATAGAAATAGGTTTTTGTAATCTGAAAATAAAAAAACATCAAGGTAACAAGTAGTAAACAACGAGCACAATGATATATTAATTCTTGGAAACAAGGCATAGGGTTCATACTTTCATTAGTGCAATCTCTCAACAATGCCGACATAGTTGAATCATATAACCATCATCGTGCAACAAAGAATCACTCCAAAGTTCCTATCTAGTGGAGAACATAAGATGAAATTGGTGTAGGTAGTAGAACCACCTCAAAGTTATTCTTTCCGATCTATCTTTTGAGCTATTCCTATAAGTGTCACAAACATCCCTAGAGTTCGTAGTGAAATAACACCAATGATACATATCAATCAACCCTAATGTCACCTAGGTACTCTAATGTCACCTCAAGTATCCGTGGGTAAATTATGCGACATGCATCAAACAATTTCAGATCTATCATATTTAATCCAACACAAAGAACTTCAAGGACCATCTCAAGATTTCTATCGGAGAAAGTAGTATGAAAACGTGCAATCAAGCCCTATGCATAGATACCCAAGGTCACCAGAATCCTCAAGTTGATGCCATAACATATATCAAGTGAATCAATAGAATACCCCATTGTCACCACGGGTATCCGTATGCAAGATATACATCAAGTGTTCTCAAACCAAATATTCAATCCAACATAATGAGATCTCAAAGGGAAAGATTCAATTCATCACAACAAGATAGAGAGGGAAGAACACCATATGATCCAACTATATTAACAAAGCCCGTGATACGTCAAGATCATGCCATCTCAAGAACACGAGAGAGAGAGAGAGAGATAGATAGATAGAGAGAGAGAGAGAGAGAGAGAGAGAGAGATTAAACACATAGCTACTGGTACATACCCTCAGCCCCGAGGGTGAACTACTCCCTCCTCGTCATGGCCTCCGCCGGGATGATGAAGATGGCCACCGGAGATGATTTCCCCTCTCCGGCAGGGTACTATAAAGGCTCTAGATGGGTTTTGTGCCGATACAAAGAGTTGCGGAGGCAGAGCAGAAGTTCTTGGTTAACTTTCGGGGGTTTCTATATTTATAGGATTTTTCAGCGTTGGAATCACGTCAAACGAAGCCACGTGGGCCCCAGTACCCATTAGGTTGCGGCCAGGGGGTGGCCGTGGCCTGATGGGTACTAGCCGACAGGTGGCTCCCCTCCGGTGGTTCTTCGCTCCAGTATTTCTTATTTCCTCCAGAAAAAATTATAAAAAAGTTTCGGGCGATTCCGAGGACTTCCATTTTCTGCACAAAAACAACACCATGGTAATTTTGCTGAAAACAGCGTCAGTCCTGGATAGTTCTAAATAAATCATATAAAGTACATGAAAACCATATAAAATATTGTAAACATAGGCAAATATGGCATGAATACTTCATAAATTATCGATGCGTTGGATATGTATCAGTCATCTTGGTGTGGATCCATCCACTCCGCCGTGAAGTCAGCGAGAGTCGCGCCCTTGATAATCCTTGTATTGAGGAACTCTAGCTCGAAAGGCCGCAGCTCGATCTTCCACTCTGCAACACGGCCTGTGGTGTTGGGGCTGCGAAGTACTTGCTCCAGAGGGTAGGATGTGATCACCTTGATGGGATGTCCCTGGAAATAATGCCACAGCTTCCTGGAGGCGATAAGGAGTACAAAGAGTAGCTTCTGCTGCATGGGGTATCGCTCGTGCGCATCTCGCAACACCCTACTCACGAAGTAGACAGGATGCTCGACGAGGTGCGTTGTTGTGGGGGCCACAACTTGGGCTTCACGAAATTCATCAGGCGGCTCTCCTGGGTCTCTTCAGGGGGTGCTTCGGCAGGCGCTGATGCAACGTTGTGAGGCTCTGGGAGGCCCTCGACAGGCACCGGAAGAAGGACCTCAGGAGGCCATGGCTCGACCTCTTGGGCTCGGATGTGGCGGGCTTCTCCTTGACAAGGACTTTCTCCTCTCGTTCCACCACCAGGGCTGCGCTGGCCGTCTAGGGGTGGCTGCCAAGTATAAGCATAGAGGCTCGCGAGGTCTCGGGGCAACCATGACGGGAGGGCTTGTCAGGTATTTCTTGAGGTCCTCGAATGCCATGTCAGCTTCAGGAGTCCACTTGACGGGGCATGTTCTCTTCAAGAGCTTGAAGAAAGGAAAAGCCCTCTTGCCGAACTTGGAGATGAAACGCCCAAGCCAGGCCATGCATCCAATCAGCTTCTGCATTTCATTGAGGTTGCAGGGGGGCGCATCTTTTCTATAGCTTGAATCTTCTCAGGTTTGCTTCGATGCCGCGGTGGGACACCAGGAAGCTCATCAGCTTGCACTCCGAAGATGCACTTGGCAGGGTTGAGGTTGAGGTTGATCATTTGAAGGTTGGAGAAGGTCTCCTCGAGGTCCTTGATGAGGGAGCTCTCTTCGCATTTCATGATGACAATGTCATCGACATAGGCCTCTGGATTCCTTCCCACTTGAGGTCCCAGGCCTTTGTGCATCAGCCTCTGGAAGGTGGCTCCTCCACTCTTCAAGCCTAAGGGCAGACAAACATAGAATTACACCCCACAAGTTTTAAGGAAGGTAGTCTTGTCTACATGTTGCTTGGCCATCTTGATCTGGTGGTAGCCTGAAAAGACGTCCAGGAAGAACAACAACTTACACCCAGCTATGGAGTCCACGATCTGGTCGATGCGTGATGGTGGGAAATGGTCCTTGGGGTAGGCCTTGTTGAGATCAGTTAAGTCGATGCACATCTGCCCCTCCCCGCTATGCTTCTGGACCACGATAGGATTGGCAACCCATTCATTGTGGAGTACCTCGCGGATGAAGCCTACCTCTTGAAGCTTCTTGGTCTCTTGAATGATGAACTTTTGTTTCTCTATCGCCTGTCGCCATGCCTTTTGCTTCACGGGCCGTGCGTTAGGACACACGGCTAGGTGGTGCTCGATCACCTCCCTTGGCACACCCGGCATGTCTGATGGTGTCCAGGCGAACATATCAGCATTTGCCCGAAGGAAGGTGACAAGCTCGCCTTCCTATTTGGCCGAGAGGCTGTTGCCGATGGTGACGGTGGGCCCGGAGACACTGCCGTCCAGCGACACTCTCTTTGTCTCAACGCGTGCCTGAGAGAATATTGGCTTCTTCTTGGAGGGTGCAGGCTCGATGTCGTCCTCATCGACAGGATGGGCGGGAGCCTTGTAGGCACACTTGAGGGTGCGCACCGCACCCTTCTCATCACATCAGACAGTGATGGTGCCGCTGCATCCCGGGAGCTTGCCGGTGTTGTAGGCATGATGATTCACTGCCATGAACTTGGCTAGTGCAGTAGTTCTTGTAGCTGCCGAAGGTGACAGGAAGGCGCACTTGCCCCAGGGGCAGAGTGGAGCCATCAGTCATGCCTGAGAAGGGCGTCATCAACATCAGGCGCTCGTAGGGCACTTGATGCACATCGAAGGCCTCTACACAGAGTACATTGAGGCATGCATCGCCGTCGATGACGCCTTGGTGACAGCGACGTTGTTGATGATGGGTGTGTCATCCCCACAGCTCTTGTGGACTTGGGGTAGTCAATGGAGTCAAAGGAGATCGGGAACTATGACCACTTGAGGGTCCTAGAGACGTCAACTCCAGGGAGGGCAGCGTTAACTCGCCGGATAATTGCTTGAAGTGGCGGTTGGAGGTAGGAGCCTGGGTTCCGACAAGGATGCATGCCACCTCAGTAGGCTCCCTGTAGCCCCGAGTCTCTTCATCAGGCAAGTTGTTCCTGGCGGCGCGCAGCGGGGCGGCGTTTGCTTGAGGAGGATTGGCCTGCTGAGGCTTGTTCTGCTTGCCCTACCAGTAATTATTGTTATTGTCGTTGCGGTCGTCGTTGTTGTTACGGTCGTTCTAGCAGCCACCGCTGTGGCCTGCACAGTAATTGTTGCGTTACGCCTGACTTGGCGGTCCCGCTGCAGCATCTTGAGCTCGTGGCAGTCCTCGATGCGGTGAGTGTTCACATTCTGGAAGGCGTCGACATGGCGAGAGTCTTTCCTGGGAGCATGCTCATCATGGTTACGCCCACGCTTCTGTTCAGGCTCTGCTGCGAGCACAGCGGGGCCTTTGCACTTGGCATCCTTGTTCTTGGCCTTGGCGGCGTCGAAGGCCACATCTGGATTGTTGTGGGCAAAGAGGCGGACCTCATTAGCCTTGGCACATCGCTCGGCGAGGTCGAAGAGCATGGAGACGGTGTCCTGCTCATCGTTAATGATGAGCTTCTCATGCTTCATAACGTCCATGATGCCAGAGGAGAACGTGGAGATGATTGCGGCATCAGAGGCACACGAAATCTTGTCTCGCACTTGGCTGAAGTGCTGAATGTATTTTCGAAGGGACTCGCCAGGCTGCTGGCACACAACGTGCAGGTCGTTGAGGGTAAGGGGACGCTCGTACATACCCTTGAAGTTGATGGTGAACTACGCACACAGCTCGGACCACAAAGAGTTGAAGCCCTCGGGAAGGTTCATGAGCCACGAGCGCGCCGCAACCATGAGGGCAATAGGGAACCAGTTCGGCATGACCTTGTCATCGCCAACCACGGCTTCGATGTCGATGGTGTAGAGCTATAGGAACTCCATGGGGTTGGGGGTGCCATCGTAGCGAGGAGGTAGCTCTGGCTTGAAATGTGTGGGACCCACCATGTGGTGTAACTCATGAGTGAGGGCAAGGTAGCCGCCACTACTAGACGGACCGCCATGGGCGAAGGCGGCACGGTTCTATTGCCCGACCGATGCGACGTCATGGAGGGTGCTCTTTTGGTGATCACACTGCCTTTTGTGGATCTAGTATCCATCGGGGGCTGCCCGGCGGATGATCTGGCAGTTGGGGTCTACGTGGGGCGGCAAAGATGCTCCTTGGGACGGCTTTGATGCGTGCGCACCGTGGCGATGCCCATCACCCTCGCTGGGCGGACGAGGTGAAGAGGAGCATCCTGCCCTGCCCTTGCCCCATGCGATGCAGGAGAAGGCAGGGAGTTGGTGAGAACCGGGGCGTCTCTGGAGGTGTTAACGAGCTCGGTGATGCGCGCCAGCCACTCATCGTAGCCGGCCACGGTGGGCCGATAGCGCAGCAGCTCACGCGCCATGAGGAGAGCGGCCTGTGGAGCTGGCTGACAGTAACGATCGTGCGAAGCTTCTATAGCGGTGCACACAGGCACAAGGTTCGCCTGCACAGACGGGTGGGCAGAGGAGGCATGCGCCTCCACTGCCGCGGGCTCAGTAGTGGCACGAGGATGCCTGCAACAGTCGATTGTCAGAATCGGGGCTCCGCAAACCCAAGAAGGTTTGAACTCTGGGGCGTGTGCGAAGATCCCAACCAGCTCAAGCCTCAAGCTCGTCTCTCCATAGCCGAGCCTTTCGGAATCCGCGCGAGCGAATGAGGAGACAGACGCAGAGATTTACCCAGGTTCGAGACACCTTGCAGTGTAAAACCCTACTGCTGCTTTGGGTGGATTGGCCTCACGAGGAGGTTCGGGGATGAACAAGTACAGTGGTGAGCGACCTCGAGGGGGCTCTTGGTTGTGGGTGGTTCGGTCTCTCCCCCCGGTCCTTCTCTATGGTGGAGGCTAGTCCCTATTTATAGTGGCCTTGGTCCTCTTCCCTTATCGCACAGGCGGGAAGGGACCCCACAACGGGCAAATTTGAAAGGGGACAGGAGGTACATGTTATCCTGACAAAAGGTGGTCTTCCCCTGCAAAGCAACTGGGCGTGACGTAGAGGTGGGCTCGGCGATGACATCCGTCCTGCCGAGCTCGTAGTCTTGGTCTTGTTGCACCAGGATGGAAACCTTTGGGGGATCCCTTGGGAACCCGCGTACGTTCTTGCCTCCTTAGCACCAAAGGGGAAACTGTCCCCTCTACGCCTGCTGGCGCCCGCTGGCCTTGGTCGTCATGGCTCACGTCACCGCAACCTCCTGAGGCCGGGTACCTGCATAGGAATCTCTGCTCCTCGGGAGGCAACCTGGGGAGGCCGCTCCCCTGGAGTTCTTGGCATCGTTCTCCTCGCGAGGCCGGAGCCCTCACGAGGGTCTTGTCCTGGGGGGTTTATCGCCAGGTCGTACTGGGCCGTTGAGGTGGGCCACGCGCTGGGCCGCAGGCAGGCAGGTCTGGGTACCCCCGATCCCAGAACGCCGACAGTAGCCCCCGGGCCCAAGGCGCGCTCGGGCTGGCTTCGGGGCGAAGCCATGGAAGGAAGGCCGAAACACCGCGGGCCTAACTGCCTGCGGGCCAACCTGGACACGTGGCGCGTGGTAGGACATGGGCGCCTCTGCTCCCACGTCGCCTCGGCAACTGCCCAGGCCGAAAGAAGCCTGGCACCCGCTGCCGAGCCATCACTGTTCTCCTTCCTTGCGCCCTTGCTTCCTTGCTCAGATCCCCTTCCCATGCGAGAGCTTCCTCCAGATCTTGGTGCAGCGCCGTCCTCCCTCTTGCTCCTCCAACCCCCAGGATCCTTCGGATGGCGCCTGCCGGGAAGTCGAAGCCTGAGGCCCTGGCCTCGGCCTCCTCTTCTCCCTCGCCGGTGCTTACAGAATCTACCATCGCCAAGGAGGGGGACCTCATCCCCGCGCTCCCATTGACAGCGGGCGACACCAATGAGTGGGGGCAGACCTTGATCTGGTGCGGCTCTGCGGAGCATCGCACCTTGGCGAAGACAGTCTATCGCTTCTTCCTTCTCAGTGTCTTCTCCGGACTCGTCCCGCCTTTCTCAGGGTTCTTCTCCGCCATCCTCGAGCATTACGGGATCCAGGCCCTCCATCTTCAGCCCAATTCCATCCTGCTCCTGTCTGTCTTCGCTTTCTACTGTGAAGCATTCGTGGGCGTGAGGCCCTCAGTGGCCCTCTTTTGCCACTACTTCAGCCTGCGACTTCACGATTGTGCGCAGCGGTCGGCATGCGTCTCCTTCGTTGCGGTCCAGAGCGGGAATATGCTCCTGTAGGCCGGGAAGAAGGTGGAAGGCTTCAGGCACCGCTGGGTCTTCTTGGATGCCCGGGGTCTCGATCCACGCCTGGAGCTCCCGACGGAGCTGCCCGAGAAGACCCTCACGTAGGGCTCCACGAAGCTCACCAACCCCCGGGCGAAGCGCATCTTGAAGCGGATCTCCCAGGACATGGAGGCCAAGCAGCTGTCCTGGGCAATGATAGTGAGGGCATTCCTGATGCAACGCCTGGCGCCGCTCCAGTCGCACTTGAAGCCCATGTGGGAGTACGAGGGTGCAAGTGACACCATCAGGCTTCGATCCACCATCCTGACAGACGAGGAGCTGGGCAGGGCCGTGGCTACCCTGCTCCACAGCAACCCTGGGAACCTCCCCGAGGCCTACACCCCACTGTACCGCCGTGATGATAGGGAGAGGCTGGTCGCCGTCATGCCCGCCTTCAACGAGGTAGGGATCATGCCACCTGAGTGCCCCATTCCTTCGGTACCGGTGTCTTCCGGCAACACCGGCGACGGGGGGGGGGGGGGGGGGGGGGGACTCGGAGGAGACTAAGGACGACGACCCGGTAGAGGTGTCTCCCCCGTTGCAAAGCGTGCTCCTCCGCGATCTCGAAGACAACGACACCGACGAGCCCGTGGCCATGAACTACCTGCGCTTCGTCAGGGTCCTCAGGAGGCCAAGGCATGCCTCCCAGGCCACGCCGGCATCTAGCCGGGTGACCCCGAAGAAACGCGCGGCCCTGCCTCCTCCAGCGGACTCCCCGCGCTCCAGCAGGGCGCTCGAGACGCCGGTCTCATCTCCATCCGAGCCGCAGCCGAAAGACGGGGCGGCCGCCGCTGGGGCAGATGTGGCCTCCCCGGCTGCGGCCCCTCGGGGCGATCTCTCCACCCCTCCGGGTGGCAGCGCTACACCGAAGAGGGGCGGAAGCATCCCGACCCTTGATGACATGGAGAGGAAGAGGAAGTGGGTCGCGGCCGACGGGTAAGTAACTTGCCTTGCCTTTGGTTGATTATAAATTGCGCGCGTACTCATGACCCCTTATCTCCTTGATGGCCAGGGTCGTCGTCGAGCCGAAGAGGAAGAAGGCGAGCACCAAGCCGAAGGAGCCCCCTGTCCAGTGGGCGCCATCGGCCTCTGGCCACGGATGCGGCGGGCGAGGAAGCGCATCACGCCAAGTTAGCGCGACCCTTGAGTGCCCTGGCAGCATGGCGCCCGAGCTCGCGGGTGTAACGCCTTCTCCTGATGCTGTGACGACGCCGCTGGGGATGCCGGTCACCGGGAGTGCGGAGGCTCACGAGGCGACACCCCTTGCCGCGGCCGTGGCGACTCCAGTGCGGGTGGAGGGGGCGATCTCCTGCCCCCTTGTGACGGAGTCCGCCCTAGAGGACGCAGCGGTGCGGCCTCAGGAGGAGTCATCCCCCATGGGCCATCAGGCTGAGAAGTCATCCGCTCTTGTCGTGCTTGAGGAGAGACTGGAGCCTCCAGTGCCCCAGGTCAGCCACGCCACCGCTCCCTTGGACACAACGCCTGTCGATGTGCCGGTGTCGCCTCCTGGTCAGGCTCTCGCGCTCGTGGGTAGCGGCCCTCTGGTCGGGCCCGGTGCCTTGGATGAGGCTTATACCGCGCTTGGCCGGATCCGGGCTGACCTCCAAGCCGCCGACAGGCACTCCTTCGCGGGGGAACGCCTGGAGCTTATCTCCGGGTGGCTCCAGGCTGACGCAGCCATCAAGACGGCCTGGGGTCGGGCTGAGGCTGCCGCCGCGGAGAGCGAGAAGGAGGCCGCCGAAGCTGAGGCAGCTCGCGACACGGCGCTGGCCAAGGCAGCGGCTGCCGCGAAGCACTGCGGTGAGGCAGAGGCCAAACTGAAGGCCCTTCAGGTGGAGCAAGCTGCGCACGAGCAACGGTTTCACTAGCGGGAGGAGGACCTCAAGGCTCGCGAGGCGAAGCTCGCCGACCGCGATTCCGCACAGTCCCAGCCGGCTGCTGACCAAGCCACGGAGCGTGAGCGTCTGGCCAAGCTGAAGGATGAGGTGATGGAGGCCCAGACGTCCCATGCCCGGCATGTCTCCGATGCGACGGCCCAGCTGGAAGCTAAGGAGAAGACCCTTGCAGCTGCTGAGGAAAAGGCGACCGTGGAGCGCGATGTCTTCCCCTCCGTCGAGCTCAGGCTTCGCCGGGCGCTACGCTTCATCTGCAGGGGAGGATTCGGGGAGCCACTGGCGACTCCTGAGGACGGCTATGCCGGGCTCTCCTCCAAGCTCGCTGAGGTGCTCGAAGGTGCGGTCGCCAGGGTGGACGCCATCCTGGAGGGCGAGTGCCGCGGCCTTTTCTCCATGGCCGCGACGCATGTCTTCAGCCACCTCTACCTCCGCGAGCCCGGCTTTGACTTCAATTCGGTGATGGCCTCAGTTGCCCCTGAGTCCCGTGCCACCGTGAAGGATTCCGTGGACGCGCTGATGAAGAAGTTTGCCTGCGTCCCCGACAACGAGCCCCCTGTGGTGGAGGCGAGCAGTGGCGACGAAGGTGTCGACAGCGATGTTGACGATGAGCTCGCCATGACTGGGGCAAGCGGCGGCGGCGGCCTCGGCGATGACGTCTCCTCCTCCTAGATTCCGACCTGCGACATTTATCATGCCTCGTGGAGGCGTAAGACTTGTTTGAATCGCAAAACATCCTGTGCTTGTAATAACTTGTTTGGATTCTGTAATTTCCTTTCGCGCCTTGTTTCCTTCCTGCTTGCTTTTGTGCTTTGCATCGGCAGGGCCCAATCCCGCGCATACCTCGACCGCCATTGGGGCGTCCGGATCACCAGGATGAGACGAAGGGGCGAGGGGCTACGTGACTAGTGAGGCCCCTGGGTCACGATGCCCAGGGGTCCCCCTTGACGTGCGAGCAGCCCTCACGAAGGAGACATGGCGACGACGGAGTCGATTTGGAGTGCCTTAGTACTCTGCGTCGGCAGGGCCAAATCCTGCGCATACCTCGACCGCCCTTGGGGCTTCCGGATCACCAGGACGAGACCAAGGGGTGAGGGCTACGAGACTAGTGAGGCCCCTGCGTCGCGATGCCCAGGGGTCCCCCTTGAAGTACGAGCCAACCTTTCCTCGCCAGCTTTTGCCTCAGAGGGACGCGAGAAGACCAGGTGCCAGGGGCATGGCCTGAGCGTAGCCCCCGTCTATCCCCCTCGTGCGTGCATCCTAAGGAAACACTGCGTGACGGGGCTGAGAGGCCGTCCCGAGGTTGGTGCAGCCACTAGGGCGCCCTCATTTGTTTATCCAGCAGCGCAGAGCATGGGGCTTCCACTCGGCGTGGGCATAGCCGCAGAGCGGCCGTGTCGTCTGCCAGCGCGGAGCATGGGGCTTCCACTTGGGCGTGGGCATAGTCATTGTAGGACCGTGTCGTCCGCCAGAGCGTAGCATGGGGCTTCCACTTGGGCGTCGGAAGGGAGCTCTGTGTTAGAGTCTCCAGGCGTGTACAACCCAATTTTGTTCGTGTGCGTGGCTGGCACGGCAGAACTAGGGGAGGTGTATCTGGGCGCCCCTGAGCCAACGCGGGTCTCACGAGGCCCTACCTCTAGGCGGGTTGCGCCCGAGTCTTCTGGCGCGGGGTGCGCTTACAAAACCTGTGTGGTGGGGACAACCTGCGCCGAATGAATCTCCGGAGGCCACCGCATGAGAAGGCCGAACACCAATGACCCCAGGAGGTGACGTGAACGGGGCCGGCCCGCCAGACAGAGCTCAGTCGTTGGGTTTATCGACGCTACAGGGATGGACCCGAGCACAGACGTCGTGCCCAGTCTACTCATGCGACAAACCCGAGGAAAAAACACACGGCGCGTGGCTCGCACGATGACGAAACGCCGAACTGCGGTTATACGAATCAGGCCGTGCGCCCTGACTCACCTACTCCCGATTAGCTCATGCGAGGACAAAGCACCAAGGACCCCAGGAGGTGACGTGCACGGGACTGGCCCGTGAGACAGAGCTCGGTCGCTTGGATTTATCAACGCTGCACGGACGAACCCGAACACAGACGCCGTGCCAGTTCATGAGGCGGTCGAGGGCAGGGTTGTTAGGGCGCACGACATTCATGGTGATGAAGCACCGAACATGCAGGTTGGAATACTTAGAAAATTCATCAAATGCAGAACCAGTTCTGATATATGCGCAAAACGATATAGCTGCAGGGACGGGCCCTAACAGCTTGAGGATGATGCAGCCCGAGGGGCGCCCTCAAATGAACAAACCAAAAGGTCACCTGGTACGATGCTGCTAAAGCGTTGGGGTAGTTGTCGAAGCTTGATCCTCACGAGCCCGAGGGCTCTGGAGGCTCGAGGGGCCCGCGAGGCCCAGGGGGCTCGCGAGGGTCCGGGACCTCTTGAAGGACCGCGCGGCGTCGGGTCTCGTGAGACGAAAATGCAGCCTGCGTGAGGCGCTGGTACGTGGCACCCACATTCACGAGGCCGAAAGGCATGCAGACGTAGTTGCAGGGGTAGCCCCCACTGCGGCCGATGCGCGATGGCCAGAAGAGTTCCTAGGATGCGGCCCTGTTGAGGCCCGGGATGTTGATGCAGACGCGCAGCCTGCCGCCCACGTCGGGGGTGGCAGCTGCACTGAGTGGTGTGGGGCGACGCTCGCTGCGCATGGCCAGCGCCTCCTGAAGCTCCTCGATCGCGTTGGTGATGAACTCTCGTGAACCTGGCGCCTCGCGCCGTGCTCCTTGCTTGTGGGGGCGTGCGTCAAAACACGCCTCCAAGTGGTGCCCGAGCACCTCCCTCGTCGCACCGGTCAGGTCGGAAGCTCTCCAGGTGGAAGCCCCCGATCCCACCCTGAGGGAAGCGCCGGGCGCGCCTTCCTATGCGGGAGGAAGAGGTGCCCCCGTAATGGACACGAGGCCTGATGTGCCGTTCTTGGGAGTCTCTGGCCCCTGACGGACTTTGGGGAGGAGCTGCTTCTTCTTCTTGGGTGTGTCCTCAGGAAACATGGTGCCGCCCTCGTCGTCAGAGTTTTCAGCCGCTGCTGCCTGGTAAGCGCGTTCGAGGGAGCAGAGTGCATCCTTCTCATCGCAGGCAACCGCAATGACACCGCCGCTCCCTGGCATCTTGAGGACGTTGTAGCCATGATGAGTTGCCGCCATGAACTTGGCGAGTGCAGGGTACCCGAGGATGGCGTTGTACGGGAGGTGGATGTGGGCGACATCGAAGTCGATGAGCTCAGTGTGGTAGTTATCGTGCTTGCCGAAGGTGACTGGGAGGCGCACTTGTCCCAGGGGAGTGGTGGAGTCATCGGTCACTCCTAAGAATGGCTTGGTTGGCATGAGCTGATCATAGGGCACCTGAAGCGTCTCGAACGTCTCGACAGAGAGGACGTTGAGCCCATCCCCACCGTCGATGAGGATCTTGGTGACGAGGATGTTGTTGATGGTGGCCGATCACTTGAGGTGATCCTTGGAGTCGAAGGTGATGGCATACTTTGACCACCTGAGGGGACGCGTGGCCTCGAGCTTCAGGAGGGCTGCATTCACCTCACGAGAGAACTGCTTGAAGATGCGGTTCGAGGCAGGGGCCTGAGAACTGCCCAGGATGCAGGCGATCGCACAGGGCTCCTGGAAGCCCCCAGCCCCATCATATCGCCGGTCGTCGTCGTTCCTCCTTGGCGGCGGCGGTGGCGGAGGGAGGCCAGAATTGCCATGAGGGCGGGCCTCGCGAGGCTGATCGCGCCGGGGTCCGTCGCGACGCTCGTCGCGCCAGCGGTCCATGCGTGGCTGATCGCGGCAGTCCTGACATGGGTCATGGTTGTCCCAACGGCCTCCACCGCGGCCCCCTCCGTGGCCGTAGCCACGGTCGCCGCGCTCGGGGCGACGGCCGAGGTGCTCGTCGCGGAGCGTCCTAGGTTCCTGGCAGTCTTCGGTGTTGTGGCGGCGGGTGTAGTGGAAGATGCAGAATGGGCGGCCGCCCATGGGGGGCTCATTTTGGTCACGACCGCACTTCATCTCTGGCTCTGCCACCAGCACGGTGGGACCCTTGCGCTTTGCCTCCTTCGTCTTGGCCTTCTTGTCTTCAGGGTCTGCCTCCGGAAGCTCGAGGAGGGAGAGGCGGCCCTCTTCAGCCCTTGCGCACTTGTTCGCCAGGTTGAACATCTCCAGGGCCGAGCACAGTTCGTCATGGATGGCGAGCTCCTCTTTCATCTTGACGTCCCTGATGCCATCGGTAAACGCCGAGATGATTGACTCATCCGACGCCTTCGGGATGTTGAGGCGAACGTTTGTGAAGCGCTGTATGTACTTGTGCAGGGTCTCACCCGACTGCTGGTTCACACGCCGGAGGTCGTTCACCGCGAGGGCGCGGTCGCGGGTGCCCTGGAAGTTGGCGATGAAGCGCTCGCGGAGTTCATCCCAAGAGGAGATTGATCCTTCCGGGAGGCTGAGGAGCCAGGAGAGCGCGCCACCCTTGAGGGCCATGGGGAACCAGTTCGCCATGACTTTGTCATCACCGCTCGCTGCCTCGATGCTCGGCGCGTAGAGCTGGAGGAACTCTGCGGGGTCGGGGGTGCCGTCATAGCGTAGGGGAAGGTCTGGCTTGAACTTGCCAGGCCAGGTGAAACGGCGCAGCTCTGGGGTGAAGACGCGACAGCCTGCTCCGCTCACATGTGCGCGCGTGGGGAGCTTAGTCTTGGTGTTCGTGCACTGCAGCCTCTGGCGACACATGGTCTGGATGCCGACGCAACGACGCTGGGAGTGCGCACTCGTCAACTATGTGGCACCACCTAGAAACTTGCTTCATCCCTTGCCTGCACCGGTGCCGCGTGCGGCTGGTTGTGCGGACGCGCTTCGCGTCTGGGCTCGGGGTCGGCCCCGTGCAGAGAAGGAGGAGGAGGTGCGCCGTGGGCCACGTCGCCCACCTGGGAGGGCAGAGGAAGGAGCGAGTGGGTGGGCGCCAGGACCTCGCCAGCGACGCTGACCAGCTCGGTGAAGCGACCAAGCCAGTCGTCGTAGCGATCATGGGTGAGGCGGTAACGCAGTAGCTCACGCGCCATGAGTAGTGCAGCCCGCGCTTTGGCCGGCCCATAGTGAGCGTGAGAGGACGATGCCGAGGCGGGGACGAGGGACGGAGTAGCAGTGCGGCCATCGCGCCGCGCGGTGGGTGGCTGCGACGAGTCCTGCTGCTCTTGAACGGCTGGATCGGTGGCAGCGTTGGCTGCAGGAGAAGCGGAGCAGCGTGGGGCGCCGCGGCCCACAGTAGATTGACGTGATGGCCGCCGCCATCACCAGATGCGTTCAACCTCTTCAACAAAGGATACATCCTTTGTGGTGTTACAACGGAACAAGCGACACCACTCGCTCCCGATGGCTGGGCCCTGCGGATCAAGCGGCGTTAGCAGCCGCACTTGCCAATTTATACAAAGGAGAAAAAGAAGACTTTGTTCGGCTGCCAGTTAAGGAGGGCTACTCGAGCTACAACCCGATTGAATGGGTAAGTCTTTCGATCTTACGTGCTATGTTCGGTTTGTCATTTGCCCTTTTTGACCAAAGCCTTTAATCCGCACAAACAGGACCGGAGGAGCTTTGCCGAGACAGTCAAGTGTCCGCCCCCCCAACCGGAGAGCTACTCTCGTGACGACGATCCAGGATTCCATGACGATCCAGAGTTGTCCATTGAGTACGAAGACGGGGTCTTTTACCAAGAGAGCCTAGATCAATCCAAGGTGGCTATCATAGCCGATCACCCCGGATCACTCCCTTCCTCCACCATAGGCAAAAAGAAAAATCCTTCTTGTAAAAGGAGAACGCCTTCCACTGACCCAAATGCACCGGTCTCCGCTCCCAAGCATCATGGGTCCTCACGACAAACGTCGGCTGCAGCAGCGATGCCTGGACCGGGCGTTGACAGGACTCCTTTACGTGAGCCGGCCGTGGAGACGGCACCGACCACTCGTCCATCCCAAAGGTACTTCGTTTGGCCACTTAATCTATCGCTATTATGATCGATAGGATCTACCGAAAGATCTCATGTCGAAATACTCAGGAAACAAGTAAAACCATCTTCTGCCGAGGACGTTGCCGAAATGCCCGACAATACTCATGAGTCAAGATCCTCTGCTCATGCCGAACCTGCAACGGAGGCCCCTGTAGGCAATCCGGCCCCCGAAGATTCTGAGGACGCGGTTTCAATCACTAAATCCGAAGTTGAAAGTGCAATGAACCATCGGCGGTGACGAGAGGACCTGCGCGACCCGGCGTTTTCCGAACAAGAGTTCAATGCTCTATGCTCGGTGGACGCGCACATCAGAGCTGCCCGAGCTTGGCTCGGAGAAACTGTGAAACTGATATCATCTAGTCTGAAGGTAAGTGATTGATTTTGAGAATCCGAATATTTATGTGAACCCAGTAGCCCCTGAGCCTTGAATTGGTCGGGACGACCGAGTTAAGGATCCACATATTGTTTCGTGGATGATACAGGCCTCAAGGCAGGAGAACGAGCAACTGGCCAATGAATTGGAGGCGAGCCGAGCACAGGTGGAAGCCGTGCAGGCCGAACTTGAACAATTGAAGAAATTTACCCGGGACGCGCATGGTGAGTATATCCATTCTGCTGATCTTAGTACATAATTCCATGCTAACACGAGGGTACTTTTTAGCAGCTAAATCTATAGGCCAATTGAAAAAAGATTTAGATGCAGCCCGAGAATCTCAGAGGTACGCCGAGTCCCAGCATGTGGCCGGCTGCCTTTCGTTGCAACAAAACCTAGAGGAGAAGAAACGCCTCCAGGCAGAAAACAAGCAGCATGCCGACGAAATTGAGTGTTTAAAGACTCAATTGGCCCAGACCCAAGATGAGAACCAGAAATTACGGAGGGGCATGTTTGGTAAGTGTGACTGTGATGTCGAAAGGGTATTTTCCCGACATAAAGTTTAATGTACATGCCTTGTCTTATGTATAGGTGTCCTAACCGGGCGTCCTGAAGAAGAGATCAGATCCTACCGGGGGAGCCTTCTGAAGGAACTGTCCGCTGTTCATGAGCGGGCTCGAAAGGCTATGAGGAGCATGATAAAAGCGCTATGGCCTGCTGAGAAGCCTCCGGAAGGGATGACCGAACTAGCTGATCGGTTCAAGGAAGCTCGGAGTCGGTTCGAGCTGTGGAAGACATCGGTTTTCCAGGAGGGAGCACGAGAGGCGTGGTCAATGACTAAGACTCGATACACCGGCCTTAACCCCGAGCATATTGCTCGGGTTGGGCCAGCGGGACCTGATGAGCAAGAAGTGCCGCTTCACTTGGTGTACGACCAAGTGATGCCTGCCGCTCGTCTCTCGCAAGAAGATTGCGCCCTGGATGCCTTGATAGACAATCTTGACCGGCAGCCAGATGCGTGATTCAATGTAATTACGTACTTTAAATCGAAAAATTGCTCCGTCTGTGTTGTGAACTTTGTCTTAACCGGCCATCGGCTTCGACCTCTCGCGCTAAGAGCGCGGGAGTGTTCCTTATAAAATATCCCTTGATAAAGGGAATTCTTTCGAGGAACCAGGCAATCCGGCCATTTGGTGCGAACAGACAGTAGATGCACAGGGAGATATGTTATATTACTGCTTAGCGTAAGAAACATCTTCCAAAGAAAATAGTACCTCTATCGGTGCCTTTCTTTGGGTTGTTACGTAAATTGTGGATGGTAAGGCCGTATATTGTTAGTATGCGGCTAATGGCCATTTTGAGAGAAAAAGCCAGTGTAATAGTAATAACAACCATTATATATTTGTTGCTTCCGTCGTAGCCGACCAATTTTCTACTAAAGATAGCTAGCTTTCGGCTTAACCCGTCTGAGGTACGTATCCGGATAACCCGGTCGTAGCAATAGTAGAGGTGCTCCCTTTACCCTCTAGCCGAACAATCGGGAACGTAGAGGGTAAACACAGGAGCGAGGCAACCCAGCTTGGCAAAAATCTTAGTTCGAATTGATGCATATAATGGCTTAAAAACGACAAGGGAATCATGCATACACAGGAGATGTGAATAGATTCTCAAAATATATAGTCATCGGCTTCGGGAAGAAGCCCCCAGGTGTTTTGTTCGGGTCTAACATTTGAGGATGTATGCCAAAAACCTTAACACGAGCTCAGTTTGGCCGAACATAGACCTTGGGGAGAGAAAAAGTCCGAACCTACGAAAAATTAAGTTGGAAGGGAAGGGAAGTGAAAAGAAAAAGAAAAAAGAAAAAAGAAAAAAGGAGGGTAAAAAATTTGACGCCACCGGTCTAGCCGTAAAAACGCCGAAGACGAGCTGCGTTCCATGGGTGTGGTTCGAGGCGGTTATCTGCCGGGCTTCGAAGACGATAAGCCCCTCCTGCGAGTACTTCGTCGATTATGAAGGGGCCCTCCCATTTGGGATTGAGCTTATGCTTCTGCTTCTCGGGGAGCCGTAAGACGAGTTCACCCACGTTATACGCTTTCCCCCTGACCTCCCTGCTCTGGTAACGCCGAGCCTGCTGTTGATAAAAAGTAGAGCGAGCCCGAGCTATGTCGCGCTCTCCTTCCAAGGCGTCCAAGTCGTCCTGCCGATCTAACTCGGCCTCGTTTTCTTCGTACATGCGCACCCTTGGTGGATCGTGAATTATATCACAGGGGAGGACCGCTTCTGCCCCGTAGACCATGAAGAACGGTGTGTATCCCGTTGATCGATTCGGGGTGGTACGTAGGCCCCATAGGACGGAGTCGAGCTCCTCCACCCAATGGCAGTCGGACTCATGAAGAGATCGGACCAGACGGGGTTTAATACCACTCATGATGAGGCCGTTGGCCCGTTCGACTTGTCCATTAGTCTGTGGGTGATATACTGACGCGTAATCGAGCTTGATGCCCATCTTTGTACACCAGTCTTTCACCTCTTGGGCGGTGAAGTTGGATCCATTGTCCGTTATTATACTGTGAGGGACGCCGTAACGGTGTACCACGCCGGATATAAAGTTGATTACTGGTCCGGACATGGCTGATTTGACAGGTTTTGCTTCGATCCATTTGGTGAACTTGCCCACCATGACCAGTAGGTATTTATTTTTCTTGGTCCCCCCTTTAAGTGGTCCGACCATGTCCAGCCCCCAGACCACAAAAGGCCAAGTGATCGGAATAGTCTGAAGAGCCGTTGGGGGCATGTGACTTTGATTTGCAAAAAGTTAGCATCCCACGCAGTATTGGACAAGCAACTGGGCATCCGCTAGAGCGGTGGGCCAGAAGAAACAAGCCCGGAAGGCCTTGCTTACTAAGGCCCTTGCCGCGGCGTGATGGCCGCCCATTCCTGTGTGGATTTCGGCTAAAAGCTGCCTTCCTTCTTCCTCAGATATGCACCGTTGGAGTACTCCGGTGGTGCTTTTCTTGTATAACTCACCCTTGTGGACTTTATAGGCCTTGGATCGCCGGATTATGCGTCTCGCCTCTGTCTGGTCATCGGGGAGTTCTTGGCGAAGAAGGTAGGCGAGGAAGGGCTCGGTCCATGGTGCAATTACCGCCATGACCTCATGAGCCGAAGGCGTTTCGTCCATTACGGAGCCGCCGATGGTTTGATCGTCTGGTTCGTTTATAGGGTGAACAACCTCTTCTGCACTGATGGATCTGGCGCCCTTATCGTCGTCCTGCCAAACCACCGATGGCTTGAAGAGCCATTCAAGGAAGGTGTTTTTTGGGACAGGGTCGCGTTTGGCCCCCATACGGGCCAGTATGTCAGCAGCCTGGTTATTGTCTCTAGCGACGTGGTGGAATTACAGCCCCTCGAACCGTGCGGATATTTTAAGAACGGCGTTTCTGTAAGCCACCATCTTCAGGTTTTTGGCATCGAATTCGCCGTTGATTTGAGAGAAGGCCAAGTTGGAATCTCCCCGTACCTCCAGTCGTTGTATACCCATTGAAGCTGCCATCCGAAGACCATGCAAAAGTGCTTCGTACTCGGCCGCGTTGTCGGAATCGGCATACATGATTTGTAACACGTATCGGACATTGTCGCCTGTGGGGGATGTGAGAATAACTGCAGCCCCCAGTCCGGCCAGTGTTTTGGATCCGTCGAAGTACATCGTCCAATGGGAGTATGTGCTATATTCCCTGGGGAGCTCGGCCTCCATCCATTCAGCGAGGAAATCTGCCAGAACCTGAGATTTAATAGCTCGTCGTGGCTTCTGGGCGATTTCGAAAGGAAGGAGTTCAATTGCCCATTTGGCTATGTGGCCCGGGGCGTCCCTGTTATTGATTATATCATTCAGGGGTACTTCGGAGGCCATCGTGACCGAACACTCCTGAAAGTAGTGTCTTAGTTTTCGCGATGCCATAAATACTGTATAGGCTATCTTCTGGTAATGCGGGTATCTGGACTTGCATTGCGTTAGTACTTCTGACACATAGTAGACCGGCTTCTGTATCCGGAATTTGTGACCCTCCTCCTCTCGTTCGACGATGAGCACTGAGCTAACCACTTGGTTGGTGGCCGATATGTATAATAACATTGGTTCATCGGCGCCTGGTGCTGTGAGTATGGGGTTGCTTGCCAGCAGTGTTTTAATTTCCTCTAACGCGGCGGCTGCTTCATTGGTCCATACAAAGTTGTTGGTCCGTTTCAGTAACCTGTAGAGTGGTAAAGCCTTTTCACCGAGACGGGAGATAAAGCGGCTTAATGCCGCCATGCAACCCGCCAGTTTTTGGAAATGCTTGAGCTCTGTGGGAATTGCAAGTTCCGATAGGGTGCGGATCTTAGCCGGATTCGCTTCTATTCCTATATGGGAAACAATGAATCCGAGCAGTTTACCAGCAGGGACTCCGAAGACATATTTCTCCGGATTGAGTTGTATATCTTACTCGCGTAAGCTGGCAAAGGTTTGCCTTAGGTCGTCGATCAGCTGGCTGACGTGTTTGGTTTTAATGACCACATCGTCCACGTATGCCTCGACTGTTTTGCCAACCTGTTTTTCGAGACAGGTCTGGATCATACGCTGGTATGTAGCTCCAGCGTTTTTTAGCCCAAAGGGCATTGTGTTGAAGCAGAATGGCCCGTATGGGGTGATGAATGCAGTTGCAGCTTGATCGGATTCCTTCATTTTGATCTGATGGTATCCGGAGTAAGCGTCAAGGAAACACAGCGAGTCGTGTCCGGCTGTGGCGTCAATAATCTGGTCTATGCATGGTAGGGGGAAAGGGTCCTTAGGGCAGGCCTTGTTAAGGTCTTTGAAGTCGACGCACAGCCGCCATGATTTATCTTTCTTCGGTACCATCACCAGATTTGCCAACCATTCAGGGTGTTTGATCTCCCGTATGAATCCGGCCTCTAGCAATTTGGCTAATTCTTCACCCATAGCTTGTCGTTTAGGCTCGTAAAAGCGGCGCAGAGTCTGTTTGACGGGTTTAGAGCCTGGGATTTTATTTAGACTGTGTTCTACCAGCCGCCATGGGATTCCTGGCATATCAGAAGGATGCCAGGTGAAGATGTCCCAATTTTCTTGTAAAAATGCTCGCTGCGCTTCGTCCACCGTGGGGTCCAGCTGAGCTTCGATGGACGCTGTTTTACTAGGGTCCGTCGGGTGTACCTGAAATTTAATGATTTCTTTTGTAGGTTCAAAGGACGTGGGTTTGGGCCTTTTACTAAGGATCACATCGTCCTTGTCCACTGTTGACCGGAGTGCGGTCAATTCCTCTGCAGCAAAGGTCTCGGCTAGTGCCTCGAGGGCGAGCACTGCTGTTTTGTTTTCGGCTCGAAGGCCTATACTCGGATCACTGGCGATTGTGATTACCCCGCTTGGGCCTGGCATCTTGAGCTTCATATACCCGTAATGGGGTATAGCCTGGAATTTTGTGAAGGCGTCGTGCCCTAACAGAGCGTGGTAGCTACTGGGGAAGGGCACGATATGGAAGAGAAGTTCTTCGGATCGGTAGTTGCCAGGCGTGCCGAACACTACGTCAAGGGTGACACGTCCCGAACAACGCGCCTCTTTCCCAGGGATGATGCCCCTGAAGGTTGTGTTGCTATGCTCGATGCGAGATCGATGGAACTGCATTTTTTCCAGGGTGTCTTCGTAGATGAGGTTTAAACCACTGCCACCATCCATTAGCACCTTCTGTAGCCTGAAACCATCGACGATAGGGTTTAGGACCAGTGCGGCCGGTGTTTGACCGGGATGGATGGTTGGTTGGTCAGTGTCTCCGAAGGTGATTGGTGTGTCTGCCCATGGACTTGCTGCCGCCACATGGTAGA
This sequence comes from Elymus sibiricus, assembly GCA_039707655.1. Classification (NCBI taxonomy): domain Eukaryota; kingdom Viridiplantae; phylum Streptophyta; class Magnoliopsida; order Poales; family Poaceae; genus Elymus; species Elymus sibiricus. The sequence continues at coordinate 263,553,882 of CM077675.1, read as the reverse complement.
CCTATTCGAGTTCTTTAAGAGCTCTTTTCCTCCTGTTCCTAGAGGGGAATGTTTCATAGATCGTCAGGACTTCCGCATTGTATTTTCGTGGCATTGTGCGGCGCCTATTCGGCGGTTGGTCCTGGAGAATGGCTTCTCCACTTTTTGCGACCTGCCTGACGACCAAGCAAGCTCTAAGGCTGTGAGTCCGGTTTGTGTTCAGCAATACAGATTGTATAGGGCATGGTTTGTCCAACAGTCCATCAAGGACGGTTCTGGCCCACACAGGGGGTCTATTTCTCTTTTCGGCGGGTTCATGTTCGGCTAGCTGCATCAGGGGTATCCTCTTTTTCCGATCTCCTATAGGGTGTTCGGTAAAGTCTGGTTCTGCGAGTAGCCGTTCGACTTGCCAGGTGCTCTCCATGGCACAATATTTTTGTAGCAGGTCCGATAACTCGGTGATGCTGCGAACGTGTCGCCGGGATAGGGCATTGAGGATCCCTTCATCATGACAATTGCGACTGAAAGTTGCCATTATCTCCTGGTCCCTAGAGCCTGGTACCATGTCTCTGACGAGGAGGAGTCTAGCCCAAAAGTGGTGAACCGACTCCCCTGGTAATTGTTTGACGTCCCGTAAGTCCGAAGACTTGGACTCTCCTGCGATGCACGAGTGCTCGACTTGGGTGGCGGGTGGGAAATTTTTTGGCTCCGCGCCTTGATGTGAGTCCGGAACAACGGGGTTCGGCGTAGGGCTCGGGTTGCGCGCAAGATCGGGAATCAATAACGAACTATTTTTGGAGCGAACTCCCGAGTCTGGGTTATCCGAGGGATCTTGATGATCGGAGACTGGGATATAAACTGTTTTTAGTTTCGGTTGTTGGGGGGACGAGCCTCCGGCCGGGCACTCGACGGTGGTCACTAAGTGAGTGACCGAGGGAGTGCGAATCTCCCTGTCATCGGGTTTAAGCCCGATCCGGTCTTAGACCAGGGTCTGCTGGTGGTTGGCCAGGCCGAAGGTTCGAATCCGATCCAGTAGCTCGTTCAAGGACGAGATGTCTGTAGAGTATGTGTTACCGAAGCGCACGGGGACGATCTGCGATGCCGTGGTCCCAGGATCGTTCGAAGGCAAATCTGGGTTATGTTCGGTCGCGACGGATCCGGGCGTATCAACGGGGTTGGGCGTGCTAGACGGCCCAAGGGGAGAGGCCACCTCGGAAGCGACGCCCGATGCTTCCGGCGTCAAGGCGTCGGATTCTATGGGCTTCTCCATGGGAGTTGAGGGCCTCATCCAAACGAGTTCTCCCCGTGAATCAGCGGCGAACTCTAGGTTCCCGAATCTAATTTCTTGACAGGGGAAGAAACTTCTGATCTGGCCGAGATGGTCAGTCGGATCGGCTCGCGACAGGGCGCCGCCGCCCGCGGGGGTCTGTCCAGGGACAGTGGCATCCTGGCCATAGACCCCACGGCTTATGAGAAGACGAGCCATCGATTCTTTTGGTGATCACAGCGGAACTCTCAATGAAAGCACCAATGTCGGTGTCAAAACCGGCGGATCTCGGGTAGGGGGTCCCGAGCTATGAGACTAGCATCGATGGTAACAAGGGGACGAAGGAGATGATGTTTACCCAGGTTCGGGCCCTCCTATGGAGGTAAAACCCTACGTCCTGCTCGATTATATTGATGGTATGAAGGTTACAGAGTTGATCTACCTCGAGATCGACTAGCTAAAACCCTAGATGAGTATCTCTGCCCTATAATCTAAAACACTCCGGTTTATATAGACACCAGGGGTCATTCGGGTTACACATGGTCGGTTGCCCACCGGAGGGAAAAACAAGCTTAATCTACTATCTTCAACTTGACAGACACGCCACGGCTCCTGAGATCTTTCCCCTGGCGACGGGGCCTTCGATCGACTCCATCCTCAGCGTGTGGCCCATGAGTCCGGCCCATGAGAAATAGGCCGGCCGCCCGAGGACCCCTTAATCCCGGACTCCCTCAACATCGACTTGCTATACTTTTATCATGAAACAGGAAAGGTTCAATGTCCGCACCCGATGGCATGGTCCTTGCTGCCTCTGCCAGCGCAGGACGTCATCCACGTGGCGATCATGTGACCGCGCGACCAGCGCTGCACGATCCCTCCACGCGAAGGGCTTCACAAGAGCCAACCTCACGGAGGGGGGCTTGAGTGGTCATCTTCAGCCTGGGGATAAGTGTCTTGGAGCACCCCCCCTCAGAGAGAGGGAAGCCTCGCGGGGCCGGCGCCTCACGAGATGGCTCGGGCCTGCACAACCCCGAAATGGGCCGCTCCTAGAATTGGGCCCTGCGAGTGTCATTGACTGGGCCGCTAGCAGATGGGTCGTGGTGCCCTGGTATCCACTTGTCGGGACCCCGATCCTAAGGCATACGAATCTACCATGTAACACATCATATCACCTTGCGGCCTCATGCATGGTAATCCCCATGGCTGCCACCTTACCTTGGCCGTGACCGTTTGCGTCTTTCAGCTCACGTAAATGAATATGTCATTAGCAATCATATGTCACAGAACTCGGGTCGACATGACTAGTTATATACCCAACTGGCACAACCGTACGGGGACAGGCATACGTATCCCAGCAGTGCAGGTGTCGGTCATCAGCATGTGTAGACGAATCGTAGCAAGCTACATGGACTCAATTACACCACGTGACATTTCCCCGTAGGGACAGACACAGAAGCAAAGAAGGATACACGCCGGTCAATCAATGTGTCCAAAGCAGTACCAAGCTACCAGGGCCCAATGGAAGCACAAAGAGGCATTTCCCCATAAAGAAAGCTACTAAAGGCGTACAACTAGGTGTCGAATCCCACACATACAATGCATTTCAAGGCATACACACAATATGCACAATATGTGTAGATACAACATGGCATGACAACACAACTCTATGACTCAAAGTGTTTATTAAAGGCTCATAGGAGCCAACATAGTTTGATATTACAAACATGGGTCACATGACCTAACACTCAAGTCATACAAGCAACAAGCGGAAGCAAGAACATGTCTGAGTACAGACATCTACTAAAATGGCTGGAGGAGCCTGAAAAGCTACAACGACCCTACCAAAGGAGCCAGACCTCTTTCTGGGATTCCCAAGCTAATCCGATCAACATCAAACTTCACGTCGTAAGAATCACTAATGAGACTGATGTCTCCTCTGCAAAAACATAAATTAAGCAACCATGAGTACAAAGGTACTCGACAAGAGTTACATCAGAACTAACTGCATATGCATCATTATCAACAAGGGGGTTGTGGAGTTTATTGCAGCAAGCCAGCTTTGACTCTTGGCTAACCTGTACTATGACTATAAGTAGTATCTTTGAGGTGGGATAGCGCACACGAGTCCACATATTCACTCCCGTCTCCCTACGAGAAGACCATCCATAGCACTCACACTTATCTTGCGCATTTTACAGTATCCATTTTAGGTTATCTATGAACAATGCAAGTCTCCAAGTAGTCCATATCCGAGGATGCGGCTATTCGAACAGATTCATACCCTGCAAGGGTGTACTCCTTCACACACGCTCCTGCCACTTATCGCTATGTGCACGTAAAAAGGCACCTCGGCAACCTTCAAGCGGAAGCCCAGCGAGGGAGTCAAACACGACCGTTAACCACACAAGACTCTAGTCCAGGTTTATTGCCTATTTTAGACTGACCCGCAAGGGAGTCCAGCCGAAGTTTCCTCTACGGCCTCAAATGATGTGCGCAGTGTTCCACAAGCCCACCGTTCGGGTGCCACTTGGTATGCCGTACCACTGTGTATATACCGCATCAAAGCCCACCCCGTCGGGTAGCGCCATGCACGTCCGCCAACACTTCTCCTACAAACACCAAAAACTAGTTACAACTCCTGGATAGAGATCAAGGCGATTAATAAGTCGAAAGGGTCAATTAATTATCCCAATGTGTGGTAGTATCTTGTCTTGGATAACACACATAGAACTTAGTTCTTAAGGACGGTCCCAATGAGACAACCCACCATGTACTCCTACATGTCCTCTCATCGATACCTTTACCAAATCATGTTCACACACTTAGCTCTCACACAGTAGGACATGAACACAACCATTCCGATTCATCGCCCAGATGGATCAGACCCGACACAACTCTAAGCATAGCAGGCACAGTAAGCAAGCACGGGTGAGTAAGCACAAGAAGGCTCAAGCGGTTGCTACTCATGCTAAATGGTTTCAACAATTTACTTTGACAAAGGCAGGTCATGCAAAGTAATGGGTTCAACTAATGAGAACATGTAATAGTTGAATCGTCATCGTCCTAATGCAGTATAAGAGAGCAGGAGCAAGAGAGTAGGATATTATCGGGATGCTCAAGGGGGGTTGCTTGCCTGACAGTTCTGAAGATAGTACTTCTCTTCATCAGTGTCGACAATCATAACGTCGGAACCATCGTCTCCTGACGAGGAACAACACCGACAAACAAGAAGAAGGAACACATTCAATGCAATGCACAAACAAATGGATGATATGTCAGGTTAAAGCATTGAATTGACCTAATGAAATGGATAGTCATATTAAGTGAGGTGGAATCCAAATATATACTAAATTCCAACTCCAGCACTATTTATCAAATTGTCCTAACCATCATTTTCCCTAGTTGGTGATGTTAACTTTCTCAAACATGCATTAACATGGCATAAACAGATTCTTCATATTTGTCTGATCATTTTTCATATATAATTTATTTTCATCCGAGTTAAAGATTAATTTCTATGATTTTTAGAAGTTTTAGGTATTTTCTGGAATTTCCTGATTTATTTCTATATAAGAAATTCCAGTTAATTGAACAATGATGTCATCATGGCATCACACTGGCGTCAGCAGGTCAACAAAGCTGACCAGGGTCAAACCTGACAGTGGGTCCTACACGTCAGTGACACACTGACTAATCGTGGTTTAACTTAATCCTAACAAGAAAATTAGCAGGGCTGGGCCCACTTGTCATACCCACAAGGGGTTTATTAGCATAGAAATTAGGCGCTAAACAAGCACCACATCAGCGCGGCCGGATCTTCGTCGGCGGTGATTATTCCGCATGGCGGAGGCTCGCCGGACCTGCGCTTCAGACGACCATTCGACGAGCGGAGGCCACCATCAGGTACCCCGCCCTCGTCCGGATCCAGAGGAGGCTCCAGGAGGTAGCGGGGTGGCCGGAGACAGCGGCCACGGCGGCCTTGGCAGAGGCCGGAGTTCGGTGAAGCACGGGCGAGGGGTTGCGGCTTGCGAGAGAGCAAACTAAGCGGATGGGAAGCATCTACGCGACGTCACGATCTTATCCATGTGCTCTATGTGGTCAGCAAGGGATGCTAGCAATGGCGAGCTTCACGGCAGCAGCAACGAGCTCTCGGCCATGGCGGGGACGGCGGCTAGAGGGCGCAAACGACCGTGGGGAGAGGGGGAAATGATGCAATGGCTCACGGCAAACTCGAGGAGGTGGTCGACAAGCTCGGGGAGGTGTTGGTGGTGGCGAATCGAGGCCGGCGTCCTTCGGTGCCCGCCGGTGCAAACGGCAACGATGGCGAGGATGGAGGGCGTCCGGGCTCTACTACTTCAACGCGGTGATGTAGCACGGTGCGGCGGGGCTTCTGGACGCGCTCGCTAGGAGAGGGAGGCTCGGTGGCCACGGTGCAGTGAGCGGCGGCGATGGCGTGCTCGGGTCCGGGAGGGAGGGAGAGAGCATAGAAGAGGGAAGAGCGAGCAGAGGGAGGGGAATGAGCTTGATGGCTCTGGGCGGTCGTCTAAAGCGGATAGGGATGCAGGGGGAGCTCGCCAGCGTGATGCAGGAGCTGGCGCGGTGGCTCATCGTGCTCGCCTTCCCCTCTGCCTACTGGCAGAGGCGGAACGCGACCCCGCCCCTTGGCTGGGCCGTTTCTACCGTAGGTAAGTGGCCCATGTGGCTCTCCCTTTCTTTTAATTTTGTCTTTTCCTTTTCTCCAAATTGTTTTGGTTTAGATAAAATAATAAATCATTTTATATAATACTGAAATTTTGTATGTGGACTAAATGGACTTGTCCAAAGCCACATTATAATTCTCAGTATTTTTGGACATATATTTTATGTATAGGAAATATATATCCAATGCAAATAGTAGTTAAATTAATTAAAATTCCCAAGATAAATTGTTTCTGTGATTCCAAAAATATTGGTTTGCATTTAACCTCATGACAATATTTTCTTAGAATACTAGGGACATTTCTTGGACTTCTTTGAAGCAATTTTTATATTGCTTATTTGACAAAAAATCTTTCTGAGGCTTAATCACTCCTCAATTCAAATTCATTTGAAATTAAAAATGCATGCATGAGGTCTTTAATAAGCACAGTTAAACTAGGGTTGTGACAACTCACCCCCACTAAACAAGAATCTCGTCCCGAGATTCAGGCTTAGGGTAGGAGGACAAGAGGGGTCACTAGAGTATCACAATCTTCGTGATCCAATTGCCCTTCCCAAAGATGTTGAATCGTTTCATCATGTTGATCTTGACATCTTTGTCTTCGGGATCTTCACCCAACACAATGACAAAAGGAACAGGAAAACTCTACAAGATTCGATCTTCACGAAGATCAAGCAACTCACGATCAACTTATGGAGTGAGACATAAAAATGTCTCTCGAGCTGAGACTCAGAACACAAGTCGAGAACGATGGAATGAGATAGATAACAGAGGTCCAATTGGTAGGCAACAATCCCACGCTAAAATAAGATGGTGCATGGGTTTCAAAGTAGCGAGGAGTTAATTACCCATCATACCATATCGAGCACCTTAGGGAAGGTGACTCGTAGAATTATCCCTTAAGTGGCAAAAAGAATTACTTTTGATACAAGGATCATTGAAACTCTTCATACTAGGTTAAGGCAATTCACAAACAATCGTTTGAAGGAATTCGAAAGAATGGCATACTCAGTATGAAACTAGAGTTATAGAACAACTCGGTCAACGGAAGGCACATTCCAATTGATACCGAGGGTATAACCTAGAGTCTGAGCGTGCTCTCAAGAACTTGAGCAATTCCATGTTCATCAAGGTTTTACCAACATCTATGCCAAAATCCTGGCAACAGTTCATACTACCATGATGAATAATGATGGAGGATGCACATGCAAAGGAAGACAACACTTTCTTAGATTTCACCTTAGCCATGCCAAGGTAACGAAATCTAGATGATCGACCGAGAGACATTTGGCACTCCGCATCTAATGTTCTCCTTGATCTTCTAGCGTAACCCAATTATAGGTCATGTGTAGAACATCAAGTACAGGTTGGACTTAGGGATCTCAAAGGGTCCATGAGGAATAACTTCTAGAATAAGTCATTTGAAATTCTCATGGGGAAGTGGCTAATGTTGCTGATACAACATATTACAATAATAGATCTTTCGGCTAGGTGTGTTAGCCACAACATCCACTTTACCGGTTTAGTAAGACCAACATTACAATTCTTGGGAAATGTGCCAACCATCATATCTGCCTGAGATTCAGATCTGGTTGGTTACAGGATATTTTAGACTTAGCATGTCTGAAAAGGAAGGTTTGCAACACGAATCGACGAGATGACGTTGCGAGATTCTCGGGAAATGAACTACGGGAGCAACCTCCAAAACATGAGCTGGATTGCAAGATGCATGTGAACACACTGTCCAAGAAAAATGTGACCACATAGCGATCTTACAATAAAAGACTACCGAGTTCTTGCCGGGAACCATCATTATGGATGACGAAATGATACGGGGCGCACCCGTGGTGGCCGATCTTTTCACACTTGGAGGGGAAAAGGGAGAAAATGAAGAGAGAAACACGAAACTCAAGAACGATCTCTGATCGCACATCCACTAAATCCACACAAACACAAGAGGTACATAGATCCAAAGTCAAACAAGGAGATACAAGTAATCTATAGTCATCTCACTCCGGAGGATATGACGTCTTGATACCCCGCGGGATCTTCCCTTGATAGGGGCCTTGGCATCCACTTCGGATCTTCTCTCAAAGAGGTCTTCAACTCCGTGGGAGAAGGAAGTAGATGGAACTATGCTCAACAAAATCAAGTGCTAAACATAAGGTAACCCTAAAGCAAAGCTAGGAGAAGGGTATTTATAGTCTGGGACGAAAGAGACGAGCGAATGGGTACATGGGCCTCGGGCCCGAGTGGTGTCGTGCTGGAAGGCCAGAAGTTTCGGGCAGGTTCCGGCCTGGTTCCAGGCTGGACAGAGAGTTGGCACCCTGGGCTTCGGCTGGGCTGTGCAGGGGCCGGAAGTTCTGGGCCGGCCGGTGTCGTGGGAATGATTCCGACAGTAGAGAGGGGTAGTGCAAGGGAGCATGATCTATCGAGATGCAAATGGGTGACACAGTGGTTTTAGCGAGTTCGGGCCTCTCACGGTGGAGATAACAACCCTACGTCTCGTGCGCTCGGGAGCTTCTGTCATGTGGAATGTATGAGTTACAGGGGGTGCGAACCCTTGTGCCAGAGGGGAGGGGTGGCTTATATAGAGTGCGCTGCCCCTCATGAATACCCGGCAACCTAGGGTTCGATCGTGATAATAAAGGTGAACGTTACTGATAACGTATGTAATAAATGCTACTTATGGCGACCAGTCGAATGCCTGCCCGTTGACCTCCCTGGATTGGCTTCTGGTCTTCTGCGGTCGACTGACTTCTGGTTCTTCCGAGTGAAAGGCGGCTGTCAAATGGAGGGAGAAACCTCCGAGTGGATTTTCTGTCGAGTGACTCATGTGTCATGGTGATTTCAGTCGGAGTCTTCCTTGTAATCTTTAAGTTCTCCAATGTGGTGTCCTTAGGTAGGGTATGTGGGTCAGGCTTAAGACCCTACCCTAGGTACATATCCCCATCATTAGCCCCCGAATGGATCGGGGTTCGAGTGAAAAAGGGATCGATGCAGGTTCTGATAAGACACAAAAATTCCGAATGCATTTTCGGGCTTCACAGAAGTCTGCGTTGATTGGAATCTTTGTCATTCACCCTGATCGATTCTGTCTTGATATGCGTTTTCTTTTGGTGCATACTTGCTTGTTTTCCCCTTGAGTAGAGTAGGTCTTAGTCGAGTGGTTTCTGGTCCAGTGGGGGCACGCTGAGTGCACCCACTGGGTGTAGTCCCCGAGACCGCTGTCAAATGGCAGTGACATCGGCAGGGGTCTTACATTTGCTTTGATAGTCGCTTGTCGCTTGACAGGCCGGACCTGGTCGAGTGATAGTAGGTTCAGTGGGGGCACGGTGAGTGCACCCACTGGGTGTAGTCCCCGAGACCGCCGTCGAGTGCTTGCATCGGCGGGGGTCTGATAGAGACAATGTTTGCATGTTTGCTTTCCAATCCTTTGCTTGTCTAAGTTTGTTTGGTTTCTGAGTGAGATGGATGCTCATTACTCGGAAGAATTTTGAACTTAGGCGAAAAACTTGTTCGCAACTAAGTTTCCGAGTGAAAGTGTTGCCTATCACTCGAAACAGCCTTTAACTTAAGCGAGGTCTGACTCGCGGCTAAGTCCCCGAGTGAGAGGAGTGCTCATCACTTGGGAGAGTTTTTGACTTAGACAAAGACTGGTTCGCAGCTAAGTTTCCGAGTTAATGGGATGCTATTCACTCGGCAGGGTTTTTAACTTAGGCGAAAACTTATTCGCGGCTAAGCCCCCGAGTGAGAGAAGCGCTCGTCACTCGGAAGAGTTTTCAACTTAGGCGATACGGAATCGCAGCTAAGCCCCCGAGTGGAAGTATTGCCTGTCACTCGAAACAGCCTTTAACTTAAGCGAGGTCTGACTCGCGGCTAAGTCCCCGAGTGAGAGGAGTGCTCGTCACTTGGGAGAGTTTTTAACTTAGACGAAGACTGGTTCGCAGCTAAGTTTCCGAGTGAATGGGATGCTATTCACTCGGCAGGGTTTTTTAACTTAAGCAAAAACTTGTTCGCGGCTAAGCCCCCGAGTGAGAGAAGCGCTCGTCACTCGGAAGAGTTTTCAACTTAGGCGATACGGAATCGCAGCTAAGCCCCCGAGTGTGGATGATGTCCTCACTCGGAATGGTTTTTAACTTAGGTGATACGGAATCACAGCTAAGCCCCCGAGTGTGGATGATATCCTCACTCGGAGTGGTTTTTAACTTAGGTGATACGGAATCACATCTAAGCCCCCGAGTGTGGATGATGTCCTCACTCGGAGTGGTTTTTAACTTAGGCGATACGGAATCGCAGCTAAGCCCTCGAGTGTGGATGATGTCCTCACTCGGAGTGGGTTTTAACTTAGGCGATACAGAATCACAGCTAAGCCCCCGAGTGTGGATGATGTCCTCACTCGGAGTGGTTTTTTTAACTTAGGCGAAGTCAAGTTCGCAGCTAAGCCCCCGAGTGTGGAGGATGTCCTCACTCGGAGTGGTTTTTAACTTAGGCGATACAGAATCGCAGCTAAGCCCCCGAGTGTGGATGATGTCCTCACTCGGAGTGGTTTTTTTTAACTTAGGCAAAGTCAGGTTCGCAGCTAAGCCCCCGAGTGTGGAGGATGTCCGCACTCGGAGTAGTTTTTGACTTAGGCGAAGTCAGGTTCGCAGCTAAGCCCCTGAATGTGGAGGATGTCCGCACTCGGAGTAGTTTTTGACTTAGGCGATACGGAGTCGCAGCTAAGCTGAGCGATGGCTCGCGGGGCGGCCGAGTGATGAAGACGTGCCACACGGAGTGGCGATGCGCGGGGCATCCGAGTGAGGTAGACGAGTTCGGCTGAGTGGCGACGCGCGGGGCGGCCAAGTCATGTATGTCGAGGAGGCGTCCGACCCAGTGACGGCACGCGGGGCGGCCGTGTCCAGTACGTCATCAAGGGGGCGTCCGAACACGTGACGACACGCGGGGCGACCGAGTCGAGCATGTCGTCGCGGAGGCATCCAAACAAGTGGAAACACACGAATGATCGTTGCAGCGACCGAGCCTCAGTAGCGACGAAAACAGCGCACACATGCGTCGAGTGATCGCGTAACCTGTGTATGAAAAATAGCACAAGCCAACATAAAAATTTATCAAAGTAATTTGATCTTTGCTGAAATAATTTGTGAAAATAATACCCATAGACACCCACTGGGTGTGCCAGGTGCTTGTTGATTTGGAATCAGCAAGGGTCTAAAAGAGTGAAGGATCCGACTGTACTTGTGCAAGTGAAGGATCCGACTGAACACGTTTGAGTAGTGGACCCAAAAGAAGCGGAACTGAAGTGTTCCGACATTAAAATAAACAACCGAGCGCAGAGGTACACTCGGTGGCGTGGCCTCCGAGTGAACGTCATGTACGACTTCCTCGACACTCGGTAATGCGGAAATAACTATTTAATTGAATGCAGCGTATGAAGAATGACTTAGCTATCTGACGGCGCAGGAGCGGCCGAGTGACGAAGGAGCGTCCAGCTGAGTAACGGTGCGCGGAGCGACCGAGTGACGAAGGAGTGTCCAACTGAGGGACGGCGCGCGCGGGGCGACCGAGTGACGAAGGAGGGTCCAGCTGAGGGACGGCGCACGCGGGGCGACCGAGTGACGAAGGAGCGTCCAGTTGAGTGACGGCGCGCGGAGCGGCCGAGTGACGAAGGAGCGTCCAGCTGAGTGATGGCGCGCGGAGCGGCCGAGTGTCGAAGGAGCGTCCAGCTGAGTAACGGTGCGCGGAGCGACCGAGTGACGAAGGAGTGTCCAACTGAGGGACGGCGCGCACGGGGCGACCGAGTGACGAAGGAGTGTCCAGCTGAGGGAAGGCGCGCGCGGGGCGACCGAGTGACAAAGGAGCGTCCAGCAGAGTGACGGCGCGCGGAGCGGCCGAGTGTCGAAGGAGCGTCTAGCTGAGTAACGGCGCGCGGAACGACCGAGTGACGAAGGAGCGTCCAGCTGAGTGACGGCGCGAGGAGCGACCGAGTGACGAAGGAGCGTCCAGTTGAGTGACGGCGCGAGGAGCGACCGAGTGACGAAGGAGCGTCCAGTTGAGTGACGGCGCGCGCGGGGCGACCGAGTGAAGTAGACGCGTCTGACTGAGTGGCGACGCGCGGGGCGGCCAAGTGATGTAGACGCGTCCAGCACAGTGGCGATGCGCGGGGCATTCGAGGGAGGTAGATACATCTCACTGAGTGGCGACGCACAGGGCGGTCAAGTAACGGCGCGCGGGGCAGCCTAGTCGAGAATGTTGTCGCGGAGGCATCTGACCAAGTGACGGCGTGCGGGGCGTTCGAGTCCAGCGTGTCGTCGAGAATGGCGCATAGAGGCGTCCAGGTAACCTGTGTATGAAAAATAACACAAGCTAACATAAAAAATTCTCGAAGTAATTTGATGTTTGTTGAAATGATTCGTGTAAATTTCTCCCATAGACACCCGCTGGGTGTGCCAGGTGCTTGCTGGTCCGGAACCAGCAAGAGTCTAAAGAGTGAAGGATCCGAGTGAACTTGTGAAAGTGAAGGATCCGACGTGAAGATAAAGAACCGAGCGCAGGGGTACACTCGGTGGCGTGGCCTCCCAGTGAACGTCATGTGCGACTTACTTGACACTCGGTAATGCATAAATAATTAACTAATTGAATGCAGTCTGTGAAGAATGACTTAGCTGTCTGACGACGCGCGGGGCGTTCGAGCGAAGTAGACACGTCCGGCTGAGTGGCGATGCACGGGGCGGCCAAGTGACGAAGACGTGTCTCGCCGAGTGGCGATGCGCGGAACTGCCGAGTGATGACGACGCGTCCAACAGAGTAACGGCGCGCGGGGCGGCCGAGTGAAGATGGAGCGTCCGGCGGAGTGGCGATGCGCGGGGCGGCCAAGTGACGAAGACGTGTCTCGCCGAGTGGCGATGAGCAGAGCTGCCGAGTGATGACGACGCGTCCAGCAGAGTGACGGTGCGCGGGGCGGCCGAGTGACGATGGAGCGTCCGGCGGAGTGGCGATGCGCGGGGCGGCCAAGTGACGAAGACGTGTCTCGCCGAGTGACGATGAGCGGAGCTGCCGAGTGATGACGATGCGTCCAGCAGAGTGACGGTGCGCGGGGCGGCCGAGTGATGATGGAGCGTCTCGCCGAGTGGCGATGAGCGGAGCTGCCGAGTGATGAAGACGCGACCAGCAGAGTGACGGTGCGCGGGGCGGCCGAGTGACGATGGAGCGTCCGGCGGAGTGGCGATGCGCGGGGCGGCCAATTGACCAAGACGTGTCTCGCCGAGTGGCGATGAGCGGAGCTGCCAAGTGATGACGACGCGTCCAGCAGAGTGACGGTACGCGGGGCGGCCGAGTGACGATGGAGCGTCTCGCCGAGTGACGATGCGCGGAGCTGCCGAGTGATGACGACGCGTCCAGTAGAGTGACGGCGCGCGGGGCGGCCGAGTGACGATGGAGCGTCTCGCCGAGTGTCGATGCGCGGAGCTGCGGAGTGATGACGACACGTCCAGTAGAGTGACGGCGCGCGGGGCGGCCGAGTGACGATGGAGCGTCTCGTCGAGTGGCGATGCGCGGAGCTGCCGAGTGATGACGACGCGTCCAGTAGAGTGACGGCGTGCGAGGCGACGAGTGATATAGACGCGTCCGACGGAGTGGTGATGCGCGAGACGTCCGGTTGATCTGCATGTTGATCGTCTGAACGCAAATTGTATCTGCATGTCATCGTGATAGTAGCATGAACAGAATGTCCGTCCGAGTAAACTGTTGTCTGGAGACGACGACAGACTAGTGACCCTACAAGTTAGTAGCAAGCATAGCTAGAAATATTTTCTGATGCAAGGATTAAAGACCATTGACGGCCTAGTTATGCATGATGACCATGATGACGGTCGGTTGTTGAGCAGCTGGATGGAGAAAAGAGCCGCAACCGCTGTGTGCTCGCGCTGCGTCGGCAAGTCAACCCCGATGGAAGGAGCATCGCTGCTGGCTGCTACGCTTCGTTGCTGGAGAGAGAGACGGGTCACCGGCTAGTTACCAAGCCACGGCCCATCGCGCCGACAGCCCACGACCGAGTGCTGATGTCGGAGGGAAGAACACGGCACGCCGTCGCTCGGCAGCCTCAATCAGGTCGGACCTGTGAGCCGCCGTGCGAGGACACCGCGTCAGGAGGAGCTGGACCGCCGGTCGGGGCCACCAAGCGTATGAAGAATACGTTACGACGCATTAATGGAGTTTCCCACGTCCAGAATTTGCATGCCATAACGCTTGCCCAATTGATGCCATTTGGAAGGATTTAAAGCCCGGTAGCTATACATGCATGCACGCATAATTGACTGGTGCGGGAACAACGGAAGCTTTGGCTGCAGTGATTAGGAAATGGCGCTGGAAATCCTCATCTAATGAGCCGTTTAATGAGGCGATTAATTTGGCGAAACGGCCAGCACACTTTATGGATGATTATGAGGGCTTCGTTATGTGTTTGGGATAGCAGGCTACCTACTCTTCGATGAAGGAGACCCAGCGCCCCTTGTTGCTTGTGCCACCGGCGATGCAAGCGAGGGCCGACCGGCACCGGCGAGCGCGTCGCAAGGCTGGCGAGCGCGGCGATCTGCCGGCGGGCGCGTCTCACGGTGGGCGAGCATGGCTTGAGGCCGGCCAGTGCGTCACGGGGCGGCACCGAGCGAGCGCGTCGCAAGGTGGGCGAGCGCGGCGATCGGCCGACGGTCGCGTCTCACTCTGGGCGAGCATGGCTTGAGGCCGGCGAGTGCGGCGCAGGGCCGGCAAGCACGACGCGACACTTCACTGCTCCGGGAGTCAGACGGGTCCGATCCCTTCGCCACCTCGGCCGTGCGTGGAAGAGCGGTGATGGTGTTCGTAGAGAAGGTCGGAGACGACGGGACGGACCGCGCCGGCGACCGCTTGCGGTCGCCGTTGATGATAATCATGTAAGAAGGCAAGAAATACCGGAACGACTTATTCTTTTCTCTTCTTCTCTACTTCATGATCAATCACGCATGGGTGTGTCTGATCCTACAGGAGGAAAAGACAAACTTGCTGTTAGAAAATTTATTGTAAAAATACTAGATGGAATGGATACTTCCCTGATACTTTTGTTCGGCGCGATGGCCAGAATTCCAGCAGACGATCTCTCGCGATGCTCGTTGATCTGCTGCCAAAGATTGAACAAAAAACCATTTGCACCATGGCTCGATAGACGCCGTGCCCCACGGTGGGCGCCAACTGTCGTGGGAATGATTCCGACAATAGAGAGGGGTAGTGTAAGGGAGCATGATCTATCGAGATGCAAATGGGTGACACAGTGGTTTTAGCGAGTTCGGGCCTCTCACGGTGGAGATAACAACCCTACGTCTCGTGCGCTCGGGAGCTTCTGTCGTGTGGAATGTATGAGTTACAGGGGGTGCGAACCCTTGTGCCAGAGGGGAGGGGTGGCTTATATAGAGTGCGCTGCCCCTCATGAATACCCGGCAACCAAGGGTTCGGTCGTGATAATAAAGGTGAATGTTACTGATAACGTATGTAATAAATGCTACTAATGGCGACCAGTCGAATGCCTGCCCGTTGACCTCCCTGGAGTGGCTTCTGGTCATCTGCGGTCGACTGACTTCTGGTTCTTCCGAGTGAAAGGCGGCTGTCGAATGGAAGGAGAAACCTCCGAGTGGATTTTCTGTCGAGTGACTCATTCGTCATGGTGATTTCAGTCGGAGTCTTCCTTGTAATCTTTAAGTTCTCCAATGTGGTGTCCTTAGGTAGGGTATGTGGGTCAGGCTTAAGACCCTACCCTAGGTACATATCCCCATCAGCCGGTAGTTCCGGGGGCCGAAAGTTCCGGGCAAGGTTCTGGGAAGGTTCCGGGCTATCCAGATAGTTTGCACTCCTGGAGTTGGCCTTGGGTCGATGGTGGGCCGGAAGTTCCGGGCTGCCCAGAGTGTTTCTCTTGGCGCTTGACTCCTCTTCTTCAAGCAGTTCTTCTTCTTGCGCCTCCGAGCTCCGGTTGGGGTTGAGGTACCTGAGTATACACAGAGTCTAGACTTGAGGTAGCGTCGAAGTTCCGAGAGCATCAAGGAAGAGTTGCAAAGGAGAGATGTCACCTCGTTTCCAATAGCGCGTGCACGAGCTCTTGTCATGGGTCCTTGTATAGCTTGAGGTGTTGGTGATGGGTCCATGGGGATGACCATGGGATGCTCCGCATCATCTCCCCCCCTTGGGGAAGATCCATCCTCGGATCAAGATCTTCATCACCATGAAAGGAGAAAGGTCCTTGACGTTGAATACATCACTCACATTGTACTTGTCATGTGGAATGTCGATCTTATAGGCATTGTTGTTATAGCGTGCCAACACCTTGAAAGGTTCGTCGGCTTGAGGAAGTAACTTGTACTTGCGCTCGGCGGGGAAGCGTTCCTTGCGTAGGTGTAGCCGCACAAGATGTCTGGTCTTGAATACCATGGGGTGCTTGTTGAGGTTGCGCTTGTTGGTGACGCGTTCCACTTGACGTGCGATCGTGCTCCTTGTATCCTCATGCATCTTCTTGATGTAGCTTGCCCTTGCACTTGCGTCCATGTTAACGCACTCTTGGAGTGGTAGAGGAAGGATGTCCAATGGGGACAAAGGGTTGAAGCCATAGACCACTTCGAAAGGAGACTTGCCGGTGGTGGAGTGACGTGCGCGATTGTAGGCATACTTGGCGATGGGGAGGCATTATTCCCATTCCTTGATGTTCTTCTTAATCAACACACGTAGGAGAGTAGATAGCGTCCGGTTCGTCACTTCCGTTTTTCCATCGGTTTGTGGATGATAGACCGAAGAGAATAGTAGCTTGATTCCGCGCTTGGCGCATAGAGTCTTCCAAAAGTAGCTTAGGAACTTGACGTCGCGATCCGAGACAATGGTCTTGGGGACGCCATGTAGTCGTAAGATGTCTCTACAAAAGAGATTTAAAATATGTGAAGCATCGTCGATCTTATGACATGGAATGAAATGGGCCATCTTTGAAAAACGATCCACAATGACAAAAACGGAATCATGGCCATTTTTTGTTCGTGGCAAACCAAGCACAAAATCCATACTAATGTCTTCTCAAGGTTGGAAGGGTATAGGAAGAGGCATGTAAAGACCATGGGATTGAGCTTTAAACTTAGCTTTGCGGCATGTAGAGCATCGGTTGGTGAAGCGTGCAACATCACGAAACATCTTTGGCCAAAAGTACTTGTTTGATAGTGTGTCATACGTCTTGTCGCGTCCAAAGTGACCCATAAGTCCTCCACCATGAGCCTCTTGCAAAAGCATAAGACTCGGATATACAAAGTTTGTTAGCACACATAAGATAGTCATCTTTCATGTAGTAGTTCTCCCAACAAGGTTTCACTTGGCACTTAGCGTATGGAGTAGCAAAGGAAACATCATGCTCATACAAATATTTGATATGCTCAAAACCAATGACATTTAGTTCAAGTTGTGTAACTAGCATGCATTTGCGGGAAAGAGCATCCGCCACAACATTTTCTTTACCCTTAATGCATCTAATGACATAAGGAAAAGACTCAATGAATTCACTCCATTTGGCATGTCGTTTGTTCAACTTAGTTTGACCCTTAAGGTACTTGAGAGTTTCATGATCGGTATGAATGACAAAATCATGAGGTCGTAGATAATGCTCCCAAACATGTAACACTCTCACCAAATCATACAATTCTTTATCATATATTGGATAATTAAGTTGAGCGCCGAAAAGTTTCTCGCTAAAGTACGCAATTGGGCGCTTCTCTTGCATTAGCACATCACCTATGCCAATACCACTAGCGTCACAATGCACTTCGAATGTTTTCTCAAAGTTGGGTAAAGCAAGCAAAGGTGCATGAGTAAGCAAATTTTTAATCTCATGAAACGCGGTGTCTTGGGAAGGTTCCCAAACAAATGGTGCATTCTTCTTGCTCAAAGCATGTAGAGGAGATGCAATAGTGCTAAAGTCCTTGACGAAACGACGATAGAAACCGGCTAGTCCTAGGAAACTACGCACTTGTTGCAAATTTGTGGGTGTAGGCCAAGTTTTAATAGCATCAATTTTAGTTTCATCCATATGAACACCCTTAGAAGATACCACAAATCCTAGGAAAACGACTTTGTCAACGCCAAAAGTAAATTTTTCCATGTTTGCATAAAGTTGTTCTTTCCTAAGAATTTGCAAGACTTCTCTAACATGAGTAGCATGCTCGTCAAGAGACTTGCTAAAGACAAGAATGTCATCAAAATAGACCACAACACAATATCCAATTAGGGGTCGTAAGACATAATGCATGACTCGCATAAATGTACTTGGTGCTTCGGATAATCCCATTGGCATCACTAGCCATTCATAGAGACCAAACTTAGTCTTGAACGCCATTTTCCACTCATCACCCTCTTGTATGCGTATTTGGTAGGAACCACTTTTCAAGTCAATCTTGCAAAATATAGTGGCACCACTAAGTTCATCTAGCATATCATCTAGACGAGGAATGCGGTGGCCATATGTAATGGTTATAGCATTGATAGGGCGGCAATCGAAACACATGCGCATACTACCATCTTGTTTAGGTACTAGTATCACCGGGACCGCACAAGGACTCAAACTCTCATGTACATGCCCTTTATATAGGAGTTTTTCGACTTGCCTTTGTATTTCCTTTGTTTCTTCGGGGTTGACGTGGTAGGGTGCCTTGTTAGGAAGCGGTGCTCCGGGGATGAGGTCGATGCGGTGTTCGATCCCTCGTTTTGCTGGTAGTCCTGGAGGTAGCTCATCGGGGAAAACATCTTGGAATTCCTGCAACAAACGACATAATAAAAGAGGAAGATGTTGTGAAGGGTTAGTCCGTACGACATCATCTTTGCACACAAGTACATAGTGAAGAACGGTCGATGGGCTCTCACTCACATCCCTCAAGTCTCTTTTGGTGGCTAAAAGAACTATATCTCTCATGTCCCTCATCGTGGAGTTGCTCAAATTTGGCTTGTGGCGCTCACTCTATTTTAGGTGGATCGCTCTCTCACTTTTGTCTCCACGATGGGATGAAGCGTGCTTGTCGGCGATGACTTGATTTGGAGTCATTGGTCGAAGTACATATTGCTTGCCCTTCATCTTGAAGCTATAGTGATTTGTTCAATCGTTGTGTATGAGGCCACGGTCAAATTGCCACGACCGACCAAGGAGAAGGTGGCAAACAGACATGGGAACCACATCACACTCCAAGGTGTCTTCTTAAGCGCCTATCTTGAAGGAAACTTGCACAATGTGTTCAACTTGGAGAGTGCCGGAATCACTTAGCCATTGGACCTTGTAGGGGCAAGGGTGCTGCTTCTTGACCAATTGGAGCTTGGAACAAATGTCCTGACTTGCCAAATTGTGGCAACTTCCGCCGTTGATGATGACCTTGACTGATTTTCCTTGGATGCCTGCCTTGGTATGGAAGATGTGGCAACGTTGGTTCTCGTCCTCTTATTGTTGGAGCGTCAAAACCTTGGAGACAACAAGAGCGGGGCTCGGATCATTGCCGCAAAAGATTTGTGAATCTTCATCTTCATTGACTTGACGATGCATGGCCACGTGCTCCAATTCTTCCATCTCGCCGTCACTCATAGAGTCATCGGTACCATCGTCTTGAAGGATCATGGTGCGTTTTGTTGGGCACTCATAAGTCTTGTGGCCCCGGCCTTGGCATGTGAAACACTTGATGGAGCTGGCTTTAGCGGTAGCATCCGGTGTCGGTGTAGAGGATGAATCTCTTGATTTGTAGTTGCTTGTAGGAGATCGTCTTGACGAAGTCGTCTTGTCCTTGTAGCTTGACTTGTCGCCGGTAGTGGTAGTAGGTTTCGTAGCCAAAGGCGTCATGGCCGGAGAAGCTGGAGCACTTGAACCGTAGGTCTTGGAAGAGAAGTTGGAGTACTTGTAGTCATCCTGCACTTGGCGTTCCGCCTTTGTCGCTTGATGCACTAGTTAAAGTAAGTTGGAGTAGGGCTGGAAGTCCGTGATTTTCTTGACTTGGTAGTTGAGGCCATTCAAGAAATGTGCCATTGTTTGCTCATCATCTTCCTTGACATTTGCGCGGATCATTGCGATTTCCATCTCTTGATAGTACTCTTCTACCGACTTTGTGCCTTGCTTGAGTTGTTGTAGCTTCTTGAAGACATCCCGGTTGTAGTGTGTAGGCACAAATCGAGATCGCATGAGATCCTTCATTTGGGCCCAAGTGGTGATAGGAGGGTCACCTCGTTCTCTTCTTCGTTCAATTACTTGTTCCCACCAAATGAGAACGTAGTTTTGGAACTCGAGTGAAGCCATGATTATCTTCTTCTCTTGGTCATAGTTGTGAAGATAGAAAATCTTGTAAACTTTGAGCGCCCATGAGAGGTATTCTTTGGGATTATTGCTTCCGGAGAACTTTGGCATTGTGAACTTCAGCTTGCCAAAGCATTGTTCATCATTGTGGTGGTGATGCCGACGTCTATGTCTTGGATGTGGAGCCTCGTTGTCATGGCCTTGTCGACGATGTTCTTGTCCTTGTTCGTCTTTGTCCTCGGATTCGTCATGATTAGCTTGAGGATGGCGACGAGGTTGACGCGCTCGGTTTCGCATTTCTTGGTGCTCCTCTTGGCGATTGGCTTCTTCTTGTCGTTCACGGTGAAGTTCTTCTTGTTCTTGACGTGCTTGACGGTTCCGTTCCTCCAAAGCACGAGTTGCATCACGGAGTGCATGTTGTGCTTCTAGCGCTTGTTCTTTGCGTTGACGTAGTTCTTCTTCATGGCGTTGTTGTTGGCGTTCTTGTTCCAATGCTTCTTGTTCTTGTTGGTGATGTCGAGCATGCTCGCAAAGTCGATCTTGTAGTCCATTGCCATGGAAGGGATTCTCCGAAGCTTGACGTTGGCGATCTTGATGTGAACTTGGACCGGAGCGGTCATCTCGGTGATGAGAACGTGCTTGAGGTGGGCTCTCGCCGGACGAGTACTCCGCTGAGTGGCGACTTGAGCGGCGCCTTCCGTATGATGTAGATGTAGAAGAAGTGCGCTTGACCATCAAGGCGCGAATTTCCTCCATTTGGCTTGAGAGCTTGGTGTCGAGGTAGTCCCTTGTTCGCACTTCGGATTCGCGTACATCGGTGGTGAGTTGCTCGATGCAGTCGTTCAAGCCGTCATGCGATTGGCGCATTGCCTTTTGGGCTCCGAAGAATTGTAGCTTGGTGACGTAAGAGGTTGCGTCGTCCTCCCGCTCCTCAAATGTCGGGTTGTGGATGCTTGACCTATCCATAACACTCAAGTAGTTATAAGTGGAAGAATAAGACGACAATATCAATTACCGTTCCACAAGTTTGAAAATGGATCAAGGAACACTCGATGTGCAAATATGGAAGTAGTAGAATTGGTACCAAAGATCGTCCTTCTCACACCTACACAATTAAGGCTTATGGAGTAGCTTGGTTAGGATAGTGGCACAAATTCCAAGCAATCCGAAAGATAAGATTGAATGATGTTGAAAAAGATTCGCAAATTTGCAAGTAAGACAATGTAGATCAATAGCAATGAGTGTACATGGAAACACACACACGGGTAGAAAAGTGGGGTTGTGCAATCAAGGATGAGCCAAAATGTGGAATCCACGGAAAACGCTCGCGTTGCACAACACTAGAGAGACGCTAGCACGATTGCTCAAATGGGCGTGATACGAACTTGTGCACAACCTATAAGAAACAAAACATGTCATCTTCCTATTCCTGAAGTATGATATATGCACGCAATTGTAGCTATGCGGAGTATGTATCACTAAAGTGCACAAGTAGCGTAGCCTAGCAATGCTCAATGGCTAGTCTCGATAGGCAAGTAATGCAAATAGGCTCGGGGTAACAATGCAATGGCAAGGGTATATGTCAAGAGTGTCGTCGCGGTTACCGTCCTTGCTTATGGTGAATGTCAATGTAGAGGTGGTATGCGACAATGCGGGCGATGATGAGCGGTGATGTCGATGAAGAACCTCTCCTAATTAGCCGAAACACCTTAGGAAGTGGCGATGCTCGCGACTCAAAATCTCAAATGCAAATGGGTTGCGTAAGAAATGGTGGTGGTTGCGGAAGAAATGGTGGAAAAATGAGGTGAAAAGAAACCCCAAAATGGTGGAAGCAACTTTCTTCTAAGGCCGGAAGGTCCGGGGTGGCCGGAGGGTCCGGGGGCCGGAAGGTCCGGGCGCGTCCGGAAGTTCCGGGGGTCGGTAAAATTAGGACGAACCCTAATTTCCAGATCTGGGACTTGGGCGGAAAACCGTGAGGAAAAACCCAAATCTGACGGGGAAAAAGAAAAAATGGTGGAAATTGGCTGGATGAAAAAGCTAGATCCACTCGTCCAAAACGAATTCCACGGATCAAAATCAACAAAATCTCCTCAAATCGAACGAATCCAAGAAAATTTGGTAGGGCTATTTTTGTGTGGATTTTAGAAATTGGGTCAAAACAAAACAAAATTCGGCTAGAAAGTGGAGGGGAAGACTCCAAGGTGTGAATCAACCGTGGCTCATGATACCATGATGATACAGGGTGCACCCGTGGTGGCCGATCTTTTCACACTTGGAGGGGAAAAGGGAGAAAATCAAGAGAGAAACACGAAACTCAAGAACGATCTCCGATCACACATCCACTAAATCCACACAAACACAAGAGGTACATAGATCCAAAGTGAAACAAGGAGATACAAGTAACCGATAGTCGTCTCACTCCGGAGGAGATGAGGTCTTGATATCTTGTGGGATCTTCCCTTGATAGGGGCCTTGGCATCCACTTCGGATCTTCTCTCAAAGAGGTCTTCAACTCCGTGGGAGAAGGAAGTAGATGGATCTATGCTCAACAAAGTCAAGTGCTAAACATAAGCTAACCCTAAAGCGAAGCTAGGAGAAGGGTATTTATAGTCTGGGACGAAAGAGACGAGCGAATGGGTACATGGGCGTCGGGCCCGAGTGGTGTCGCGCTGGAAGGCCGGAAGTTCCGGGCTAGGCGGGATGTTCCAGGCGCCGGAAGTTCCAGGTAGGTTCCGGTCTGGTTCCGGGCTGGACAGAGAGTTGGCACCCTGGGCTTCAGCTGGGCTATGGAGGGGCCGAAAGTTCTGGGCTGGCCGGATGTTTCGGGGGCCGGGAGTTCCGAGCGAGGTTCCGGGCAAGTTCCGGGCTATCCAGAGAGTTTGCACTCCTGGAGTTGGCCTTCGGTCGATGGTGGGCCGGAAGTTCCGGGCTAGCTAGAGTGTTTCCATTGGCGCTTGACTCCTCTTCTTCAAGCGGTTCTTCCTGCGCCTCCGAGCTCCGGCCGGTCTCAGCTTGAGGTAGCATCGAAGTTCCGAGAGTATCAAGGGAAGAGTTGCAAAGGAGAGATGTCACCTCGTTTCCAATAATGCGTGCACGAGCTTTTGTCATGGGTCCTTGTATAGCTTGAGGTGTTGGTGATGGGTCCATGTGGATGACCATGGGATGCTCCGCATCACGAAGCCTGGTGCAAGTCCGTCCGTGCCCTTCGGGAATAACACATAACTTCCTTTCCTTAAACAAATCAATGAGTGCCTTTGTGTGCCAGGAAAATCATATGGAATGGAGGTTGCAAATCAACCAGGCCATAGAATACTTCGCACCTGCATGAGTGACCTGAGATGATTCTGGAGGAACAAAACAAACTTTTCTCGAATTCACGGCGGCAACTTGCATCAAATGTACGTGAATTATAGGAAGTCACTTCTTACACCACACATATACTTCGGGTACGAGACCTAAAGATAATGCCTACAAAAGTGTCCAATACTAGCTTAATGTCCAGCATGAATCATGAAATAGATGAAAATGTTGCTGATGGGCTCAACAACAAGTCATCGAGATATCCATATGGATGTAATTCGACAACTATGTGGTCAACGTGATAGCATTGGTCAGACCAAAAGATATAATGGTGTATGCTCAAGGAAATATCCACGAGTAAGTACAACATTACGAAAATCTTTGGTGCGGATTTTGATTTGACGATAGCCCACACTCAAATCAAAGACTGGACAAGACAATAGATGCATAAGTGATCACAAGGATCAACCGATGAAGATATCATCTTTACTCAACACATACGCACACACACACAAGATATCCCTTTGGAACGAACTAAGTGAGACGAAGCTTTTATCTTCCAACTCTCCAAGTTGTTGTTTGTCTTAGTCCAACTAGCTCAGGGTATCCAACATAGATTCTTGGAGAAGGGGTGGTTTATGGACAAAACCAACTTGATCACAAACTCAGCATAACGGTCAAGGAACACCTTGGTAATACTTCCTAGAAGATATTCAGAAAATCACGAACCACCAATATGTTATTGAGCTTGAGAGCATTCCTGCTTTTCAGGGCAAGATGATATGATCAAAAGAGCAAAGGATTAACACAATTCTAACTCATTGATCGAAGAGTGCACCACGAAAAATGGAGTAGGTAGCACAATCAAACTTTAGAATGATGATTCAGTAACCAACACCAAGAATTAAACTATTGTCCATTAACTTCCAAGCAATAGAGTTGCTAGGAGTATTGATTTCACACATCACGGTACACTTGTCGATGTTCCGGTTACAACCACACGTCGACCGATAAATGAACAATGATGGCGAGAAGTATCATTACATCAAGAGTTCATAAGAGGGGGTGCAATTCTCATGACAATCTTGACTTGAAGAGGGTAATACTTCAAGGTAGGACAAAGCAAAAGCTGGATTGGCATTTTGATCTGTGGATTACAACTACTTTGACCCAATCCTAGAAATGGATGAGGTACTGGAGTTTGTTTCTCCTAGGCATTCTGGAATGGAATGACTTGACAGACCACAAGAATAATGAGCATCAATGAATATGAATGCACAAATACTCTTGACTATCCACTGATAGATAAAGGTGATAATACAATTGAAGAGGGGCAACTCAAGAACACATGATTTTTTTCTGAGTTGTGGAAGCATAGGTTAGCATATCGAACGAGTTCAACATAATTCTTCCAGATAACCCGTGCAGAAAGGTAGGATTGGCAGGGTCACAACTATGGAATGGAGAACTCATCAAAAGTACCTTTGTTGTGATCTTCAGTTCACAAAGAACTCCTGCCGGGGTTGGTTCATGGTAGTGGAAGAACGATATACCACGGACCTCGAGGACTAGAGCAAGGTTCCTAATTATCCTAAAGGAACGAGAAAATACTATTATCGGGAATGAGCAGAATGATCCTTGGG
This sequence comes from Elymus sibiricus, assembly GCA_039707655.1. Classification (NCBI taxonomy): domain Eukaryota; kingdom Viridiplantae; phylum Streptophyta; class Magnoliopsida; order Poales; family Poaceae; genus Elymus; species Elymus sibiricus. Next base: position 263,528,680 of record CM077675.1, on the reverse strand, counting down.
TTCAAGAACCCAGAACTAGAATACCTAGCACTATATAACATCACATGATGTTTTCGATAATGATGGCAAGAATTATCACACTGGAGATACAACACAAGGCTAAATCTTTGGGTGGTTCGCTGGGATAACATGGTTTCCTAACACTTGCAATGCATACGTCAAGGTAATAGAGTACCCCGACACAATAATTAGTGTGCTTTGTCTGGCCCAAAAGACATCAGGAACAGGAGGATGGAGTTTGCAATTGCATCAGATTATTTTTCAAACTTGGATAACTCGGACAGCATAACGGCTGTACAGGCATGAAGTGTGAGGCAACCTGCATGAAAACTGACAACATAACAACTGGATTTCTTATGGAGACATCGATTCAACAAGACAACAACTTGACTATAAGTCTCCAGCATAGTAACTCGTCATCCTGATAGATAGATGAGAAGCCTAATTCTTAATTCCCGTGGAATAGAGAAGAGGGTGACTCAGAATAAGAAGGACATGAGGAAAGGAATAAAATGAATCTTACGTTCCCTTCCACAATCAATTCCCTTATAAAACTAAAGAAGTTCTAGACTCAACATCGACCAGTTTGGCTTGATAATCCTACAGGCAGTCAAGCTCTGATACCAACGCTGTCGGGACCCCGATCCTAAGCCATACGAATCTAGCATGTGACACATCATATCACCTTGCGGCCTCACGCATGGTAATCCCCACGGCTGCCACCTTACCTTGGCCGGGACCGTTTGCGTCTTTCGGCTCATGTATATGAATATGTCGCTAGCAATCATATGTCAGAGAACCCGGGTCGACATGACTAGTTATATACCCAACTAGCACAACCATACAGGGACAGACATATGTAACCCAGCAGTGCAGGTGTCGGTCATTAGCGTGTGTAGACGATTCGTAGCAAGCTACATGGACTCCATTACACCACGTGACATTTCCCCATAGGGACAGACACAGCAACAAAGAAGGATACACGCCAGTCAATCAATGTGTCCAGAGCAGTAGCAAGCTACCAGGGCTAAATGGAAGCACAAAGAGGCATTTCCCCATAAAGAGGCTACTAAAGGCACATAATTAGGTGTCGAATCCCACACATACAATGCATGTCAAGCCATACACACAATTTTTACGATATGTGTAGATACAACATGGCATCACAACACAACTCTACGACTCAAAGTGTTTGTTAAAGGCTCATAGGAGCCAACATAGTTTGATATTGCAAACAGGGGTCACCTGAACCAACACTCAAGTCATACAAGCAACAAGTGGAAGCAAGAACATGGCTGAGTACAGACATCAACTAAAATGGCTGGAGGAGCCTGAAAAGCAACAACGACCCTACCAAAGAAGCCAGACCTCTGTCTAGGATTCCCAAGCTAATCCGATCAACATCGAACTTCATGTCGTAAGAATCACTAATGAGACTGATGTCTCCTCTGCAAAAACATAAATTAAGCAACCGTGAGTACAAAGGTACTCTGCAAGACTTACATCAGAACAAACTACATATGCATCATTATCAACAAGGGGGTTGTGGAGTTTATTGCAGCAAGCCAGCTTTGACTCTTGGCTAACCTGTACTACGACTACAAGTAGTATCTTTGAGGTGGGATAGCGCACACGAGTCCACATATTCACCAATCAAATACACCACTATGTATCCACTCCCGCCTCCCTACGAGAAGGCCATCCATAGCACTCACACTTATCTTGCGCATTTTAGAGTATCCATTTTAGGTTATATATGAACGCGGCTATTCGAACAGATTCATACCCTGCCGAAGTTTCCTCTACGGCCTCAAACGATGTGCGCAGGGTTCCACAAGCCCACCGTTCGGGTGGCACTTGGTACCCCGTCGGGCAGCGCTATGCACGGCCGCCAACACTTATCCTACAAACACAAGAAACTAGTTGCAACTCCTAGACAAAGATCAAGGTGATTAATAAGTCGAGAGGGTCAATTAAGTATCCCAATGTGTGGTAGTGTCTTGTTTTGGATAACACACACATAACTCGGTTCTTAAGGACAGTCCCAATGAGACAACCCGACATGTACTCCTACATGGCCTCTCATCGCTACCTTTACCAAATCGTGTTCACACACTTAGTTCTCACACAGTAGGACATGAACACAACCATTTCGATTCTTCGCCCAGATGGATCAGAACCGACACAACTCTAAGCATAGTAGGCACAGTAAGCAAGCACGGATGAGTAAGCACAACAAGGCTCAAGAAGTTGCTACTCATGCTAAATGGTTTCAACTATTTACTGTAACAAAGGTAGGTCATGCAAAGGAATGGGTTCAACTACTGAGAACATGTAATAGTTAAATCATCATCGTCCTAATGCAGTATAAGAGAGCAGGAGCGAGAAAGTAGGATATTATCGGGATGCTCAAGGGGGGTTGCTTGCCTGACAGTTCTGAAGATAGTACTTCTCTTCATCAGTCACAACAATCATAACGACGGAACCATCATCTACTGACGAGGAACAACACCGACAAACAAGAAGAATGAACACATTCAATGCAATGCACAAACAAATGGATGATATGTCATGTTAAAGCATTGAATTGACCTAATGAAATGGATAGTCATATTAAGTGAGGTGGAATCCAAATATATACTAAATTCCCACTCCAACACTATTTATCAAATTGTTCTAACCATCATTTTCCCTAGTTGTTGATGTTAACTTTCTCAAACATGCATTAACGTGGCATAAACAGATTCTTCATATTTTTCTGATCATTTTTTATATATAATTTATTTTCATCCGAGTTATAGATTAATTTCTATGATTTTTAGAAGTTTTAGGTATTTTCTGGAATTTCCTAATTTATTTCTAAATAAGAAATTCCAGTTAATTGAATAATGATGTCAGCATGGCATCACACTGGCGTCAGCAGGTTAACAAAGCTGACCAGGGTCAAATCTGACAGTGGGTCCTACACATCAGTGACACACTGACTAATTGTGGTTTAACTTAATCCTAACAAGAAAATTATCAGGGCTGGGCCCACTTGTCATACCCACCAGGGGTTAATTAGCACATAAATTAGGCGCTAAACAAGCGCCACGTCAGCACGGCCGGAGTTTCGTCGGCATTAACCATTCCGCACGGCGGAGGCTTGCCGGACCTGCGCTTCAGACGACCATTTGACGAGCGGAGGCCACCATCAGGTACCCCGCACTCGTACACATCCAGAGGAGGCTACAGGAGGTAGCGGGGTAGCCGGAGACAGCGGCCATGGCGACTTTGGCAGCATCCGGAGTTCGGTCAAGCACGGGCGAAGGGTTGCCGCTTGCGAGCGAGCAAACTAAGCGGCTGGGAAGCATCTACGCGACGTCACGATCTCGTTTATGTGCTCTACTTGGTCAGCAAGGGTAGCTAGCAACGGCGAGCTTCATGGCGGTAGCAACAAGCTCTCGGCCATGGCGGGGACGGCGGCTAGAGGGCGCAAACAACCGTGGGGAGAGGGGGAAACGATGCAATGGCTCACATCAAACTCAAGGAGGTGGTTGACGAGCTCGGGGAGGTGCTGGTAGTGGCGAATCGAGGCCGGCGACCTTCAGTGCCAGGCAGTGGAAACATCAACGATGGCGAGGATGGAGGCTGTCCGGGCTCTACTACTTCGACGCGGTGATGTAGCATGGTGCGGTGGGGCTTCTGGACGCGCTCGCTAGGCGATGGAGGCTCGGTGGCCACGGTGCAGTGAGCGGCGGCGATGGCGTGCTCGGGTCCGGATGAGAGGGAGAGAACAAAGAAGAGGGGAGAGCGAGTAGAGGGAAGGGAATGTGGTCGATGGCTCTAGGCGGTCGTCTAGAGCGGATAGGGATAATGGGGAGCTCGCCAGCGCGATGCAGGAGCTGGCGCGGTGGCTCACCATGCTCGCCTTCCCCTCTGCCTACTCGCAGAGGTGGAAGATGACCCTGCCCCTGGGCTGGACCGTTTCTACCGTAGGTAAGTGGCCCATGTGGCTTTCCCTTTCTTTTAATTCTGTCTTTTCTATTTTCTCCAATATTTTTTGGTTTAGATAAGATAATAAACCATTTTATATAATACTGAAATTTTGTATGTGGACTAAATGGACTTGTCCAAAGCAACATTATAATTCTCAGTATTTTTGGACATATATTTTATGTATAGGAAATATATAGCCAATGCAAATAGTAGTTAAACTAATTCAAATGCCAAAGATAAATTGTTTCTGTGATTCCAAAAATATTGGTTTGCATTTTACCTCATGCCAATATTTTCTTAGAATACCAGGGACATTTTCTTGGATTTCTTTGAAGCAATTTTTATATTGCTTATTTGACAAAAAGTCTTTCTGAGGCTTAATCACTCCTCAATTCAAATTCATTTGAAATTAGAAATGCATGCATGAATGCTTTAATAAGCAGAGTTAAACTAGGGATGTGACACCATTGGACCGACAACTAATTTGACGCCCGTGGTCTGGCCCTCCACGGACTGCTGCTTCAAGAAGAAGAGTCGGCTCCAGAGCTCCGTTGTCGGCAAGAGGCCGAGGAACCCCTCACAAAGGGCCACGAAGGTGGCCAGTTGCAAGACAGAGTTGGGGTCAAGGTGGTATGGATGTAGCCCGAAATGAGTAAGAAATCGGCGAAAGAAAGTGCCCGCGGGGAGGCCAAACCCAGGAGTGAAGTGGTTAGCGAAGACCACCAACTCACCGTCCCGGGCGCCAGCGCGATCTCGTTGCCGATGATCCTCGCCACCACTTGCGTCGCCGGCAGGATCTTGCATGGCTAGCGGAGGTGCTCGACGTATTCCTAGCCCACGTTCAACCCCTCCCACGAGCCCTTTAGTCCCGCGATTCTTGGTTGTGGCTCGGGCTCGGGAGCGGCGACAACGCGGAGAGCGCTGGTGATGATGACCAGCGGGTCGTCGGTGCGTGTGGGGCAGCCTTCGGTGTCGGGTGCGGTGATGAAGAACAACGGTGCCACAAGCAAGAACGAAGGCGAAGGCGAGAGGAAGAAGAGCGGGCGTCGGGCGAGGAGAGTGAGGCATCTGCTTCGGCGTCTCCCCATCCCCCGGCATTTAAACCCCCGCGGCAGATGTGGGCGAGTGGAATTGTTTGCGCCCACGATCCCCACTCCCGCGCATTCTGCGGGCTTGGCACTACCGGAGCGCCAACCGTCGGACGTCCCGCCGCAGCGGATCCCGCACGCACGGGCCGATGCCAAGACCTGGTGGGTCCGACCCGTGGCCACGTCCCGTCGAGCGCGTGGCCTGGCAGGGCTCGGCTCGCTAATGCACTTCACGTGGCACACCATAGGCGGGCGGTTGGCACTCCTTTTTTGCATTTACGGGCTCAGGCCGTCTGGGCCATCTGCCTTCCATGAGCGAGCGAGAGCCGGAGTCGACCGGCCCAGGGCCTGGCTAGCGTGCACAACTCCACAAGAATTAATGCCAACAAGGCCTGCCGCCGCTAGTCGGCGGTCCTTCTTGTTGGGTTCTACCGTAGGTGCATCACATGCCAATTAAAAATTCCTACGCGCAGAACATCCAAGAACATGCTACGGAGATGGATCACAACTCGTTACCACTAGACGCGTAGTGCCGTGCAACGGAAGTAGAGTTGGGGCAGCGCGTTCGCGTGGTCCGTTTCCTCCTCATCCGATCTCCCTCGAACAGCCGATCCGATCTCCCTCGCGCAGCCGTCGCCGGATCCAACGTACATGTTCGCCGGAGCGGCGCAAGTGCACCGCCTCTAACGGTATCCACGCGTGCAGGAGGAACAGCGCGCGTCGGACTGCTAGGTTCGATCACACAGTTCGGCGGCGAGTGGAGGTGGCTAGTTGCAACACATGCAAAACCCTAATGGCGGCGCCGAAGCGATCAATTAGATGGGTGTGCCACACCTCCACTATATATAGGCATCCGTCGCGGGCTCAACTCTTGGGCCTCGCACGGATCCTAAAGCCGGCATGTTCCTTCCCTTAAGCGCGCGACCCCTTAGGTTCTCGTTCACTTGGCCGCATGTCAGATTACATCCGGCTCGACCAGTCGGTAGCGGACTCTAGCAAAGCATGCCGACTCCAAGTGTCCGATGAAGCTGGTTAGGTGAACCTGTACTTCACACTTACGTTCCCTTTGCCACACGATATATGTTGTCGTGCTCAAGGCAACATGGTCATCCTTGTTGCCGCACGACCTCTTTCTCGTTCCAGTGAATCTGACCAATACTTCGGATTATCTCATAATCCTCATCTCATGGCCATGCTTATCCAGGTCGGATCACCCGAGGGGCCCAGGGTATATCTCTCCTTATCGGAGGGGCAAATCCCATCTTGCTCGACCACGTCTCGTAGCATGGGTCTGGACAAGCCCGCAACCTACCTTTATAACTACCCTGTCACGGAGTAGCGTTTGGTCGGCCGAAAGCAACTCTGTCACCATCCCAAGTACATGCGCCAGCTCAGGTCTTAGGACACAGAACGTATGTTGTACTAGAGACTCACAGATGACCTATCGCTGCATCTCATAGTTGGGTCTGTCCAACTGATACCTTATCTTGACTCGGATCCTACTACGTTGAATCCGACCAGATCTTTCTGAGTCCATATTATCCGGCTAGCATCCAATGCTACATGGTCAGTGAGACCAGACCATCCACCGTGTCATATGCTAGTCTAACTGGTTGCGCGTCCACACAGCCCTTTCGACTAGGGATCATTTAGGACAGTCATCATACAATGCATAGTCTCACAAACAAGTCACGTACTTGTTAATACACATCATTGATAATGTCCAAGGACTATCTTTATTCATAAACACATAGGAAATATCATCATACATGATTGCCTCTAGGGCATATCTCCAGCAGTCTCCCACTTGCACTAGAGTCAATCAAATAGACATCAAATGCCCATAGCTCTAACGTGCCCCTCATGCTTGGGTTGTAGGAGCGACTTAGTCAACGGATCTACAACATTTTCATCCGTATGAATCTTGCATAAATTAGTATCCCCATTCTTTACGAGCTTTCGTATCAGGTGATACTTTCGGTCTATGTGCTTGGTCTTGTGGTGTTGTCTCGGCTCCTTGGCCTGTGCGATGGCACATGAATTGTCGCAGTACAGGTCCAACGGTTTTGCCCAGCCCGGGAACACACCAAGATCCTCTAGGAACTTCCGAATCCAAACACCTTCCTTTGCGGCTTCACAAGCCGCAATGTATTCGGCCTCTGTTGTGGAGTCGGCCACCGTATCTTGCTTGGAACTCGTCCAGCTCACTGCTCCTCCATTCATGACATACACGAATCCAGTTTGCGATCGACAATCATCCCTGTCGGTTTGGAAACTATCATCAGCGTAACCCTTTACGCAAAGCTCCTCCTCACCTCCATAAACTAGGAACATCTCTTTAGTCCTTTTCAGGTACTTCTGGATAGTTTTCACCGTTGCCCAGTGACTCTCACCTGGGTCAGCCTGGTATCTGCTTGTTAAGCTTATTGCATAGGCAACATCAGGCCGAGTACATAGGATGGCATACATGATGGATCCTATCGTCGAAGCATACGGAAGCCTACTCATCCGGTTTCGCTCATCAGAAGTTGTAGGACTCTGAGTCTTGCTTAGCCTTATACCATGTGAGATGGGCAAGAACCCTTTCTTGGCCTCACTCATGTTGAACCGCTTCAACACTTTGTCTATGTACGTGCTCTAGCTTAAGCCGAGCAACCTCTTCGATCTATCTCTATAGATCTTGATGCCTAAAATGTATACTGCTTCTCCAATGTCTTTCATTGAAAACTTGCCATTCAATGATTCCTTGACTGAGTTCAGCATCGAAACATCATTTCCGATTAGCAGCATGTCATCCACATACAGGATCAAAAATACTACCGAGCTCCCACTAGACTTCTTGTATAAACAATAGTCCTCTTCGTTCTTGATGAAACCAAGGTCAACGATGACTTCATCAAAATGAATGTTCCAACTCCGAGCTGCTTGCTTCAATCCATAGATGGATCTCTTGAGCTGGCATATTTTACTAGCATTATTTGTATAGACAAAACCTTCAGGCTGTATCATGTATACATCCTCCTATAAATTTCCATGAAGGAAAGCCGTTTTGACATCCATCTGCCATATCTCATAATCGAAATATGCAGCTATAGCTAGTATGATCCTCACCGACTTTAGCATCGCTACGGGCGAGTAGGTCTTGTCATAGTCAATTCCTTGAACTTGCCCATAACCTTGAGCGACAAGCCAAGCTTGTGGATTTGAACATTTCCATCCACATTGGTTTTCTTCTTAAAGACCCATTTGCAATCAACGGCAATTACGCCAGGTGGCGGATCAACCAAGTCCCAGACTTGATTATCATCCATGGACTTTAACTCGGATCTCATGGCCTCCAGCCATGCCTCGGAATCTGGGCTCACCATCACTTCCGCATATGTGGCCGGCTCGTCGCTTTCTAGAAACAACACATCACGCACTCTACGCAATCTTTTCAACATTCGTGGCTCCGGTGCCGATTCCACTACGGGTTCCCTGACCAACTCCGGTATGATCTCATCACTAGCCGAGTCGTCCCCGAGTGGCTCTCGAATTTCTTCGAGCCGCGCCGTTCTCCCACTAGCTTCCCGACTAAGAAACTCTTTCTCTAGGAAAACCCCGTTCCGAGCAACAAACACTTTGTTCTCTTCTCGGTTGTAGAAGCTGTATCCTAAGGTCTCCCTCGGATATCCATGAATATTCATTGATCTGACTTGGGTGTAAGCTTGTCCGACATGAGTATTTTGATAAATGCTTCACAACCCCAAATCTTTAGAAAAGACAAACTAGGACTCTTCCCAGTCCACATCTCATGTGGTGTCTTATCCACGGATTTTGATGGTACCCTGTTAAGTGTGAAAGCTGCAGTTTGTAGAGCGTATCCCCAGAATGACAAGGGTAAATCCGATTTGCTCATTATCGACCAGACCATGTTCAACAAGGTTTGATTTCTCCGTTCTGACATGCCGTTTCTCTACGGTGTACCCGGAGGCGTGAGCTGAGGTACTATACCTTAGCTTTTCAGAGGATCATCAAACTCCTGGCTCATGTACTCACCCCCACGATCCGATCGCAGAAGCTTTATCGTCTTGCCGAGCTGATTTTCAACCTCGTTCTGAAACTCTTTGAACTTTTCAAAAGTTTCCGACTTGCGCCTCATCAAATAGATATATCCATATCTACTCAAGTCGTCGGTAAAAGTGATGAAGTACTGATAGCCACCTCTGGCCGTTGTGCTCATTGGACCACACACATCACTGTGTATAAGCTCTAACAGCTCGGATGCCCTCTCGCAACTCTTTGCAAAAGGAGACTTAGTCATCTTGCCGAGCAAGCATGATTCGCATGTCTCGAATGACCCGAAGTCGGACGAAGTTAGGAGTCCATCATCATGGAGCTTCTTCATGCGTTTCAGACTAATATGTCCAAGCCGGCAATGCCAGGAGTATGTCATATTTATCTCATTAGGCTTATGCCTCTTGACATTCACGTTATAGACTGGTTCCGTTTCTAGATTCAAAATAAATAGCCCATCTACAATGGGCGCATAGCCGTGGAACATTCCATTCAAATAAAATGAACAACCATTGTCCTTTAAACTGAATTCATAACCCTGACTCATCAAGCATGAGGGAGAAATAATGTTCCGACTAAGTGCGGGAATGTAATAACAATTATTCAATTCCAAAATAAATCAAGAAGGAAGCTTGAGCTGCATCGTGTCGACCTCCAACGCAGCAACTCTTGCTTCGTTGCCGACCCTCATGTCAATCTCCCCTTGTGCCACACGCCTAGTTCTTATCATCCCCTGCATCGAGTTGCAAATATGAACAACCGATCCGGTATCAAATAACCACGAGCTACTAGGTATGTCAGCAAGGTAAATGTCTATAACATATGTAACAAGTGTACCTTTGCCTGAAGAAGCATTTCCGGCCTTCTTGCCAGGCTCAGCAAGCCACTTGCTACAGTTCCTCTTCCAGTGACCAGTTTCCTTGCAATGAAAGCAAATGGTCTTTGAGTCTGGTCCCGGCTTCGGCGCAGCTACGGAGACAACCTTCTCCGTGCCCTTTGCCTTGCCCTTTTTCTTGGACCAACTCTTCTTGAACTTAGCCAATTTTTGCACCATCAACACTTGATGCGCGCCTTTCTTAATATCTTGTTCTACCACCTTAAGCATCCCATGCAATTCAGTGAGCTTCTTATTCATGCCGTGCATATGATAGTTCGAGACAAACATCCCATAGCTAGGTGGAAGCGACCCCAGAATTGCATCCGTGGACAGCTCGTCCCCAAGTGGGAAGCCTAACCTTTCCAAAGCTTGCACGTACCCGATCATCTTGATCACATGCGGGCTCAGTGGATCACCCTCCTTCAGCTTACAATCCGTCAATGATTGCCAGACGTTGAACCTTTCGGTCCTAGCCTGCACCTGAAACATGCTCTTGAGACTCTCGATCATATCGAAACCGTCAACGTTTTCAAAATGCTGTTGCAAATCGGGCTCCATACAAGCCAGCATGAGGCAGCTGATGTCGTTTGATTCATCAACGAGTTTCTGATGGGCATTCTTGGTTGCAGCACTAGCATTCTCGGCAGGTTCTGCCGGCGTTCTGGATACCAGGGTACCCAGACTTGCCTGCCTGCGGCCCCATGCGTGGCCCACCTCAATGACCAAGTACGGCCCGTCGCGGCCTCACTCTACACAAGGCGCTCGCGAGACCCCGAGCTCGCGAGGGAGGCAGCGCCAAGACCCGTGGGGAGGTAGGCCTCCCCAGGCCCCCTCCTGAGCGGCGGAGATTCCTATGCAACACGCGACCTCAGGAGCTCAAGGGTGACGCCAGCCAGGCCAGGCGGGCGCCAGCACGCGAGAGGGGACAGTTTCCCCTTTGGTGCAAAGGAGGCAGGGACGCGCGCGAGTTCCCAAAGCGCCCCCCAAATATTTCCTCTTCGGTGCAACAAGACCAAGACCACAAGCCCCGCAGGACGGACGTCATCACCGAGCCCACCACTGCATCACCATCGACTACTTTGTAGGCGAAGACCACCTTTCATCAGGATAGTGTGTACCACCTGTCCCCCTTTAAATTTGGCCGTTGTGGGATCCCTTCCCACCATTGCGATAAGGGAAGAGGACCTGGGCCGCTATAAATAGAGGCTAGGTAGCCCGGTAGAGGGACACAGAAGAACCACCCCGCTAACACACCGGCAAGGCAACAAGCCTCTGTACTAGTTCATCCACAAATCTCCTCGTGAGGCAATCCACCAAAGGCAGGAGTAGGGTTTTATGCTTCGCAGCGGCCCGAACCTGGGTAAACTCTTGTGTGCCATCGTCTTCCTCGCCATCGAGCGGGGGTATTGCATTGTGATCTTGGAGGGGGCGAAGCTGTTGGGGAATCTTCGCACACGCCCTGGGTTCGAATTCCTTAGGGTTATTGCGGAGCCCGAAATCTGACATTTGGCACGCCAGGTAGGGGGCGTGTCGGAGTCTTCGGCAAGCTTCGCTTCTTCTCCACCCCGTCGCGCAGATGGCCAACGCCCGACAGGCTCCTTCCGGCCTCAGAGGGTCCGCCTCCGCCAACCACGCCGCTGCCACCCAAGACCCACACCACGGCAGCACGGTGCTGGGCGGTCGTTACCAGGCCACCAGCGTCGTGTCCACCACCGACACCGCTCGCGCCGGCCAGGCGCACGGCGGACGAGCGGCGCCCACGGGACCGGCGTCACGTCCCACATACGTGGGAGACCTCAATGCGCATGACTCGCTCCTGATGGCGAGTGAGATGCTTCGCCACCGCCCTACGCACGGGGGCTTCGATGCCTGGGCCGACCACATCGCCGAGCTAGTCACCGTCGCGAGGAGGGCCTGGGGCCACCACCTTCCCTCGCAACCACCGGTGCGTGGCGCCCGGGGCTCGCTCGCCGTACCCCTCGTCCCGCCTACGGACAGCGCGCCCGCCTCGCTCCCCGGGCCCGAGCAGGGCCCGCTGCACGCCGTGCTTCTCCTTCTCCGGATCCCGGCGACCGGCTTCGGACCGCCGCTCGGTCCCACTGAAAGCACATTTGCTCCCTTGGTGGTTTTGGTAATTAATAACAACATATAAGTCATTGAACTAATGTTTCCACTAAGTATATTTCAGGACAAGTTCAATGATAGGATTGGCAAAAGGATTGTGGAGATTGTGGAATTACCCCAAGATGCAAGGAAATGGATTGGCAAAGCTTCAAGCAAGAGGACTCTACATTTTACATTTGTCAGAAATCACTTTGAGTCCATAGGAAAGCCAATACTATTAAAAGGGGGTAAGGTACTGTTGGTGAACAAAATGCTCATACGTGCACAAGTGATAGTCACCAAAAACACCCACAAGCTCTTCCACAAAAGTCTGTCCAAAGTCAAATATCCAAAATCGGTGCAACCAACACTTTACACTCGGTGCCACCGATTCCCATACTCAGACAGACCCATGCCAAACCCTACCTTTTCGGTGCTACCGATTTTGCTTCGGTGCCTCCGAGTTTTGGTTGCCAACTCTCTGTTTAGCCATCTTCAGTCTTCGATACCACCGAGATTTGCCTTTTGGTCTCACCGAGTTTCTGGACCAACTCTCTGGTAAGCCTTGGTCAAGAATCGGTACCACCGAGATGTAATGATCGGCGTCACCGATTTCGCGCAATCTGACCATTGGTCACCTTATCGGTGCAACCGAGAGTTATATATCGGTCTCACCGAGATTCCAAAGTTGCCACGTTTTGGTCACTTCGGTACCACCGAGATTAACACATCGGTGTCACCGAGTTGGTCATTTTGTGTGTAACGGTTGGATTTTTGGGGATGCCTATATATACCCCTTCACCACCACCCACTCGAAAGAGAAGCACTCAAAACTATTCCATACTTGCCCCATCCAGTTTTCTGAGAGAGAGCCACCTACCCTTGTGTTGAGGTCAAGATCATCCACTCCAACCATATGGATCTTGATTTCTAGCCTCCCCAAGTTGCTTTCCACCAATCCCATCTCTTCCACCAAGCCAAATCTGTGAGAGAGTGATTGTGTGTTGAGGAGTTTATCATCTTGAAGCACAAGAGCAAGGAGTTCATCATCATTGCCGAGCCTATTACCTTTTGGACGGTGGTGCCTCCTAGATTGGTTAGGTGTCGCTTGGGAGCCTCCTAGTTTGTGTTGTGGAGTTGAACCAGAAGTTTGTAAGGGCAATGAGATTGCCTACTTCGTGAAAATCTACCCATAGTGAGGCTAGTCTGGACGGAAGCCGTTATGGAATAGTCAAGGTTGCTACTTTGTGGACCCTTATGGGTGGAGCCCTTCGTGGACTCTCGCGACCGTTACCCTCCGTGGGTTGAAGACTCCATAAACGTGGACGTACGATAGCACCACCTATCGGAACCGCGGGAAAAAATCATCGTGTCTACAATTTCGTTTGATCCTCCTACCCTTCCTTTACTACTCATGCTTGTTGTTACTTTCCGCTGCTATACTCTTAGACATGCATGTGTAGGGTGTACTTGACTTGCTATGAATGCTAAAATCTGTCAACACTAAAAATTGGGAAAAGGCTAGATTTTTATTTGGTCAAGTAGTCTAATCACCCCCCCTCTAGACATACTTTCGGTCCTACAAGTGGTATCAAAGATTTGGTCTCCATTGCATTGGTCTCACAACCTAGGAGAGTATGGCGTCTAGTGAGGGAAATTATCACCATAGAGGTCCGTACTTTGATGGCACTAATTTTGCTAGTTGGAAGCACAAAATGAAAATGCATATTCTTGGTCATAACCCCGCCGTATGGGCTATTGTTCGTGTTGGCTTGCAAGGTGAATTCTTTACTGATGGAAAGGAACCGGATCGTGAAGCGCCCGCGGATGAGTTGAAGATGTTACAATACAACGCTCAAGCATGTGACATTCTCTTCAACTGCTTATGCCCCGAAGAATTCAACAAAATCAGCCGTCTTGAGAATGCAAAAGAGATTTGGGATACTTTGGTTGATATGCACGAAGGAACCAAGTCCGTGAGAGAATCCAAGTTAGATGTTCTTCAAAGTCAGCTTGACAAGTTCAAGATGAAGGATGGTGAAGGAGTCGCAGAGATGTATTCTAGGCTAGCTCTCATCACCAATGAGATTGCCGGCTTAGGAAGTGAAGAAATGACCGACAAATTCATCATCAAGAAGATACTTAGAGCTTTGGATGAGAGATACGACACCGTGTGCACATTAATCCAAATGATGCCCAACTACAAAGATCTCAAGCCTACGGAAGTCATTGGAAGGATTGTTGCTCATGAGATGACACTCAAAGACAAAGAATAGCTTCACAACATGTCTAGCGGTGCTTACAAAGCCACAAGTAATGCTCCCACAACTTCAAGAGACAACCTTGTCACCAATGAAGAGATAAGCCTCATGGTCAAGAAATTCAACAAGTTCTACAAGAAGAGAGGCAAAGAATGAAGGTCCAACTCAAGATATGATGAGAAGCGTTCGTCAAGTCGTGACCGCAATTGCAACAATTGTGGGAAGCCCGGACACTACTCCAATGAGTGCACGGCTCCCTACAAACGAAGAGAAGAGTCACCTCGAAGACGAAGCTCAAGGAATGAATCACCTCAAAGAGAGAGAAGGAGTAGAGATGATCGTTATGAACGAAGACCCTCAAGGAGAAGTAGAGATTTGGATAAGAAGGACAAGTACACAAGAAGAAAACATCAAGCTCATGTTGGTGAATGGGTTTCCGTCTCCGACTCCGACAACAACTCCGAGAGAAGCTATCACCCTGACTCCGACTATAGTCAAGATGATGGTGTTGCCGGTATTGCTCTAGTGACTACCAACTCCTATGATCTATTTGATTCACCAAACGAAGGGAGTGGAAGTTGCTTCATGGCGAAAGGCCCCAAGGTATCACACCCCGAGTATCTTGATTTCAATAGTGATGAAGATGATTTGCTTTGTGATGATGATTTGCTCTTTGATAAAACTAGTGATGTTAGTCAAAATGAACTTGATAATTCTCATGCTAGTCAAGATAAGTCAATTGATGATGATAAGATGAAAATAGAACAACTAACTAAAGAACTAAACACTCTTAAGTTAGCTCATGAATCTACTCTAGAAGATCATAGAGAGCTTGTAAGAACTCATGAGAAGCTACGCTTCGAGAAGCTCAACTTGGAGCAAGAGCATGAGTTTCTTAAAGCTATCAATGACGATCTCCGAAAGAAGACTTCATCTTATCTAGCCAAACGACTACTCTTGTCTACATTCATGCCACAAGTTAAATCTAAGCAAACTAGTAACAAAGGCAAGAATGGTTCTTCATCTAGTAGCAACAATAAAAATGCTAAACCCAATGATGTTGCTTCTAGTAGTTCTGTTGATTCCACTAATGATGATTCTCTTAGCCAAGTTACACTTGAGCAAGAAAATGCTTTATTGAAAGGAATTATAGAGAAAGGTATCTACAAGAGTCTTGCCGGGTGTAAGCAATTTGAGGAAATTGTACGCAAGCACGGAGGATACCGAAAGAACCATGGTGTTGGCTACTTCAACGCAAATGGAGTTGAATGGGAAGAAGGTCAATACCCCAAGCCCAAGTTTGTTCCTCAAAAGGAGAAGTATGAAAATACTCTTCCCAAGGGAACAAACACTCAAGATGACCTTCCACCACAAGACCACAAGCTCAAGGGCAAGAACAAGCTTCAAGAGGACATTGACTCATATGAAGATGAATCCCTAGCTTTGGTGGAGTGGGTTCCCAAGGCTACTTCAATCTCAACTTCTACAAAGGCTACTTCAACACCAAGGATCTCCATCAACTTGATGTGGGTCCCCAAGAAGAAGAATTAGAGAGTTCTTGAGGGGTGACTCCGCTAATGAAATTCACTCACACTCATTATTGGCAAAAACTATTTGCAATCAACATCAACTCTATGCAATAGTTCAAGGAGTCACACATTCCCTCAAAGGTAAGCAAGGGACAAGGTAATCAACAAATCAATGGACATCATTACACATGCTTTGCACTCCATGTCCATAGATATCCTTGTATTTGTCTCTTGTGTGTTGGGACTAACCCATGTAGGTGAGAAGAGTAAGGAAACAACAAGGATGCTCCCAACTCTTGGTGATATTCATCAACCTTGAGCATCCACCACTACCTCACCAACATGAAGTCTTCATCGACAAAACCCAAGGTTAGTTTATCCCTCTTATGGGGGGATGTCACATCAAGGGGGAGCTTTACTCTAAGACTTGAGTTAAAGCATCTCTTAGCATGTGACAACATTAAATGCTTTATGTAAAAGTGGTAACCCCACTTGTGCTTAAACGATGAGTATGACCTACGATCAAGTATTCTTACTTGGCTCCTAAGTCAATATACTCATATATAGATGACTTCGTCATCGCCAAAGTGCTTGTTAGATGCTAGTATGTTTGTGCATGTTTGCCATGATTTCATTTGACATCTTATTGAGTGAGCATGTTGGTCTGCATTTATTTACCCATTCGAGGACATCCAATTGTTGCTATTTGGCTTTTGATTTTTCTTTTGCCAATTGGATGGACAAGAATGCCTATGACCACTCTCTAGCTATCTATGCTATCTCATCTCATATTCTATTCATGCGGAATCACAAAATTTGAACAAGTACTTTTCGATCCCTTTGTGTGTGGAGCACTCGGAGTTCCGTATCGAGAAGGACTGACCATTAAAACCTCCCAAGTGCATCTCGGTGGAACCAACCCACAATTCTCAGTCTCACCGAATGCCTTGGGTTGATCTGGTTTTCAATCTTGGTACTACTGATTCCATATTCTCGGTTACACCGAGTTTCCCTGTCAGCTGACAGTTGAGGAACTCGGTGACACCGAAAATTTAGAATCGGTGACACCGACAGCAAAGGTTATATATGCTGTGGACCCGACGCTTCGAAATTCAATCTTCAAATCGTCGCGCTCCAAAACCCTAAGCTGCCGCAAAGGACCCCCTGGTCGTCGCCCTTGTCTCCCCGTGCGTCTCCGCCGCTGGGATCCTCGCCGTCGACGGGCATCTTCGCCGCCGTAGCGGATCCGTTGCCAAACTAGGGTACGGATTCGATTCTTCTTGCGCTCCCCGTCCGATTCTTGTGCAATGAAGTTGATTTTATCTATAAGCCACTGTTTGCACATCTATCTATCCACAAGAAAACTCAATAGAATAGTGAATGATGAATTTTTTAGGTTTTGTCGTCCGCCTCATGTATCTCGGTAGAACTGATGCAGAATAATTGGTATATACGATTTGTTTTTTCTGGCACACTGAGAACACCTCGGTGGAACCGAGTGCCTATTTTCGGTGTAACCAAGAATGGTGCCAAGTTCCTGGAAAGCAGGGTGTTAGTCTCGGTGTGAACGAGAAATTTGTCTCGGCTGTACCGATATACCTTTGGCAGAATGCAAAATTTGAGAAATTCTTAGTTCAAACTTTCAAAAATAGCTGTATTTTGTGATGACTTATCTTCTTCTGCTCCTCTATACTCTATTCACAGGGTCAGTATGTCAAGTGCTGAGGACAGTGAGAACAACTTCCAAGAGCAGAACATTGTCATGAGTTCAGGCACTAGTCCTGAGTCCAGTTCCTCTTCAGATCCAGGCACCCCCAGTTCTCATGGGTTGCCCAAGGCTGCTACTAGGGCCAGGAAGAAGCTGAATTCAGATGAGGAGGATTCATATTTTGTGCCAGAGGAGATTCTTGCCAAGAATCAAGAGAAAGCTGCTAAGAAGTCTGCAAATGAAGCCACTTCTTCCAGGAGAGCTGTCAGGAAGGAGTATGCTAGCTCTGAGGATATGAGAGCACCTGAGAGTGCTAGGACAAGAATGGCTCTTCACCTTGAGTCACCCGCAAGGAAATCTATGACTAAGAAGGCAGGAGAAAAGAAGGCCAGAAAAAGGATTGTCTACGTCACTGGTAGGCAAACTTACATGTATGAGGACCCTGAGGAGGCTGCTGGTGCTGCTGCTGAGGAGGAGGAAGAACATGTTGAGAAGGCCCCTCCCAAGAAGAAAAAGAAGCTTATGGCTGATGCTATGCCAAAGACTGGCACATCCAAGAGAACCAAGTCTGCCCCCAAGAAGGCTGCTGCTGAAAAACCCAAGAGGTTATCCAGACAAATTTCAGCTTCTGAAAAGAACAAGGGAACTACCTCCAGAGTTGAGGATGAGGATGCTATGTCTGCTTTGATGAAGCTTAGACCACACCTTCCTGAACATAATGCCAGCCATCTACTTGCTGAAGATATGAAGAAGAGGAAGGATTCTGGTTTGAGGGCATGGAGAGCTGTTGATCCATATGCCCAAAGGAGAAAGATAGCTGTGGACTACAGATTCTACACCAAGGAGCAACAGGATTTCTATGAGACTGTGTTGCTTGACAAGAGTCCAGCCGTGAGTGACATGAGATACGTTGACTGGAAGTTCATAGAGGAGAATGAAGATTACTTTCCAAATGTTCAAGATAACTTTCACTGCATTGGTTTGGATGAGTTTGTTGGCAGAGAGTTTACAGCATGGAATGATGAGATGATCATGCAATTCTACTCCACTGCACATTTCTATGGAGATGGTAGGATTGTATGGATGACTGAAGGAGCTAGATATGAGTCCACTGTTGATGATTGGGCTGCAATCTTAGGAGTCCCAGAGGTACAGGATGGTGACTTGGATGTCTACTCTGAATCCAAGGAGAGCCACAATGCTATGGCTAACATGTACAATGAGATTCCTGCTGCTCATGTGAAGTCTCACAGGCTAGGTTCTATCTATTTCGTCCAGGCTGGCCTCCATACCATGAACACTATTTTGAGGCATACCTTGATGCCCAAGTCAGGAGATGAGAAGATGATCCGAGGCTACTCCATCAACATGCTAATCCATCACGACAGACACACTAGGATTAGATTTATGGATTTGATTGTAGAGACAGTAAAGAGGGTTGCTGCTGATCAGAAGCGCTCTTGCTGCTATGCACCCTATATCCAGATGCTCATCAACTCCAAGTTGGAGAAGCACATTTTTGCTCTGGACAGACTCCACTTGCCCCTACAGCCAGATTTAGAGGACAACATTGTGGTGATGGACCCAGAACATCCCACATCTGCTACAGCTCAAGCACAGGCAGAGGCAGAGGCAGCTAGAGCCACTAGTGCTCAAGTCCCTAGATCCAGGAACAAGCAAATGGATCTTTTGATCTCATCAGTTCAAGGCATGTAGAAGGACATTAAGGACATTTTGAACAATCAAACCTGTCTTGTCAGGATCTTCGAGAACAGGATCAAGACCTTGAATGATAAGGTAGGTGGGCTGACCAAGACAGTCAATGAGCTCAAGAAGGAAGTTGACTCTGTGCCTCTTCCTCAGTCTTCTTGTTCTGATGATGATGATTAGGATGACTCACCTCTCAGGCCAGGCACACACTTCACTACCCAGGCCAGATTAGCCACCGTGCCAGCTCCAGATTTGAGGCCCTCTTCATTAACACCTTCCACTGTCACCTCAGCTCCATCAGCTCCAGTTCCTCCAGTTGCCACTCCAACTCCATCCACAACATCTGCTGAGATCTTCGCTGACGCAGTTCTCTCGACTCCGTCATCAACAACCGGAGGAGATCAGCCCAAGAACGCTTAGATATATGCCTTTGAACTTTTTGGTAACTTGTTGCCAAAGGGGGAGAAGTGTATATAGATCTTTAGGCTTCGAGTGAGAGAGCGTTTTGATTTTTCTCGCTTTTCAAAACATTTGATCTTTTGGTTGCTTGTGTTAAACCTTTGTGTGTTTTGATCATATTCTTAATGTTTGCTACTACTATTTCGTATCATTATGCTACTTATGAGATGGTCTTTCACTTTTGCTTGATTGCGTTGTGCTATGATGTTCATTCTTATTATTCTCGCACACCACCAAGTTGTATGTGACATGGAAGAAGTGCCCCATGTACCTAATCGATTGTGCATTTGCATTCAAACGCAAATTTAAAATAATGCACAAATTTAGGGGGAGCTCTTGCTTATCACATACTTCTCAAAGCGACGATTACATTCATTGATTATATCTTTATCGAAGCTTTGATCTATATGTTGTCATCAATTACCAAAAAGGGGGAGATTGAAAGCACATTTGTTTCCTTGGTGGTTTTGGTAATTAATAACAACATATAAGTCATTGAACTAATGTTTCCACTAAGTATATTTTAGGAAAAGTTCAATTATAGGATTGGCAAAAGGATTGTGGAGATTGTGAAATTACCCCAAGATGCAAGGAAATGGATTGGCAAAGCTTCAAGCAAGAGGACTCTACATTTTACATTTGTGAGAAATCACTTTGAGTCCATAGGAAAGCCAATACTATTAAAAGGGGGTAAGGTACTGTTGGTGAACAAAATGCTCATACGTGCACAAGTGATAGTCACCAAAAACACCCACAAGCTCTTCCACAAAAGTCTGTCCAAAATCAAATATCCAATATCGGTGCAACCAACACTTTCCACTCGGTGCCACCGATTCCCATACTCAGACAGAACCATGCCAAACCCTACCTTTTCGGTGCAACCGATTCTGCTTCGGTGCCTCCGAGTTTAGGTTGCCAACTCTCTATTTAGCCATCTTCAGTCTTCGATACCACCGAGATTTGCCTTTCGGTCTCACCGAGTTTCTGGACCAACTCTCTGGTAAGCCTTGGTCAAGAATCGGTACCACCGAGATGTAATGATCGGCGTCACCGAGTTCGCGCAATCTGACCGTTGGTCACCTTATCGGTGCAACCGAGAGTTATATATCGGTCTCACCGAGATTCAAAAGTTGCCACCTTTTGGTCACTTCGGTACCACCGAGATTAACACATCGGTGTCACCGAGTTGGTCATTTTGTGTGTAATGGTTGGATTTTTGGGGATGCCTATATATACCCCTTCACCACCACCCACTCGAAAGAGAAGCACTCAGAACTATTCCTATTTGCCCCATCCAGTTTTCTGAGAGAGAGCCACCTACCCTTGTGTTGAGGTCAAGATCATCCACTCCAACCATATGGATCTTGATTTCTAGCCTCCCCAAGTTGCTTTCCACCAATCCCATCTCTTCCACCAAGCCAAATCTGTGAGAGAGTGATTGTGTGTTGAGGAGTCTATCATCTTGAAGCACAAGAGCAAGGAGTTCATCATCATTGCCGAGCCTATTACCTTTTGGAGGGTGGTGCCTCCTAGATTGGTTAGGTGTCGATTGGGAGCCTCCTACTTCGTGTTGTGGAGTTGAACCAAGAAGTTTGTAAGGGCAAGGAGATCGCCTACTTTGTGAAGATCTACCCATAGTGAGGCTAGTCCTTCGTGGACGGAAGCCGTTATGGAATAGTCAAGGTTGCTACTTTGTGGACCCTTATGGGTGGAGCCCTCCGTGGACTCTCGCGACCGTTACCCTCCGTGGGTTGAAGACTCCATAAACGTGGACGTACGATAGCAGCACCTATCGGAACCACGGGAAAGAATCATCGTGTCTACAATTGCGTTTGATCGTCCTACCCTTCCTTTACTACTCATGCTTGTTGTTACTTTCCGCTGCTATACTCTTAGACATGCATGTGTAGGGTGTACTTGACTTGCTATGAATGCTAAAATCTGTCAACACTAAAAATTGGGAAAAAGCTAGATTTTTATTTGGTCAAGTAGTCTAATCACCCCCCCTCTAGACATACTTTCGGTCCTACACCCACTGGTAGTGCCTACGAAGGGGGTGGTGGGGCATCCCGTGCGCACCCCGACGTGCGCACACATGCCCAAATGGATCATCGACAACCTGGCTCATCCCGGCGGGAGCGCGCCAACCGGCGCAGGGAGCGGGCGGCTCAGGCCTCCGGCCAGGCAGGTAACCGTAATGAAGGCGCGATGGAAAATCAGGAAGGCGACACGCGGCAAGACACGCGCGGCCCACCCCACGGCGGAGGCAAGGCTAGGCAACTTCGGG
Source organism: Elymus sibiricus (assembly GCA_039707655.1). Classification (NCBI taxonomy): domain Eukaryota; kingdom Viridiplantae; phylum Streptophyta; class Magnoliopsida; order Poales; family Poaceae; genus Elymus; species Elymus sibiricus. Next base: position 263,506,624 of record CM077675.1, on the reverse strand, counting down.
CGGAAGCCCGCCGCAGGAGGGTTTGTGGACCGCGCGCCCAGGATGGTGTCATCCCGCCGCCGGGGGAGCCTGCCATCGGTGTGCACGGAGACAACTCAGGAGGGGGCCAAAGCCTCTATACGGAGCCCTACGTTCCGAGCTACGTCGTACCTGCGGAGGGCGCGGAGGATCAGGCGCCCTCTACGGATGCCGGCACCCTCCCAGGATAAGGAGGTGCCCCGGGCGCACACCCCTAGCCGGGCATGGGGCTTCCACGGAGGGGGCACCAGGCCGGGTTCATGCGAGCGAGGAAAAGGGGGGAGTGTCCCGGGAAGTGCGGGGGCGCGACGCAGCCGCCGCCCCCACGAACAAGAAGCGCATAGCCGAACCCAGGGCCTCAGGGACGACCGTCTGGGGAATCGGCAGGGTACAAGCAATGCGGGCCACCCGCGGCAACGGGGCGCCGGAGCGGCCCTCGGGAGGCGGGGCCTCATGAGGCCCGCAAGCCGGGGTCCGGCTGGCGCCGCGACACTTCACGGGGCGGCTTCATCGACACAACACCTCTGCAGCTGCGCTGGGTGCATTGCGCTCATGTTTGGGCCGCGGGAGTGCAATCCCGCGGCTACGCGGGGAGCAATGCACAGAGGTTTGGGCTGTAGAGGCGCGCAACCACGCAGTAATGCATGGGATGGCTCTAAATTGAGTTGGGAGCACCTAGGCCGTGTGCCTGGGGGTTTGCCTGGCTATCTTCGGCCGTGCCACTCTCACCTAATAATGAGTGGGATGTATAAGCCCAGAGCCCCCCGAGGACGCGGAGGGGTTCCATCCCATGCCCAAGTGGAAGCCCCATGCTCCGCGCTGGCGGACAACACTGCCCTTCAATGGCTATGCCCATGCAACGTGGATGCCCTACGCTCCGCGCTGGGGGAAGACGAAGGGGAAGACTAGCCTAGGTGCCGGACGCGGTTGTTGCTTGCTTCTTTTTGTGTTCGTGTTGCCACTTTTTGAAATGAAGTTGAAGATTTAGCAAATCTATTTGAAAAGGGGCGGGAACTTTTCTCTCTTCGCGATTCCTCTTTCTGGTCTTGAAGTCTTTTTCCCTTTTTGGATTGACACCTTGCCAAGAACGGCTCGTGCTTTGGCCCCTCTGTCGGTGTCAAAACCGGCGGATCTCGGGTAGGGGGTCCCGAGCTGTGAGTCTAGGATCGATGGTAACAAGGGGACGAAGGAGACGATGTTTTACCCAGGTTCGGGCCCTCCTATGGAGGTAAAACCCTACGTCCTACTCGATTATATTGATGGTATGAAGGTTACAGAGTTGATCTACCTCGAGATCAGATAGCTAGAACCCTAGATGAGTTTCTCTGCCCTACAATCTAAAACCCTCTGGATTATATAGACGCCCGGGGACATTAGGGTTACACATAGTAGGTTGCCCACCGAAGGAAAAAATATGCCTAATCTACTATCTCAAACTTGACAGACATGCCACGGCTCCTGAGGTCTCCTCTATAGCGACAAGGCCTTCGATCAATCCCATCCTCACCGAGCAGCCCACGAGTCCGGCCCATGAGAAATACGCTGGCAGTCCGAGGACCCCTTAATCCTGGACTCCCTCAGTAGCCCCCGGACTAGCCTGCAATGCCGAGGTATATTATCCGAACAATCTTGCGCGTCGAAGTCTTCGGCTTGCGAGGCGAGTTCCTCTATCCCTTCTTGCTCGGCAACCATTCCGTCATCGGTAAATTCTCAAACGTTGAGAACTTGCGGGACCCATGGTAGTAACTTTCAGCGCTTCTCGATCCTTGTGCGCCACGAAGGAGGCACCACCCATTTAAACAAGTTGAATCGTGGTCTGGGCCACATCTTCCTCTTCTTCCCCCTGAGAAAAACTTCAAGCGAGAGAACACCACAAAAACATGGCGAGCGCTCCCAGCTCTTCCTCGCATCCTTACGGCTCTCGTCCCGGGGATTGGGCAAGTTGCTCTATATCTCTCCTTCGGCTGCGTGACCTCGAGACCCAAGGGTATCTTCCTTCCTCGGATCTGGCGGCTACCCACGCCGGTTTGACTTCTTTTGACAACAAAGCCTTCGCGGAGAACTTCCCTAATCCCAACAAGGGAGAGCGAGTATGCTTCGTGCCTTTCCTCTTGCGGGGCCTAGGGTTCCCCATTCATCCTTTCCTGAGGGGATTACTGGAGTTCTATGGGATCCAGCTCCATCATCTTACCCCCGGATCAATTCTACATATCTCGGACTTTGTTGCCCTTTGCGAAATGTTCCTGGGCTGCGAGGCACACTTTGGATTATGGAGGAGGTACCTCTGCCTCATCCCCCGCACTTGGGGTGAGACAATTCGGGAAGTCGGAGGAGCCGAAGTATGTTGTATAGCTGGGACGGGGTATCCAGTGGGGACACCGAAGAAGGAGTCCGAAGAGTGGTATTCGGAATGGTTCTATATTGAGGACGTCCTCCTATTCGATCCAGCTCAAAGGGGTTTGCCCGAAAATTCCGACGCCCCTTTGAGGAAAAGGTACAACTGATGACCGAAGAGTTCATCCCAAGAGGACGATGCCGAAGTACAACGCTTGGCTGCCCACGTAAGGATACTGGCTCATCACAAGCTGACCATGATTGACGTGATGGCAGCCGCCATCACCCGATGCTTTCAACCTCTTCAGCAAAGGATACATCCTTTGTGGCGTTACAACGGAACAAGTGACACCACTCGCCCCCGACGGCTGGGCCTTGCCAATCAAGCGGCATTGGCAGCCGCACTTGCCGACCTGTACAAAGGAGAAAAAGAGGACTTTGTTCGGCTACCGGTTAAGGAGGGCTACTCGAGTTACAACCCCATCGAATTGGTAAGCCTTTTGACTTTGCGACCTGAGTTTGGGTTTTTTATTTGCCCTTTTTGACCGAAGCTTTTAATCTGTGCAAACAGGAATGGAGGAGCTTTGTCGAGACAGTCAACTGTCCAGCCCCCCAACCAGAGAACTACTCTTGTGATGACGATCCAGGATTCCATGACGATCCGGAGCTGTCAATTGAGTACGAAGACGGGGTCTTTTATCAAGGCAGGCAAGAAGAAAAATTCTTCCCGTAAAAGGCAAGCATCCTCGGTCAACCCAACTATGCTGGCTTCCGCCCCCAAGCGTCGTCGGTCCATGCGACGAACGTCGGCTATGGCATCTATGCCCGGACTGGGCATTAACAGGGATCCTTCATGTGAGCCGGCCATGGGGCCGACTCCGACTGCCCGTTCGACCAAAAGGTACTTCGTTTGGCCGCTTAATCTATTGTCATTATGATCGATAGGATCTCACAGAAGATCTCATGTCGAAATACTCAGGAAACGAGTACAACCATCTTCTGCCGAGGACATTGCCGGGATGCCTGGCAACACTCGTGAATCAAGATCTTCTGCATGTGCTGAACCTGCTGCGGAGGCCCCTGTGGTCAATCCGGCCCCTGAAGATTCCGAGGATGCGGTATCAGTCACTGAATCCGAGGTAGAGAGTGCGATGAACCACCGGCGGCAACGAGAAGCCCTGCGCCACCCGGCGTTTTCCGAACAAGAGTTCAATGCTCTATGCTCGGCAGACGTGCACATCGGAACTGCCCGAGCTGGGCTTGGGGAAGCCGTGAAACTGATATCATCCAGCCTGAAGGTGAGTGATTGGTTTTAAGAATCCGGACACACATGTCAACCCAGTAGCCCCTGAGCCTTGAATTGGTCGGGACGACCGAGTTAAGGATCCGCATATTGTTTTATGGATGATGCAGGCCTCAAGGCAGCAGAACGAGCAATTGGCCAATGAATTGGAGGCGAGCCGAACACAGGTGGAAGCCGTGAAGGCCGAACTTGAACAAGTGAAGAATTTTACTCGGGAGGCGCATGGTGAGTATATCTATTCTGCTGATCTTAGTATATAATCCCATGCTGACGCGAGGGTACTTTTTAGCAGCTGAATGTATAGCGCAGTTGCAAAAAGATTTAGATGCAACCCGAGAATCTCAGAGGTACGCCGAGTCCCAGTATGAGGCCGACTGCCTTTCGTTCAATGAAACCTGGAGGAGAAGAAACGCCTCCAGGCGGAAAACAAGTAGCAGGCCAAAGAAATTGAGAGTTTAAAGACTCAATTGGCCCAGACCCAAGAACAGAACCAGAAATTACAGAGTGGAATATTCGGTAAGTGTGATTATAACATCGAAGGGTATCACTCCTACATGAAGTGTAATGGACATGCCTTGTCTCATGTATAGGTCTCCTACCCGGGCGGCCTGAAGAAGAGATCGGATCCTACCGGGGGAGCCTTCTGAAGGAACTGTCCGCCGTGCATGAGCGGGCTCGGAAGGCTATGAGTTGCATGATAAAAGCGCTATGGCCTATCGAGAAGCCTCCGGAGGGGATGACTGAACTAGCTGATCGGTTCAAGGGAGCCCGGAGTCGGTTCGAGCTATGGAAGACATTGGCCTGCCGGAAGGGAGCATGAGAGGCGTGGGCGATGAACAAGACCCGTTATATCGGCCTTAACCCCGAGCACCTGGCTCGGGCTGGGCCAGCAAGGCCTGATGGGCAAGAAGTGCCACTTCACCTGGTGTACGACCAAGTGATGCCTGCCGCTCGTCTCTCGCAGGAAGATTGCGCCCTGGATGCCTTAATAGACAATCTTGACCGGCAGCCCGATATGTGATTTTATGTAACTATGTCCTTTAAATCAAAAAATTGCTCCGTCTGTGTCACAGACTTTGTCTTAACCGGCCATTGTCTTCGACCTCCCGCGCTAAGGGATTGGGAGTGTTCCTTATAAAATATCCGTCGATAAGAGGGAATTCTTGCGAGGAACCAGGCAATCCGGCCATTTGGTACGAACAAACAAAAAATGCATAGGGAGATATGTTATATTACTGCTTAGCATAAGAAACCTCTTCTAAAGAAAATAGTACCTCTATCGGTACCTTCCTTTAGGCTGCTACGTAAATCATAGATAGTAAGGCCGTATACTGCTAGTATGCGACTAATGGCTTTTGTGAGAAAAAGAAGCCCGAGTAATGGTGAGAACAACCAGAATTTTATTCGTTGCTTCCGTCGTAGCCGACCAATTTTCTGCTGAAGATAGCTAGCTTTTGGCTTCACCCGTCTGAGGTACGCATCCGGATGACCCGGTCATAACAATCGCAGAGGTGCCCCCTTTACCCTCTAGCCGAAGAATCGGGAACATAGAGGGTAAACACAGAAACAAGGCAACCCAGCTTGGCAAAAATCTTAGTTCGAATTGATGCATATAATGGCTTAAAAATCGACAAGGGAAACATGCATACACAATAAATTTGAATAGATGATTAAAATATATAATCATCGGCTTCGGGAAGAAGCCCCCAGGTGTTTTATTCGGATTTAACATTTGAAGATGTATGCCGAAAATCTTATCACGAGCTCGGTTTAGCCGAACAAAGATTTGGGAAGAAAAAATCCGAACCTGCCAAAAATCAAGGTGGGAGGGAAGGGAAATGAAAAAGAAAAAAAAAAAGAAAAACGAGGGTAAAAAGTAAGATGACACCGGTCTAGCCGTAGAAGCGCCAAAGACGAGCTGCGTTCCATGGGTTCGGTTCGAGGCGGTTATCCGGCGGGTTTCGAAGACGGTAAGCCCCTCCTACGAGTACTTCGTCAATTATGAAGGGGCCCTCCCATTTGGGATTGAGTTTATGCTTCTGCTTCTCCGGGAGCCGTAAGACGAGTTCACCCACATTATATGCTTTTGCCCTGACCTCCCTGATCTGGTAACGCCGGGCCTGCTATTGGTAAAAAGTAGAGCGAGCCCGAGCTATGTCGCGCTCTCCTTCTAAGGCGTCCAAGTCGTCCTACCGATCTAAATCGGCCTCCTTTTCTTTGTACATCCGCACCCTTGGTGCGTCATGAATAATATCACAGGGAAGGATTGCTTCTGCCCCGTAGACCATGAAGAACGGTGTGTATCCCGTTGATCGATTCGGGGTGGTACGCAGGCCCCACAGAACGGATTCAAGCTCCTCTACCCAATGGCAGTCAGACTCATGAAGAGATCAGACCAGACGTGGTTTAATAACACTCATGATGAGGCCGTTGGCCCGTTCAACTTGTCCATTGGTTTGCGGGTGATACACCAATGCGTAATCGAGCTTGATGCCCATTTTTGCGCACCAGTCCTTTACGTCCTGGGCGGTGAAGTTGGATCCATTGTCCGTTATTATTCTGTGCGGGACGCCATAACGGTGTACCACGCCGGATATAAAGTCGATTACTGGTCCGGACTTGGCTGATTTGACAGGTTTTGCTTCGATCCATTTGGTGAACTTGTCAACCATGACCAGTAGATATTTATTCTTCTTGGTCCCCCCTTTAAGTGCTCCGACCATATCCAGCCCCCAGACCGCAAAAGGCCAGGTAATCAGAATAGTCCGAAGAGCTGTTGGGGGCATGTGACTTTGATTTGCAAAGAGTTGACAGCCCACGCAACGCTGGACAAGTGACTGGGCGTCTGCTCGAGCGGTGGGCCAGAAGAAACGGGCCCGAAAGGCCTTGCTTACTAAGGCTCTTGCCGCGGCGTGATGGCCGCCCATTCCTGCATGGATTTTGGCCAAGAGCTGCCTTCCCTCTTCCTCAGATATGCACCGCTGGAGTACTCCGGTTGTGCTTTTCTTGTATAATTCACCCTCGTGAACTTTATAAGCCTTGGATCGCCGAATTATTCGTCTTGCTTCTGTCTGATCGTCGGGGAGTTCTTGGCGAAGAAGGTAAGCGAGGAAGGGCTCGGTCCATGGTGCGATTATTGCAATGACCTCATGAGCCGAAGGCATTTCGTTCATTATGGAGCCGCCGATAATTAGGTCGTCTGGTTCATTTATAGGGGGAACGATCTCTTCCGCGCTGATGGTGCCGGCGCTCTTATTATCGTCCTGCCAAACCACCGATGGCTTGAAGATTCGTTCAAGAAAATTGATTTTCGGGACGGGGTCGCGTTTGGCCCCCATGCGGGCCAGTATGTCAGCGGCCTGGTTGTTGTCTCTAGCGACGTGATGGAATTCCAGCCCCTCGAACCGTGCGGATATTTTAAGGACGACGTTTCTATATGCCACCATCTTCGGGTTTTTGGCATCGAATTCGCTGTTGATTTGAGAGATGGCCAAGTTGGAGTCTCCCCGTACCTCCAGCCGTTGTATGCCCATTGAAGCTGCCATCTGAAGACCGTGCAAAAGTGCTTCGTATTCGGCTGCATTGTTGGAATTGGCATACATGATTTGCAACACGTATCGGACATTGTCGCCTGTGGGGGATGTGAGAATAACTCCAGCCCCCAGTCCGGCCAATGTTTTGGATCCGTCGAAGTACATCGTCCAATGGGAGTATGTACTATATTCCCTGGGGAGCTCGGCCTCTATCCATTCGGCGAGGAAATCTGCCAACACCTGAGATTTAATAGCTCGTCGTGGCTTATAGGCGATTTCGAAAGGAAGGAGTTCAATGGCCCATTTGGCTATGCGACCGGTGGTGTCCCTGTTATTGATTATATCGTTCAGGGGTACTTCGGATGCCACCGTGACCGAACACTCTTGAAAGTAGTGTCTTAGTTTCCGTGATGCCATAAATACTGTATAGGCTATCTTCTGGTAATGCGGGTATCTGGACTTGCATTTCATTAGCACTTCTGACACATAGTAGACCGGCTTCTATATCCGGAATTTGTGACCCTCCTCCTCTCGTTCGATGACGAGCACAGCGCTAACCACTTGGTTGGTGGCCGATATGTACAATAACATTGGTTCACCGGCGCCTGGTGCTGTGAGTATAGGGTTGCTTGCCAGCAGTGTTTTAATTTCCTCTAACGCAGCTGCTGCTTCATCGGTCCATTCGAAATTGTTGGTCCGTTTCAGCAACCTATAGAGCATTAAAGCCTTTTCGCCGAGATGGGAAATAAAGCGGCTTAACGCCGCCATGCAGCGCGCCAACTTTTGGACATGCTTTAGCTCTGTGGGAATTGCAAGTTCCGATAGGGCGCGGATCTTAGCCGGATTTTCTTCTATTCCTCTATGGGAAACAATGAATCCGAGCAGTTTACCAGCGGGAACTCCGAAGACACATTTCTCCGGATTGAGTCGTATATCGTACTCACGTAAGCTGGCAAAGGTTTGCCTTAGGTCGTCGATCAACTGGCTGACGTGTTTGGTTTTAATGACCACGTCGTCCACGTATGCCTCAACTATTTTACCAACCTGTTTTTCGAGACAAGTCTGGATCATGCGCTGGTATGTAGCCCCAGCATTTTTTAGCCCGAAAGGCATTGTGTTGAAGCAGAATGGCCCGTAGGGGGTGATGAATGCGGTTGCAGCTTGATCGGATTCCTTCATTTTGATCTGATGGTATCCGGAGTAAGCGTCGAGGAAGCACAGTGAGTCGTGTCTGGCTGTGGCATCAATAATCTGGTCTATGCATGGTAAGGGGAAGGGGTCCTTAGGGCAGGCCTTGTTAAGGTCTTTGAAGTCGACGCACACGCGCCAGGATTTGTCTTTCTTCGGTACGATCACCAGGTTTGCCAACCATTTGGGGTGCTTGATCTCCCGTATGAATCCGGCCTCTAGCAATTTGGCTAGTTCTTCACCCATAGCTTGTCGTTTAGGCTCGGAAAAATGGCATAGAGTCTGTTTGACGGGCTTGAAGCCTGGGATTATATTCAGACTATGTTCTGCCAGCCGCCGTGGGATTCCTGGCATATCGGAAGGATGCCACGCGAAGATGTCCCAGTTTTCTCATAAGAATGCTCGCAACGCCTCGTCCACCATGGGGTCTAGCTGAGCTCCAATGGACGCTGTCTTATTAGGGTCCGTTGGGTGTACCTGAAATTTAACAATTTCTTCTGCAGGTTTAAAGGACGTGGGTTTGGGCCTTTTGCTAAGGATCACATCATCCTTGTCCACTGTTGACCGGAGTGCGGTCAATTCCTCCGCAGCAAAGGTCTCAGCTAGTGCCTCGAGGGCGAGCACTGCTATTTTGTTCTTAGCTCGAAGGTCTATATTCGGATCACTGGCAATTGTGATTACCCCATTCGGTCCTGGCATCTTAAGCTTCATATACCCGTAATGGGGTATAGCCTGGAATTTTGTGAAGGCGTCACGCCCCAACAGGGCGTGGTAGCCACTGGGGAAGGGCACGATATGGAAGAGAAGTTCTTCAGATCGGTTGTTTTCGTGTGTGCCGAACACTACGTCCAGGGTGATACGTCCTGAACAACGCGCCTCTTTCCCAGGGATGATCCCCCGGAAGGTTGTGTTGCTGTGCTCGATGCGAGATCGGTCGAACTGCATTTTTTCTAGGGTGTCTTCGTAGATGAGGTTTAAACCACTGCCACCATCCATTAGCACCTTCTGTAGCCTGAAACCATTGACGATGGGGTTTAGGACCAGTGCGGCCGGTGTTTGACCGGGAAGGATGGTTGGTTGGTCAGTATCTCCGAAGGTGGTGGATATGTCTGCCCATGAACTTGTTGCCGCCACATGGTAGACCTGTTCGAGTTCTCTAAGAGCTCTTTTCCTCCTGTTCCTATAGGGGAATGTTTCGTAGATCATCAGGACTTCAACATTGTGTTCTGGCGGCATTGTGGAGCACCTGTTCGGCGGTAGTGCCTCGAGGATGGCCTCTCCGCTTTTTGCGACCTGCCTGACGACCTAGCAAGCTCTGAGGCTGTGAGTCGGGCTTGTGTTGAGCAATACAGAATGTATAGGGCATGGCTTGTCCAATAGTCCGTCAAGGACAGTTTTGGCCCCCGTGGGGGGTCTATTTCTCTTTTCGGCCGGTTCGTGTTCGGCTAGCCGCTTCGGAGGTATCCGCTTTTTCCGATCTCCTCTAGGGTGTTCGGTAAAGTCTGGTTCCGAAAGTAGCCGTTCGGCTTGCCAGGTGCTCTCCATGGCGCAGTATTTTTGTACCAGGTCCGATAGCTCAGTGAAGCCGCGAATGTGTCGACGGGATAGGGCATTGAGGATCCATTCATCATGACAATTGCGACTGAAGGTTCCCATTATCTCCTAGTCACTAGAGCCTGGTACTCTGTCTCTAATGAGGAGGAGTCTAGCCCAAAAATGATGAACCGACTCCCCTGGTAATTGTTTGACATCCCATAAGTCCGAAGACTTGGACTCTCCTGCGATGCTTGAGTGCTCGACTTGGGTGGTTGGTGGGAATTTTTTTGGTTCCGCGCCACGATGTGAGTCCGAAATCACGGGGTTCAAGTTGCGTGCTAGATCGGGGACCGATCCCGAACTATTTCCGGAATGAACTCCAGAACCTGGGTTACAGACAAGGTCCTGATGATCGGAAATTGGGATATAAACTGTCCTTCATTCCGGTTGTTGAGGGGACGAACCTCCAGCCGGACACTCAACGGTGGCGACTAGGTGAGTGATCGAGGGGGTGCGAATCTCCCTATCGTCGGGTTTAAGCCCGATCCGGTCATAGACCGGTGTCTGGTCATCGGTCATGCCCATGGTTTGAATCCAATCGAATAGCTCGTTTAAGGATGAGGCGTCGGTGGGGCGCGTGTCGCCGAAGCGCGCGGGGTCAATCCGCAGCGTCGTGGTTCCGGAGTCGCTCGACAGCGAATCCAGGTTATGTTCGGCCACGGCGGGTCCGGGCACAACAACTGGGTTGGGCGTTCTAGACAGCCCGGGGGTAAAGGCTGCCTCAGAGGTGGGGCCCGACGCTCCCGGCATCGAGGCGTCGGGATCTACGGGCTCCTCCATGAGATCTGAGGGTTCCATCCAAACAAGCTCTCCCCGTGAATCGGCGACGAACTCTAAGGTTCCGAATCTGATTTCTTGATCGGGGAAGAAACTTCCGATCTGGCCAAGATGGTCAGTCGGGTCGGCGCGCGACAAGACGTCACCACCCGTGAAGATCTGACCAGGGATGGGGACATCCTGGCTACAGATCTCGTTGCTCATGACAAGGTGAGCCATCGATTCTTTTGGTGATTACAGTGGAACTCTCAATGAAAGCACCAATGTCGGTGTCAAAACCGGCGGATCTCGGGTAGGGGGTCCCGAGCTGTGAGTCTAGGATCGATGGTAACAAGGGGACGAAGGAGACGATGTTTTGCCCAGGTTCGGGCCCTCCTATGAAGGTAAAACCCTACGTCCTGCTCGATTATATTGATGGTATGAAGGTTACAGAGTTGATCTACCTCGAGATCAGATAGCTAGAACCCTAGATGAGTTTCTCTGCCCTACAATCTAAAACCCTCTGGCTTATATAGACGCCCGGGGTCATTAGGGTTACACATAGTCGGTTGCTCACCGAAGGAAAAAATATGCCTAATCTACTATCTCAAACTTGACAGACACGCCACGGCTCCTGAGGTCTCCTCTATAGCGACGAGGCCTTCGATCAATCCCATCCTCACCGAGCGGCCCATGAGTCCGGACCATGAGAAATAGGACGGCAGTTCGAGGACCCCTTAATCCCGGACTCCCTCACCCTCCTCGTGGCCCCTCGGAGCAGGCCGGCAAGGGCCTGTCGCCTCGGGGGCACTCATCACCTAAACGGTCAACCCCCGCTCGGGGGCTCCGGCCGCGGCCCGACATGACATCACGGAACCCCGGGAGGCTCAAGCGCCTCCCGGGGCGGTAGCCCGCGGAAAGGTAAGGAAGTCGCTTGAGCGTCACGGGGGACTCCTGAGCAACGCGCCTTAGGAGCCTCACCGATCGCGTAGCTCCGCGCCCCTTGGTCTCGTCCTGGTGATCCGGACGCTCCAATTGTGGCCGAGGCCTCGCCTCCTTTGGTCTCGTCCGGTGATTCGGACGCCCCAACGGCGGTCAAGGTCTGCTCGAGATCGAGCCCTGCCGACGCAGAGCGCCACTTGAGCGTTAAAGGGGGGGGGGTTCCCAGGCAATGCGTCCCCGGAACATTACCGATCGTGTAGCTCCGTGCCCCTTGGTCCCATCTTGGTGATCCGGACGCTCCAATTGTGGCCGAGGCCTCGCCCCCCTGGACTCGTCCTGGTGATCCGGACGTCCCAGTGGTGGTCGAGGTCTGCTCAGGATTGGGCCCCGTCGACGCAGAGTGCAGAAAGGGCTCCCGGGCCACCCCGTAGGCAAGGAAGAAGCTCTCCCAGGTAGGATCCTCGACCTCCATGGACGCTCCGCCTACGCTTCGCCATGCTCGAGCCTGCCACGACCCAATGAGCTAAGTACACCCGCCTAACGAGGGCAGAACCTTCTAATCAGTTAATGGCCCCAATGCCGGGCAGGAGGCATGAGCGCTAACGTGAAAATGCAGGCACTATGGTCCGCTACGTAACCCCATCAGGATTCTTGAGGTTCCAGGAGCAAGGGAGATCAGCGCGAGGGAGGGGGTCCGGCCACACTAGGCGGCGGGGCTGAGGGTCTGTCCTGGGGGGCGGCGTGCTCCCCCTTAGGAGGGTCCGCCCCGCGAGGGTCCGACCGGATGCTGTCACCGGTCTTGGTACAATACCCTCGCGGACTTCCTAGGGGACGCCGCGACGCATCGGCGATGACGCAAGGCCCCGCGGGAGAAGCGGGGGCGCGCCACACAAAACAAACGATCAACAGCTCAAAAAGGAGAAGGAATACGAAGGTAAAAACGCAAAAGTTAACGCCCCCAGGGGCCAGGTGTTGCTTGACATGACGGGAGCTGGGAAGAGAAAACAGGGGAGGACTAGGCAGAGGAGCCGCTGTCGCCCCCTGGGCCGTTGCCCGCCACGGCGCCGGAGTCGTCGCCCTCGTCGGCAAGGGGCTCCTGGACGAACCGCTCCACCAAGGACTCCACGTGCGGGCGCGTCTCGTCCTTGAGGGGCCTCTGGAGTTCCTCGAGCACCGGCTCCATGACGCGGAGAAGGTCGAGCTCGGGGACGAAGCGACGAGGGTTGGAGAAGACACGTGTGAGCGCGAGGTCTAGAAGGTCGCGCGCACTGGACAGGTTGTCCTCGTCAACCCGTGAGACGCCGGTCTCCAGCGCCTCCACCACCTTGTTGAAGAAGTTGAGGTAGCCCTCATCGCCGTGAGTGCACGGCAGCACAGGGGCCTCACCAACGAACCGGCTCACCGCGCCAACTGCGCGGCAGGTGACATCCCGGTACTGCTTGGCGCGCTGTGCCTCCAACAACTTCGTGTGGGCCGCCTTGTCCTGGGCGGCCTGCACCGCATCGATGGCCCCCTGGACCTGGGTCTGGAGCGACGCCAGCTCCACCCGAGCCTCCGCCTCGCCCCTGAGGGCGGCTTGGAGGGCGGCCTTGGCGTCCGCGAGCTGGACCCTCAGCGCATCAGTCTCCGCCTGGAGTTCCTCGAGCCTGCGCCTCTTAGGCGTGGGCGCCCTGGGAGGAGGGACCGATCAAGACCGGCGCGGCAGTCGCGATTATAAGAGAAGGAAGCGGGAGACAAGGAACTTACTCATCGAGGATGGCCCAGCGCCGGCGGACTTGGGTTGGCCTTGAGGGCCCCCCACCGCTGCCTCCGGGGGCCGCCGGTGAAGCCGGGGGCTCTGGACGCTTCCCAGCACCTGTCGCGCTTCCACTGGACGCCATGGGAGAGAAAAGGAAAGGAGGAAGATGAGGAAGATAACTTGGAAGGAAAAGGAGCGAGAGGGCGCGACAAGATGGCAAGGCCCTCCGAGCGTAGCGGGTTTATAGGCGCAACCGCTGCACCCAGGGCGACGTGGGGAGTGGATTCGCCAGGCGCCTCGAGCGGTGTGTGCTAGACTCGACTGGCGTCCTCTCCTGCCTCACGTCGCTTCCCCTTCCCCTTTCGGGTCACATCCGCATGGCCCGAGGCGGGAGAGGGCGCAAGGGGTCAACAGCATTCAAGGAAGGATAATGATGGCCAAGGAGGCACGCAGGCCAAGCGTCAGCTTGACCCAGGGCGGTTCTTGACGTCTCCGGGGAGTCGAGACGCCCACGTCTCGCGGTGCGCCACGCGTCCTGTTGGACCCGCATGCGATTGGGGCCCACGGCGCTCCGGCCTGTCCACCGTGGCTTCACCCCGAAGCTAGCTCGAGCGCGCCTCGGGCCCGGGGGCTACTGTCGGCGTTCTGGATACCAGGGTACCCAGACTTGCCTGCCTGCGGCGCCAGGTGTGGCCCACCTCAACGACCAAGTATGGCCCGGCGTGGCCTCACTCTACACAAGGCCCTCGTGAAACCCCGAGCTCGCGAGGGAGGCAGCGCCAAGACCCGCGGGGAGGTAGGACTCCCCAGGCCCCCTCCTGAGTGGCGGAGACTCCTATGCAACACGCGACCTCAGGAGGTCAAGGGTGACGCCAGCCAGGCCAGGCGGGCGCCAGCACGCCAGAGGGGACAGTTTCCCCTTTGGTGCAAAGGAGGCAGGGACGCGCGCGAGTTCCCAAAGCGCCCCCCAAAGGTTTCCTCTTCGGTGCAACAAGACCAAGACCCCAAGCCCCGCAGGACGGACGTCATCACCGAGCCCACCACTGCATCACCATCGACTACTTTGCAGGCAAAGACCACCTTTCGTCAGGATAGGGTGTACCACCTGTCCCCCTATAAATTTGGCCGTTGTGGGATCCCTTCCCGCCATTGCGATAAGGGAAGAGGACCCGGGCCACTATAAATAGAGGCTAGGTAGCCCGGTAGAGGGACACAGAACAACCACCCGCTAACACACCGGCAAGGCAACACGCCTGTGGACTAGTTCATCCACAAACCTCCTCGTGAGGCAATCCACCAAAGGCAGGAGTAGGGTTTTACGCTTCGCAGTGGCCCGAACCTGGGTAAACTCTTGTGTGCCATCGTCTTCCTCACCATCGAGCGGGGGTATTGCATTGTGAGCTTGGAGGGGGCAAAGCTGTTGGGGAATCTTCGCACACGCCCCTGGGTTCGAATTCCTTAGGGTTTTGCGGAGTCCGAAATCCGACAAGTTCCTCTGGAAGTGGATCCTCTAGAACATGTTCCTTTTTATCGTGCTTGAGAACAATTCTCAGATTTCTATACGAGGTGGTAAAGGTTGTTCCATTCAGTTTATCCTTTTCCAAAATTGATTTCAATGCAAAGTTGGGTTGAGCAGGTGGTGCCATTGATCTACAACAGAAAATATGCAATCACTAAGCAATGTGTTTATGTAGAGTAATTCAAGCCTTAAACAGAACTACTCCCACTGAAGTCAGCATCCCTCCAGAAACTCTCAGTGATTCAGGACCCGTCTAGCGCGAGCGACTAGTGAGCTTTAGCATCACCGCTAGCCAACTTGCCTATTCGGTAAGCAACTCCTTGCTAATCGTATCTCTATACGACTCCTGTCGGTTCAATAGGTATCTTATACCCCGGCTCCCTTCTTTGCCACAAGGCCCAAAACCTTTTTGATAGCCTTGTCAAGTTAACCTGATGCAGTGCATGTTCATGTCCGACACGAACCCTCGAGTTCAAGGACACCTAGTAGCACCTCAATTTTATGAGCCCACCACTAGACGTACTTGACGTGCGAAAGTGCAACATCCGGAATGGCAATGTGCTTGATATTAACGAGGGATCTTTCTACCATTATAACATGCATATAAAACAAGAAGCAATATCAATCACATATAAAAAAATAATATGTGAAATAGTATGGCTCCTTCATGGATGTCCTTCTAGGCCGGTTCCAACTCCGATGACCAGGGCAGAACTCCATCTTGTTCGTCACGCCGGGACGCCAAAGCCTCGAAATTGATCTCTGTCCTCCAACTACTACATCTAGTAATGAATTTACAGAGAATCACAAGTCGACGCACAGGTCGTTATACAATATAATGACAACACTTTGGCTCCTGCCGGCTGACAATCATGGCACGCAAGTCATGTTAAGTTACACACGTGCATCACATACACATGAGCCATACTATTCACATCAAACCTGCAAAACAAAGTTGTGCATAGAATCGCATTCTACCGGTTTTTGTGATCATGTACGAAATACAAGTCGCTACGCACACGGCGTTCCCGCCGCCTCCACATATGAAATATGCATCCGATCTGAATCCAAATCCTATAGCAGAGGCTCTGATACCACTGTTGGGTTCTACCGTAGGTGCATCACATGCCAATTAAAAACTCCTACGCGCAGAACATCCAAGAACAAGCTACGGAGATGGATCACAGCTCGTTACCACTAGAAGCGCAGTGCCATGGAATGGAAGTAGAGTTGGGGCAGCGCGTTCGCGTGGTCCGTCTCTTCCTTGTCCGATCTCCCTCGAACAGCCGATCCGATCTCCCTCGCGCAGCCGGTCGCCGAATCTAATGTACAGGTTCGCCGGAGCGGCGCAAGTGCACCGCGTATAATGGTATCCGTGCGTGCAGGAGGAACACCGTGTGGCGGACTGCTAGGTCCGATCACACAGTTCGGCAGCGAGTGGAGGAGGCTAGTTGCAACACATGCAAAACCCAAATGGCGGCGCCGAAGCAATCAATCAGATGGGTGTGCCGCACCTCCACTATATATAGTCATCCGTCGTGGGCTCAACTCTTGGGCCTCGCATGGATCCTAGAGCCCGCATGTTCCTTCCCTTAAGCGCGTGACCCCTTAGGTTCTCGTTCACTTGGTCGCGAGTCAGATTACATCCGGCTCGACCAGTCGGTAGTGGCCTCTAGCAAAGCGTGCCGACTCCAAGTGTCTGATGAAGCTGGTTAGGCGAACCTGTACTTCACACTTCCGTTCCCATTGCCACATGATATATGTTGTCGTGCTCAAGGCGACATGGTCATCCTTGTTGCTGCACGACCTCTTTCTCATTCCGGTGAATCCGACCAACACTTGGGATTATCTCATAATCCTCATCGCATGGCCATGCATATCCAGATCGGATCACCCGAGGGGCCTAGAGTATATCTCTCCTTATCGGAGGGGCAAATCCCATCTTGCTCGACCACGTCTCGCAGCATGGGTCTGGACAAGCCCGAAACCTACCTTTGTAACTACCCTGTCACGGAGTAGCGTTTGGTCGGCCCAAAGAAAGTGTGTCACCATCCCGAGTACATGCGCCAGCTCAGGTCTTAGGACACAGAACGTATGTTGTACTAGAGACTCACAGATGACCTTTCGCTGCATCTCATAGTTGGGTTTGTCCAACTCAGACCTTATCTTGACTCGGATCGGACTACGTCGAATCCGACCAGATCTTTCTGAGTCCATATTATTCGGCTAGCATCCAGTGCTACATGGTCAGTGAGACCAGACCATCCACCATGTCATATGCTAGTCTAACTAGCTGCGCGCCCACACAACCCTTTCGACTAGGGACCATTTAGGACAATCATCATACAATGCATAGTCTCACAAACAAGTCACATACTTGTTAATACGCATCATTGATAATGTTCAAGGACTATCTTTATTAATAAACACATAGGAAATATCATCATACATGATTGCCTCTAGGGCATATCTCCAACACTTCCCGGCTTCGGGGACTACTGTCGGGGGGATGACCCCGGGTAGGCTCAGATGCACCAAATCCCCCTTTTTAAAACAAATGGGCGACCAATGCCCCTCTTCCCAGTTGGCAGGATGGCCACCTCGGCGAGGCCGGCTGGTCGCAGGTCGGCTTGGTGCAGGCCGACTAGGAGGTAGCCGGCAGTTCAGCGTCCGTCATGTCTGTCCTTATGACAAGAGCCCTCCACGCCGGTACAACATGGCGACAGTGCAGCTGGCACCGCTGACCTGGGTTGGCGTGGCTATAGTGGACCCGGCCGCACCGTGACCACGGCGGATGGCGACCGGGCGATGCGGCACCGTGGCGGCATAGTGCCACCTACTCCATGACACCTGCGATGGATGGCTAATGTGGCGGTGAGCCGGCGGGCCCCTCCAGCGATGGGACGCAGGACACACACACACACACACTCACACCCATAGGAGAGGTAGATAGGCGGCCTAGCCCCTTCTTCGTCCTCCATCAAGCAGCTCTAGGAGTGCCATTGTAGGCCTTGTGATCCTCATAGACAGTTCAATAGGATTAGAGGTGTTACCTCCCATGGAGGGCCCCGAACCTGGGTACATCGCGTGTCACGTGCCGCTTGTCCCCAACCTCGCCTCCGAAACCCACCGGGGTCCTTCGGCCCCAACCACTCTCGATTAGCCAACCCATGGCATCTGCCATGACAACACCACGACAATAGTTGTACTGGTTGTGTTTTGAGAGAACGAACTATTGTGCAAGCTGAAGAACTATTGAATAATATTTTGAAGAATGTTAATGATTGGACACTTCCTGAGCCAATTACAAAAAAGAGAGGTATTCTATTCGTCAGTCAAGAAGATATGCAAGAAGCCAAAAATTTATGAAAGAAAATGGTATTAAAATTGAATATGTCAAGAATTTACCACCTATTGAAGAAATACATGAACTTGATATCCCCACACAGGTAGTAGAGGTAAATTCACTGCGTAGATTTGGTGAAGGTGATATACCTTACAATAAGACTGCTAGTTAATGCATGGATGAATTTCATAATTACATTGTTAAGTAAGAACTTTTCAATATGTATGTCAAGGATCAGTTAAAACGAATGCCATTATGATTGATCGATTGAGTGACTTGATTTTTAGAATTGCTAACGATGTTAGAGGTTTAGGTACACATTCATCCATGGTTCATACTCAGGTAGAACAAGTTGCTAAATCACAAAATGATTTGCTTACTGAAATGAATAATAAATTGAATGATCATGTTGTTAGAGTTATGACTAGAAGGGGTAGAATGACACAAGAACCCCTATATCCTAAAGGAAATCCTAAAAGGATTGAGCAGGATTCTCAGAACATTAATAATGATACACCTAGTCCATCTAAGAAGAAAAAGAAAAAGAAAAATGATAGGACTTTGCATGATTCTAGTGAACCTGTGATAGAAAAACCTTCTGAGAATCACAACGATGTCTGTATTTCTGATGCCGAGACACAATTTGGTAGTGAACCTAGTGATAATGAAAATGATGATATTGATGTTGATGCTCAACAAGATAATGATAAAGAACTTGATCATGAGGTCGAAATAGAACCTGGAGCTGATCTTGATAACCCGCCTCCTAAGAATAAATGTTATGATAAGAGAGATTTCGTTGCTAGAAAACGTGGTAAAGAAAAAGAGCCATGGGTTCAAAAGCCCATGCCACTCCCTCATGAGCCTTATAAAAAGAAGGAAGAGGAGGATTTTGAGCGCTTTGATGAAATGCTTAGGCCAGTCTTCTTGCGAACACGTTTGACAGATATTCTGAAGATGGCTCCTTATGCAAAATATACGAAAGATATTGTTACTAATAAAATATAGATACCTGAAACTGAGATTTCCACCATGCATGCAGTGTAGTCTTTTGAGGGTGGAGTGCCTAAGAAATTGGGAGACCCCGGGATACCTACTATACCTTGCTCCATTAAACAAAGTTAAGTCAAACGTGCTTTATGTGATTTAGGAGCCGGTGTTAGTGTTATGTCTTTCTCTCTATATAAAAGACTTGATTTGAATAAGCTCACACCTACTAATATATCTTTGCAAATGGCCAATAAATCCACTGCCGTACCTATTGGAATTTGTGAGGATGTCCCCGTTGTTGTTGTTGCAAATGTTACTATCTTAACGGACTTTGATATTCTTGATATGCCTAAGGATGACAACACGTCGATTACCCTTGGTATACCCTTTTTGAATACTGCAGGGGATGTTATTGTTTGCAACAAAAGCAAGGCTACTTTTCATGTTAATGAAACTTAGCCCATGGTATACTTTCCGAAGAAACGAATTGTGGTGAATAATATCAATTCTATTGAGCAAATAGCAACAATCACTATTGGAGAGTTCAAATTTGTTCTCCCTACTGTCAAGAAAAGATATGATATTATTATTTGTTGGGGAGATGCATATCCTCATTGAGGTAATATAGTGTCATAGGGAAACAATACGGTCTCATGTCAATCGAAAACGGTTCATTAATAAGACTTGATCAACCTTATTAATGGATTCTTTTGGAGAAGCATGTGGTCGATAAATTTAGTAAGCACACCTTTCTATAACTTTAGTTTGCTCTCTATTATTTATAGTTTTATAAAGTAAAATGCCATGATTATCCTTTCTTGTGAATAAACCGTGTAATGAAAAATGACTCAAAAATAAAAGTTCTCCGAATGTCATAAAATTTCAACATGATTTTTTCTGGAATATTTAAGAATCTATGGGGCTGAACACATCCCAGGGCGTGCACCTGTTGCTCACAAGGCCACAGTGTGCGCCCACCCCCTAGGCGCGCCAAGATGCCTTGTGGGTCCCACAAGACCCCACTCACTTAGTACTTCAGCCCACATCATCTCGTATCTCTAGAAAAAATTCTTGCTTGCTCTCTCTCTCTCTCGTGTTCTTGCTCCCAAACCTGGGATTTTCGATCTCTTTGCTGAAAGCTCCATTTCCGAAACTGTTTTGAGAGATTGCTCCTTGGTATGTGACTCCTTCATTGCTCCAAATAGTTTTCGTTTTAGTGGATTATATTTTGCATGTTTTGCTTCTCTTGGTTCTACTGAAAATGAGGTTGCATGTTGAATTTTTTGAGTTTCAAGTAGTTTGAATGCTTGATAGAGCCTCTAGACATCCATAAGAGTAGTTGTTATCAATCTTATAAAGTTTTGTTGACATATTTTTGTGATCCAAAAATTTCAAAAAAAAATTCTAAGGAAAATGAACATCTTTATGAGGAGTTCGTCAAGGAGAAGGTCGTCTGGTGAATCATCAAGTAAGAGCTTGGTGCGACAAACATACATTGAACCAAGGGCAAGTTCGGCGTGGATTGCCGAAGCTAAATCATGTCGGTGGTCGCGTAAAGAGTTTATGACAGGTGCCAGTATTAAGGAAGAATTTGATCAATATATTCAAAACACTAAGCTCACCGCCTTCCTCGCAGATAAGTGTACTCAACATTATATTCTCACCCATTCGTTCACTCAAAAGTTGAGTACCATTCCCGTACTTCTAGAGTTCTGTTTCATCTTTATGATAGATCATTTGGTATGTCTCTATAAGAATTCTGTGATGCATGCAAAAGTCCATATTGGGGTTCACTTAACGAACCACGAAAATCTGATTATGATATGTTCCTTACTAGTATTTGCAACGGTGAGGATAGAGGAGTTACGCAAGCTAGAATAAAAAGTATTCAATTCCCCTCTGTTCGCTACTTTGCACGTTTAATGGGAAATGTATTGTTGGTAAACAAGACTGCAGTGTGCTGTATGCGCCTACCTTGAGCATTATTCACAAAGCCTCGACAGGCGCTAAACTGCATAACCTTGGGATAATTATTGCACATCCTCTGCACCACAATGTGGGCGATGGAGATTTATATGGAGGAATTTATGCCTCCCGTTTAGCCACAAAGCTAGGGGTCTCGCCTCGACCATACGATCCCATATTACCTGATAAATACTTAGACTATGAGGCACCATTATTTTAATAAAGACGGAACCCAGAGATATGAATATAATTTCATATTTGATGAATACAATGTTCTCTTTTTTATTTTGCATGCGCCTATTATTTTTGACTTTCAGAGCAAAGATAGAAATTTCATCTATGAGAGCGAAGCGCATGAGTAGAACGCAGTGGTAGAGGTCCTAGTTGGGATGAGGAGGCGGCATGGAACGCCTCCACGAGCTATCACTTCGACTATTGTCCACACCAACCATGGTGATTACTGAGCTAGGCCAAGTCCTTAGCTTAGGAGAGTACGTATTTCTCACTGATATTACCTTCATGTCCACACATTTCATTCCAATTGTCGTGTTCCTCCATTTTCATTGTATATCCATGTTAGTTTATTTTCGCTTTCTTCCTGTGTATTTGAAAAACTTTGAAAACCCAAAAATATTTCTCGCTTCTTTTCTGTTTTTCTTTCTAGTTTAATTAGTTTGTAGTATTAAAAGAAAACCCAAAAAGGTTTCTCGTTTCTTCTTTTGCTTGTTGGGAGCTTTCCCGTGTAAATAGTTTTTCTTGCTTTTTGTCTTTCCTTCGTTAATTTGCTTTCTTCAGAAAAACTAAAAACTACAAAAATATTTTAGTGTGTTTCTCTGAAATTATTTTCTTTTCTTTGAGTTGTCGAAAGGAGAAGACAACAATGAAAATTTTGAGTGGCTCTCATATGCTATATTCTGGATCTAGCAAAGAGCCAATGTTACCTTGTATTCTCCTTTGAATGAATGTTTTGCTGATTCCAGGTTATTCCAGAACACACTTGCACTATTATTATTTTCACATTATTCGGTTGTGCAAGTGATAGGCAATAATGACGATAATTTGATGAAGTGATTACGATAAAGGAAGCTGGTATGAACTCTTCTTGTTTTCTATTTTTGTAAATATTTGTTGCTCAGTCGCTCTTGATTCAACATATTATGAGTAAACATGTTTGTGATGAAAATTTGAGATTATAGTTTCTCATGCCATGCTTAAATAGCTAGGAGTGGATAACGATTTATATTGTGTGTCAACATGGATTAAAATGGTTGTGATGTAGTATGTTAGCATGGTATCCTCCTCTGAGTAATTTGAGTAGCTTGACTTGGCACAGGTGCAAACATGTGGTTGATTCAAACCAATGCAACCTTCATGATATTTATGTTCGAGTGTTTATATCCTACTCATTCTAATGTTCAATGTTAATTATTCACAGTGCATGATTGTGACCGTTGTCGCTCTCTAGCTGGCCACTTCCCCGTCTAGTTTGTTAGCCTTCATCTGTACTAAGCGGGAATGCTGCTTGTGCATCAAAAATCCTTAAACAATTTTTTTTCCAGATGAGTCCACTATATCTACCTATATGCGGTATTACCCTGTCGTTCCAAGTAAATTTGCATGTCCCACCTGAAATCATTCAAATGAATATCTGTTTTGTGTGCTCGTACCGCTCATGGAGCAACAAAACTATTAGTATCTTCCATGCTGAGCGGGTTATTCTCACGACAATGTTTATTCACTTATCATTGCATGAGAGAGGCTGGTAAAAAGGATGCCCAGTCCTGTATAATCATAAATAAATAAAACAAACTCCCCTGGAAAGATGATTGTTGGAGGGCACCCAAGGATTCGGTGAGCCATGGCTTGTGTATGTATGGTGGGTGGGAGTAAACTTTACAATTCTGTTTGGGAACCACTTATAATGTGTTTAGCATGGAATATATGGAAATCCTTTGTCGTGACGTTGACAGGAATGGCACACCACCCAAAATTATAGTTTCATCTCTATTTGAAACCATGAGCTCTAGCACCTCTGCAAATCAATGCTTCCCTCTGCGAAGGCCCTTTCTATTTACTTTCATGTTATTTACTTTTATTGTTGACTCCTCATCTTCTCATCAAAATCACCAATTCTGAGAATTCTATTGTCATTTTTATACATTGAGTCTAGTTATGTCACATCCGTAGAAATTGTTTGCAATAATCATGATAGTTGCATGAGTGGCATTCATGTCATCATGTTTAAATTCAAATGAACTTGAAATGGGGATTGTCAAAACCCTAGCACTCCATTTTCAAATAAATTCAACTAGCTAGGATTTCCAATGAACCCGAAATGGATTTAAAAAATGTTCACCATTTCTGATAAATGTTGGAAACAACATACCATACGTGATGAACTTTTAAACAACTCTTTGGTCATTTTAAACAAATCAGAAATGCATTTGAAAATGATAACTAAATGGCTATGAATATTTTAGTTGTTTCAAAAATGCTGAAACTTTTTGTGGGACCTTGTAATATTCAGATTATATCCCATAAATTATTTCAGGGGTTTTGGCTATATGGATTTGGCCCAAACAAATTTAAACAGAAAGCACAAAATAGAAAACAGAAATAAATTAGAAAGAGAGTTACCTGGCTTACCTGGCCCGTCAACCAGCCCAGCCCACCAGAGCCCAGGCGCCAATCGTCTTCCTCCTTTGCCAGGAGGACAACGGCATGTCGCACGCGCGCGCCCGAAGCCTCCACCTCCTACCTGCCAGCTTCACGGCCGTCCCCGAGTCGACCTCCTCGCCCAGGAGATGAGCACGACTCCCTCTCCATCTCCCCTCCACCTCTGGCCATTCTTCCCCTCCCCTCGCTCGGTCTCAGGCTCGTCCGAGCTGGCCATGAGTGCACCGTCGCCGTAGTCATGCCATCGGCCACCCCTCGCCCACCTAGCGTGTCCGGTAGCTCCTCCACGATGCCCTCCTTCACTCCGCCAAAGATCGAGAGCGCAGGAGCAACGCATCCTCGCTGGAGTCGCCATCCTCGCCGCTGGTGCCCGAACCTCCTCGTCGACGATTCGTCGCGTCCATAGCCTCCGCAAGCCTGCCGACCAGCTCATGCGCCCCCCCTGTGAGCCCATCTTGCTCCTCCCCATGCTCCCTCACCCCCGCGCGTCCTCTAGCTTGCCTCCCCGCCATGACCGGAGCTAGCCGCCACCGTGCCCATCGCCGTCGTCGCCTGGGTTTGAACCGGTCGTAGCCGAGCACGACCTCATGCTCCGGGCACCTCCAGGAAGCCGCTTAGCCCCTCAGCAGCCCCCCCTAGCGCACCGTAACCACTCGGCTGTGCTAGCCCGAGCGCCGCCGCTGCTTGAGGTTTCCACCGCCGTCGGTTCCGGCAACCCCGGCGACCCCCGAGACCACCAGATGAAGCGCCGCAGCCCCACGAACCTATTCCGCCCATCCGCGCATCGAATGGACGCCGGAGGTGCGATTCTGGCGTGCCTCCGTCGCTCTGTTAGTCACCGACGTTTGCTTGCCGTTGACGATGACATGGCAGCAATTAGGTTAGCACTAATTACGCTGTTAGTTTAATTCTAAGTCACTGACCGTGGGCCCATGCCTGCTAATAAGACTAGTTAAATTAAAATAACCTTGTTTAACTGTCTGTTCCACTGACTGATGGGTCCCACGTGCCAGTTTGACCAGGCCACGTCAGCTTTGACCTGGCCCACATGTTAGCCCCTGAAACTGACCCTGAGCCACTGACCAGTAGGCTCCACTGGTCAGCTTTGACCCTGGACGGCCCTGTTGACCTGCTGAGGTCAGCCTGACATCATGCTGACGCTGTAAATGTTTCTGGAATTTAAATAAATCTAAGTAGGACATTTAAATGATTTATTATATTTCAGAAATATTCAAAACTTCTAAAAATTATAGAAATTCAACCGTAACTCCAATGAAAATAATTTATATATGAAAAATGATCAGAAAAATACAAGGAATCTGTTTATGCCATGTTCGTGCATGTTTGAGAAAGTTAACATCACCAAGTAGGACATTTCATGATTAGGATAAATTAATAAATAGTGTTGGAGTTGGAATTTACTATATATTTGAATTCCACTTCACTTAATATGACTACCTATTGCTCTAGGTCAATCCAAAGCTTTAACATGCCATATCATACATCATGTTTGTTGCATTGCATTGAATGTGTTCCTCTCCTGTTTTGTCGGTGGTGTTCCTTCCCGGTAGACGATGATTCCGACATTGAGAGCATTGTCACCGATGAAGACTCATTGTTATCTTCAGAAGTGTCAGGCAAGCAACCCCCCTTGAGCATTTCAATACAACCCCACTATCTTGCTCTTGCTCTCTTTTACAGCATTATGACAACAACGATTCAACTGTTACTTGTTCTCAATAGTTGAACCCATTCCTTTGCATGACCTGTCATTGTCGCCAAAAAGCTAAACCATCCTAGCATACTTAGGAGTTGCTTGAGCTATGTTGTGACTACTCAGCCATGCTCGCTTGCTATGCTTAGAGTTGAGTTGGTCTGATCCATCTGGGTGATGGATTGGAATGATCATGTCCTAATGATGAGATTTAAGTGTCTTGACCCGTTTGGTCAAGATGGTGATGAGATGCCATGTTGGAGAACGTGGTGGATTGTGTTGTGATACAGCTCATAGGAACTGGGTTTCATGCTTATCAGATCCTACCTCGCTGTTAGATGGACATGTGCGGGTCAGGTGCGCGGGCATGTGGCACATGGTGCATGTGGCTCGTCGTGGCGCACGACGCGTGTGGCCCGTTGTGGCACATGGCGTGTGTGGACCGTCGTGGCACACGGCATGGCACATGTGCCGAACTGGACGTAGATACGTGTTCCAGGAGGGAACGTTGCTGATGGCACGAGGACGTCGGTTCCTCTGAGTCAGGGTTAATTCATCTATTTGAATAGTCGCGTCCGCGGATATGGGCTACTTGGAGACTTGCATTGTTCATAGATAACCTTGACATGGATACTCTAAAATACGCAAGATAAGTGTGAGTGCTATCAATGGCTTCTCGTAGGAAGACGAGAGAGGATCCATAGTGGTGTATTGATGTGGTGAATATGTGGACTCATGTGTGATACGCCACCTCAAAGAAAGTACTCATAGCCGTAGTACAGGTTAGCCAAGAGTCAAAGCTGGCTTGCCGCAATAAACTCCACAACCCCCTTTTGATGACAATGATGCATATGTAGCTAGTTCTGATGTAAGTCTTGCTGAGTACCTTTGTACTCACAGTTGCTTAATTTATGTTTTTGCAGAGACGTCAGTCTCATTAGTGATTCCTATGACGTGAAGTTCGATGTTGACCGGGTTAGCTTGGAAATCCCGGACAGAGGTCTGGCTCCTATGGTAGGGTTGTTGTAGCTTTTCAGGCTCTTCTAGCCTTTTTTTAATAGATGTCTGTACCCAGACATGTATCTTCCGCTTGATGATTGTATGCTCTGAATGATGGGTCATGTGACCCTCTGCTTGTAACATTATACTATGTAGGCTCTGTGGAGCGTTCTAAATAAATGTAATGTTATAGAGTTATGTTGTGATGCCATGTTGTATCTACGCATATCATGCATATTGCGTGTATGATTGAAATGCATTGGTATGTGTGGGATTCGACACCTAGTTGTGTGCCTTTAGTAGTACTCTTTACGGGGAAATGCCTCTTTGTGCTTCCAACGAGCCTTGGTAGCTTGCTACTGCTCCGGACACATTGATTGACCGGCGTGTATCCTTCTTTGCTGCTGTGTCTGTCCCCTTGGGGAAATGTCTCGCAGTGTAATGGAGTCCATGTAGCCTGCTACGACTCGTCTACGCGCAGTTGACGACATAAATGTCTCACGGCATAATGGAGTCCCTGTAGCTTGCTATGACTTGTCTACACACGCAGATTACCGACACCTGCATTGTTGGGTTACGTATGCATGTCCCTGTATGGATGTGCCACTTGGGTTCTACAACTAGTAAGGTCGACCCGGGTTCTTGGACATTTGAACGCTAGCGACATATTCACATTCGTGAGCCAAAAGGCGCAAACGGTCCCAGGCCAGGTAAGGTGGCAGCCGTGGGGATAACCATGCGTGAGGCCGCAAAGTGATGTGATGTGTTACATGCTAGATTCTTATGGCTTAGGATTGGGGTCCGGACAGCGTTGGTATCAGAGCCTGACTGCCTGTAGGATTACCAAGCCAAACTGGTCGATGTTGAGTCTAGAACTGCTCTAGTTATATAAGGGAATTGATTGTGGAAGGGAACGTAAGATTCTTTTTACTCCTTTCCTCGTGTCATTCTTCTTCTGAGTCACCCTCCTCTTTATTCTATGGGGTTAAGAACTAGGCCTTCTCATCTATCTATTAGGATGACGAGTTACTATGCTGGAGACTTATAGTCAAGTTGTTGTCTTCCTGAATCAGTGTCTCCATAGGAATTCAATTGTGATGTTGTTAGTTATCATGCAGGTTGCCTCATATTTCACACCCGTACAGCCGTTATGCTGTCCGAGTTATCCAAGGTTTCTAAATGATCTGATGCGTTTGCAAATCCTTTCCTCCAGAGTTAATGTCTTTTGGCCCGACAAAGCACACCAATTATCGTGTTGAGGTACTCCGTTACCTTGACGTATTTGTTGAAGTGTTAGGAAACCATGTTATCTCAGGGAACAACCCAATAGTCTAGTTGTGTTGTGTGTTTTCTAGTGTGATAATTCTGGCCATCGTTATCGAAAGCATCTTGTGATACTAATGAGCCAATAGTTAATCTATTTCTGGGTTCTTGAATCCAAGCATCATTCTACTCACTCCTGTTGGTAGTGTTTGCTCGTTCCTTTAGGGTGATTAGTAACCTTGTTATAGTCTTCAAGGTTCGTGCTTTATCATTCTTCCAATACCATGAACCAGTCATGGCAGGAGTTCCTCGTGAACTGAAGATCACAACAAGAGTGCTCTTCATGAGTTCTCCATTACATCGTTGTGACCCTGCCAATTCCTTCCTTCTGCATGGGTTATCTGGAAGAATTATGTCGAACTTGTTTGACTTGCCAACCTATGCATCTACAACTCAGAAAAATCATGTGCTCTTGAGTTGCCCCTCTTCATTTGTATTCTGACCTTTATCTATCCGTGGTAGTCAAGAGTAGTTGTGCATTCATGTTCATCGATGCCTATTATTCTTGTGGTCCGTCAAGTCATTCTATTCCAGACTGACTAGGAGAAACAAACTCCAGTACCTTATCCATTTCTTGGATTGGGTCAAAGCAGTTGTATTCCGCAGATCAAAATGCCAATCCAGCTTTTGCTCTGCTCTACCTTGAAGTATTACCCTCTTCATGTCGAGGATGTTATGAGAATTGCACGGCCTCTTATGCATTCTTGATACAGGGGTACTTCTCGCCATCATTATTCATTCCTCGGTATCCATGTTGGTTGTAACCGGAATGCCGACAAGTGAACCATGATGTGTGAACTCAATACTCCTAGCAACCCCATTGCTTGGAAGTTAATGGACAATAATTTCATTCTTGGTGTGTTGGTTATTGAATCACCATTCTAAGATTGATCGTGCTACCTAGTCCATCTTTCATGGTGCACTCTTCGGTCAATGAGTTCGGATTGTGTCAATCCTTCACTCTTTTGATCATATCGTCTTGCCCTGAAAAGCAAGATTGCTCTCGGGCTCAATAGCATATCGATGGTTCGCGATTTTCCGAATATCTTCTCAGAAGTATTACCAGGTTGTTCCCTGACCGGTATGTTGAGTTCGTGATCAAGTTGGTTTCCTGTAAGCCACCCCTTCTCCAGGAATCTGTGTTGGATATCCCTGAGCTAGTTGGTTAAGCAAAACAACAACTTGGAGAGTTGGAAGATAAAAGCTTTGCCTAAATTAGCTCGTTCCAAGGGGATATCCTATGTGGTGTGTGTGTGTGTGTGTGTTGAAGAAAGATGACATGTTCACCGATTGATCCTTGTGATCAATATTGTCTTGTCCAATCTTTGACTTGAAGATGGGCTATCGTCAAATCAAACTCAGAACCAAGGTTTCTCGTAATGTTGTCTTACTCGTGGCTAATCCCCCGAACATTACATCATTATACCTTATGGCCTGACCAGTGCTATTACCTTGTTCACATAGTTGTGGAACTCCATCTTCATGGATCTCTTGATGAGTTGTTGTTGAGCCCATCAACAACATCCTTATCTCCTCCACGACTCATGATGAACATTAAGCTAGTGTTGGAAACTTTGTAGGCAATATCTTCGTGTCCCGTACATGAAGTACATGTTAGGTGTAAGAAGTGACTCTCTCTTAGTTCACGAGCATTTGATGCAAGTTGTCGCCTTGAATTGAAGAGAAGTTTGTTTTGCTTCCTCTGGGATCATCCCAAATCATTCATGCATGTCTGAAGTATGCTATTGCTTGATAGGTTGGCCGCCTTCACTCCATATGTATCTCCTAGCATACCAAGCCACTGATTGATTTGTTCAAGGAGAAGAAGTTCCTCTTTAAGAGCTAGCCTTATGCAAGGACTTCGATATCCTCGATGTTGGTTCCTAAATCAAACTCGGTAGTGTTTTATTGTAAGCTTTCCACATGACCACAATTGTCTTGGACACTGTGTTCACATGGGTCTCACAATCCAGCTCATGTTTTGGAGTTTGCTTCCGCAGTTCATTTCCTAAGTATCTCGCAACATCATCTTGTCGATTTGTGTTGCAAACTCTCCTTTCAGACATGGTGAGTCTGAAGTATCCTGACACCAATCATATCTGAATCTCAGGCAGATATAATGATTGGAACGTTACCCAAGAGTTATAATATTGGTCTACCTAAGACCCGGCAAAGTGATGTTGTGGCTAACGCACTTAGCCGGAAGACCTACTATTATAATATCTTGTATCAGTAACATTAGTCACCTCGCCATGAGGATTTCATATGACTTGTTCTAGAAGTTGAAACCCATGGACCCTTGGAACCCCGAAGTCTGACCTTTACTTGATGTTCTAGTTACCAAAAGCTACCTATAGCTGGGTTACGCTAGCACATCAAGGAGAACATTAGAAGCGGAGTGCTAAATGTCTCTCGGTCGATCATCCAGATTTCATTCCTTGGCATAGCTAAGATGAAAATTGAGAAAGTGTTGTCTTCCTTTGAATTTGTATCCTCCATCACTATTCATCATGGTAGTATGATGAGTCACCAAGATCTTGGCATAGATGTTGGTAAAATCCCGATGAATATGGCGATGCACAAGTTCTTGAGAGCACGCTCAGACACTGGGTTATATTCTCGGCATCATTTGGAATGTGTCTTCCGTTGCCGAGTGGTTCTATAACTCTAGTTTCCTTTCCGATCTGAGTATGCCATTTCTTTCAGACTCCTTCAAACAATCATTGTGAATTGCCTTAGGCTGTTATGAAGAGTTTCAATGATCTCTGGATCAAAAGTAATTCTTTTTGCCACTTAAGAGAATAACTCTACGAGTCACCCCTCTAAGGTGCTTCGTTATGGTATTATGGCAACCAACTCCTCACTACTTTGAAACCCACGCACCATCTGCTTTAAGTGTAGAATTGTTGCCTATCAACTTGAACCTCTGTCATCTACCTCGTTCCAACCCTCTTGATATGTGTTTTGTGACTCAGCTCAAGAGTGAGGGATCACTAGAAGTGTGTCTAGAGGGGTGGTGAATAGACTACTAGCAGGAATTTAAAACCTAACCTTTTCCCAAATTATTAGGTTGGCAGATTTTAACAATTATTGCAAGTCTAGCACACCCTACACATGCAAGTCAACAAGTATGGCAGCGGAAAGTAAAGACATTGCACATGGAAGTAAGGAGTTAAGATAGGAAGATCAAACGCATGAGGGACATGAATATTTTTCCTGTGGTTCCGATAGGTGGTGCTATCGTACGTCCATGTTTACGGAGTCTTCAACCCACGGAGGGTAACGGTCGCGAGAGTCCACTCAGGGCTCCACCCATAAGGGTCCACGAAGTAGCAACCTTGACTATTCCATAACGGCTTTCGTCCACGAAGGACTAGCCTCACTATGGGTAGATCTTCACGAAGTAGGCGATCTCCTTGCCCGTACAAACTTCTTGGTTCAACTCCACAACATGAAGTAGGAGGCTCGCAAGCGACACCTAACCAATCTAGGAGGCACCACCCTCCAAAAGGTAATAGGCTCGGCAATGTCGATGAACTCCTTGCTCTTGTACTTCAAGATGATAGACTCCTCAACACACAATCACTCTCTCACAGATTTGGCTAAGGTGGAAGAGATTGATTTGGTGGAAAGCAACTTGGGGAGGCTAGAGATCAAGATTCATATGGATAGAGTGGAATGGCTTGATCTCAACACATGAGTAGGTGGCTCTCTCTCCGACAATAGGATGGGGCAAGTATGGAATAGTTCTGAGTGCTTCTCTTTCGAGTGGGTGGTGGTGAAGGGGTATATATAGGCATCCCCAAAAACCCAACCGTTACACCTAAAGTGACCAACTCGGTGACACCAAAGTGTAAAACTCGGTGGTACCGAAGTGACCAAAAGGTGGCAACTTTTGAATCTCGGTGAGACCGATATATAACTCTCGGTGGTACCGATTAGGTGACCAACGGTCAGAATCCACAACTCGGTGACGCCGATTCTCAAATCTCAGTGGTACCCGATTCTTGACCATGGCTAACCAGAGAGTTGGTCCAAAAACTCGGTGAGACCGATTCACAATTGTCGGTGTTCTGGGAACGGGGGTACCCAGACCTGCCTGCCTGCGGCCCAGGGCATGGCCCACTTCATTAACCAAACGCTGTCGGGCATGGCCCCACTCAGGACAAGAACCTCGCGAGGGCCCTAGGCTCGTGAGGAGGAGCAGCATCAAGACCGGCAAGGGACGGGCCTCCTCAGGCCCCCTCCGGAGCGGCGGGGATCTCAATACGAAGCCCGGCCTCAGGAGTCAAAGGTGACGCGAGGAAGGACAGGCGGGCGCCGGCACACCAGACGGCGCAGTTTCCCCTTTGGTGCAAAGGGAGCAAGGACGTGCACGGGTTCCCAAAGCATCCCCCAAAGGATTCCATTCCGGTGCAACAAGACCGCAGCCGCCTGCCCCGCAGGACGGATGTCATCGCCGAGCCCACCTCTGCGCCGTCGACAGTTACTTTGCAGGCGAAGACCGCCTTTGGGCAGGGTGGGCATGTACTCCTGTCCCCCTTCAAAATTGGCCGTTGTGGGATCCATTCCCGCCATTGCAATAAGGGAAGAGGGCCCGAGCCACTGCTATATATAGAGGGTAGGCTGCACCGTAGAGAAGGACCCGGAATCCATTCCACCACTCATCCACCACTAAGCCACAGAGGGCCACGAACACCTCAAAGGGAGCCCTCATGAGGCTCTAAAACACGGTACTAGTTCATCCACCCCCACCTCCATGAGAGGCAATCCACCAAAGCAGGAGTAGGGTATTACGCTTCGCAGCGGCCCGAACCTGGGTAAATTGTCGTGTTCATCTTCTTCCTCGTCATCGTGCGAGTTCGTTGTTGTGTTCATCGAGTAGCAAGTTAGGTTGGGCAAAGCCGCTGGGGATCTTCGCACACGCCCCTGTGTTCGAATCTTAAGTGTATTGCGGAGCCCGATATCCGACAATTGGCGCGCCAGGTAGGGGGCGTGTCGAGGTCTTCTCCAAGCTTCGTTCTTCCCAAGCTTACCTGCTCCGATGGCCGGCGCTCAACAAGTTTCCCCGGGCCGCGGCGGGTCAGCTTCTATCAACCCCGCCGTGGCGGTCGGAGGCCCACTTCATGGCAGCGTTGACCTGGCCGGTCGGTACCAGGCCACCAGCATCGTCTGCACCGTCACCGCCTCTCGCTCCGCCCAAGCGCACGGCGGGCGGGCGGTGCCCTCGGCACCAGCAACGCGCCACACCTACGTGGGGGAGCTCGACGCGCATGATGCATTACTACTGGCAAGCGAGATGCTCCGCCACCGTCCAACGCACGGGGGCTTCGACGCATGGGCCGACCACATTACGGAGCTGGTCACCGTCGCGCAGAGGGCGTTGGCCCTCCACTATTCTTCAAGACCACAGGCGCCAGGCGCTGGGGGCTCGTCTGCCGCGCCCGTTCCCCAGCCCGCTGGCGGTGTGACCCTTCCGGCACCAGGCGGGCCTGAGCGAGCCCCGCCACACGCTGTGCTCCTCCTCCTCCGAATCCCGGTGACCGGTTTCGGGGCGCAGCCTAGCTACAACGACCAGGAGCACAGAGGAAACAACGGGGCGCCCCACGCACGCACCGACACGCATCTCCAAGACTCGGCGGGCCCTCAACAGCCTGGGTTGACCAGGCGGGAGCGCGCCATCTGGTGCAGCGAGTAGGCGGCGTAGGCGTCCGGGCAAACAAGCAACAACGGCGAAGGCGCAACGGGTCGCCAAGGAAGCAACCCACACCAGGAGACACGCGGCCCACCCAACGGCGGTGGTAGAGGTAAGCAACTCCGCTCTGAGGCCCGGCGCAGGAGGGCCTGCGAGCGACGCGCCCGGGGCGGCTTCCCGCCGCCGCCAGGAGGGACCGCCCCCGGCGCACCGGCGGGCGGCTCAGGAGGCGGACTGAGCACCTACGTGGAGCCCAACGTACCATGCTACGTCATACCGCCTGGCGGGGGGATGCGGCAGGCGCCCGCCGCAGGCGCCCGCCGCAGGCGCCAGCACCCCCCAATAGTAAGGATCACCTTGGGCGTCCTCCTCGAGCCGGGCCTGGGGGCTCCCGTCAGCGGAGCACCGGGCCTGGGCGGCTCGAGCAGGAGGGCGCCCCTGAGCCGCGGGGCGCGGCACAAGCCGGCACCCCCGCGGGCAAGCGATGCCAGACCAAGCCCCCAGGCCTCAGGAGTAATGGCCTGGGGGGAGCAGCAAGACACAAGCAGCGCGGGCCATCCGCGGCAACTACAGCGCCGGCACGACCTCGGGAGGTCGGGCCTCGCGAGGCCCTCAGGACCTTGTCCGGAGGGCGCACGGATGCCTCATGAGGCATGCTTCATCGACAAAACGCCCTTATGGCCGCGCCGATGCATCGTGCTCATGTTTGGGCCTCGGGAGCGCAATCATGTGGTCGCGCGGGGAACGATGCATTCAGGTTAGGGTCGTAAGGGCGCGCAACCGGGCAAAAATGCACGGGATGGCTCTTGACGGAGTTGGGAGCCACCAGGCCATGCGCCTGGGGGCTTTCCCAACTTTCTACGGCCGTGACACTCTCACGTAATAATGAGCGGGCTGTATACGCCCGGAGCCCGCCGAGGACGCAGAGGGGTTCCTCCCACGCAATGTGGCAGCCACAGCCCAGAGCTGGCGGAGAAGTCAACACTGCCCACCAATGGCTATGCCCATGCAACGTGGATGCCCTACGCTTAGCGCTGGGGGAAGACGAAGACTATCCTAGGGGCCGGACACGGCATTTGCTTGCTTCTTCTTTGGTGTTCAAGTTGCCATTTTTTTAAATGAAGTCAGAGGACTTCGAAGCTTTATGTTTAACAGAAAATGGGGCGGGAACTTTTCTCTCTGTGTTCTCTCGTTTTACCAAACATGGATTCTTTCTTTCTGGATGGTGTTTCGCAAGGGGCCAAACGGCCCGCTCCGCCTCGAGGCACCTCGGGGCGGGATATCGAGGCCGTGCTGCCTCAGGGGCACGCACCCTTTGGCTGTCTACCCCCGCTCGGGGGCTCCGACCTCAACATGGAATCTAGGGAGGCCCCAGGGCTTCCCAAGGCAGCAGCCGGCAGGACGGAATGGGGGATCGCCCGAGCGTCAAAGGGGGCTCCTGAGCACCACGCCTCGGGATTCTTACCGGTCATATAGCCACTCGTCTCCCTAGATGTCGTCCTTGGTGATCCGGTCGGCGTCGAGGGTGACGGGGCCTGACCCAGTGGTTGCGTCCTGGTTATCCGGTCATACATTACTGTGGTCGGGAAATGCGCGGGACTGGGACCTGACGACGTAGGGCGGCTCGAGCGTCAAGAGGGGGGCTCCTGAGCATCACACCTCAGGAGCCTTACCGGTCATATAGCCACTCGTCCCCCTTGACGTCGTCCTTGGTGATCCGGTCGGCGTCGAGGGTGTCGGGGCCGGACCCCGTGGTTGCGTGCTGGTGGTTCAGCCGTATATTACGGTGGTCTGGAAATGTGCGGGACTGGGTCCTGTAGGCGCAGAGTGCCGAAAGGGCTCCCAAACCGTCCCATGAACAAGGAGGGAGCGTCTCGGGAGGAGTTGTGAACGAGGCCATCGCCACCCCACGAGCTAAGTACACTGCGGAACCAAGCAAGAGCCTCCTGGCCTCATAATGACCCGAGGACGAGATAAGAATTGTGCGCACTAACATAAGGGTGCAGGTGTGGCGGACCAAGCCACGGCAAGCAGCAAGGCCCTCGGCCAGGCGAACGGTGGCGCAAGCAGCACCTCGTGAGGAGACACCTCGAGGGGGCCCAGATGGCCGCTGTCACCGGGCCACGGTGGAACCAGCATCAAGCCCCGCGCAAGGAAGCTAAACTACGACAACGGCAAGCGAGCGACCAGTGATTCAAGGAAGAAAGGCAAGAAGGCGAAGGTAACACACAAAAGATTAACACCCGTCGGGGCAGAGTTCTTCTTCAAACTTTACAGGAACTGTGGAGAGGAAACAGAGGACGCCTAGGAGGAGAAGCCGCCGTCGCCGCCCGCGCCGCCGGCCGGCTCGGCATCGGAGTCGTCCTCCTCGCTGGAGGCGGGCACCTGGATGAACCGCTCCACCATGGCCTCCACGCGTGGGCGCACCTCGTCCCGAAGGGGGCGCTGGAGCCCGCCAGGCATCGGCTCCCCGACGCGCCGGAGGTCGAGCTACGGGGCGAGGCGACGCAGGTTGGAGAAGACGAGCATCAAGGCAAGGTCCAGAAGGTCGCGCGCGTCAGACTCGCTGTCCGCGTCCACGCGGGAGACGCCGGTCTCCAGCGCCTCCACCACCTTCTGGAAGAATTCAAGGTAGCCCCCGTCGCCGCGCACGTTCGGCAGCGCGGGGGCGTCCCCAACGAACCGGCTCACCGCGCCAGCCGCGCGGCTGGCAATGCCCAGGAACTGCTTGGCGCGCTGGGATTCCAGCAGCCTGGCGTGTGCCGCCTCATCCTGGGCGGCCTGCACGGCGTCGGCCGCCTCCTGGACCTGGGTCTGAAGGGACACCAGCTCCGCCCTGGCCTCCGCTTTGCCCCGGAGGGCGGCTTGGAAGGCGGCCTCGGTGGTCGTCAGCCGGGCCCATAGCGTCTCTGCTTCCTCCTGAAGCTCGCAAAGCTTGCGTTTCTTGGCCGCAGGTGCCCTGGGAAAGGAGAGGATCATGCTCGGAACGACGGACGATGCAACTAAGGAAGAGGGAGGCGGCGGAATACTCACTCGTCGACCAGGACCGAGCGCCGGCGAACTTGCGCCGGCCCTGAGGCCCCCCCGCCGCTGCCGCCTGAGGAGGACGGGGGAGCCGGCGGAGCTGCGCGCTTCCCCGCGCCTGTGCCGCTTCCCCCGGACGCCATGGAGGACGAGAAGGTGGGAAGGAGAAAGGGTTTTCTGGACGGAGCGGAGGGAGCAGCAGGATGACTCAAGATTGCAATGCCCTCCCCTGTCAGGCGCAGGGCGGATTTATAGGCATAACTGCAGTCGCGAGGTGTCGTGGGAGAGCAGGCGTCGTGCGCCTCTCGGGCGCCGCGGGGCGGTTCAATCGGCGCAGTACTGTCCGCGTCGCCTCACCTGCCCACTGAAGGGTCACATCCGCGTGGCCCGAGGAGTAGAGGCCCAAAGCAGCGGCAGCATTCAAGGAGGGGCAATGATGGCCAGCGCTGCACACGGGCGTCGTGTCAACTTGCCCAGGGCCGGTTCCTGACGCCCTCGGGGAGCTGGAACGTCACCGCCCGGGCGCTCGACCCGTGTAAAGCCTGGCCCGCAGGCAATTGGGGCCTGCAGCGCTTCGCGCCGCCCTCAGGGCTTCACCCAGAGGCCGGCTCCAACGCGCCTTGGGCCCGGGGGCTACTGTCGGCGTTCTGGGAACGGGGGTACCCAGACCTGCCTGCCTGCGGCCCAGGGCATGGCCCACTTCATCAACCAAACACTGTCGGGCATGGCCCCACTCAGAACAAGGCCCTCGCGAGGGCCCTAGGCTCGTGAGGAGGAGCAGCATCAAGACCGGCAAGGGACGGGCCTCCTCAGGCCCCCTCCGGAGCGGCGGAGATCTCAATACGAAGCCCGGCCTCAGGAGTCAAAGCTGACGCGAGGAAGGACAGGCGGGCGCCAGCACGCCAGACGGCACAGTTTCCCCTTTGGTGCAAAGGGAGCAAGGACATACGCGGGTTCCCAAAGCATCCCCTAAAGGTTTCCATTCCGGTGCAACAAGACCACAGCCGCCTGCCCCGAGGACGGATGTCATCGCCGAGCCCACCTCTGCGCCATCGACAGTTACTTTGCAGGTGAATACCGCCTTTGGGCAGGGCGGGCATGTACTCCTGTCCCCCTTCAAAATTGGCCGTTGTGGGATCCCTTCCCGCCATTGCGATAAGGGAAGAGGGCCCGAGCCACCGCTATATATAGAGGGTAGGCTGCACCGTAGAGAAGGACCCGGAATCCATTCCACCACTCATCCACCACTAAGCAACACAGGGCCACGAACACCTCAAAGGGAGCCCTCATTAGGCTTTAAAACACGGTACTAGTTCATCCACCCCCACCTCCACGAGAGGCAATCCACCAAAGCAGGAGTAGGGTATTATGCTTCGCAGCGGCCCGAACCTGGGTAAATTGTCGTGTTCATCTTCTTCCTCGTCATCGTGCGAGTTCGTTGCTGTGTTCATCGAGTAGCAAGTTAGGTTGGGCGAAGCCGCTGGGGATCTTCGCACACGCCCCTGTGTTCTAATCTTAAGGGTATTGCGGAGCCCGAAATCGGACAACAATTCTCGGTGGTACCGATTCTTGTGAATAGCTAACCAGAGAGTTGGTCCAAGTCTCGGTGAGACAGACTGGCAAAACTCGGTGATACCGAAGACTGAAAATAGCTAAACGGAAAGTTGGCAACTGAACTCGGTGGCACCGATGCATAATCGGTTGCACCGACTGGCTATGGTTTGGCATGGGTCTGTCTGAGTTTGGGAATCGGTGGCACCGAGTGGGAAATGTTGGTTGCACCAATTTTGGATATTTGGCTTTGGACAGACTTTTGTGGAAGAGCTTGTGGGTGTTTTTGGTGACTATCTCTTGTGCACGTGGAGCATCTTGTTCACCAACAGTACCTTACCCCCTTTTAATAGTATTGGCTTTCCTATGGACTCAAAGTGGTTTCTCACAAAGTAAAATGTAGAGTCCTCTTTCTTGAAGCATTGCCAATCCATTTCCTTGCATCTTGGGGTTCTCCACAATCCTTTTTGCCAACCCATCTCTCTATGGACTTTCACCTGAAATACACTAGGTAGAAATATTAGTCCAAGAGACAATGTATGTTGTCATGAATTATCAAAACCACCAAGGGAGCACATTGTGCTTTCAATCTCCCCCTTTTTGGTAATTGATGACAACATACAATCAAAGCTTCAAACAAAGATGTGCATGGATATAATGAAGACTTTGAGAGACACATGACCTGGATTTGCTCCCTCTAAATGTGTGCAATCCTTTTAAGGACAGTTGCTTTGGAATGCATGGACACACATATAGTGGAAGGGATAATATGAGTCATGTGTATCTTGGCTATATGAATCAATTATATATGAGTGAGATGTATCCTTGTTCAAGACTTCACTCTTGCAAACAATATGTGCAAGAAGCAAGAGATCATCTTGATCAAAGATATGATGCATATACTTACCTTGAGTTCTTGAGCATTCTTGTAGTAGAGATACACTTGAGAAAACAATGTTAGAAAACACAAGAGTATTCTACTAATCAAAACGCAATAGAGCACAATAGTACCAAGACGTGGAGAACATATAGAAGGTAATAGTCTTTAAGATTGATATGTCTCCAAGAACATTTAGAAACTCTTTCTCCCCTAGATATGAAATAGTAGGTCATCCTCTCCCTCTGAATCTTAGCATGTAGATATTGGGATTGGATAGGGTGAGAAAAGTCTAACATGAGTAGTCAAATGAAATAGGCACATTTTTCTCCCAAACATATTTGTCTCCCCCTACGTTGGTATTCTCCCCTTGTCTATATAAGCTTTGACATTCTCCTCTCCCCCTTGATTATATCTCCCCCTTTGCATAAGCATGTATCTCCCCTTTACCATTGAAGCTTTGGTATTTCTCCCCCTTTGACATTAATTTCTTAAAATGTCATACACAGGGTCAGATATAGGGATCATTGATTAAGAAGAGATCCTTGAGAACAAGGGTCGTAGAATGTAGGGTTCACAAAAATGAAGAATATAGATCTTGTAAGACTTCTCCTCCTATGAGTTAGGGATCCTAGAATAGAGTTTCTCCCCCCCTTTATATATATATATATATATATAAGGTATCATTGAAGAAAGAAAGATACCACATTCAGGATCACTAGAGACACGAAAACTTACTAACTGGAAACCAGAGAAGAAATCAAATCGGTGACACTTAGTCAAACGAGTCCGTAGAACCGAGACGTTTGAGTCGGAGGCTCCGAGGGGTAAACAGAAACTTGGCAATGTTTGAGAAACTTGCAAATTATTTTGGAAAATTTGTGGCAAAGTGTCAATAGGATTTTTAAAGGAAATGCAAAAGACTTTACAAAGAGATATTAGCTAGAGAAGATTTGAGTGGTTCCAAGAAATCTTGCAAATAGAGAATGAACCAAACAAGATTCTTAACTAGATGATGGGCGGTGACTAGGTCACCTATATTAAAGTATATTGACTTAGGAGCCAAGCAAGAGTACTTGATCATAAGTCATACTCATCATTAAGCTCAAAATGGGGTTACCATTTTTCGATTAAGCATTTTAATTTTTTGATATCACTTGAGTTGCTTTATCTCATGACTTGGAGTAAAGCTTTTTCAAGGATATGAGTACATACCTTTGAGTGATGTTGATGACGTAGCTTGTAGGTGAACTTGTTGAGGATGCTCCATGTTGATGAAGATCATCTTGAGTTGGGAGAATTCCTTGTTGTTTTGGTTCACTTATCACCTACATAGGTTAGTCATGCAAGGAAGAACAATATAT
This sequence comes from Elymus sibiricus, assembly GCA_039707655.1. NCBI lineage: Eukaryota > Viridiplantae > Streptophyta > Magnoliopsida > Poales > Poaceae > Elymus > Elymus sibiricus. The sequence continues at coordinate 263,466,173 of CM077675.1, read as the reverse complement.
ATCCATTTGACATGATATCAATTGAGAATTAGCAAATGTGATCATATCAAATATATGTCAAGGATATGGTTGAGTTGTCTTCTTCCTTCCATCAACAAGAGAGGTTGTGGATACTTGGTCATGACAAGATTGCTTATGATTTGAGTTGATGGCAATCTTGTGGAATGAATTTCTTCCAAGTACCTACGAAAGATTAGATGCAATACAAGGGAGCATAGAATTCCATGGTATAAGATAACATGTCAAGTGTATCATGGAAGTATCATGTAAGCTCATGCCCTTGCATGCAATCGAGTGAGTCTAGCTCAAGTTTGAAACATCAATGATGTTCAACTCACTCCTCAAGTGACAAAACACTTTCTAATCAAGTGGCTTAGTAAAGATATCGGCCAATTGTTTATTGGTACGAACATGCTTGAGATCAATATCTCCTTTGGCAACATGATCACTAATGAAATGATGTCAAACTTGAATATGCTTAGTTCGAGAATGTTGCACAGGATTATGATCAATTTTAATAGCACTTTCATTGTCACAAAGTAATGGAACATTTTCCACATGGATTCCATAATCCTTAAGCGTCTGTGTCATCCATAGTAATTGTGCACAACATGATCCGATGGCAATATACTCTGCTTCGGCAGTAGATAGAGATACCGAGTTTTGTTTCATGGAGGACCAAGACACTAGAGATCTACCAAGAAATTGACATGTACCCGAGGTGGACTTTCTATCAACCTTATCACCGGCATAGTCCGAATCTGAATAGCCAACAAGGTTAAAGGAAGATCCCTTGGGATACCAAATGCCAAAGTTTGGTGTTTGTATCAAATATCTCACAATACGTTTCACCACCAAAAGATGACACTCTTTAGGTGCGGCTTGATATCTAGCACACATGCAAACACTAAGCATAATATCAGGACGGGAGGCACATAGATATAGCAATGAACCAATCATAGATCGATAAACTTTTTGATCAACCGGTTCATCCTCCTTGGTAAGATCAACATGTCCACTAGTAGGCATAGGAGTTTTCATACCTTTACACTCTTGCATGTTGAAATTCTTGATCAGGTCCTTGGTATACTTGGTTTGAGAGATGAAAGTTCCGTCTCTCGTTTGCTTGACTTGCAAACCAAGGAAATTTTTTAGCTCACACATCATGGACATCTCATACTTCTTGGACATCAACCTTCCAAATCTTTCACTAAATTGTGGGTTAGTAGATCCAAAATAATATCATCCATATAGATTTGGAACACAAATAATTCACCATTAACTCTCTTAGTGAATAAGGTTGCGTCAATTTTACCAATTTCAAAACCCTTTTCAATGAGAAACTTCGTTAAGCATTTATACCAAGCACGTGGGGCTTGTTTAAGAGCATATAAAGCTTTGCGATGTTTGTAGACGTGGTTAGGTTTCTTAGGATTCACAAAACCAAGTGGTTGTTTCACATATACTTCTTCTTCAGTCTCACCATTTAAAAAGGCACTTTTAATGTCCATTTGATAAAGTGTGATATCATGGTGATTAGCATAGGCAATAAGAATGCGAATATCTTCAAGTTTAGCAACGGGTGCATAGGTCTCACCGTAGTCCATACCTTCGACTTGCGTGTATCCTTGGGCTACGAGACGTGCCTTGTTGGGTACAACTTGACCGTCTTCATCTTACTTGTTTTGAAACACCCATTTGGTTCCGATGATGTTGTGCTCGTCCTTGGGCTTCTCCACGAGTGCCCACACTTCGTTCCTCTCAAAGTTGTGAAGCTCTTCATGCATAGCATTCACCCAATCCGGGTCTTCAAGGGCTTGTTCTACCTTCAAGGGTTCAATGCTAGAGATGAAAGAATAATGCTCACAAAAATTAGCTATGCGAGTTTTAGAGCGAGTGATTCTCCTGGTTCATATATCACCAAAGATTTGGTTTAGATGATGGTTCTTGGTCACTCTTGCTCGAACTCGGGGTAGCTTAGGCTTGTTGGATGGTGGAGGTTCTTCATCATCATCATCTTCATCTTCGTTGTTGTTGAAGGTGTCGTCTCCTTGAGGTGATGGTGAAGGAGGTTGTGGTGGATCTTCATGATGTACTTCCTCCTCTTCATCTTGTCATGTACCGCTTGTGGATGCCTCCATGTCATGTTGAGGTTCACCTTGTCGTGAAGTAGGGGCTTCCACTTGAATTGACGAATTCCTTTCCTTCACCTCCATGGGACGAATCTTGCCAATGGACAAGTCTTGGATAGCTTCTGAAGGGTCCTTATCTCCTACATCATTTGGCAATTGTTCAACTTGCGAACCATTAGATTCATCAAACTTCACATCTACCGTCTCTTCAACTTTTCGAGTGAAGTTGTTGTAGACATGGTAAGTGTGAGAGTTCGATCCGTAACCAAGTAGGAAACCTTCATGAGATTTAGGAGCAAATTTGGTACGACGATGCTTATCAAGAATGTAGCACTTTGAGCCGAATACCCAAAAGTGTCCAACTTGGGGTTTGTTACCGGTGAGTAGCTCGTATGCCGTTTTACCGAGAAGCTTGTGAAGATAGAGTCGGTTTATGGCATGACATGCTGTTTCCACGGCTTCTGCCCAAAAGTGTCTTGGCGTCTTGTATTCGTCGAGCATCGTTCTTGCCATTTCAATAAGAGTCCGGTTCTTCCTCTCAACAACTCCATTTTGTTGAGGTGTGTACGTAGCTGAGAACTCATGTGAAACACCTTCTTCGTCAAGAAAGGTATCCACATGGGTGTTCTTGAACTACGATCCGTTATCGCTCCGAACCTTCTTGATCTTCACCTCAAACTGATTTTGCGCTTTGCGAGCGAAGTTCTTGAAGATCTTTTGTACCTGCGACTTATCATCAAGAAAGAATACCCACGTAAATCTGCAAAAATCATCAACTATGACTAGACCATAGGAATTTCCACCGAGGCTCTTGTAAGCATTGGGACCAAAAAGATCCATGTGAAGTAACTCGAGTGGTCTCCTAGTAGTCATGATATTATTTACGGGATGACTTCAACCTACTTGCTTTCCAGCTTGACAAGCACTACAAAGTCTATCTTTGTCAAAGATAACAACTTTAACACAAAGAATATGATCACCTTTGATAAGCTTGTCAAGATTACACATGCCAACATGTCCTAGTCTTCTATGCCAAAGCCAACCTTTCGAAGATTTTGCAATAAGGCAAGTACGAGGTTTGGATCTCTTAGTGAAATCGACAATGTATAGATCACCTCTACGGAAACTGGTAAAGACCATGTTATGATTATCTTGACGAAACACTTGGCAATCTACTTTCGTGAATAGCACATTAAAACCAAAGTCGGCAAGTCTAGATACGGAAAGAAGATTATAGCCAAGGGATTCAACAAGCATGACATTTTGAATAGAGCTATCATGGGATATGGCCACCTTACCAAGACCAAGTACCTTACCCTTGGAGTTGTCTCCAAAAGTTACATACCTTCGCGGTCCATGGTTTGGTGTGATCTCTTCAAACATATCTCTATCTCCGGTCATATGATCGGTACATCCACTATCGAGAATCCACTCTTTTCCTCCGGACATGTAATCCTTGAAGTTTGCCATGAGACTTAGATTCTTCATGATCTTCTCATGCTCGATGTCGAACAACTCATCTTCATCATAGTAGCCATGTTCCACATTGTCATCATCAAGTGGGAAATCCTCGTCCCAAGGAACAAGAGATTCGTTAGGGTTGTGATCATGAGAATGTTCAAGATTATGAATGCGAAGGGCTTCTACAATGATGTTGTTGATAGTTATGACATCTCCTTTAGCACGCATGAGATCTCTAAGTTCAAATAGATAGTCATCAAACTTGGGATCACTAGGCATCATTTTGTGAAAGACAATAGTCTTATGAAGAATTTCATCAAGATTACTCAATGAATAACTTGGATATCGTTTCTCCAAGTCATTCCACAAAGTATAAGCACATTAAAAATTCTTCATTTGATTAAGCACAATCCTAGGCAATCCTCTAACGATAAGATTAACAGTTCTAAGATTGCATAGCATATCAATTTCCTATTCCTGTGTGGGATGTAAAGGATCAATGGGAGGTACATAGGGGTTCTTAACATACTTGCTCAAATGAAATTCATTAAATAGCTCAAGCATCATATATTTCCATTGATTATAGTACTCCCCATCAAGAATAGGCACTCTACAACTCAAACTCCCTATACTAGACACATCCATTTTCCTCCACGGTGATGAAACCGAAGCAATGGAGACCAATGCTCTGATACCAATTGAGGGATCACTAGAAGTGTGTCTAGAGGGGGGGTGAATAGACTACTAGCAGGAATTTAAAACCTAACCTTTTCCCAAATTAATAGGTTCGCAGATTTTAACAATTATAGCAAGTCTAGCACACCCTACACATGCAAGTCAACAAGTATGACAGCGTAAAGTAAAGACATTGCACATGGAAGTAAGGAGTTAAGATAGGAAGATCAAACGCATGAGGGACACGAATATTTTTCCCATGGTTCCGATAGGTGGTGCTATCGTACGTCCACGTTTATGGAGTCTTCAACCCATAGAGGGTAATGGTCGCGAGAGTCCACGGAGGGCTCCACCCATAAGGGTCCATGAAGTAGCAACCTTGACTATTCCATAACGGAATCCATCCACGAAGGACTAGCCTCACTATGGGTAGATCTTCACGAAGTAGGCGATCTCCTTGCCCGTACAAACTTCTTGGTTCAACTCCACAACACGAAGTAGGAGGCTCCCAAGCGACACCTAACCAATCTAGGAGGCACCACCCTCCAAAAGGTAATAGGCTAGGCAATGTCGATGAACTCCTTGGTCTTGTGTTTCAAGATGATAGACTCCTCAACACACAATCACTATCTCACAGATTTGGCTATGGTGGAAGAGATTGATTTGGTGGAAAGCAACTTGGGGAGACTAGAGTTCAAGATTCATATGGATAAAGTGGAATGGCTTGATCTCAACACATGAGTAGGTGGCTCTCTCTCAGAAAATAGGATGGGGCAAGTATGGAATAGTTCTGAGTGCTTATCTTTCGAGTGGGTGGTGGTGAAGGGGTATATATAGGCATCCCCAAAAGTCCAACCGTTACACCTAATGTGACCAACTTGGTGACACCAAAGTGTAAAACTCGGATGTACCAAAGTGACCAAAAGGTGGAAACTTTTGAATCTCGGTGAGACCGATATATAACTCTCGGTGGTACCGATCAGGTGACCAACGGTCAGAATGCACAACTCGGTGACGCCGATTCTCAAATCTCGGTGGTACCGATTCTTGACCATGGCTAACCAGAGAGTTGGTCCAAGAACTCGGTGAGACCGATTCACAATTCTCGGTGGAACCGATTCTTGTGAATAGCTAACCAAAGAGTTGGTCCAAGTCTCAGTGAGACAGACTGGCAAAACTCGGTGGTACCGAAGACTGAAAATAGCTAAACAGAAAGTTGGCAACTGAACTTGGTGGCACCGATGCAGAATCGGTTGCACCGATTGGCTCGGGTTTGGCATGCGTCTGTCTGAGTTTGGGAATCGGTGGCACCGAGTGGGAAATGTTGGTTGCACCGATTTTGGATATTTGGCTTTGGACAGACATTTGTGGAAGAGCTTGTGGGTGTTTTTGGTGACTATCTCTTGTGCACGTGGAGCATCTTGTTCACCAACAGTACCTTACCCCCTTTTAATAGTATTGGCTTTCCTATGGACTCAAAGTGGTTTCTCACAAAGTAAAATGTAGAGTCCTCTTTCTTGAAGCTTTGCCAATCCATTTCCTTGCATCTTGGGGTTCTCCACAATCCTTTTTGCCAACCCATCTCTCTATGGACTTTCACCTGAAATACACTTGGTAGAAATATTAGTCCAAGAGACAATGTATGTTGTCATGAATTATCAAAACCACCAAGGGAGCACATTGTGCTTTTAGAGAGATGTTTTGGCGTCTCATTTCATGAGTTGATCGTGAGTTGCTCGATCTTTGAGATGATTGATTCCTGTAGGGTTTTCTTTTCCTCTTGTCATATGTTTGGATGAAGGTCCCGAAGCAAAAGATGTCAAGATCAACTTGATGTAATGAATCAACATCTTCGAGAAGAGCAAATGGATCATGAAGATTGTGTTAGTTTGTGTTCCCTCTGTCTTCTTACCCTACGCCTGAATCTCGGGACGAGATTCTTGTTTAGTGGGGGTGAGTTGTCACAGCCCTAGAAATTGTTTGCAATTATCATGATAGTTGCATGAGTGGCATTCATGTCATCATGTTTAAATTCAAATGAACTTGAAATGGGGATTGTCATAACCCTAGCACTCCATTTTCAAATAAATTCAAATAGCTAAGATTTCCAATGAACCCAAAATGGATTTCAAAAATGTTCAGCATTTCTGATAAATGTTGGAAACAACATACCATACGTGATGACCTTTTAAACAACTCTTTTGTCATTTTAAACAAATCAGAAATGCATCTGAAAATGGTAACTAAATGGCTATGAATATTTTAGTTGTTTCAAAAATGCTGAAACTTTTTGTGGGACCTTGTAATATTCAGATTATATCCCATAGATTATTTCAGGGTTTTTGGCTATATGGATTTGGCCCAAACAAATTTAAACAGAAATCACAAAATAGAAAACAGAAATAAATTAGAAAGAGAGAGAGAGAGAGTTACCTGGCTTACCTGGCCCGTCAACCGGCCCAGCCCACTAGAGCCCAGGTGCCTATCGTCTTCCTCCTTTGCCTGGTGGACGACGCCGTGTCGCACGCGCCCGCCCGAAGCCTCCACCTCCTGCCTGCGTGCTTCACAGCCATCCCCGAGTCGACCTCCTCGCCCAGGAGATGAGGATGACTCCCTCTCCCTCTCCCCTCTTCCTCTGGCCATTCTTCCCCTGCCCTCGCTCGGTCTCGGGCTCATCCGAGCTGGCCATTAGTTCGCCATCGCCATAGTCATGGCCATCGGCCACCCCTCGCCCACCTAGCGTGTCCGGTAGCTCCTCCACGACGCCCTCCTTCCCTTCGCCAATGATCGAGAGCGCAGGAGCAACGCATCCTCGCCGGAGTCGCCTTCCTTGCCGCCGGTGCCCGAAGCTCCTCGTCGATGATTCGTCGTGTCCACAGCCTCCCCGAGCCCGCCGACCAGCTCATGCGCCACCCTGTGAGCCCCTGTTGCTCCTCCCCATGCTGCCTCACTCCCGCGCATGCTCTAGCTTGCCTCCCCGCCATGACCGGAGCTAGCCGCCGCCGTGCCCATCGCCGTCGTCGCCTGGGCTTGAACCGGTCGTAGCCGAGCACGACCTCGTGCTCTGGGCACCTCCAGGAAGCCGCTTAGCCCCTCAGCAGCCCCCCTAGCGCACCGTAGCCACTCGGCCATGCTAGCCCGAGCGCCGCCACCACTTGAGCTTGCCGCCGTCGTCGGTTCCGGCAACCCCGACGACCCCCGAGACCACCAGACGAAGCGCCGCAGCCCCACGAACCCATTCCGCCCATCCACGCATCGAATGGATGCCGGAGGTGCGATTCCGGCGTGCCTCCGTTGCTCTGTTAGTCGCCGGCGTTTGCTTGCCGGTGACGATGACGTGGCAGCAATTAAGTTAGCACTAATTATGCTGTTAGTTTAATTCTAAGTCGATGACAGTGGGCCCGTGCCTGCCTAATAAAATTAGTTAAATTAAATTAACCCTATTTAACCGTCTGTTCCACTGACTCATGGGTCCCACGTGCCAGTTTGACCAGGCCACGTCAGCTTTGACCTGGCCCACATGTCAGCCCCTGAAACTGACCCTGAGCCACTGACCAGTGGGCTCCACTGGTCAGCTTTGACTCTGGACGGCCCTGTGGACCTGCTGAGGTCAGCCTGACATCATGCTGACATAGTAAATATTTCTAGAATTTAAATAAATCTTAAATGATTTATTATATTTCAGAAATATTCAAAACTTCTAAAAATCATAGAAATTCAACCGTAACTCCAATGAAAATAATTTATATATGAAAAATGATCAGAAAAATACAAGGAATCTGTTTATGCCATGTTCATGCATGTTTGAGAAAGTTAACATCACCAAGTAGGACATTCCATGATTAGGATAAATTAATAAATAGTGTTGGAGTTGGAATTTACGATATATTTGAATTCCACTTCACTTAATATGACTACCTATTTCTCTAGGTCAATCCAATGCTTTAACATGCCATATCATACATCATGTTTGTTGAATTGCATTGAATGTGTTCCTCTCCTGTTTTATCGGTGGTGTTCCTTCCCGGTAGACGATGATTCCGAAGTTGAGATCGTTGTCACCGATGAAGACTCATTGTTATCTTCAGAAGTGTCAGGCAAGCAACCCCCCTTGAGCATTTCGATACAATCCCACTATCTTGCTCTTACTCTCTTTTACTGCATTATGACAACAACGATTCAACTGTTACTTGTTCTCGATAGTTGAACCCATTCCTTTGCATGACCTGTCGTTGTCGCCAAATAGCTAAACCATCCTAGCATACTTAGGAGTTGCTTGAGCTATGTTGTGACTACTTAGCCATGCTCGCTTGCTATGCTTAGAGTTGAGTTGGTCCGATCCATCTCGGTGATGGATTGGAATGATCATGTCCTAATGATGAGATTTAAGTGTCTTGACCCGTTTGGTCAAGATGGTGATGAGATGCCATGTTGGAGAACATGGTGGATTGTGTTGTGATATGGCTCATAGGAACTGGGTTTCGTGCTTATCAGAGCCTACCTCGTTGTTACATGGACATGTGCGGGTCAGGTGCGCGGGCATGAGGGGCATGGTGCATGTGGCTCGTCGTGGCGCACGACGCGTGTGGCCCGGCGTGGCAGATGGCGTGTGTGGACCGTCGTGGCACACAGCATGGCACATGTGCCAGACTGGACGTAGATACGTGTTCCAGGAGGGAATGTTGCTGATGGCACGAGGACGTCGGTTCGTCTGAGTCAGGGTTAATTCATCTATTCAAATAGTCGCGTCCGCGGATATGGGCTACTTGGAGACTTGCATTGTTCATAAATAACCTTGACATGGATACTCTAAAATACGCAAGATAAGTGTGAGTGCTATGGATGGCTTCTCGTAGGAAGACGAGAGAGGATCCATTGTGGTGTATTGATATGGTGAATATGTGGAGTCGTGTGTGATACGCCACCTCAAAGAAAGTACTCATAGCTGTAGTACAGGTTAGCCAAGAGTCAAAGCTGGCTTGCTACAATAAACTCCACAACCCCCTTTTGATGACAATGATGCATATGTAGCTAGTTCTGATGTAAGTCTTGCTGAGTACCTTTGTACTCATGGTTGCTTAATTTATGTTTTTGCAGAGGAGACGTCGGTCTCATTAGTGATTCCTATGACGTGAAGTTCGATGTTGACCGGGTTAGCTTGGGAATCCCAGACAGAGGTCTGGCTCCTAAGGTAGGGTCGTTGTAGCTTTTCAGGCTCTTCTTGCCGTTTTTAATAGATGTCTGTACCCAGACATGTATCTTCCGCTTGATGATTGTATGCTCTGAATGATGGGTCATGTGACCCTTTGCTTGTAACATTATACTATGTAGGCTCTCTGGAGCATTCTAAATAAATGTAATGTTATAGAGTTATGTTGTGATGCCATGTTGTATCTACGCATATCATGCATATTGCGTGTATGATTGAAATGCATTGGTATGTGTGGGATTCGACACCTAGTTGTGTGCCTTTAGTAGTACTCTTTACGGGGAAATGCCTCTTTGTGCTTCCAACGAGCCTTGGTAGCTTGCTACTGCTCCGGACACATTGATTGACCGGCGTGTATCCTTCTTTGCTGCTGTGTCTGTCCCCTCGGAGAAATGTCTCGCAGTGTAATGGAGTCCATGTAGCCCGCTACGACTCGTCTACGCGCAGTTGACGACAGAAATGTCTCACGGCATAATGGAGTCCTTGTAGCTTGCTATGACTCGTCTACACACGCTGATGACCGACACATGCATTGTTGGGTTACGTATGCCTGTCCCTGTACGGATATGCCACTTGGGTTCTACAACTAGTCATGTCGACCCGGGTTCTCGGACATTTGAATGCTAGCGACATATTCACATTCGTGAGCCAAAAGGCGCAAACGGTCCCGACCCAGGTAAGGTGGCAACCGTGGGGATAACCGTGCGTGAGGCTGCAAAGTGATGTGAAGTGTTACATGCTAGATTCTTATGGCTTAGGATCGGGGTCCCGACAAGTTAATGTTGGATGTGAGCATGACTGGATCTCTTCTACACTGAACTACAATGTTTAGTCGCTACTTGAACCTCAGAGGTGCTCTGCATTTATTTTTTGCGGTCTCAGAAAGGGCTAGCGAGATACCATGTTATTGTATTATATTATGATTGTGTTGAAAAATTGTTGGCGTGTGAGATATCTTATTACTGCTCGAAGTTGGTTATGTTATTGTCGTGAGTAAATATGAGACCTAAATGTTTTCATTGACATGATTAGATTATGATCTTTGTTGAAAATCTGAACATTTGAGTTAAACATATATATAATAACGAGAATAAAAGAGTTTGTGAAAGTTTTCTTTATCGCTTTCAGTTTGTCAACAGAATTGCTTGAGGACAAGCAATGACTTAAGCTTGGGGGAGTTGATATGTCTCCATTGTATCTACTTTTCCAAACACTTTGCTCTTGTTTTGGACTCTAATTTGCATGATTTGAATGAAACTAACCCGGACTGATGCTGTTTTCAGCAGAACTACCATGGTGTTGTTTTTTGTGCAGAAAGAAAAGTTCTCAGAATTGGACGAAACTTTTTGGAGATTTTTTATGGAATGTATAAAAATACTGGAACAAATATCCAGCGGAGGGGGCCACCACTTGCTCACAAGGCAAAATGGCGCGCCCACCCCCCTGGGCGCAACTTGTTACTTTGTGGGGCCACATGGATCTGCTCACCCTAATCTCAAAACTATAAATTCCTATTCTGCGAGAAAAAAACAAGAGAGAAGTTTTTATTGCGTTCTACAAGACAGAGCCATCGCCACCTCCTGTTCTTTCTCGGGAGGACTGATCTGGAATCTGTTTGGGGCTCCGAAAAGGGGAATCCGTCGCCATCGTCATCACCAACCCTTCTCCATGGACAATTCCATGATGCTCAACACCAGGAGTGTGTAATTCCTTTGTAGGCTTGCTAGATGGTGATGGGATTGGATGATATTTGTCATCTAATCAAGTTATTTTGATAGGGCTTGATCCCTAGTATCCACTATGTTCTGAGATTGATGTTGCTATTACTTTGCTATTCTTAATGCTTGTCACTAGGGCCCGAGTGTCATGATTTCAGATCTGAACCTATTATGTTTTCACAAATATGAGATTGCTTTGGATTCTCTTGCAAATCGTATTGACCTATTAGGTGATATGATCCGTAGACCCCAAAGTGACAATAGTTGGGATCGTCTTCGACGATAACCGTAGTTTGAGGAGTTCATGTATTCACCATGTGTTAATGCTTTGTTCCGGTTCTCTATTTAAAGGAGGCCTTAATATCCCTTAGTTTCCATTTGGACCCCGCTGCCACGGGAGGGCAGGACAAAAGATTTCATGCAAGTTCTTACTATAAGCACGTATGACTATATACGGAATACATGCCTACATTATACTGATGAGTTGGAGCTAGTTCTATGTCATTCTAGTGTATAACTGTTACATGACGAATGTCATCCAAATCAAATATGCATCATTGATCTAACTCCTATGCTTTTTGCATATTGATTTCAGTTAAGCTACTTTCGTTACTATTGCGCTACAATCAATACAATCTACTGCTATTACAGCTTCTATTGCTTTTGTTACTGTGCTACTAAAATATTCATTGCAGAAAGAAATTCCAGGTGTGGTTGCATTGATAACTCAACTGCTAAGACCAATAAATATTCTTTGGCTCCTATTGTGTCGAATCAATAAATTTGGGTGAAATATTACCCTCGAAGACTGTTGCGATCCCCTATACTTGTGGGTTATCACTGCCGGCGACCGTCGTGGCCCTCACCCCACAGACGACCACCACCCTAGCGGTGGCTGCCTTGTCCATGACCCCACCGTTAGGCGTCGGGGCCATCACCCGCTCTGCCACCGCAGCCTGAATGCGGGAGTTGGAGGCCGCCAAAGGCCCACCACCTGGCTTTTGTGTCAAAGACCTTGTGCATTATATCTACTTCCTTGAGAAGGAGGTGGAGCGCCAGGAAGCTCACCGACGTTGTTGCTGCACGAGAAGCCGCATCGGTAGCGCCGGATCCGAAAATCTACGCCGAGTCCCGCCGCTTCTAGGAGGCGTGTCTGGAGCGGCGGAGGGTAGTAGTGGCAGGCAATAGATTTGACTCCACCAGTTTGTCGGTAGCCTCCTCCTCCTCTGCCTCTTACTGAGCGCGCTCTACAGAGAAGAGGCTACTTGAAGTAGTACAAAGCCTCTCCATAGTAGTATGTAGGAGCTATTTTGTTCAGTTCATGTAACTATAGCTATGGTTGAGATGTACCGTGTACTTTAAATTAGCTAGGATATATAGTTGAACTAGCTACTTCAGTACATGGTTCGCAACAATTGGGAAGAAGTTTGTATGGTTCAGCTGTCGAGTTGAACCTTCTTGTATAAAGAATGATTGCTTAATCTACGAATGAAATCAATGTTTACTGAATTTCATTTGCATAATTACACCATACTAGTCATTTTGTTCCTACAAAATATGACAAATGTCAGTGTTACAATGTTGAAAAATGCCAACATTACTAGATTGACAAATGCCAACATTTCCAATTTGACAAATGACAATTTACCCAATATGACAGATGCAAATCTTACCAATTTTTCTATAGTAAGCACGCGAGTCCACATACAGAGTCCTTTGCGATGCCGTGATGCACCAATCCTTCGTGCCAAATTTTCACTTGGCTTACTTGTGAAGGAAGCATACCTCTCGATCTGCATACCGGTATTCAATTTGAAATGTTTGCGATGAGCCAATCCTTCGCGCCAAATTTGCACTTGGCTTATTGGCAAAGGAAGCATAGCTCTCGGTCTGCATACGGGTATTCAATCTAAAACTTTTGTGATGAGTGTTTATTCAGAGAAAAACATTGATTTTTTTGATTTACTTTGATTACTATGTGCATTCAGAAATAAATACTGAGTTAACCAAACCATAGATTTCATTCAGACAAACTGTGACTTTACATTCATACGATCGAGATACAATATAAAGAAAACTAATTGTAGCAGCGGCGGTGCCGACATACTACTCTGACATCGTGGTCCTTCGGGATGTCATTGTTCAATTCTTGAAACGAGACCAGAATGTTATGGACTTCCAAATTAAAGAGTTGGTCGTCGTGTGACCGGAGGGCGAGGCCCCGGGGGGGAGGCGACTAGCGGCGCTACAAGGAAGCGGTCGACCGAGGCATCCCATGCCGCTGAGGAAGCCGCCACGGGTGCATGCGCACGCATGAGCACGAGCGTGATGGGTGCAGGCGCGCGCACATTCACAAGCGCGGTGGGTGCGGGCATGCGCACGGGGACCGGCGTGGTGGGTGCAGGGGCACACACGAGCACATGCGTAGGAGGAGGCGCTGGCGCTTGCACGTACACGTGCTCGCATGGGTCCGCGGGGACCTCACCGACGCCCGCAGTTTCTAGCACTGTGATGATGCTCGGCGACCAACCTGTAAATGCGATGGGTATGGTTGCTAGCACGGGCGCGGGGATGGTTGTTGGCGAGTGCGAGGGGGCAACATCAACTGCAGCCTGCAGCTCATTCAGGGCCATGTTCATGACATCCCATTCATATTTATGTTCTATCTCCTCTGGCTCGGGGTCGACTTCACCAAACCGGAAGACAAGTGGCATATGATCCTTGTGCGCCATGGCATAGGTGGAGGTCTGGATGATAGAGGAGAATGGGAGTCAAAGAGGGAGGATTGAGTGTGAGTGGGCAGTAAGGACGCGTATTAAACAGTGGCTCGGACGCCATTGATGGACAAGTTGGAAGCGAGGCAGGCGGATATGGAGGCCAAAGGGCTCGCTTCCTCGACGATCCTGCAATGTATCGCTCAGACGCCTCCCGATGAGCCTGCGCACCAGAGGCCAGCTCATACGCGTCCCGTCTACTCAAACAGCTGCTCGCATGACACCTCCTAGCCAATAAACAGTGCGACGCGTGGCAGCACATCAACGTGCAGTAGTACTCCCACGATCTATAAATAATACAACCATTTGCGATGGTAATGTGATAGTTCTTTGTTCCAAAATGCTTTTGCTGGCTACTAATGTGTGCTCCTTTTCCCAAAGTGGACACAAAAATACCACAACATATTTTTCTATATCATGACGCCCTGCCCAATTTCTTGAATTTTGTGTGAGTTTTATATTTACTATAATTTTAGCCAATGTTCTCAATGTTGGCTCTAGAAGAAAAAATATATCGAAAAACATGTCTCAAATAGGAAAACAAAATCCTACATTGCCTTTTTGTGCCATGCCATGACACCATGCCAAGTTTCATGATTTTTTCACGAGTTTTTGATTTACATTAATTTAAAACCCAAGTCTCTCAATGTTTTTGGCCGAGCCAAGACACTAAGATATTTGAAATTCATTCCCATCTTATTGCATGGGACCTAAAGATGCAGCCACGGACACTTATATGATTTTGCAAACCATTTTGATGCACCAGACCTTGTGATTGTAGTTCAAATTTGAATTATGCACATTAAATGCCTATAAAACTCAATTGATGTATTAAAGAGGCCAAACGAACGCTGAATAATTCCACATTTTAGGACGACACTCATATTAGTCTATGTTCATTCTAGAAAAAGTTCAAGGCCAGAAGAGACAGCAGATGTCATTTCGCCCACATAAGGTGACACTTTTCCTATCGGAACCACAAAGCTTCTTGTGAGAAACTCGAATTTGTAAGGGGCTTGTGCCAAAATTTGTCCGAAATTCGACAATTTTTGTACCATGGCACATATGTGCCATGTCATTACAACATGCCAAGTTTCATGAATTTTTGGCGAGTTTTGGATTTACAGTAATTTAAGAACCAAGTTTCACAATGTTTGTGACCGAGCCAAGACCCCGAGATGTTTGAAATTCATTCCCATTTCTTGCATGGGACCTAAAGATGCATCCATGGACACTTATATAACTTTTCAACCCATTTTCTTGCACCGGACATAGTGATTATAGTTCAAATTTGAATTATACAAAGTAAATGCCTAGAATACTAAATTAATGTAAAAAATGCCAAATGGGCCCTGAATAATTCCATATTTTAGCACGACACTCCTATTGGTCTATGTTGCCTCTAGAAAAAGTTCAAGGCAAGAAGAGGCAACAGATGTCGTTTCGCCCACATAAAGTGACACGTTCCCTATCAGAATGACGAAGCTTCCCTTGAGAAGCTCCGGTTTGTAAGGAGCTTGTTCCAAAACTTGTCCCAAATTGGACAATTTTTTAAGATGGCACATATGTGCCATGTCATGACAAACAACCAAGTTTCATGAATTTCGGACGAGTTGTGGATTTACAGTAATTTAAAAACCATGTTTCTCAATGTTTGTGGCCGAGACAAGATGCCGAGATGTTGGAAATTCATTCCCATTCTTGCATGGGACCTAAAGATGCATACATGGACACCTATATGATTTTTCAACCCATTTTGATGCACCAGGCCTAGTGATTGTAGTTCAATTTGAATTCTACACATTAAATGCCTAGAAAACTCAATTAATATATAAAAAAATGCCAAATGAACCCTGGATAATTCTATATTTTAGCACGATACTCCTATTGGTGTGTGTTCACTTCAGATAAATTTTGTTGCAATCCAAACACCGTCCTTTGCTGAAGTAACCTCAATTTTCATTTTAATTACAATATGAAAATCAAGTATATAACAAATAGTTCATGATCATGAATCGTGTGTGATGGAGTACAAAATATCTAGGGACAATCCTCATATAAGGCTTAGGCCGGAAGGTTCCTCTCCTATAGTCCACCGTTGTCGAGTCAACCACACTAGCTCCTCACGCTCATTTTACTGTTCAATCATCGCGGGTGAAAGTTGAGGAGGTGGATCCCCGTTGTGAAGGCAACTTTGGCAACCCACTCCGACCCAAGCGCGGCCTCATCAGCCATGAGTACGCTGACATCATGCACGAGCACGACCGCTATCTTCGACGGGGCGTGATACGTCTCCAACGTATCGATAATTTATGAAGTATTCATGCCATGATTGTATTTGTCTACAATAACTTTATATGGTTTTGATGCACTTTATATGATTTATTTAGAACTAACCCGGACTGACGATGTTTTCAGCAAAATTACCGTGGTGTTGTTTTTGTGCAGAAAATGAAAGTTCTCGGAATCGCTCGAAACTTTTTGGTGATTTTTTCTAGAGGAAATAAGCCATATTGGAGCGAAAAATCACCGGAGGGGAGCCACCGGTGGGCCACAAACCATCAAGGCGCCCCCCTAGGTCACGCCCTCTTATTTGGTGGGGCCCACGTGGCTCCGTTGCGCATGATTCCAACGCTAAAAAATCCTATAAATCCAAGAAATCCCAGAAATAAATAGAGACTCTCTGTTCCGCCGCCGCAACGTTCTGTATCGACGAAAAACCAATTTGGAGACGTTGCAGGAACATGCCGCAAGGGGGCAACCATCACCGGTGGCCATCTTCATCATCCTGGCGGAGGCCATGACGAGGAGGGAGTAGTTCACCCTCGGGGCTGAGGGTATGTACCAGTAGCTATGTGTTCAATCTCCCTCGCTCTCTCTCTCTCTCTCTCTCGTGTTCTTGAGATGTCACGATCTTGATGTATCCCGGGCTTTGTTAATATAGTCGGATCATATGATGTTATTCCCTTGCTACCTTGTTGTGATGAATTGAATCTTTACCTATGAGATCTCGTTATGTTGGATTGAATATTTTGGTTTGATAACACTTGATGTACGTCTTGCGTGGGATATCCGTAGTGACATTGGGGTATTCTATTGATTCACTTGATATATGTTGAGGCATCAACTTGTGGATTCCGATGACCTTGGGGATCTATGCATAGGGGTTGATTGCACGTTTTCATACCATGTTCTCCGATAGAAATCTTGGGGTGCTCCTTGAAGTTCTTTGTGTTGGATTGATTATGGTAGACCTGCAATTGTTTGATGCATGTCGCATAATTTACCCACGGATACTTGAGGTGACATTGGAGTATCTAGGTGACATTAGGGTTAATTGATATGTATCATTGGTGTTGTTCTAGTACGAACTCTAGGGTTGTTTGTGACACTTATAGGAATAGCCCAAAAGATTGATTGGAAAGAATAACTTTGAGGTGGTTCTACTACCTACACCAATTTCATCTTATTGTTCTTCGCTAGATAGGAACTTTGGAGTGATTCTTTGTTGCACGTTGAGGGATGATCATATGATTCAACTATGTTAGCATTGTTGGGAGATTGCACTAGTGAAAGTATGAACCCTAGGCCTTGTTTCCAAGCATTAATATACCATTTTGCTCTCTGTTTTACACTTGTTACCTTGCTGTTTTTATATTTTCAGATTACAAAAACCTATATCTACCATCCATATTGCACTCGTATCACCATATCTTTGCCGAACTAGTGCACCTATACAATTTGCCATTGTATTGGGTGTGTTGGGGACACAAGAGATTTCTTGTATTTGATTGAAGGTTTGTTTGAGAGAGACCATCTTCATCCTACACTTACCACGATTGATAAACCTTAGGTCATCCACTTGCGGGAAAATTGCTACTGTCCTACAAAACTCTGTACTTGGAGGCCTAACAAAGTCTACAAGAATAAAGTTGCATAGTAGACATCAAGCCGTTTTCTGGTGCCGTATCCGGGGAGGTGAGTGTTTAAAGGTATATCTTTATATCTTGCAATTAAATCTTTTAGTTTCTTGTTTTTCGCTAGTTTGGTTTTATAAAAGAAAACTACAAAAAATGGAGTTTAGGTTGCCTCATTTGTTTCGTCTTTATAATGTCTTCCGTGAAAATAAGGATTCAAAAAATTGTGCTCAATTGGTAGAGGAAGAAATTATGAAAATACTTAATGAGAATTCCTTGAATGATGAGCACGATAACAATATTGTTAGTATGGATTCTTTGAATATCCATAATGCTAATGATGATTGCACTAGTCATGATAAAAATACTTCCTATAAGCATGTCAATTTTTGTGGAGTGAATAAAATTTGCAAAGCATGACATATAGGGACGATATATTTTGTAAGAAGCATAAGCATGATTAAACTAATGGCTGGCTTAAACTGATAGATGAATTTGCCACAAGATTATGCTCTCTCCATCCCATTACTTGTGAATTTGCATTAGGTTGATCATCTTAATTTCCAATGCATGATTTTTCATGATAGAACCGTTTCCAAATATTGTGATAATTTGATCTCACGTGAAATCTATAATGAACTTTGTTTATTTTTTAGGTGTGTAGAATTGTCACATAAAAATGATTGGTTTGGTACATGCCTTATCACTAATGATAATGAAACTAATCTACAAGAAATCTATATTTTTTGCATTGTGAATTGCAATGAGAATGCTTATATTGCCAACTATAGAAAGAATGAGTAACCAATAGAGTATAAAAGGAATACTAATGAAAGGGTAAAGGTCTCCCAATACCCTCCTATTGTTTATCGTGATGAATCAGCTTGCAATGAAGAGCTTCCCATCGAACCAATCTCTTCAATAAGAATCTCAAAAAGATTACTCAAACCCACACATAAGGTGGTGAAGAAGAAGAAAAGAAGAAAAGGTAAACGTAAAAAGGTATCCCTCTCAAATAATCTTTCTCCTATCATTGTTGAGAATAAATACAAAAGTAGTTTGGATGATGATACACTTGATGATTATTTTGTTATGCCTACTACTCGTTGTGATGAGGATGATTGGGAAGATAATGATACTCCTTATAATATTGAAAATCTTTTTGGCACCAACTTGGAAAATTATGATGATAATAATTGTTACACTATTGGTGCTATTCATTCTATTGATGATTATCCTAATGATATGCAAACCCATAAGCTTGGGGATGTTATGCTTGATGAGAATGACATATTTGAGAATATATTTGCTACAATAGATGTGTGTTCCAAGCTTGGTGATGCTATGCATAATGAAGATGATCTTTTTAGTTCCCCTACTTCGAATGATCAAATTTGTTATGATGATTACATGCCTCCTATTTATGATGATTATTGTGATGAGACTTATCTTATGAAAAGTAGTGATGATTATTATTATACAACTTGTCACAATTATGAATACCCTTTCTCTGAACATTACTCTTCTAATGTGGAAACAATTTATAATATTCAAGTCTCCTATGATACTTCTACTACAATTAATGCGAAGAAAATTGCTTATGTGGAAAGTAATAAATTTTCTATGCTTGTAGATAATTAAAATAATGCTTTATGTGATAGTTATATTGTGAAATTCCTTCATGATGCTACTGAAAATTATTATGAGGGAGGAACATATGCTTGTAGGAATTGCAATAATATCAACTTTCCTCCCTATGCATTGAAAGTTTTGAAGTTATGCTTGTTTTGCCTTCCTATGCTAGTTTATTCTTGCTCCCATAAATTTTTTGCTCACAAAATCCCTATGCAAAGGAAGTGGTTTAGACTTAAATGTGCTTGTCATGAGATTCATGATGCTCTCTTGCATGTTTCAATTACTACCTTTTATGTGAGCATCATTGAAATCATCATGCCTATCTAAAAGGCATTAAAGAAAAGCGCTTGTTGGGAGACAACCCAACACTTTTAATTTCTCTTTTTGAGTGTTCACATGATTAAGCTACTAAAGTTACCATGTTTTGTGTATTTTATTTTAATAATGTGCCAAGTAAAGCCTTTGGGATAGTGTGGACACTTGTTGATTTGATTCTGTGCAAAAACAGAAACTTTTGCCTCCAGTAAAAAAAATCTATGATTTTACTGGAGCGTCAACAGATTCTGAAATTTTTGCACAGTTTTTATATGAAAATTCTTTAAGTTTTCCTAATTTTCCAGAATTTTTATAGACAGGGAAATATGGTTATACTACAGATCTTCACAGATTGTTCTGTTTTTGACAGATTCTGTTTTGCATGCATAGTTTGCTTGTTTTAGTGTTCCCATAGCTTATATTCAGTGATATAAATTATGTGAATGGTAGAATATAGTAGGTATTATGTGAGAACAGTTATGAATCTTTTCTTGACAGTACCTAAGTGAATGATCTTTATTCATTATACTAACCCATCTCACGAAGTTCCGTTAAGTTTTGTATGATTGAAGTTTTCAAGTTTTGGGTGAGACACTGATACGTTCATTTTGCATTATGATTTCCTACTGTTATTTATAATGTTTTTATGTATAATATTGCTTTAGGGAGTGATTCTAATGCCTTTTCTCTCATAATATGCAAGGTTTACACAAAGAGGTAGAATACCGGCAGCTGGAATTCTGGACCTGAAAAAGCACATCAGAGATATCTATTCTGCACATCAGAGGGGCTGATTTCGATCCTAACGTTTAATGCTATGGTTAGTTTTATCTTAATACTTTTCTCATAGTTGCGGATGCTTTCGAGGGGGTTAATCATAAGTGGGAGGTTTGTTCAAGTACGAACAGTACCCAAGCACCGGTCCACCCACATTTGAAATTATCAAACTAGCAAACGCGAATCAAACCAACATGATAAAAGTGACTAGATGAGATTCCCGTGT
Organism: Elymus sibiricus; assembly: GCA_039707655.1. Lineage (NCBI taxonomy): Eukaryota > Viridiplantae > Streptophyta > Magnoliopsida > Poales > Poaceae > Elymus > Elymus sibiricus. The sequence continues at coordinate 263,445,334 of CM077675.1, read as the reverse complement.
ACCCTCAAGAACACTTTGCCTATTATAAGAGACTGTTCTGGCCTGTCCTTTGCCACAAAAGGATTGGGATATCTTGCTGCACTTTATTTACCATTACGGTTACTTTCTTGTTACCAATTATCTTGCTATCAAACTATCTGTTACCTACAATTTCAGTGCTTGCAGAAATTACCTTGCTGAAAACCGCTTGTCATTTCGTTCTGCTCCTCATTGGGTTCGACACGCTTACTTATCGAAAGGACTACGATTGACCCCCTATACTTGTGGGTCATCAAGACTCTTTTCTGCCACCGTTACCGGGGAGTGAAGCGCACTTGGTAAGTGGAAATCGGTAAGGAAAAACTTGTAATACGTGCTGAAATTTATTGTCTCTTGCTACTATGGAAAACAATCCTTTGAGGGGTTAGTTCGGGGTATCTTCACTTCGACCGGAACCACAATTAGTTGCCCCTCAACCTACCGCACCTACTGAAAATATTGGCTATGAAATTGCTTCGGGTATGGTAGAACAACTGCTAGCTAATCCTTTTTGCAGGAGATGGAACTGAACATCCTGATATGCACCTAATACATGTGAATGAAGTTTGTGGATTATTTAAGCTTCCAGGTTTACCCGGAGATGAAGTTAAGAAGAAGGTTTTCCCTTTATCTTTGAAGGGAAAAGCATTCACATGGTATAGGCAATGTGATGATATTGGATCATGGAACTGGAATCGATTGCAATTAGAATTCCATCAAAAGTTTTATCCTATGCATTTAGTTCATCGTGATAGGAATTATATATATAATTTTTGGCCGCGTGAAGGAGAAAGCATCGCTCTAGCTTGGGGGAGGCTTAAGTCAATGTTATATTCATGCCCCAATCATGATATCCCGAGAGAAGTTATTATTCAGAATTTTTATGCTCGGCTTTCTCATAATGATCAATCCATGCTCGATACTTCTTGTACTGGTTCTTTTATGAAGAAGACTATTGAATTCAAGTGGGATCTCTTAGAAAGAATTAAGCGCAACTCTGAAGATTGGGAACTCGACGAAGGTAATGAGTCAGGTATAAAGATTAAGTTTGATTGTGTTAAATCTTTTATGAATACCGGTGCTTTTCACAAGTTTAGCACTAAATATGGACTTGACTCGGAGATAGTAGCCTCTTTCTGTGAATCATTTGCTACTCATGTTGATCTCCCTAAGGAGAACTGGTTTCAATATCATCCCACTATTAAAGAAGAAATTAAAGAACCAGTAAAAGCCAAAGATGAAACCATCATTTACAATGTTGATCCAGTTGTGCCTACTGCTTATATTGAAAAACCACATTTCCCTGTTAGGATAAAGGAACATGCTAGAGCATCAACTGTGGTTCGCAAAAGTAATATTAAAGCACCTAATCCCTCTGAGCAAATTAAAGTAGAACCCAGTGTTTCTATGGTTAAAGATCTATTGGTAGAAAATATGGATGGGCATGTTATTTACTTTTGTGATGAAGCTGCTAGAATTGCTAAACCCGATGAAAAAGATAAACATAGACCCGTAGTGGGCATGCCTGTTATCTCAGTCCAAATAGGAGATCATTGCTATCATGGTTTATGTGATTTGGGTGCTAGTGTGAGTTCTAACCCTTTTACCTTATACCAAGAAATTATGAATGATATAGCACCTGCTGAAATAGAAGACATTGATATTACTATTAAACTTGCTAATAGAGACACCATCACACCGCATGGGATTGAAGTCCTGTGTGGGAAAATAAAATACCCTACAGATTTTCTAGTTCTTGGTTCCCCACAAGATGACTTTTGCCCCATTATTTTTTGGTAGACCTTTCTTGAACACGGTCAATGCTAAGATAGATTTTGAAAAACAAACTGTCGATGTTAGTTTTGGTGATGTGTCTCATGAGTTTAATTTTTCCAAGTTTAGTAGACAACCTCGTGATAAAGAATTATCTAGTAAGGATGAAATAATTGGTCTTGCTTCTATTGCCATACCTCCTACCGATCCACTAGAACAATATTTGCTAGACCATGAAAATGATATGCACTTGCGTGAAAGAAATGAAATAGAGAAAATTTTCTTTGAACAACAACCTCTCCTAAAACAAAATTTGCCCATTGAAACTCTTGGAGGTCCTCCTCCACCTAAAGGTGATCCTGTGTTTGAAATAAAACAATTGCCTGATACTTTGAAGTATGCTTATCTTGATGAGAAAAAGATATATCCTGTTATTATTAGTGCTAACCTTTCAGAACATGAATAAGAAAGATTATTAAAAATTCTAAGGAAGCACCGGCCTGCTATTGGATATACTCTTGATGATCTTAAGGGCATTAGTCCCACTCTATGTTAGCACAAGATTAATATGGAACCTGATGCTAAACCCGTTGTTGATCACCAACGGCGATTAAATCCTAAGATGAAAGAAGTGGTAAGAACTGAAATACTAAAGCTTTTGGAAGAAGGTATAATCTATCCCATAGGTGATAGTAGATGGGCAAGTCCCGTTCATTGTGTCCCTATGAAGGGAGGTATTACCGTTGTTCCAAATGATAAAAATGAACCCATTCCACAAAGAATTTTCACTGACTATAGAATGGTAATTGATTTTAGAAAATTTAATAAAGCTACTAGAAAAGATCATTACCCTCTGCCTTTCATTGATCAGATGCTAGAAAGATTATCTAAGCACACACACTTTTGTTTTCTGGATGGATATTCTGGTTTCTCTCAAATACCTGTATCACAATCTGATCAAGAGAAAACCACCTTTACTTGTCCTTTTGGAACCTATGCTTATAGACGAATGCCTTTTGGTTTATGCAATGCCCCTGCTACCTTTCAAAGATGTATGACTGCTATAATCTCTGATTTTTGTGAAAAGATTGTGGTGGTTTTCATAGATGATTTTTCCGTTTACGGAACTTCTTTTGATGATTGCTTAAGCAACCTTGATCGAGTTTTGCAGAGATGTGAACAAACTAATCTTGTCTTAAATTGGGAGAAGTTCCACTTTATGGTTAATGAAGGTATTGTTTTGGGGCATAAAATATCTGAACGAGGTATTGAGGTGGATAAAGCTAAAGTTGATGCAATTGAGAAAATGCCATGTCCTAAAGATATTAAAGGTATTCGGAGTTTCCTTGGTCATGCTGGTTTCTATAGGAAGTTCATTAAAGACTTCTCTAAAATTTCTAGGCCTCTTACTAATCTTTTACAAAAGGATATTCCATTTTTTTATGATGATTGTGTAGAAGCCTTTGAAACACTCAAGAAAGCCTGAACTTCTGCACCTATCGTTCAACCACCTGATTGGAACTTGCCTTTTGAAATTATGTGTGATGCTAGTGATTATGTTGTTCGTGCTGTTCTAGGACAAAGAGTTGATAAGTAATTAAATGTTATCCACTATGCTAGCAAAACTCTAGACAGTGCCCAACGAAATTATGCTACTACTGAAAAATATTTTCTAGCAGTTGTGTTTGCTTGTGAAAATTTAGATCCTACATTGTTGATTCCAAAGTGATTGTTCACACCGATCATGGTACTATAAAATATCTTATGGAAAAGAAAGATTCTAAACCTAGACTCATTAGATGGGTTCTTTTGCTTCAAGAATTTGATTTACATATAATTGATTGGAAAGGAGCTGAGAACCCCATAGCTGATAACTTGTCTAGGTTAGAAAATATTCTTAATGACCCACTACCTATTGATGATAGTTTTCCTGATGAACAATTAGCTGCAATAAATGTTTCTCAAAACACTCATTGGTATGCTGATTATGCTAACTACATTGTTGCTAAATATATACCACCTAGTTTCACATACCAACAAAAGAAAAAATTCTTCTATGATTTGAGACATTACTTTTGGGATGATCCACATCTTTATAAAGAAGGGGTAGACGGTATTATTAGACATTGTGTACCTGAGCATGAACTGGAACAAATCTTACGGAAATATCATTCCGAAGCTTATGGAGGACATCATGCGGGAGATAGAATGCTCACAAGGTATTGCAATCTGATTTTTATTGGCCTACTATCTTCAAGGATGCCCGTAAGTTTGTCTTGTCTTGTGATGAATGTCAAAGAATTCATAATAACGACAAGCGTCAGGAAATGCCTATGAATTATTCACTTGTTGTTGAACCATTTGATGTTTGGGGTTTTGCTTATATGGGACCTTTTCCTTCCTCTAATGGGTACACTCATATTTTGGTTGCTGTTGATTATGTCACCAAGTGGGTAGAAGCTATTCCAACTAGTAGTGCTGATCATAACACCTCCATTAAAATGCTTAAAGAAGTTATATTCCCGAGGTTTGGAGTCCCTAGATACTTAATGACTGATGGTGGTTCACACTTTATTCATGGTGCTTTCCGCAATATGCTTGCTAAACATGATGTTAACCATAGAATTGCATCACCCTATCATCCTCAATCTAGTGGTCAAGTTGAACTTAGCAATAGAGAAATAAAATTAATATTACAAAAAACTGTAAGTAGGTCTCGAAAGAATTGGTCTAAGAAACTAGATGATGCACTTTGGGCCTACAGAACAGCTTATAAAAATCCTATGGGTATGTCTCCATACAAAATGGTATATGGAAAAGCTTGTCATTTGCCTCTAGAGTTAGAACTTAAAGCATTTTGGGAAATTAAAGAACTCAATTATGATTTCAAACTTGCCGATGAGAAGAGGTTATTTGATATTAGCTCACTGGATGAATGGAGAAAGCAAGCTTATGAAAATGCCAAACTATTCAAAGAAAAAGTAAAAAGATGGCATGACAAAAGAATCCAAAAGCGGGAATTCAAAGTTGGAGACTATGTTCTTCTGTACAACTCTCGTTTAAGATTTTTTGCAGGTAAGCTTCTCTACAAATGGGAAGGACCATATATTATCGAAGAGGTTTATCGTTCTGGACCTATCAAGATTAATAATGCCGAAGGTACTAACCCGAAGGTGGTCAATGGACAAAGAATTAAACACTATATCTCAGGTATGCCTATTAGCATTGAAAGCAATGTTATCCAAACCATGAAACCGGAGGAACAAATAAAAGAAACCTTCCGGAACACTCCAGAATTCTGAAAAAGAGGAGGTACGTGATACGGTAAGTAAACGGACTCCGAAAAATCCGCAAAAATATTTTCTGTCAGTTTTGGAATATTACAAAAATGTCGAAAAAAATAAATAAACAGGAAAGCAACGAGGTGAGCACGATACACCAGGGCGCGCCAGCCCTGCCAGGCGCGCCCTGGTGGGTTGTTCCCACCTCGGACACCTTCCCGACTTCGTTCTCCTTCCATATTCTTGCTTCCCAAGATAAAAAATTCTCTATATATACCCCCGATTGGTTTGACCACCGCATCGCAGAAAAATCCCCTGTTCTTGTTTCATGTTGTTTTCTTGGCAGATCTAAAAACATGTCGTCTCAAGATTCAAAGGGGGAGAGCTATGTTGCTGACTACATTGCAAACCCTAAGATCTATGGAGAAATGGAACATTATGGATGGACCACGGATGAGGAGGAAGACGCTAACATGAAGGAAACAAAGGATGATAGCTCTGAGGAAGAGGATGACCCATTACCTCAACCCGGAGACATGCATGTGGAATTCAAGAAGTCAAGCCTCCCTAAAGGATACAAACCTGAGGTTCAATTTCTTCCATCTCGTTTTCTGCAGGAGAGCAAGGCGGCATTACGCAAAAATATATTAAAGCTTGAGTTAGAGAATGATGATCTAAGGGAGGAAAACTTTATGCTCAAATATAAGTTGAAGAAGAAGTCTACTTCATCACCAGCACCTTCATCATCTTCACCACCAAAGGAGACTTGGACACACAGGTATGGGCACTCCCCTTGTCTTGAGCCAAGCTTGGGGGAGGTGCTCTGATATCTTATCACCATCACTTTTATTCACCTTTACCTACTTCAGTTCGATCCTTAGCTTTTTCGTGATTTAGTTGAATAAAAGTTTAGTATGATCTATTTTCGAGTGTTAGTTTCATGACCTATCTATCTATGTAATTGAGTGAGAGTTATATAATAAAAGATTAGTTTGAGCATTTGCTTCTTTACTTTCTTGTTGCAATCAAAATAGAAAGGAAATAAATGAAAAGAATCATATGCTAATCTTATGGTAAGTAATGACATCACATAAGGAAAAGTATAGTGTAAAATTTATTGGAGATTGACAAACATAGCATTGGTCAATGATGCAATTCATGAAAGAATTAATAAGGGAAGAGAAGATTCACATGCAAAGACACTCTCTTGGACATCTTTTATGATTGTGAGCCCCCATTAAATATTATATGCCAAAATTGTTGACATTGGACAAGGAATACAACGTAATGATTTATGTTTGTTCATATTCACATAGAAGTATATTGTCATAGATCCTTCAACATGTGGTGCTTGCTCAATATCTTTGCTAGCCAAAAAAATTCCGCACTAAGTAGAGATACTACTTGTTCATCCAAAAACCCAAAACCCAAATTCATGTTTTGAGAGTCCACCATACCTGCCTATGGATCGAGTAAGATCCTTCAAGTAAGTTATCATCAGTGCACTAAGGCAATAAAAATTGCTTCTAAATTTGTTTGATCAATTAGTGTAAGAGAAAATTGAGCGTTGTACGAACTTATGATGGCAAAGTAATAAAAGCGACCGACTGCATAATAAAGGTTGCTATCACAGGGGGCAATATAGCGTGACGTTCTTTTACACTAAGGGATTGAGCATACAAACTAAAAAGCGCATGACAACCTCTGCTTCCCTCTGCGAAGGGCCTATCTTTTACTTTTATGTATTTACTTTTATGCAAGAGTCAAAGTATTCTTCCCTATTCCTTTTTACTTTTTCTTTTTGCAAGCATCATGTGGTGAGGAAAGATATAGGCACATATATCCAGTTGGATGTGAGTGAGCATGAGTTATTATTGTTGACATCACCCTTGAGATGAGTACGTTGGGAGTGTTAGCAATCATAGAATACTAAATGATGGTTGAGTATGTGGACTTGCCAAAAGACTCTGACATGAGACCCTTCCTGAAAATATGAAGAATTGTAGTTGCAAAGTTGACTGAGAACATAGTTTGTTGGTTTTCAGTAAGGTTTATGCATTATACTTCTATGTTGTGATGAATTGTTACTTGTTCATGAGAAGTTATATGATGAAGTTATACAATAAAAGTTATATGAATAAGTTCTATGATAAAGTTTGTTGCTGTTATGATAATAAGCATGATGCTACTATGTCCATATTTTGTTTTTATCGACATCTCTCTCTCAAACCATGTGGACATGCTTTTCAATATCGGCTTTCGCTTGAGGACAAGCGAGGTATAAGCTTGGGGAGTTGATACGTCCATTTTGCATCATGATTTCCTATTGTTATTTATAATGTTTTGATGTATAATAATGCTTTAGGGAGTGATTCTAATGCCTTTTCTCTCATAATATGCAAGGTTTACACAAAGAGGGAGAATACCGACAGCTGGAATTCTGGACCTGAAAAAGCACATCAGAGATACCTATTCTGCACATCTCCAAATAAGCTCAAACTTTACGGAGAATTATTTTGGATTATATAAGAAATACTGGAGAAAATAACTACCTGATGGGGCCCACCTGGTGAGCACAAGACACCAGGGCGTGCGAGGCCCCCCAGGCATGCCTTGGTGGGTTGTGCCCAGCACGGCCCACCTCCGGTGCCCATCTTCTGGTATTTAAAGTCTTTTGTCCTAGAAAAACTAAGGAGAGGACTTTCAGGATGGAACGCCGTCGTCTCGAGGTGGAACTTGGGCAGGAGCACTTTTGCCCGCCGGCGGAGCGATTCCACCGGAGGAATTTCCCTCCCGGAGGGGGAAATCGAAGCCATCGTCATCACCAACACCCCTCTCATCTTTGGGAGGCCAATCTTCATCAACATATTCAACAACACCATCTCCTTTCAAACCCTAGTTCATCTCTTGTGTTCAATCTTTGTACCGGAACCTCAGATTGGTACCTGTGGGTGACTAGTAGTGTTGATTACATCTTGTAGTTGATTGCTATATGGTTTATGGTGGAAGATTATATGTTCAGATCCATTATGCTATTCAATACCCCTCTGATCTTGAGCATGAATATTATTTGTGAGTAGTTACCTTTGTTCTTGAGGTCACGAGAGAAGTGATGTGGCAAGTAATCATGTGAATTTGATATGTGTTCGATATTTTGATGATATGTATGTTGTGATTCCCTTAGTGGTGTCATGTGAACGTCGACTACATGACACTTCACCATACTTGGGCCTAAGGGAATGCATTGTGGAGTAGTTATTAGATGATGGGTTGCTAGAGTGGCAGAAGCTTAAACCCTATTTTATGCGCTACTTCGTAAGGGGCTGATTTGGATCCAAACGTTTAATGCTATGGTTAGATTTTATCTTAATACTTTTCTCGTAGTTGCGGATGCTTGCGAGGGGGTTAATCATAAGTGGGAGGTTTGGTCAAGTAAGAACAGCACCCAAGCACCGGTCCACCCACATATCAAATTATCAAAGTAGCGAACGCGAATCAAACCAACATGATAAAACTGACTAGATGAAATTCCCGTGTACCCTCAAGAACACTTTGCCTATTATAAGAGACTGTTCTCGCCCGTCCTTTGCCACAAAAGGATCGGGCTATCTTGCTGCACTTTATTTACCATTATTGTTACTTGCTTGTTACCAATTATCTTGCTATCAAACTATCTGTTACCTACAATTTCAGTGCTTGCAGAAATTACCTTTGCTGAAAACCGCTTGTCATTTCCTTCTGCTCCTCGTTGGGTTCGACACTCTTACTTATCGAAAGGACTATGATTGACCCCCTATACTTGTGGGTCATCAGGCACCGATATGAGGACAATAAGGAGTGACATGAACCTAAGCTTGGGGATGCCCAAGGCACCCCCAAGGTAATATCCAAGGAAGACTCAAGCACCTAAGCTTGGGGATGCCCCGGAAGGCATCCCCTTTTTCGTCTTCAATACTATCGGTATATCTTACTTGGAGGTATATTTTTATTCATCACATGATATGTGTTTTGCTTGGAGCGTCATTATATTTTGTTGTTCTCTGTTATATGTTATTTATAATCTTGTTTTTCAATAAAAAGTTCCAAGAATTGCCATTAGGATGCTTAAATTGCATGTTTGATGTGTGCTGCGTAAAAACAGAAACTTTTGCTGTAGTGTTTGAATTTTCATATTTTACTGGAACGTCGAAAGTTTCTGAAATTTTTACACAGTATTTTCATATAAATTCTTTATCATTCCTAAATTTTCATAATTTTTAGGGATATATAAGTGCAGTTCATAAATTAATTGCTACACACTGTCCTGTTTAGACAGATTGCTGTCATACTTTTGTTATCTACTTATCCTATGGTTTTCATGACTTATATTGGTAGATATAAATTGTGGAAATGATAGTATACAGTAGATAATATTCGAAAATTATTTTGCAACTTGTCTTGGCAGTACATAAAGTGTTAATTTATTCTTATGTGCACTAACCTTTCTCACGAGATCTTTTCAAGTTTTGTGTGGATGAAGTTTTTGAGAATAGGTGAAACCGTGATATAAGATGATTGAACGAGATACAAAAGCTCAAGCTTGTGTATGCCCAAGGCACCCCAAGTAAATATTTAAAGAAGTCTCAAGCATCTAAGCTTGTTGATGCTACACATCCCACCTCTCTTCATCAAACAAATATCGGTTATCCTATGTTGAGCCTAATTTTTTATTTGTCCACATGCTATGTGCTATTCTTGGAATGATTTTTTGTTTAGTTTTCTGTTTTAATAAAATACTCAGATTTGAAAATCTTTATTGAGAGAGAGTCCTCACATAGCTACTTAATTGTTTGACTATTCAGTGATCTTCACTCTTTTGAGAGTAGTTAGATGTTTACTCCTGTGCTTCACTTATATCCTATGAGTAAATTGTGAATGAATGAAATATCATAAATCTGAAATTATCAATGTGCTATATTCTTAGTAGCCAGTTCACATTTGGTTTAGAATGTAAAATCTATTGAAGTTTAACAATCATTGTATTGGTCATATGAGCAATTCATGAATGATTAGTATAAGAAAGAGAACTTTCACATACAAATATATTATCTTGGACATCTTTCATGATTGTAAATACCCATTAATTATTTTAAAACTTGATCAAATAGTTGAAGTTGGACAAGGAAGACAACGTAATGGTTATGTTTGGGTATATTTGCAAAGAAGTTATATTCACTACTGGAATCAGCAACTTTGTCGTCTGCCATGGCTGACGGCAAAGGCATGAATTGCGGACGGCAAAGGTCTTTGCCGTCAGCCAGCAGACGGCACCACATCCGGCTGAACAAGGTCCGGTAAAGGCCACTTTGCTGTCTGCTGGCCGACGGCAAAGAGGCAAAGGGCATGGACGGCACACGTGGTAGCTTAGGTCCGTTAAGGGGTTAACGGCGTGCTTTGCCGTCTGCTGGCTGATGGCAAAGATGCAAAGGTCTTTGCCGTCAGCCAGCAGATGGCAAAGCTGCCAAATAGGCCAGCCCAGTGCACCCCAGGTTGCACAGGTAGCTGCCACGTGGCATCTTTGCCGTCTGCTGGCTGATGGCAAAGCTCTTTGCCGTCTACCAGCAGACGGCAAAGAGCCTGTACAGCCCCTGTTTTTTCTGTTTTTTCTTAAATTCATTCAATTTCACAGAATTTCACATATATATATATATACACACATTTGAAAATACTTTCAACAAGCATAACAACACATATACATACCAAATCATATCCCTGCCATATGGATATGATCATCCAACACATATACATACCAAATGAAAAGTCCATACGCAACATATATAGCTAGCCAACATATCCAACAACAAGCATACAATGGTTTCATCCATACATACATATATAGGTAGCAAGTTTCACATTGTTCATCCTACAAAATCAAATAAAAAAGGAAGCACAAGAAGAAGAGTAGACTCCATCAACGCAAGCTTCGTCATCGAAAGCAAATCTACAAATTGGGAAAGAAGAAAGTTAGAAGAAGAAGAAGAAGAAGAAGAAGAAGAAGACTAGAAAAAGAAGACTAGCTAGAAGAAGAAGAAGAAGAAGAAGACTAGAAGAAGAAGAAGAAGAAGAAGAAGAAGAATTTTTCTTCTCTTTCTTTTTCTCCTCTCCTCTTCTTTATCTTCTTCTTCTTCTAACTAAGGTAGGTAAAAATGCCATTTTTTAGCTAAGCTAGGAAAAAATGCTAAGTGTAGGTCATTTTAGAGCTAAGCTAGGTAAATAGGTCATTTTGGAGCTTAGTAAGGTTATTATGTCATTTTCGAGGATGATGCCATTTTTGAGCCAACTTACGTAAGTATAGCTCATTTTTGATCTAACTTAGGTAATTATGCCATTTAGGAGGAAAATAAGCTAAGTATGCATTTGTTAAGCAAAACACTAGAGAAAACGTACCCTCATCACAACAAATGCGATGAAGATCGCAACTAAGGTAACAATTGATCCAACGGCATAATGATACCAAGCCTCAATATCAATGGCATATTTTCTAATCTTCTTAATCTTCAAGCGCATTGCATCCATCTTCAAGCGCATTGCATTCATCTTCATCTTGTGATCATCGACGACATCGGCAACATACAACTCCTATGTCATCTTCTCTTTTTCAATTCTTTTAATTTTTTCTTTCAAATACTCATTTTCTTTTTCAACTAAATTTAACTTCTCGACAAGAGGGTCGGTTGCAAATTCCGGTTCACATACCTCCTAGATTAAAATATCTCTATGTCAACTTGATGGCCATAATTGTCATAAATGCGAAATGCAACAAATAGTTATAAAAGAGAATTTACCACATCCGAATCATAAAGCGGGCGAGGGCCGACGGGGACGGATATCAAGACCATGGCACTATGTATAAGAAACAATCATACAAAGTAAGAAAATTATACAAGTAACTATATAAATCATACAATCATACAAGAAAATGGCAAGTGTAGGTCATTTTAGAGCTATCCTAGTTAAAATCGGTCATTTTGGAGGTAGGTAAGGTTATTTTGTCATTTTGGAGGAAAATAAGCTAAGTCGATGTCATTTTGGAGCTAAACCAAGGTTATCATGCCATTTTTTACCTAAGTATGCTAAGTATGTCATAAATGAACTAAAGAAGCTAAGTATAGGTCATTTTGGAGCTATCCTAGGTAGTTATGCCATTTTTTAGCTTACTAAGCATATTAAGTCATTTAGGAGGAAAAATGCTAAGTATAGCTAGGTCATTTTATAGCTATCCTAGGTAAAGTATGCCAGTTTGGGGCTAAGTAAGGTTATTATGTCATTTTCGAGGAAAATAAGCTAAGTCAATGTCATTTTGTTGAATACCTAATAACATGAACTAATTAATAATATATATGTACATAATAATAATTGAATACCTGACATTACTAATATTAATCTTCATCGTCTATATATGCTCCGGGATCAATAAATGCAGAATCATCATCACTATCAGTAATGACGTGCTCATCAGCATCATCAATAAATGCATCAACATGTGGAAGGCCTCCTTTATGTAATCGGTCAAGCATTGACAGGTCATCCGCAGCAGTAACCTCTTCTTCTTCCGTCTCTTCTTGTTCCGGCTCAGGGGTGAAGTCGGATTCACTGTCGCTGTCTCAAAAGGACCTCGGCGACATTCTTTTCAGTGTGCATCACGTCGATGTTGTGTGGGCAAAGGAGGTCTGTGAAGTAAGGCAGATCCCACAAGCATGTCTTGTGAGTCTAGGGAGTCCAGGCGTGTTCCGAATTATACCCCTTGAAATACCCTGGACGCTCTGGATCCAACTCGAGAGCGTTTAACTGATCCAGGGTCTGTTGGCCTGTCAACGCAGGTGGTGCAGAGTTTTTGACAACTCTACCTTTGATGAATTTCTTCTTGTCTTTTCTGAACTTATGGCGAGGATCCAGGAACTGTCTATGCAAGTCGAAGCAAGAATACTTGCGACCCGCATCCAGCCAACGAAACTCAAGAGCTGCCTTGCATGTGGGGCACGGGAACCTTCCATGCACACACCAGCCAACGAATAGCGCATACGCCGGCAAGTCATGCATCCAGTACATGTACCACACATGCATTAGGAAGTTTTTTTTTGTAGCGGCGTCGTATGTCTTGATCCCATTATCCCAAGCTTCTTGCAATTCATCCTTAAGCGGCTGCATGTACACATTCATACTCTTCCCCGGATAGTTGGGCCCCGGAATTATCAACGTCAGGAAAATGTTCTTTCTTTGCATAATCTGTTCGGGGGGGAGATTGAGTGGAATGAAAAATACAGGCCAACAACTGTATTGGGCTGCCATCATACCAAACACATTGAACCCATCCGTGCTGATGGCGACTCGAGGATGCCTTGGATCTGCCGCTTTGTCCTTATGTAAAGCATCGAAGTGCTTCCACGCAAAAGCGTCCGATGTGTGTACCAACATCGGATTCCCATCTGCATCTACCTCGGTTCTTTTGCCCAATTTATGCCACGTCATCTGTCTGGCCGTCTCTTCGACCATGAAAAGACGTTGAAGTCTTGGTATGATTGGCATATACCGAAGAACATTAACTGGGATTTTTGTCTGACTCTTCTCACCCATACCGTTGTCTACCACAACATACCTGGAAGACTTGCAAATGGGACAATAGTTGAAGCCCGCATACTCAAGCCTAAATAAGGCACATCCATTCTCACAGGTATCTATCTTCTCATAGGGCATCTTAAGCGCACGGAGGATTTTGTCCGACTGGTACAGGTTTCCTGGCAATACATGGCCTTTGGGTAGAAAGCGTCCAAATATCGTCATCATCGCGTCGTAGCATTCTCTGCCCATGTTGAATTGAGCCTTCAGAGCCATTAGTTGTGCGATGGCATCCAGCTGACAAAGCTCAGTGTGCTCGTGGAGAGGACGTTTTGAAGACTCCAACATATCATTGAAGGCCTTTGCAGATTCCTCCATCTCATCGTCCGAATCCCGAGCATCATCAAAGTCTTGCACCATGTCTTCGATCCCGGTACCATGCTCGTCGGTGCGACGACGAACCACCTCAGCTCTGGCACGTTGGGCAGACTCACCATGAAATGTCCAGACCCTATAATTAGGCGTAAAACCCCAATTCTGCAGGTGTTTGATCATTTCAAACTCTGACCTCTTATGATAGTTGTCGCAATCGGCACAGGGGCACCAGGTTATTTTCTGTCCATTTGCAAATGCGGCTGTCACAAACCCCTTGGTTTTTGTTATCCATTCATGGGTCATGTATTTCTGACTAGTGTGACCAGTGTACATCCACGCACGATCACTCATCTTGCCTAGCTACTGGACACACAAGAAATATATACATAATTCAGCAAACCATATTCATCAGTTAATAGAGTTTGTCAGTTTTATTACGTCCATGCAACCTAGACGCTAGTAGGTAAAGATAGGTCCTAATCCCACCCGAGTATGTGTAGATTGGGTTCGTTTTCCCATGCTCTACTCCGGATCCGACGCAAAATTTCGGCAGCAACTCCCCGTTGTTCTCCTGATACACGTCTCGGCAATAAGCAGAGAGGATGTGTACCCGGAGAACAACAGGGAGGCACTGACGAAATTCTGCATCGGATCCAGAGCAGAGCATATGGGAAAACGAACGCAATCTACACATACTCGGGCTGTCCATGGATAACGTTGGACAATTCAAAAGAATCACGGTTATAAATATGCAAATGCATGCATATTTATAGATGTAACCCTTTCGAACGGGAGACGCATAGTGGTCACGCATACTGATGATTGAAGACACCTATAGCTAGCAAGTTTCATCGGCACGAAGACCAGAACAGAGCAAATGAAGGGGGGAGGAGGAGATGTCATTTGTGCTCACCCACGAACACAGGGGCGGAGCTCGTCGAACACTAGACCCTCGCACCGACGAAAAAACTGCACATTTTAATCGAAAGATGAGTAACATAGCAATATTGTTTTTTCCGTCAACCTAACTAAATATTTATAACAGGACGAGCGGGTTAGGGGGTTCCTCGACGTCGATGAAACCCTAAATAGAAAGTATCATCGGTCCGAGATACATGTGGTGCTCGGCATTGAACACTAGATCCACATCCCACAAGTAACGCCGGCGCCCGGTGTCCCGCGCGCAGCAATAGTTCTGGGGGCCGATGACGGTCGAACACATTGGCAAATTTGTCTGGCAGCCTCTGCGACGAGGATTAAAGCCAAGTTTTGAAACTTCAAACAACCAAACCGACTTGAGTTAGTTTGGGTGTTTCAAGTTTCAACAATTGGCTTTTAATCGTCATCACAAAGGCTGCAAGACAAATTCGCATAGGTGTTCGACCGCCATCGACCCCGAGAACTGTTGCTGCGGGACGCCGGATGCCGGCGTCACTTGTGGGACGTGGATGTAGTGTTCGACACCGACGGCCACATGTATCTCGCACCGACGATACTTGCTATTTAGGGTTCCATCGACGTCGAGGAACCCCCTAACCCGCTCATCCCCGGGCGCCCTCTGGTATGGCGACGCACGGTCGACGGGTCAGCACTCGGATCGGGGGATTCTCGGCATGGGCGACGGCGTCGGGACCGGCGGGACCCACTGGCTCCACCATCTCTCCCCTCGGCGACCGGCGATCCACGACCCTCTTCCTTTTTTCCTTTTTCCTCTTCTTCTACTTATTCTTCTTTTTTTCAACTTTCTTCTTCTTCTAATTATCTAAACCTAAACCTAGCACTAACCTAATCCTACCACTAACCTAAACCTATTAATAACACCTAAACCTAAATAGCAAATAACAGTAGAAAAAAACAAAAAAAAAAGTTCACCTTGGCTCCGGCGGTGGTGGAGGAGGCGGTGGGGCGCCGGGGTGGCGGGGCGGGGCGTCGGGGGCGGCGGGGCGGGGCGCCGGGGGCGGGGCGCCTAGGCGCCGGGGGGGGCGTCGCCGGGGCAGCGGGGCGGGGCGTCGCCGGGCGGCGGGGGCAGCTCGGGCCCGGGGGCGGCGGCGCGGGTGAGGTGAGGGCCGGGAAAGAGAGAGAGGGGAGGGGCGCGGGTGAGGTGAGGGCCGGGAGAGAGAGAGAGAGGGGCGGCGGTGCGGGTGAGGTGAGGGCCGGGAGAGTGAGAGATCTAGAGGGGAGAGAGAGAGGGGTGGGGCGCGGGCGCCGGCCCCTTTTCAGTTAGGTCACAGCTCTTTGCCGTCTGCTAGCAGACGGCAAAGTGCCTAGCTTGTGGGGTGGGGCCGGGGGGAAACGGCCGTTAAAAGGGCCACTTTCTTTGCCGTCTGCTGGCGGACGGCAAAGAAGCTTTCCCGTCCGCCAGCAGACGGCAAAGAAAGTGGCCGTTAGGTCGTTCTCGTTAGTGGGCCACCCACCCTCTTTGCCGTCTGCCAGCAGACGGCAAAGCTTCGATGCCGTCAGCTAGCTGACGGTAAACACCTTCTTTGCCGTCAGCTAGTTCTTTGCCGTGTGTTTTCTGGAAACGGATGGCAAAGAGCTTCTTTGCCGTCCGCCAGCTGACGGCAAAGAACTGGCAGACGGCAAATTTGCTGATTCCAGTAGTGATTGTTATGGATCCTCCAACATGTGGTGCTTGTTTAGAACCTTTTGCTAGCCTAAACTTCATACTAAGTAGAAATACTACTTGTGCATCCAAAGCCTTGGGCCAAGTTTCTTCTATGAGAGTCCACCATACCTACCAATATATGGTATTTCACTGCCATTCCAAGTAAATTTGCATGTGCCACCTCTAAAACATTCAAATAAACATCCGTTTTGTGTGCTCGTACCGCTCATGGAGCGACGGGGCGGTCATTATCTTCCATGTTAAGTGAGTTATTCTTAAGATGAGTGTTTATTCACTTGTCATCGCATGAGAGAGGCTGGTAAAAAGGATGCCAGTCCCGCATAACACAGAAAAAAATAAACAAACACTCCCCCTAGAATTTTGATTGTTTGGAGGGCAACCGTGGATTCGGCCAGCCATGGAATGTGTTTGAATGGTGGAGGGCGAGTAAAAAAATTTCAATTCTGTTTTGGAAGCGCCAATAATGTGATTAGCATGGAAGATATTGAAAACTCTGTTGTGACATTGACAGGAAAAGCACACCACTCAAAATTACTTATTCATCTCTGTTTTTAAACAATGAGCTCTGGCACCTCTGTAAATCCCTGCTTCCCTCTGTGAAAGGACAATCTATTTACTTTCATGCTATTTCCTATTCATGTTGAGTCAACGTCTTATTCCAACCTTAGTCTATTAGTTGGCATGCATCATGTGGTGGGGGAAAGATCCAAACATATATATCTAGTCAAATATATTTGATCATGATTCATTATTGTTGACAATTATCTTCATGATAAGTATGTTGGGAGGCAAAACATTAAGCCCCTATCTTTCTATGTGTTCGATGGATGTTGTTTGTTCTAAAAATATGCCTTGAGTATTAGAAATCATAAAAGACTATATGATAATTGAGTATGTGGAGCTCTTACTAGAGTTGATGATGAATTGAAATTGTTTGGTGACCAAGAACATAGATTGTTAAGTTTCAAGTCAATGAATTGTTTGAACGATGACATGTGAATTGACTGCTACTCTATCATGATGATTTTATGGGAAAAATTGGTGGTTATGATGCTAGAGAAGTGACTGAAATTATCAATGAGCAAAATTATATATTATGCTAGCATTCACACTTCATAAATTATTTCTTTTATCATTTACCTACTTGAGGACGAGCATGAATTAAGCTTGGGGATGCTGATACGTCTCCAACGTATCGATAATTTATGAAGTATTCATGACATGATTGTCTATGTTTACAATACTTTTATATGGTTTTGATGCACTTTACATGATTTATTTAGAACTAACCTGGACTGAGGCTGTTTTCAGCAGAATTACCGTGGTGTTGTTTTTGTGCAGAAAATGAAAGTTCTCGGAATCGCCCGAAACTTTTTGGTGATTTTTTCTGGAGGAAATAAGCCATATTGGAGCGAAGAACCAATGGAGGGGAGCCACCTATGGGCCACAAGCCATCAGGGCGCCCCCTAGGCCGTGCCCTGATATGTGGTGGGGCCCACGTGGCTCCGTTGCGCATGATTCCAACGCTGAAAAATCATATAAATCCCAGAAATCCCAGAAATAAACAGAGACTCTCCGTTCCACCGCTGCAACTCTCTGTATCGACGAAAAACCAATCTGGAGACGTTCCAGTACACTGCCGAAGAGGGGAAACCTTCACCGATGGCCATCTTCATCATCCCGGTGGATGCCATGATGAGGAGGGAGTAGTTCACCCGCGGGGCTGAGGGTATGTACCAGTAGCTATGTGTTCAATCTCTCTCTCTCTCGTGTTCTTGAGATGTCACAATCTTGATGTATCACGAGCTTTGTTAATATAGTCGGATCATATGATGTTATTCCCTTGCTACCTTGTTGTGATGAATTGAATCTTTACCTATGAGATCTCATTATGTTGGATTGAATATTTTGGTTTGAGAACACTTGATGTATGTCTTGCGTGGGATACCCATAGTGACATTGGGGTATTCTATTGATTCACTTGATATATGTTGAGGCATCAACTTGCGGATTTCGGTGACCTTGGGGATCTATGCATAGGGGTTGATTGAACGTTTTCATACCACGTTCTCCGATAGAAATCTTGGGGTGCTCTTTGAAGTTCTTTGTGTTGGATTAAATACGATAGACCTGAAATTGTTTGATGCATGTCGCATAATTTATCCACGGATACTTGAGGTGACATTGGAGTATCTAGGTGACATTAGGGTTGATTGATATGTATCATTGGTGTTGTTCTAGTACGAACTCTAGGGCTGTTTGTGACACTTATAGGAATAACCCAAAAGATTGATCGGAATGAATAGCTTTGAGGTTGTTCTACTACCTACACCAATGTCATCTTATTGTTCTCCGCTAGATAGGAACTTTGGAGTGATTCTTTGTTGGACGTTGAGGGATGATCATATGATTCAACTATGTTAGCATTGTTAGGAGATTGCACTAGTGAAAGTATGAACCCTAGGCCTTGTTTCCAAGCATTAATATACCGTTTTGCTCGCTGTTTTACACTTGTACCTTGCTGCTATTATATTTTCAGATTACAAAAACCTATATCTACCATCCATATTGAACTCGTGTCACCATCTCTTCGCCGAACTAGTGCACCTATACAATTTGCCATTGTATTGGGTGTGTTGGGGACATAAGAGATTTCTTGTATTTCATTGCAGGGTTGTCTGAGAGAGACCATCTTCATCCTACACCTCCCATGGATTGATAAACCTTAGGTCATCCACTTGAGGGAAAATTGCTACTGTCCTACAAAACTCTGCGCTTGGAGGCCCAACAAAGTCTACAAGAATAAAGTTGCATAGTAGACATTAGGGCGGCTACATCAGCTGAAAGGGCAACAACTGCAGCTAAGAGGATGGCAGCAACAACCGCGACGGGGATAGAAAATGGCAAGAATGGCACAACAGCTGTCAGTTTCTCGGCGATCGTCGTCGCCCAGATGGAGGCCGCCCACACCCATCTCGAGGCCCTCCACGCCAATCTCATGTCAGTTCTTGCACAAATCATAGTGGCCTTCTCCAACATCGGTCGGCAACTCACGTCTGATGAGTTGGTAATCGCCAAGTGTACTCAACCAGGCATCCGTTCATCCGTGGCCTCCCTAGCCAAGATGGTGGCTGATACGTCTCTGACGTATAGATAGTTTTTGATTGATCCATGCTATTATATTATCAATCTTGGAGACTTTATATGCAATATCATTTTTTGGGACTAACCTATTAACCCAGTGCCTAGTGACAGTTGTTGTTTTCTGCTTGTTTTGGGTTTTCCAGGAAATCAGTACAAAATGAAATCCAAACGCTAGTAAACTTTTTGACAATTTTTTATGAAAAAAGAGACCCTGGAATCTTTGGGAGGAGACCAGACGTGAAGCGAGGAGACGGCAAGGAAACAGGGCTCGCCCAGAGGGGTAAGATCGCCCAGATTCCTTATGGGCCCATCGTGGCCACGTCAGACCTAATTCCACCTCCATAAATTCTCTAAAATCGAGAAACCAATAGAGAGCCACCCGAAACAATTTTTCCATTGTTACAAGTCTATGTTCTTCTGCGATCCCACTTGGAGGCCTTTTTTGGTACTCTACCGGAGGTGGAATCTATCACGGAGGCCATCTTCATCAACCTTGCTGCCTCCAAGATGATGTGTGAATAATTCACCACATACCTACGGGTCCATAGCTAGTAGCTATATGGCTTCTTCTCTCTCTTTGATCTTCAATACAAAGTTCTTCACGATTCTCGCGTTGATCTATCTGATGTAATCTTCTTTTGCGTTGTGTTTGTTGGGATCTGATGAATTGTGGGTTTAAGATCAGATTATTCAAGAAAAGTAATTGAGTCTTCTCTGAATTGTATTATGCATGCTAGTTGTAGCTTTATATGTCTCTTAGATATACCCGTTTGGTTTGGACAACTAGATTGATTTATCTTTAGTGGGAGGTGTGCATTGTAGTGGGTTCAATCTTGCGGTGCTACATATCCTAGTAACAAAAAGGGACAAGCTTAAGACACGTATCGTTTCGGTCTACTTGTCATAGACGTGATGCCTATATACATGATCATTGCCATGAATACATAATCGTAACTATGCGAGTTTGTAACAATTGCCCAATAGTGTCTACCCTCCGTATGCTAATTTCGAGAGAGGAGCCTCTAGTGAACACTATGGCCCCCGGGTCTACTTAATCATATTTGCTAAGAGCCTTAAAATACTTTGCTACAATTTATTTACTTTTATTTTATTTTTATTTTAACATTATCTATCTACCACTATCAGAAGTAATCCTTGCAAGTAACGAGTTCAAGGGGCTTGATAGCCCTCTTGCCCGCGTTGGGTGCAAGTGTTTGGTTTTGTATGTGCACGTACTGCTTGAAAGACGATTTGTTTTGATTCTCCTATTGGTTCAATAACCTTGGTTCTCACCGAGGGAAATACTTATCTCTACTGTACCGCTTCACCCTTCCTCTTTGGGGGAAAAACCCAACGCAACTGACAAGTAGCAGTGCCATCCATGCCCGGACCAAGGACGCCCACACCCGGCTCGTAGCGGCCTTATCCAAAGAGATGGCAGATGAGGACTGCGAGATGCTGGTGGAGTATGTGGCGATGGATGCCATGGAGCACCTTCCCCCAGAGGTCGTCGAGCGGGAGCTGGTCATGGTGGAGGCAGCGGAGATCGATGAGCTCCAGGCAGAATATTAGTCTTTGTTTAGAGTGTTGGTCTTTCGTTAGAGTAATGTTTAGGTCAACTAACTTTGTTTAATTGCTCGATTAAGTAAGTGTGGGTAGTTTTGTAGGATCTTTTGTGTAGTACTCAAATTTTCAAGTGATGTTAAATTAAGCAATGACGTGGATGACCAATGGAATGAAGGATATTCGGACAAAAATTTGCCGCAGTATCCCCATTTTGTTTTCCAAATGAAAAATAAATGCAAGTATTGGTGCAATCTAGTATCCAATATGTTATGCCGGAAGCCCGGAGACCAAAATTTCCACATTCAATATCATATCACATGGGGTAAACTATAGGATTCCTTTTTGATGTTAGATATCACACACAGTCTGATAAAGGGACCGTGTCTGATGTGACTGTGCGCACTAGTTTTTCGCTCCATCGAACGAAAATTTTGGGCTGGCGCGCAACTATCTACCTCCCCCACCCCTCGTACTTACCAAAATTCACATTTCCCCCTGCTTGCCCCTTCCTTTCCTAAGTTCAAACCTTCACTGCTTTCTTGCAGTGTCGCCTCCTTGCCGATGACGCTCCTTCCTGCTGCTCAGCCTCCTCCATCTAGTCAGGTAATCCACACCTTCCCATACCCCCGTCCACTCCCTCCTCCTCCATCCCACATACCCCGACCGCCAGTTCAACACCTTCCACAAAAATCACTGCTCCATCCCCCAAATAATCGTCACCAAAATACATGGTGCACACAGTATAGCCAGGATCTCAAGGAGCATTTGGCAGCAGAGAAGCATATCGCGGTCGCACTCGCGGATGAAGCCGTGATGGCCGCCATGCGTGCCGATCCCCAGATCTTGGAGTAGCACCTCG
Source organism: Elymus sibiricus (assembly GCA_039707655.1). NCBI lineage: Eukaryota > Viridiplantae > Streptophyta > Magnoliopsida > Poales > Poaceae > Elymus > Elymus sibiricus. The sequence goes on along the minus strand of CM077675.1, from coordinate 263,423,097 downwards.
TGGTCGAGACCATCGTTGATACCTCGTACGCAGATGCCGCCACACGGTTTACTGCTATAAACGACAGCTCGTGGTGTTTTCTCCAGGGGTCCGTTGGTGCCTTCGACAAAGACTACGAGTTTTTTTCTCAGCGAGCTCGTGATTTCCTCAGCTTCAGAGCCGGCAGGTTGGTGCGCAAACAGGCTCTGGCCACTACCCACTATGAGGAGGGCACCCACGATGTGAAGGCCTCTCACTCTTCCAAGCCCATCGTTATCGATATCTCGGACGACAAGTAATAGCTTGCCTTTTAAGCTTAATTACTAAGGACCTATGTTCAGCGAGCTACGCCGGTTAAGCATGTTTGGTTTACCTGTTGCATGTGGTGGTCCTAACTTTCCTTAAGAAATTCTAGTGAAATGTCCAATGGAATGATACTATGCAATCTGACCTTCTAGTATGTTCAATTGTGCAGTGATACTCAGTTAGCTGTTTGGTTCATTTGTTGTGGCGATCATCTAACCGTTTAGTTCAATTCTACAATGTGATGTTCGATTGTTGTTGGTACATTTTTGTATTGTGATGCCCGTGAGAAGTAAATCGAATTTGGATGTACTAAATACCTGTGAAACATATACAATTGCTATATTTTATAGTTCTTAGCACGCTTGGCTTTTTTGTGGCTCGAATTAATATGTTTGATCTGCAATTTGTTTATTTTTCATTAACATATTTTACTGATAGCATGCCAAATCTCACTTAGAACCTGATCAATATCTATCTTAAATACGTTGCAGGGGGAAACAATGGGAGACACTGAAGTTTACCACCGAGATTTGCACATGCATGATCCTTTGGCTAATAGCACATTATTGTGCAATTGCAGGAACCATTCTAATATTTAGGTTTCGAATAATATGGTCTTGCACATGTAGGTCCTCCTATAAGAGGTTTAGACCCATTGTTCGACCCATTTTGCATCTGGGGAGATGAGGTGTTCATGAATATCATCCTAATCTAGAAACTTAGAAAGATTGTTAAGATAAAGAAACTAGCGACGAAAAACAACAAGATGTGTGTTTGCACAATAAAGAAGACATCAGTCAACTATAGGATGGTACTATCTCTTTTACCTTGTCTTTTCCCCTTTGTGCCATTTCAAATTTTAGAAAAGATATTTATTCATATCTTTGTTTCCAGTCCTTCCAAAGCAGCTCATCGATGATTACGTCTCAGACCATCTGTATGGTAAAGAGGTGATGAAGGTATTCATACAATACCCACGGTATAATATTCAAGTCTTCCTTAAGAGGATGAAGGATGGGCGGGCAACCATCCATAGGCACTGGCCTAAAGTTGCAAGGACCTTCAACATCAGTGAAGGCTCAATATTCGCCTTCTGCTTTTCAACAATTTTCTAGACGAGATTCATCTATCTATTCACTATCTATTATGCTACTTTCCAAAGGTTTTAGATCTTGCATGTCAAACTTTGGTCCTGTTGTTGTTATTGGGTATCTAGGTATATGCCCATATTGTGTAACTCTATGCTGAAGCTATATGATGTTGCACTCTGATGTGATTTCAATTATGAAATCCTGGTTGCCATAGTAAGAATATGAAATATATTGTGTGCTTTATATTAAATGTCAATTTCATTACAAAATGGATTATAACTAATAGGGCAATTTGGGTGCTTATTGCATTTTTTCTATTGCAGTCGGTTTCTCAGACAACACCGTGGGCGATGACCTCAACAAACCCACATGGTTTCTAGAAAGTTGGCTTGTTGGATCAGTGAACAATCACACATGACTTCCGGTGACGAACTGTGTGCGTTAGACCACCTATCACGAACGTTCCACATAAAAAGTGTGTGTGATGGACATACCTATGCCTAACAGTTCCTTCTACGCATCGTGCGTGATGTATTGAGTAACACAATCAACATAATTATAACAATCGTGTGTGATGGGAACACATATCACAGACGGTGTTCTATAGAAAATTGTGTGTGATGTACCATATCTATGGGATTCACTGTGTGGGATGCCAAGTGCATCATAGACGACTTCTACAATATGTTTGTTTGTAATGGGCCTCCTAATCGCACACGAGCTCTTTTTGCCCAGTCTGTGTGACCGGAGGAGGCATCAGCAACAATTTATCCGTGTTGTGTGAGATAGGCCACCCTATCGCACACACGGGCAAGGTGATGGTTTAAAACTACGTCGTGGAAAGGGGGTAAAAAAGTTTGTATACGAGTTGTCTGCGCTAGTGCTTGTCGAAACTGCCTCCTGAACAAGATCGTCCAGCTAGACAAAGTGATATACCTGTGCTCTAGACACAAGTCCAATCCCTAATGGAGGTCGTTTATGAAACAAGAATAGTGGTTGACAAATGTCGTCAAGATATGAATGGTTTTGAAATCAAACCATCGGACATTTTCTTCATTTTTCAAGAGCAATGATGGGAAAAAGGGGAAGGTCATGGTGCTCCATCAGAATCTACAGCCTGAAGCATTACCATTCATGTTCAATGATCTTTGCTTCTATATTTCTCATGGTGCAATCATATTTATGGACTGCAAAATTTTATGCCAACCGGCCAAAGGTTGTTTAAATTTGCAAGCCATTTTAGTATTTTGTAGGTTTTTCCTTCGCAATGTATTTTGCATCATTGGTCTAGGCCGACAACATTTTTGGATCCCAAAGGCCCTAAATTTGATCAGCCCAACTCGAATGCTGCTAAAAACGAGTATGGGCCGTAACCACAAATAATAACTTGGCCTAAATCATCGTAAGCTCTTCATATTTCTGATCATTCCATTTGCAGGCCCGTGACAGGCCCATAGTAATATGGGCCTTTAACAGGCATGTTCTATCATTTGCCCATGAACACGCCCATAGAAATATGTGCCTTTAACATCCCCGTTCCATCAGTAGGCCCATTAACGGGCCATAATAACATGGGACTTTAATGTGTCTAAATATCTCGCATGCCTTATTTGGCCCATAAATCCCACAGGTCGTTACAGGGCCGAAACGCGGATTGGGCCTATATTAGGCTAGATGAAACTCAGGGCTCGCAGCATGCCGAAAGATAATTAGGCCTAAATTGTACCAAATAGCCCACTGGCCATTAGAAGCCCGAAATATATCTTAGCCTAGGGTGTCCCATTTACATGGCAGACCGTTAATAGGGCGAATGTCAGAACGGGTCACAAATGTGCCGACCTACTACATGGGTCTTTAACAGGATGAAAGTACGGTCGGGCTGGATTTGTGTTGTCGAGGTTATAAGTCGTTAATAGGACCAGTGTGACGTCAGACCATATATTACCCCTTGTAAGTGCATCTAGTACCACCCTTGTTTGGTTTTGGAGTATTGACAAACGTGGTTGAGGTAGTAATGTGTTTGTGAGAGTTCATAGGATAACACAGATAGAAGTCCCTGGAGATTCAGTATAACCATCGAAGACGACCCCTAAATATGTCCGAAGACATTGATGATGGCCGAAGCCATTGGTGGTATGCGAAGATAATCGCTTGAAGATAATGAAACGCGAATACGAAGTCTTTTGGTAGTTTTGTTTCTTCTTTCCTGAGTCATAGGAACCACCGTACCGTTAAGTGGGGTCGATGTGATCGAAGTCAGACGCTGCGTGATGCTCAACCCGTACCCATGTCTACGAGTGAAGACAATGAGAGGAAATCTCTTCTAGAGTTGGTTGAGTCAGCTTTACTTGTAGCTCAAGTAAAGTTGCCACGTGTGTTTGAAATCTGACCGTTGTAACACGTGTTGGTTGGCCATTGACCTAGGGTCATTTCGGTCATATCAGGTCGGGTTGCCTGTTGGCTATAAATAGATCCCCCCTCCACCATAAGAAGGTGGCTTCTTAGTGAGAGATACGACTATTGTCGTTTTGGAGCAACCCACCTCGAAGAAATTGAGGGAGAGAAATATCATGCGAGGATAAACCTAAACACCTAGAGATAGAGTGTTTGAGCATCACCGAAGTCGTTCTGTTCTGAGTGAACTGAAGACTTATTACACTTGAAGACTGTGATCTTCCAGACGGTTAGGCGTCTGGGTCTAGAGCATCCAAGAGTCATTGTGGATTGCCGGGTGACCAAGTTTGTACGGGTTTCGGAAGTCTCCCCTGAAGACTTACCTGAGTGATTGGGCGTTGTCTAAGTGACTTCGGCTCAAGGGTAACAAGGTGAAGATGAGGTCTTCTGAGTTAAATCTCAGCCTCCCTAACCAGACATACAGTTGTCACAACAACTGGAACTGGTCCAACAAATCATGTGTCTTCATCAAGCTACTGGTTCTATCCTTCACTCTTTTACATCCTGTTCTGAACTGTGAAGCCATTGCCTGAGTACTACTGTTTGAAGACATACCCCGAAGACATTCATATCTGCTGTTAATCTTCATACTATCTAAGTTTGTCTTGGACTCATCATAGCTTGAACGATGATAATGCCTAACATGCGTGTATGTCTTCATTGTGTTGCATGCCCTGCCTAGATCCTTGATATAGATCCCTACCTGATCCTGTTCCGCTTCCGCATTTCTCGAATACATTCACTGTTTCAAAGCCTTTCATAAAAATTGCCTATTCACCCCCCTCTAGTCGATAACTAGCAGTTTCAACTGGTATCAGAGCAAGGTACTCCCTTGTTCTGTGTTTCGGTTTAACCACCTGGAGTTTTAGCTATGTCGACTGCAGGGATTATCAAGGTCTCCGCTGCGTGCCCTGTCTTCGATGGCACCGACTACCCCTACTGGAAGAACAAGATGTGCATGCATCTAGAAGCCATTGACAACGTGTTGGGGAACGTTGCATGGGAAACAAAAATTTTCCTACGCACACATAAGATCTATCCATGGTGATGAGCATCTACGAGAGGGAGAGTGGATCTACATACCCTTGTAGATCGCTAAGCGGAAGCGTTAATAAACGCGGTTGATGTAGTCGAACGTCTTCGCGATCCAAATCGCCGAGCGTCCCGCGATCCAATCACGATCCTTCCGATCTAGTGCCGAACGGACGGCACCTCCGCGTTCAACACACGTACGGCTTGATGACGCCTTCACCTCCTCGATCCAGCGAGTGATGATGAAGTAGTGGTTGAGTTCCAGCAGCACGACGGCGTGGTGATGGTGGTGAGGAACAATCTCTGCAGGGCTTCGCCAAGCACTACGGAGATTATGACGGAGGATCTAGAGGGTTAGGGTTGCCGCACACGGCTTGGGGAAATCTTGATGTGTCCCGTGTGCTAGCCCTGCCCCTCTATTTATATGTTGAGCCTTGGGGTCTAAACTTGGAGTAAAAGCCTCCTCCGGGTCGGTTTTGCCCGCACAAGGTCGGTTTGGCCCGCAGGGAAAGAGTCCAACTCGGATCCCTGCCGAACCGTGCACAGCCGCACACAAGCGGTAGTACCGCTTCACACAAGCGGTAGTACCGCTTGGGCGGTAGTACCGCTTCACACAAGCGGTAGTACCGCTCCGGCGGTAGTACCGCTTCACCAAGCGGTAGTACCGCTTACGCGGCAGCAAAACTACTTTTGCACTTTCCAATACCTTGTGGGCTTTATCCCTTTGGCTCATATAAAGTGTTGCTGCACCCGAACACTTCGGTAAACATCCGGAACCCCTTCCGGTGAACTCCGGAACCCTTCCAGAGATCAAAACACTATTATCACATATATCAATCTTTACCTCCGGACTATTCCGGAGATCCTCGTCATGTCCGGGATCTTATCCGGGACTCCGAACAACTTTCGGTCACCAACATAATAACTCAATTATACTAATCGTCACCAAACGTTAAGTGTGTAGACCCTGCGGGTTCGAGAACTATGTAGACATGACCGAGACACCTCTACGGCCAATAACCAATAGCGGGACCTGGATGCCCATATTGGCTCCTACATATTCTACGAAGATCTTTATCGGTCGAACCTCTATGTCAAGGATTCAGTTAATCCCGTATGCTGTTCCCTTTGTTCTTCGGTATGTTACTTGCCCGAGATTCGATCGTCGGTATCACTATACCTAGTTCAATCTCGTTACCGGCAAGTCTCTTTACTCGTTCCGTAATACAAGATCTCGTGGCTAATACTTTAGTCACATTGCTTGCAAGGCTCATTGTGATGTTGTATTACCGAGTGGGCCCTGAGATACCTCTCCGTCATACGGAGTAACAAATCCCAGTCTTGATCCATGCCAACCCAACAGACACCCTCGGAGATACCTGTAGAGCACCTTTATAGTCACCCAGTTACGTTGCGACGTTTGATACACACAAGGTATTCCTCCGGTGTCAGTGAGTTGCATGATCTCATGGTCAAAGGAACAGATACTTGACATGCAGAAAACAATAGCAATAAACTGACACGATCAAATGCTACGTTTACAGTTTGGGTCTTGTCCATCACATCATTCTCCTAATGATGTGATCCCGTTATCAAATGACATCTCATGTCCATGGCTAGGAAACCTTAACCATCTTTGATCAACAAGCTAGTCAACTAGAGGCTTACTAGGGACACAGTGTTGTCTATGTACCCACACATGTATTTGAGTTTCCAATCAATACAATTATAGCATGGATAATAAACGATTATCATGAACAAGGAAATATAATAATAACCAATTTATTATTGCCTCTAGGGCATATTTCCAACAGTCTCCCACTTGCACTAGAGTCAATAATCTAGTTCACATCACTATGTGATTTACATTGTAATGAATCGAACACCCATGCAGTTCTGGTGTTGTTCATGTTTAGCCCTTGGAAGAGGTTTAGTCATCGGATCTGCAACATTTAGATCCGTGTGTACTTTGCAAATATTTATGTCGTCCTCCTTGATGTAATCGCGGATGGAATTGAAACGTCGCTTTATGTGTCTGGTCCTCTTGTGAAATCTTGGTTCCTTGGCTAGAGCAATGGCACCAGTATTATCACAAAACAGAGTCATTGTATTAAGTGCACTAGGCACTACTCCAAGATCTGTCATGAACTCCTTCATCCAGACACCTTCCTTCGCCGCCTCCGAGGCAGCGATGTACTCCGCTTCGCATGTAGAATCAGCTACCACGCTTTGCTTGGAACTGCACCAGCTAACCGCACCCCCATTAAGAATAAACACGTATCCGGTTTGAGACTTAGAGTCATCCGGATCAGTGTCAAAGCTTGCATCGACGTAACCCTTTACGACGAGCTCTTGATCACCTCCATAAACGAGAAACATATCCTTAGTCCTTTTCAGGTACTTCAGGATATTCTTGACCGCCGTCCAGTGTTCCATTCCTGGATCACTTTGAAACCTTCCGACCATACTTATGGCAAGGCTGACATCGGGTCTTGTGCACAGCATTGCATACATGATAGAGCCTATGGCCGAAGCATAGGGGATGACACTCATCTTTTCTCTATCTTCTGCAGTCACTGGGCATTGAGTCTTACTCAACTTCACACCTTGCAAAACAGGCAAGAACCCCTTCTTGGACTGATCCATTTTGAACTTCTTCAAAATCTTATCAAGGTATGTGCTTTGTGAAAGTCCTATTAAGCGTCTTGATCTATCTCTATAGATCTTGATGCCTAATATGAAAGCAGCTTCTCCTAGGTCCTTCATTGAAAAACTCTTGTTCAAATATTCCTTTACGCTTTCCAGCATTTCTATATTGTTTCCAATCAGCAATATGTCATCCACATATAATATTAGAAACGCTATAGAGCTCCCACTCACTTTCTTGTAAATACAAGCTTCTCCGTAAACTTGTATAAACTCGAACGCTTTGATCACTTTATCAAAACGAAGATTCCAACTCCGAGATGCTTGCACCAGTCCATAAATGGATCGCTGGAGCTTGCAAACTTTGTCAGCATTCTCTGGATCGACAAAACCTTCTGGTTGCATCATATACAACTCTTCCTTAAGGTAACCGTTAAGGAACGCTGTTTTGACATCCATCTGCCAAATTTCATAATCGAAAAAGGCAGCTATTGCTAACATGATTCTGACGGACTTAAGCATCGCTACGGGTGAGAAGGTCTCATCGTAGTCAACTCCTTGAACTTGTGAAAAACCCTTTGCCACAAGTCGAGCTTTATAGACGGTGACATTACCGTCCGCGTCCGTCTTCCTCTTAAAGATCCATTTGTTCTGAATGGCCTTACGCCCTTCAGGTAATACTTCCAAAGTCCAGACTTTGTTTTCATACATGGATCCCATCTCGGATTTCATGGCCTCTAACCACTTCTCGGAATCCGGGCCCATCATCGCTTCTCCATAGCTCGTAGGTTCATCGTTGTCTAACAACATGACCTCTAAGACAGGGTTGCCGTACCACTCGGGAGCAGTACGCGTCCTTGTCGACCTACGAGGTTCGATAGCAACTTGATCCAAAGCTTCATGATCATCATCATTAACTTCCTCTTCAGCTAATGTAGGCTCCACAGAAACAACTTTCTGTGCTGCGCTACTCTCAGGTTGAAGTAAAGGTTCAACAACCTCATCAAGTTCTATCTTCCTCCCACTCAATTCTTTCGAGAGAAACTCTTTCTCAAGAAATGTTCCGTTTTTAGCGACAAACACTTTGCCTTCGGATCTGAGGTAGAAGGTATACCCAACTGTCTCTTTTGGGTATCCTATGAAGACGCATTTCTCCGCTTTGGGTTCCAGCTTTTCAGGCTGAAGCTTTTTGACATAAGCATCACATCCCCAAACTTTAAGAAACGACAGCTTTGGCTTCTTGCCAAACCAAAGTTCATATGGCGTCGTCTCAACGGATTTCGATGGTGCCCTATTTAAAGTGAATGCAGCTGTCTCTAATGCATAACCCCAAAACGATAGTGGCAAATCGGCAAGAGACATCATAGATCGCACCATATCCAATAAGGTTCGATTACGACGTTCGGACACACCATCACGCTGTGGTGTTCCAGGCGGTGTTAATTGTGAAACAATTCCACACTGTCTTAAGTGACTGCCAAACTCATAACTCAGATATTCTCCTCCTCGATCAGATCGTAGGAATTTAATCTTCTTGTTACGATGATTCTCAACTTCACTCTGAAATTGTTTGAACTTTTCAAATGTTTCAGACTTGTGTTTCATTAAGTAAATATACCCATATCTACTTAAGTCATCAGTGAAGGTGAGAAAGTAACGATAACCACCGCGCGCCTCAATGCTCATCGGACCGCACACATCAGTATGTATGATTTCCAATAAGTCACTTGCCCGTTCCATTGTTCCAGAGAACGGAGTTTTAGTCATCTTGCCCATGAGGCATGGCTCACATGTGTCAAGTGATTCAAAATCAAGTGACTCCAAAAGTCCATCAGCATGGAGCTTCCTCATGCGTTTTACGCCAATATGACCTAAACGGCAGTGCCACAAGAAAGTGGTATTATCATTATCAATTCTACATCTTTTGGCATCAATGTTATGAACATGTGTATCATTACTATCGAGATTCAATAAGAATAAACCCCTCACATTGGGTGCATGACCATAAAAGATATTACTCATATAAATAGAACAACCATTATTCTCTGATTTAAATGAGTAACCGTCTCGCAATAAACAAGATCCAGATATAATGTTCATGCTTAACGCAGGCACCAAATAACACTTATTTAGGTTCATCACTAATCCCGACGGTAATCGAAGAGCGAGCGTGCCGACGGCGATCACATCAACCTTGGAACCATTTCCCACGCGCATCGTCACTTCGTCCTTTGCCAGCCTCCGTCTATTCCGCAGTTCCTGTTTTGAGTTGCAAATATGAGCAACCGCACCGGTATCAAATACCCAGGCACTACAACGAGAGTTGGTAAGGTACACATCAATAACATGTATATCATATATACCTTGTTTGTTGTTGGCCGCCTTCTTGTCAGCCAAATACTTGGGGCAATTCCGCTTCCAGTGTCCAGTTCCCTTGCAATGAAAACACACAGTTTCTGGTTTGGGTCCAGCCTTGGGTTTCTTCACGAGAGGAGCAACTGCTTTGCCACTCTTCTTGGAGTTACCCTTCTTACCCTTGCCATTTTTTCTTGAAACTAGTGGTTTTATTGACCATCAACACTTGATGCTCCTTCTGAATTTCAGACTCAGCGGCTTTCAGCATCGCAAACAGCTCGGCGACTGACTTGTTCATCCCGTGCATGTTATAGTTCAACACGAAGCTCTTGTAGCTAGGTGGCAATGATTGAAGAACTCTGTCAGTGATAGCCTCTGGCGGAAGGGGCATCCCTAACTCAGCCAGACGGGTAGAGTACCCAGACATTCTGAGCACGTGATCACTGATAGACCCGTTCTCCTCCATCTTGCAAGCATAGAACTTATCAGAGATCTCATATCTCTCGATCCGGGCATTCTTCTGAAAGATAAACTTCAATTCCTGGAACATCTCATATGCTCCATGACGTTCAAAACGTCTTTGAAGTCCCGGTTCTAAGCCATACAACATTGCACATTGAACTATTGAGTAATCATCAGAACGAGCCTGCCAGGCGTTCACAACGTCTAGAGACTCAACTGGAGCAGGTGGATCACCAAGCGGTGCATCAAGGACATAAGCCTTCTGGGAAGCCGTAAGGATAATCCTTAGATTACGGGCCCAGTCCACAAAGTTACTTCCATCATCTTTCAACTTAGCTTTCTCTAGGAACGCATTAAAATTCAGGGGTGCTACTGCGCGAGCCATGATCTACAACATAAATATAGCAAAGACAACTTAGACTATTGTTCTTAGATAATGAGTTTAGTTAATCATATTTAAAAAACTCCCACTCAAATTGACATCCCTCCGATCATTCGAGTGTAACATGATCCAAATCCACCAACTCAAGTCCGATCATCACGTGAGTTGAGGTGGTTTCAATGGTGAACATCTTCATGTTGATCATATCTACTATATGACTCATGTTCGACCTTTCGGTCTCTTGTGTTCCGAGGCCATGTCTGTACATGCTAGGCTCGTCAAGTTTAACCCGAGTGTTCCGCACGTGTAACATGGCTTACACCCGTTGTATGCGAACGTAGAGTCTATCACACCCGATCATCACGGCGTGTCTCGAAACGACGAACTTTCGCAACGGTGCACACTTGGGGAGAACACAATTTATCTTGAAATTTAAGTGAGGGATCACCTTATAATGCTACCGTCGTCCTAAGCAAAATAAGATGCATAAAAGGATTAACATCACATGCAAATCATAAGTGACATGATATGGCCATGAACTTGTGCTTTTGATCTCCATCTCCAAAGCACCGGCATGATCTCCATCGTCACTGGCATGACACCATGATCTCCATCATCTTGATCTCCATCAACGTGTCGCCATGAGGTTGTCGCGCCGACTGTTGCTTCCACGACTATTGCTAACGTTTAGCGATAAAGTAAAGCATTACATAGCGCTTAATGATTGACACGCAGGTCATACAATAATTAAAGACAACTCTATGGCTCCTGCCAGTTGCCGTATTCATCGACATGCAAGTCGTGATATTCTATACAACACATGATCATCTCATACATCACATATATCTCATCATGTAATTGGCCATATCACATCACAACATACCCTGCAAAAACAAGTTAGACGTCCTCTAATTGTTGTTGCAAATTTTACGTGGCTGCTACGGGTTTGCAAGAACCGTTCTTACCTACGCAAAACCACAACGTGGTGTAGTGATTGCTTTTTGATCTTCTAAAAGAACCCTCTTCATTGAACCGATTCAACTAAAGTGAGAGAGACAGACACCCGCCAGTCACCTTTATGCAACAAGTGCACGCAGCGGTAAAACCAGTCTCGCGTAAGCGTACGCGTAATGTCGGTCCGGGCCGCTTCATCTCACAATACCGCTGAATCAAGTATCAACTAGTAACGGCAAGCAATATGTATACACCCACGCCCACAACTCGTTTGTGTTCTACTCGAGATCTCATCTACGCATAGACCTAGCTCATGATGCCACTGTTGGGGAACGTTGCATGGGAAACAAAAATTTTCCTACGCACACATAAGATCTATCCATGGTGATGAGCATCTACGAGAGGGAGAGTGGATCTACATACCCTTGTAGATCGCTAAGTGGAAGCGTTAATAAACGCGGTTGATGTAGTCGAACGTCTTCGCGATCCAAATCGCCGAGCGTCCCGCGATCCAATCACGATCCTTCCGATCTAGTGCCGAACGGACGGCACCTCCGCGTTCAACACACGTACGGCTTGATGACGCCTTCACCTCCTCGATCCAGCGAGTGATGATGAAGTAGTGGTTGAGTTCCAGCAGCACGACGGCGTGGTGATGGTGGTGAGGAACAATCTCTGCAGGGCTTCGCCAAGCACTACGGAGATTATGACGGAGGATCTAGAGGGTTAGGGTTGCCGCACACGGCTTGGGGAAATCTTGATGTGTCCCGTGTGCTAGCCCTGCCCCTCTATTTATATGTTGAGCCTTGGGGTCTAAACTTGGAGTAAAAGCCTCCTCCGGGTCGGTTTTGCCCGCACAAGGTCGGTTTGGCCCGCAGGGAAAGAGTCCAACTCGGATCCCTGCCGAACCGTGCACAGCCGCACACAAGCGGTAGTACCGCTTCACACAAGCGGTAGTACCGCTTGGGCGGTAGTACCGCTTCACACAAGCGGTAGTACCGCTCCGGCGGTAGTACCGCTTCACCAAGCGGTAGTACCGCTTACGCGGCAGCAAAACTACTTTTGCACTTTCCAATACCTTGTGGGCTTTATCCCTTTGGCTCATATAAAGTGTTGCTGCACCCGAACACTTCGGTAAACATCCGGAACCCCTTCCGGTGAACTCCGGAACCCTTCCAGAGATCAAAACACTATTATCACATATATCAATCTTTACCTCCGGACTATTCCGGAGATCCTCGTCATGTCCGGGATCTTATCCGGGACTCCGAACAACTTTCGGTCACCAACATAATAACTCAATTATACTAATCGTCACCAAACGTTAAGTGTGTAGACCCTGCGGGTTCGAGAACTATGTAGACATGACCGAGACACCTCTACGGCCAATAACCAATAGCGGGACCTGGATGCCCATATTGGCTCCTACATATTCTACGAAGATCTTTATCGGTCGAACCTCTATGTCAAGGATTCAGTTAATCCCGTATGCTGTTCCCTTTGTTCTTCGGTATGTTACTTGCCCGAGATTCGATCGTCGGTATCACTATACCTAGTTCAATCTCGTTACCAGCAAGTCTCTTTACTCGTTTCGTAATACAAGATCTCGTGGCTAATACTTTAGTCACATTGCTTGCAAGGCTCATTGTGATGTTGTATTACCGAGTGGGCCCTGAGATACCTCTCCGTCATACGGAGTAACAAATCCCAGTCTTGATCCATGCCAACCCAACAGACACCCTCGGAGATACCTGTAGAGCACCTTTATAGTCACCCAGTTACGTTGCGACGTTTGATACACACAAGGTATTCCTCCGGTGTCAGTGAGTTGCATGATCTCATGGTCAAAGGAACAGATACTTGACATGCAGAAAACAATAGCAATAAACTGACACGATCAAATGCTACGTTTACAGTTTGGGTCTTGTCCATCACATCATTCTCCTAATGATGTGATCCCGTTATCAAATGACATCTCATGTCCATGGCTAGGAAACCTTAACCATCTTTGATCAACAAGCTAGTCAACTAGAGGCTTACTAGGGACACAGTGTTGTCTATGTACCCACACATGTATTTGAGTTTCCAATCAATACAATTATAGCATGGATAATAAACGATTATCATGAACAAGGAAATATAATAATAACCAATTTATTATTGCCTCTAGGGCATATTTCCAACACAACGACCTATGGTATGTCGTCATGGCGGGCAATCCCGAAGTTGGCGAAGGTGTTACTGCTGCTGATGTGAAGAGGTTCGCACAACCGGACTCCACCGCCAAGAACATCATCTGTGGTCACTTGACCAAAGGACAACATGGCCGTGTGAGTGCACTAAACACTGCAAAGCAAATCTGGGAATGCCTGTCCAAAGTGAATGAAGGTGTCTCAACTCAAAGAGACTCTTGTGTTGATGTGCTTCGCAACCTGTTCAACCGCTTCAAGAGACTTGACAACGAAAATGTCCAGCTCACAATCAATCGACTCACTGACATCTCAAATGAGCTGAATGCACTTGGCGCCACTGATATCACCAAACATGAAGTCGTGAAAAAGCTACTCAGATCACTTGACAGTTCCTTTGACACTCTCACACTCATGATCCAAGAACGCCCTAATTTCAAGAGTTTGGATCACGTTGATATCCTCGAGAGGTTGAACACACATGAATTCCAAGAAGCCGAGAAGAGGGATATCTACGGTCCTAGTTACTGTAGCTCTCGTGCCCTGAAGGCCAAGGCTGTGTCCTCATTTGAAGACGGCTCTGAATGCAGTTCTGATGGTGCTGAAGACTTTGGAAAAGAACTTGCTCGGATCGTTAGGAAATTCCAGAAGTTTGCCAAATCAAAACGCTATGCAAAGTCTTCAAAGCGTGATTCCAAGAGATCCGGTGAAATGTCTTCACGGGACAGCAAGAAGCAAACCTGTCACAAGTGAAAGAAAGTTGGCCACTTCATTGCTGATTGTACTCGATGGGAGAAGGAATCCAAGAAGAAGAGCAAGGAATATGACTCCGATGACAAGAAGAAGAAGAAGTATGCAAAGTCTTCATCACACAAGAAGAGTTCATCTGGCAAGGCACATGCTTTCATCGGAAAGGAGATGGATTCACATTCTGAATCTGGTTCTGAAGTTGAGGAAGCATCTAAGGAGGAATCTGACGCTGAGGTAGCTGGACTAGCAATGGCTTCAACATATTTCTCCACCTCTATCTGCGAACCCGAAGACAATGGTTCTTTCTTCAAAATTGAAGCCAGTGATGATGATGCTACTCCAGCCTACTGCTTCATGGCGAAAGCCTCCAAGGTATCATCAAAACCCCCACGTCATGACTCTGAATCCGAAGCTGAATCTGATGATAACATGAAGCCTAGCTGTGCTAAACTTGTAAAAATTGCCACCAAATAACAAAGTGCCATGGAGAAAATGCAAACTACTCTAGAGAAAAGCGATGACCTGTTACGCAAAGAGATGAGTCTGAATGAAACTATGGCTGAAGATATGCGTAGTCTTCGTTCAAGGTTTGAGGATCTCCAAAGTCGTCATGATGCCCTCTCAGCTGATCATGAGAAGCTTTCTCTCGAATATCTTCAGAAAAAGATCAATGTTGAGAAGTTGAGAGAAGCTCATGATGACCCACGGAAGGAAAACGACTCACTCTTAGCACAACAGATCAGTACTGCTCAGGATGAATTTGATGCTCCATGCTTAAAATGTATTGCCCGTGAAGCTAATGATTCAACTGCTGAATGTTCAAATGCTTCTGAAAATGCATTATCTTCAACTGTATCTGTGGTAACTAACCCCTCAACTAATGAAACCACTGCCATCACTGACGACAATGACAGGTTGAAGACATTGCTTGAAACTGGCATGTACAAGAGTCTTAAAGGACATCAGATTCTTTGTGATGTCCTAAAGAAGACAATCCTGAACAAAAACCCTAGGAAAGAGGGTTTGGGTTACGAAATAAATATCAATGTTGATGGTTCCTACTAGACTCCCGAACAGGATCCCAAAACCACATGGGTCACTGCAAAAGGACCTTCAGTGGATCCATCCACATTATCTGGCTTTAACTGTGCTAACCCTGTCATCATTGACGAGTCATTTGACTCCAATTATAAGTTGTTCAAATCTATGAATGGTGAAGTTTTTGCCAGGTATATTGGAACTAACTGCAGGAATGGTTCACCCATGAAGAAGATCTGGGTTCCCAACTGTCTTCTTGAGAAGCTTCTAGTCAATGTTATGACAACACCACGGAAGAAGACAAACTCCAGATCTTCAAATGGACCAAAATCTTCATA
This sequence comes from Elymus sibiricus, assembly GCA_039707655.1. Taxonomy (NCBI): domain Eukaryota; kingdom Viridiplantae; phylum Streptophyta; class Magnoliopsida; order Poales; family Poaceae; genus Elymus; species Elymus sibiricus. The sequence continues at coordinate 263,407,121 of CM077675.1, read as the reverse complement.
TGGATCAAAGTCTTCATATGATCACTCTAACACCCATGTTTCGCAGGGAAGAACTGAAAGGACTCACGTATATGTGCACTATGGCATGAATTGCTATGTTCATCCCACTAAGAATTACTCTGCATATTCATTTGAGTACTCTAACCCCCCTGTGAAACGAACCCTTAGGGCATCTTTGCCTAAATTCTCTGATGCTGCTCTACGCCTTATTGCTTCTAAGCCACCCCTTCGCATGTGGGTTGTTAAGAAGAACTAATATCTTCATGCAGCATCGGGTCTCCAGATGGGATGAAGCCTATCTTGAAGATAATCTCTGGAGACCCGGAAATGATCTTGTTTGGACGCAAGAAAACTAATGCGAATGGTGTTACCATTCATATCGTTCATATCTTCATACATTTGTGTACTGCAATATCTTCATCAATGCATGTTACAGTTGCATGCTTTGGTGAACTAGACTAATTCTCAATGCAGGAAAGCAAATCCAATGCCACTGAATGGATCATGGACAGTGGATGCACCAGTCATATGACTGGTGATCGAAGCCTATTGATGGAGCAAACTCTTCGACCTCCAACTAAAGACCACATCGTCTTTGCTGACAAGAGCAGCAACAAAGTATTGGGGCTAGGTAGAGTTGCTATCTCAAGGGACCGACACATGGAAAATGTCATGCTTGTCGAATCCCTTGGTTACAACTTGATGTCTGTCTTAATGCTCTGTGACTTAGATATGCTTGTCATCTATGGCAAATTTCGATGTGTTGTGCTAATGGCCTCTGACAAAACCAAAGTCTTTGAAGGTTTTCGAAGAGGTGATTTATACATGGTAGACTTTTCTGCAGGACCACAGGTTGCCTCATGTCTTCTAGCAAAGGCTTCGGAATGCTGGCTATGGCACAGAAGGCTAGGACATGCTGGGATGAGGAACTTACACACACTCGCCAAGAAGAAGCTCATCATTGGCGTCGAAGGTGTCAAGTTCAAGAAGGACCACCTCCGTGGCGCATGTGAAGCCGGGAAAATGACTAGGGCCAAACATCCCTCGAAGACAATAATGACGACCACTCGTCCCTTCGAGCTGCTACACATGGACTTATTCGGCCCTACTCATTACTCCACTTTCTCTACAATTGCAAATCTATATGGCTTCATAATTGTTGATGACTATTCTCGATTCACTTGGGTGCATATTATACTCTATAAGACTGAAGTGTAGGTTCTCTTCAGGCGTTTCGCAAATAGGTGTATGAACAACTACAACATCAAGATCAAGCACATCAGGAGTGACAATGGCACTGAATTCAAGAACATAGGCCTGGACACCTATCTTGATACTCTTGGCATCACTCATGAGTTCTCTGCTCCATATACTCCTCAGCAGAATGGTGTCGTGGAGTGCAAGAACATGACTCTTATTGAGATGGCTCGCACCATGCTTGACAAATACAAGACACCACAGAAGCTATGGCCTGAAGCCATTGATACTGCATGTCACATCATCAACAGAGTATATCTTCACAAGTTCTTCAAGAAAACATCATATGAGCTTCTCACTGGTAAGAAACCCAATGTAAGTTATTTCAAAGTCTTCGGTGCAAGATGCTAGATAAGGGATCCACACCACACTTCCAAATTTGCACCGAAAGCACACGAGGGTTTCATGCTTGGTTATGGAAAGGATTCGCACACCTACAAGGTCTTCAACACTTTCCACAACAAGGTTGTTGAAACTATAGATGTGCGATTCGATGAAACTAATGGCTCGCAAAGAGAGCATCTATCTCCTGTGCTAGATGAACCACCTCATGACGAAACTATCAGATTGATGGGAACTGAGGAAATCATGCCTGAAGAGCCTGAAGTTGAAGAAGTCATCATTCCTCCATCCACTCAGCGTGAAGACAATGCTGAAACAGAAGATATTGCTGCTGACGAAGACAATGCTCAGCAGGAAGAACAAAGTCTTCGCCGTGCTCATCCACGCGTGGCTAATGAAGTCCAAATTGAGAGAATGCTAGATAGCATAAATGCACCAGGTCCACTCACTCGCTCAAGAGCAACTCAACTGGCTAACTTTTGTGGGCATTTTGATTTTGTATCTATCATAGAGCCCACCAAAGTAGATGAAGCTTTCAAGGAATCAGAATGGATTCAAGACATGCAAGAAGAGCTTCATCAGTTCGAGCTCAACAATGTGTGGGAGCTCGTGAAGCGCCCTGATCCAAGGAAGCACAACATCATTGGCACGAAGTGGATCTTTCGCAACAAGAAAGATGAGTCTGGCCAAGTCGTCCGAAACAAGGCTCGACTTGTGGCCCAAGGTTACACAGAAGTCGAGGGTATTGACTTCGGTGAAACATTTGCTCCTGTTGCTAGACTCGAAGCTATTCGCATATTGCTTGCTTATGCTAACCATCATGACATATGCTTATATCAAATGGATGTCAAAAGTGCATTCCTCAATGGTAAGATTGAGGAAGAAGTATATGTTGCTCAACCACCAGGGTTTGAAGAGCCAAAGCATCCTGACAAAGTCCACAAGCTCAACAAGGCACTGTATGGCCTCAAGCAAGCACCAAGAGCTTGGTATGACACACTCAAGGAGTTCCTCAAGAAGAAAGGCTTCAAACCTGGTTCACTCGATCCCACTCTCTTTACCAAATCCTATGATGATGAACTATTTGTATGACAAATTTATGTGGATGATATTATCTTCGGCTGTACTAACAATTGATACAATGATGAGTTTGCCTTTATGATGCAAGATAAATACCAAATGTTGATGATGGGAGAACTGAAATTCTTCCCAGGGCTTCAGATTCGACAACCCAATGGCATCTTTATATCTCAGGAGAAATACCTTAAGGACTGCCTCAAGAAATTTGGCATGAATGAAGCCAAAGGTTACGAGACGCCTATGCCAACCAATGGTCACCTCTGCACTGACGAAAATGGTAAAGATTTCGATTAGAAGGTATATCGCTCCCTGATTGGCTCTTTATTGTACCTATGTGCATCTAGGCCAGATATTATGCTTAGCATTTGCATGTGCGTCCGATTTCAAGCAGCACCAAAGGAGTCGCATCACCTAGCGGTGAAGCGAATACTTAGATATCTGGCTCACACCCCAACACTAGGACTATGGTATCCAAAGGGTTCGAAGTTTGAGCTCATTGGCTATTCAGATTCTGACTTCGCTGGCGACAGAGTTGATCGCAAGTCTACATCAGGCACTTGTCACTTTCTGGGACAATCTCTTGTATGTGGGTCTTCAAAGAAGCAGAACTGTGTATCACTCTCCATTGCCGAAGCCGAATACATTGCTGCTGGCGCTTGCTGCACGCAGCTTCTCTGGATGAAGCAGACTCTCAAGGACTACGGCATCAACCTGAAGCATGTACCTCACTACTGCGACAATGAGAGTGCAAGCAAGATCTCCTACAACTGAGTACATCACTCGAAGACAAAGCACATATAGATTCGACATCATTTTCTTTGGGATCACGTGATGAAGGGCGACATCAACATCAAGCATGCTGACACTAAAGATCAGTTGGCGGATATCTTCACGAAGCCTTTGGATGAGAAGAGATTTTGCAAGTTGCGGTGTGAGCTAAATATCTTAGAATCCTCAAATGTCCTTTGAATGGGAATACATCCTAACGCTTATGCATGATTGATGAATCTTGATGCACAACACGCGAAGTACTGTATGTCTTCAATCTCATGAAGACTTACGCTCTAAGTGTGAATACATTAATGAAGAATATGACTTCAGAGCGCCATGATAATTGTGCACCGTTTCTGAGTCAAATATTCTTATACGGTTGGTAACGCCACCACAAAACTCGAAGACATTGCTTTTATCTTCGCCATTCTTCATGTCTTCGAAAATTGTGTTTGTCTTCGAATTGATTTGAATTTGCATATATCGTAAGTTGAATATATTTAGGTTATTTGGAGTTTGTCCTCTACAACATTGAGCCTATAGCTATATCTTCGAACTTTCCTTGGCCAATGTGATCGGACCCACTATTCCTGTCTGTTCTAACCTCGTCTTACTCTATTCAACTCCAATCATATGCATTCTACTTGACACGTGTTGATTGTCTTCTCTGTGTCCTTGTTAGTGGAAGACAAATCTAACCACCCTCTTAAAATTCCAATTTTTTGTCGTTACCACTTATCGCAACAAATCTCCCGCGCCGTCGCTTCCGGTCGTGTAGTGGGCTGTCAGTTGTGCTGCATGCACGCCAACACGTGTCCCACTAGAGCCGAAGAGTCCGGGGCATAATGGCCCAAACCGTTCGGATGTTTCCACACTTATAAATACATGTGCCCCATTTCAATTAGTACTTTCCACTTCTCCGTCACCTCCAAGCTCCAAACCCTAGCGCCGTCGCTGGATCTCATCGCCGCCGGAGAAGGAGCGCTTAGCTGCCGTGACTCCTCCGTCGACGTACTCACGCCGGTCGCGAGCATCCTTGTCCGCCGCCGCCGTAGATGTCTGCCACCACCAAGCTAGGGTGTGGCAGATTGAACTACTCGGCTTCTCTGCCTCGTCGACCAGTTCATCGAGTTCTTCACCGTGGTAATTAAAAACTGAATTTTTACCACTCTTTTGATCTTTGCAAATTACCATATATCTTTGAGGTCTGTTTTTCCGCCTTCTCTTCAATGGATCTCATACTTGTACCTCAATTTGCTCAATACTTTTGCTTATTGTACAAAATTGGGTTGATTTCTCACTTGTGCGAATTCTCGAACTTGCACAAATCTGAAACCGCCCTATCTGTGTGCAAAAGTGAAAGTCTTCGGTGAAAGAGGTCAACGTCTTCATACCACGATATCTAGTTTTAAAAAATCTTTTGAGAATGCATATGACCTCTTCCACTCCCTCGCATCTCTAACTCTGTCACAGGTACATGTCCGCAGCAGAATCGCTTAGATCTCATAGTCTCAATTCGTTTGCAGACTACTTGCAGATTCATTTACACTCACCTGGAGCAAGCTCACACTTGAAACAGTCTTCGAAGCCTTTGCCCACCTCGAAGCCTTTGAAGACTAATGCCAGGGATGATGCTCCACAGAAAGGGGGCAGATAGAGACGTCTAAATACTGTCAAGGATCTTCCCCCAGAACTGTATGAACGCTACAAGTCTGATGAAGATGAAACCTATACACAACCTAAGACTCGAATCCAATGGATTCGAAGATATTGGGTGGAGAAATGGTTCAACTATTAGTTTGTTACAGATGAGTACACTAAGAAGAATGCTGAGAAGGCACCTTGGACTAATATTATCTATAAGAATCTTCATCCGAAGACTGAGGCTGAAGCTAGAAGGATTGGCTTCTTTGCATGCATGGTCAAGCCTCCAATGCCCAGAAACCCAGATCCATCCAGCATCCGTGGCTGCCCTGACCATGCTGAGTCTGAGGATGGTCATGAAGAGAATCCTCCAGCTCCTACTCCGAAGCCTAGGAAGAAGTCTAAGGCTTCAAAGCCAAAAGCTTCAACTATAACCAAGGCAGCTGGGATGCCTTCACAGGCCTCAAGGTCCCCATCTGTTGACTCTGAAGACACAGAAGAAGAGGCCCGCCTTGTTAGACGGATGAAACACAAGGCTGTCGCTTCCAGAGGACCGAAGCCATCTGTCTCACTGATGGATGCAGGAAATATGATTGAGCTCTCTGATGATGAGTTTGATGATGAAGCGCTGGCAAGACTAATCCAGCAAAAGGAAGAGGAAGCTAAACATCTTGAAGACTTACCTCTCTTCGACCCAGCAATACTCGAGAACTTTATTGATGAATGGTTTGCTGACCCATCCCTCACCATCGATGCCTTATAGCTGCCCATTGGACTCAGCGTCACATTCCAAGGGTTCATGAATGAGGAGCTAACTGTGGCTCAAAAAGTTGTTCAACTCAAGGCGAAGATAAGCCATGAGAAAGCACTCTTCAAGGCAAATGTCCACAAGCTCAAGGCTGACCAGATCCAAGGTTATCAATTGATGATGAAAGACCTCAAGGCCGTATTTGAGAAGAGATGTGAAGCTGTCAAAGGTGCCCTCGTGCGCCTCAAGAAAAAGGCAAACACCATGGTTCGAGCACACAATGAGATGTTGAAGCGGAAGGCTCTTGGCCAACTTGCTCTTGACCCAAGGATCATTGAGAGATCCAGACAGACTTCAATGTCTTCGGGCCAAGCTGCCCCATCAAGGTCTGAACAAAGAGGCATTGAGTTTCCAGTTGGCTTCTCTGGCCCTCGCACTCCGCCGCTTTCCCCAGCTGTCTCTAGTAAGATGACAAGGAAAGCCGAAGCTCTAGCCAAGAAGCGCAAGGCTGCTGCTTCTGAAGCCCAAGCTCTGAAGCGGCAAAAGACTGAGAAGATACTGCCCCTTGTGTCTGCTCAAGCTCCTCCACAACCACCTTTTCCATCAACCACCCAGACTGCTCAATAGGAGCAACTGTAACTGATGCCTATCTCCATGGCTCCTCCTGCCTCTGAGAATCAAGAGAGGCAAGTGATACTGCATGAGTCTGCTCCCACAGAGACTCCTGCTGGGGAAGTGTAGTGCCCAATGTTTTGGTCACTCGATGACAAAGGGGGAGAAGCATTGGTTTGGTAGTCTTCAAACGGTTCTACCTATATGGGCTGGGTGTTGTCTTTTGTTAAGTTTACAACTCTCGTTTGGAACATTTGCTATTTGGGTTGTAAAACTGAAGTCCTGATGGACGTCTGCATACTTTATGGTTACCGTACCTTTGGCGCTACTTTAAGTTTTATCATATGCGATCGAAGTCATACTACAGATGGCCATTTTTCATTATGCATTTCATTATCTTCGAAATATTCCTTAAATGCATAGTGATTGGGTTACAAGATATAGGGGGAGATCTCCACAAACTATATCCTGCCATGTGCTTTTGCATTCCAAGCAAAATCTTTGTAAGCACATCTTCAGGGGGGGCTCTCTATATATTGCAATCATAATCTCCAAGTCCTTATCTTCACATATATTATTCCCGTTGAAAACTTCAACCAGTTTGTCATCAATCACCAAAAAGGGGGAGACTGTAAGTGCATCTAGTGCCACCCTTGTTTGGTTTTGGAGTATTGAAGACAAACGTGGTTGAGGGACTAATGTGTTTGTGAGAGTTCACAGGATAACAAAGATAGAAGTGCCTGGAGATTCGGTTTAACCATCGAAGACGACCCCGAAAAATGTCCGAAGACATTGATGATGGCCGAAGCCATTGGTGGTATGCGAAGACAATCGCCCGAAGATAATGAAACACGAAGATGAAGTCTTTTGGTAGTTTTGTTTCTTCTTTCCTGATTCATAGGAACCACCGTACTGTTAAGTGGGGTCAAAGTGATCGAAGTCAGACGCTGACGTGATGCTCAACCCAAACCTATGTCTTCGAGTGAAGACTATGAGAGGAAATCTCTTCCAGAGTTGGTTGAGTCTGCTTTACTTGTAGCCCAAGTAAAGCGGCCGCGTGTGTTTAAAATCCGACCGTTGTGACACGTGTCGGTTGGCCAGTGACCCAGGGTCATATTGGTCATATCAGGTCGGGTTGCCTGCTGGCTATAAATGGCCCACCCCCTCCACCATGTGAAGGTGGCTGCTCAGAGAGAGAGACGACTGTTGTCGTTTTGGAGCAAACCACCTTGAAGACATTGAGAGACAGAAACATCCTGCGAGGATAAACCTAAACACCTAGAGCTAGTGTGTTTGAGCATCACCGAAGTCGTTCTATTCTGAGAGAACCGAAGACTTATTACACTTGAAGATTGTGATCTTCCAGATGGTTAGGCATCTGGGTCTAGAGCAATCCAAGAGTCATTGTGGATCGCCGGGTGGCCAAGTTTGTACGGGTTTTGGAAGTCTCCCCTAAAGACTTACCTGAGTGATTGAGCGTTGTCTAAGTGACTTCGGCTCAAGGGGAATAAGGTGAAGACGAGGTCTTCTGAGTTCAATCTAAGCCTCCCTAACCAGACATACAGTTGTCATAGCAACTGGAACTAGTCCAACAAATCTTGTGTCTTCATCAAGCTGCTGGTTCTATCTTCCACTCTTTACATTCTATACTGAACTGTGAACCCAATGCACGAATACATTTAACTGAAGACATTCTCGAAGACATTCATATCTGTTGTTAATCATCATACTATCTAAGTTTGTCTTTGACTCATCTTAGCTTGAACGATGATAATGCCTAACATGCTTGTATGTCTTCGTTGTATTGCATGTCTAGCTTAGATCCTTGATATAGATCCCTACCTGATCCTGTTTCGCTTCCGCATTTCTCGAATACATTCACTGTTTCGAAGCCTTTCATAAAAATCGCCTATTCACCCCCCCTCAAGTCGATAACTAGCACTTTCAATATCTTTGAATTTTTATCTAGGCCAATGTGATTGGACCCACTATCCTTGTCTATTCTAATCTCGTCTTACTCTATTCAACTCCTGTCATATGCATTATACTTGACACGTGTTGATTATCTTCACCGCGTCCTTCTCAGTCGAAGACAAATCCAACCAAAAGTTTAAAATTCCAATTTGTTGTTGTTACCGCACTTATCACAACAACTTCTCGCGCCGTCACTTCCGATCGTGTAGTGGGCTGTCAGATGTGTTGCATGCTCGCCACGTGTCCCACTAAGCCGAAGAGTAAGGGGCATATCCGTCCAAAAATATCGGATGCTCTAGTCCTTATAAATACATATCCCCATGCTCATTAATTACTCTCCCTCGCCACCTCCACCGCTCGAGCTCCCAAACCCTAGCGCCATTGCTGGATTTCATCACCGCCAGACACGAAGTGCTTAGCTGCCGCGACTTCTCCGACGACGTACTCACGCCGGACGCGACCATCTCCATCTCGCCACCGCCATAGCTGTCTGCCTCCACCGAGTTAGGGTGAGGCAGATCGAACCTCTCGGCCTCTCCGCCTTGTCGAGCTATTCATCGTGTTCTTCACAACGGTAAATAAATCGCAATTTTTACCGTTCGTTTGATCTGAAAAGTTACCGAAAATCATCGATTGCTATTTTTCCACCTTTCCATCAACAACACAAAGATCTTGAACTCAATCTACCTAATGCTTTCACTTTTTGGTCAAATTGGGTTCATTTCTCACTTGTACAAATTTTTGGACTTGTACAAATCAGAAATCACCATATTCTCTATAAAAGTGAATGTCTTCGGTAAACGAGGTCAATGTCTTCAAACACTGATTTATCTTCAAAATCTTCTTAGAATGCATATGACCTCTTGTCTTCCCTCGCGTCTCTAACTCTTTCACAGGTACATGTCCGCAGCAGAATCACTTGGATCTCATAGTCTGAATTCATTTGCAGACTACTTGTAGATTCATCTGGACTCTTCTGGAGCCTGCTCTTATTTGCGCACACCTGTGAAGCTTTTGCCGAAGCCAATGGGCACTGAAAAATCACCAAAGAAGGGCGGTCGGCAAAGGCGTCTGAACACTGCCAAAGACATTCCTCCAGAGCTCTATGAACGGTACATGTCTGATGAAGATGAGACCTATACACGATGCAAGAATCAAATCCAATGGATTCGAAGATATTGGGTGGAGAAGTGGTTCAACTATCAGTTCGTCACAGATGAGTATGCTGAGAAGGCACCATGGACAGATATCATCTACAAGAATCTTCTGTCGAAGACTGAGGCCAAAGCAAGAAAGATTGGTTTATTCCCGTGCATGGTTCGGCCTCCAATGCCAAGAAATCCACATCCATCCAGTATTCGTGGATGTCCAGAACCTGAAGAGTCTGAAGAAGGAGATGAAGATCATCCTCCTGTTCCTGATCCGAAGCCTAAGAAGAAGGCAAAGGCTTCAAAGTCTAAAGCTTCAAAGGCTTCCAAGCCTGCTGACTCAACACCTCAAGCTTCTCGATCACCCTTAGTTGATCCAAAAGACCCTAAGGAAGAATCTCGCCTCCACAGGCGAATGAAAAGGAAAGCTGCTGCTGCCAGGGGACCGAGGCCCACTGTCTCTCTGATGGACACTGCCAACATGATAGAACTATCAGATGACAAATTTGATGATGAAGCGCTGACGAAACATATCTAGCAGAAAGAAGAGGAAGCCAAACGTCTTCAAGACTTACCTCTCTTTGATCCATGCATTCTTGATCAATTCATTGATGAATGGTTTGCTGATCCCTCCCTCACCATCGACGCCCTTCAGCTTCCCATTGGACTGAGTGTCACATTCCAAGGGCTGGTAAATGAGGAGCTCACCGTGGCTCAAAAGGTCATACAGCAAAAGGCTAAGATTTGCCATGAGAAGAATGTCTTCAAGGCCAACGTCCACAAGCTAAATGCTGATGAATTTCATGGATATGGTCTTATGATGAAAGACCTCAAGGCTGAGTTTGACAAGCGATGTGAAGCTGTTAAAGGCACCCTTGTTGCGTCTCAAGAAGAAAGAAGCAACCATGGTCCAAGCACACAACGACATGCTGAAGAGAAAAGCTCTTGGACAACCTGCCCTTGATCCAAGGAGCATTGAGAGATCCAAACAGGCTTCCATGTCTTCAAGCCAAACTGCCCCCTCAAGGTCAGAGTCTCGAGGCATTGTCTTCCCAACTAGCTTCTCTGGCTCAAGGTCACCCCCTCCTTCCTCTGCTATATCAAGCAAGAAGACAAAGAAGGCCGAAGCTGATGCCCACAAACGCAAGAGAGCTCAACCCGCTAAAGTCCAACATATGGCTCAGCCGAAGCCCAAGAAACCCAAGTCTTCACGACCTGCGCATGTCCTGACTGTCACACTGCCTGCTCCACCGCCTGCTCCAGAGGAACCACTCCATGTGATGCCAATCTCAGTGGCCCCTCCAGCTAATGCAAATTCTAAGAGGCAAGTCATTCTGCATAAGCCTGCTCCCACAGAGGCTTAGACCACGGAAGACATTCCAGCTGCCATCCCCAATGCAGCTGAAGACCTTGGTCATGAAGACAATGTTATGCAAGATCTGATGCCTCAAATTGATGCACCTATGGTATCATCACTGATGTCTACTATGCAACCTTCTTCTTGTAGACTCGTGTTGGGCCTCCAAGCGTAGAGTTTTGTAGGACAGTAGCAAATTTCCCTCAAGTGGATGACCTAAGGTTTATCAATCCGTGGGAGGTGTAGGATGAAGATGGTCTCTCTCAAGCAACCCTGCAATCAAATAACAAAGAGTCTCTTGTGTCCCCAACACACCCAATACAATGGTAAATTGTATAGGTGCACTAGTTCGGCGAAGAGATGGTGATACAAGTGTAATATGGATGGTAGATATAGGTTTTTGTAATCTGAAAATATAAAAACACCAAGGTAACTAAGGATAAAAGTGAGCACAAACGGTATTGCAATGCTTAGAAACAAGGCCTAGGGTTCATACTTTCACTAGTGCAAATTCTCTCAACAATAATGACATAGTTGAATCATATGTAAATCCCTCACGTGCGACAAAGAGTTCACTCCAAAGTCACAAATAGCGGAGAACAAACGAAGAAATTATTGTAGGGTACGAAACCACCTCAAAGTTATCTTTTCCTATCAATCGTATGAGCAATCCCTATAAGTGTCACGAACAGCCCTAGAGTTTGTACTAAAATAACACCTTAAGATACACATCAACCAAAACCCTAATGTCACCTAGATACTCCAATGTCACCACAAGTACCCATGGGCTTGATTATACGATATGCATCACACAATTTCAGATTCATCATGTTCAATCCAACACAAAGAACTTCAAAGAGTGCCCCAAAGTTTCTACCGGAGAGTCAAGACGAAAACGTGTGCCAACCCCTATGCATAGATTCCCAAGGTCACGAAACTCGCAAGTTTATCACCAAAACATACATCAAGTGGATCAACAGAACATCCCATTGTCACCATGGATATCCCATCGCAAGACATACATCAAGTGTTCTCAAATCCTTAAAGACTCAATCAAATAAGAAAACTTCAAAGGGAAAACTCAATTCATCACAAGAGGATAGAGAGGGGAAAACTCCATATGATTCATCTATATTAATAAAGCTCGCGGTACATCAAGATCGTGCCATCTCAAGAACATGAGAGAGAGAGAGAGATCAAACACATAGCTACTGGTACATATCCTCAGCCCCGAGGGTGAACTACTCCCTCCTCGTCATGGAGACCGCCGGGATGATGAAGATGGCCTCCGGTGATGGTTTCCCCCTCCGGCAGGGTGCCGGAACGGGCTCCCGGTTGTTTTTTCGTGGCTACAGAGGCTTGCGGCGGAGGAACTCCCGATCTAGGTTTCTTTCTGGGGGTTTTGGTATTTATAGGAATACTTGGCGTTGGAATCAAGTCAGGGGGACTCCCGAGGGGCCCACAAGCCAGGGGGGCACCATAGGGGGGGGGCGCCCCCTAGGCTTGTGGCTGCCTCGGGACTCCTCTCCGGTATCTTTTTTCTCCAGTATTTTTTATATTTTCCAAAAATATTCTCCGTAAATTTTCAGCCCATTCCGAGAACTTTTATTTCTGCACAAAAACAACACCACGGTAGCTCTGCTGAAAACAGCGCAGTCCGGGTTAGTTCTAATCAAATCATACCAAAATCATATAAAATTATTGTAAACATGGCATGAATACTTCATAAATTATATATACGTTGGAGATGTATCAGCATCCCCAAGCTTAATTCCTGCTCGTCCTCGAGTAGGTAAATGATAAAAGAAATAATTTATGAAGTGTGAATGCTAGCAAGTGCACAAGTTTGATCAATGATAATTCTAATCACTTTTTCTAGCATCAATATAAACCATAAACAGTAGCTCATCTCATCAAACTTCTCATGATCAAGTAACAAGCTATTCACATGTTAAAGTATAGACCAGAAAGTTTCTTGAAAACTAACAAACCATATTCCTAGTCATCGAACAATTGCAATTCATCTTATTTTCAGGAAGGGTCTATGTAAGAGCTTTGATTTAGCAAATTCCACATACTCAACTATCATATAGTCTTCCATGATTATTGACACTCAAAGCATATTTTTAGAACAAATAGCATCCATCGAACACAGAGAAAGTTAGGGGCTTAATGTTTCGCCTCCCAACTTATTTATCATATAGATAATTGTCAACAATAATAATTCATGATCAAATATATTTGTGTGGATATATATGTCTATATCATTCCCCAACACATGACGCTTGCCAAGAGAAAATGGCGAAATATAGGAAGTGGTGAAGATCACCATGACTCTTGCATAAAGGTAAGTACTAGAAAGTAAAAAATAGGCCCTTCGCAGAGGGAAGCATTGATTTGCAAAGGTGCCAGAGCTCGAGCTTTTAAAACAGAGATGAATAATAATTTTGAGCGGTATGCTTTCAATGTCAACATAACAACTGAGAGATCTCGGTATCTTCCATGCTAGATACATTATAGGCAGTTCCCAAACAGAATGGTAAAGTTTTTACTCCCCCTCCACCAATCAATCACACTCCACGGCGAACCAAATTCCCGGGTACCGTCCATACAAACAACAATCCTGGGGGAGTTTTGTTTCATTATGTTTTGTTTTGATTTTTGAGCATGGAACTAGGCATCCCGAATACCAGCCACTTTCTCGTGAATGATAGTGCATCAACACATATCGTGAGAATAACCCACCTAGCATGGAAGATACTGACAGCCCCTAGTCACTATATGAGCGATTCGGGCATACAAAACAGAATATTATTTGAAGGTTTAGAGTTTGGCATATGCAAATTTACTTGGAACGGCAGGTAAATACCGCATATAGGTAGGTATGGTGGACTCATATGGAACAACTTTGGGTTTAAGGGTGCTTGGATGCACAAGTAGTATTTCTACTTGGTGCGGAAGTTTTGGCAAATATGAGGTGGAAGCAAGCACCACATGTTGGAGGTTCCATAACAATATAACTTCTATACAAATATACCCAAACATAACTTATTAAGTTGTCTTCCTTGTCCAATTTTAACTAATTTTCCCAAGTTTGAAAATAATTAATGAGCTCACAATCATAGAAGATGTCCAAGATAGTATATTTATATGTGGAATCTCTCTTCCTTCAATATTCTTTCATGAATTGTTCAAGTGACCAATGCGGTGTATGCTAACTTTCAATAAATTTTACCACCTATACTTATTATGTGTGAAGTCATTACTCCCCATGGGATAAGTATATGAAGCATATTTAATTTTAGATTTATGATATTCAATTCATTCAACCATTTACTCATAGGATATAAGTGAAGCACGAGAGTGAATGACAAACTACTCCAAAAAGATATAAGTGAAGATCAATGAGTAGCCAACAATTAAATAACTATGTGAAGACTCTCTCATCTAAGAATTTCATATCTTAAGTATTTTATTAAACAGCAAGCAAAATAAAAATATCACTCCAAGAATAGCACGCATCATGTGAACGAATAAAAATTTGGGCTCAACATAGGCTAACCGATAATTGTTGATGAAGAGAGGTGGGATACGTAGCATCCCCAAGCTTAGATGCTTGAGACTTCTTGAAATATTTACTTGGGGTGCCTTGGGCATCCCCAAGATTGAGCTTTTGTATCTCTTTCAATCCTCTCATATCATGGTTTCACCTATTCTCAAAAACATCATCCACACAAAACTCGAAAAGAACACGTGAGATAGGTTAGTACACATAATAATAAATGAACTCTTTATGTACTGCCAAGACAAGTTGCACAATAATTTTCAAACATCATTTACTGTTTACTATTGTTTCCACAATTTATATCAACCAACATAGGCTATGAAAACCATATGATAAGTAGATAACAAAACTATGACAGCAATCTGTCCAAACAGAACAGTCTGTAGCAATCTATTAAACCAGTGTACTTCTGTAACTCAAAAAATTATGAAAATTTATGAAATGCTATAAAATTTATATGAAAATACTGTGTAAAAATTTCAGAAACTTTCCACGTTCCAGTAAAATATGAAAATTCAAACACTACAGCAAAAGTTTCTGTTTATAGACAGCACACATCAAACATGCAATTCAAGCATCCTAAAAGGCAATTCTTGGAACTTTTTATTGAAAAACAAGATTATGAATAACACCTAACAGAAAATAACAAAATATAATGACGATCCAAGCAAAGCACATATTATGTGACGAATAAAAATATAGCTCTAAGTAAGATATACCGATAATCTTGAAGACGAAAGAGGGGATGCCTTCCGGGGCATCCCCAAGCTTAGCCGCTTGAGCCTTCCTTGGATATTACCTTGGTGGTGCCTTGGGAATCCCCAAGCTTAGGTTCTTGTCACTCCTTGCTCTCCTCATATTGGTGTCTCACCCAAAACTTGAAAACTTCAATCACACAAAACTTAACGGAATTTCGTGAGAAGGGTTAGTGTAGTAAAGATAGATCATTCACTTAGTTACTGTCAAGACAAGATTCATAATTGTTTCCATATTATACCTACTGTATTCTATCATTCCCATAATTTATACCGCCAAATATAAGCTATGGAAACACTAAAACAAGCAAACTATGCATGCAAAACAGAATCTGTCAAGAAAAGAAAAGTCTGTGAATATCTGTAGTGTAACCATACTTCCCTGTCTCTAAATATTCTGAAAAAGTATGAAAACCTGAAGCATTTGTATATTAAGACTGTGTAAAAATTTCAGATCATTATCACGCTCCAGTAAAAAAATAAAATTCCTGTACTGGAGTCAAAAGTTTCTGTTTTGGTTCAGCATCAATTCTACTCATCTTGTGAGTCATCCCAAAGCCTTTACTTGGCACTTTATTGAAATAAAAGACACAAAACATGATTAATACAGTAGCTTAATCATGTGAACATATAAAAACATAAAGTAAAAGTGTTGGGTTGCCTCCCAACAAGCGCTTTTCTTTAATGCCTTTTAGCTAGGCATGATGATTTCAATGATGCTCACATAGGAATAATAATTATAACATGCAAAAGAGCACCATGAATCTCATGACAAGCACATTTAAGTCTAACCCACTTCCTATGCATAGGGATTTTGTGAGCAAACAATTTATGGGAGCAAGAATCAACTAGCATAGGAAGGCAAAACAAGCATAACTTCAAAATTTTGAACACATAGAGAGGAAACTTGATATTATTGCAATTCCTACAAGCATATGTTCCTCCCTCATAATAATTATCAGAATCATCATGAAGGAATTTCACAACATAACTATCACATAAAGCATTATCTTCATGATCCACAAGCATAGAAAACTTGTCACTCTCCACATAAGCAAATTTATTCTCATCAATAGTAGTGGGAGCAAACTCAACAAAATAACTATCATGTGAAGCATAATCCAATTGAAAATTAAAATCATGATGAAAAGTTTGATGGTTATCATTATTCTTTATAGCATACATGTCATCACAATAATCATCATAAATAGGAGGCATGCTTTCATCATAATAAATTTGCTCATCAAAACTTGGGGGCCTAAACATATCATCTTCAGCAAACATAGCATCCCCAAGCTTGTAGCTTTGCATATCATTAGCATCATGAATATTCAAGGAATTCATACTAACAACATTGCAATCATGCTCATCATACAAAGATTTAGTGCCAAACATTTTATTGACTTCTTCTTCTAACACTTTGGCACAATTTTCCTTTCCATCATTTTCACGAAAAACATTATAAAGATGAAGTATATGAGGCAACCTCAATTCCATTTTTTTGTAGTTTTCTTTTATAGACTAAACTAGTGATAAAACAAGAAACTAAAAGATTCAATTGCAATATCTAAAGATATACCTTCAAGCACTCACCTCCCCGGCAACGGCGCCAAAAAAGAGCTTGATGTCTACTACGCAACCTTCTTCTTGTAGACTCGTGTTGGGCCTCCAAGCGCAGAGTTTTGTAGGACAGTAGCAAATTTCCCTCAAGTGGATGACCTAAGGTTTATCAATCCGTTGGAGGTGTAGGATGAAGATGGTCTCTCTCAAGCAACCCTGCAATCAAATAACAAAGAGTCTCTTGTGTCCCCAACACACCCAATACAATGGTAAATTGTATAGGTGCACTAGTTCGGCGAAGAGATGGTGATACAAGTGTAATATGGATGGTAGATATAGGTTTTTGTAATCTGAAAATATAAAAACAGCAAGGTAACTAAGGATAAACGTGAGCATAAATGGTATTGCAATGCTTAGAAACAAGGCCTAGGATTCATACTTTCACTAGTGCAAGTTCTCTCAACAATACTAACATAGTTGAATCATATGTAAATCCCTCACGTGCGACAAAGAGTTCACTCCAAAGTCACAAATAGCGGAGAACAAACGAAGAAATTATTGTAGGGTACGAAACCACCTCAAAGTTATCTTTTCTGATCAATCGTATGAGCTATCCCTATAAGTGTCACGAACAACCCTAGAGTTCGTATTAAAATAACACCTTAAGATACACATCAACCAAAACTCTAATGTCACCTAGATACTCCAATGTCACCACGAGTACCTATGGGCTTGATTATACGATATGCATCACACAATTTCAGATTCATCATGTTCAATCCAACACAAAGAACTTCAAAGAGTGCCCCAAAGTTTCTACCGGAGAGTCAAGACGAAAACGTGTGCCAACCCCTATGCATAGATTCCCATGGTAACGGAACCCGCAAGTTGATCGCCAAAACATACATCAAGTGGATCAATAGAACATCCCATTGTCACCATGGATATCCCATCGCAAGGCATACATCAAGTGTTCTCAAATCCTTAAAGACTCAATCCGATAAGAAAACTTCAAAGGGAAAACTCAATTCAGCACAAGAGGATAGAGAGGGGAAAACTCCATATGATTCATCTATATTAGTAAAGCTCGCGGTACATCAAGATCGTGCCATCTCAAGAACACGAGAGAGAGAGATCAAACACATAGCTACTGGTACATACCCTCAGCCCCGTGGGTGAACTACTCCCTCCTCGTCATGGAGACCGCCGGGATGATGAAGATGGCCTCCGGTGATGGTTTCCCCCTCCGGCAGGGTGTCGGAACGGGCTCCCGATTGGTTTTTCGTGTCTACAGAGGCTTGCGGCGGCGGAACTACCGATCTACGTTTCTTTCTGGGGGTTTTGGTATTTATAGGAATACTTGGCGTTGGAATCAAGTCAGGGGGATTCCCGAGGGGCCCACAAGCCAGGGGGGCGCGCCCTAGGGGGGGCGCCCCCTAGGCCTGTGGCTGCCTCGGGACTCCTGCGCCCCCTAGGCCAGCGTCAGTCCGGGTTAGTTCTAATCAAATCATACCAAAATCATATAAAATTATTGTAAACATGGCATGAATACTTCATAAATTATAGATACGTTGGAGACGTATCAATCACCAAACAAGAAAACGAGTACGTGGATATTGGTACTCCAATCAGGCCCGAAATTCCTGAAGCTGATCCCGGTACTCCTTCATCGCCGCTCTTTCCTGCTGCACCCAGATCTCCTGAATCACCATTCATCGTCAGGGAGATAGAACCTAATTCTCGTGCGTCGCCTCTCAGAAGGCTTCGCCATGGACCTAGACCTGCTATGGTTTCAATGCATAGCACCCCTGTCATGGAACACTTCTATGACAACACAGGTATGACTATCTTGATTCTTCCATAGAATCATCATGGATGTACATGCGTGACAGAAAACGTGACCTACTATGATAAACACGTATTATCATAGAAGTGATTTTTTTCTAGTGGTGCCTAGTTCCAGTTCCTGTTTTTTGCGTATTTTTGAGTTTTTAGAAAATCAATACCAAACGAAGACCAAACACAATGAAAATTTACGCTGATTATTTCTGGACCAAAAGGGACCCTAGAAGGTTCGGATGGAGGCCAGAGCACGTACGGGAGAGCCACGTGCTCGTAGGGCTGGCCTTGGGTGGTAGGGCGCTCCCCCTGAGCTCGTGACTCCCACGCAACTCCGTTCGACCTAATTCCACCTATATAAATTCTCATATATTCCAAAACCAACAAAGAGACACCCGGAAGACATTTTATTCCGCCGCAAGCCTCTGTTCTTCCATGATGTTGTATGAAGGCCTTTTCCGATACTTTGTCGGAGGGGGAATCTATCACGGAGGCCACCTACAACAACCTTGCTCCTCCATGATCGTGAGTAGTTCACCACAGACCAACGGGTCGATAGCTAGTATCTAGATGGCTTCTTCTCTCTCTTTTGAACTTCAATACCATGTTCTCCTTGATCGTCCTGGAGTTCTATCCAATGTAATCTTCTTTTGCGGTGTGTTTATTGGGATCCGATGAATTGTGGGTTTATGCTTGGATTATTCGTTGAAAGTAATTGAGTGTTTTCTGAACTTAATTATGCATGATTTTTGTAGCTTGTATTTCTCTCATATTTATCCGTGTGGGGCCAACGATAATTATTTATCTTCAGTGGGAGAGGAGCTTTGTAGTGGGTTCAATCATGTTGTGTTCTATATCCGAGTGACAGAATGGGGACAAGACACGTATTTGTATTGCTCTCTTTGTCATGAATTTAATGCCATAGATGCAGGCAGTTGTTAGTCGATTGGTTGAGTAATAGTAGTAGATGCATAATCGTTTTGGTCTACTTGTCATAGGCGTGATGCCTATATACATGATCATTTCCATGAATAACATAAAACTATGCACTTTTCTATCAATTGCCCAACAGTAATTTATCTACCCACTCTATGTTGTCTGTTCAAGAGAGAAGCCTCTAGTGAAAACTATGGCCCCTGGGTTTACTTAATCATATTTGGAGAAACCAAATTTACCTTGTTGCAATTTATTTACTTTTCTTTTTATATATCTATCACTAATAGAATTAATCCTTGCAAGTAAAGAGTTCAAGGGGAATTAACAACCCTCTTGCCCACGTTGGGTGCAAGTGTTTGCTTTTGTGTGTGTAGGTGTTGATGACGAGAAATTGCGTGTTTCTCCTATTGGTTTGATAACCTTCTTTCTCACTGAGGGAAATAATTATCCGCTACTATATAGCTTCACCCTTCCTCTTCAGAGAAAATCCCAATGCAGCTCACAAGTAGAAGGAAGAATTTCTGATGCCGTTGCTGGGGAGGCATCATCAAATTCTCATGAGGTTCCTACATTTAAAACTATCATCCACTTGTTCTACCTTTTATTTTTATTTTTATTTGCCACTGCCTCTCTTTTTCATCTCCCTCCACTTCTCTAAAAAAATCAAAAACACAAAAATATTTGTGTTTGGCTTCTTACTCGCCTTGCCACTATGCATAGTTCTTCTCTTGCCTCTTGTACTCCCAAAAATTAAGTGCTTTATTTTAAATAAAGGGGAGGATAAAGTTTAAAATAAAGTGGCCATTGAAAACACCAACAAAGCCTTAGTACAGCTTGATGGAATTGCAGATCGAAGGAACCTCACCACGCCCGAACACAATTTCCAAGTCATCCTCAAAAAGCACCTCTTACGGCTACTGCAGTACCAGAAGGATTACTGGAAGAAACGCTGCACAATTAGATGGATTCAGTTTGGGGATGAAAATACAATTTTTTTTCAAACCATAGCAACCGAGAGATATAGGAGGAACTGCATTTCCAACTTAACTACCCCCGATGGGGCTGTTGTTGATGACCATGCTGGTAAAGAGTCAATTCTTTTCAACACCTTTAAAGAAAGAATGAGGACATCTGATGAACAACATATGTGCTTTAACCTATCAAAACTATTGAGAACTGAGGTGGATTTTGAGAGTCTAACAAGACCGTTTTCCACTAAGGAAATTGATGATGTGATCAAGGAGATGCCCCCGGACTGTGCCCCTGGCCCTGATGGATTCAACGGTGCTTTCCTTAAAGCTTGCTGGCCAATAATCAAACAAGTTTTTTATCAGCTTTGCAATGAGTTCCACTCAGGGGCTCTAAACCTAGAAAGTTTAAATTATGGCTACATTACCCTAATACCGAAGAAAATTTCCCCCAGTGATGTTAATGACTTCAGGCCCATTACCCTCCTTAACTGCTGCCTCAAGATGATCACTAAAATACTAGCGAATCGGCTACAGAAAATCATCCTCAAAATTGTCCACCGAAATCAATATGGTTTTCTGCGGGGTAGATCGATACACGACTGCCTTGCGTGGGCTTTTGAATTTATACACCAGTGCCAAGCCTCCAAGAGAGAGATCATGATCCTCAAACTTGACTTCGCAGAAGCATTCGATACCATTCAACATCCCGCTATGATACATATTATGCAAAACATGGGCTTCAATGATACGTGGATCAAATGGATGCACTGCATTTTTGACTCTGGAAAATCTTCTGTTCTCCTCAATGGGGTACCTGGCCGACAATTCCATTGCAAATGTGGTGTCCGACAAGGAGACCCCCTGTCCCCGCTGATTTTTGTATTGGCCGCGGATCTTCTCCAAATGGCCATCAATGACGCTATGGCAAATAACCTACTGCAACACCCGATCCGACCACAAGAGGAGAGTGAGTTCCCTGTTATCCAATACGCTGATGATACCATAATCGTAATGCAAGCATGCCCAACCCAAGCGGAACACATGAAAGGAATTCTTGCAGACTACGCTGACTCGATTGGCTTAAAAATAAACTTTCACAAGTCAACATTGATCCCTATCAACATACCAAGTCACAAGTGTACAGCCCTTGCAGAAATTTTTGGCTGTGCAACAGCAACCATGCCCTTCACCTACCTTGGTTTGCCTCTGGGTACCACCCGTCCGAGTGTGTTGGATATGACCCCCCTGGTTTGCAAAGCCGAAAGGAAAATCACGGCTGCCATGTCTCTGATGTCGCATGCTGGACGACTCGTGCTATCAAACTCTCTTATCACATCGCTGATAATGTACCCGATGGGGACCATCAAGCTCCCGCCAAAAATCATAGCACAACTTGATAAAATACGTCGTCACTGCCTTTGGAAGAAGAAAACAGCCAATGGAGATAAGAGCCAACCCCTTGCTGCATGGGATATGGTGTGCTGATGGAAGAAGAGCGGAGGCTTAGGGGTCATAAACCTGCGAACGCAAAATGAGGCCCTATTGCTCAAGTTCCTGCATAAATTCTACAACCGCCACGACATCCCCTAGGTGAATCTGGTCTGGAGCAAGTATTACATCGACACAGTCCCCCATGCAAATGAGCCGTGTGGTTCCTTTTGGTGGCGTGATCTTGTTCAACTAATGCCCATATACAGAGGGATCACCCAAGTTCACGTGTATGATGGGATATCCGCGCTATTCTGGAAAGACAATTGGACTCAAGAAATTCTGGCTGACAAGTTCCCAAGAGTGTTCTCTTACACCATTATGGAAGATGCCTCGGTAAGAGATTTTCTATCCATCACAAACCTACACATGGCGTTCCATCTCCCCCTCTCCATGCAAGCTCGCGAAGAACTGCGATAGGTACATGAGATGGTAGCATCTGTGACCTTGGAAAACAAGTCAGACGCCTGGACATATGCTTGGGGTGCGTCTAAATTCACAACAAAAGACTACTACAATTTCTATTTTAGGAATGAGATTGCACCTGATGCTCTCAGATGGCTGTGGAAATCAAAATGTACCCCGAAGATCAAAGTCTTTGCCTGGCTGCTACTGTCGGATAGACTAAACATGAGAAATATGCTCAAACGAAGACACTACAACATCGGCGATGATCTAGACTGCTTACTCTGTGGCGAGCACATTGAAGAAACAGTTGAGCATCTCTTCTTCCATTGCCGTTTCAGCACGCAATGCTGGTCCAAGCTCAACATTCGATGGAATGCTCAAGGAGACAGGCTAGGGCTGGTCAAGCACATGAAGCTCACACACACCCAGGAAATAATAATGGAAACGCTTATGGTGGCGGCGTGGAGCCTCTGGAAGGAACGGAATAATAACCACTTCAGAAAAGTTGCCCCGTCCATCTCTTCATGGGAGGAGAGGTTCAAGACTGATTTCACCAACATTAGCTATAGGCTACCCCCACACCGAAGACATCTTGTGACTAGGGTGATTTAATCCATCACGTAGAAGGCTTGCTGCAGAAACATTGTAGATGTAGACACCCACCCCACCACCACCCCCCACCCGCAAATGGGTTGTAAATTTTTGTAAACTTTACACCTGTTTTCTAATACAAGCGCAGTAGGATCCTCTCCTACTGATTTCATTGTCAAAAAAAAGTTTAAAATATGTTTGGTATAGGATTTGCGATGCTTAAAATAGATCAACCCGTAATCAATCCACTACCGTTCTTCTTTGAAATTTTTATGTGGGTGTTACTACTTGGTATAAATTTGTGCTTGATACTCTTACCGAAGGGAATTTCTTGAGTAGGCACCCCATCGACGCTTCCCATGCTATGGGAAATTTGGTGGGATCACCACCTATCATTATTAATGAAACGACATTGACTTTGGAACATGTTATGCATAGGTTAAAGTTATCGAGAATAAGATGCCTATCATTGAGCATATTGAAAAGTTAGACAAAAAGGTCCATAATCAAGTTACTAAATTTGGTTCAAAAGTAGGAATTATTCCAAAGATGCTAAAAGGGAAAGAACCAATGATTAATGAAAGAGTATGACAAAGTACATCTAGAATTGATAACTTGGAAGAAATCATTAGTAATTTGGTTTCCTCTTTTTCTTCCGTAAAAACTATTGAAAGGACTCCTCCTAATAGGAATTCCAAGGTTATGTATGTTCCTAAGAATAGAAGTGCCACATCTAGTAAAGGGATGAAGATCTTAAGATGATTAGTGTCACCTTATCGGCGTCAGTAAAACCAGGGTTTTACTAACCGTGTAAGAAGAACCTTGGCGTCGAAGGCATTGACATCTCTCCACCTAGGGAATCTTTGCTTAAGACTCCGATGCACCTGACGGACTACAACATGGTTCATAAAGGAATAGTCGATTAGGATGATGCCATCTCTCCTTCAGGAAGCCCTTCATGAGGCCTTCCTGAGAGGCCCCGGCAGTGCACTACCTACCTCTTCAGGAAGGGGAGCTTTGACTCTTGAAGGTATCGAGGAACACTGCTGCCTGCGCCAGGTTGGGGACGAGGGACAAATTACTAGTCCTTGTGCATGGGATTCAATGTGAACCATGCAGCCCAAGTCATCTGCGGCTTCTACCATAATGTTCACCCACTACTTGAAGAGCTACAATGGCGGTACCTCACCTCATATCGACGAATACCATAGGAAGAAGGTAAGTATCCGGGGGGTAAGATGCTGCCCTGGAAGGACGTCATCATCACTCATATAGGCGTGCCACGGGAAACCATGCCGCCGTAGTAAAAGTTGTACTCATGTGTATCTTCAACCAATAGGAGCCTCCGGCAAGACCTCTCTCAACACTATAAATAATGGAGACCGAAGCCTCAGATAGAGGTTGATCTTTCCACGATTGTAACACACATATCGTACCTCTCTACCATTGCAATACAACAAAGCAGGAGTAAGATATTACACTAAGAAGGTGGCCTGCACCTCGGTAATTGTTCGTGTTCATCCCCTACATTTCATCCATGACTTAGGATAGTTGGACGTGTTCAGTCCCTGGCCGAACTCTCAAAGAGTTGTTGCTCACAACTCATATGTAGGTTTTTAGAACCGACACATTCCAATTACAAAAAATAAATGTCCCCCACTTTGTTCCAATGAGTGCGATTATTAAGAACTTGTATAAAACCCCTCCTAGTAAGTATGGTTGTATAATTGAGGAGTTCGATATGAAGGATCACAATACTTGAAACTATGCATTATGCCTTGCTAGGGGCATAAAACAATAGCGCTTGTTGGGAGGTAACCAAATAGTTATCTTAATCTTTTTTGCTTTGACTTTCTGTTATTGTGATATCACACCATTATTGCTATTGTAATGATTTTATTTTTATGTTTTAATTAGTTTTTGTATCAAGCAAAGCCTCTAGGATGACTTGGTTGATAGTAGAATTGATTCTGTGCAAAAACATAAACTTTTGCGCCCAGGATTAAATTTCTCTAATTTTACTGGAGTGTATATTTGATATGAATTATTTATACAGTATTCCTATTAAATATTTCCCAGGTTTTCATAATTTTTCAGAATTTTTTAGTTATAGAAGTATAGTTTTAGTACAGATCATTACCGACTGTTCTGTTTTAGACATATTCATTTTTTGCTTTAGTTCGCTTGTTTTATTGATGATATGGACTATATTGGGGGGTATATGTCGGGGCACGGATGCTCACGATCACCTATGGGACCAGAGGTCCCTTGTGGTTTGGCAAGGGGGTCACGTTGCACGAAGAGCGGAGAGCATGAGACGGCGTCACGATCAAGGCTCGGGCATTTTACCCAGGTTCGGGCCGCTGCTAAGCGTAAAACCCTACTCCTGCTTTTTGGTGGATTGATTGGAGGAACAAGAAGAACGCAGGGAGCCTAACCCCGGCAAGGACTGCTATCGGGGGAAGAGCGGCTGTGCGAGTACAAGCGTTCAGGGGTTCGAGTTGCCAACCTTGAGCTAGGTTGCCTTGGGCCTCCTTTTATAGTGCAAGGGGTTACCACAATGGCAAAACAGACATTATCTATCGATTAGATAGCTAAGCAGAGCTATCATACCTAACTCTGGCATTTAGGACAAAATGCCATGATTACCTGCCAAGGTGGCGCTTGGGGGTGCATCCCCGGCAAGCTCTTACCACCACTTGACCGGTCGTTGCTTAAGATCTTGACACGCTGCAGGGCGGGTGTCAACCGAGCATAACTTGCCTTCCAGTGTGTCGCCACGTGCTTAGCAAGAGCTGATTGATCGCCTGCGGGCTCGACACCGCATAGATAAGTGACAGGCGTAGCGATGTAGTGGAGCGGTGGCTGGATGGCTCACGCCTGCCGGGGACTGGCTTGCAGGGTCTTCAGGGAGGAGTGTACGTCTTGGTCCCCGGCAAGCGTCGGGGACGTGCTTGGCGCGTCGCAAGCCAGGCTTGGGCTGCCGCGTTGAGCTTGCTGGAGTCTTGGTATTGATTGTTGGCGGGGTTCTTTGCTTCTACCACCTGTGCATAAGTCAGGGGCACTGGGTACCCCTGTATAGGTGCATCGACAGGAGCCCCCAGGACTGGCCCACATGTGCTCGCCAAGTGCCGTTGGGTTAGGCCCAAGTTTCATGCACAGGCGCGCAATGTGAGGGAGTAACTGCCAATTTATTGGTCAGCACTATCCCACCACCTCAGGCTGTTTCCGCCACGCGCTGCGCATTCATAGCGGGGAGTTAGCGACAGGCGCGCGTGACTTAAAGTCCTGATCGTGGCAGAAACCGCAGCACCATGGATTGGAGCAATGGGGCGGTTACCTGTTCGCCAGTGATCGTGGGCGATGGAATTGGTGGAGATGGGCGGCGACCTTTGGAACGGAGGAGAGCCAACCCCCGCGCTCTCCCCTATAAATCGGGG
The DNA here is from genome assembly GCA_039707655.1 of Elymus sibiricus. NCBI lineage: Eukaryota > Viridiplantae > Streptophyta > Magnoliopsida > Poales > Poaceae > Elymus > Elymus sibiricus. The sequence goes on along the minus strand of CM077675.1, from coordinate 263,380,635 downwards.
GGGGGGGGGGTCACGAGGGGCGATGCTCATCCATCCTTACTTCCTCCTTGAGTGCAAACCTACAGATCTTGCCCTTCTGCTTCTTTGTCTTGAGCTGCGCTCGCCCTCCCGATGATCAGGGGGAGGGGTTGAGCGAGCGTGCTCGTAGAACCTTCCCTACGAAACAATGTTCAGCTCCCGTTATGGGTGTATGGTTCTGAACTGAAGGTCGGTCGGGGAAGCCTCGGATGGATGAGCGGGCAGCGTGGTGGCCGTATCGGGGACGGCTTCAGCGGTATGCCTGTCGCCGCGCTGCCCACTTCTTTAGTCCTAACGGAGCTCCACGCGGTTGACGTCGCTTCGGGATCTAAGTTGGAGGTGTAGTGTCGTGGTGATCCATGGTCCCCGCCTTCCTTCTTCATGGTGATGGAGAAAAAACGCCCACGCGGTCACCATGGGAGTGCACGCGGTTGCCGCCGCGCGTCGTCATTTACCGCGGTGAAGCTCTCCCTCCGCAGCATTCTGGATGGAGCGTACGGGAGAGAGCTCTTCAGCTTCGCGCGTTCTTCTAAGGCGGGGGACGGAATTCCCCGCCTTTGGCCACCGGGGACGACCATGCTCTCTGTGGGGGTCCCCTGGTTGCCATGTCTGGAGCTTGGGCGATGGCGGGGGCGTCTCCTCGGGCGGTGGCGATGAGGAAGACGATGGTGGTCAGGGATCTATGACGCATCAGGAGCACGGATGAGGTCTCCGCCGCGTCGCGTTCCCCGGCAGCACCATCATCACCAGCCGGGTCCCGGCAGTGCCACCATCTGCACCTACCCTCCGCCTTCTTTCCCCTTGTCGGTCTTGTCTGCTCTGTCGGCTTCGTCCGCCCTGCCTGGGGGCAGGGGCCTTCCGTCGGTTGCGTCCCTCTGGTCCTGGCTAGGAAGCGTCAAATCCCAGCCAGGTGCTCCTTTTGCCCTCTGCTCCTTTTCTACCTAATCGCTGAGAGGAGAGGGACAAGAAAGGGATTACGGGGCACTTATCTTTTTTTATGTCAAAAGATGTTGGCGCTTGCCAAGTTTTAATGAATCATAATGTAATCTCTACCCATTTTGTATCGAAAATGAATGAGAATAGAATGCTATTTTCCTCCTGCAAGTACTATCCCTTTCCTTTCCTTATTTGTACTGCATTAGTATGTATCGTCTCTGCCGCATAGAGCTACCTGCCGGGTCGTCATTCAAACCACGAGTGCCAAAGTGGGGGAACGAGCCCCAACAACAGGTTGGCGTTGTTCCCCGGTAGAGCTCCTTGTCGGTATCGGCGCTGTCACCCCCATGAGCAAGGATAGGGGGACGGCTCGTCCCAACAAGGGTTTTCACCACGTGGAAGACTCCACATTCCGCAGTAAGGAAGATACTAAGGGTTTCCTTGAGAAAATGAGAAGTACTGAACTAGAAATACGTAATACACTTATCTTTCCCAGGTAGTATCTTCTTTTCAAGCGTGATGGGCCGCCATCTTTGTTTCCTTGTTCCCTTTCCCTGTTTTCTTGATGGTAAAACATGTAGGGTGAGGACAGTAACAAAGATTACGGTTTCACCAAGCATTTTAGTAAATCTTAATAACTTAAAAGCACTAACATTGCAGTCATAAAAATATGTAATGAGCATGTAAGGATGATGATATGATGCAATGCCTAGCTTTATTATTGTTGCACAGGGTCTGCGCCTGGCTTTGTACAAAGGGTTACATGCAACATCGGCAAGGCTTGTACAAAAGGTGGCTGCCGGGGACTGAGCCCGGTAGCCACGCCTTACGGGTAGAACTTACGAAGATGCTCAATGTTCCATGAGTTCTACACCTTGGTGTCATCTTCGGTCTCCAGATGGACTGCGCCAGGTCTGGTGACTCGTACAACCCGGTAAGGGCCTTCCCACTTCGGCGTCAACTTGTTTGTACCTTTGGCGGACTGAACACACCGAAGGACAAGGTCGCCTTCCTCAAGGCTCCGGGCTTGAACTCTGCGGCTATGGTAGCGGCGCAGAGCCTGCTGGTAGCGTGTGGCACTCACAACAGCCCAGATACAGTCTTCCTCGAGGAGTGTGGCATCGTCATGCCGCAGCTGCTGTTGCTCTACTTCCTCATAGGCAAGCACTCGAGGTGACCCGTATATGAGTTCCGTGGGGAGCACTGCTTCCTCCCCGTATACTAGGGAGAAGGGCGTCTGGCGAGTAGCTCGATTTGGTGTCGTTCTGAGGGACCAAAGAACCACCGGGAGCTCATCTATCTAGCGCCTGCCGCTCTTCTGCAACTTATCGAAAGTCCTTGTCTTGAGTCCTCGCAGCACTTCAGCATTCATCCTCTCGACTTCCCCGTTACTCCTTGGGTGAGCAACAGAGGCACAGGAGACCTTGCTTCCAAGGTTTCGGATATACTGCATGAAGGCGCGGCTCGTGAACTGGGTGCCGGTGTCGGTGATCACTCTGTTAGGCACTCCAAAGCGGGACATCAGTCCTTTCATGAACTTGATAGCTGCTTGTGCGGTCAACTTTCTCACTTGTTCCACCTCAGGCCACTTTGTGAACCTGTCGGTTGCCATGAACAAGAACTCAAAGCCCTCGACAGCACGGGGGAAAGGGCCCAGGATATTGAGCCCCCCAGACCGAGAATGGCCAGGATAGAGGGATTGTTTGCAGGGCTTGCGCTGGTTGATGGATGTTCTTGGAGTGGAACTGGCAGGCTTCACACTTGGTGACCAGTTCAACAGCGTCCTGGAGGGTAGTGGGCCAGTAGAAACCCTGTCAGAAAGCTTTCCCGGCAAGGGCCCTTGATCCAATGTGGGAACCACATACTCCTCCGTGAATCTCCGCCAACAGCTTCAGTCCATCCTGCCAGCAGAGACACCTCAATTTCACACCACTCGGCCACCTTCTGTACAGGGTGTCATCGACAAACTGGTACATACTTGACCGACGGGCTACTCTTTCGGCTTCCCCTTGCTCTTCGGGGAGTTCCCCTGTTTGAAGGAAATGGACTATATGCTGCACCCATGTTGGAGCCTGTGGCTCGACAACAAGGACTAAAGGCATCTCCATGTCTCCAAGAGCGCTTGTCTCAAACGCTAGACCCTGAGGTCCTGCGGGAGGGAGCTGCTCGTTAACCGGAACGGGATTTGCCCCGGCAGCCTCTCTACCAGCAGCTTCGGGAAGCTCTGCCGGGAAATGCTTGCCGGAGTTCAGTTTTCTTCTCTTCTTGGACATCGCAGATGGGGACACTGATGGTTGGGTGAGGCGGAGAACAAAGGTTCCTAGTTCCACGGGGAGCTTCTGCGCAGCGCACTTTGATAGATGGTCAGCAATGGTGTTTTCTGCTCGTGGCACATGCTTTGTTTGCAGTCAATCGAAGTGCTCCTCCAATTTCCTCACTTCTTCCACATAGGCCTCCATCAACGGGCTCTAGTAATCCTCATTGACTTGCTTTATCACAAGTTGAGAATCTCCTCGGACGACCAGCCTCTTTATTCCCAATTGTACCGCGATTCTGAGTCCGGCAAGGAGCCCCTCGTACTCAGCGGTGTTGTTGGTGGCCTCCTCCCAGGGAAAGTGCATCTGGACGATGTACTTGAGGTGCTCTCTGGTCGGGGCGATGAGGAGCACGCCTGCTCCAGCCCCCTGGAGTGAGAAAGCACCGTCAAAGTACATGATCCAATCCTTCGACGCCTCTTTGCCGGGGAGGATTGTCTCCGGAGCTTCATCATCTGGCGTTGGTGTCCATTCTGCAATAAACTCCGCCAAGGCTCTGCTTTGAATGGTGGAAGTGCTCTCATACTTTAATCTGAATCTTGACAACTCCAGTGCCCACTCCACTATCCTGCCAGTGGCTTCGGGGTTTCTCAGTATGCGTTGCAACGGGAAACGGGTGACAACTGTTATCTCATGGGCTTGGAAGTAGTGGCGCAGCTTCCTTGAGGCCATGATGAGGCCGAAGATCAGCTTTTGTACTCCGGAGTACCTTGACCTAGCCCCCTGTACTAGGGAACTGACAAAGTACACGGGCCGCTGCACCATTTTCTTCTTTGCCACTTCCTTGAATTCACTGTCAACCATTTGCTGAGATCCCCCTTGACTTGTGTCGAGCCCTGCCGTGGATGTTTCTTTCTCGTTCCCGGCAGCACTAGCAGCGGTTGCTGAATCTTCATCCACCCCCCGCTGCGCCACCAGCGCTACACTAACCACTTGATTATTTGCCGCTAAATATAGTAGCAACGGCTCTTGCGGTTTAGGAGCGACCAAGGTGGGAGCAGAGGATAGGTATTCCTTTAGGTCTCGCAGCGTTGCATCTGCCTCCGGGGTCCACTTCATCGGGCCAGCCTTCTTCGGGAATTTGAAGAACGGCAAGGCGCGCTCAGCGGACTTGGAGATGAATCTACTCAACGCGGCAACACATCCGGTCAGGCATCTGGTATCTTTGGTGGTCTTGGGTGCCTGTATCTGCTCGATCGCCTTGATCTTGTCGGGGTTGCCTTCTATTCCTCGCTGAGATACGAAGAATCCAAGCAGCTTGCCGGATGGGACACCGAACACACACTTTTCAGGGTTGAGCTTCAGGTTGATCTTGTGCAAGTTTGCGAAAGTTTCCTCCAGATCTTGTATGAGTGGCTTCATCCTTGGTCTTGACCACAATGTCATCCATGTAGGCTTCCACATTTCTGTGCAGCTGAGGTCCAAAACCAATTTGAAGAGCCCTGGCGAAGGTCGAACCAGCACTCTTTAATCCAAAGGGCATTCGTACAAAGCAGTACGTGCCGCAGGGAGTTATAGATGCGGTCTTCTCCTCATCTTCCTTGCTCATAAATATCTGGTGGTAGCCAGAGTAGGCATCCAAAAAGGAGAGCAAGTCACATCCGGAGGTGGAATCAACGATTTGATCTATGCACGGCAAGGGGAAAGGGTCCTTCGGGCAAGCCTTGTTCAAGTCAGTGAAGTCTATGCAAAGCCTCCATTTCCCATTTGCCTTTCGTACCACCGTCGGGTTTGCCAGCCAAGTTGGATGCAGTACCCCTCTAACCAAACCAGCTGCTTCAAGCTTCTTGATTTCCTTGGCAATGAACTGCTGTCGCTCCAAGGCCTGCTTCCTAACCATTTGCTTGACGGGTCGGGCATGAGGGCAGTCAGCAAGGTGGTGCTCAATTACCTCCCTGGGAACACCGGGGATGTCAGATGGTTGCCAGGCAAACACATCGATATTCTCCCGCAGGAAGGTAACGAGCGCGCTTTCCTATTTGTCAGTAAGGATAGCACTGATGGTGAAGGTACCACCAGTGCCATCCTCCCTTGCCGGGACCTTCTTCGTCTCAGGATAGGTGACCCTGGTCTTCTTGCTGGCGGAGCTCTACGGTAGGTCATCATCAGGTGCGGCGCACTCCGAAGAGGCGCGCTTCCCGGAGTCCTTGCCGGTGTTCTTGCCAATCTTCTTCATTCTCTCTGTGCTCTTGGCGGGAGCTGGGATATCTGTGGCTTCAGCTGCTACCGCGTCATGATACATCTGATCTACGCAAATAACTGTGTTCTTCTTGTCGGATGGGATGGAAATGACCCCAATGGGCCCTGGCATCTTCAAAGTATTGTAGGCATAGTGGGATGCTGCCATGAATTTTGCCAGCGCTGGGCGACCAAGGATTCCGTTGTAAGGTAGTGGGATCTCGGCGATGTCAAACACTATCCTCTCTGTTCAGAAGTTCAACTCACCGCCAAATGTCACAGGCAGAGTGATCTTTCCCTTGGGTCGGCTCCTGCCAGGGTTGATTCCTTGGAATGTACCCGTGGCTTCGAGCTCTTCATCAAGGATCTGCAGTTTCTCAGCCACTCTAGGATAGATGAAGTTCAATCCGGCCCCACCGTCAACTAACATATTAGACACCTTGAGGTTGCGGATTGTCGGGGAAACCAACAATGGCAAACACCCAACCGTAATGGTACGGTCAGGGTGATCCTCTTCCTCAAAGATGATAGGCGTGTGGGACCATCTGAGTAGCTTCCTAGATTTTGCAGTCGGTTGCACAGTTGTGGGGACCCCAACTCATAAGTCGTGATCACCGAATGTACGTGCACAGTGATCCCAGAGATCAATGCTCACTGAACACACAGTAACTGAATAACAAGAGTCTTACATCCATTACGTACCGTTTGTATTCAAGTATGGCCTTTATGGCCAAGGCTTCATAATCTCGCAGCGAAAATCTTCAACGATAGCGTGAACCCATGTCATCTGCCTTAACCCTACAGGCATTCTGAGTGGGAAGCGTCCTAGCTCGCACGTACGTCACCCTGGTAATCTTCATCACGACCTGGTCTTTCATGCCTGGCCAATAAAATAACTAGTGGCAAGCCAATGAGTACTTTGAATGTACTCGCAAGCAACCCATGTTTGGAACAAGACAATAACAATGCATGATGTAGCACTAAGTAGGTAAGTTTTGCAGAAAGCTAATTTGGAGTGCAATGATATGATCAACTAACTTATGTAAGCATGCATCAACAGTTGGCAGATATCCATATGAACAAGTTATAGATATCAACATAAGCAAGGGGTTGAACATCTCATGTTCTGTCATCACATCAAGTCATCTGACTTAACTCAAGTACCATCTCAGTGTCATCCACACACACACACACACACACACACACACACACACAAGTTTAGTGAACACTGGACGTAGCACAAGAGCAGTCATCCAACTGTCCTTGACCGTGGACACGGCTATTCGAATAGTTTTACACTCTAAAGAGGTTGCACACTTTACCCACAAGACTCGGGAAACTTCCGTGTCAAGCCAGGACTCGCGATATTGTCCATACCCGTGGTAAGTACCTGAACATTGTCTTTCCCCTGACGATACTAAACAAAGAGTCCACTCGATTGGTACCCAGCCCACATTATGTACATCACAAGTAACATCCATGCAGGGACCAACGGTGTGCCCGGTGCCTGTGAAGACAGCACATGATCGTCCTTACTGGCACGATCCCGTATCGAGAGTGATATCGTCACTCCCGCCACTAGTAATTCGGGCTCTATGCTAGTACCCATCAAAGTAATCAACAAAGCCCCATCCAATAAGGGATATCGTGGTTGTACATGTAAGGTTGGAATAACGGTCGCAACTTACACCAATCCGTTTTCGAAAACCACACTCACTCACTTGCTCCGGTACACCACTTCTTCCTCAAGTGGTTACCCAACTCAACATCATCTCCCTCGGGCATTAGTGGCACCCGACGGGGTTTTCGAAAAGTCTTTGAAAACACTCTTGTTTCCAACACCATGCATATTCCCGTCCCATTTGTGTAGCATCTACTAAGCATCCTATCTACACCCACCCGCACAACCCTCATAAGTATGGTAGGGTCATGCACGATGCAAGTATCAACAGAAAAGTATCGGAGGCATCCCACCGAGGTGGTCACCACATCATCATGATCATCATCACGGAAACAAGTGCTATATGACATGCAAATAAAGGGGTTCATAGTCATGGTCAAGGGCTGCTTGCCTGGCTTAGCAACGTCTTCGAGGTCTTCACACGCTTCTCGTCCACTCCGAGCATTCCATCTACTTCGTCAACTATCGCCGGAAACAATCATAATAAGCAACACCACAAGCAGAAAAATAAAAGTGCTCTATAAATAGGAGTTTTATTTGTCTTGGACTCCTTTGGTCATGAGAAAAGTAACCAAGGAGGTTTTTGGTGGAGGTTGGTCAAGGGGGAGTTTTGAATGGTGGAAATGAATAAATTGACGATCCTATTTGAAGTCTACAGAAAATATTTCTATAAAAATGAGTGGATGCACTCATTAACTAGGGCATGACTTTAGAAGATTTTAGAAAGTGACCTCACTAGATTTGGAGTTGGGATGAATATTCTAGAGATTTAACAAGGGGTCATATATGAAGAAATGGTCCATTAATTTACATAGCAGAATAAGTGTAAGAAAAAATGCTCATAATTTAGGGAATGAATTTAGATCGACCTAGGAATTTGAGTCACTCCATTTGGAGTTGATATGAAGGCTCTAGGATTTTTGCAAGTGGGGCATGAATAGTTCAAATGTGAATTTAAATTTGAACAGTACAGAAAAGTTTGTAGAACAAAATATGTAGGCCATATTTTTGGATAGATCATGATTTTAGAAACCTGTAGGAACTTGAATTAATTGATTTGGAGTCCAAATGATTTTTCTATGAATTTTTTAATCAGTCTGAAAAAGGAAAAGGGGAAAGAAAAAAAAAGGGCATTACCAATGGGCTAAACAGCGAACTGTGCGCAGGATAAGCACATGGGTCGGCCCAGCCGCTTGACCGCGCAGGGGGGCGGGCGACGTCGAAGGCATACTCCTTGGAGTATGCCTCCTGTGCAGGGAGGCGTGGAGACGGTGGGGGCGTCTCCACTTAAACAGGGGGCCCAGCCAGCCGGTCGCCGACAGGCGGGGCCCGCCTGTCGGGTCCGTCGCCCACCTCCCGCCCGTGCAGGGAGACACAGGGGAGGCGGGACCGAGCGGCGCCGGCGCTCGCCCCGGTGGCTCCGGCCATCTACGACGATGCTCTGGCCACCGGCGAGCTCAGGACGGAGGGCCGCATCCACCAGGGGGCTTAGCCTTCGTTGAGGAGTGCCGGAATAAGCGGGGCCGCATGAGGGAGTCCTGGACTAAGGGGTCCTTGGGCCGTTGGCCTGTCTCTCTAGAGGCCGGCTTGGTGGGCCGCACTCTGATTATTGCAGGAGGGGCCGGATACATCGAGACCCTGTGTTCTAGGAGGAAATCCAGAAGGCGCGTCGTGTACTCCAAGTCAAGATGAGGGAATGGGCATTTCCATCCCCGGCAGGAGACCTATCATGTGTAAACCCTAGGAACCCCCCGGTGTCTATATAAATCGGGAGGGTTTTAGATTGTAGGGCAGAGAAACTCATCTAGGGTTTTAGCTAGTCGCTCTCGAGGTAGATCAACTCTGTAACCTTCATACCATCAATATAATCGAGCAGGACGTAGGGCTTTACCTCCATAGGAGGGCCCAAACCTGGGTAAACATCGTCTCCTTTGTCCCCTTGTTACCATCGATCCTAGAGTCACAGCTCGGGACACCCTACCCGAGATCCACCGGTTTTGACACCGACAACTCGGCTGCGGCAGAGGCCGATGACGACGACCGTGGGGAGCGGTGCTCCGGCCACCGAAACGAGGAGAGGAGCGCGGAGGGGGGGGGGGTTTGTGTTGGCGCTAGGGTGCTCAACTGCCGTCCCGAAGAGAGGAGAGAGGCGGGGCAGCGCAAATTCGCCGGCGGCCGAGGCGGCTCCATGGCGTTCCTGGGAGGAGGAGGAGGGCACGGGAGCTCCGGTAGCTCGGTCCAGGAGCTCCGTGGGAGTGAGAGGGAGCAAATGGGCACTGCAGGGGGCTCGGGGAGGAGTGGAAGTAGAGGGGCGACGAGGGGGAAGATCGGGTGGCCTCGGATGCTCTCTGACGCGGTGAGCACGCGTGCCAGAGGGGCTTTGGAGCTTTCTCGACGTCGGGGAGACGCGTGGGAGGTTGAGAGAGGATTTCTGGCACGCGCGGATGCTCTGTCGAGGCCGGACGCGAGCTACAGGACAAGCTGAAGTGGCAGAGCACCGTTTTTTGCAGGCCAGCGGCATGGTCACCACACCAAGTTGTGTCCCGAGCGACTTTTTGGTCGGCCAAAGTTGTCTGGGGTGTAAGGCATGCATGCTAGAGTGCACTAGTGAAATTCCAAGGGAAATGAAGCTGGCTGAGCTAGATTTTTACTGCTGGCAAGTTTGCAGCAGCAAACTTGGGGCTCAGAAAAAGAGTTTTTACTAGAGGGCACTTTGAATAAAACCTTGTCCAGTGGTCATAGGCATGGAAGGACTATATGCCCACAAATTTTCAGCTCAGGGAGATGAGTATAACTAGCACTTGTAGTACAAAGTTGTATTTGCTGTCATAATCTAGTTTCAGATGGTTTGCTCATATTTTCCACATGAGCATGCCATCTTCGGACATGTAATGATGCATTGGCATGCCAGAGGTGTTGTGGTCAAACTTGGGGCAGTTGCATGCATGGAATTATAGGAGAGATGAAGAGAGTCATGCCAATGCTGTCCAAAAGAGGGAATCTTGGGGTTTTACCCCCCCCCCCCCCCTCAATCATGGAGCTGGTGCTGGGTTTGCTACTGGAGTGGGGGAGAGGTATGATGGAGCTGTGGTAAAAATTTGGGCTCAAGGAGAGCACCTGGGGTGCCTCAATTATTGATCCCAATAATGCACCAGAAGGTGTTTGATCAGTGTTAGGGCTAGCTAAGCTCCTCTTCTGGAGATGAAACTTAACAGGAAGAAATGAGGGATGGAACTAGGCTTGATCACCAATTTTGAACTCATTTGAATAAAGTTGATAACACAAACTTGGTAAACCCTAGAAATCAACAGAATCAGGTTTCTGTAGATCCAGTCATGCTAGGATAATCTCCTTGATTCACCACTTGGTGTGGTAGCATTATTTGGGTATTAGGGTATGACTACAAAGTTTGAGAATAATAGGGGAAACTTCACACACTACTGGAATTCAGTTATTTGCCATCTGCCACATCTTTGCCGTCTGCTGGCGGATGGCAAAGAAGGTCTTTGCCGTCTGCTGCCATAAAGCAGATGGCAAAGATATGGCAGACGGCAACGGTTCTGTTTGCCATCTGCTGGTCCTTTGCCGTCTGCCAGCAGACGGCAAAGACCGTAAAGGCAGACGGCAAAGAGGCTAGGTAGGTCCCACTAGACCTTGGTCCACTGACAAAGAGGTATGCCGTCCTCATTGTCTTTGCCGTCTGCCCTGCTTGTCTTTGCCGTCCGCTAGCGGACGGCAAAGAAGACGACTGGCTAACGGTAAGGTACCAGCCCCCACCCACTCCTCTCTCTCGATCTCTCACTCCCTCGACTCCCTCTCCCTCTCCCCCCGTTGCCCCCTCCCTCCCCGGCCGCCGCCCCCTCCCGCCCCGGCCCCGCCGTCGTCGCCCCGTAGCAGAGCCCCGCCGACGCCCCCTCCTGCCCCCTCCGGCCGCCGCCTCCTCCCCGGCCCCTCCCACCGCCTCCTCCCCCTCCCGCCGCCCCCTCCCCGCACCTCCGCCCCCTCCCACCGCCTCCTCCCCGCACCGCCGCCCCCTCCTCGCAACCCCCTCCGCGCATCACCGCCCCCTCCTCGCAACCCCCTCCGCGCATCACCGCCCCCGCCCGTCGCGACCACCGCCCCACCGCCCCACCGCCCCCGCCTGTCGCTACCACCGCCCCGCCGCCCCACCTCCTGCCGCCCCGCCGCCGCCCCGCGGACACGCCGCCCCGCCGCCGCCCCGGCACCCCGCCGCCCCGTTGCCCGACCGCCCCGCCGCCCTCGCCGCCCGGCAACCTCCCTCCCTCCTGTGAGCTTTTTTTCCCTTTTCTCTGTATTTTTTTTGTTTTCATTTAATTTTTGCTGTTAGAGATGAATAGGCTAGGTTAATTAGGTTAGTTCAATTAGGTTAGCACGGAGCACTGGATGCAACAATCTTTTAGTACGTATGGACAACCTGATAGTGGTGTAGGCGCTACATAATAATGAAGGACACTCGATGGTGGCGGCTCCTATTTTGCAAGATTGTCGAGTGATGTTGAGAGAATTCGGGAAGGCTGTGGTAGAACATTGTATTAGAGAGTCTAATATGGTTGCGCATGAGCTAGCTCAGTGGGGCGGTGCCAATATTCCTACTTTTTGGGTGGAGGCTCCGCCGGATTTCCTATTTAAATTTTTAGCTGATGATGTAAGTGTTATTTGAGGTTTAATAAAGCTAGCCATGATGGCCTTCCCCCGACCCCCGACGCCACCGACCCCCGACCCCCGACGTCATCGACCCCCGACCACCGATGCCACCAACCCCCGACCCCCGACACCACCGACCACCGACCCCCGACCGCCGACGCCACTGACCCCCGATGCCACTGACTCCCGACGCCACTGACCCCCGACCCCCGACACCTATTCTGCCTCCTCTTGACCGAAAAGGTGCTCTTCGGGCTTCCAGAGGCCGAGGAGGTCATAGTTGTGTAAATTATGAGTTAGGTTACATATTTTCTGATTTTGTTATAAAAAACATCATATTTGTGTTGATCGGGTGAATTTCAATGTGCAGTTGTTCGACGACCTCCCCGTGCGTTGGACGAGCTCCCCTGCTGCGTACGTGGGTGAGCACAAATGACATCTCCTCCCCCGGCCCCCTTAATTTGCTCGGTTCCGGTGTTCGTGCCGATGAAACTTGCTAGATATAGGTGTCTTCAATCATCAGTATGCGTGACCAGTATGCGTCTCCCGTTCGAAAGGGCAGCATCTATAAATATGCATGTCTTTGCATATTTATAACCGCCATCCTTTCGAATTGTCCAACGTTATCCATGGACAGCCCGAGTATGTGTAGATTGGGTTCGTTTTCCCATATGCTCTGCTCCGGACCTGATGCGGAATTTCGTCAGTGCCTCCCTGTTGTTCTCCGGGTACACATCCTCTTTGCTTATTGCCGAGATGTGTATCAGGAGAACAGCGGGGAGGTGTTGCCGAAATTCTGCGTCGGATCCGGAGCAGAGCATGGGAAAACGAACCCAATCTACACATACTCGGGTGGGATTAGGACCTATCTCTACCTATTAGCGTGTAGGTTGCATGGACGTAATAAAACTGACAAACTTGATTAACGGATGAATATAGATGATGAATTATATATATATTTCTTGTGTGTTTAGTAGGTAGGCAAGATGAGTGATCGTGCTTGGATGTACACCGTCACCCTAGTCAGAAAGAAATGACCATTGAATGGTTAACAAAAACCAAGGGGTTTCTGAGCGCCGCATTTGCAAATGGCCAGGAAATAACCTGGTGCGCCTGTGTCCGGTGCGACAACCATAAAAAGTGGACACGTGATGAAATGGGTAAACACTTGCAGAAGTGGGGTTTTACGACTGATTATACGGTGTGGAGATTTCATGGTGAGTCTGCCCAACGTGCCTGAGCTGAGGTGGTTCGTCGTCGCACCGACGAGCATGGTACTGGGATCGAAGACATGGTGCAAGACTTTGATGATGCTCGGGATTTGGACGATGAGATGGAGGAATCTGCAAAGGCCTTCTATGAAATGTTGGAGTCTTCAAAACGTCCTCTCCACGAGCACCCTGAGCATTGTCAGCTGGATGCCATCGCGCAAGTAATGGCTCTGAAGGGTTTGTTCAACCTGGGCAGAGAATGCTACGACGCGATGATGACGATATTTGGACGCTTTCTACCCAAAGGCCATCTATTGCCAGCAAACTTGTACCAGTCGGACAAAATCCAACGTGCGCTTAAGATGCCCTATGAGAAGATAGATGCCTGTGAGAATGGATGTGCCTTATTTAGGCTTCAGTATGCGAGCTTCAACTATTGTTCCATTTGCAAGTCTTCCAGGTATGTTGTGGTAGACAACGGTATGGGTGAGAAGAGTCAGACCAATATCCCAGTTAATGTTCTTCGGTATATGCCAATCATACCAAGACTTCAACATCTTTTCATGGTCGAAGAGACGGCCAGACAGATGACGTGGCATAAATTGGGCAAAAGAACCGAACTAGATGCATATGGGAATCCGATGTTGGGACACACTTCAGACGCTTTTGCGTGGAAGCACTTCGATGCATTACATAAGGATAAAGCGGCAGATCCAAGGCATCCTCGAGTCGCCATCAGCACGGATGTGTTCAATGTGTTTGGTATGACGGCAACCCAATACAGTTGTTGGCCTGTATTTGTCATTCCACTCAATCTTCCCCCCGGAGAGATTATGAAAAGAAAGAACATTTTCTTGACGTTGATAATTCCAATGCCCAACTATCCGGGGAAGAATATGAATGTGTACATGCAGCTGCTTAAGGAGGAATTGCAAGAAGCTTGGGATAATGGGATCAAGACATATGACGCCGCTACAAAAAAAACTTCAAAATGCATGTGTGGTACATGTACTCGTCGCATGACTTGCCGGCGTATGCGCTATTCATTGGCTGGTGTGTGCATGGAAGGTTCCCGTGCCCCACATGCAAGGCAGCTCTTGAGTTCCGTTGGCTGCAGGCGGGTCGCAAGTATTCTTGCTTCGACTTGCATAGACAGTTCCTGGATCCTCGCCATCAGTTCAGAAAAGACAAGAAGAATTTCATGAAAGGTAGAGTTGTCAAAAACTCTGCACCACCTGCATTGACAGGCCAACAGACCCTGGATCAGATAAACGCTCTCGAGCCGGATCCAAATCGTCCAGGGTATTTCAAAGGGTATAATTCGAACACGCCTGGACTCACAAGATATGCTTGTGGGATCTGCCTTACTTTAAAGACCTCCATTGCCCACACAACATCGACGTGATGCACACTGAAAAGAATATCACCGAGGCCCTTTTTGGTACATTGTTCGGCATAGAGGGGAAGTCGAAGGATAATCCAAAGGCTAGAGTCGATCAGGAGGCTCTATGTGATAGACCGTTACAAAACATGCGACAACCGAAAGGAAAGAAGAACTGGAGGAAGCCAAAGGCATGGTTCAATCTTGGAAGGCCAGCTATGAGGGAAGTGATCTTGTGGGTGAAAATGCAGTTGATGTTCCCCGATGGGTATGCAGCGAATCTAAAGAGGGGAGCGAGTCTTGACAAATTGAAAATATTTGGTGTCAAGAGTCATGATTGGCACATATGGCTTGAGCGGGTAATGCCGGTGATGTTGCGTGGCTTTATCCCTGAGGATGAATGGCTAGTACTGGCAGAGCTGAGCTATTTCTTCCGTGCTCTTTGTGCGAAAGAACTATCGCCTGACGTGCTAGACGAACTGGAAGAGTTGGCGCCGGAGTTGATCTGCAAGTTAGAAAAGATCTTTCCACCGGGATTCTTTAATCCAATGCAGCATTTGATTTTGCATCTCCCGACCGAGGCAAGATTGGGGGGGCCCGTGCAAAATCGTTGGTGCTTCGCAACTGAGAGGATGCAGAAGTCGCTTCGAGCAAAATGTAAAAATAAACGTAGAATTGAAGCATCGATGGCCGAGGCATTCATTACTGAGGAGGCGGCAAACTTCGTGACAGCACACTACAAAGCCAAGAATCGTCATTTGCATAATACGAAGCCTCGGTACAATGATGGTGACTGTGAAAAAGGTCGATCCAACCTCAGCCTATTCAAAGGGAAGCTCGCACTAGCCGGTGCTTCGAAAGCAATAGCGTTGGATGTCGAAGAATGGCGGACCATTTCGTTGTATATCTTCAACAACCTAACAGAAGTGCGGCCGTACATCGAGTAAGTTCTCGGTACATTGTTTCGCAACTTCTAATTCCTTTGAAATGCTCTTATTCTCGGATATGTGATACAGTCGATACGTCGCCAAATTCTCGGATGGAGCGGTGATCCAAAAGGATTCCATCGAAGAGTATGAGCTTCTGGCAAAGCATGGAGGCGGCTATCCCGGTTTCATCTCTTGGTTCAAACAAACGGTAATTTCCATTAGACCATTTCATTTCTTCGTCTAGTTTGCGGCTAATGCAACAATCCTTTCGTATTAAACTTGGAGGCTAATGCAGAGTCTATGGACTCCAAATTGAGACAAGTCGCTAATGGTTTTGACTATAAGGTCCGTTCATTTGACAAATATGACATCAATGGGTATCGCTTTCGTACTTTTGGCAAAGAGCTATCTATGGCCGACCGAAAGTCTACAAATTGTTGTGTCTCCGCTGTCGGCGAAGGAGGTGTCGAGTATTATGGAAGAGTTGAAGCAATTTATGAACTTAGATTCTTTGGTGAAAACCCACCAAACGTCATAGTCTTCAAATGTTATTGGTTCCAGCCGAAGGAGACTAGAAGGACTCATGAACATATAGGGCTAGTCGAAATCAAACAAAGCATCCATTTAGATGTTCCCGATGTCTATATTACGGCTCAACAGGCGACCCAAGTTTTCTATCTATCGTGGGCCTGCCAAACTGATCCAGATCTGAATGGTTGGGATGTCGTTTATGATGTGCCGCCACATTTTAGACCACCTCCCCTCAATGAAGATGATTATGAACCTCACATTAACCCAGACACATATGAAGGAGAATTCTTCCAAGAAACACGTCTTTCCAAAAATGTTTCAAGAACCGCTCTACTTCACCCCAGAACATTGAGGTAGACAGCGACAGTGAATCCATCTTCACCCCTGAGCCGGAACAAGAAGAGACGGAAGAAGAAGAGGTTACTGCTGTGGATGACCTCTCAATGCTTGACCGATTACATAAAGGAGGCCTTCCACATGTTGCTCCCGATAGTGATGATGATGCATTTATTAATGATAGTGATGATGATGATGCATTTATTGATCCCGGAGCATATATAGACGATGAAGATTATTATTAGTTCATGTCAAGTATACATGATGATGATACACTCAAATTATATATATACATATTATTATTCATGTCGGTATTCATTTTTTTATGTTGTACTAATTTTGTTTACTCTTTGTCATGGCAGGTGTTGAAATATGGTGGGCGCGGGTCGAGAGCGATCCGAGGATCCTTCATCGATGCGTGGTGGGAGGGGTACTTCCATTCCACCCCAAACTCTCTGGAGAGCGTTGTACGACAGTATTGGGACACCCGAGGGCGCTTCTTCGTCGGCGAAGTTGCCGACCGGGAGAGGAGGTCGGGGGAGAGGTAGGAAGGCTCCTAAAGTTACACGTGGTGGCCGCGGGAGAGGTAGGAAGGCTACTACACCTTCCTCGCTGCCACCCCCAGCTAATTCACCCGAGCACAGGACTGCTACGGTGGACCCGTCTGAGGTGGAGGCTACAAGGACTCCTGTCCACGAGCCTCAGGTCGACGATCCTTCTGTCTCAGACGCGGCCACCCGTGAGACTCCTGTGCCAAACACTTCGTCCCGCGAGACTCCTGTGCCAGACGCTTCGTCCTACGGGACTCCACAGGCTTCCACCGGATGGGATACCTGGCAGGATCTGCATCAGCCGGAGCCGAGTGGCCATGCTGATGGTGGCGGGGATCGGCTTTCTGATAGCGGCGACGAGGTGGTTGAGGGCACCGTCTACCAGCGTGGGTGTACACAGCTCCCGCCCGTGCCGGCGACCCGCGAGCAGAGGTGGCTGATTAAGCCTGAGTCGCTGAAGTAAGTGCATTTACTCTTTTTAAACCTTTTGCCTTCATGTTTCTTCACATATCTAATGCGTTGGCTTTGTCATACTGCAGGGGTTGGATTCACGCCAAGGATGTCCGCAGGCCCAACTCCATCCTTGGTGTGATTTTACGGCATAACTTCCCAGGGTTTGTCACGTTGCCCGGCGAGGGTCAGCAAGAAGAGGTAGGATTGAAATGGGAGCACTACTTGGCTGCCCCTGCACCGCCGGAGGAGATGATCGACGGTGTGTTGTGCCACACGAGGGCCAACATGGTCATCAGGAAGTTCTGGGTAATTTCTCCTTTACACAATTGAAAATCAATAATAGCTAGTTACTGTACTAATCAGTGTTGTCTCTTTTGATTGCAGACCTTCTACAGGTGTGAGGAGGGATACGAGGAGGCCGCGGCAAAGCTTATCAATTACGAGTGCAGGCGCCTACTACAGAACTTACGGCACGAGGCTCGGGTACAGGCTATTCGAGACTACTACGCCTCACAGCATATTAAGAAGGCCAAGTCGTCGTCCCGCCAAAAGTTTTTGGACAAGGAGCAGTACATGAAGGTAATTACCTATTCTTAAGGCCTTGTACTTAGTTTCCTTTGCTTTGATTCGTAGGCGTAGCTCTCAAATTTCTCTTTATTAACTTAGGTGCCCCCTAAATGGTGTGCGGATAAGATGGGTTGCTGGGAGGCGTTGGTGAATGAATGGTGCTCTAACCAATGGCGAGTCGTCCACGACGATGCCAAGGCACGGTGACGGGGATATTACCCCCCGGTATAACCCGGCAGACATGCTGACCCGGCAAACAGTACTGACCCGGAGAACAGTACTGACCCGGCAGACATGCTGACCCGGCAAACAGTACAGACCTGGTTACAGTTCTAACCCGGCAGCTACAGTGTCAGGGTGTAACCCGGCAGCTACAGTGTCAGGGTGTAACCCGGCAGCTACAGTGTCAGGGATGGTAACCCGGCTACAGTGTCAGGATGGTAACCCGGCTACAGTGTCAGGAGGCTAACCCGGCTACAGTGTCAGGAGGATAACCCGGATGCTACAGTGCCAGGAGATGAACAGTGTTATCAGACAGTCACGAAGACGAGTCTCTGAAGATAAGCCCTGGTTGTAACCCGCCCGGTGTAAGCCGCCCGGGATGGGTTACAAGCCCAGGACTCGGAAGCCCATGAAGAGAAGCCCGCGATGGGAAGTCATCAATCCGACTTAGACTCTATATGTAAACCGCCCCTTCAGCCTTTATAAGGAGGGGCGGGTCACCCCAAGAGGGTCAGGTTAGACGTCTCATAGACAGGTCTCATAGACAGGTCTCATAGACAGGTCAGAAAGATAGTCAGATTAGAGGGTCTCGAGATTAGAGGTGCTGACTCTGCACCCTTGTAACCGAGATCGTCATCGTCATCAATATAAGACACAAAGCAGGACGTAGGCTTTTACCTCCATCGGAGGGGCCGAACCTGGGTAAAAACTCCGCGTCTCTCGTCCCGCTCAACCCCTCTCAAGCTGCCAGTTACGTGCGTCGGACCTCACGACTAAGTCCTTACACTAGGACATCTGCCGTGACAAATCCACGACAGTTGGCGCCCACCGTGGGGTCCGCGCTGTGGTGTTGAGTTCTTGGAGGGATCTCCCCCAGGGGTCGAGAAGCTTGCAGATATCTGGATAAGGAAGAGTTGACACGGAAGGGTTCATATTAAATTTTGAGTTTCGTCAGTCAAAATTGCCGGATCGGCAAGACCCACTACGGAAGGATCTGCATCAGCTCTAGCCTCATCAGTTGAGATCAAAGGAATATTATTATCACGCAGCCATGGATGATCTCTGCAATTTTGACTCAATCTGTGTGGACTGTCAAGCGAAGATCCAATCTGCATGGAGGGATTTTCCTCAGGGATCGAGAAAGTTTGCGGTTTTTCCGCAGATATCCCACATCTTGAGAAAATTTCATGGGATGAAGGAAAGACCGCAGTGAAAAGATCTACATCATCGACGAGCAGTCAAAACAACATATTCAGATCCAATCCGGGCGAGTTAGGGATCTGCAAGACGCCAAGCCAAGTTAAGTCGCCAGGGATCAGACAATTTGTTACTGTCTGCACTGCATCAAAGCCATCAAACCGCCAAGACCCGGAAGTTGCCCACCTCAACTCGGTTTCGATTTAGATATTGAAAGGAAAAGAAAGAGCAAGAAGTTTCAACTGGGACTCCACGTCAAAAGCAAGACTAAAGAGATCTGTTGTTTTGGTGGCTTGGCATTTAAAAAAAAAAAAAAACACACAACAGCTCCACCACGATCTGGAGAAGGACCTGAACGTGGGATGGTCAAAGCCAACCACGACCCGGAGAGGGACCCAGGTGTGGACACGGACCCGGACGCCGTTGCAAAGCAAGTCGCCTGATGCTGCGGCCATAACCGCGACCTCATGCCTGCTTCTATCGCCGTGGAACTCGCGCCAGGCCGTCCTTGCCTTTACCTCGTCCGTGGCCTGCCTCCACCTCATCGGCTGGCCACGCCGAGCCGCCAGAATCCGCCTCCACCATGGCTCTCTCTTCGCCGCCTCTGTCGTCAAGGTCGGGTCATACCATGGCGACTCGATCTGAGTTACAGCGAAGTCAAGTTGGAAAAAAAAAAAAAGGGGCCAGACTCGGAAACGGAGACGACAGGGACTCGAACTCTGCTTTTGCTCGCCCGAGCCGGCCTTGCCTCGGTCCGGCGCCTCCGAGTCGCCACTCCGTCGGCCTGGCCTCTGCCTGAGTCGCCGCGGTCCGGCGCCTCCGAGCCGCCACTCCGCCGGCCTTCCACTTCAAGCCGCGCGTCCGCTCGAGCAAGCCGGCCTCCGAGCCGCCGTTCTCCGCCTCCGGGCCGCAGCCTTCATCGCCACAGCCGCGCGGGGCCGGCCTACGCTCCGAGCCGCCCGGCCACTTCCGCCGCGTCGCTTCTGCCAAGTCACCCGCGAGCCCCCCGGCTGTCAAGTAGCCTTCGCTCGAGCCGCCAGCTCGCCATGACCCACCTCTAGCCGCGGTTGAGCCGCCGTCGCTCCTACCGGCGAGCCGGCCCGCGCTGCCATGCCTGCCGGCTGGGTCGCCCCCGTGCCGCCCGGCCATGCATGGGTCAAAGCCGCCGCGCAAGCCGCCGGCTCTCCTCACCGGCGCGCTTTCGCCGCCGCACCTTCACCTCAAGCCGGCCCCGCGCTACTTCGAGCTGCTGCGGCCTCGCGCCGCCTCGCCCCGCCACCACCTCGTTGAGCCGCCTCCGGCTCGCCGCAATCGCCCAGCGCCTCACCTCCGACGGCTTACTCCGCCTGCCTCCGCTGCCACATCTGAGCCGGCGCCGCCGCGTCCGTCGACCCGCCGCCGCGCGCGTCAACTCGCCGCCGCGCCCGTCGACCCGCCGCCGCGCTCGTCAACTCGCCGCCACGGCTCCGTCGACCAGCCGCCGCGCTCGCCGCCGCGGCCTCGTCGACCCGCCGTTGCCGCCTCCTCCGGCCACAGCCGCCTCGCCGTCAAACCGCCGGCCCCCGTGGGAAGCACGCTGCCCTCATGAGAGCCGCCTCCTCCGCGCCGCCCCGCTTCTGCCCGGCTCTACCTCGCCATGAGCCGTCATGGCGTCAGCCGCCGCCGCGCCACGAGCCGGCTGGCCCGCATCCGCTCCGCGCCGCCGCGCCTTCGCTCCGCCCCACCGCGGGCTCCTCCCGCCTCCGGCGCTGTCTCCGAGCCGCCGCAGGCCACAAGCCGCCCCCATGCCTCCAACAGCCGGCCCTGCATTGGTTGTCTTCCTCCCCTGAGCTGCTTACACAAGGTAGAAAATGAAGATAAGGAAAGGGCCGGCTGGAGAAAAGTGGCCGGTTAAAAAAAAAAAAAAAAAAAAAAAAAGGTGTGGCCAGGCCAGTACGCCAATAATTGCAAAGCAACTATGACTCGCCCGAGGTTCATTTCAGCTCCATTGCAGTGATCATTAACTCTGCGGCTGATAATTTTCAACAAACCACATCAGGTGAAGTCAGTCCATTCAATTTTTATTGATACACTTATTATTCTTTCGAGAACAGTTACTCTCGTCTGCGATGTCGTTATGCAGGACTGCCAAGGTGACCGGCGTACTGCGGGTGCAAAGCTCATATCAGCAACCGCCCGTACGAGTTGTCCAACGGACGCACGGAAACCACCTATGGTCCGATATACATCAACGCCGCGGCCGTCTTTCGCGACTGCGCCGGCTTACAACGCCGCGGCCGTCTCCCGCGACCGCACCGGCTTACAACGCCTAGGCCGTCTCCTGCAACCGCGCCGCCCCCGCAGTCTGATCTACATCAACATACCGGTGCGGTGCTCGCTTGTACGAGCCGCCCAACGGACGCGCGCAAGACGCCGCCCACAGTCTGATCTACATCAACATATCGGTGCAGTACTCGCTTGTACAAGCCGCCCGACCGGACAGGCGCACAAGTCGCCACCACTGTAGTTTGGTTAACTTCAACAACCAGCCGGGACGAACCATCGACCGGGCCATTGAAACAATTCATACGGGATCATCTATAACCCGCCACGGTTGACCTCAACCTGCACTAGAGATTCTCAAGTCACCTCTTTGAGTCGACTCAAGACTCAGGGGCTACAGACATGGCTCGACACACTTGGTCGTTTTCAATGAGAGCCACAGATCATGGCAAGAAAGTTAACCCGATCTCAGGAATACTACATTATTGGCGGAAGGATTAAAAGTTACTCAAGAAGACGAGTCGCCATGATGCACCGTTCAAACTTGGGGGCTTCTGCTATTTTCTTCATACAAGATGGCGGCTTACAAGATGCTGCAACAATGTTGATACTTCAACAAAGGTCATTTGGGGGCTTCCAACCCACCGGGTTTAGCTCGCTCACCCTCTTGATCGGCTCTTCAGCCACAAAGTAAACAACACGGCGGCTTACAAGTTGCCGGCCTAACTGACGGCGGCTTACAAGATGGCACGCCAATGGATATCATCGACAAGGCCGTTTGGGGGCTTTCAACCCACCGGGTTAAGCTTCAACCCTCTCGATCAGGCTTTTCAGCCACTGTAAGGCGGGTCATGGACCCAAATGTTGACTACGTCAACAAAGATCACTAGGGGTGCAGCGAGTTCTAAAACTTACCTCCTTTTCGATCTGCAAGGCCGGGTTATACCTGCCTGTAAGTAGATGCGCTTTGTCAGGGGTGCAGCGAGTTCTAAAAACTCACCCTCTGCAAAGGCCTCTTACAGCGGCGAGGCAAACCCTTACATCCGCAAATCCGAGTTATACCTGCCTGTAAGTTGATGCCGCTTTGTCAGGGGTGCAGCGAGTTCTAAAACTTACCCCCTGCAAGGGCCTCTTACAGCGGCGAGGTAAACTCTCCCATCTGCCGTGTCTCTCTCTGGTTCGTTGCGCTCTTATCAGTTAATCTCGCCTAGAGACCCTGAGCCGTTCAAAGGAGTTGACGGTCAATCTCGTTAGAGACCCTGCACTGGTATGAGTTCAAGCATCGAGTCCACCCAGAAGAACCATCATATGAATTTTTTGGAAGGCAAAGCAAGAAACATCATACATTGCATTGCATCATACATTACATCATGCATTGCATCATATTTACATATCATGCCGGTTTGCCAAACCGGGTCAGAGCAAGATTGTGAAAGAGGAAGCAAGACTACGAGATTTTAATATCTCCGGGTTGTGCTTTTTCAAGCCGCCCTTACAACAATGCAGAATATACTCTGTTTTGTTTATTTTTGCAGGTCTTGTCTTCTAAGATAAGCCGCCAGAACAAATTGATCTTTAATAGCCAACATGGCTGGATCTTCATCATGGATTTCTCACATACTCGCCGGGTTGCACCGCAACTACGAGCAGAGATTTCATATCAAAGACAAAGGAATTATTCCAGGATATTCATTCCGGGTTATATTACAACCACGGCCAAGGATTCATCCAACAAATTATGATGAGTCATATTATAGTCCCGAGTCGCCGCAGGCAGACGACCCGGCACTTGGGGGCTACATTATTCAAGTCAAGTTTATATCAAGTATGCAAAGTCCCATGTCGCTGCAAGCATGCACCACGGCACTTGGGGGCTAATGCAAACTGGTTTTCAAAGCATTACATTGTCAACAAGACCCTGTTATCTCAAGAAGACGAGCAAGCCTTTCAATATTTTTCTAAGTCCCAGCCCAGTACTTCTTACTGACCTGGCACTTGGGGGCTACACCGCTCAGATCAAATTTTCTAAAGTCCCAAGTCGCCGCAGGCGTGCGACCCGGCACTTGGGGGCTACAGTATTCAGTTGTTCAAAACAGATAATAAGGTACAAATTGAAGACCCGGCGCATCACATATTGATGAGCCGGCCCTTGGGGGCTACACCAGCTGAAGTTTTATAAGGTATAAGACAGTTATAAGTCCCAGGCTGCTGCAGGCAAGACAACCTGGTACTTGGGGGCTACACAATCAAAGATATTGTTGCAAAGCGCCAAGTCATCATGGATCAACTTGGAGCTTGGGGGCTACAGGTAGTATGAATATATCAAAAAATTGGAGAGAGTTTTTCAAGATGTCAATTTCAGCTGGAGTCCAGTTATTTGACCC
The DNA here is from genome assembly GCA_039707655.1 of Elymus sibiricus. Taxonomy (NCBI): domain Eukaryota; kingdom Viridiplantae; phylum Streptophyta; class Magnoliopsida; order Poales; family Poaceae; genus Elymus; species Elymus sibiricus. The sequence goes on along the minus strand of CM077675.1, from coordinate 263,356,818 downwards.
GGCGTCACCAACAATCATAACCCGGCACCATCAATGAGTATAACCCGGCGGAGGAGACCCGCCAAGAACATTGAAGGCCGACTCAACGGCATATGGGTGTTGTATTCCCAATATTTTATTTCAAAGGACATATACCTGCAAGATGATGGAGCTTACCATGAATAAATTCAAGCTAACCTGGGGGCTAATGACGGGGATATTACCCCCCGGTATAACCCGGCAGACATGCTGACCCGGCAAACAGTACTGACCCGGAGAACAGTACTGACCCGGCAGACATGCTGACCCGGCAAACAGTACAGACCTGGTTACAGTTCTAACCCGGCAGCTACAGTGTCAGGGTGTAACCCGGCAGCTACAGTGTCAGGGTGTAACCCGGCAGCTACAGTGTCAGGGATGGTAACCCGGCTACAGTGTCAGGATGGTAACCCGGCTACAGTGTCAGGAGGCTAACCCGGCTACAGTGTCAGGAGGATAACCCGGATGCTACAGTGCCAGGAGATGAACAGTGTTATCAGACAGTCACGAAGACGAGTCTCTGAAGATAAGCCCTGGTTGTAACCCGCCCGGTGTAAGCCGCCCGGGATGGGTTACAAGCCCAGGACTCGGAAGCCCATGAAGAGAAGCCCGCGATGGGAAGTCATCAATCCGACTTAGACTCTATATGTAAACCGCCCCTTCAGCCTTTATAAGGAGGGGCGGGTCACCCCAAGAGGGTCAGGTTAGACGTCTCATAGACAGGTCTCATAGACAGGTCTCATAGACAGGTCAGAAAGATAGTCAGATTAGAGGGTCTCGAGATTAGAGGTGCTGACTCTGCACCCTTGTAACCGAGATCGTCATCGTCATCAATATAAGACACAAAGCAGGACGTAGGCTTTTACCTCCATCGGAGGGGCCGAACCTGGGTAAAAACTCCGCGTCTCTCGTCCCGCTCAACCCCTCTCAAGCTGCCAGTTACGTGCGCCGGACCTCACGACTAAGTCCTTACACTAGGACATCTGCCGTGACAAATCCACGACACACGGCGTGCCCAAATGGAAGGTGTGCCACACCATCAAGGGAGCGCCAACATTTATCAGTTCGGGCGGAACTGGGTATGTGGTTTGCTTCATGATTCCTGCAATTCATTCTTGTAGTGCTAGGTTTACCCATTATTAATACTTTGTTCCTCTCTTGTAGGTTCATCACAATAAGACGGAGGTGCCAGCGGTGTACGACCTCTATGCCATGGCCCATACTGCCTCATACAAGAAGGTCAAGGCATTCTATGGGTCTGACCTCGATGATCCCGAGAACTTCAGTAATATCTCCTCCCACCACAAGCTCGTAAGGTACAGAGATGTGGGGAAGGCGGTGAATGGGGAGGACTTCAACCCGAGCCAGCATCCACTTGATCCAGACCTGGTGATGATAGCTGGCCACGGGAGGCCCCATGGCTCGATAGCCATTGGAGATGGACATATACGGTCTTCGAGCACTCTCCGGCAGATCAAGGCGCGCCAAACGAGCTCCTGTCCTAAGATATTGCCTCGTCCACGGCCAGTCCAGCTCGCCATCGAGGTTAGTCATACGGACTCAGATAGGTTTCCTCCATTACATTGTGTGTGCGAACAAAGATGATTACAATGCTAACGAGGAGTTGTGTTGCAGGCTGCTCTGCAGAAAGAGAGAGAGACAACCCAGGCGCTTCTGGCGGAACAGGCCCGACAGGCGGCGGAGGAGAAGAGGGATCTGGAGGAGAGGACGACTAGGTTGTTGGAGGAGGAGAGGGCACGGAACGATGCGTCTAACCGGGCCATGTACGAGCTCATCGTGGTAAGTTTCTTCTTCACATTAGCCAAATCATGCACTACATGTTATTTTCATTAATAACCAATATGATTGACTTGGCAAAACCAAATGTGCAGACTTTGTGCGAGAAGAACGGCCAGACCCCTCCGCCGATGCCAGTCATTACCACGGCTGGAACGGTGAGTTCCATTTCAATGTTCATTAGTTACTAGTCTTAACATTTCAGCGTCATCATGCTAACGCAAATGATCTTTGGTACAGCATAACTCCCGAGCCGCATCGCACGACCCGAGCAACCCCAGTGCTTTACCTCCGTGATGACGAGGACGGTAAGCCCTAATATGCCACTTACTTGGCTCATTTTCTCAAACAAATACAAACATAGCACTTAGACAAACTTAGCACTTAGACAAATGCCATATTTTACCTAAGTTAGCTTTGTTTCCTATAAAATGACATAGTAAGCTTACTTACCTCCAAAATGACATATTGTACCTAAGTTAGCTCTAAAATGACCTATACTTAGCATTGTTTCCTCCACACTGACATAATAAGCTTAGTTAACTCAAAAATGACATAATAGACTTGGTAACCTCATAGATGCCATAGACTTAGCTTATTTTCTTGCAAAATGACACAATAAGCTTAGTTAGGTAAATAATGTGATAATTACCAAGGTTAGCTCTAAAATGACACAAATAAGCAATAAGAAGAAGAAAAACAAGAGGAGACAGAGAAAGAATCTTGCCACACTTTGGCTTTAGGTGCTCAAATAGTTAGCCACAATTTAGCTTGCCGCAATTTTACCACACTTTGGCTTGCCGCAATTTTACCACACTTTGGCTTGCCACAATTTTACCACACTTGCCTTACTTGAGGTGCTCAAATAGTTACCACACTTTGGCTTGCCTAAGGGAATCTTGCCACACTTTTTCTATCTATGACATGTGGGTCTTACTGCTAATAAAAAAAATTCTTGCCTTAGTTGTGGCAAGAACCAAACACACACCTAACATGGTCAAACTTGCCTAAGTTGAGTTGTGGCAAAGTGTGGCTAGTTGTGTCTTGAAACCAAACAGCCCCTTCATCTTATTCTAATTCTAGATCTTCTTCTACTTCTTAATTCTAGTATTATTTTTCTAACTTTCTTATTTCCAATTTTGCAGATTTGAGACGAGTTCACGGCAACTTGCTTTGATGTAGTGCTAGGTTTACTTTCTATTTTCATGTATTGAGTCATTTGTATCGATGAGACTATATGTATGTATGGATGAACCTATTGTAATATGGCGAACAATGTGGCATTTGATACTTTTAATTTGGTATAATTGTTGGTTGATCATATATGCTGTTGCACATTGTTTCTGTGAATTATTTATGTATATATCATATATTGTTTGTTTGAAAATTGTTGAATGTAACAAAAACAAAAAAAAGAGGCAATACAGCCTCTTTGCCGTCTGCCCCGGACGGCAAAGGCAGCTATGCCGACGGCCGCCGTCGGCAAAGCTGCCACTTGGCGGCCGCCTGTGAAACTTGGGAAAACAAGGCTGTCCCATTTTGCCTCTTTGCCGTCCGCGACAGACGGCAAAGGGGGAGGAGGCAGACGGCAAAGGGGGGGGGGGCGGGAGGCAGACGGCAAAGGGGGGCGGGAGGCAGACGGCCAAGAGAGGTGCTATGCCGACGGCCGCCGTCGGCAAAGCTGCCACGTGGTAGACGACAAAGGGGGGCGCGAGGCAGACGGCAACGGGGGGCGGGAGGCAGACGGCAAGGGTGGGGGGTCCGTTAGCCGCCTGACGGTGGCGCCGTCAGTACTACGCCGTCCAGGTCCTTTGCCGTCTGCAAGCTGACGGCAAAGAATCTTTGCCATCCGCTGGGCCGAAGCAGACGGCAAAGAACCCCTTTGCCGGAGCTCGTTGGGCCCGAAATTGTGCCGTCCGCCTTTTGCCCTTTGCCGTCTGCCATGGCAGACGGCAAATCTCCTGATTCCAGTAGTGACAATGCAAGGTTGTTCAAATTTGGATCTGGACAGAGAGGGTTTTGGAATATTTTGGTGTATCAAATCAATTGGGATTGATAGGAAACTTGGCAAGATGATCACATATGTCATATGTGACAGGCCAGAATTTTCCTGGATTTATTTGAGAATATTTCTTATAGAAATATTTAAAATGCTTGAAATAGGCAGAAATGGTTTTGAAGGGTATTGTCCAATATTTTGAACATGACCATGTGTTTAAACTCTTATATATGGACAATATATGTCCACCGAGTTTTCCAATATTTTATCAAATTTTTTGAAAGCATAAAAATATTTTTTACTAATAAAAGACCATTTCTGGCCTTAAGAAAAAGCCTTTAAATAAAATAAGAAAATAACCTTTAAAAATAATATTTTGTGGTTTTGGGTACTTATATGTATAGTAGGTTCCAAATAAATCCTTTGGGCCAAAAAAATCCACCTAATTTGAGGACTTGTAGTACAAACCTCAATTCAGGGGTTTTTGAAAACCTAATTTGAATAAATGCTTTTTGTCCAAGATAATATTTTATAAAAATATTTTTATGTCCTGTGCACATGGATTGATCATTGGGCAAAGTTTTGTATCAAGGAGATGAGTTTTGAGAGTAGGAGGGATTTTATGAATATAGAGCACCAACAAGCAAACAAGCAATCAAACAATCAGCAATCAAATCAAACATCTCAAGCATACAATTTTTTTAATTGGTCCTGATTTTTGAGTCTTGTTAACTTAGACAGAAGAGGCAAAACACAGGGTGTGACAGACCTGCCCCCCTTACAAGAATCTCGTCCCCGAGATTCCTAGGCTAGGCGTAGAAAAGGTGTGGGAATTCACAGGTGAGGTGGTCTTCATGTTCCATGTTGCTTCTACTCTGGTGAGGTTGTCTCCCTGGATCTTGAAGTGCTTTGATGATATACCTTCGAGTGCACTACTCGACTTTGTCTGAGAGTGAACAGGGTTTGAGTAAGGGTCTGGCTTGCGTGTGTATTCCAAAGTCGGAATACGTGGCAAAGTAGTGTGTCAATGGGCTGGTACCGGGTTTACGCATGCTGGTTAGTGACATCTAGATGTCTTGGATTAGAATAGAAGGGTCGAGTCTTGGTGTAGCATCTCGTTGATGGGAAGGTCCTTATCTTCCCTAAAGAGAAGATCTTCAGTCGCAGGTGAACTTCATCCTTGAGAGTTTCGAAGTGCGTCCTCATAGGCTTCTCGTTGAGATCTTCTGCTTGAGTAAGTTGCCCGGGTATGTTCTTCATTTGTGATCGTCATTACGGACGCGCGTTTCTGGCAGGTCTTCGAGTGTTTGGTCTACTTGTCTCTCTGTAGTCATTTGTGGCAAGGTTGGGCTAAGTCTCGTCCCTAAGGCTAAGCTTAGAGATTTGATGGCAAAATGGTCCCTTCCATCTGAGAGGGTCTCTGAGGGGTTCTAAATAAGCTGACTATCCAGAGGTATAGAACAACCATCTAGTCCCCAAGGTCTGAGGCTTGGCAAGCAGGGTGAACTACCTTTGACAGGTGGTTTACCATGATCGAGTTAGGGTTTTCACCCTAGATTGGCCCAAAAAGGGGCTAGTAACAGGGTCATGACACTCGTTCCTCTTCGTTCTAAGTATTCGGAGAGAGTAGGGATGTCATGTTCATCGTACACCTTCAAAGTGGTGGAGTGAGGGGTGTTATCAACTTCTCGGTCCCTTCCTAGTCAGGAACTCATAGGCGATTGTTAAGACAAGGTGCTCTATAATCCTCTCGATGTGCAAGGGCTTCATCGTGTTTGGACATCGGTGCTTCTTGGTATAGTCTATTTGATGTAGTCGGTAGAGGAGTGGTGGTTGGCCTCTCCTGCTTCTCCTTCTTCGTCGTGGTTTCTCAACCGTAGTGGCTCTTCATCTTGCTCGGGCAGGAATGTCTTCTGTTGTAGGGTGGGTACTTCAAGTAGTCCAACCCTTTTTGAGGTGAAACCTTTTTCTTGAGAGGCATGGTAATTGGTGTTCCTGGGGCTGGTCCAACTAGGACTAAGGTGTTCCTCCTCTCATTGGGTAAATATAAGTATGTCATCCCGGAGGATAACAACCTATTCCCCCGAGTATCACATAAACACATTGCTCATGGGATATGTGAGAGGAACGGGCATTTGTTTTGGATGGTCACTAGTTCAGAAGTTCGTGATCCAACGTAATCTAGTTCTTCGTGTCCACCTTCCCTTTGAACATGATTGGTGGTGGTTGAGGTGGAGTACTGGCCATAGTGTAAGGACTTAGAGCCAAGACCTATGGTCATACTCTGACCATATTATGGCTCGGTAAAGCTTCGGGGTTTCAAGGAGCTTAGGATGCGAGTGAATGTCTATCATCTTATCCTCGAGCACAATTCTTTAGATGCCATTATTACTACCTACTGCTCCAAACAAAATCACCCTATATCATTGAAGGTATCATCTCATATACGTCAACTCCAACATCACTCATGCTATTCAACTCCAAGGTTTTGAGAGAAGGACTAAACCAAAATCTCGTATGTTATTCTACAGCTAACTCAAATATTTCCCTATGTAAAAATCCTCGGGAAGCATACAAGCCGCTAAGCTTGATTGTGATACTACAAATCCAAGTATTCAGCTAATATATCCAAGGTCTAAAGTGTTGCATCTCTATGCTAAGGAAACACGTAATATACCAATCCTAGATCTCGTTTCCTTCCCACGAATCAAGTTAATTGATCCACGAATTCCATCCACTATTACATGGTCTATAACTACTATAAATCCAATACCGGTGTAGTTCCATATCTATCCGGATTTCCTAAATCCCCAAATTCCAGAAAGAACTATCTCATCACAGTATAACCAGCAATCCTCATCATGATGATCTAGCAAACTCCGATGTTAGGTGCATATGGATCCTTGAATCAGTTCTGACAACCATCCAATATTCCTGGTTTGTCTTCCACCGAGAAACATGGTATCAAGATCAAGATCATCGGACTAAATCCAAATTACTCCGAACCATGTAGTTTGATTAATCCTGTGTGCCTATTAGAATCACCTATTTAAATCCAAGGTTTACATCTAGTAAGAATTTCCTTCTAGTTATTCCAGTTACCATTGTATCATCATCAGTTCACTATCAATATTACTTGCCAATGTCAAGTCATATATCCACCAATAATTTCAGCTTGTGATCACAATGGTCCTACTAAATCCAATTTGCCCAAGGGAAAAGTAAGTTATGCTACTCTATCAATCTTGACCCACCAAGTTTGTCTACCAACATTAAGACTCGTAATCCACCAAAGGGTCTCAACTACTTCCTCATGACATCTATTATGGCTAAATCAAATCATTGTCCACAAATCGTATACCCTTAGAATGATCCTCCCTATGGCATCAAGGTTCTAGTGCTAGCAAGAATGAAGGATGTTTGTTCACTATGATCACTAGCTCCATAATGAACCTAGTGCGAAGCAGGGGTTATTGAAGCTCAATTAGTGCTCTAGCAATTCCGTGTATTAAACACGTGATTAGAGGCTTGAGCTGGGGAAGCTTGTGAGGTCTAGGCTGGTCTAGGGAGGGGTTTCCACTCTTGAGGGAAAAGCATAGCTCTACGGGGTTGCGTCTGGTTGAGTACGTTGTAGACATAGTCTCCAACGCTAGCTGTCCGTCGAGGTGGTTCCTTGGTGCATCTTGTCTTGCCGGTCTTCAGTTGAAGAGAGGGGAAAGGGGGAAAGTAGCATAGAGGAGAGTGCCTAAGGGGGTGGTATAGTGCAAGTGCAATCAAACAAGTGCCGAAAAGGCAAAACACACTTATTAAGATAAGGTGGGTGCTTAGTCGTGTACTTGTTGCCTAGGGCAAAAGTGCAACTTACACCTAAGCATAAACTAGAAGAAAACAAGCAACACACATCACAGTTCCATTCGAACCATCACACGGACTCGACTTCGCATGGGGGGGGGGGGGTTACACGACCTATCCTACCCTAGGGGTCCTCGGACTCAGTAGTCGTGCTTGCTTCGTGTCTTGGAGAGGAGTCCGCTCAGTCTTCCGGATCTTCTTCAGGTGTCGCTATGTCTCTTGCTGTTGTTTATCGGGCGATCTGAGTTGTGCCTGAAGAGTCCTTGCCAACTTCGCATCAGGTGAGTTGATGACGAAGGTGTTTCCTCATGGCTGTCGTTGACGGGTCTTCTATTGTCTTCGTAATCGTGCCAATGCCTTCTTGTCCTTCAATGTGTCGAGAGCTCAAGTGGGCAATTCTTTATGCAATGACATCAACAAGGCATGATAGAGTTCCATCTTGTCGGTCATGTTGATAATATCGACACTGAGAGCGGGGGATGAAGAGAACCGTTTTCCTGCTCACTATAGTGAGGCGGACCGAATGGCGAGGTTCTCATCCACCGGTGGTTGCCGATACAACAACGGTAAGGACAAGGTTGCTCTATTAGCGATGCATATAATGATCTTGCATATCTTATGTCCTGGTCATCATAGGCCAAGGTTGCATTACCTTGGGGCAGTGTCGAGTGTGTCACCATCATCCAAGTCTTGATATCCTAATCCTTCGAGAAGGTATCTTCTGTTGGTAGCTCCTTGCCTAGTGTTGCCATCTTGTGTCCAAGATATGCGGGCAAATTTCTGGCAAGGTAGCTCCCTTCCAGGTTACCCATGAGGATTTGAAGGAATCCAGTGGTCAAGGCATAAGGGTACTATCGACCGTTTGCAAAGTTTTGAAAAAGCAGATGAGGGGAGTCGAGACAATGAGGGTGGAAGTGCTGAGGCAAAAACCTTTGCTTCTTTTGAAAATTTAGGAGAGTTGAGAAATATAGAGGTTTCGCAAGTAATTTTTGAAGGGTCTGGAGAAATAGTTTTTGTCTTAACTAACATCCATGCTAACTAAGGGCTTCCTACAGTCAGGATAGCTCTGATACCAGCTCTGTGGGGACCCCGACTCATAAGTCGTGATCACCGAATGTATGTGCACAGTGATCCCAGAGATCAATGCTCACTGAACACATAGAAACTGAATAACAAGAGTCTTACATCCATTACGTACCGCTTGTATTCAAGTATGGCCTTTATGGCCAAGGCTTCATAATCTCGCAGCGGAAATCTTCAACGATAGCGTGAACCCATGTCATCTGCCTTAACCCTATAGGCATTCTGACTGGGAAGCGTCCTAGCTCGCACGTACGTCACCCTGGTAATCTTCATCATGACCTGGTCTTTCATGCCTGGCCAAAAAAATAACCAGTGGCAAGCCAATGAGTACTTTGAATGTACTCGCAAGCAACCCATGTTTGGAACAAGGCAATAACAATGCATGATGTAGCACTAAGTAGGTAAGTTTTGTAGAAAGCTAATTTGGAGTGCAATGATATGATCAACTAACTTATGTAAGCATGCATCAACAGTTGGCAGATATCCATATGAACAAGTTATAGATATCAACATAAGCAAGGGGTTGAACATCTCATGTTCAGTCATCACATCAAGTCATCTGACTTAACTCAAGTACCATCTTTGTGTCATCGACACACACACACACGCACACAAGTTTAGTGAACACTGGACGTATCACAAGAGCGGTCATCCAACTGTCCTTGACCGTGGACACGACTATTCGAATAGTTTTACACTCTGCAGAGGTTGCACACTTTACCCACAAGACTCGGGAAACTTCCGTGTCAAGCCACGACTCGCGATATTGTCCATACCCGTGGTAAGTACCCGAACATTGTCTTTCCCCTGGCGATACTAAACAAAGAGTCCACTCGATTAGTACCCAGCCCACATGATGTACATCACAAGTAACATCCATGCAGGGACCAACGGTGTGCGCGGTGCCTGTGAAGACAACGCATGATCGTCCTTACCGGCATGATCCCGTATCGAGAGTGACCTCGTCACTCCCGCCACTAGTAATGCGGGCTCTATGCTAGTACCCATCAAATTAATCAAGAAAGCCCCGTCCCATAAGGGGTATCGTGGTGGTACATGTAAGGTTGGAATAACGGTCGCAACTTACACCAATCCGTTTTCGAAAACCACACTCACTCACTTGCTCCGGTACACCACTTCTTCCTCAAGTGGTTACCCAACTCAACATCATCTCCTTCGGGCATTAGTGGCACCCGACGGGGTTTTCGAAAAGTCTTTGAATACACTCTTATTTCCACACACCATGCAAATTCCCGTCCCATTTGTGTAGCGTCTACTAAGCATCATATCTACACCCACCCGCACAACCCTCATAAGTATGGTAGGGTCATGCACAATGCAAGTATCAACGGAAAAGTATCGGAGGCATCCCACCGAGGTGGTCACCACATCATCATGATCATCATCACGGAAACAAGTGCTATATGACATGCAAATAAAGTGGTTCATAGTCATGGTCAAGGGCTGCTTGTCTGGCTTCGCAACGTCTTCGAGGTCTTCACACGCTTCTCGTCCACTCCGAGCATTCCATCTACTTCGTCAACTATCGTCAGAAACAATCATAATAAGCAACACCACAAGCAGAAAAATAAAAGTGCTCTATAAATAGGAGTTTTATTTGTCTTGGGCTCCTCTGGTCATGAGAAAAATAACCAAGGAGGTTTTTGGTGGATGTGGGTCAAGGGGGAGTTTTGAATGGTGGAAATGAATGAATTGATGATCCTATTGAAGTCTACAGAAAATATTTCTATAAAAATGAGTGGATGCACTCATCAACTAGGGCATGACTTTGGAAGATTTTAGAAAGTGACCTCACTGGATTTGGAGTTGGGATGAATATTCTAGAGATTTAACAAGGCGGTCACATATGAAGAAATGGTCCATTAATTTACATAGCAGAATAAGTGTAAGGAAAAATGCTCATAATTTAGGGAATGAATTTAGATCCACCTAGGAATTTGAGTCACTCCATTTGGAGTTGATATGAAGGCTCTAGGATTTTTGCAAGTGGGGCATGAATAGTTCAAATTTGAATTTAAATTTGAACAGTACAGAAAAGTTTGTAGAGAAAAAATATGTTGGCCATATTTTTTGGATAGATCATAATTTTAGAAACCTGTAGGAACTTGAATCAATTGATTTGGAGTCCAAATGATTTTTCTATGAATTTTTGAATCTGTCTGAAAAAGGAAATGGGGAAAGAAAAAAAAGGGCATTACCAATGGGCTAAACAGCGCACTGTGCGCAGGATAAGCAAATGGGTCGGCCCAGCCGCTCAACCGCGCAGGGGGCCGGGCGACATCGAAGGCGTACTCCTTGGAGTACGCCTCCTGTGCAGGGAGGCGGGGAGACGGTGGGGGCGTCTCCACTTAAATAGGGGGCCCGGCCGGCCGGTCGCCAACAGTCGGGGCCCGCATGTCGGGTCCGTCGCCCACCTCCCACCCGTGCAGGTAGACACAGGGGAGGCAGGACCGAGCGGCACCGGCGCTCGCCCCGGTGGCTCCGGCCATCTCCGGCGACGCTCCGGCCACCGGCGAGCTCAGGACGTAGGGCAGCATCCACCAGAGGGCTTAGCCTTCGGTGGGGAGCGCCGGAATAAGCGGGGCCTCGGCTGCGGTAGAGGCCGACGACGATGACCGTGGGGGGCAGTCCTCCGGCCACCGAAACGAGGAGAGGAGCGTGGAGGGGGGATTTGTGGTGGTGCTAGGGTGCTCAACTGCCTTCCCGGAGAGAGGACAGAAGCGGGGCAGCGCGAATTCGCCGGCGGCCGAGGCGGCTCCATGGCGTTCCTAGGAGGAGGAGGGCACAGGAGCTCCGGTAGCTCGGTCCAGGAGCTCCGTGGGAGTGATAGGGAGCAAATGGGCACTGCAGGGGGCTCGGGGAGGAGTGGAAGTAGAGGGGCGACGAGGGGGAAGCTTGGGTGGCCTCGGATGCTCTCTGGCGCGGCGAGCACGCATGCCAGAGGGGCTTTGGAGCTTTCTTGATGTCAAGGAGAGGCGTGGGAGGTTGAGAGAGGACTCCTGGTGCGCGCGGATGCTCTGTCGAGGCCGGACGCGAGCTACAGAACAAGCTCAAGTGACAGAGCACCGTTTTGCAGGCCAGCGGCATGGTCACCGCACCAGCATGTGTCCAGAGTGACTTTTTGGTTGTCCAAAGTTTTCTGGGGTGTAAGGCATGCATGCTAGAGGGCACTGGTGAAATTTCAAGGGAAATGAAGCTGGCTGAGCTAGGTTTTTACTGCTAGCAAGTTTGCAGCAGCAAACTTGGGGCTCAGAAAAAGAGTTTTTACTAGAGGGCACTTTGAATAAAACCTTGTCCAGTGGTCATAGGCATGGAAGGACTATATGCCCACAAATTTTCAGCTCAGGGAGATGAGTATAACTAGCACTTGCAGTACAAAGCTATATTTGCTGTCATAATCTAGTTTCAGATGGTTTGCTCATATTTTCCATATGAGCATGCCATCTTCGGACGTGTAATGATGCATTGGCATGCCAGAGGTGTTGTGGTCAAACTTGGGGTAGTTGCATGCATGGAATAATAGGAGAGAGGAAGAGAGTCATGCCAATGCTGTCCAAAAGAGGGAATCTTGGGGTTTTAACCCCCCCCCCCTCAATCATGGAGCTGGTGCTGGGTTTGCTACTGGAGTGGTGGAGAGGTATGATGGAGCTGTGGTAAAAATTAGCACCTACGGTGCCTCAATTATTGATCCCAATAATGCACCAGAAGGTTTTTGATCAGTAACAGGAAGAAATGAGGGATGGAATTAGGCTTGATCACCAATTTTGAACTCATTTGAATAAAGTTGATAACACAAACTTGGTAAACCCTAGAAATCAACAGAATCAGGTTTCTGTAGATCCAGTCATGCTAGGATAATCTCCTTGATTCACCACTTGGTGTGGTGGCATTATTTGGGTATTAGGGTATGACTACAAAGTTTGAGAATAATAGGGGAAACTTCACAATGCAAAGTTGTTCAAATTTGGATCTGGACAGAGAGGGTTTTGGAATATTTGGGTTTATCAAATCAATTGGGATTGGTATGAAACTTGGCAAGATGATCACATATGTAATATGTGACATGACAGAATTTTCCTGGATTTATTTGAGAATATTTCTTATAGAAATATTTCAAATGCTTGAAATAGGTAGAAATGGTTTTGAAGGGTACTGTCCAATATTTTGAACATGACCATGTGTTTAGCCTCTTGTATATGGACAATATATGTCCACTGAGTTTTCCAATATTTTATCAAATATTTTCAAAGCATAAAAATAATTTTTACTAATAAAAGACCATCTCTGGCCTTAACAAAAAGCCTTTAAATAAAATAAGAAAATAACCTTTAAAAATAATATTATGTGGTTTTGGGGAGTTATATATATAGTAGGTTGCATATAAATCCTTCGGGCCAAAACAATCCACCTAATTTGAGGACTTGTAGTACAAACCTCAATTCAGGGGTTTTTGAAAACCTAATTTGAATAAATGCTTTTTGTCCAAGATAATATTTTATAAAAATAGTTTTATGTCATGTGCACATGGCATGATCATTGGGCAAAGTTTTGTATCAAGGAGATGAGTTTTGAGAGTAGGAGGGATTTTATGAATATAGAGCACCAACAAGCAAACAAGCAATCAAACAATCAGCAATCAAATCAAACATCTCAAGCATACAAAAAGTTTTAATTGGTCCTGATTTTTGAGTCTTGTTAACTTAGACAGAAGAGGCAAAACACAGGGTGTGACAACAGCATTGACCTCGCGTGCCCACTGCTTGAGCTGGCGGTGAGAGGAGTGCAAGGACGCACCCCCGTCAACGCACATGGCTTCGGTTGCTTTCTAGAACTCCCTGTCGCTGGAATCCTCATCATCATCCTCATCTTCACTCATATCATCTGTTTCCTTCTTCTCTCAGCCTCTGGCGGGTTTTTCCCTTTGCTGCGGGGTTTTGCCGCGGCGACCTCCTCTACCGCCATGGCTTTTCCCGGCAGCGCCGTCTTGGCCCTTTTCCTGGTCACGTTTCTCATACTCGGCCCTCTGTTTCTCAACAAGTTGCTCGACCTATCGGCACTCTTGGAGATCATGGCCTTTGGTGCGGTGAATTTTGCAATATGGCCCGTCGGACTTCCCGATCTTCTCAGCGGCAGCAGCCTCCCGGCAATCAGCGCAGGCGGCAGCTCCCTTGCCAGGGGTTTCGGCTTTCGCCTTCTTGCCTAAGCCGAGGTCTCCGGAGCTTTCGACAGCCAGCACTGCTTTTCCCTTACGCTTCTTGCTACGTTTCCTGTTCCTTCCCTTCGGGATGGGGGCATCGTCATCATCATCAGAGTCTACTTCGATGCCCGCCTCCTCTCCGGGGAGTCGCCTACCTTCTTCAGCTCGAGCACACTTATCCGCCAGGGTGTAAAGCTCATTGACAGTTTTGCGGAGCTTGACATTCATCTTGGCTCGCATCCTCCTGTTACGCATGTTCGAGTGGAACGCGGCAATCACCGCTGCGGGATGGATCTCTGGGATGTTGCGGTGCACCCAGCTGAATCTCTGGCTATACTATCTCAAAGTTTCTCCCTCTTTTTGCGGGAGGACTTGGAGATCGCTTGGCTGGCCTGGTTCTTGGTGACCACCAGTGAATGCGCCAACGAACTCGTTGCACAGATCAGCCCAAGAGGAAATGGAATTTTCCGGCAGGTGCATCAGCCAGGATCTCACATTTGGCTTGAGTGCCAAAGGGAAATAATTGGCGAGCACCTTTTCATCCCTTCCTCCCGTAGCTTGAACAGCTATCGTGTAAATGCCAAAGATCTCCGCAGGGTTCAGCTTCCCGTCGTATTTCTCCGGTAGCTCAGGCTTGAAAGCTCGAGTCGACGGCCAGCGGACCCGTCACGGCTCGCTAGTGAAGGCAGGGCAACCAACCTCGTAAGGAAGGTACCCGCCAACACTGGGCGCGGGGTCGCCAACGTCTGGACCGTTGTGCTTATCGGATTGATGGTGTGCTTCCCGGCGTCGCTTGATGATGATGCGCGCGTCTTCCTTCTGCCGGTCTTCAAGGACACGCCGTTGATCGTGGCGGTCGTGTGAGCCAGACGAGACTATGGATGCGTCGTCGCGGTCGTCAGCATGTGAAGCTTGCTGCGGCTGCCTCTGTGCCTGATGTCGCGGAGGGGATTGTACCGTTGGGGTGGCCCCTTCAACGTGCTCGCCGGCCCGGGGTGCCACTGCTGTTCGCGTACGTCGCGACGGCTCCGCTTGCTGGGCCTTGTTGGCTTCAATGAAAGAGATCAAACTCTGAATGGTGGCTCTCCATTAATCCATCTTGTCAGCCGCTGGCATGAAGCTGAGCAGCATCTGGACCTGTGCCATGGCCTCCTCTATGGTGCCCGGCATGGCGAAAGAAGCGGATCGTGACATTGCTCGACTCTTGGTAGGACCAAGAGAAGCGTCGCCGCATCCTTGATGCCATACGCCACTCGCTGGAGCTTTCTGGTGGGTAGCGGGCCGATCCTGCGGGGCTGCGGTCTTGCTGGGCGCCCCGTCTCACTCCGCACGAGGCGTACGCCCAACGATCTCGCTGGGGATGGGTGCGGCCGGAAGGTCACGGCTCGCACCGGATAGGGCGCCGCTGAGGCGGCCTCGGCCATCTGCGTGGCGGGGTAGGTGATGAACGGATGTTCCCTCCGCCCGTGGCGTCGGGGACGAGCTCGCCATGTGGTTGCTGTAGTTGCTCCCGTCCGGTGCCTCCTGCTCCATCCCCGACCGGGAAGGGCTGGACAGGGGCGCCGCCTGCGCCGACCGCATCGTCCACGATGCCCGCCTCGCCAGCAGCCGCCGCGGTGCCTACAACACCGGTGGCCGCGTGTGAGGGAGCCTTTGAGGTGGAAGGATGCGCGGCCGCGGTGGATTTCTTCTTCGGAGCCATTGTTGAAGAAGATGATGATGAAGATTGATTCGCCATTCACGAACTCAGGTTCGTGCAAATGATGCACGCCCCCCTACCTGGCGCGCCAAAGATGTCAGGGCACGGATGCACACGATCACCTATGGGACCAGAGGTCCCTTGTGGCTCGGCAAGGGGGGTCACGTTGCACTAAGAGCGGAGAGCATGAGACGGCGTCATGATCAAGGCTCAGGCATTTTACCCAGGTTCGGGCCGCTTCGAAGCGTAAAACCCTACTCCTGCTTTTTGGTGGATTGATTGGAGGAACACGAAGAACGCAGGGCGCCTAACCCCGACAAGGACTGCTGTCGGGGGAAGAGCGGCTAAGCAAGTACAAGCGTTCAGGGGTTCGAGTTGCCAACCTTGAGCTAGGTTGCCTAGGGCCTCCTTTTATAGTGCAAGGGGTTACCACAATGGCAAAACAGACATTATGTATTGATTAGATAGCTAAGCAGAGCTATCATACCTAACTCTGGCATTTAGGACAAAATGCCATGATTACCTGCATAGGTGACGCTTGGGGGTGCATTCCAAGCAAGCTCTTACCACCGCTTGACCGGTCGTTGCTTAAGATCTTGACACGCTGCAGGGAGGGTGTCAACCGAGCATAACTTGCCTTCCAGTGTGTCGCCACGTGCTTAGCGAGAGCTGATTAATCGCATGCGGGCTCGACACCGCATCGATAAGTTACAGGCGTAGCGAAGCGGTGGAGCGGTGGCTGGATGGCTCACGCCTGCCGGGGAGTGGCTTCCCGGGTCTTCTGGGAGGAGTGTATGTCTTGGTCCCCGGCAAGCGTCGGGGACGTGCTTGACGCGTCGCGAGCCAGGCTTGGGCTACCGCGTTGAGCTAGCTGGAGTCTTGGTCTTGATTGTTGGTGGGGTTCTTTGCTTCTACCACATGTTCATAAGTCAGGGGCACTGGGTACCCTTGTACTAGTGCACCGACAACATATCATGGAGAAATTAGAATACAATAGCTATTATGTAATAATTTAATATAAACCTATTTACAATAGTAACTAAAATTTACGATATGTCTATTATAGTAAAAAAATCTCACGAGGTTTCTGTTGAATTTTGTGTGGTGAATTTTTGATGTTTTGGCTGAGACAATGATGGATGAAGGAATAAGGAGCAGCAAGAACCTAAGCTTGGGGATGCCCAAGGCACCCCAATATAATATTCAACAGAAGTCCCAAGCGTCTAAGCTTGGGGATGCCCGGATGGCATCCCTTCTATCATCTACAATCTATCGGTAAGTGACTTGGAGCTATATTTTTAATTCATCACATGATATGAATTTTGCTTGGAGCATCGTGTATTATAGTTTGTTTGATTTTTAGTCTTCCACAATTATTTTTTGCTGGACAGACCATTTAGAGAGACACGTAATTATCATAATTTTCTAGAATACTCTACGTGCTTCACTTATATCTTTTGAGCTAGCTAGTTGCTCTAGTGCTTCACTTATATCTTTTAGAGCAAGGCGGTTGTTATATTTTATAGAAATGATTGCTCTCTCATACTTCAATTAAATATTTTTGCGAGTCTAATAAATAGTAATGGCAATATGCACATGTTAGAAGACTAGTCCAAAAAGGATAGGTATTCAAGGTGGACATAATAAAGACTTTCATGTGGATCACTAAATATAAACATATGATTTATTTATATTGATGTAGTAATATGAAAGGATATTGGTTCATGATCATATTTAGTAATATGAAAGGATATTGGTTCAGGATCATCGGTTAGTAGATATATTGGTATTAAATCTTGTTATTAACTTCTCATCTAAATATTGGTCATGGCATGGTGATGAGGTGTGAGCATTTTTCTGTTTGAAATGAAATCCTTGAGTGTTGTTATGATCGGATGCGCGCGATGGTTAACTCCTACCAAACAATTCCCTAGGGGCATGCGAGAAGTACTTTGCTTCGAGGGCTAATAGATTTTCACAATAAGTATATGAGTTCTTTATTACTAATGTGAATCCATGGATTATATGCACTCTCACCTTTCCGCAATTTGTTAGCCTCTTTGGTGCCATGCATTGCCCTTTCTCACCTCGAGAGTTGGTGCAAACTTCACCGGTGCATCCAAACTCCGCAGCCTCCTTATATCTTCCTCAAAACAGCTATCATACCTAACTATTATAGCATTTCCATGCGACTTCCACTGTTCCGTCACATGACTTGTGTGTTCATCATCTTTGCATGACAATATAGAGTTGACATGATATTTGTGGCAAAGCCACCGTTCATCATTATTATACATATTACGCTAGATTACTGCACATCCTGATAAACTGCCAAATGCATTCATATAGAGTCATCTTGTATACTTTTATTGAGTTCTAAGTAAATAAATGTGTCACCATCATTGTTAGAGCATTGTCCCAGTGAGGAAAGGTGGACGGAGACCATGATTCCCCCACATGTCGGGATGAGACTTCGGGCAAAAAAAAAGAGGCCAAAAAGAGCCCACCAAAAAAAGAGAAAAGAGAGAAGGGGTAACGCTACTATCTTTTTACTACAGTTGTGGTTCAAAGTCACACCATGTTCTTCATATAGAGTGTCTCCTAAGTTGTCACTTTCATATACTAGTGAGATTTTTTTTGTTATAGAACTTGGCTTGTATATTTCGTTGATGGGCTTCATCAAATGCCCGAGGTCTTCGTGAGCAAGCAAGTTGGATGCACACCAACTTAGTTTCCATTGAGCTTTCATACACTTATAGCTCTTCGTGCATCCGTTGCATGTCAATCCCTACTTCTCGCATTGATATCGATTGATGGGCATCTCCATAGCTCGTTGATCCGCCTAGTTAATGCAAGACTTTCTCCTTTTTGACTTCCCTTTGATCTCTATCAACGCATTCTATTCCACCTATAATGCTATATCCATTGCTCACGCTGATGTATTGCATGAAGTTAAAAGTGGTGAAGTGCGTTAGAAGTACGACCAATTGCCTAGTTTAACATCGGGGTGCTCATGATTTATACTTATGCGGTGAAGACAGAGTCATGCCATGCTAATATGATAAAATGAATTGGGATAACATTCATTAAGGATCGTATATTTTAAAAAAGCAATGATTTTGCTTCTTATATTCATGGATATTATTATGTTGATATCAATTAGTACTTAAATGTTTATCAATATTTATACCAGAAAGAGATTACATGATACACATGCTAGGTACCATTCAACATCAAAAATTCTGTTTTTATCATTTACCTACTCGAGGACGAGCAGTAATTAAGCTTGGGGATTCTAATACATCACTAATGCATCTATACTTTTTTATTGTTTCATGTTATTATATTATAAATCTCAGATACTTTATATGCATTTATATGCTATTTTATATCTTGTTTGGGACTAACCTATTATCCCAGTTCCAGTTCCTGTTTTTTTTGCGTGTTTTTAACTTTTCAGAAAATCTATACCAAACCTAGTCCAAACAAGATGAAACTTTATGGTGATTTTTCTAGACAAAAAGAGACCCTAGAAGGTTCGAGAGGAGACCTGAAGACATACAAGAGAGCCACGAGCTCACATGACGTGCCCTGGGGGTAGGGCTCGCCCCTTGAGCTCGTGACTCCCACGCAACTCCGTTTGACCTAATTCCACCTCTATAAATTCCCATATATTCCCGAGTGTCAGTGTTCTAGGACAGGGGTATCCAGTGCCCCTGACTTATGCGCAGGCAGTAGTAGCACAACCCATCAACGCAAGTGCACCACCAAGAAAGCATTCACGACCCAGGCTCCGGCAGCAACAACCTACAATAGGCCAACCAACACCGGCAAGCTCAATGCAACGGCCCAGGAGGGGCGCGCCAGCCACGTCCCCGGTGCCTGCCGGGAGCCGAGGCACGTGCATCTCCAGGAAGACCCGACAAGCCATCTCCCGGTAGGCGCGAGCCGATCGGCCACCGCTCCACCGCATAGCGACGCCAGTCACTTGTCGATGCGGTCTCGAGCCCTCAGGTGGCTAAGTGGCTCTCGCTAAGCACGTGGCAACATACCAGAAGACAGATTATGCCCAGTTGACACCCGTCCAGAGGCGTGTCAAGACACTAAGCAACAGCCAGCTAAGCGGTGGTAAGAGCCTGCCGGGGATGCACCCCCGCGCGCCACCTAGACTAGTAATCATGGTATTTTGTCTTAAATGCCAGAGTTAGGTATGATAGCTCTGTTAGCTATCTAATCACTAGATAAAGACTGTTTTGCCACTGTGGTTGCCCCTTGCCCTATAAAAGGAGGCCCAAGGCAACCTAGCTCAAGATTCGGACCTTTGGACACTTGTACTCACGTAGCAGCTCTCCCCAACGGCAACCCTTGTCGGGATTGAGCACTGCGTCACAACGTCCCGAACCTGGGTAAAAACACCAGGGATTGAGCATTGCATCACTGATTCACCACGACCGTCCTCTGTTCAATCCACCAAAAGCAGGAGTAGGGTTTTACGCTTCACAGTGTCCTGAACCTGGGTAAAAACACCTGCATCATGATCGTCGTCCAGCCTCATGGTCTCTGCTCTTTGTGCAACGTGACCTCCCCTTGCCGAACCACAAAGGGGCCTCTGGTCCCATAGGTGATCGTGTGCATCCGTGCTCCGACATCTTTGGCGTGCCAGGTAGGGGACGCGTCGTTTGTGCGAACCTGAGTTCGTGAGCAGCGAGTCGATCTTCATCATCATCTTCTTCATCCATGTCTCCAAAGAAGAAGTCCGGAGCGATCGTGCATCCCTCCACTTCAAAGGCTCCCTCGCATGTAACCGCGGGCGCCGTTGGCACCGCGGCGGCTGCGAGTGAGGCGGGCATCTTGGGTGACGCGGCTGGCGCAGGAGGCGCCACCGTCGTATCCCCCGTGGGCGAGGTTGGAGCAGGGAACGCCCGAGAGGAGCAATAGCAACAACATCCTGGCGAGCACGCCCTGGTACTGCGGGTGGAGGAAACATCCAATCTCCACATCCCCGCCGCGTGGATGGTCGTGGCCGCAACGACGATGCTCAATCCGGAGCAAGCCATGATTCCTCATCTACGCCCATCGCAAGCGCAGCTACTGGGCGCACGCCTCATCCAGAACAAGATGGAGCGCCGAGCGGGGTCGCGAACCCGCGGGCTTGGCCTCCCCCACGTCAGACCGCCCCGGCGAGCGCGCGGCGATAGGGACATGGCGACGCCCCTCCCGGTTCCACCAGGAGTCAGGCGATGTTGCAGTCCGCCTCTTTCGCCATGCCGGACACGACATCGGAAGCAATGGCGCGAGCCCAGCTGCTGCTAAACTTCCTGCCGGCGGCTGATAAGATGGATGTGTGGAGAGCTACCATCTAGAGTTTGATATCCTTCGTCAAAGCCAACAAATCTCAGCTTGCAGAGCCATCGCGACACACGTGTACGGCAACGACGGCCCGGGCTGGCGATCGTGTCGAGGGGGCCACACCAACGGTGCAGTCCCCACCGCAACAACAAGCCCAGAGGCAGCCACGACAAGCTCCGCATCCAGACGAGCCTGACGAGGCATCTATGGTCTCGTCTGGCTCGGACGATCATCGGGACCAGTGGCGTGTCCTGAACGATCAGCGGAGGGAAGACGCACGCATCACCAACGAGCGGCGCCGGGAAGCACACCGCTAGTCCGACAAGCGCAACGGCCGAGACGCTGGCGACCCCGCGCCCAGTGTTGGCGGGTACCTGCCTTATGAGGTTGGGTGCCCTGCCTTCACTCGCGAGCTGCGACAGGTCCGCTGGCCATCGGCCCGAGCCTTCAGACCTGCGCTAATGGAAAAATATGATGGGAAGCTTAACCCGGCAGAGTTCCTGGGCATCTACACGATTGCTGTTCAAGCTGCCAGAGGAAGAGATGAGAAGGTGCTCGCCAATTATTTCCCTTTGGCGCTCAAGCCAAAAGTGAGATCGTGGCTGATGCACCTGCCAGAAAACTCTATTTCATCATGGGCTGATCTGTGCAATGAGTTCGTCAGCGCCTTCATCGGCGGCCACCAGGAGCCAGGACAGCCCAGAGATCTGCAAGTCCTAGCGCAGAAGGAAGGAGAGACCCTGCGGAAATACATCCAGAGATTCAGCCGAGTACACCGCAATATCCCAGAGATACACCCCGCAGATGTGATTGCCGCGTTCCATTCGAATGTGCGCAACAGGAGGATGCGAGCCAAGATGAATGTGAAGCTCCCCAAGACCGTCAATGAGTTGTACAAGATGGCGGACAAGTGTGCTCATGCTGAGGAAGGAAGGCGACTCCCCGGAGAGGAGGTTGGCATCGAAGTCGACTCAGATGATGACGACTATGCCCCCGGCTCAAAAGGGAGAAGCCGAAGACGTAACAAGAAGTGCAAAGGGAAAGCAGTGTTGGCTGTGGAGATCTCTGGTAATCTCGCTGCCGACAAGAAGGCCAAAGCCAAGGCCCCCGGCAAGGGAGCTGCCGCGTGCGCTGATTGCCGGGAGGCCGCTGCCGCCGAGAAAACTGGAAAGTCTGACGAGCCATACTGCAAAATCCACCGCACCAAGGGCCATGATCTCCAGGAATGCCGCCAAGTTGAGCAGCTTGTCGAGAAGCAGAAGGCCGAGTACGAGATGCGTGACAAAGAGAAGGGCCAAGACGCTGCTGCCGGGAAGGGCCATGGCGGCATAGGAGGCCGTCGCGGCAAAGCTCCACAGCAGAAGGAAAGGCCAGCCAGAGGCCATGAGAAGAAAGAAGCAGAGGATATGAGTGAGGATGAGGATGACGAGGAGGATTCCAGTGATCGAGAATTCCAGAAGGCAACCGAAACCATGTGTGTTGACGGGGGTGCATCTTTGCATTCCTCACACCGATAGCTCAAGCAATGGGCGCGCGAGGTTAACGTTGTGGAACCAGCTGCAGAGTCCAAAAGGCCACTCAAATGGTCCCGCACACCTATCATCTTTGATAAAGAGGACAATCCTGACCGTACCACTGCGGTCGGATGCTTGCCATTGTTGGTCTCCCCAACAATCCACAACCTCAAAGTCAACAAGATGTTAGTTGACAGCAGGGCGGGATTGAACTTAATCTCCCCAAAAGTGGTTGAAAGTCTGCAAATCCCTGACGGAGAGCTCAAGGCTACGGGTACATTCCAAGGAGTCAACCCCGGCAGAAGCCGACCTAAGGGAAATATCACTTTGCTTGTGACGTTTGGCGGGGAGTTGAACTACCGGACCGAGAAGGTGGTGTTCGACGTGGTTGAGCTCCCCCTGCCTTACAATGGAATTCTTGGTCGCCCAGCCCTGGCTAAGTTCATGGCAGCATCTCACTATGCTTACAACACTTTGAAAATGTCGGGCCCCATTGGAATCATCTCCATCCCATCTGACAAAAAGGATGCAATCATATGCGTGGACAAGATGTATCGAGACGCGCTAGCAGCTGAAGTCGCGGAAGCACCAGCTCCCGCCAAGGATTCGAAGAAAGCAAAGAAGCCTAGCATGAACGTCGGTAAGGACTCTGGGAAGTGCGCCTCTTCGTAGTGCGCTGCACCTGATGATGACCTGCTGGAGAGTTCCGCTAGCAAGAAGCCCAATGTCACCTATCCTGAGATGAAGAAGATCCCGGCAGGACTGGATGGTACTGGTGGCACGTTCACCATCAGCGCCACCCTTACTGACAAATAGGAAAGCGCGCTCGTTGCCTTCCTGCGGGCGAACGTTGATGTGTTTGCTTGGCAACCATCTGACATCCCCGGTGTTCCCAGGGAGGTGATTGAGCACCACCTTCATGTCTTCCCTCATGCCAGGCCTGTCAAGCAAAAGGTTAGGAAGCAAGCCTTGGAGCGGCAGCAGTTCATTGCCGAAGAAACCAAGAAACTTGAAGCAGCTGGTTTGGTCAGAGGAGTGTTGCACCCAACTTGGCTAGCCAACCCGGTAGTGGTGCGCCAGGCAAATGGGAAATGGAGGCTCTGCATAGATTTCACTGACTTGAACAAAGCATGCCCGAAGGACCCTTTTCCCTTGTCGCGCATCGACCAGATTGTTGATTCTACTTCCGGGTGTGACTTGCTTTCCTTCTTGGACGCATACTCCGGGTACCACCAGATTTTCATGACTAAGGAAGATGAGTAAAAGACCGCGTTCATAACTCCGTGCGGCACGCACTGCTTTGTACGGATGCCCTTTGGGTTAACGAGCGCTGGTTCTACCTTTTCCAGAGCCGTCCAGATTGGATTTGAACCTCAGTTGCATAGAAACGTGGAAGCTTACATGGATGACATAGTGGTCAAGACCAAGGATGAAGCGACTCTCATACAAGACTTGGAAGATACTTTTGCAAACTTGCGCAAGATTAATTTGAAACTCAACCCTGAGAAGTGTGTGTTTGGCGTCTCATCCGGCAAGCTACTTGGTTTCTTTGTATCTCAGCGAGGGATAGAAGCCAAGCCCGACAAAATCAAAGCGATTGAACAGATGCAAGCACCCAAGACCATCAAGGACAACAAACGTTTGACCGGATGCATTGCCGCGTTGAGTAGGTTCATCTCCAAATCTGCTGAACGCGCCCTGCCGTTCTTCAAGATTCTGAAGAAGGCTGGCCCGATGAAGTGGACCCCGGAACCAGAGGCAGCACTGCAGGATCTGAAAACGTACCTTTCTTCCGCTCCCACCTTGGTCGCTCCTAAACCACAAGAGTTGTTGCTGCTATACTTGGTGGCAACGAATCAAGTGATTAGTGCAACGCTGGTGGCGCAGCGAGAAGTAGATGAAGGTGCAACCGCTGCGGCTGATGCTGCCGAGGACAAAACCGAAGCATCCGCGGCAGGACCCAATGCCGATCCAGGGGAACCTTAGCAAACTAGTGAAGGAAGTTCCAAGGAAGTGGCGAGGAAGAAAGTGGTGCAGCGACCAGTGTACTTTGTCAGCTCCTTGTTGCAAGGGGCTAGGTCAAGATACTCTGGAGTACAAAAGCTGATCTTCGGCCTCATCATGGCCTCGAGGAAGCTGCGCCACTACTTCCAAGCCATGAGATCACAATTGTCACTCGCTTTCTGCTACAGCGCATATTGGGGAACCCCGAAGCCACTGGCAGGATAGTTGAGTGGGCACTTGAGCTGTCAAGTTTTGGATTGAAGTATGAGAGCACTTCCACAGTTCACAGCAGAGCATTGGCGGAGTTCATTGCAGAATGGACACCCACGCCAGATGAAGAGGTTCCATAGACAATCCTCCCCGGCAAAGAAGTACCCAAGGATTGGATCATGTACTTTGACGGTGCTTTCTCGCTCCAGGGTGCCGGAGCAGGCGTGCTCCTCGTCGCCCCCCACCGGAGAGCACCTCAAATATGTGGTTCAGATGCACTTTTGCTGGGAGGCAGCCACCAACAACACTGCTGAATAATAGGGACTCCTTGCCAGACTCATAATCGCGGTGGAGTTGGGAATCAAGAGACTGATCATCCGAGGGGATTCTCAGCTCGTGGTGAAACAAGTCAACAAAGATTATCAGAGCCCACTGATGGAAGCATACGTGGAAGAAGCGAGGAAACTGGAGGATTGCTTTGATGGGTTGCAAGCAGAGCATGTGCCCCGTGCAGAAAACATCATCAATGATCACCTACCAAAGTCCGCCGCGCAGAAGCTTCCTGTGGAACCAGGGACTTTTGTCGTCCGCCTCACTCAACCATCAGTATCCCCGTCAGCGATGGCCAGGAAAAGAAGAAAGCTGAACTCCGGCAAGCATTTCCTGGCAGATCTTCCCGAAGCCGCTGGTAGAGAGGTTGCCGGGGGAAATCCCGTTTCGGTTGGTGAGCAGCTCCCTCCCGCAGAACCTCAGGCTCTTGCGGTCGAGGTAAGCGCTCCCACGAACAAGGAGATGCCTTTCGTCCTTGTTGTCGAGCCGCAGGCTCCAACCTGGGCACAACATATAATCCACTTCCACCAAGCAGGAGAACTCCCCGAAGAGCAAGAAGAGGCCGAAAAAGTAGCCCGTCAGTCAAGTATGTACCAGTTTGTCGATGACACCTTGTACAGAAGACGACCGAACGGTGTGAAATTGCGGTGCATCTGCCGGGAGGATGGATTGAAGCTGTTGGCGGAGATTCACAGAGGCGTATGTGGCTCTCACATTGGATCTAGGGCTCTTGCCGAGAAATCCTTCCAACAAGGTTTCTATTGGCCCACTGCCCTCCAAGATGCAACTGAGTTGGTCACCAAGTGTGAAGCCTGCCAGTTCCATTCCAAGAACATCCATCAACCAGCGCAAGCTCTCCAGACGATCCCTTTATCCAGGCCATTCTTGGTCTGGGGGCTCGATATTTTGGGCCCCTTTCCCTGCGCTGTCGGGGGCTTTGAGTTCTTTTTCGTAGCAATCGACAAGTTCACAAAGTGGCCTGAGGTAGAGCCAGTTAGGAAGGTGACCGCGCAGTCAGCTATCAAGTTCATGAAAGCACTGGTGTGCCGTTTTGGAGTGCCCAACAGGGTGATCACCGACAACGGCACCCAGTTCACGAGCCGCGCCTTCGTGCAATACATCCAAAGCCTTGGAAGCAAGGTCTCCTTCACCTCTGTTGCACACACAAGAAGTAATGGGCAAGTCGAGAGGATGAATGCAGAAGTGTTGCGAGGGCTCAAGACAAGGACTTTCGATAGGCTGCGGAGAAGCGGCAAGCGTTGGATAGATGAGCTGTCGGTGGTTCTTTGGTCCCTCAGAACGACACCAAATCGAGCTACCAGCGAGACGCCCTTCTCCCTAGTTTATGGGGTGGAAGCAGTACTCCCCACGGAACTCATATACGGGTCACCTCGAGTACTTGCCTACGACGAAGTAGAGCAAGAGCAGCTACGGCATGACGATGCCATGCTCCTCGAGGAAGATCGTCTCCGGGCTGCTGTGCGTGCTGCACGCTATCAGCAAGCCCTGCGGCGCTATCATAGCAGCAGGGTCCATGCCCGGAGCCTTGAGGAAGGCGACCTTGTCCTTAGGCGCGTTCAGTCCGTCAAGGGTGCCAACAAGTTGACGCCGAAGTGGGAAGGCCCTTACTGGGTAGCACGAGTCACCAGACCTGGCGCAGTCTGTCTTGAGACGAAAGATGGCACCAATGTGCTTAACTCATGGAATATTGAGGATCTTCGTAAGTTCTACCCATGAGGCGTGGCTGTCGGGCTCAGTCCCCGGCATCCACTGAGGGAGTCCTAGACTAAGGGGTCCTCGGACTGCTGGCCTGTCTCTCTATAGGCCCGCTTGATGGGCCACACTCTGACTATCGCAGGAAAGGCCGGATACATCAAGACCCTGTGTTCTAGAAGGAAGTCCCGAAGGCGCGTCGTGTACTCCAAGTCAAGATGAGGGAATCGACGTCTCCATTCTCGGCAGGAGACCTATCATGTGTAAACCCTAGGTATCCCCCGGTGTCTATATAAACCGGGAAGGTTTTAGATTGTAAGACAGGGAAACTCATCTAGGGTTTTAGCTAGTCGATCTCGAGGTAGATCAACTCTGTAACCTTCATACCATCAATATAATCGAGCAGGACATAGGGTTTTACCTCCATTGGAGGGCCCGAACCTGGGTAAACATCGTCTCCTTCGTCCCCTTGTTACCATCGATCCTAGACTCATAGCTCGGGACCCCCTACCCGAGATCCGCCAGTTTTGACACTGACATTGGTGCTCTCACTGAGAGTTCCGCTGTGATCGCCAAAGGAATCGATGGCTCGCGTTGTCATTAACGAAGAAGTCCGGAACATGGACTCCTTCGTCCCTGTACAGATCTTCGCTTTCGGCAGCATTGTGCTGCACGCTGACCCGATCGGCCGTCTTGGCCGGGTCGGGAGTTTCGCCCCGGATCAGGAGGTCAGATTCGGGAACCTAGAGTTCTCCGTAGACTCTCGGGGCGATCTTTCGCTCACCGGGCCCACGGTCTCATCCGATGCACCCGAGGACTCCGAGGCCTTAACCTCGGATTTCGCTTTCGATCCTGCCCACGGGATCAACCCCTGTGATGATCTGGCTTTTAGTCCGGATCCGGCCATAGCGCCAGATGGCCGGGTAGCAGCTCCTGCCGAACACACTTCTCGTGCGGACGCATCAGAGGTTAACTCCGAGAGCGCTGAACAAATTGACCCGATCGAGCTCTCGACACTCAACGAAGCTCTAGATCGGATCTTATCGATGAAAATTACCGACGACCCAACCCCGATTCACGTTCAGATCGGTCTTAAGGCGGGTCAAGAGGAATTTTTCATCCCACCCACCACCCACTTCGTAGCCACTGTCGAAGACTTAACCGATATGTTGGACTACGCCTCCGAGGAGGCAGAAGACATGGATGAAGAGGATCGCGCTCCCACCCCCGTCAACACCGGGCGATGGAGTGCCACCTGCACCTACGACGTTTACATGGTGGATACTCCAGCCGATAATGGCGAGCGCACACCCACAAATAATGGTGATAAATCGGGTGAAGCATCGTCAAGGCGCCGGAAGCCGCGCAAGCGATCAAAGACAAAAAAGGGAAGGGAAGCTATTGCTGGCACTGGGGAAAATGATACCCCGGAAGACCTCGGCGATCCCGATATCCCCGAGCAGCCGCTAAAGGACCAGGAAAGGCCGGAGGACTAGCACGAGCCCGAAGATCCAAACGATTCCGAGGATGACAACTACCTCCCCCCTGTAGAGGAGGAGGATAGCCCGGAAGCCGACGACTTCATCGTCCCCGAAAACCTTGAGGATCAGGAACGGTTTAGGCAACAACTTATAACCACTGCCCGAATCCTAAAGGCAAAAGAACGGCAGCTTAAGGCCGAACAAGATACCCTCAATGATAGATGGACGAGGGTCCTATCAGCCGAGGAAGGATACTGTACCGGTCTATGGGACCAACCCAAGAGCTATCCACGCCGACGGTTGCTGCCACAATTCGATGACAAACTCCCTAATACACCGTCCCCCAAGCACACTCCATACGACCAGCCGGACCGCCCTCCCCGAGGACGAGATAGGACGGCTGGCGATGCCGGTTATAGGCCGGCGATACCCCGCAGAAGGGGAAAAGAGCCAATGGAGCCTGAGGACAGGTACGACCTGCGACACTACCTGGATTATAGAACAGGCCGCACGAGATCCATCTACGGATCCAGAGGGTACTCCCCCAATAGACGGGACGGGTACCGGCCTTGGCTCGACCAAAACAATAGAGGTCGGGAACAAAACCGGGCCAGAACAGACGCCGACTACCGGCAGGACATAGCCCGGGTCAGAGGCGCTGCCCACCCACTGTGCTTCACCGACGAGGTGATGCAGCATCAGTTCCCGGAAGGGTTTAAACCCGTGAACATAGAGCAATACGACAGAACAACTGACCCAGTAGTGTGGATCGAGGATTTCCTCCTCCACATTCACATGGCACGAGGTGACGATCTCCACGCCATCAAATATCTACCCCTTAAACTTAAGGGGCCAGCTCGGCACTGGTTAAACAGTCTCCCCGAAAATTCTATCGGGAGCTGGGAGGATCTCGAGGATGCATTCCAATCTAACTTCCAGGGCACCTATGTATGGCCTCCAGACTCCTCCGACCTAAGCAACGTCGTCCAAAAGGCACGAGAGTCCGCTCGACAATTCTGGAATCGGTTCTTGACCAAGAAAAACCAGATCGTCGATTGTCCAGATGCCGAGGCTATAGCCTCTTTCAGGCACAATATTCGGGATGAATGGCTGGCTTGCCAGCTCAGTCAGGATAGACCTAGGACCATGTCTGCCCTTACATCACTCATGACCCGCTTTTGCACGGGCGAGGATAACTGGCTAGTGAGACAAAGCCACACCCCCGAAGACCCCGGCACCTCTGAAGTTCGGGATGCAAACAGGAAACCACGACGCAACAAAAATAAACGCCGGCACATCAATAGTGACACCGATGACACGGCCGTTAACGCCGGCTTTCGCAACCCTCGATCCGGGCAGCGGAAGAAGCCTCCTAAAGGCAATCGCGACGGACCCACCCCGCTGGACAAAATCATGGAGAGGCCTTGCCAGATCCATGGCACTCAAGACAAGCCCGCCAACCACACCAACCGTAACTGTTGGGTGTTCAAACTAGCCGGCAAACTCTCATCCGAGGAACAAGGCAAGGGCCCACGCAGCGAGGACGATGTTGAGCCCCGCGGTCCGATCAACAGTTGACAGAAGCAGTTCCCTCCATAGGTAAAAACTGTGAACATGATATACGCCACTCACATACCCAAAAAGGAGTGGAAGCGCGCCTTTCGAGAGGTCTACGCCGTAGAGCCCGTAGCCCCGAAGTATAACCCATGGTCGGCGTACCCGATCACCTTCGATCGACGAGACCATCCGACCAGTATCCATCATGGGGGATCAGCTGCCCTCGTCCTGGACCCCATTATCGACGGGTATCACCGCACTAAAGTCCTAATGGACGGAGGAAGTAGCCTCAATTTGATTTACGCAGATACGGTGAAAAAGATGGGTATAGATCCATCAAGGATCAAACCCAGCAACACTACCTTTAAAGGAGTGATCCCAGGCGTCGAAGCTCGGTGCACGGGCTCTGTGAGCCTGGAAGTGGTGTTCGGTTCGCCTGATAACTTCCGAAGCGAGGACTTGATCTTCAACATCGTACCTTTCCGCAGCGGTTATCATGCCCTGCTGGGCCGTACAGCGTTCGCTAGCTTTAACGCCGTCCGACACTACGCATACCTCAAGCTCAAGATGCTCAGGCCCAAGGGGGTCAACACTGTCAATGGCAACACATAGCGTTCCCTCCGAACTGAGGAACATGCATTGGCCCTAGCGGCCGAATTCCATTAAGAGGACGGTCGGCAAACACCGAAATCTGCCATAAAGGCACGTAAGGTTGACAAACGATCTCGGTTTCAATCCGACTCCCAGAATCTTCTTCTCTCCAGAAATAGGGACACGCTCCCCATTGCACAGCCCTAATGACCGTCAAACACGTGCCGAGAAGGCAAAACTTCGCACTCAAGATTCCATGGGCAGCAGTGGGGAACAACCATCAAAGGGTAAGTGCTCGGCTGGACCGAACTACTACCAGTACACGTCCTCGGACATAACACAGGTACCATCAAGGAGCTGCTAAAGCGTAAAGCAAATCCATAATTCGGCGACTTCTCAAGACCTTCTTCCCAAGGTCTGCTCGACGACAGCATCACCCTTAAAGGATTACATCTCCCTAGGAGGCACAGGAGCAGACGGGCGACATGACACATCGAGGACGTCAAGCCACCAATCGAAGACCCCTGGTACAACCTCTCCTCTGTAAATTCTATGTTTTATCTTCAAAAATACCTGTAAACAGTTGCTTCAGCAATTTGAATTATAAGAGTTGTTGAGCAAATAAAAGACCATAATACATGGCCTCTCCGCTGTATTTTATGGTACATACTCTGTTCTTCTCAACGCCTCTTGCGCAATTGTTCGGTATACATTACGATGCAACCGGCTAATAGACCGGGGGATTGAATTTAAAATAACGCCCTGAGGATCACCCCAACACAACTGGTCGTGTGCTCGGCGTCTTGGATTTTGCTTTATATGCATCGGATCCGAACTATGTCTTGGGTCAATAGTTGGGTTGCCCGGCTCCTATGTTTGCCCCCTTACGTTCCGCTCGTTCGGCTAAAGGGGCAAAGGGAGAACCACTGTGATTGTGTTTCCAGTTCGCCTGGTCAAGCACGTCAGGGGAGAAAGCCAAAAACTGACCATCATAGTAAGCGAGAACCGGTCTGCAAATCCGAGCATAAGTGTCATACTAAAAAATCGATAGAGGTTATTCCGTGTTATACGATGGGTTTCGTACTTGTACAAACCATGTGATGCTGGCTTCGGCCCCGGTACATCCACACATCACAAAACACTGGGGGCTGGTCATCAGACCCCGCATTTTTTTAAAGCTCCTATGGCTAAGTGAAAGCGATAAAGCACCATAGTCCGATTGCCTTGTTCCCCTCGCACTACCGCCTTCGGGTACTGATATGTCGGCTAAGGGTCGCAGTGTGGAGGCTGAAACACCCTGCGTAGTATCTACGTGGGGGCTGAAGCCGACGACTGGCAACTTTCAGATAGAATTGTTGGAAATATGCCCTAGAGGCAATAATAAATTAGTTATTATTATATTTCCTTGTTCATGATAATCGTTTATTATCCATGCTATAATTGTATTGATTGGAAACTCAAATACATGTGTGGGTACATAGGCAACACTGTGTCCCTAGTAAGCCTCTAGTTAACTAGCTCGTTGATCAAAGATGGTTAAGGTTTCCTAGCCATGGACATGAGATGTCATTTGATAACGGGATCACATCATTAGGAGAATGATGTGATGGACAAGACCCAAACTATAAACGTAGCATGTGATCGTGTCAGTTTATTGCTATTGTTTTTCTGCATGTCAAGTATCTGTTCCTATGACCATGAGATCATGCAACTCCCTGACATCGGAGGAGTACCTTGTGTGTATCAAACGTCGCAACGTAACTGGGTGACTATAAAGGTGCTCTACACGTATCTCCGAGGATGTCTGTTGGGTTGGCATGGATCAAGACTGGGATTTGTTACTCCGTGTGACGGAGAGGTATCTCAGGGCCCACTCGGTAATACAACATCACAATGAGCCTTGCAAGCAATGTGACTAAAGTGTTAGCCATGAAATCTTGTATTACGGAACGAGTAAAGAGACTTGCCAGTAACGAGATTGAACTAGGTATAGAGATACCGACGATCGAATCTCGGGCAAGTAACATACCGAAGAACAAAGGGAACAGCATACGGGATTAACTGAATCCTTGACATAGAGGTTCGACCGATAAAGATCTTCGTAGAATATGTAGGAGCCAATATGGGCATCCAGGTCCCGCTATTGGTTATTGATCGTAGAGGTGTCTCGGTCATGTCTACATAGTTCTCGAACCCGCAGGGTCTACACACTTAACGTTTGGTGACGATTAGTATAGTTGAGTTATTTTGTTGGTGACCGAAGAATGTTCGGAATCCCGGATAAGATCCCGGACATGACGAGGATCTCCGGAATAGTCCGGAGGTAAAGATTGATATATGTGATAATAGTGTTTTGATCTCCGGAAGGGTTCCGGAATTCACCGGAAGGGGTTCCGGATGTTTACCGAAGTGTTCGGGTGCAGCAACACTTTATATAGGCCAAAGGGGTAAAGCCCACGAGGTATTGGAAAGTGCAAAAGGAAGTTTTGCTGCTGCCTTAAGCGGTACTACCGCTGGTAAGGCAGTACTACCGCGTAAGTGGTACTACCGCTCAAGCGGTACTACCGCTCGTGAGCGGTACTACCGCTTGTACGCGGGACTGCTGGGATCCGAGTTGGACTCTTTCCCTGCAGGCCAAACCGACCTTGTGCGGGCAAAACCGACCTGGAGGAGGCTTTTACTCCAAGTTTAGACCCCAAGGCTCAACATATAAATAGAGGGGAAGGGCTAGCACACGGGACACATCAAGATTTCCCAAGCCGTGTGCCGGCAACCCTAACCCTCTAGTTCCTCCCGTCATAATCTCCGTAGTGCTTGGCGAAGCCCTGCAGAGATTGTTCCTCACCACCAACACCACGCCGTTGTGCTGCCGGAACTCATCTACTACTTCATCATCGCTCGCTGGATCGAGGAGGTGAAGGCGTCATCAAGCCGTACGTGTGTTGAACGTGGAGGTGCCGTCCGTTCGGCACTAGTTCGTGATCGGATCGAGGGACGACTTGCGATTTGGATCGCGGAAATGTTCGACTACATCAACCGCGTTTCTTAACGCTTCCGCTTAGCGATCTACAAGGGTATGTAGATTCACTCTCCCTCTCGTAGATGCTCATCACCATGGATAGATCTTGCGTGTGCGTAGGAATTTTTTTTGTTTCCCATGCAACGTTCCCCAACAGTGGTATCAGAGCTATGTCTATGCGTAGATGAGATCTCGAGTAGAACACAAACGAGTTGTGGGCGTGGGTGTATACATATTGCTTGCCGGTACTAGTTGATACTTGATTCGGCGGTATTGTGAGATGAAGCGGCCCGGACCGACATTACGCGTATGCTTACGCGAGACAGGTTCCTTCAACTGACATGTAACTTCGTTGCATAAAGATGGCTAGCGGGTGTCTGTCTCTCTCACTTTAGTTGAATCAATTTCAATGAAGAGAGTTCTTTTAGAAGATCAAAAAGCAATCACTACACCACGTTGTGGTTTTGCGTAGGTAAGAACGGTTCTTGCAAACCCGTAGCAGCCACGTAAAATTTGCAACAACAATTAGAGGACGTCTAACTTGTTTTTGCAGGGTATGTTGTGATGTGATATGGCCAATTACATGATGAGATATATGTGATGTATGAGATGATCATGTGTTGTATAGAATATCACGACTTGCATGTCGATGAGTACGGCAACTGGCAGGAGCCATAGAGTTGTCTTTAATTATTTTCGCCGTTTTTGCTTTACTTTATCGCTATGAGTTAGCTATAGTCGTAGAAGCAACAGTCGGCGCGACAACCTCATGGCGACACGTTGATGGAGATCAAGATGATGGAGATCATGGTGAAATGCCGGTGACGATGGAGATCATGCCGGTGCTTTGGAGATGGAGATCAAAAGCACAAGTTCATGGCCATATCATGTCACTTATGATTTGCATGTGATGTTAATCCTTTTATGCATCTTATTTTGCTTAGGACGACGGTAGCATTATAAGGTGATCCCTCACTTAAATTTCAAGATAAAATTGTGTTCTCCCCGAGTGTGCACCGTTGTGAAAGTTCGTCGTTTCGAGACACCACGTGATGATCGGGTGTGATAGACTCTACGTTCACATACAACGGGTGCAAGCCAGTGTTGCACGTGCGGAACACTCGGGTTAAACTTGACGAGCCTAGCATGTACAGACATGGCCTCGAAACGCAAGAGACCGAAAGGTCGAACATGAGTCATATAGTAGATATGATCAACATGAAGATGTTCACCATTGAAACCACCTCAACTCACGTGATGATCGGACTTGAGTTGGTGGATTTGGATCATGTTACACTCGAATGACCGGAGGGATGTCAATTTGAGTGGGAGTTTTTAAGTAATATGATTAACTAAACTCATTATCTAGAACAATAGTCTAAGTTGTCTTTGCTATATTTATGTTGTAGATCATGGCTCGCGCAGTAGCACCCCTGAATTTTAATGCGTTCCTAGAGAAAGCTAAGTTGAAAGATGATGGAAGTAACTTTGTGGACTGGGCCCGTAATCTAAGGATTATCCTTACGGCTTCCCAGAAGGCTTATGTCCTTGATGCACCGCTTGGTGATCTACCCGCTCCAGTTGAGTCTCTAGACGTTGTGAACGCCTGGCAGGCTCGTTCTGAAGATTACTCAATAGTTCAATGTGCAATATTGTATGGCTTAGAACTGGGACTTCAAAGACGTTTTGAACATCATGGAGCATATGAGATGTTCCAAGAGTTGAAGTTTATCTTTCAGAAGAATGCCCGGATCGAGAGATATGAGATCTCCGATAAGTTCTATGCTTGCAAGATGGAGGAGAACGGGTCTATCAGTGATAACGTACTCAGAATGTCTGGGTACTCCACCCGTCTGGCTGAATTGGGGATGCCCCTTCCGCCAGAGGCTATCACTAACAGAGTTCTTCAATCATTGCCACCTAGCTACAAGAGCTTCGTGTTGAACTATAACATGCACAGGATGAACAAGTCAGTCGCCGAGCTGTTTGCGATGCTGAAAGCCGCTGAGTCTGAAATTCAGAAGGAGCATCAAGTGTTGATGGTCAATAAAACCACTAGTTTCAATAAAAATGGCAAGGGTAAGAAGGGTAACTCCAAGAAGAGTGGCAAAGCAGTTGCTCCTCTCGTGAAGAAACCCAAGGCTGGACCCAAACCAGAAACTATGTGCTTTCATTGCAAGGGAACTGGACACTGGAAGCGGAACTGCCCCAAGTATTTGGCTGACAAGAAGGCGGCCAACAACAAACAAGGTATATATGATATACATGTTATTGATGTGTACCTTACCAACTCTCGTTGTAGTGCATGGGTATTTGATACCGGTGCGGTTGCTCATGTTTGCAACTCAAAACAGGAACTGCGGAATAGACGGAGGCTGGCAAAGGACGAAGTGACGATGCGCGTGGGAAATGGTTCCAAGGTTGATGTGATCGCCGTCGGCACGCTCGCTCTTCGATTACCATCAGGATTAGTGATGAACCTGAATAATTGTTATTTAGTGCCTGCGTTAAGCATGAACATTATATCTGGATCTTGTTTATTGCGAGACGGTTACTCATTTAAATCATAGAATAATGGTTGTTCCATTTATATGAGTAATATCTTTTATGGTCATGCACCCAATGTGAGGGGTTTATTCTTATTGAATCTCGATAGTAATGATACACATGTTCATAACATTGATGCCAAAAGATGTAGGATTGATAATGATAATACCACTTTCTTGTGGCACTTCCGTTTAGGTCATATTGGCATAAAACGCATGAGGAAACTCCATGATGATGGACTTTTGGAGTCACTTGATTTTGAATCACTTGACACATGTGAGCCATGCCTCATGGGCAAGATGACTAAAACGCCGTTCTCTGGAACAATGGAACGGGCAAGTGACTTATTGGAAATCATACATACTGATGTGTGCGGTCCGATGAGTATTGAGGCGCGCGGTGGTTATCGTTACTTTCTCACCTTCACTGATGACTTAAGTAGATATGGGTATATTTACTTAATGAAACACAAGTCTGAAACATTTGAAAAGTTCAAACAATTTCAGAGTGAAGTTGAGAATCATCGTAACAAGAAGATTAAATTCCTACGATCTGATCGAGGAGGAGAATATCTGAGTTATGAGTTTGGCAGTCACTTAAGACAATGTGGAATTGTTTCACAACTAACACCGCCTGGAACACCACAGCGTAATGGTGTGTCCGAACGTCGTAATCGAACCTTATTGGATATGGTGCGATCTATGATGTCTCTTGCCGATTTGCCACTATCGTTTTGGGGTTATGCATTAGAGACAGCTGCATTCACTTTAAATAGGGCACCATCGAAATCCGTTGAGACGACGCCATATGAACTTTGGTTTGGCAAGAAGCCAAAGCTGTCGTTTCTTAAAGTTTGGGGATGTGATGCTTATGTCAAAAAGCTTCAGCCTGAAAAGCTGGAACCCAAAGCGGAGAAATGCGTCTTCATAGGATACCCAAAAGAGACAGTTGGGTATACCTTCTACCTCAGATCCGAAGGCAAAGTGTTTGTCGCTAAAAACGGAACGTTTCTTGAGAAAGAGTTTCTCTCGAAAGAATTGAGTGGGAGGAAGATAGAACTTGATGAGGTTGTTGAACCTTTACTTCAACCTGAGAGTAGCGCAGCACAGAAAGATGTTTCTGTAGAGCCTACATCAGCTGAAGAGGAAGTTAATGATGATGATCATGAAGCTTTGTATCAAGTTGCTATCGAACCTCATAGGTCGACAAGGACGCGTACTGCTCCTGAGTGGTACGGCAACCCTGTCTTAGAAGTCATGTTGTTGGACAACGATGAACCTACGAGCTATGGAGAAGCGATGATGGGCCCGGATTCCGAGAAGTAGTTAGAGGCCATGAAATCCGAGATGGGATCCATGTATGAAAACAAAGTATGGACTTTGGAAGTATTACCTGAAGGGCGTAAGGCCATTCACAACAAATGGATCTTTAAGAGGAAGACGGACGCGGACGGTAATGTCACCGTCTATAAAGCTCGACTTGTGGCAAAGGGTTTTTCACAAGTTCAAGGAGTTGACTACGATGAGACCTTCTCACCCGTAGCGATGCTTAAGTCCGTCAGAATCATGTTAGCAATAGCTGCCTTTTTCGATTATGAAATTTGGCAGATGGATGTCAAAACAGCGTTCCTTAACGGTTTCCTTAAGGAAGAGTTGTATATGATGCAACCAGAAGGTTTTGTCGATCCAGAAAATGCTGACAAAGTTTGCAAACT
This sequence comes from Elymus sibiricus, assembly GCA_039707655.1. Taxonomy (NCBI): domain Eukaryota; kingdom Viridiplantae; phylum Streptophyta; class Magnoliopsida; order Poales; family Poaceae; genus Elymus; species Elymus sibiricus. The sequence goes on along the minus strand of CM077675.1, from coordinate 263,319,123 downwards.
CCAGCGATCCATTTATGGACTGGTGCAAGCATCTCGGAGTTGGAATCTTCGCTTTGATGAGGTGATCAAAGCGTTCGAGTTTATACAAGTTTACGGAGAAGCTTGTATTTACAAGATAGTGAGTGGGAGCTCTATAGCGTTTCTAATATTATATATGGATTGCTGATTGGAAACAATATAGAAATGTTGGAAGGCATGAAGGAATATTTGAACAAGAGTTTTTCAATGAAGGACCTAGGAGAAGCTGCTTTCATATTAGGCATCAAGATCTATAGAGATAGATCGAGACGCTTAATAGGACTTTCACAAAGCACATACCTTGACATAGTTTTGAAGAAGTTCAAAATGGATCAGTCCAAGAAGGGGTTCTTGCCTGTATTGCAAGGTGTGAAGTTGAGTAAGACTCAATGCCCAGTGACTGTAGAAGATAAAGAAAAGATGAGTGTCATCCCCTATGCTTCAGCCATAGGCTCTATCATGTATGCAATGCTGTGCACAAGACCCGATGTCAGCCTTGCCATAAGTATGGTCGGAAGGTTTCAAAGTGATCCAGGAATGGAACACTGGACGGCGGTCAAGAATATCCTGAAGTACCTGAAAAGGACCAAGGACATGTTTCTCGTTTATGGAGGTGATCAAGAGCTCGTCGTAAAGGGTTACGTCGATGCAAGCTTTGACACTGATCCGGATAACTCTAAGTCGCAAACCGGATATGTATTTATTCTTAATGGGGGTGCGGTTAGCTGGTGCAGTTCCAAGCAAAGCGTGGTAGCTGATTCTACATGAGAAGCGGAGTACATCGCTGCCTCGGAGGCAGCGAAGGAAGGTGTCTGGATGAAGGAGTTCATGACAGATCTTGGAGTAGTGCCTAGTGCGCTTAACCCAATGACTCTGTTTTGTGATAATACTGGTGCCATTGCTCTAGCCAAGGAACCAAGATTTCACAAGAGGACCAGACACATAAAGCGACGTTTCAATTCCATCTGCGATTACATCAAGGAGGACGACATAAATATTTGCAAAGTACACACGGATCTGAATGTTGCAGATCTGATGACTAAACCGCTTCCAAGGGCTAAACATGAACAACACCAGAACTGCATGGGTGTTCGATTCATTACAATGTAAATCACATAGTGATGTGAACTAGATTATTGACTCTAGTGCAAGTGGGAGACTGTTGGAAATATGCCCTAGAGGCAATAATAAATTAGTTATTATTATATTTCCTTGTTCATGATAATCGTTTATTATCCATGCTATAATTGTATTGATTGGAAACTCAAATACATGTGTGGGTACATAGACACTATGTCCCTAGTAAGCCTCTAGTTAACTAGCTCGTTGATCAAAGATGGTTAAGGTTTCCTAGCCATGGACATGAGATGTCATTTGATAACGGGATCACATCATTAGGAGAATGATGTGATGGACAAGACCCAAACTATAAACGTAGCATGTGATCGTGTCAGTTTATTGCTATTGTTTTTCTGCATGTCAAGTATCTGTTCCTATGACCATGAGATCATGCAACTCCCTGACATCGGAGGAGTACCTTGTGTGTATCAAACGTCGCAACGTAACTGGGTGACTATAAAGGTGCTCTACAGGTATCTCCGAGGATGTCTGTTGTGTTGGCATGGATCACGACTGGGATTTGTTACTCCGTGTGACGGAGAGGTATCTCAGGGCCCACTCGGTAATACAACATCACAATGAGCCTTGCAAGCAATGTGACTAAAGTGTTAGCCACGAGATCTTGTATTACAGAACGAGTAAAGAGACTTGCCAGTAATGAGATTGAACTAGGTATAGAGATACCGACGATCGAATCTCGGGCAAGTAACATACCGAAGAACAAAGGGAACAGCATACGGGATTAACTGAATCCTTGACATAGAGGTTCGACCGATAAAGATCTTCGTAGAATATGTAGGAGCCAATATGGGCATCCAGGTCCCGCTATTGGTTATTGATCGTAGAGGTGTCTCGGTCATGTCTACATAGTTCTCGAACCCGCAGGGTCTACACACTTAACGTTTGGTGACGATTAGTATACTTGAGTTATTTTGTTGGTGACCGAAGATTGTTCGGAATCCCGGATAAGATCCCGGACATGACGAGGATCTCCGGAATAGTCCGGAGGTAAAGATTGATATATGTGATAATAGTGTTTTGATCTCCGGAAGGGTTCCGGAATTCACCGGAAGGGGTTCCGGATGTTTACCGAAGTGTTCGGGTGCAGCAACACTTTATATAGGCCAAAGGGGTAAAGCCCACGAGGTATTGGAAAGTGCAAAAGGAAGTTTTGCTGCTGCCTTAAGCGGTACTACCGCTGGTAAGGCAGTACTACCGCGTAAGCGGTACTACCGCTGTGAAGCGGTACTACCGCTCGTGAGCGGTACTACCGCTTGTACGCGGGACTGCTGGGATCCGAGTTGGACTCTTTCCCTGCGGGCCAAACCGACCTTGTGCAGGCAAAACTGACCTGGAGGAGGCTTTTACTCCAAGTTTAGACCCCAAGGCTCAACATATAAATAGAGGGGAAGGGCTAGCACACGGGACACATCAAGATTTCCCAAGCCGTGTGCCGGCAACCGTAACCCTCTAGTTCCTCCCGTCATAATCTCCGTAGTGCTTGGCGAAGCCCTGCAGAGATTATTCCTCACCACCATCACCACGTCGTTGTGCTGCCGGAACTCATCTACTACTTCATCATCGCTCGCTGGATCGAGGAGGTGAAGGCGTCATCAAGCCGTACGTGTGTTGAACGCGGAGGTGCCGTCCGTTCGGCACTAGTTCGTGATCGGATCGAGGGACGACTTGCGATTTGGATCGCGGAAACATTCAACTACATCAACCGCGTTTCTTAACGCTTCCGCTTAGCGATCTACAAGGGTATGTAGATTCACTCTCCCTCTCGTAGATGCTCATCACCATGGATAGATCTTGCGTGTTCGTAGGATTTTTTTTGTTTCCCATGCAACGTTCCCCAACAAGAATGGCCACATGGGAGTCAAAATAAATACTAAAGACTTACAAGACATGATAAACCATGCAACGCTGATTATAAAGCGTTAAAAGTCTTCGGATATATTACAACACGCTCATTCATACAAAAAGTCTTTGGAGCATTGGGCCTCTATTGCCCGAGCACCCTCCATCACCGCGGAGAATTATAGCTTGGGGCGCCTATGCCCCTTTCCAGGGGGCGGAGGTGCGGTGGCCATCTCGGTCGGCTTGAGCTTCGGCCAGTGCATCATGGTCTTTGCAAACGCCATCCGAGCTCCCTCGATGCATGTAGAACGCTTTAGCGCGTCGATCCGAGGCGCAGCATCGCACAGTTTCTGCACCAAGCCGAAGTAGCTGCTCGGCAACGGCTCTTCAAGCCATAGTCGGATGCAAAGATACTTCATGGCCGGCTCCGCCATCCTGTGCAGCTCCATCAGTTGCTTCATCTGCTCGATCAGAAGAGGAGAGCGCTCGGGGGACTCAAACTATGCCCAGAATAGCCAAGCCTCATCATCCTCCTCCCGCGAAGCATAGAACTTGTTCGCGTCTGCTGCACTCTTCTGGAGATCCACACAGACACCTGAGGAACGCCACACCTCGGTGAGCAAAGCAAACCTGCTACCACCAAAGGCGCATTGTAGTGAATACGGCTTACCATCTGTGACAGCCTTGACATGGCGAACCTCCTCTTCAAAGGACTGCCGGTCCACCCGCTCCTTTTGGAGCTCGGATTTCAGCGCGGATAGCTCGGTGGCTTGCTCTTTGCCTTTCTGCTCAAGGGCCTTGCACTTCGTGCTGGCATCCTTGAGCTCCTGCTGCACTTCCTCCACCCGGGCCTCCTGCTTAGCACTCGCAGCTTTCAAAGTGGAGAGTGCGACTGCTGCTTGTTCGGCGGCCGCCTTCTCATCCGCGGCCTCTTGCTTCATCTTTTTGAGCTCGGCCTTGAGTTTTTTAACCTTCGCAGCTGAAGCTGTGGAAGCAATAAATAAATAATTACACTGGGTTACCAATGCAGATCATTAACAATATACAGCCCGGATGTTACAATTCAGCTTACCTTGTGCCTCGTCGAACCTCTTGTTCAGGCTATCAAACTCCTCTTCGGAGATCTTGAGCTTCCGATTTAGGTCGGTAAGCTCAGCGGCATTAACGGCCGCCCCCAAGGACGAGGCCTACAAAAAATAAAAAACATATATCCAGTTATGTGCGTTCCAACCCCTGAACCGTCAAGGATACGACCATATGTTCGGTCCTCTTAAGGGCTTTTAGAACATTGTGGGACTAATGGTGCCTTGCCCATCGTTCGTCACTCCTGAGTATTTGACCCCCGGGCGCGTTTTTGCAAACCCACCCGGGGCTCGGGGGCTACTACATATATATAGATAGCATAAACTTAATAAAATGAAAATTGTTTGGGAGAAGGGTATTACGTGACTCACCTTGAAGCCTGTCAAGAGACCATTGAAGGCCTCTTTCAGTCCGCTATCGACGGACTGAATTCCTTGCAAAACCGCACCCATAAGGGTGCGGTGATCCTCGGAGATGAAGGCGCTTGATAGAGCCTCCTCCATGACCGGCCACCCAGTCATCGGTGGCGCCGGTGATGACCGGCTAGCCCGATCTGTGACCGGGGATTGAGCCGGTAGCTCCGGAGGCACAGTGCGCTCCGGAGATGACCTCGGAGGGGACTGGACATTCCTCTGTCCTTCCTCCTCAGTGGCCAGGAACGGCTCCTCCCTCTGGTCTTCGGCGATCGAGGCGTTAACCTCGGCCATGACGTCATCACCCCCACCGCCTGTGTTCGGCTCCAAAGGAGCCTGGCGGGATGACACCTCCGCGGCATCCTTCGCGGCCCCTAGAGGTGTGGGGTGGGACGCAGTCCCACTCTCCACCAGCTCGGCGGGTGGAGACTCCCCATCCGATATTTGGCCACTGGGGAGAACGCGCGGTGAGCTGCAGATTAAAAGACATTCTTGCATTTAAAACATTAAAAACTTTTCATAAATGATCCAGGGAGTCTTCGGATTCATACCTTTGAGCTAGGGGCTTGACCCTTAGGTTCCTTTGGGGAACCTTCTCAAAGTCCTCGGACTCTGCATCAGAGTCCGAGCTGTCGTCAGCCAGGATCAACCTCGGCCGACATGCGCGCTTCAGGGCAGGACGGGGTGCATCCTCCGCGGCGTCCGGCGATGCCGCCCTCTTTCTTGTGAGGGGGAAACGCCTTCCCCCCGTCTTCATGCTCTTCCTCATGGCTAGAGGAGGCATGGGTTTCCTCGGACATAGCGTCGGGCCGGTCCCTTATGCGGAGACCTTCTCTGGCCTTCTTCTTCTTCTCCTTCTTCTCGGGCGCCGAGTACGGCGCCACGACGAGCATCGCCGTCAACAACTCCGACCTGGGGTCTTCGGGTTGTGGTGCTGGGCAGTTTACTTTCGCGGTTTTGCTCAACCATTTCTACGAGAATGAGGGGGAAGGCGTTCAGTCCTTTGGTCAGAGAAATAGAGTCAGAGGATTAAAATTATACCGTACCTGGGTAGGTGGGTTATCGGCGCTTATGCCCGAATCCTCTTCCTTGGCTAGCCAGCTTTTTCAAGGCTTGAATAATGCCTTCCACAACTTCTTAGAGGTAGTGCGGAAGAGTTGGCGCACGGTAGGCTCGTCCTCAAGTTGATAAGCCCACATTGGGGAGGCCCGGTGCTGGCAGGGAAGAATATGGTGGTGGGGCATGACATGGACCACATTGACCAGCTAAACCTTGGCCTTGATCACCGAGGTAATGCGCTTCTGCAGCAATTTCACCTCTGCATCCGACCCCCAGTCGAGGCCCTTCCTGAGCCACGAGGTCAATCTCGTAGGGGGTCCGGATCTGAACTCGGCAGGCGCTTCCCAACTCTCATTCCTTGGTTCGGTGATGTAGAACCATTCTTTCTGCCAGATCTTGATTATGTCGATGAAGGTGCCAGTTGGCCACTCGACGCGAGGGAGCTTGCTGCTTACCGCCCCTCCGCAGTCTACGTGCTCGCCCGCGACGGTCTTCGGCTTGACATTGAAGACCTTGAGCCACAGGCCGAAGTGCGGTTCGACCCGCAGGAAGGCTTCACAGATAATAATGAATGCCGAAATATGCATGAAGGAGTTCAGGGGGAGATCATGGAAGTCCAACCCGTAGAAGAACATGAGGCCCCTGACGAAGGGGTGGAGTGGGAAGCTCAGTCCCCATTTTAAATGGGGGACAAACACCACCCTCTCGCCTGGCTTGGGGGTGGGCACCACCTGGTTCGCCTCTGGAGCACGGTGGAAGACGTTGGCGGGGAGGTAGCCGACGAGCTTTAAGTCCCTGATGTCCTTGTCGGTGAACGTGGAGGCCTCCCACTTGCCCATGGATCCCGAACCCGCCATGGCTAAGCTCGGAGGGGAAGTTGAGGATGAACTAGATCTCGGCTCTCGGACCTTGGGAAGATTGGGAAAGCTGTAACACCCCAAAATTTTGATTTGGTTTATACCAAATTCTTTATTTGATTTCAAGGAGGTTATTTGAATTTTTCTAAAGAGACTCTCCTTCTCAAATCTTTTTGATGACAAATCTTTTATGAAACATTTCTCAAATTTGGTTCTGGTCTTGAGAGTTCTCAGCATGGGTTGTTCCAACACAAGTACCATGGTGGTATTTGGCTATTTCTTTATTTAAAAAGAATTCTTATGGATTTGGATTTAATCTTTCCCTATTCCCAAATCTCCTATGCTACTCTCTTTCCATAACCTTCATTGCAAATTCTCTTCCAAAACTCTCCCCACTACTTTGGATCAAGCCAAGCATCCAATTCAAGCAAGTTTCAACCTCTTTTAGATTTTATTTCTATTTATTTCATCATCAAATCTTTTTGTCATTTATTTGGACCCTTGGGATTTACAAAGGAAGTACTAGATTCCTTTGAGCTTTGATTCCAAATAAATTCTCCTAGCTACCCCATGGTACCCTCAACCTATATCACCATAGATCTGCTGGTCCACAGTTCAAAAATTTCAAAATTTGTTTAATGCAAATTTGGACCAGATTTGCCATTTTTGATGGAAACCATTCTTTCTCCCTTCCAACAATTCTGAGAAAAATCAGGGAGCCTCTAGAAGCCACAATGGATAAGTCCTCCAAGTTTTAGCTCAAAACAAATTTTCCACGTGCCTCAAACATTTCATCGAGTAGGTGGCATGAACTGTTTTCGTCAGGTTTCAGTCAAAGTTTCAGAGTTCAGAGTTTCAGTGTCGTTTTCTTCAGACTCCGGCGTCAATCTCGCGAGTAGCTGCATTGGCGCCATGCTCCCTGTTCCTCCTTCCTATACATCACGCCGCACGGTCGTCTGGACGGTTGCGAGCGTCGGTGGTGAACTGGCAGGGGTGCATCATCCCCGTGAGCGGTGGCAGCGACGCCCGCTGCGGTCGCCAGAGAGCTCAGCAAGGAGCGGCGCCGTCCAGCACCGCCCACACCACCAGCAAGCTACGCGTGGCCGTCCTTCTCTCTGTGCGCGCTGCAGTGCAGTCGCCGTGGACTGGAGCCAGAGAACGCGTCCTCTCCCGCCGGTGTGCGCCCGTGAGCGCCGTTCCGTCAAGACCGTGATTGCAGCCAATTTGATTGATCTTAGCTCAAAATTGGAACCAGTGGACCAATCCGAAGCTGCCCAGTCGCCATAACCTCCCGTCCGACCTCTGCCTCGCCGTAATTGCTCACCGGAGTAATCCTGCTTTCGGCAACCGCCTTGGGCCGGCTATAAATAGAGGCCCCGAGCCACCCATCGACCCAGCACCTCACCACCTATCCTCCTCGCCACACCACGCTCATCAGAGGACCTCGGGGAGGTCATCTTCCTCAGCTCCGGCCGCCTCGACCCGCTTCGGTAGCCAGCAAAATTCTTTCTGATCATTACACCTTCCCAGCTCATTTTTGATCAGTAGCATCCTAGTAGACCTTCTCCCCTAACCCCCGCTCCAATTTGACGCTAGGCTCCCCCGACGGTGAGATCCATCATCGCCCGACACCGCCGTTCGCCGGAGTAGGAGCTGCCGTCGACTTGGTGCACATCGACGTCCATTTCCACCACCCACCGACGCGGAATAGTCCCGTGAGTGCAACCATCCCCTTTCCCTTCTCTGGATCGCCGTCGATCGTCGCCGGCGTCCACCGTTTGCTTCTGGCGCCGGCGAGCTCTTTTTTTTTAAACCTGACATGTGGGACCCCCTCGTCAGCCTCTCTCCTACTTTTCGAACCGTTTTCTGAAAACGCCTTCGGGCTGAGTACGTGTTCTTCTTGGGTTGGCGTATTTTTTTCCGAAGCGTTTTCTATTTTTATCAAACTACCCCCTGGAAAGTTTTCTGTTTCTAACAGATTAGTCCCTGGACTAAAACCTTTATAACTTTTAAACAAAAGATGTTTTTGAGTTGATTCTTTTTTTGTCATCTTTATTTTTCTGTCTAGTTTTTTATCATATTTATTTGAAAAATAATTGGAACAACTTTTATGCACGCACGGTATTTACGTTAGTATCTGATTGTTTGCATAACGTAGATACCGAAGAAGGAGACGCTGCCGTCAACTTCGCCGAGCTAGACTCCGACTACTCCGATCCAGGCAAGCATGTTTGAACCTTTGATATGATGAGTGTTTTTCATGTTTGCTTGAATGGTTATTTTCATGGCATGTCATATGAGCATATGAGGAATGTTATATTTCATGCATGATAAGTTGCAAGTGAGCTAAAAACTTGATGTATGATTGGACAACCTAGTCATGTGGTGACATGATAGGTTGTATGCTGGTATTGTTGGAGCATGCCGGTATTACCAAAGAAACTGTTTAACTCCAGTGTTGACATAGATCGAGTCTTGTCCCCGTTCGCCTTATTTTCGTGCTGCCACATGTTTTCTGCAAAGAATACGGTTTAGTAAGTTGCAAACCACTTTCCATGTACACACCAAATAGAGGGGCCGTGATGAGGGTTCCATGGCCCTGGATTAAAGCCCATCATCCGGTCAGGGGCATGGGTGTTTCCGGTTGGGACCGAGAGGGGGGCACCCCTTAGTAGCGCGCGATATAAATTTATCCCATCCTATTCGAGGTGTTGGCCTCCCCGTCTTAAAGTTTTTCTTGAACGTTGCTTAGGGTGATAGCTGGCAACGGGATGTTAAATCGGTGTGTACTGGTTGGGTGTGTTTTCATCTAAAATACCGTAAACGGAACTAGTCCTTTGTGACTACTGAAATCCGTTGGCTGTGGGTAAAGAGTACAACCTCTGCAGAGTCAAAACTATTCGAATAGCCATGTCCACGGTCAAGGACGTTGGTTGACAGGTCAAGTGTCGGTCTCAGTGTCAGTCTCTGGAGAACTAATATGTTAAATGACAGAAGTAAACTTGGCTGAATATTATTCCTGTGGATGGACTAACCTGTTTATTATTGTGATGTGCCGAGTATTCCTTGGGATGGTGTTACCTCCTGGATTACTCGTATTCGAATGTTGAAATATAAGCCCTTTATGTGATATCGCTCAGACGTCCGACTGTGGCATTCTTGTTATTTATTTTCAATATAAGCCCTTTATGTGATGTCGCTCAGACGTCCGACTGTGGCATTCTTGTTATTTATTTTCAGTATAAGCCCTTTATGTGATGTCGCTCAGACGTCCGACTGTGGCATTCTTGTTATTTATTTTCGATATAAGCCCTTTACGTGATGTCGCTCAGACGTCCGACTGTGGCATTCTTGTTATTTATTTTCGATATAAGCCCTTTATGTGATGTCGCTCAGATGTCCGACTGTGGCATTCTTGTTGTTTACTTTCATTATAAGCCCTTTATGTGATGTCGCTCAGACGTCCGACTGTGGCATTCTTATTATTTATTTTTAGTACAAGCCCTTTATGTGATGTCGCATCAGACGTCCGACTGTGGCACGTACTGTTATTTATTTTCCAGTATAAGCCATTTATGTGGTGTCGCCCCGACGCCCGACTGAGGCATGTTTATTTATTCTTACCTTTCGAGGCGTCGCTCCAGACACCCGATCGGTCTTCTTCTATTTTATTGGGATTTCGGGAGGACTACCGCCTGACTTCCTATTTATTTATCTTGCTGTGCAGATTTAATGCCTGTGTGTGTTTTACTAATCTGCTCATGTGCATCATGTTTGCATTTGTTATATCTTATGTCCAAACTGTCTTGCGAGTACATTCAAAGTACTCACCTGGCTTGTTGATTTGGCCAGATGTTGATGAAGGCGATCTTATGGATGAAGAGTATGATAGCGAGTCCGACGCCTAGAGGAGTCCCAGTCAGTCCCTTGCGATCCTGGAGTTTGCCACTTGTATTATATACGCTTCCGCTACCCAAATAAAATCATCGAGCCTCACTCCGACGCTTGATGAGCTGCAGATATTAGAGTCATGTCACCCACTCCATTGTGACATATCCACCACTACCATATATTGCGAGTCAGTAGTTATGCCACCATTTCCATTGTGTCATGTCCGCCTTTATGCTTAATATTGGCGTGCTTGTAATAAATTGTTGAGCAACCTCAGCTCAACCCTGTATGATATTACGTACTACTGGATTTCTGTATCAAGGATTTGTCTACCAGTACGAATGATTTTCTGTGCTGGTCTGACTGAAGGGGCGATTTTTCAATAAATGTTTTATTGGAAAACCGGTCCTGACAAAAGCGGAGGATGCGAATGGGAAGCGTGGGTAAGCCTTGGGGTTTTTTCCCTTTTTATGGGGCGTAAAACCGATTAGCCTCCCTTTACTGCGCCGCAAATCTCTCCGCTTCCCAAGACGTGCGTAAAGAAACTTGAGATGCTAATCATATCCCGTGTGAAGCGAAGCACGATCTATACATTGATGAGTCATGCCAATGTAAAAACGGCCTCGAACCGCGAATCGAGTTTTCATAACTGGTTCGGCGGTCGTGGTAGGCCACGACCCTTCGTCAGAAAGGTTGTGAGAAAAACATTGTTTACACTTTGACATTTGGCCTTCGGGACTGAACAACTCATGGTGTCCGGGCTATCGTATGATCGGAAACCGGACAAGTATCAGCCGATCTTTAATGGGAAGAAGAACTCACCCCGCAAGCCGAAGACTCTGATCTCGTGGAGCTGCTAGAGCTGAGACCCTTGGCGTTGGGGGCTAGTTCGGGGGCTACTGAGGGAGTCCTGGACTAAGGGGTCCTCGGGCCGCTGGCCTGTCTCTCAATACGCCGGCTTGATGGGCCACACTCTGACTGTCGCAGGAAGGGCCGGATACATCAAGACCTTGTGTTCTAGAAGGAAGTCCCGAAGGCGCATCGTGTACTCCAAGCAAGATGAGGGAATCGACGTCTCCATTCTCGGTAGGAGACATGTCATGTGTAAACCCTAGGTATCCCCCGGTGTCTATTTAAACCGAGACGGTTTTAGATTGTAAGACAGGGAAACTCATCTAGGGTTTTAGCTAGTCGATCTCGAGGTAGATCAACTCTGTAACCTTCATACCATCAATATAATCGAGCAGGACGTAGGGTTTTACCTCCATAGGAGGGCCCAAACCTGGGTAAACATCGTCTCCTTCGTCCCCTTGTTACCATCGATCCTAGACTCACAGCTCGGGACCCCCTACCCGAGATCTACCGGTTTTGACACCGACAGCCACCTTTTGCACAAGCCTTGCCGAAGTTGCACGTAATCCTTTGTACAAAGCCAGGCGCAGACCCTGTGCAACAATAATAATGCCAGGCATTGCATGTTCGTTATGCATTTTTTATGATTGCAATATCATCATGTATTTTAGTTCTAGAGATTTGCCAGAGTACTTGTTGAGCCTATAGTCCTTGTTACCGCATTCTCTCCTTTCAAGAAATAGAGGCATCTTGCCCTACATGTTTGACTACCAGGAAAACATTGAAGGAGGGGAAAAGAACAAGGACGATGGCCCAGCGTACTCCAGACAGGGATACTACCTAAAAAGATAAGTCTAATCGCATATCCCAAGTTTTATGATTATTTGCTCCCTTAAAAAGAAACCCTTGATCCCTTTTCGGATGTGTTCGGTGGAGTTCCCCACGTGGTGAAAACCCTTGTCGGGACAAGCCGTCCCCCAGTTCCTGATACTTATCACCTCTGGGGGGCCGCGCCGATATCGACAAGGAGCCCTGTCGGGAAACAACGCCAGCCTGCTGCCGGGGGCTCACTCCCCTTTTGGCGCTTGTGGTTAGTAGTGACCCGGCAAGCGGTTCCGTGCGGCAAGGACGAACATATTGACACAGTAGAAACAAAGGGGGAAAAGGATAGTATTCAGGAAAGAGAAATAACATTCATTCATTCATTTTTTGATACAAAATGGATCAAGATACATTGGAAAGCTCCTTCCTAAATAAATCTTTATTTGACTTTCTCCCCTAGGAGAAAGCTACAAAAAGAAAAAGTGCGGGAGGGAGACCTAAGCAGAAGCCCAGCCTGACCCCGTCAAGGCTACCGAGGAGCAGCTCGGCGGGACCCCCGGCAAGGGAGACGAAGCCAAAGTCCACGAGCCTACCAAGGTCCAGCTGAGGAGGAGAGGACGCACCCAAATCAAGAACCCCTGGCAAATCGCTCTGCCGGGGGAAGGGGGGAGCTCGCTGAAGGTGATGGTGCGACAGGCGGTCAGCTTGAGCCCAGGTCGTCGTACTCCGACTTGACGGTCTGGAGCTCGCTGTCGCCATCTTCACCGACACTGTCCTCCTCGTCGCTATTGCTCGAGGAGGAGCTTTCATCATCACTCAAGCTCTCTTCACAACAGCCGAGATGAGCGCCCGAACGCCCATAAATCTTGATGGAGAGCATGTCGGCCTCCACCAGCTTGAAGCGGAGGACGTACCCGCCCGTGAAGTTATGAGCGTGGGCAAGGTCTTCCACCTGAGCCTAAAGAACATGACACGGGGCACCGGGTACTCGACGTCGGCCCACACGGCGCCATTGCAGCAGCCGTGCACACGTAACCATATCTCGTGCGGCTTGTCGACCTCCATCACCCTGGCGAAAGGACGAGCGAGTCGCAAGCAGTTGCGAGGAGGGCCACGCAGCCCGATGAAAAACTCCAGCACCGTACTTTCAGTATGTTCCGCTATTGACGATGACACCGCCACCGGAGGAGGGTCGGAGGCGGCGCTCCGCCTCCCCCGGCCGCGAGCCCCACACTGGCCCTGGCCTATTCCGTCTCTTCCGCCGTGCGCGCTGGGACCGCCTCCCGTCGCCATGGCTGAAGCAGCGGCATGATCTCGAAGGGAAGCTCTTGTTGCCCCAGCAGAAACTGAAAGCCGCCCCCGCCCCCTCGTCATGGCGAGAACTAGCGCACCCAAAGACAAACCGGAAGAGGAAGACAAGCAACATGGACTTGGGAATACGGAGGAGATGGAGATGGATGAGCATCACCAACGTGGTAGTACGAAACAAGCATGGGGGTTACTGGAACAAGACTCGATCTACGGTCGACTCAGGAGGTTTATGTGTTTCCTGCATGGTTAGCACAACAATTATGTTTCACAATTCCTGACAGGGTCACCACCTATCATGCCTCACTGATTATCCTCGTGTCCCACGAGATGTCAACTCCAAGGTCGTGTCTCCCCGAGATAGAGACCTTTCCCGGATTCCATCCGGTAGGCATGTGCGGCACAAGGTAGTGACTACTGTCACATGCATCTCAAATGCAACAACAAGAAGTTCTCGTCATTTACTTATGTGCATGATTATACCCTCACATGAAATAATGTTACTTCACTTTAGCATAGTGATGAAGTTTATTTACCATCGCAAACAACCCACAACTAATATTATATCGTAGTTCAGGATGCTTGCCTTCCATGTGAGGGTGCACTCCAAAACTTTTGAAAGTTTACTTCTCTCTCCATTTCCTATTTTTCAAAATATTCTAATTAACACATAATTCAAAACAGTACAAAAAATTGTCTTAAATATTTTTCAAATAAATCCTAAAATAAACTAGGTGAAATTTGAGGTAGGTAGGAAAAAGAATAAAATCAATTGGGGTTTTAGTTTAAAAGTAAGAGCCAATCAAAGTTTGGTCAAAGTTCTATTTTTAATAGATCAGAAAAAGGGAAAGTGCATCGGCGGAAAATACGCTTACCGAAAGCGAAAGCGTACTTTCTGCAGTATGTTTCCTTCGGTGAAACACGTACATCCAGGGCTACTCCACCGGTGGTAACGCCTGGTTCACTGACAGGTGGGACCCACCTATCGGATTTTTCTCCCTCCTCTCGCGCCTGGACAGAGAGCGGAGGGCCGATCCCGGCGACGATTGCTGGCGCTAGGAGGCATCGTTTTTAGCGCCTAGCATACCGGCATGCTCAGGGGAACGAAACGAAGCTCAAGAAGTTGGAGGGTGTCATTGGGGAGCTCTAGGTAGAGCAGCACTACAGCAATGGCGGAGGAGAGCTTCGGCCATGAAGGGGCTTCTGCCCACCGGTTGGTTTAGGCGGAATTGGGGCTTGGAATGGCTCTGAGGGACCTTGGTGAAGCTATTAGTGGAGCGAATGGAGGGGGAAAGGATCTGGTTTGGTTGGGTCCGACTAGATGGACAACGGCGACCATTTTCGTCGGGGGCGGAGGAGGCGATCGCTCTGGCGATTTAGCTACATTGAGGCTTCTAGGCAAGTGACTAGTAGAAATTATCCACCGAGAGAGCATCGGGGCCTCCTATTTATAGGCGAGCAATGGCGGTTCATCGGCTGCCCGAGGATAAGCATGGCGAGGCCGCGGAGGGGCGACGTGGTGAGGCGAGCGTAGCCGGGGGCTAGCAGACGAACTCGAGGATGAAGACGGGCTGTTCCAAGGGGGCAGCTGGCGAGCGGAGAGAGGCTAGACGGCTCCGGGCACGGCAGTTCCTGTCGGCGGCGGTAGTGGCAGCTTGCGGGCGACGCTGGGATCTCGGAGGGGTCGCGGCGCGGCTCTGCAGGCGGGCAAAGGCCAAGGGGCGGGGGTAGGTGGGGTGCGGCGGCTCTGATGCGCTGGCATGCAATATGCGCGCTCTGGACGCGCTCTGGGCACGCGCTGCAGGTGTTCGACGTAATGCCAGCACGAGGTAGACCTCTCTGATGCCAACGCCACTAAACAGGCCTATGCTATTGAGCATGGGGAAGCTAATAGACATGCTGGTTAGGCTAAGAAAACAAGTCCACAATGCAATCACCAAATCATGCCAATTCTGGTGAGACACACAAGGATTTTGACAAAATGCCGGGGCCATCTAAAGAACTTTGTTGGCCACCAAACTTTCTAGATGGAAGCCTCTCTAGATGATAGGGAGGATGACAAGGTTAGTTTTAGAAAAACATAAACTTGTTAATGCAAGATTTGCAAAACTTCAGTTCTGGACAGAAACTATAGGGGGTTATCTCATGAACCTAAAATTTTCCAAAACACCAAGCTGGCTTTTTGCATAAACCTGGTCCAGGGACATCACATGACATCTACAAATTTTTGTGGGATTTATAATTAAATTTATAAAAGGGTTGTAGTGCAACAAAGGCCTTTAAAAGGGTGAAAATGCTATTAAAAGGAATTAAAACTTGGCAAATTTTATTATAAACATAATCCCACTGATTTTATTAAATGAAATAAAATAGTTTAATAAACGTTCAAGTCCCACATTATTATTTTAAAGTTTCAGATAAGAGCGAAGAATTTTGTAATTCAGGGAGCAGGAGTGGTTTTGAATCTAACCGAAAATTCTAGAAAATAATAAAATAAATATTCCTCGCAAAATTTTAATTAATAAAACATGATTAAATTTTTGGGCTATTACACCAGTAAACTGGCCGGGCCAGATCTTCCCGCTGCTGGGCCGACCTGCAGCCGAGCCGACCTGGGTGAGCCGAGGCGTGCGCGCCCGCCAGGTTCAAACCTGACAAGCAGGGCCCAGGCGCCAGTGACAGAGAGGCGAGGGAGAGGGCGAGGTGGATGACATGCGGGCCCCACCTATCATCCCTATTCTCAGGGAAGGGAGGATGGCGAGCTCACTGGCGATGACAGAGGGCACGGTAGCGGAGCGGAGGGCAGGAATGGACTCAGCGTCGTGTCGCCGTTCGAGTGGAGGTGGAGTTGGTCTCCAGAGAGGTCTAGGTCGTCGGCGACGCAGAAGCCACGCCGGAGATGCTTCAGGCGAGCTGCAAGTCAACGTTTCGGGTTGCAAAACGCATGAGAGATAGAGTGACAATGATCAGGAGGGAGCGGGGGTTCCGGATCGAGAGCAAACGGGGGCAGTGGTGCTTCCTACCGCGCGAACTCCGGTGACCAACGCAGCGGACCCCGAGCTTGATCTCTAGCCCGGGAGCTCTTGGAGAGAAGTGGTTGGCCTCGGGGTGCAATAGGGTGTGGGAGAGAGTGAGAGGGGCAGAGAGGAGGGCTCGGGGCAGCTTAAATAGCCAGGCCCGAGGTCCACCATGGACGACATCCACCGGTGCCCGCGATTTTGGTTCTGGCGACCGTTGGGAGGGGCTAGCTGGAGTTTGGGATGCTCGAGGGCGTCGTCCAGGTCACTGGGGAGGGAGAGAGGGAAGGGGGCGAAGCCCTGGCGTGTGCGTGTGTGAGTCCACGGTGGCGTCGGGCACGCACGGGGGAGGGGTGAGAGAGAGGGAGAGAGGTGGCTCCCGACACGGTGGCATGTCGCGGACGCCGAGGCACCTCGACTGGCGCGAGGGGGAGGCCCGAGGTGGCCCGGGGCGCGAGGTCAAACCTCTGGAGCACGACTGCGTGCTCCAGAGCGTCCTTTTGGTCGGCATGGCAAGACTTTTGCGCGCTCAGGCACTGTAGAAGGAATAAACAAGTGGGAGGGAGGCTTTGGATGCTCTGTAGATCGTCAGGAGATAGATAGATAGAGAGAGAGAGCTGAGGGAAAGTCAAGAAAGGTGTTGTCCAGGGAGATAAAGAGAGGTTTTCACCCCCTCAATCCAGAGTTGGCTGCCTGGAAATTTACTGGATGTGGGAGGGAAGCTGTTGGTGTTGTGGGAAAAATTATAGATCATGGAGAACTTGTTTGCCCCTGCAATTATTGATCTATGGAATTGGGCATTGGTTAAGGTTTGAGCTAGCTCTTGTGCTCCACTGGTTTTGAGACTTAACATGAGTGAGTGGCACCCCAATTTAGCACTGCCCATAGATTTTTAGCTCAAATGAAGAAAGTGGCTAACACAACTTTTGGAAACCCTAGAAATTAGCAGAATCTGAGTTCCTTAGATCCAACTAGGCTAATCTGTTCTCCTTAATGCACCACTTGGTGTAGTGGCGTCATTTGGGGATTAGATCATGCCCACAAAGTTTGAGAACAATTGGTGACAGTTAGCTATGTAAAGTTGCTCAAATTTGCATCTGGACAAAGAGGGATCTGGGGCACTTTTGTGAAGCAAAACTATTTTGATTGAGATGAAACTTGGCAATATAATCACATAAGACATATGTGACTTGCTGGAATTTTCCTAGATTTATTTATAATTTTCCTTATAGAAATATTTCAAACACTTGAAATATACAGAAAGGGTTTTGGAGGAACTCGTCCAATATTTTGAACATGACCATGTGTTGAAACTTATATATATGGAAAATATATGTCCACTGAGTTTCTCTAAATTTTCTCAAATATTTTTGAAACATAAAAATATTTTTCCCCTATTAAAGACCATTTCTGGCCCGAGAAAAATTTATACAAATAAAATACAAAAATAACTTTTAAAATATTTTTTTATGCTTTTGGAAAATCTTATATATAATAAGATCCAAATAAAATCTTTGGGGCAAAACATCTACCCCAATTTGAGGACTTGTAGTGTAAACCTCAATTCAGGGATTTCTGAAAATCTAAATCAAATAAATGTTTTTTGGCCAAAATAATATTTTAAAAAAATAGTTTTATTTCCTAAACACATGGCATGATCATTGGCAAGGATTTGGATCAAGAAGATGAGTTTAGAGAATAGGAGGAATTATATGAATTAGGAGCTCACACAAGCAATCAAGAAAATGATAAGTCAATCAAGCATCACATGCACAAAAGGTTTTGTTGGTCAAATTTCTTAAGTTTTATTAATGAAAGTGATGTGATACAAAACATAGTGTGTGACAAGGTGACTAGGCTCAACCCCTTAGGTGAGGACGACCCAGCTCCTATCTAGTGCCCCATGCGAAGTTTACCATATTGCGCGTGCTCCAGATTTGGCACACTACTATTTTTTTCATTCTATATATTTAATAAATATCTTGGACATGCACAATTACAGAAAATGCCCCTGTTTTAACATGCTAATAATTAAATAACAATGCATCGAAATAAAACATGTCATATATGTAAAATGGGTAGAATTTCATGTACATTCACAATATTCAACTTTCACACATGTTAAAAATGTTTAAAATTGTTGTTTAAATTAATTTGCATAAATCCATGCTAAAATAGTTTAATTCATATTTAAATAACCGTAGCTCTGAATTAAATAATTTATATATGTAACTTGACTAGAAAACGTGTAGAATAACAAGGTGCACTTTCTATTCATGTTTAACAACAATAAAAATATGTTTTAGGCAGATCTGAACCAATTTCTAAAATTTGCATATGGGGATTTTCCGGAATTGTTATGTGTTGTTTCCGGCCTCATTTAAATTGCCTAAATAGGTAGTTTACGTGTATGCTTAACCTCTTGCCATGTTTAACAACATTTAATATTTGATGAGTAGCAAAAGGGGAGTGAACTCGTTGTGGAGTTTCCTCAATATGCAACTCATTGCATATTGAGCTTCACTTTATGTGTTGTATTTAAATGTTGCACTTTGCCATGTTCTGCATCTTTACTGGAAATGCATCATATTTGATTGTGCATTACGTCATGAATATGTTGTGGTGTTAAAGTGCCATTTGTTTGTTTTTGGATTAATTCTTCTTGCTAGAGTTTGAGGATTCATTCGACTATGCTCGTTCATCCACTTCACGGATTCGATCTTCTTCCCAGCGGGATTTCAGGCAAGATGATGATTACCCTAGATACCACTACTATCATTGGTATGCTAGTTGTATCGATTCTATCACTATGTCTCGCTACCTACCACTTGTTTGTCAAGCCACCCAAATTGTCATTCTCAGCCTCTAAGCATCCATTGTCCTAGCAAACCATTGTTTGTCTAAGTTACCGTTTGCTGAGCCCCTCTTATAGCGTTGCTAGTTGCAGGTGCAGGTTGTTCCATGTGGAAACATGGATATCTTGGGACATCACATTATTCTTGCTATTAAATTAATGCATCTATACACTTGGTAAAGGGTGGAAGGCTCGACCTTTTGCCAGGTGTTTTGTTCCACTCTTGTTGCCCTAGTTTCTGATTATCGGTGTTATGTTCCATATTGAGCTCTCCAAACATGCTTGGGGTTGTTATGGGGACCCCCTTGATTATTCATTTTGGGATAAAACTCTTCCATCAAGGCCCAACATTGGTACTAAAATTTGCCCAATATAATAATATTGAACTCCTTTATTAATGCAGGGTGGGCCAGTGTTGATGGTGTTGTTCCAAAATAGAGCACAGTGCGGGGCCACTCCGGGGCAACTTGGGTGTTTAATTTAGCCACAGTACGCTTCGCTCGTCCGCCCTATCCTGAGAACTAGATACACGGCTCCTTTCTGGATCGTTGACATGTCAAGAGGTCCTGCTAGATTTATTTTACCTTTAACGAATGTCTTGTGCACCCGGATTCCGAGGACACTTCGGGCTATCCCACGATTGAGGTTTTCCACCGCAACTTGTGGCTAGTTTGTGATGGATGAGTTGGAGCACCCATGCAGGGTTAAATCTTTTGAAAAGCCATGCCCACGGTTATGTGGCAACTTGGAAATTTTATAGTACCCAGTTGTAGAAAACTTGAAGTAAACCCAATTAAAATACACCAACCGTCTCTTTTCGAGGGAGTTCGGGAAGAGAACACGGTGGGGTTATGTTTGACTCGTAGTAGGTGTTGAGGATCACTTCTTGATCATTACTAGTTCAATTCTATTATGCGTAGATCACTCTTCTTATTCTTGTACTCATAAGTTAGCAAGATAAAAATGCTTAGTGTTGTTGCAACCTCACCACTTAACAATACGTCACCCATTAAGCTTTGTTAGTCTTGATGCCCTTGGTAATGAGATGGCTGAGCCCGTGTGGCTCACAGATTCCTACAACAACCGGTGCAGGTACAATAATGTGATGCCTTGATATGAGAGCGATGGTTGTTCTATTTGGAGTTCTTCTTCTTCTACAATAGGATGGGTTCCAGGTCGACAGCCTGGGATTAGCAGGGTGGACGTTGTCTTCTTACTCGTTTGATTTCATTCGTAGTCCGTTCCTTCTCTTTTGTATGATGATTGTTATGTATTGATGTATTGAGATATTTATGATGCGGCATGTGGCGAGTGTAAGCGAACTCCATATAATCACCTCTTCTTTACATGTATTGTGACGTTCTCCATTCTTGCGAAGTGACCCGAAATGTACTTCCATCCTTATCGAGGCCCTCGAGCTATCTTGACAATAGTACCGCATTTTGGGCGTGACAAGTTGGTATCAGAGCTGTACCGACCTAGGAGCCCCCTTGATTGATCAAACTTGATCGTGTCGAGTCTAGAAAAAAACTATATTTTGAGTCTAGTTATATATCGGAGAGTAGGAATTCATTTTACTTCTCATCCCCATAGTCGCTCTAGTGAGGAATCATTACGTAGGAATTTTAATTCTATCCCTCTTCTCACTCAATTTTTTTAGGATGACGCTGGTATTTTGGAACCTCTACGATGTCGGTGTGAAGGAATTCTGTTCTCGGTGCCTCATGTCTGACTTGACTTTTGTCCCGGCGAGTTGAACTCTGAGGTTTTCTTGTCACACACGCTATCATTTAGTTTCCTTAGTATCTAATGACGAAGATGTTGAAAATCGCTTCAATACTATTTGTGTATTAGGATTTTGGCGTCACCCAGTACCGGGGAGAGCGTCCAGATGTACTGCCATGTTTAGTATCGTTGGAATTGTGAGGGTCTAAGGTAGATGTGTTTCCAAGACCTCTGGTTATGTGTTTATGGATGTGATACATTGGAGAACAGTATCATGCTACGAGTGGAGTTATAGATTTTACTCCATGTATCCATAGACCCGATTGCGTAACCAAAGGATCTCGGGAGTTCTTAGGTGGGAATACAAGTAGTTACCTAGGTTTATCTTTCAACAAATGCATGATGGGGGATGCTAATTATGCCGCCACTCCCACCACCACCACCTCCACCACCCCGTCGGCGATCTCCTAATCTGACCGTCAACTAGTGGATTTTCTCCGATCAATTTCTTTGGTGTCTTCTCTGGATCTTGGCAATACCCATCTCCCATGGGCTCTCTTGGTGGATCAACCCTGGGCCTGGATTACACTAAGGGGTTGGAGTTTGCGGATAAGATCTATAGATCAACTGGCTTTTGGGTGCATCCTATGGAAGGTTTTGGATCTTTCACAATGGTTGTCTCTTTCAGCCGACATTGTTTCCGGTTGTGTGAGGATTTAGTGGCGGCGGCCTTGGAGGCCGCCATTGGAGGATCTGCCATTGAGTTTGGAGTTCTTCAAGTCAAAGACAAGGTGTTTTCTTTTAATGTTTCCTCTAAGCAGGTTGGATTTCTTATTGTCAAGCTTTGGTCTTATTCTTGTGAGGAATTCAAATGCTTCTTTCATATCTGGGGTAATGGAGGTCCTAAGTCGATTAGACAGCTCAGAACTTGGAGGAAGGAATGTGATGCAGAATGGATCTTGATTAGTCCCTCTAGGTGTCGAGCGGCCATGGGACTTTTGGCTATGCACAAACCTCCTAGCATATCATCCATTAAACGTGATCATTCAGTGAAGAAGAAATTATTTTTTGCTACTTTTCAGAATTATCCTATTTGCCGTGGATATAGATATAATGCTTCCCAAAAGGAAATTGACATTCTTTCATAGGATGCTGGTTATTCAATTTCTGCTCATGAAAGAGTCATCATCCATCCTTTACCCTCACCGAAAATTAATAGGACGGTCGCTCGGCCGCATATTGTGTTTGGTTCTGTTTCATCTTAGTCGACTGATCTAACTCCGGTGGCCAGCAACATTGCTGGAATTTCCTCTTCGCCTGTTCAAGAATGTACTGATTTTGCGGCGCCTACCACGCCCGATATTCAAGGCGGCAACGCTGGAGTTTCAAACCACCTAATTGAGGGTAGGTTGGGCTCTGGGCCGGTGCTATCTTCGGAGTCGTCGGATATGGCCCAATCTGAGCCCGGTCTTGATATTCCCTCTACCCAAGAGGCAGCTAATTCTTTTAATAACATGATAAATGGAATGGTTGAGGAAATTTTAATGTGTCAGGTTTGTTCTAAGGTTGGCCATTTTGTAGCTAATTGCCCTGCAGTTATGATCTGTCTAGCATGCTCGAGGGAAGGCCACCATAGGCGGGATTATGCGGTGCTGGCTAGGGAACAGGGGTTGTTTTGGAGGTAAAATCACCCAAGCAGGATTTTGTGAGACCTACTACTTTCATTGATGTGGTTACTCCAAACAGGCCTACGCTCGACGGTTCGTGCTCCTTTGCTGCCCCTACTTCGCCTTGTCCCATCAGCGACCGACCAAAACCCCCTTCTGGCTCTCCGCCGGCAACCCCGCCTCTGTCGTCTCCAGAGGGGCCTCCCCAGCTCCTGACCAAAACAATGGCCAACTTTCACATTGATCCTCTCCGGTATGTCCCGGCAGGCCATCGGATTATTGATGGTGGAGACCTCCGCCTCCCGCGGACATTTGTAATGCTGCCTGCTCCTATCCCCCGGTGCCATGAGGAGTTCATGATTGCTGAGGTCATGCCTCTCCCTGAGCCAGATGAGATTGGACAAATGCGCGAGGCGGTGGCTGATTTGCTAAAACTTCGCGGCGTTCAGGTGATGTCAGCACAACCTTGGATTTCAGGTGATTTGCTGGAATTTCGAGTTCGAGATGCTGGAGTCCGTTTCTCTCTCCTTAAACTTCTACCCCTTCCCCTGGGCAACAACAGATTTGTAAGATTCATGAATCATGATGAGGGTACTGGCTTTCGCAGGGCTTAGGGTTTCCGTGATGGTTGCTTGATGTTTTTGGGTGTTCCATTAGATCTGCGTAACACAGAGAACTTGAGGGCTGCAGTGAACACGTTCGGGAAGTTTCACCAGTGGGTGCATGATGATCCTTACTTGGTCAGGAGTATTGTTTTTTGCTTCGTTTCCTGAGGATATTCTAGTCCCAAGAGATGTGGTTTTCAATGATTACGCTCATAAGGGTGGAGCTAGAGTGTCTTGGACTCTACCCAGTTACATTCTTGGGGCTAATTTTGCTGAGTAGATGTGGGAGGGTGAAGATCCTATGCCCATCAATGGCAATCCGCATCCCCTGCCAGGTGAGCTTTTGCCGGAACATCACAATTTTGTTCTGTCTCCCTATCCTGCCATGGGGTGGAATGATTTGCCACCAATCCCGCCACCCATGGATAATCATGTTGATGAGGAAAACTGGTGGCATGGACATTGGGGAGATGAGGCACCAGTTCAGCCCCAGGAGGAGGTCGCACCATTGCAAGACAGAGTCCATGGTAATCGATGAACTGTCAGGATCAATTTCAGATAATGAGATCATAAAGCAGCAGTAGCACGACCCTGTTTTGGAGGAAGTTCTTCAGCAACCAGAGAATGTTCTGGCTACCGTTCCATACCAGCCACCTGTTGTCAATGTTGGGCAAATCTTTGTGGGAGCTGTCAGGCTCGTGTATGGCCCCCCTGCCGCCAGAATTAGCTTGGACGAGGTCTTTTCAGACGCTTCTAAATGGGGAGATGGTGTATGATGTGCCAAAACCACTGTCAGTTAAACCCTTGTTGCTTGTGGTCCTCTCCAAAAGGTCATGGGCCCTAGCTTTGATGATGTGCATGTGCTCTCAAGGCTCCAGTGGATGGAGGCCAGTTCCAACAGGCCCATTGCATGTCCTCTACTGCCTCAGTTGGAGTCAGCCGTTGCCAGTACTGATAGTTTGATACCCATGGAATCCTCCCTGTCAGGAAATCAGATGCAGAGCTCAACTGTATCTTCTTTAGCGAATTTCTCTTTCACTGCTCCTTCAGGCAAAGGTGTTACCAATAAGCGCAAAATCAAGGTCTTCACTCCTCTGGTGGAATCTGAGGTGCGTCGATGTACAAGGGGTTCTGTCAAAAGAGATGGTTTTAAGCTGGTTTTCCTTGAGTTGAAATCTGAGCCGAAGAAGAAGAAACCACGATGCAAGCCCTTCCTCAAGTCTAGCTCGCCCAAGCAAGGACCGGAGAGCAATGAATCCGTGACTCCTCCGACACCCATCAAGGAGATTCGGAAGATGGGCAAAGATCTTGGCATTGCTGTCGTGAAGCTAACGGTGGAACAACTTATGGCTGATCCTGCTGTGGAGCATAATGACGCTTCTGATGATTAGTGCCTTCGTCATGCCGTGGGTTTGGCTCGCCCCTAAGCTTGCCTTTAAACATTTGCTTATGTTTGCTTGTTGGACCTTCTGTTTTTTTGTGGTGAACCGCCAGTTAGTCTTTTGGGTTTGTATTGATACCTTATGTCTTGTGATGCTTACTCGCCTGGCTTGTTACTACGTAGCATGCCTTTATGATGTTTCCTGGTTTAGTTCAAATGAGTAGCCATTATCCTAGGAAATGGAATGTTCTATGTTGGAATGTTTGTGGTCTCAACTCTGCGGCTGTAGCGAGCAGTCAATCAAAAGATAGAAGAAAGCCAATGTTATGTTGCTTGTTTTCAAGAAACCAAGTGTGACTCATACTCCCTAAAAGAGATCAGATCCTTTTGCCCTAAACAATATGATAACTTTGCTTTTGCTCCTTCGGTGGGGGCCTCTGGGGATTCTGATTGTCTAGAATTCATCTATTTTACATGGGGATTTGATTGAGGTTCAATCTTTTGGAATTATAGTTAAATTCACATCCAAAACGAATGCAGATGTTTGGACATTGGTTAATGTCTATGGCCCCTGCCAGGGTGAACTCAGAGATATTTTTGTGGATTGGCTATACAATCTAAACATTCCCATTGATGATAATTGATTGCTGTTGGGGGATTTTAACTTCCTCAGGTCTTTAGATAACAGAAACTTGCCTGGAGGAGATATTAATGATATGTTTATCTTTAATGAGTTAATTGGGCATCTTGGCCTAGTTGAATTGCCCATCAAAGGTAGGGCCTATACCTGGTCCAATATGCAAGACAACCCCCTGCTGGAACAGCTAGACTGGTTCTTTACCTCAACAAACTGGGTCACTTGTTATCCTATTACTGAGGTCTTGCCTTTGTCTAGGACTGCTTCTGACCATGTTCCATGTGTGGTGGTGATAACAACCTCTATTCCTAAATCTAATATTTTTTGGTTTGAAAATTTCTGGACTAAGGTTGATGGTTTCATGGAGTGTGTCACCAACTCTTGGAAGAAGCCATCACATTAGTTTCATCCTGCTGCAGTACTTGCTGATAAATTCAAAACTTTGAGGCATGCTCTCAAGAGGTGGAAGTTAGGCATTTCCAAGATGAAAATTGCCATTGAGAAATGCAATAAGGTGATTGAATGGATTGATAGGCTGGAAGAAATCAGTGCTCTATACAGGCAGGAGTTTAATTTCAGGAAGATTGTGAATTCTCATTTGGAGCACCTGTTGCATTTGTAGTTCTTATATTGGAAAAAGAGATGTACAATCAGATCCATCAAAGTTGGTGAGGAAAACACAAAGTTCTTTCATGCTATGGCCTCTGAGAGATTTAGAAGGGAACTCTATTGCTAATCTGAAGTTGGAAGATGGTACAGTTATATCTGAACATAGCCAGATGGAAGGAATTCTATGGTCCTCTTTTAGGGGGAGAATGGGCACTTCTAAAGGCATTGTCATGGGTTTTGATTTGCCCACTTTAATTACTCTCGTCCAGGGGCTTCATGAACTGACAGAACCATTCACACAGGAGGAGATGGATCGGGTGGTTAAAATCATGCCCATTGATAAAGCCCCAGGACCTAATGGTTTTAATGGCCTTTTTCTTAAGAAATACTGGCACATTGTTTGTCATGATTTCTATAAACTAGCCACTGATTTTTTTGAGGGGAAGGCAAAGCTGGAGAGCATTAATGGCTCCTACATTACTTTAGTCCCTAAGACCAATTCTCCTGAATCTGTTGGGGACTATAGGCCAATTTCCTTGACAGGTTTGGGTATTAAGTTCCTCACTAAAATGGCTGCAAATAGATTTCAAAAGATTATCCTGAGTTGTGTCCATAAGAACCAGTATGCGTTTATTAAAACCAGAACTATCCACGATTGTATTGGATGGACCTTGGAATATTTACATCAATGTCACCAATCTAAGAGACCCATCCTCATACTGAAATTGGATTTCGAAAAAGCTTTTGACTCTATTGAGCATGAGGCCATTATGGAAATCATGAAACACAAAGGTTTCAATTCCAAATGGAGAGGATGGATACATCAGTTTCTCACCTCTCGTACATCATCTATCCTACTCAATGGGGTTCCAGGGAAACAGTTCTCATGTAAAGCTGGTGTTAGACAAGGGGATTCCATTTCTCCTCTGTTGTTTGTGCTAGCTGCTGATCTCCTGCAAACAGTGGTAAATGATATGTTGAAGAAGGGACAAATCCAGCTACCAATCACATGCCATGATAAGGACTTCCCCATAATTCAATATGCTGATGATACCTTGATCATCCTCCCGGCTGCAGAGGATCAACTTCTAGCTCTCAAAGAGATGTTGAAGGTCTTCCCCGAATCAACTGGGCTGCATATCAACTACAACAAATCTTCTATGGTCCCTGATGCGGATATGTACCTAGGGTAGGGTCTTAGGCCTGACCTACATACCCTACCTAAGGACACTACATTGGAGAACTTAAAGATTACAAGGAAGACTCCGACTGAAATCACCATGGCGCATGAGTCACTCGACAGAAAATCCACTCGGAGGTTTCTCCCTCCATTCGACAGCCATCTTTCACTCGGAGGAAAGAAGGCAGTCGACCGCAGAAGACCAGAAGCCACTCCAGAGAGGCCAAGGGACAGGCGTTCGACTGGTCGCCATAAGTAGCATTTATTACATATGTTATCAGTAACGTTCACCTTTATTACCACGATCGGACCCTTGGTTGCCGGGTATTCATGAGGGGTAGCGCGCTCTATATAAGCCACCCCTCCCCTCTGGCACAAGGGTTCGCACCCCCTGTAACTCACACGTTCCACACGACAGAAGCTCCCGAGCATTGAGACGTAGGGCTATTACCTCCACGAGAGGGGCCTAAACTCATACATCCGTGTGTACAATCTCGTCGTAGCTAGGACTCTGCCGTCTCCTTACGTACCCCTAACCTCTACTGTCAGGCTCGTTCCCACGACAGTTGGCATCTAAGCGACTTCCGGTGAGTTTGCAATTTTCTTCTTCGTCATGTCTTTCGGCGACGGTTCATTCCTGGGCCACGAGATCCGTCTCGGTGCGCTCACCTTCGTCGCCGACGACTCGGCATGGCTTCAGGAAGCGCCTCTGGATGTTGAGGCGCTCCCGATCCGCGGGGCGACGCACTTCCGTGCAAGCTCCTGCGGCGTTCTTCTTCAGCAGCCGTCGACTCCGATATCGTTTACTCTCCCCGCTGTTCGTCGCCGCAAGCGATCTGGTCGCTCGTGGCTCCAGCGCTGGGTGAGGCATGCGGCAGCTCGCCAAGCGTCATCTCCGTAGATTGCGGCTATCGAGCCTGCCGAATCACTTCACGGAATGTTCGACTTGGCGTCGGATCAGTCTGACGTTCCTTCTGAGTGCGAGAGCTGCAATCCAGCGGCTGAGGTTCTTATGGCGGGTTCACATCAAAGCCCGCCTGGCTATGGCTGCGGCGGGCATGAGGTTGGAGGACCGTCGAATGAGCAGCAGCGCCGAGATGAGGATATTCTCCATACACCAATCGTCGGTGCGACTGCCGAGGCCCAGGCCATGGAGGCCACGCGCCTTCGGCTCGAAGAGATGCAGAGGGCACTCGACGAGCGTACCCGCCAGCGTCCACAAGCTTCCGGTCGACGTCAGCGACAGTTGTTTCCGAGTGGATCTGAGAACAACGTCCAGGTATACTGTACTCCAGTTCTAAATGTTGCAGCCGCTGCTAGGATTGCAGATTCCATTCAACCATCATGTTCAGAGGCTGGCAGAGGTTTGCAGCAGATCCGAACATTGCTTGGGGCAGCGCAACAGCAGAATTCGGCTATTTCCCAGTCGCGCAATAGGTTACACAGTAATTCCCAGGGCAGACACAGTTCAGTCAGCTCACAGCCCGGGGTCACCTCTGCGTCACAGGGGCGGAGGTTACCATGAAGATCAGTACCGAGATCAGGGGCGGGATCAGTTTGCTCCTCGTTATCACCGTGATGACCGCCGTCGAGTTCCTACTCCTCCGCGGGGTAGTTCATATGTGCCCCGGCACTATGATGATCAGCGCCCGTACGGCGACGAGCGGGTTCCTGGGTTCAACGTGAGGTCTGTCCTCGTACAAAATCGGATTGACAAGGGCAGAGTTCACAGGGATGGTTATGATAGAGATCATCCGAGTGGAAGTGGTGCCGTTGTCTCTGGGCCCGAGTGTTTTAGCAGAGCCATTTGATCCGCTGAGATTCCCCCCAACTTCAGGTTGGCGGCTGGAGTAAGCAAGTTCACTGGTGAGTCGAAGCCGGAAACATGGCTAGACGATTACCGAGTGGCGGTGCAGATCGGCGGAGGAAATGATAATATAGCCATGAGGCATTTATCTTTTATGTTGGATGGTTCAGCCCGAGCATGACTAAATAAGTTGGCTCCTTCTAGCATCTTCTGCTGGGAGGATCTTGCCCGAGTGTTCATCAGAACTTTCGAGGGCACATGCAAGCGTCCCGCTAGTTTGTCTGAGCTGCAGCACTGTGTGCAGAAACCGAATGAAACTTTGAGAGATTACATTCAGCGTTGGACCACCCTCCATCACACGGTGGAAAATGTTTCCGAGCATCAAGCCGTCTACGCCTTCAAGGCCGGTGTTAGGTACAGAGAGCTTTATCTGAAGTTTGGTCGGACAGGAGATATGTCCCTGAGCAAGATGATGGAGATTGCCACTCGGTATGCCAATGGCGAAGAGGAGGACCGCCTCCGTAGCGGCAAGGGAAAGGCAGTCGACAATGATGCTGGCGGCGGCAATTCCAATCGGAAGCAAAAGCGCAAAGCCGATGGTTGTGCTCAGGCAGAGGCAGCCGCTCTGGCGGCGCAAGGAAAGAATAAGGGGAAACCCAAAGGGCAATTCACCCCCAAGAAATCAAAGAATCAGTCAGGAACGGACATCCTAGATATGCCGTGTGCACTCCACACGAAGAAGGATGAGGAAGGCAATTTTATATTGCCAAAGCACACCACTCGACAATGCAGATTACTGATCCAACAGTTCAAGTAAGGATAGTCGAGTGGGAAAACTCCTGAAAAGGAAGATGATGAAGATAAAGAGGATTTTCCTGAGGTCAATGCCACTTTGATGATTTTTGCCGATGTAGAAAGCAAAAGTCGACTGAAAGTTATTAACAGGGAGGTCAACATGGCTGTTCCTGCCACCCCCACGTATCTCAAGTGGTCTCAGACTCTTATCACCTTTGACCAGTCGGACCACCCTCCTCATGTCGCAACCCCCGGTCGGCAAGCTCTGGTGGTGGATCCTGTTGTAGGAGGCACTCGACTCCGCAAGGTTCTCATGGACAGATGGAGTGGGTTGAACATCTTGTATGCAGAAACCCTCAAGGGAATGGGCATTCCGATGTCTCGACTCAGTGAGAGCAACATGCAGTTCCACAGAGTCATCCCTGGGAAGAAGGCCAAGTCAATCGGTCAGATTGCGTTGGATGTGCTGTTCGGCACCGACAAGAATTTTCGCAAGGAAAAGTTGACGTTTGAAGTTGTAGACTTCGAGAGCGCATATCACGCCATCCTTGGTCGACCGGCTTATGTCCGTTTCATGGCCCGTCCATGTTACGTGTACCTCAAGCTGAAGATGCCCGGGCCCAAGGGCGTGATCACAGTCACAGGGAATCGATAGAGGGCTGAGGAGTGCCTTCAGAAGGGCTCCAAGATTGCCGACCAGCAAATGGCTGTGGTCGAGTTGGAAGAATACAAGAGGAATACTGATCCTGCCGATCTGCTGCGTGCCAAGAAGCCCGCCTCTGAATCTGCTTTTCATTCGGCAGGTGAAGTGAAGCAAGTGAACGTTCACCCGACAGATCCTAATGCTGCCCCGACCAACATCTCGACGACACTCGACAGCAAATAGGAAGCCGCGCTCATCCAGTTCCTCCGTGAGAACTGGGACATCTTCGCATGGAAGCCTTCTGACATGCCGGGTGTACGCAGGGAACTGGCTGAGCACCGACTGAGAGTTGACCCGAAGGCCAAGCCGGTCAAAGAGCACTTGCGTCGGTCGGCAGCAGAGAAATGGAAGGCAATCGGCGAGGAGGTGGCTCGACTCTTGGCGGCTACGTTCATACGCGAGATTTACCACTCCGAGTGGCTCGCAAACGTCGTCATGATCATAGAGGAATAAGCGTTGAGGAAACACAACGAGTCGTGTTGGTGACTAGTTCGCCCTCCGACCAAGGAGAGCAGAGGAGAGCACTTGCATCTTTTGTAGATCAACTCTCGAGGTAGATGAAGCTTGGCTGTTTTGGGCGCAGTTTGAAGCCCCCGAGCGCTCTCCTCTCCTCTCCTTGGTCGGATTCTTTCGGAGCTTAAAGACTCAATGTGTCGCAGGCGAGGCCCTCGCGGAGAATTTCCCCCATCCACAAAAGGGGGAGCGTGTATGCTTCGTGCCCTTCCTCCTACGGGGTCTCGGGTTTCCCATTCATCCGTTCCTGAGAGGGTTACTGGTGTTTTATGGAATCCAACTCCACCACCTCACCCCAGGGTCTATTCTGCACATCTCGGGCTTCATCGCCCTTTGCGAGATGTTCCTGGGCTGCGAGGCACACTTTGAACTGTGGAGGAAGTACTTCTGCCTCGTTCCTCGCACTCGGGACAAGACAATTTTTGAGGTCGGTGGAGCCGAGGTATGCCACATAGCGGGGACAGGATATCCCATGGGGACGCCGAAGGAGTCCAAAGTATGGACTTCGGAATGGTTTTATATCGAGGATGTCCCTCTATTCGATCCAGCTCGGAGGGGTTTGCCCGAATATTCCGACGTCCCAAGAGGACAGCATTGAGGTGCAGCGCTTAGCAGCCCGTGTGAGGGTACTAGCCCATCATAAGCTGACCATGATAGTCGTCATGGTCGCCGCCATGACCCGGTGCGTCCAACCCCTCCAACAGAGGATACATCCCTTGTGGTGTTACAACGGGACAAGCGACACTGCTCGTTCCCGAAGAATGGGCCCTGCCGATCAAACAGCATTAGCCGCCGCACTTGCCGACCTATACAAAGGGGAGCAAGAAGATTTTATTCAGCGGTCGACAAAGGAGGGATACTGAAGCCACAATCCCATCGAATGGGTGAGCCTTTCAACCTTGTGACCACAATTCGGGTTCTCAATTTGTCCCTTTTTGACCGAAGCCTTTAACTTTATGTGAACAGGAATGGAGGAGCTTTATCGAGATAGTTAACTGTCCGGCCCCTCAGCCCGAGGACTATTCCCATGATGATGAATCCGGGCTTCCATGAGGACCCAGATCTGTCAATCGAGCTTGAAGACAGGGTTTTCTACCAGGAGGACCTTGACGGTTCCAAGGTGGCCATCATAGCCGATTACCCCGGATCCTTCCCTTCCCCTGCGACAAGCAAGAAGAAGAAAAACTCGTCCCGCAAAAGGCAAGTACCCTCCACTAACCCCAACATGCCGGCTCCTACTCCCAAGTGCCGTAGATCCGCGCGACATACATCGGCAACGGCGGCAGTGCCTGGATCGGAAAACAATAGGGATCCGATAAATGAGCCGGTCGCGGGGGCGAGTCCGCCTACGAGTTCATCCCAAAGGTATTTCGCTCGACCGTTTGATTTAGCACTATGATTGATAAAGCCTCACAAGAGACCTTTTTGTCAAAATATTCAGGCAAAGAGTTCGGCCGTCCCCCGCCGAGGACGTCGTCAGGACGTCCGGCGATGCTGAAGATTCCAGGCCTTCTGCTCATGCTGAACCTGCTATGGGGGTCCCCACCGTATGCATCATCGACGGCGACGAGAAGCCCTGCGTCACCCAGCCTTCTCCGAACAAGAGTTCAGTGCTTTACGCACGGCGGACGCGCACATCGGTGCTGCCCGAGCTGGGTTCGGGGAGGCCATAAAATTGATATCGTCCAGCCTGCAGGTGAGTAATCGGTTATTAAAGTCCGAACACTCGTGTAAACCCAGTAGCCCCCGAGCCTTAAATTGGTCGGCATGACCGAATTGAGGATCCTTGTATTGTTTTACTACTAATGCAGGCCTCGAAGCAACAAAACGAGCAACTGGCCAAGGAATTGGAAGCCAGCCGAACACAGGTGGAATCTGTGAAGGCCGAATTGGATCAAGTGAAGAGCTTTACTCGGGAGGCACATGGTAAGTATGTCTGTTCTGCCGATCTTAGCATATTCCCAGGCTGACGCGAGGGTACTATGTAGCAGCTGAATCAATAGGGCAATTGCAAAGAGATTTGGATGCAGCCCGAGAATCTCAGCGAGACGCCGAGTCCCAGCATGAGGCTGGCTATCGTGTGTTGCAACGACACCCCGAAGAGAAGAACCGCCTTCAGGCGGAGAATAAACAGCAGGCCGAAGAAATTCAGAGCTTAAAGACTCAATTGGCCCAGGCTCAAGGAGAGAACCAGAAATTATAGAGGGGCATGTTCAGTAAGTGTGATTCTAACATCAGAAGGTACTTCTTGTAAATGAAGCATAATAGGCATGCCCGGACTCATGTACAGGTCTCTTGTCTGGGCGACCCGAAGAAGAAATCGGATCCTACCAGGGAAGCCTTCTGAAGGAGCTTTCCGCCCTTCATGAGCGGTCTCAGAAGGCCATGAAGAGCATGGTGAAAGCATTGTGGCCCGCCGAGCAACCTCCGGAGGAGATGACCGAACTAGTCGATCGGTTCAAGGGAGCCCGAACTAGATTCGAGCTGTGGAAGACATCGGCTTGTCGAGAGGGAGCACCGGAGGCATGGGCGATGATCAAGACCCGCTATACCGGACTCAATCCCGAGCGTATGGCTCGGGTTGGTCCGGTAGGGTCAGATGGACAAGAAGTGCCGCTCCACCTAGTATACGACCAAGTGATGCCTGCCGCCCGTCTTTCACACGAAGATTGCTCCCTGGACACCATAATCGACGATCTCGATCGGCAACCAGATGAATGATTATATGTAGCTATGTACTAATAATCGAAGAATTGCTCCGTCTGTGTTGTAAACTTTGTCTTAACCGGCCATCGGCTTCGGCCTCCCGCGCTAAGAGCTTGGGAGTGTTCCTTGTCAATTATCACCCTAGGGGAGTGAAGTATGTTCGGAGAACCAGGCAATCCGGCCATGTGGTGCGAACAGACAGAAAGCACACAGGGAGATATGTTATATTACTGCTTAGCGTAAGAAACATCTTCTGAAGAAAATAGTACCTCTGTCGATACCTTTCTTCAGGGTGCTACGTAAATCATAGGTAGAAAGCCGTATACTGTTAGTATGCGACTAAGGGCTTTTGTGAGAGAAGAATCCCGAGTAATGGTCATAATGACCATAGTCTTATTAGTTGATTCCGTCGTAGCCGATCAATTATATACTGAAGATAGCTAGCTTTTGGCTTCACCCGTCTGAGGTATGTATCCGGATGACCCGGTCGTAACAATCGCAGAGGTGCTCCCTTTACCCTCTAGCCGAACAATCGGGAACGTAGAGGGTAAGCACAGGAGCGAGGCAACCCAGCTTGGCAAAGTCTTAGTTCGAATTGATGCATATGATGGCTTCGAAAAACGACAAGGAAAATGTGCGGACACAATAAATGTGAATAAGTGCTTATAATATGAAAGCATTGGCTTCGTAAAGAAGCCCCCAAGTGTTGTGTTCGGATTTAACACTTAAATGTGTAGGCCGAAAATCTTAGTACAAGATCGGTTGAGCCGAACATAGAGCTGGGAAGAAAAGGAAAGAGTTCAAACCTGCCAAAAATCAAGGTGGGAGGGAAAGTAGAAAATAAAGAAGGAAAAAGGAGAAATGAAATAAAGGGTAAAGAGTGCGACGACACCGGTTTATCCGTAGAAGCGCCGAAGACGAGCTGCGTTCCAGGGGTTTGGTTCAAGGCGGTGATCCGACGGGTCCCGAAGACGGTAAGCCCCTCCCGTGAGTACTTCGTAGATTATGAAGGGGCCCTCCCATTTGGGTTTGAGTTTATGCTTCTGATTCTCCGGGAGTCGTAAGACGAGCTCACCCACGTTGTACACCTTTGCCCTGACCTCCCTGCTCTGGTAACGTCGAGCCTGCTGTTGGTAAAAAGTAGAACAGGCCCGAGCTATGTCGCGCTCCTCTTCCAAGGCGTCCAAGTCGTCTTGC
Source organism: Elymus sibiricus (assembly GCA_039707655.1). Classification (NCBI taxonomy): domain Eukaryota; kingdom Viridiplantae; phylum Streptophyta; class Magnoliopsida; order Poales; family Poaceae; genus Elymus; species Elymus sibiricus. The sequence goes on along the minus strand of CM077675.1, from coordinate 263,284,445 downwards.
TGATCTAACTCATCCTCCTTTTCTTCATACATGCGCACCCTTGGCGCATCATGAATAATGTCGCAGGGGAGGACTGCTTCTGCCCCATAGACCATGAAGAACGGCGTATATCCCGTTGATCTATTCGGGGTGGTGCGCAGGCCCCATAGAACGGAGTCGAGCTCCTCAACCCAATGGCAGTCGGACTCGTGAAGAGACCGGACCAAACGTGGCTTAATGCCCCTCATAATGAGACCGTTTCATCGTTCGACTTGTCCATTGGTCTGCGGATGATAAACTGATGCGTAATCAAGCTTAATGCCCATTTTTGTGCACCAGTCTTTGACCTCTTGGGCCATGAAATTGGATCCATTGTCCGTTATTATACTGTGCGGGACGCCGTAACGGTGTACTACGCCGGATATAAAGTCGACTACAGGTCCGGACTTGGCTGATTTGACAGGTTTTGCCTCTATCCATTTGGTGAACTTGTCCACCATGACCAGTAGGTATTTATTCTTCTTGGTCCCCCCTTTAAGTGGTCCGACCATATCCAGCCCCCAGACCGCGAAGGGCCAGGTAATCGGGATAGTCCGAAGAGCTGTTGGGGGCATGTGACTTTGGTTTGCAAAAAGTTGACATCCCACGCAATATTTGACAAGTGACTGGGCGTCCGCCCGAGCTGTGGGCCAGAAAAAGCCAGCTCGGAAGGCCTTGCTTACTAAGGCTCTTGCTGCGGCGTGATGACCACCCATCCCTGCGTGGACTTTGGCTAAGAGCTTCCGCCCTTCTTCCTCAGATATGCACCGCTGTAGTATTCCAGTGGTGCTCTTCTTGTATAACTCACCCTCGTGTACTTTGTAGGCTTTGGAGCGCCGAACTATGCGTCGCGCCTCCGCCTGATCGTCGGGGAGTTCTTTGCGAAGAAGGTAGGCGAGGAAGGGCTCGGTCCACGGCGCGATTACTGCCATGACCTTGTGAGCCGAGGGCGTTTCCTCCATTACGGAGCCGCCGATGATTTGATCGTCTGGTTCATTTGTAGGGGGGACAACCTCGTCCGTACCGGTTAGATCGGCGCCCTTATTGTCATCCTGCCAAACAACAGATGGCTTAAAGAGCCGTTCCAGGAAAGTGTTTTTTGGGACAGGGTCGCGCTTGGCCCCCAAGCGGGCCAGTATGTCGGCGGCTTGGTTGTTGTCTCTAGCGACGTGGTGAAATTCCAGCCCCTCGAACCGTGCGGATATCTTTAGGACAGCGTCTCTGTATGCCGCCATCTTCGGGTTTTTGGCATCAAATTCGCCGTTGATTTGGGAGATGGCCAAGTTGGAGTCTCCCCGTACCTCCAGCCGGCGTATGCCCATTGATGCTGCCATCCGAAGACCATGCCATAGTGCTTCGTATTCGGCTGCATTGTTGGAATCGGCATACATGATCTGCAACACGTATCGAACATTGTCACCTATGGGGGATGTGAGGATAACCCCAGCCCCCAGTCCGGCCAAAATTTTAGACCCATCGAAGTACATTGTCCAGTGGGAGTACGTACTGTATTCCCTTGGGAGCTCGGCCTCTGTCCATTCGGCGAGGAAATCTGCCAACACTTGAGACTTGATAGCTCCTCTTGGCTTGTAGGCGATTTCAAAAGGAAGGAGCTCAATGGCCCATTTGGCTATGCGGCCGGTGGCGTCCCTGTTGTTGATTATATCGTTCAGGGTACTTCGAATGCCATCGTGACCGAACACTCTTGGAAGTAGTGCCTCAGTTTCTGTGATGCCATAAACACGGTATATGCTATCTTCTGGTAGTGCGGGTATCTTGACTTGCATTGCGTTAGTACTTCTAACACGTAATATACCGGCTTCGTTATCTGGAATTTGTGTCCCTCCTCCTCTCGTTCGACGACGAGCACTGCGCTAACGACTTGGTTTGTGGCCGATATGTATAATAACATTGGCTCACCCACGCCTGGTGCTGTGAGTATGGGGTTACTTGCCAGGAGTGTTTTAATTTCTTCTAACGCATCCTTTGCTTCATCGGTCCATTCGAAATTCTTGGTCCGTTTCAGCAATTTGTAGAGCGGTAAAGCCATTTCACCGAGGCGGGAGATAAAGCGAGTTAACGCCGCCATGCAACCAACCAACCGTTGGACATGCTTTAGCTCTGTGGGAACTGCAAGTTCTAATAAGGCACGGATCTTGGCCAGATTCACTTCTATTCCTCTATGGGAAACGATGAATCCGAGTAGTTTACCAGCGGGAACTCCGAAGACACACTTCTCCGGATTGAGCTGTATATCGTACTCGCGTACGCTGGCAAAGGTTTGCCTTAGGTCGTCGATCAAATGGCTGACGTGTTTGGTTTTGATTACCACATCGTCTACGTATGCTTCGACTGTTTTACCGACTTGTTTTGCGAGACAAGTCTGGATCATGCACTGGTACGTAGCCCCAACGTTCTTTAGCCCGAAGGGCATAGTGTTGAAGCAGAATGGCCCATAAGGGGTGATGAATGCTGTTGCCGCTTGATCGGATTCCTTCATTTTAATCTGATGGTATCCGGAATAAGCGTCGAGGAAACACAACGAGTCGTGTCCGGCTGTGGCATCGATAATCTGGTCTATGCGTGGTTGGGGGAAAGGGTCCTTAGGGCAGGCCTTGTTGAGGTCTTTAAAATCGACACACAGCCTCCAGGATTTATCTTTCTTTGGTACCATAACCAGGTTTGCCAACCATTCGGGGTGCTTAATCTCCCGAATGAATCCGGCCTCTAGCAGTTTAGCTAGTTCTTCACCCATAGCTTGTCGTTTGGGCTCGGAAAAGCGGCGCAGAGTCTTCTTGACAGGCTTAAAGCCTGTGATGATGTTCAGGCTATGTTCGGCCAGCCGCCGTGGGATTCCGGGCATGTCAGAAGGATGCCAGGCGAAGATGTCCCAGTTTTTTCATAAGAATGTTCGCAGCGCTTCGTCCACGGTGGGATCGAGCTGGGCTCTGATGGACGATGTCTTGTTGGGGTCCGTTGGGTGCATCTGAAATTTAACGACTTCCTTTGCCGGTTTAAAGGACGTGGGTTTGGGCCTTTTACTGAGGATCACATCGTCCCTGTCTACTGTTGACCGAAGTGCGGTCAATTCTTCTGCAGCAAAGGTCTCAGCTAGAGCCTCGAGGGCAAGCACTGTTGTTTTGTTTTTGGCCCGTAGGGCTATGTCCGGATAATCGGCGGTTGTGATTACTCCGTTTGGTCCTGGCATCTTAAGTTTCATATACCCGTAATCTGGTATAGCCTAGAATTTTGTGAAGGCATCATGTCCCAACAGGGCGTGGTAGCCGCTGGGGAAGGGCACGATGTGGAAGAGGAGTTCTTTGGATCGGTAGTTGTCGGGTGTGCCGAACACTACGTCTAGGACGATACGTCCTGAACAGCGCGCCTCTTTACCCAGGATGATTCCTCGGAAAGTTTTGTTGCTATGCTCGATTCGAGATCGGTCGAACTGCATTTTTTCTAGGGTGTCTTCGTAGATCAGGTTCAAACCACTGCCGCCGTCCATTAGCACCTTGTGTAACCTGAAGCCATCGATGATGGGGTTCAGGACTAGTGCGGCCGGTGAATGACCAGGAAGAATGGCTGGTAGGTCAGTATCTCCGAAGGTAATGGGTATGTCTGCCCATGCAATTGTTGCTGCCACATGGTATACCTGCTCGAGTTCTTTAAGAGCTCTTTTCCTCCTGTTCCTCGAGGGGAACGTTTCATAGATCGTCAGGACTTCGGCATTGTATTCTGGTGGCAATATAGAGCGCCTGTTCGGCGGTGGTTCCTCAAGAATGGCTTCACCGCTTTTTGTGATCTGCCTGACGACCCAGCAAGCTCTAAGGCTGTGAGTCAGAGTTGTGTTTAGCAATACGGAGTGTATAGAGCAAGATTTATCCAGTAGTCCATCCAGGACGGTATTGACCCCTGAAAGGGGCCTGTTTCTCTTTTTGGCGGGCTCAAGTTGGGCTGGCCGCTTCGGAGGTATCCTCTTTTGCCGATCTCCTCTAGGGTATTCGGTAAAGGTTGGTTCCGAAAACAGCCGCTCGGCTTGCCAAGCGCTTTCCATGGCACAATACTTCTGTACCAAAACTGACAGCTCGGTGAAGTCACGAATGTGCCGCTGCGCAAGGGCATTGAGAATCCCTTTGTCATGGCAGTTGCGAACAAAGGTTGCCATTATCTCTTGATCAGTGAGGCCCCGTACTTTGTTTCTAGCGAGGAGGAGTCTAGCCCAGTAATGATGGACCGACTCTCCAGGTAACTGCTTAATGTCCCGCAAGTCCGAAGACTTGGGCTCTGCTGCGGTGCTTGAGTGATCAGTTTGGGAGGTGGGTGGGAAAAAGTTTGATTCCACGCCACGGCGGGGGTTCGGAATCACGGACTCCGAACTATGCGATAGGTCAGGGACCGATGACGACCTGTTTCCGGAGCGAACTCTGGAGTCTAGGCTGCAGGCGAGGTCTCGGTGATCGGAGACTGGGGTATAAACCGTTTTTAATTCCGGTCGCCGGCTGGACACTCGACGGTGGCGACAAGGTGGGTGACCGTGGGGATGTGAATCTCCCTATCGTCGGGTTTAAGCCCGAGCCGGTCATAGACCGGGATCTGGTCATCGGCCATACGCATGGTCTCCATCCAATCAAATAACTCGTTGAGAAACGAGGCGATGGTAGGATGCGTGTCGCTGAGGCGAGTGGGGTCGGTATGCGGCGTCGCAGTTCCGGAGTCGCGCGAGAGCGGTCCCGGATTCTGTTCAACCATGGTGGATCCGGTCACGAAGACCGGATTGAGCGGTCCAGACGGTCCGGGGATAACAACCTCATCATCGGAGGCGGGGCCGGAGGTCTTCGGCATTGAGGCGTCGGGATCTGCAGGCTCTTCCGTAGGAATCAAGGGTTCCACCAAGACGAGTTCTCCCCGTGAATCAGCGACGAACTCTAGGGTTCCGAACTTGATTCTTTGATCGGGGGAAAATTTTCCGATCTGGCATGGACGGCCGATCGGGTAAGCGGGCGACGAGATGTCGCCGCTCGCGAGGATCTGATCCGGGGCGAGAGTCCCCTGAGTGCAGATCTCGCTGCTTGTGACAAGACAAGCCATCGATTCCTTCCGGCGATCACAGCTGGGCTCTCAATGAAAGCACCAATGTCGGTGTCGAAACCGGCTCATCTCGGGTAGGGGGTGCCGAGCTGTGAGACTAGAATCGATGGTAACAGGAGAAGTGGGAGACAATGTTTACCCAGGTTCGGGCCCTCCTATGGAGGTAATACCCTACGTCCTGCTTGATTATATTGATGGTATAAGGGTTACAGGGTTGATCTACCTCGAGATCGTATGACTAAAACCCTAGATGAGTTCTCTTGCCCTACAACCTAAAACCCTTCGGCTTATATAGACGCCGAGGGTGCCTAGGGCTTACACATAGTTGGTTGCACATCAAAGGGAAAAAACATGCCTATCTACTGTCGACATCTTGGAGGACACGCCATGGCTCCTTGAAACTTCCGCCTTGGCGACGGGGCCCCTGATCATCCAATGTTCATCCAGTGGCCCACATAGTCTGGCCCATGAGGAACAGGTTGGCTATCCGAGGACCCCTTAAACCAGGACTCCCTCAGTCCCCGAGAAAGACAAGTCACTCCGCATGTGTATTGACTTTAAACATATCAATCGGGCCTGCCCGAAAGATCATTCTCCTTTCCCCCGCATCAATCAGATTGTCGACTCGACTACGGGGTGCGAGCGTTTGTCATTTCTCGATGCATATTCTGGTTACCATCAGATCTGTCTGTTTGGTCCAGATGAAATAAAGATGGCCTTCATCACCCCTTTCGGGTGTTTCTGTTATATCACCATGCCTTTTGGTCTGAAAAATGCTGGCGATACTTTCATGCGTATGATTCAGAAATGCCTGCTCAAGCAAATCAGTCGGAATGTCGAGGCTTATATGGATGATATTGTAGTCAAGTCTCACAAAGGTTCCGACCTGCTGACGGACTTGGCAGAAACATTCGCCAACTTAAGGAAATATGATATCAAGTTAAATCCGACCAAGTGCACTTTTGGAGTTCCTGGTGGCAAGTTGCTCGGTTTCCTCGTTTATGAATGGGGGATCGATGTCAATCCCGAGAAGATCGGCGCCATCGTCCGAATGAAACGCCCTGAGCGTGTGCATGATGTCCAGAAGCTCACGGGCTGCCTGGCGGCATTGAGTGGGTTTATTTCTCGTCTCGGAGAGAAGGCATTGCCTTTATACCGACTGATGAAGAAATCTGATACGTTCGAGTGGTCTCCTGAGGCAGAAGCAGCGTTTGTCGAGCTCAAAGCCCTGCTTTCCACCCAGCCGGTGCTTGCTGCTCCGCACAACAAAAACCCCTGCTTCTGTACATTGCAGCTACTAACCAAGTCGTCAGTATGGTTCTCACTGTCGAGCGAGAAGAAGAGGGCAAGGCGTTTAAAGTCCAACGTCCAGTTTACTATATCTCTGAAGTGTTGACTCCTTCAAAGCAAAGGTACCCTCATTACCTGAAGCTCGTCTATGGTATATCTATCAGCGAAGAAGGTGGCACACTACTTCCAAGATCACTCAGTCTCAGTCGTCAGCGATGCTCCATTGTCTGAGATCCTCAACAATCGAGACGCGACCGGTCGAGTGGCCAAATGGGCTATTGAGCTCCTCTACTTTGATATCAAGTTTGAAGCAAAGAAGGCAATCAAATCTCAAGAGCTTGCGGACTTTATGGCCAAGTGGATAGAACAGCAGCAGCCAACTCAAATCCACTCGGCGCACTGGACCATGTTCTTTGATGGCTCTAAGATGCTGAATGGGTCCGGTGCTGGTGTGGTGTTGGTATCTCCAAAGGGTGACAAGCTCAGTTATGTCCTCCAGATTCACTTTGATTCCTCCAATAATGAAGCTGAATACGAGGCACTCCTCTACGTGGTACGTATGGCCATCTCACTCGGCGTCCGGCGCCTGATCGTATATAGTGATTCAGATTTGGTGGTTAATCAGGTGATGAAGGAGTGGGATGTTAGGAACCCCGCCATGACTGGATATTGCCATGCAGTGTGGAAGCTTGAGAAGAAATTTAAAGGTTTGGAACTCCACCATATTCCCCGAGTGAAGAATCAGGCAGCTGATGATTTAGCAAAGATCGGATCCACTCGGAAGCCTGTACCTAGCAATGTGTTTCTGGAACACCTACATTCTCCTTCGGTGCAGGAAGATCCCTTCACTGAAGAGCCCCCGCAAGCAATAAGCGCCTCCAATCCGACTGTGGTTGATGTCCCAGCAGTCATAGATCTGGTCATGGAGATTCTGGTGATTACGCCCGATTGGACGGTGCCATATATTGCATACATACTGAGGCAAGAACTCCCAGAAGACGAGGTTGAAGCTCGACAGATCGTCCATAGGTCCAAGGCCTTTACTGTGATAGATGGACAGCTTTATAGAGAAAGTGTAACTGGTGTAGCTCAGCGGTGCATCTCTCCTGAGGAAAGTCAACTGATTCTGGAGGAAATTCACTCGCGGACTTGTGGCCATCATGCGTCCTCCCGGACGATTGTTACCAAAGCATACCGAGCTGGTTTCTTTTGGCCGCGCGCCAACGAGATGGCTTAGGATATTGTTCAGCACTGCGAAGGATGCCAGTTTTACAAAAACTTGTCACATAAGCCCGCGTCCGCCTTCAAGACTATTCCACTCATCTGGCCGTTCACTGTATGGGGCTTGGATATGGTCGGCCCTCTCCGAACGGGCCAGAGTGGATTCACACATCTGCTTGCAGCAGTCGACAAGTTCACCAAGTGGATTGAGGCTAAGCCCATAAAGAAGCTGAATTCACGCACTGCTATCAAATTCATGAAAGAGATAATGTTCTGGTATGGAGTTCCCCACAGTATCATCACAGACAATGGTTCAAACTTCAACTCGGAAGAGTTCAGATACTTTTGCTCCTCCCAAGGCACTCGGGTGGATTATGCATCCGTTGCGCACCCCCGGACTAACGGTCAAGCTGAGTGAGCAAATGGCCTTATCCTTCAAGGGCTGAAGCCTTGACTCATGCGAGATCTTGAACATGCAGCTGGAGCTTGGGTTACTGACTTGCCGTCTGTTCTGTGGGGCTTGAGGACGACTCCTAACCGGTCGACTGAGCGCACTCCTTTCTTCATGGTGTATGGAGCCGAGGCCATTTTGCCGAGTGATCTCCTTCACAATTCTCCCCGTGTAGATCTTTACTCAGAGGCTGAGGCTGAACAAGCATGACAGGACGGTGTAGATCTCCTGGAAGAAGAACGTGAAATGGCTCTGATTCGGTCGACTGTGTACCAGCAAGATCTACGTCGCTTCCATGCAAGGCACGTCAGGAGTCGGTCATTCCACGAAGGTGATCTTGTGCTCCGAGTGCCCCTGCGTGAGAAGGTCCTTTCGTTGTCACCAAAGTACTGAATAATGGAGCCTACCACCTTTTCAACCTCAAGAATAATATCGACGAACCGCGTGCCTGGAACGCGGATTTACTTCGACGTTTTTATACTTGACGACTGAGTTGTTTTATGTAATAAGAGTACTCTAGACAATGTAGTTTATCAAAGTTATGACTCCCGCAGTCCTTTGTCGATTCCGATTGCACAATCTCATATTCAAAAACACTCCGAGTGGTGAGCGACCCTCTCACTCGGGGGCTTAGCCGCGAACAAGTTTTCTCCTAAGTTAAAAATCCTGCCGAGTGAATAGCATCCTATTCACTCGGACGCTTAGCTACGAACCAGTTTTCGCCTAAGTTAAAAATCCTACCGAGTGAATAGCATCCCACTCACTCAGAGGCTTAGCCGCGAACAAGTTTTCGCCTAAGTTAAAAATCCTGCCGAGTGAATAGAATCCTACTCACTCGGGGGCTTAGCCGCGAACAAGTTTTCGCCTAAGTTAAAAATCCTGCCGAGTGAATAGCATCCTATTCACTCAGAAGCTTAGCTGCGAACCAGTTTTTGCCTAAGTTAAAAAACCTGCCGAATGAATAGCATCCCATTCACTCAGGGGCTTAGCCGCGAACAAGTTTTCGCCTAAGTTAAAAACCTTATCGAGTGAAAAACATCCCATTCACTCGGAAACTTAGCTGCGAATCCGTCTTCGTCTAAGTTGAATACACTCTGAGTGATGAGCGATCCTCTCACTCGGGGGCTTAGCCGTGAACAAGTTTTCGCCTAAGTTAAAAACCCTGCCCAGTGAATAGCATCCACATCACTCGGAAACTTAACTGTGAACCAGTCTTCGTCTAAGTTGAAAATTCCTCCGAGTGGTGAGCGATCCTCTCACTCGGGGACATAGCCGCCAGTCAGACCTCGCTTAAGTTAAAGTCTGTTCTGAGTGACAGGAAACACTTTCATTCGGAAACTTAGTTGCGAACCAGTTTTCGCCTAAGCTCGAAATTCTTCCGAGTAATGAGCGTCCATCTCACTCGGAAACCAAACAAACTTAGCCAAGCAAAGGATTGGAAAGTAAAATGCAGATAAGTCCAGAATCTCTAGCGCGGATAAAAGTTGCCCACGCAAACGGAAGTACTCAGGCTTAAGGCCAGAACGAAGTTTAAAATGGTTACACCATCACTCGGCATACCGAGGCAAATAAAGTTTCAACTGCAAGCAAAGTTTTCCTCAAGCACCGATGGGGCTCGCGGGCTCGACGAAGGTGTCCAGATCAATCCCATCAGCGATCTGAGTGGCTGCTTCGATGAAGGTCTCCATGAAGTCTTCGAATTGAAGTTTCTTCGTGTTGACCACCCGGAGAGCCTTCAGTTTGTCCTCCTTGACCTCCTTGCAATGGACCCGGACGAGTGAAAGTGCCACGTCAGCTCTGCAGCGAGCAGCAGATTTTTTCCATGCCTGTACTCGACTGGGAATCTCGTTGAGGCGGGTCATCATCGACTCGAGGTCAGTCTGGAGGGTGTCTTTTGGCCACAATTCTTTGTCAATCTTCTCCAGCGCAGCCTTCAGTCGAGTGATATACCCTTGAACACTTCTAAGACGAGCGTCAAGCCAAAACATGTTCATGGCCACAACATCCCTGACGGGTGACTTGGTGGGGTCCAGATTTGGCTCGATCTCCTCAGTCTCCTTGTCAAAGTCTTGGCAGAATTCTACACGAAGGGGAAATGAAAGGTTGGTCACGCTACTGTTCAGTAGAAATTAAGGAAATTCACTCGACGAAAGAAAGTTACCTTCAAGCATGCCGAACATCTTCTTCGCGAAGTCTCCCAAGTGGTTCTCCAGAGCGCTCCTTCTCTTGGTCAGCTGTTCAACCTTTTTGATCCAATCGGCCTGTTCTTGCTTGAGTTTGGTGTTCTCTTCTTCCAACTTATTGGCTGCGGCAAGCTTCTTCTCAGCAGCCTCGGTTTTCTCCCTCGCCACCTTCTGAGAATCAGCGAGCGCCTTGTCTTTATCTTCAAGCGCCTTCTTCATGGTATCTACAGAAATAACATTGTTGAGTCGCGCTTGGAGTTGACGGTTCTCATCACGCACGTCTGTTCGAGTGAGGACACTCGGTTAAAAGGATAGAAGATGAAAGTGATAGTGCAATTGGTCGACAAGGATTACCTCCCAGAGTCTTCAGCTCGGTCTGTGCACGGTCTAGGTCGTTCTTGGTCACCTCCAGATCCAGCTGAAGCTGGTTTTTCTCCTTCTCCAGGTCGACGTACTGAGTCCCAAGCTCACAGGCTTTCTGAAATCAGCAAAGAAGTAGTTCAGTCGACACTAATATTTCTCCAGTCCCGAGTGGAAACGAGCAAGTTCAGTCGACTGGATGGCGGCCCGCCACCCCGCCCCACACCCCTGCAAAGCGTCATATCATGGTTGATGGAAATGATGTCCATGAAACCTGCAGGATAGGTCTCGCCAGTTCGGACCTTTCCATCCCTAAGACAAGCATTCAGAGGTGGAGATACTAAGAAAAAGAACTCACTCGACGGACCGAGTGACAAGCGTACTCCAAGTATGAAAAAGGACCCCGAGTCCAAGTTCTTAAGACTACTGCCAATCGTAAACAATCGACAGTAGTCTCGGGGACTACACCCAGTGGGTGCACTCAGCGTGCCCCCACTGGATACGAAACCACTCGACCAGGTCCGACCTGTCCGAGTAAACAAAAAAAAGAGCAAACATGCAAACATTGTCTCTATCAGACCCCCGCCGATGCAAGCACTCGACGGCGGTCTCGGGGACTACACCCAGTGGGTGCACTTAGCGTGCCCCCACTAGACTTACTATCACTCGACCTGTCGAATGACAAGCGACAATCAAAGCAAATCTAAGACCCCTGCCGATGTCACCACCATTCGACAACGGTCTCGGGGACTACACCCAGTGGGTGCACTCAGCGTGCCCCCACTGGACTAGAAACCACTCGACTAAGTCCTGATCCACTCGAGGGGAAAACAAGCAAGTATGCACCAAAAGAAAACACCCAGTGGGTGTAGAGTCAAGATGGACGAGAATTCAATCAGAAATGAACTTACAATCGCACTTACTCGGACATTGGCATGAAGCGCTGAGCTGGCATCATAAGCCAACTTGCTGGCCTCGTATGCCTCCTTCGTACGCAACATCATTTGCTCAGCCTGCATCATGGCCTCTTTGCCAGCTCTAGTCTGGTCCTCTAGGACGTCGTACAGAGGGAACGCGGGCCTCGGGTGAGTCGGTGTTGCAGCTGGGGTCACAAGAGTCACCTGAGGTTGCCCAATTGGCGCTGAGACCACAAGAGTTGAAGTTGCTGGCGGGGCACTCGACAGCGGAACCTCAAGTCTAGCTATAGCTCGGGAAGAGTCACCAAGTTCTTGAGACGATGCAGCAGTCGACCTACGAGGCGCCTGCCCCGACGATGACCTCCGAGCGCGTACGCGTGGGGTGCCCAAGGTCACGCCTTCATCCCCTGCACCCTGCTGTGGCTCCTCATCGTCTTCCACGTGGATGACGTCTACAACTGCCAATCGACAATGTTAACTTATTCAATCGACGATTCTTCTCCAAAAAACAGAGCAGAGTGAAGATTTGTTATACCTCGTTGAGAGGTGGCCACGTCAGCAGTGTCCAAATCCATGCGCTCCTCTTCGTCTCGCGGAGGCGACGTCACTGAAGTAGCAGCTCTGGCAAACAAATTGCACTCGATCAGCAAAGACATGAAGTTCCACAACAGCAGAAAAAGGAAAAATGAACACTCACGTTGAGGCGACGGGCATGGCGATCTTCATACGGGGCAGAGCCTTCCGAGGTTTTGGTGCATCAGACCTGGGCTGTTTCGTGACCTTTTCAGTCGATTCAGGTGTCGCAACCCGGTCACGCTTCGGATTCCTGGTGCGCGATGCTAAGGTTCTGCTTGGGACAGCCTCTAGGTCTTAGCGCTGCTTGGAATGGCGCTCGGTGCGCGGAGGAGCCTGAACCTCTTCTTCGCTCTCCTCCGGGTCGTCATCACTGCCTTCACTGTCATCGGCGTAATCAATGTCTGCGCTGCCGTCTGCGCTCTCTTCTCCGTCATCAGGCTGCCCTCCATTCGGCACGGGTGAATACTTGTTCGTAAACTCCTGCAAGATACAAACAGTAAAATCAGTTGGCTGAATACCCAATCACTCGATGAAACATGAAAGCATTCGACAAAGTTATAACTCACCAGGTTCGTCGACGGGTTCTCGGCAGAGAAGGGCAAGATTCGCTTGGCTCCCAGAGGGTTGTCACCGGCTCCGGTGATGCTTCTGAGCCACTGTGCAACAGTCTCCTCAGAGACTTCCTCTGGATGTGTCCGAGTGGTTTCTTCGGCGCCCGAATAGTGCCACATAGTGTGGTCCCTCGCTTGAAGGGGCTGGATTCGCCGACTGAGAAACGCCTCTAGTAGGTCCATACCAGTCACTCCGCCATGGATCAAATCTACTACTGCATTCACTAAAATTCCTACCTGGACTTTCTCTCCCTCTGTCACGTACAATGTTCTGGGAGTAGTGGGTCGCTCCAATGTGAAGGGGGGAAGGCCAGTCGACATATTGGGAGATGCAACATCTTTGCAGTAAAACCAAGTCGATTGCCAGCCCCGAACATATTCAGGAAAGGTCATCGACGGAAACGCACTCCTGCTCCTCTTTTGGAGTCCCAGGCCACCGCATAGCTGGATGACATGGGTCTTACTATCACTGGGGTTGGCCTTTTTGACTGACTAAGACCGAATGGTGAAGATGTGTTTGAACAAACCCCAGTGAGGGGAACAACCCAAGAAGCATTCACACAGTGTTATGAACGCAGCAAGATACGCAATGGCATTCGGAGGGAAATGGTGAAGTTGTGCGCCGAAGAAATTCAAGAACCCACGGATGAATGGATGGGGAGGCAGAGAAAAACCTCCCTCGACGTGGATGAGGAGGAGGACTCGCTCGCCTTCGCGCGGCTCCGGCTCGGTCTCTCCCTCCGACAGCCTCCACGACCCATCAGCAATCAGCCCGTCGGCGACGAGGTTCTGGACGTCCTCCGCCGTGACGGTCGACCGAAGGAAATCCCCTTGGATCCACCCCGGCGGCGCCATGGACCGGGCGCCCGACGGTTTCTTCACCTTTGCTCCCTTCTTGGCACGCTCGATCTTCTTCGTCTTCCCCTTCGTCATCGCGGCGGCGGTCGTCGAGGCGGAGCTGAGCGGCGCGTGTGGAGCAGAGGAGGCGGAGGAAAAGAGGGGAATGGAGGAGGAGCACTGTACCGGCCCTCGCATCGTCCCGTCTTATAACTGCCCGAGTGGGTCGCTGACCTGTGGGCCCACCAGATCTCTGTGTATCCCGATTTCAAAGGAAGCGTAGTACGTGGCGTTAAGGGTGGCGCGAAAATAGAGGCGTCATGCCCCCACTTGCCCCAGTCGTTGCGTCATCTTCGCGCGGCGCGTGCTTTCGAAATTTTCGAATCCCGTAAAATCCGGGCCTGACAAAGCGACCCGTCGCATCAAGAGGTCTTGTTGATCACTCGGACCTGAGTCCGCGCTGAAGTTCACTCGGACACATATCAAGACAGAATCGATCAGGGTGAATGACAAAGACTCCAATTGACGCAAACTTCTGTGAAGCCCTAAAAAGCATTCGGAATTTTTGTGTCTTGTCAGAACCTGCATCGATCCCTTTTCCACTCGAACCCCGATCCATTCGGGGGCTAATGATGCGGATATGTACCTAGGGTAGGGTCTTAGGCCTGACCTACATACCCTACCTAAGGACACTACATTGGAGAACTTAAAGATTACAAGGAAGACTCCGACTGAAATCACCATGGCGCATGAGTCACTCGACAGAAAATCCTCTCGGAGGTTTCTCCCTCCATTCGACAGCCATCTTTCACTCGGAAGAACCAGAAGTCAGTCGACCGCAGAAGACCAGAAGCCACTCCAGAGAGGCCAACAGACAGGCGTTCGACTGGTCGCCGTAAGTAGCATTTATTACATACGTTATCAGTAACGTTCACCTTTATTACCACGATCGGACTCTTGGTTGCCGGGTATTCATGAGGGGTAGCGCGCTCTATATAAGCCACCCCTCCCCTCTGGCACAAGGGTTCGCAACCCCTGTAACTCACACGTTCCACACGACAGAACCTCCCGAGCACTGAGACGTAGGGCTCTTACCTCCATGAGAGGGGCCTGAACTCATACATCCGTGTGTACAATCTCGCCGTAGCTAGGACTCTGCCCTCTCCTTACGTACCCCTAACCTCTCCTGTCAGGCTCGTTCCCACGACAGTCCCCATTAATGTTCCCCAGAGGAAACTAAGAAGTTTTCCCAGGTTTTTGGTTGTAGGGTAGTAACTCTGCCTTTCACTTATCTGGGACTACCAGTTGGTACCTCCAAGCCTAAGATGGAGAATTTAATGCCACTGGTTAATTGTATGGAAAGGAGAATGTCAGCTAGTTCTTTTTTCCTTGCACAAGGTGCCAGATTGCAGTATCTCAATTCTGCTTTGTCCTCTTTCCCTATTTTCTTTCTTTGCAGCATGTCTATCCCCCCTGGTATCTTGAAACAGTTGGAAAGAATTCAGAGACAGTGCTTCCGGAGAAGGAATTTGCAAGAACATGCCCCCTCCTTAGCTGCATGGGAGTTGATTTGCAGGCCAAAAAATAAAGGAGGACTAGGGATCCTCAACCTCAGACTGCAAAATGTTGCGTTGCACATGAAGCATGCCAACAAGTTCCTAAACAAGCATGATTTGCCCTGGGTCCACTTAATGTGGAATACCTATTACCATGAGAGGGTACCACAGGCAACTGAGCCTTGTGGTTCCTACTGGTGGAAGAACATCTTGAAATTGTTCGATAACTTTAGAGAGGTTACCTGGGTTCGAGTCCATCAAGGAGACACAGTTTTGTTTTGGCAGGACAGCTGGAAAATTTGAAATTCTGTTATTCCACTCAAAGAAAGATTCCCCAGGCTCGTTTCTTATGTCAAAGATCCATGGACAATTGTTAAGGAGGGATTGCATTGCAATGATCTGTTAAGTTGGTTCAACCTGCCTCTTTCTGATCAAGCCTATACAAAGCTTACAACACTTCAAACCTTTATGGGGGAGATTGAACTTAGTCCCAATCAGTTTGATGTTTGGTCCTGGCAGGGTACAACTAAGCCTTATACTCCAAAACTTTTTTATACCTATGCCCATAGGACCCAAATATTTAATCCTTTACTCACCTCGATTTGGGCTAGTTGTTGCACCTTAAAGATTAAAGTTTTTGCTTGGATGCTCATCATGGACAGACTAAACACCAAGGATATGGTGGAAAGGAGAAACTGGCACATGGAGGATGGTGTAAATTGCAAGATCTGTCATGCACAGGTCAGGGAAGACAGAGATCATTCGTTCTTCACTTGTTTGTTCACTGAGAGGGTCTGGAATTATCTACAAATTCATTAGGGTGATGGCAATGACATGTCAGCTGCTGCCTTACATGCCAAAAGAGCATTTGGGAAGCCTTTTTTCTCTAAGGTGGTGTTTACTGCTTGTTGGCATATTTGGTTAGTGAGAAATGCCAAAATCTTCATGCATGTTAGGCCCAGGTTTGATGTCTGGAAATCAGGCTTTGTGACAGATATGTCCCTGTTGGCTCATAGAATAAAGCCTCAGCTTAAGGAAGACCTGGTTAGGTGGGTTTCTTTCCTGCCCCCATGAATTTTTGTTCTCTCCTTTAGAATAGATAGCATAGTTTTCCTTGTTTTCCTTTCTTTGGTTTACTGAGGTAACCTTGTAAATATCTTGTACTATTTTGAGTGGGAATAAAGTTAAAAAGGCTGTGGGGGGGGGTCTCCCTATAGTGTTTAGTCAAAAAAATGCATGATGTGAGGTTGGGGTTAGAGATCTAGTGGTACGTTTATTGACGGTCTTTCTTACAGTGGTTCTCGTTGTGTCTTAAAGAATCCTTGTAGATTGATATGATTCAAGGACACTTTGTATGTTGTGTGCACTACCTTGTGCATGATGGCTACTGTAAGCTTGAGCCCGTCCGAGCCTTACCACGAAAATATTGAACGGAATCTCTGTTATGTATTTGTTTCTGGCTTAATTGGCAAGCCTCATCCATTGTTTTGTTGGAGTATGGTAATTCGAGTTGCTTCGATGTTGATTGTTAATTTCATATCTTTCCTAAGCGGTGTTCTCATATTTTATGGAAGTGCAAATCCTTTTGATCAATCAAATTGTCATGTCAAATTCCTTTCCATCCGGATTGCTTCTCTTCAAGTGTATTCAATCATTTTGAATATTCGCAAGATCTATCCTCTTATTTCATCCCGAAGTTCATTTCATCCATCCTAAGTGGTCTTTGTTTTCCCCGCCCTCCTACCCTTTTCTTCAATGATTAAATTCTCATCGAAGTGCCTTTCTATTCATGTGATGCTTCCACTTTCTTTTCTTCCATATTGTATCTGGTGATTCATTGTGAAAATGCTCAGGAGATTCAAGCTCATCATTCTTTGTTCTCGTTTTCTTCTCCAGTGAATTCAGTGTAAGTTTTCGGAGTTCATCATATCCTTTTCATTCTTTAAATGTTCTCACGTCGGAAGTTCTTATCCAAGCCTTTCTTGTTTATTGACCTCTATATATTCTATCTGGAGTGGCAACATATCTTAGAAGATTCATTTTTTCGGCCAAAATCCTTTCAAAATGTTGAGGCTCTCAAGCTCATCAAGTTTTTAAGTTGTACCGACGCAATCTCTCCTTCTAAGCAATCATTTCAACGGAGTTCTTTTCGAGTGGGCCCATAACCCACAGGTTGTACCCCAAAATCTTACCGGTCTTTTCTATTTTTCCCAAAGGTTTCTCAAGTTCTTTCCAATTGTAACGTAAGAATAAATTCCATCAGTCACATTCCTTCTCCAAAGATCGCTTCTAATGATTTTCATTGTTGTCTCAACTTTTCCTTATTCATTATTCTAGATTATCTCAGTACTTCTTGGTGGTGTTCCTCATCGTCATTGTCAGCTTGAAGACCGAAGAAGTGTTTTCTCTTTAATCTTTATCTGTTCTCATGAAGATTTGTGGTTCAATCTTGTTGATATCCTCTTGAATGGTTTCCGTTCGTGGGAATCCTTTTCATTTTTGTTTATCCAGAGATCCATCATTTCAGAAGACTTCTTTGATCTCAGCTTTCAGCTTCGTTCTAAAATTCTTCTTAATTGGTGTCTTCATTTGATGTTTTTCTGGTTCTTCGCAATTCTTACCGGTGTTTTGTGCAAAACTTATTCAAGTTTGTTTTATCTCTCCAATAATTTTGAAGAAGAATAAGTAGTATGCAAATCCGTTGCCTGTCATCAATTTAACTTGATGAAGAATAAGTATATCATAATTCTTATTCCTGTTTCAAAGAGGACATTAATTCCTTCTTCCGGAGTTGTTCATGATATAAAATTCTCGGTTTTGTGTTGTTCATCTTCTGTTTTCCAGTGTTCCAAGCATTAGGAATTATCTAGTCTTGAATCTCTATCTAAATCTTTGCAACGCTTCCATCATGTTCATTCCAACCAAAATTCTTTTTATCATCATTTGTTTCCGGAGTTCTTCCAAGACATTTTTCATGATGGTTCGTTGAGGATTTAATTCATTCACGAAGTGTTGTTCAAGATTCTTATTGGAGGATCTCATGTATTATTTGTCTTGCATTTCAAAGTGCAATTCATTTCTCCCTTATCTTTTAAGATGGTGTTATATCATTCATGATTCATGAAGAGTCTTGAAGAAATGTGTCAAGAATGAGATATTTAGAACCGTCATTTCCTTCTCTTAGTTATCTTGGATTAGAGTTCACCTAAAGCATTTTCAAATGAATTGTTGCTATTTTGGTGCTTATCGATGATCCAAGTTTTCATTGTAATCTCGGTGAAAGAAGTTTCCATCTCTCGTGGATCTCAAGCAATCAATTGTTTCCGGTAGTGGCCGGTTGTCACCTCATAATTTTGAGATGTTTCCATAAGCCCATAGAAAGCTTATTTCTTTTCGTTGTTGATTTTCCAACAAATCTGTTCAATACTTCTTTCCAAGGATGCTTTCCAAATTCAATTGTGGTAGAAGTTGTCTTTTCGTCTCCATTCTTTTCTTTCCAACGATCTAGCTTCTCTTCTTTTGTTCCGAAGTCATTGTGTTGTTGCTCTCTTTGGCCCATCATCTTGTCTTATCAAGATCGTGTTCATCTCCTTCCTTATCTATTTAACTGGAGTGTTGTGTTATCTTTTCAAGTTCTTTTCATCTTATCAAGTTTTTGCCTCTCTTTTCAACAGAAGTGTTGCCCAAATTCGTTCCTTCTCATTCTTTGTCTATCTCATTTCAACTGGAGTGATTTCGAATTTTTGCTTGTTCTTCTACATTCTTCATTTCTTCGCAACCTCCAAGGTTTTTTGGTTTCACTCGTTTGTCAAAGAAGCAACGTAGTTTTACCTATTATGCTTTCTCTTCCGCTTCTCATTCTAAGATCTCGGGTCGAGATCTCTTTGTAGTGGGGGAGAGTTGTAATAGCCCGAGACCAACGGTCCACAGGATTCCCGTTCTATTTCTTTATTGATGTGTGATTTATTGTTTGTCGCATTCATCATCGCATCATTCGCATTGCATCGGCACTCTGTTGCCATCATTTTCCAAGACTTGCATCCGTTTGTAGTTGCCGGTTCTTCCCATTCTTGTCGTTGACCGTTTGGAGTCCAAACACACACGCACGCGCCCCGCAGCATCGTAAAATATTGTTTTATTAGTGGGAATAAAATGTTCTTAGAATGGGTTGAAAGTTGGCGTGCAGTCTTAATATATTATATGTAGACCGCATGCCAAATTTCGTCGCATTCGGATTCAGTTTGATAACCTAATGGTTAAACTATAATGGCACCTATAGCCGGCCAAATTGTTGGACGTTTTCCTTAAATTAAAACTTGTTGTCGAACTGCCCGTGTTTTCCCTCTCTGCTAAATGCCTAGCCCCTGTGCACAATGCACAGACCCTTCGCGTGTGCGTGATAACTTCCAGAACCCGAATTGCGAGTCATAACCGATGGATCCCGTTCAACCCCGAAATACCCTAAACATCTTCGGTTTCTTCACTGGACTACCCTAACCTGTTTTCTCAACCGTCCGATCTAAATCTGACGGTCCAAAAATCTGTCTCGATAGCGCCCCTGCCTATTTATTCTGCGCAACCCTATCCCTAGCATGTCCAATCCATCCAATCCTCCTCACCGCCGCCACTAGCTACACCTGGTCTCCCCCCTTCCTCAGGATCGCCCGATCCAGATCACCCGCAGGCGCTACCTACTCCTTAGTTTCTGCGCCGAACAAACTGGACGCGTACACCTCCCCGCAGCCTCGACCACCTCCCGCATTTTCCGCACAGTCACCAGCTTCCTCCATCCACTCCACCACTCCTGCAACATCTGCCGCAGCCGCCACAGGCCTCAATCCAGGGCCTCGTCCTTGCGCCAGCAGCACCGTGGAGCGAGAGCTCGTGCTCCTCCTCCCGCAGCACACCCGTCCCCAAGCCAGCTGCTGAAGCCCCCTCGTTCCAGCCGTGCAAGAGGACGTTGACTCACGCCTCGCATCCTCGCACAGCCTCCCGAGGAGCTGGACCCAAGGCTCCTCCCTGATCTTACCAAAGCCCCAGTTCGTTCATCTACCTGCGAGCACCGGTCCTCCATGGCCGTCCCCGAACTTCATGCATGGACTGCCGTCGGAGCTCCTTCCTCGTCCCCGTGCCGTGCGCGCCGACGGCGACCAGAAGATGAGCGTCACCACTGCTCCTTCCTCCCTTCTCTATTGCTCTCTCTTCTCTAATCTTTCCTCTCTCTCTCTCTCTCTCTCTGTGTGTGTGTGTGTGTGTGTGTGTTCGGGTATAGGAGATATGGAGCTCCACAAGAAGGGCGCCGCTGGAGCCCCAACTTCAACCACCGCTGTCGGTTAACAAGGCCACTCTGGCCCCAATCTGGATGGACCCGTCGCCTCCAACCGGATCCCGGCCGCCCTCGCTCGTTCTGGCCTCACTGGAAGAGACACCCAGGCCGTGCATCGCGTCCCGCTCGAACGTGTGCACGAGCGCGTTGACCGTGACTTGGCAGGCCTCCTCTGTCAAGCCTCCCACACCGACTGGCCTTAGCACATTAGGTGAGGATGCCCCAGCTCCCGTCCAATGCCTGATACGTCCATTTTGCATCATGATTTCCTATTGATATTTATGCTATTCTTGTTCATTATTCCACTTTATGATTCAATTCTTATGCCTTTTCTTTCTGAATTTACGAGGTACATCACAAGTAGGGATATAGTCGGGAACCGGAATTCTGGACCTGAAAACCAACAAAAAGGGTGAAAAATTCACTGGACTCCAAATGACCTGGAACTTTTTGTGAATTATTTCTGGAATATATGAAGAATTATGGAGCAAAGAACTGCCGGAGGGGACTGCCTGTGGGCCACGAGCCAACAGGGTGCGCCCACCCCCCTGGCGCACCCTGTTAGCACGTCGGGAGCACGTGGCTCCACCGACCGTAATTGTAGTCCTATAAATTCACATCTGATGAGAAAAAAATAGAGGAGGAATTTTCGGGATGAAGCGCCGCCGTCTCGAGGCGGAAACCTGGGCACATGCCCTTTTGCACTCCGGCAAGCTAATTCTGTTGTGGACTCTTGTCTCCAGGAGAAGGAGATCGATTTCATCATCATCACCAATGCTGCCTCCTTCGTGGGAGGATCAATATTCATCAACATCTTCACAAGCACCATCTCATTGCAAACCCTAGTTCATCTCTTGTATTCAATCTTTGTCTCAAAACCTCAGATTGGTACCTCTGGATTACTAGTAGTGTTGATTACAACCTGTAGTTGATGATTGTTGGTTTATTTGGTGGAAGATATTATGTTCAGATCCTTAATCATCATCATTACACCTCTGATCTTGAACACGTTGATGATGTGTGAGTAGTTACTATTGTTCCTGAGGACATGGGAGAAGTCTTGTTATAAGTCATCATGTGAAGTTGGCATTTGTTCGATATTTTGATGATATGTATGTTGTTGCTTCCTTTAGTGGTGTCATGTGAACGTCGACTACATGACACTTCACCATCTAATGGGCCTAAAGGAAGGCATTGTGGAGTAATAAGTAGATGATGGTTTGCTAGAGTGACAGAAGCTAGTTTATGCATTATTTCATAAGGGGATGATTTGGATCCATACGTTTCATGCTATGGTTAGATTTATCTTGATTCTTCTTTCGTAGCTGCGGATGCTTGCTAGAGGGGGTTATTATAAGTGGGTTTCTTTTTCAAGGAAGAACATCACTTTAGCACTCGTCCACCCACATATGAAATTATCAAAGTAACGAACGCGAATCAACTCAACATGATGAACATGACTAGACAGACATTCCCATGTGTCCTTGGGAGCGCTTCCTTTACATAAGAGTACTTTCGGGCCTTTCCTTTGCTATGAAAAGGATTGGGCTATCTTGTTGTACCTTTTCTACTATTATTACTTGTCACTTCTTGCGAATATCTTGTTGAAAAACTATCTATCACTGTTACTCACACCACTTGCAGAGAATACCTTGCTGAAAACAGCTTATCATTTCCTTCTACCCCTCGTTGGGTTCGACACTCTTACTTATCGGAAGGACTATGATTGACCCCCTATAATTGTGGGTCATGAAGACTCTTTTCTGGCGCCATTGCCAGGGAGTGAATCGCCTTTGGTGAGTAGAATTTGGTGAGGAAACATATTCGGTTCGTGCTGAAATTTACTATTTCTTATTACTATGGACAATCATCATTTGAGTGGTTTGTTCGGGGCATCTTTGCCCTAAACTAAAGTTGAAAAAGTTCTCCTCAATTTACCGAACCTATTAAATATATTTTATGAGATTCCTTCGGGTATATTAGAGAAAGTGCTAGCTAATCCTTATGTAGGACACGGTACAACTCATCCTGATTTACACTCTATATATGTAGATGAAATTTGTGGATTGTTTAAGATTGGAGGTTTATCCGAAGACAAAGTTAAGAACAATATTTTCCCTTTATCTTTGGAGGGAAAGGCATTGATTTGGTACAAGCTATAGGATGATATTGGATCATGGGACTGGAATCGCTTGAAGCTAGAATTTCATCAAAAGTTTTATCCTATGCATCTAGTTCATCATGATCAGAATTACATATATAATTTTTGGCCTCGTAAAGGAGAAAGCATCGCTCAATCTTGGGGAGGCTTCAATCTATGATGCACACTTTCCCCAACCATGATCTCTCAAGAGAAATGATTATACAAAAATTTTATGCTCGGCTTTCTCATGATTATCGATCAATGTTGGATTCTTCTTCCCTAGTTCCTACATGAAGAGAACTATTGAATTTAAATGGGATATTTTGGAAGGAATTAAACGCAACTCTAAAGATTGGGAACTCGACAAAGGTAAATAGTCAAGTATAAAGCTTGAGTTTGATTGTGTTAAATCTTTAATGGAAACTGATACTTTTCATAAGTTTAGCAATAAAAAATATGGGCTTGACTCTGAGATGGTAGCGTCTTTCTATGAATCATTTGCTACTCATGTTGAACTCCCTAAGGACAAGTGGTTTAAATTTCATCCACCTACTAAAGAATCGCTAGAGGAACCCATTAAGGTTAAGGAAGAAATAACTATTTGCCATGTTGATCTAGTTGTACCCACTGCTTATTGAGAAACCACCTTTTCCTGTTAGGATTAACGAACATGCTAAAGCTAGAACTGTGGTTAATAAAAGCAATATTAGAACACCTAAACCTTATGAACAAACAAACGTAGAACCTAATATTGCTACAATTAAAGATCTCCTAGTTAATAATATTGATGGACATGTTATTTACTTCTGCGATGAAGCTACTAGAATTGTAAAAACCTGTTAGACATAAGCGAGATGAGTTAAACAAAAACAAATACGTTACAGGCCTGCCCGTTGTTTCTGTTAAAATTGAAGATCATTGTTATCATGGCTTGTGTGACATGGGTGCTAGTGTTAGTGCCATACCTTTTACTTTATATCAAGAAATTATGAATGAGATAGCACCCATTGAAATTGAAGATATTGGTGTCACTATTAAACTTGCAAAACAGAGACACTATTTGAACCCTTAGGATTGTTAGAGATGTTGAAGTCTTGTGTGAAAAAATCAAGTACCCTACTTATTTCTTAGTGCTTGGTTCAGAATAAGATAATTTTTGTCCCATTATCTTTGGTAGACCTTTCTTGTATACCGTTAATGCTGAAATTAATTGTGTTACTGAGAAGGTTAATGTAAGCTTTGGTGTTGTATCTCATGAATTTAATTTCTCTAAGTTTGGTAGACAACCACATGAGAAAGAATTATCTAATAAAGATGAAATAATTGGTCTTGCATCTATTGTTGTGCCTCCTACTGATCCTTTAGAATAATATTTGCTAGACCATGAAAATGATATGCATATGAATGAGAGAAATTAAATAGTAGATATATTATTTAGACAAATACATATACTTAAACACAACTTGCCTGTTGAAATCTTAGGGGATCCTCCTCTACCCAAGGGGGATCCGGTGTTTGAGTTAAATAAATTACTTGATACTTTGAAATATGCTTATCTTGATGAAAAGAAGATATATCCTGTTATTATTAGTGCTAACATTTCAAAGCATGAAGAAAAGAGGTTACTCAAATCCTCTGAAGGGCATTAGTCCCACTTTATGTCAGCACAAGATTAATATGGAGCCAGACGCTAAACATGTCGTTGATCATCAACACCGCTTGAACCCTAAAGTGAAGGAAGTGGTAAGAACTGAAATACTAAAGCTTCTAGAGGAAGTTATAATTTATCCTATTGCTGATAGTAGATGGGTAAGTCATGTTCACTGTGTTCCTAAGAAAGGAGGTATAACTGTCGTCCCTAATGATAAAAATGAACTTATACCACAAAGGATAGTAACTGGTTATAGGATGGTAATTGATTTCAGGAAATTAAACAAAGCGACAAGAAAAGATAATTACCCCTTGCCTTTTATTGATCAAATGTTAGAAAGATTATCTAAGCACACACATTTTTGCTATCTTGATGGATATTCCGGCTTCTATAAAATACCTGTGTCAAAAGAGGGCCAAGAGAAAATTACTTTTACTTGCCCGCTTGGAACATATGCTTATAGACGTAGGCCTTTTGATTTATGTAATTCAAAGATGTATGACTGCTATATTCTCTGACTTTTGTGAAAAGATTGTTGAGGTTTTCATGCATGATATTTTCGTTTACGGGACTTCTTTTGATGATTGCTTGAGCAACCTTGATCGAGTTTTGCAGAGATGTGAAGAAACTAATCTTGTCTTGAATTAGGAGAAGTGCCACTTTATGGTAATAAAAGTATAGTACTTGGGCATAAAATTTCTAAACGAGGTATTGAGGTAGACAAAGCTAAAGTTGATGCAATAGAGAAAATGCAATGTTCTAAAGATGTTAAAGGTATAAGAAGTTTCCTTGGTCATGCTGGTTTCTATAGGCGTTTTATTAAATATTTCTAGGACACTAACTAATCTTTTTTAGAAAGATATTCCTTTTATTTTTGATGATGATTTTGTAGAAGCCTTTGAAATACTTAAGAAAGCCTTAAGTTCTGCACCTATTGTTCAAACACCTGATTGGAATCCACCATTTGAAATTATGTGTGATGCTAGTGATTATGTTGTCGGTGCTGTTCTAGGGTAAAGAGAAGACAAGAAATAGAATGCTATTCATTATGCTAGTAAGACCGTAGACAATGCTCAAAGAAATTATGCTACTACCGAGAAGGAATTTTTAGCAGTTGTGTTTGCATGTGACAAGTTTAGGCCTTATATTGTTGATTCTGAAGTTACTGTTCACACTGATCATGCTGCATTAAATACCTTATGGAAAAGAAAGATGCTAAGCCTGGACTGATTAGGTGGGTTCTTTTACTTCAAGAGTTTGATTTGCATATCGTTGATAGAGAAGGAGATGAAAATCCTGTAGCAGATAACTTGTCTAGAATGGAAAATGTTCTTGATGGCCCACTACCTATTGATGATAATTTTCCTGATGAGCAATTAGTTGTTATAAATGCTTTCCGTAGCACTCCTTGTTGCTAAGTATATACCACCTAGTTTTACCTACCAACAAAATAAAAAGTTCTTTTATGATTTAAGACATTACTTTCGGGATGACCCACATCTTTCTAAAGAAGGAGTAGATGGTGTTATTAGACTTTGGGGACCCCGACTCATAAGTCGTGATCACCGAATGCACGTGTACAGTGATCCCAAAGATCAATGCTCACCGAACACACAGAACATGAATAACAAGAGTCTTACATCCATTCATACCGTCTTACACAAATAAAGACCATCGAGGTCGAGTCTTACATAGATAGGGCCATGAAGGCGAAAAAACAAACATAAACTAGCAGCGGAAATCTTGAAAGATAGCATAGACCCATGCCATCTGCCTTAACCCTACAAGCATTCTCACTGGGAAGTGTCCAAATTCGCATGTTCGTCCTCAACGGAATCTTCACCATATTCCTGCTCTTCCATGCTTGGCCAATTAAACAACCAGTGGCAAGGCAATGAGTACATTGAATGTACTCACAAGAAACCCATGTTTGGAACAAGGTATAACAGAAGCATGATATAGCAGTAAGTAGGTAATTTTAAAGAAAGCTAATTTTTGGAATGCAATGACATGTCCTATCATCTTGTAAGCATGCATACTGAGGTCACAAGTATCCGTATGAACAGGTTATAGATATCAATATAAACAAGGTTCGAACATCTCATGTTCAATCATCATGTCAAATCATCCGACTCAACCCAAGTATCTTCCTTTCTCCACACACACATAGTTTTGTAAACAATGAACGTAGCCCAAGAGCGGTCATCCAACTGTCCTTGACCATGGACACGGCTATTTCAATAGTTTTACACTCTGGAGAGGTTGCACACTTTACGCACAAGACTCGGGGAACTTCCGTGTCAAGCCACGACTCGTGGTATATCACATACCCGAGGTAAGCACCCGAACAATGCCTTTCCCATGACGACACTAAACAAAGAGTCCACTCGTTGGTACCCAACCCTCATGATGTACATCCCACGAGCCTCGCTCGAGATCGTACCATCCAAGAGGGGACACAACGGTGTGCCCGGTGTCTGTGAAAACCGTCCATGATCGTCCTTTCTAGCACGACCCCATATCGAGAGTGACCACGTCACTCCCACCACTAGTAATGCGGGCTCTCTACTAGCATCGACCAAAGTAATAAACAAAGTCCTGTCCCATAAGGGGTATCATGGTTGTACATGTAAGGTTGGAGTAATGGTCGCAACTTAAACCAATCCGTTTTCGAAAACAAAACACTCACTTGCCTCGGTGCGCCACTTCTTTATCAAGAGGTCACCTAGCTCAACATCTCCCTCGGGCATTAGTGTCACCTGACGTGGTTTTCAAAAAGTCTTTGAAATTACTTTTGTTTCCATCACCATGCATATTCCCGTCCCACTCCCGTAGCGACTACTTTAGCAACCTATCTGCATCCCACCCACACGAATCCAAACATAAGGTAGAGTCATGTCACGCAAGTATCAATGAGGGAAAGTAACGGAGGCAAACCATAGAGGTGGTCACCATGATCATCATGATTCCAATGCAACAATATCAAGTGCTATATGACATGCACGAAAATGTTTCTTAGACATGGTCAAGGGGCTGCTTGCCTGGCTCAACAAAATCCTAAGGGTCTTCAAATGCCCCTGGTCCAGCTCCTTCGTCAACTTCGTAATCTAACGTCGAAAGTAACGGGCACACAATAAGACAATAGCACAAAACAGAAAATAAAAACACTCGGAAAAATGTCAAACCATTTTTGTAAAATACTAAGGTGAAAACTAATAATACCAAAATTATTAGTTTCTGGTTTTGGAGTGTCAAAAGTGGTGAAAAGCATTTTAGGAGTGGTTTTGAATATTCAAAACAAGGTTTTAAATACAAACAGTACAAAAATTATTTTCAAAAAGTTGCACAAGTGGCATCATTAAATAGTAAATAATATTACAAGATTTGTGGAGTTGGAATTACTGGATTTGGAAAATTATTTAGTTGTGTGGAATTTTTGGAAAATGTCAGAAAACAAAAAAAGGAAAATAGCACTGTGCCTACTGGGCCAAAACGGCTGGCCGAGCCGGCCCAATCGGTTAAATCAGCCCAGGCGAGCCAGCGCCTCCCGTGCGCGCCAGGTTTCAAACCGGACGGGCGGGGCCCGCTAGTCAGCGAGAGGAGGGAGGCGAGAGAGAGACGGGAGGCTGACAGACGGGCCCCACTGGCAGGCCATCGTCAACCCCCGTCCAGAGGCCCGGTGAGCTCACGGGCGACAATGTAGGGCACGACGAGGGCGGCTAGAGGCGGGAATGGACTCGGGGTGCTGTCGCCGATCGGGTGGTGGAGGATATGGCAGGAGGGGAGCAGAGGTTCATCGGGGACGAGGACCCATGGCGGAGGAGCTTCGGGAGGAGGTCGCCATCGACGCCACATGGTGCAATAGAAGCGGGAGAGAGGGAATGGCGTCAGGACTGCAAGGGAGGATCATAGGAGACGAAAGGAGAGCCGGAGGAGGGCCGTACTTGGAGATCATCGGTGAGGCGATGTGGGGAGGCTTGGGATTGATCTTGAGCTCAGGGGGCTCGGGGGTGGATTAGATGGTGCTGGCGTATGATTGGAAGGAGGAGAGGTGATCCGGAGGGGAGGAAAGAGCCCGGGGTGGCCGTTTTATGGGGGGGGCGACGGTGCACCGCGAGCTCATGCGTCGGAATGGTCACGATCGTCACTGGAGCGCATAGGGAGCCGCGGGAGCAGGTCCGGGGTGTTCCTTGGGTTGGTCTAGGCCCACGGGAGAGAAGAGAGAGAGAGAGTGGGAGAGGTCAGGGGTATCGCGCGTGCGAGCTCGCGCATTGGCCGGCTCGGGCGGGGTCGGGCAGGCACTGGGGAGAGCCGTTGCGGGGAGAGAGAGAGGAGGGGACAGGGGCGTGGCGTGTCCCATACGCCGAGGGACCTCGACTGGCGTGAGGGGAAGGCCCGAGTTGGCCAGGGGAGCGAGGGCAACCCTCTGGAGCGTGGCTGCATTCTAGAGCGCGACTTTGGCCGGCATGGCAGAACTTTGGCGTGCTCTCGCGCGTCCACTTGTGTCCAACTTTACCAGAGGGGGATTAAACAATAGGAATGAGCCTTGGATGCTCTGGAATGGCCATGAGTGAGAGAAGAGAGAAATGAGGTTGTCCAGAGAGGGAAATGAGGGTATTACCCCATGCAATCATGCTCGTGGGTGCCAGGAACTTTACTGGAGGTGGGCAGGGGCTGCATGGTGCTGTGGTAGAAATATGGGGTGAAGGAGAATAGTGAAATGGGCTCAATTATTGAACCTTGCATTCCAGCAAAAGGTGTTTGATCTCTGGTTGGGCTACCTCTGGTGCTCTACTGGACATGAAACATAAAAGGATGAAATGGTGCGAATAATTAAGCTTGATCACCAACTTTGAGCTCATTTGAGAAAAGTTGACAATGCAAACATTGTAAACCATAGAAATGAGCAGAAACTGATTTTCTTAGATCCAATCATGCTAATCTATTCTCCTTAATGCACCACTTTGTGTGGTGGCATTATTTTGGGATTAGAGCATGCCCACAAAGTTTTAGATCAATTGGATAAAGTTGGCAATGTAGAGTTGATCAAATTTGGATATAGACAGAGAGGGTTTTGGGGCACTTTTGTGAACCAAAACAATTTGGATAGAAATGAAACTTGGCAAGATCATCACATATGGCATATGGAACATGGTGGAATTTTCCTGGATTTATTCGAGAATATTTCGTATAGAAATATTTCAAATACTTCAAATAGGCAGAAAGGGTTTTGGAGGGTTTTGTCCAATATTTTGAACATGACCATGTGTTGAAACTCATATATATGGAAATATATGTCCACTGAGTTGCCCTAAATTTTCTCAAATATTTTAATAGCATAAAAATAATTTTTCCCTATGAAAGATCATTTTTGGCCTTAAGGAAAAGCATTTAAATAAAATAAGGAAATAATCTTTAAAAATAATATTTGGTGGTTTTGGGAGGTCTTATATGTAGTAGGTTCCAAATAAAATATTTGGGGCAAAACAATCCACCCAATTTGAGGACTTGTAGTACAAACCTCGATTCAGGGGTTATTGAAAGCTTAAGTTGAATAAATGCTTTTTGACCAAAATAATATTACATAAAAAATAGTTTTTTGTCCTATACACATGGCATGATCATTGGTCAAAGGTTTGTATCAAGTAGGTGAGTTTTGAGAGAAGAATAATCTTTGGTGAATTAAAACTCAAGCAAGCACTTAAGCAAATAGCACTCAAGTCAATCATCACAAGCACTCAAAATTTTTTAAATGGGTCGAAATTTTATAAGATCATAGCATAGCAAAGTGGTACAAACACAGGGTGTGACAGACCTACCCCCCCTTACAAGAATCTCGTCCTCGAGATTCATAGGCTAGGCGCTAAAAAGATAAAGGAACTCGGATCTAAGGTAGTCGTCACGCTCCTAGGTTGCCTCTGCTTCAGTGTGGTTACTCCATTGGACCTTGAAGTATTTGATGGTGCGACTTCGAGTGCAATGCTCGGCTTCGTCCAAGATGTGGACTGGTCTCTCACGATAAGTGAGGTCTGGCTGAAGGTCGATGGATTGATGATTGATGTCCTTGTAGAGGTCGGGCGGTTGGGAACTTGGAGGCATTTCCAGAGCTGTGACACATGGAAAACGTTGTGCATGTCTGATAGCTCGGAAGGTAGCTCTAGCTGGTAGGCAACTTCTCCTCGTTTGTCGGTGATCTTGAAGGGGCCGGTATATCTTGGTGCGAGCTTTCCTTTAACGTGAAAGTGCTTGGTCCCTTTGAGAGGCATGACTCGGAGATAGACATAGTCTCCAACACGGAAACTCATGTCTCGGCGGTGTGAGTCGGCGTAGCTCCTCTGTCTTGACTTGGCGGTCTCCAGCTGTTCTCTGATAAGTCAGACTTGCTCTTCTGCTTCACGGAGGATATCTGGTCCAAAGACTAGTCCTTCTCCGGTTTCTGACCAGTTGAGGGGAGTGCGGCACTTGCGTCCATATAGCACCTCACATGGTGCCATCTGTTGGCTGGACTGGTAGCTGTTGTTGTAGGAGAACTTGGCGAATGGTAAGCAATCTTCCCACTCGGCTCCATACGCCAGAACAAAAGCACAAAGCATATCTTCAAGTATCTGATTCACTCGTTCAGTCCGTCCTCCTGTCTGAGGGTGAAAAGCAGTGTTGAAGGATAACTTGCTTCCCATAGCTTATTGGAATCTATTCCAGAACCTCGAGGTGAACTGGGTTCCTCGGTCTGACACGATCTCCTTAGGAATTCCATGGAGGCTCATGATCCGGTTGATGTAGAGGTTGGCCAGTTGGTTCCCATTGTAGGTGGTCTTGATGGGAATGAAGTGAGCTACTTTGGTTAGGTGATCAACAATGACCCAAATGGAATCATGTACCTTGCTTGACCTGGGCAAACCGGTGATGAAGTCCATCCCGACCTTGTCCCACTTCCATTCAGGCACTTTGAGAGGTTGTAACAATCCAGCGGGTCGCTGATGCTCAGCTTTGACTCTCTGGCATATGTCACACTTAGCGACAAAAGTGGCTATCTCTCTTTTCATGCCATGCCACAAGAATCTTGCTTTGAGGTCTTGGTACATCTTGGTTCCTCCAGGATGAATGGAATGCGGAGTGTCATGGGCTTCTTCCAAGATCAAGTTCTTGAGCTCAACTTTGTTGGGTACGCAAATGCGACTCCCAAGCCATACAACTCCTTGTTCATCCACTGAGAATCATGGGGCCTTGCCTGCCTTGATCTTCCTCTTGATGCCTTCAGTGCTCTCGTGTCCCTTGGGAGCTTCCTTAATATCATCCATCAAGGCAGGCTTTACTTCAAGGTTGGCTAGGAATCCAGGTGCAACTAGTTCCAAACCAAAGCTCTCAAGCTCTTCATAAAGGGCAGGTAGCCTTTCCTTGATCATAGCATTTAAGGAACAAGCCTTTCTGCTTAAGGCATCTGCTACCACGTTAGCCTTTCCAGGGTGATATTGAACACTGAGGTCATAGTCCTTGATCAACTCCAACCATCTTCGCT
This sequence comes from Elymus sibiricus, assembly GCA_039707655.1. Lineage (NCBI taxonomy): Eukaryota > Viridiplantae > Streptophyta > Magnoliopsida > Poales > Poaceae > Elymus > Elymus sibiricus. The sequence goes on along the minus strand of CM077675.1, from coordinate 263,252,701 downwards.
GCCTCATGTTCAATTCCTTCTGAGTGAAAATATACTTCAAACTCTTATGGTCTGTGTATATCTCACATCGCTTCCCTAGAAGGTAATGTCGCCATGTTTTCAAGGCATGAACTACTGCTACCAACTCAAGATCATGAGTAGCGTAGTTCGCCTTGTGAGGGCGTAGCTGTCTGGATAGATATGCTATGACTCTGCCTTCCTGCATCAGAACACTTCCAAGCCCGATCCTTGATGCATCACAATATATCACAAACTCCTTGTGAATATCGGGAGTGGCCAATACTGGGGCCGTCGTCAATCTCTTCTTGAGTTATTGGAAACTTTACTCGCACTTCGGCGCCCATTCAAACTTCTTTTCCTTCTTCAAGAGCTGAGTCATGGGCCTAGCAATGCTCGAGAAGCCTTCGACGAACTTGTGGTAATATCCCACGAGTCCGAGGAAACTCCTGACTTCCTTCACATTGCTTGGGGACTGCCATTAGGTCATGGCTTCAATCTTGGCAGGATCCACTGACAAACCTTCTGCAGTCAACGCATGACCCAAGAATCCAACTTCGTGCAGCCAAAACTCGCACTTGCTGAATTTGGCATAAAGTTGGTGCTCTCGAAGCTTATCCAGGACCATCCTCAAATGTTGTGCATGCTCTTCTTCTGACTTGGAAAAGATGAGTATGTCATCGATGAAGACGACAACAAACTTGTCCAAGTACTCCATGAAAACTTTGTTCATGAGATACATGAAGTAGGCAAGGGCATTAGTTAACCCAAATGACATGACCGTGTATTCATACAGGCCATACCGTGTTATGAATGCCGTCTTCAGAATGTCTTGGGGACTGATCTTCAGTTGGTAGTACCTAGACTTGAGGTCGATCTTGGAAAACACCTTGGCACCATTTAGCTGATCGAACAGGTCTTCAATCTTGGGAAGAGGGTACTTGCTCTTGATTGTGACTTCATTGAGAGATCGATAATCGACACAAAGACGAACAATACCATCCCTTTTCTCCACAAATAGAATAGGTGGTCCCCAAGGAGAGGCACTAGGGCGGATAAATCCTTTACGGAGCTGCTCTGCCAGTTGCTTCTTTAGTTCAGCCAACTCTTCGGATCCCATTCTATAGGGCTTCTTATAGATGGGTCCTACTTCGGGCATTAGCTCAATGATGAACTCTATGTCACGGACAGGAGGCATTCCAGGCAGCTCATCAGGAAATACATCAGGGTATTCATATACCACTGGTACTTGGTCCAACTCAATTCCCGACAGACAATTAATCTGAGGGGCTTGAGCAGAGGTAGGGTTGGGGTCATACTTGACTTCAACTCCTTGGCTATTGGTCATGGTAACAATCCGCTTGGCGCAGTCTAGCAAGTCTTGGTGCTTGGTTAACCAATCCATGCCTAGGATCACATCCAAGCCTTGCGACTTCAGGATGATAAGTTCTGCTAGGAATTCTACTCCATTGATAACAATCCCAACTCCTTTACATCCTCATAATTGAACTCGGGGTTTTTACCAACATTTGACTACCCAGGGGTGTAGGCTTCATACCACTCTCTAGTGCAAACTTTTGGGTAACAAAAGAATGTGAAGATCTACAATCAGACAGTACGGTTGGTGGGGTTGACTTGACAAGGAACGTACCCAGTATGACATCCGGGTCTTCCTGGGCTTCCTCAGTGGTGACGTGATTCACACGACCCTTGTCATTGTTGGGCTGGTTGCGGGGAGCTTGGTTCCTTGGTGGCGCTCCATGGCCTTGTCCTTGGTTCGGCGCATTGGGTCGTGGTGCATCTGGCTTCTTGTTGGGCACTGCCTACAGTGGCCTGGCTGACCACATCCAAAGCAAGTGACTTGGCTTGAGCTACAGTTGTTGTTGCCAGCATTGTTGTTCTTGAGGTGGTTGTAAGCTGGCCTGGGATTGGCATACTGGTGAGGCTGGTAGCTCGAGCGAGGTGTAGGAGGTCTAGCCAGCTGAGGCTGATAGGTTGGCTTGGCTAGGGCTGGCTGCCAGGGGCGAGGCTTCAGGTTGCTGGAACTACCCTTGCTGATCATCTTGCGCTTGCGAGTGTCTTCCATGGCACGACGCTTTTCTTCGAGCATGAGAGCCTTGTTCACCATATCGAAGAAGGTCCGACAGTCATAGACAATGAGCTGATACTGCAGAGCTTGCTGGAGTCCTTCCATGAAGCATTCCATCTTAGCGGCCTTAGTGCTGACATCTTCAAGTGCATACCTTGACAATAGGTTGAACTTCTGCATATACTCTTTGACAGAGCCACTTGCTTGCTTCAGCGCTCAGCATTCTCTCTTCTTGATAGCCATGATCCCAGAAGGAATGTGGGTCATGCGGAATTATTCCTTGAAGTCAGCCCAAGTGATCACATGGTCGCCTTGCATGACCTTGAATCCTTCCCACCAAGCTCTGGCGGTACCTTCGAGGCAGTGAGAGGCATAAAGCACCTTTTCACGATCCTCGTTGCAATTGACCAATGCAAGGAGGTCCTCGATGGTGCGGATTCAGTCATCGACAGCCAGAGGTTTGGCAGTCTCTGTGAAGGTTGGGGGTGAATTCCTCATGAATTCCGACAGAGTGGAGCGGCCATTTCCGTTCCTTCCTTGCTGCTGGTTGTTCACAAGGGCATGAGCCATCTACTGCATAGCAGTGGAGTTGGCTTGGCATTCCTCTCGGAGAACTTGGAGAAACCGAGCTATTTTCATGTTCTCTGGTGGAGGTGGTGGCGGAGGGATGTCTCCATGTGGCTGCTCCTGGTGAGCTCCAGTTTCAGCAGATTCGGTAGCCGCTTGCTGCTAGCTAGAGCCGGAAGCGTTGGGGTTGGGGAAGGTGCTAGTGCGGGTAGCGGTCACCATCCTGTTTGGAGCGGCCAAGTGAAATGACTAGGATAGACATTATAAAAGTAAGGATAGAGGAGATGCGCCTAAGGGGGGTGGTATAGTGCAAGTGTGATTAACAGAGGTCGAGAGACCAAACACATAATATTAAGATAAGACAGATGATGGAGTCACTTACATGTTGCCTAAGGAAAAAAGCGAGACTTGCATCAGAACACAAACAACAAAATAGACAATAAGCACACATGGTTTCATATGAACCATTACACGGACTCGACTTCGCATGAGGAATACATGACTTATCCTACCCTAGGCTTTCTCGGACTCAAGTAGTGGAGTGCTCGGTCTCGTACTCACGCTCCTTAGGATCTTCCTCCTTGTCATCATCCGTACAGGCGTCGTCTCCGGTCAAGGGGGTTAGAGAACGAGGAGGTCCATCCTGACGACGCTTCGCCGCTGGTGCGGTGAAGAGCTCACTGTACTCCTTCACACTCATGCGACGATGACGTGTGGGTGCATCTCTGGCTGGGGGTACTCCTGCTCTGTAAGCGATAGCTGGTCGTCCCTCGGGGGCTCCATCCTTCTTGATCCTGTCTGGCTTCACCTTGGCTTGACGAAGTAGCTCTCGGGTGTGGTGAAGTTCCTTGCGGAGCTTCACGGAATCCTTAATAAGGTTATGAGGCAGACTGTCGGCAGAGAGGCTGAAGTAGGTCTGGAATCTGAGTGGTGTCCCATCCTCCTTGGATGGAACCAACGTCCAACTCTCGCCAAAATCATCCTTCCTGAATAGTAGGTAGTGAGTACCTGGCTCGTCAGCCATCTCTGGGATGATGTCTCGAAGGTGGATAAGTGCCTTGCATGCAGCTGTCTCGACTACTAACACCAAGGTCTCCATCTGTGGTCCTTCAAAGAACCAACTCATAGGGGTGTCGTTTTCCTTTACGACCACGTCAACGTGGTACTCCTTTGTGGCGGCATCAACCCAGTGTTTGAGGTAGAGGAAAACGGGAGGTCGGTGAAACTGGCACTTCTCCAGGCTGTCCTCAAGGAGTAGGGGAAAGCCGGATGCTAGGAGGTCATCGGGTATGACGGCCATCTACACAGGTTTTAAGGGGAGGGGAGTCAGCAGAGTTTGAAGTGAGACAAGGAAAGGTAAGAAGTGCAGAAACTCCTAAGTATAGATGCTAAGTGTAGTTTTTGAAAGGGTTTTTATCCTAACTAACGTCCATGCTAACTAAGGCTTCCTACAGTCAGGATGGCTCTGATACCAGTTGTGTGGGGACCCCGACTCATAAGTCATGATCATCGAATGCACGTGTACAGTGATACCAGAGATCAATGCGCACTGAACACACAGAAGTTGAATAACAAGAGTCTTACATCCATACATACCGTCTTACACAAATAAAGACCGTCAAGGTCAAGTCTTACATAGATAGGGCCATGAAGGCCAAACAAAAAACATAAACTCGCAGCGGAAATCTTGAAAGATAGCATAGACCCATGCCATCTGCCTTAACGCTACATGCATTCTGACTGGGAAGCGTCCTAATTCACATGTTCGTCACCAACGAAATCTTCACCATATTCCTGCTCTTCCATGCCTGGCCAATTAAATAACCAGTGGCAAGCCAATGAGTACTTTGAATGTACTCCCAAGCAACTCATGTTTGGAACAAGGTATAACAGAATATGATATAGCACTAAGTAGGTAATTTTGCAGAAAGCTAATTTTTGGAATGCAATGACATGTCCTATCATCTTGTAAGCATGCATCATGAGGTCACAAGTATCCGTATGAACAGGTTATAGATATCAATACAAAAAAGGTTTGAACATCTCATGTTCAATCATCATGTCAAGTCATCCGACACAACCCAAGTATCTTCATTTCTCTCCACACACACAGTTTTGTAAACAATGGACGTAGCCCAAGAACGGTCATCCAACTATCCTTGACCGTGGACACGGCTATTCGAATAGTTTGATACTCTACAGAGGTTGCACACTTTACCCACAAGACTCGGGGAACTTCCTGATGTCTAGTACGCAACTTTATTCTTGTAGACTTTGTTGGGCCTCCAAGCATAGAGTTTTGTAGGACAATAGCAATTTTCTCTCAAGTGGATGACCTAAGGTTTATCAATCCATGGGAGGTGTAGGATGAAGATGGTCTCTCTCAAAGAACCCTGCAATCAAATACAAGAAATCCCTTGTGTCCCCAACACACCCAATACAATGGCAAATTGTATAGGTGCACTAGTTCGGCGAAGAAATGGTGATACAAGTGCAATATGGATGGTAGATATAGGTTTTTGTAATCTGAAAATATAAAAACAGCAAGGTAAGAAATAGTAAACAGCGAGCAAAGTTATATATTAATGCTTGGAAACAAGACCTAGTGTTCATACTTTCACTAGTGCAATCTCCCAACAATGGTAACATAGTTGAATCATATGATCATCCCTCAACGTGCAACAAAGAATCACTCCAAAGTTCCTATCTAACGGAGAACAATAAGATGAAATTGGTGTAGGTAGTAGAACCACCTCAAAGTTGGTCTTTCCGATCAATCTTTTGGGCTATTCCTATAAGTGTCACAAACAGCCCTACAGTTCGTACTAGAACAACACCAATGATACATATCAATCAACCCTAATGTCACCTAGTCCGGCAGGGTACTGGAACGTCTCAATATTGGTTTTTTGTCGATACAGAGAGTTGTGGCGGCGGAATAGAGAGTCTCTGTTTATTTCTGGGGATTTTGGGATTTATAGGATTTTTCAGCATTGGAATCACGCGCAACGGAACCACGTGGGGCCCACCACATATCATGGCGCGACCTGGGGGCGCCCTGATGGCTTGTGCCCGACGTGTGGCTCCCCTTCGATGGTTCTTTGCTCCAATATGGCTTATTTACTCTAGAAAAAATCACCAAGAAGTTTTGGGCGATTCCGAGAACTTTCATTTTTTACACAAAACAACACCACGGTAATTCTGCTGAAAACAGCATCAGTCCGGGTTAGTTCGAAATAAATCATTTAAAGTGCATCAAAACCATATAAAAGTATTGTAAACATAGGTGAATATGGCATGAATACTTCATAAATTACCGATACGTTGGAGACGTATCACTTCCGTGTCAAGCCACGACTTGCGGTATATCACATACCCGAGGTAAGCACCCGAACAATCCATTTCCCTTGACGACACTAAACAAAGAGTCCACTCGTTGGTACCCAGCCCTCGTGATGTACATCCCACGAGCCTCGCTCAAGACTGTACCATCCAAGAAGGGACACAACAGTGTGCCAGGTGTCCGTGAAAACAGCCCATGATCGTCCTTTCCGGCACGACCCCGTCTCGAGAGTGACCACCTTACTCCTGCCACTAGTAATGCGGGCTCTCTAATAGCATCGACCAAAGTAATCAACAAATCCCCGTCCCATAAGGGGTATCATGGTTGAACATGTAAGGTTTGAGTGATGGTCGCAACTTAAACGAATCCATTTTCGAAAACAACACACTCACTTGCCTCGGTGCACCACTTCTTTATCAAGAGGTCACCTAGCTCAACATCTCCCTCGAGCATTAGTGTCACCCGACGGGGTTTTTGTAAAGTCTTTGAAAGTACTTTTGTTTCCATCACCATGCATATTTCCGTCCCACTCGCGTAGCAACTACTTTAGCAACCTATCTGCATCCCACCCACACGAGTCCAACCATAAGGAAGAGTCATGTCATGCAAGTATCAACGAGGGAAAGTAACGAAGGCAAACCATAGAGGTGGTCACCATGATCATCATGATTCCGATGCAACAATATCAAGTCCTATATGACATGCATAAAAAGTTTTCTTAGACATGGTCAAGGGGCTGCTTGCCTGGCTCAACAAAGTCCTCGAGCTCTTCAAATGCCTCTGGTCCAGCTCCTTCGTCAACTTCGTAATCTAACATCGCAAGTAACAGGCACACTATAAGACAATAGCACAAAACAGGAAAATAAAAATACTTAGAAACATGTCAAACCATTTTTGTAAAATACTAGGGTAAAAATTAATGATACCAAAATTATTAGTTTGAAAAGCATTTTAGCAGTGGTTTTGAATATTCAAAACAAGGTTTTAAATACAAACATTATAGAAATTATTTTCAAAAAGTTGCACAAGTGGCATAATTAAATAGTACATAATATTACAAGATTTCTGGAGTTGGAATTACTGGATTTGGAAAATTATTTAATTGTGTGGAATTTTTTGAAAATGTTAGAAAAAAGAAAAAAGGAAAATGGCACTGTGCCTACTGGGCCAAAACGGCTGACCGAGCTGGCCCAGTCGACTAAATCAGCCCAGGCGAGCCATCGCATCCCGCGCGAGTCAGGTTTCAAACCAGACGGGCACGGCCCACTGGTCAGCGAGAGGAGGGAGGCGAGAGAGAGATGGGAGGCTGACAGATGGGCCCCACTGGCAGGCCGTCGTCAACCGCCATCCAGAGGCCCGGCGAGCTAACCGGCGACGATGCAGAGCACGACGAGGGCGGCCAAGGGCGGGAATGGACTTGACGGGGTTATTACCCCTGGGTAGTCCAAGACTGAGGGGTTCCGGCCCCTTCTAAAAAAAACCATACGGCCGGCTGGCCGCGGCCGGCTAGCGTAATGCCGGCTGGACCGCGGCCGGCTGTGCCGCGGCCGACTGGAGGGCTGCCGGCTGGCTCGCGGCCGGCTGGCCAGGAGCCGGTAGCTCGACCCCTGGCCAGCCTCCGGCCGGCTGTCCTGTGGACGGCCCTTCCGCTGGCTACTGGACGGGCAGGCACCCGTCCCCTCCCACTGCGACCAGGTGCACCGCCTTCCACTCTGTTACCTGCCCAGGAGTGGCTACAGCGGCTGCTGACGCGCGGGCAGGAGTGACTACAGTCCGGGCGGTCGTACCGCTGACCGAGATTGATCGAGACCTGGCGGAGCCATAGTGCCGCTGCGCTGCCGTCCACTCCGTTACCTGCCCCGGTGTGGCTACAGCGCGGCCGGCCGTACCTCTGACTTCGGCCGGCTGGCGCAAGACGACGCCGGGCAGGGCGGCCCGTGCCGCAGCAGGTGGGCGTGGGCCAATAGAAGAGCCGGCTGGCGGGCCCCAGTCAGCGATGGGACCGCGCAGCCAGTGGGCCCTACGGGCGACGTGATGGCTCGGCCGGCGGGCCCCTGGCCAGTTGGAGAAGCTGCCAGCCGGGTCCCCCCATTAGTACTTTTGGGATATTGTAAGCTGGGGGGTTGGCCTATAAAACCCCCCGAGGCCTCCATACATCGGGGGAAAAGCACGAAGGGATTCGCCCACCTCGCACTCTCACCACCACGTAGCAAGGGAAGAGGAGCTGGCTGCTCCTTCTTCCTCCCCCAGACATCAGCTCCAGGAGCGCCATTGTAACACCACCCACCATCTAACTAGACCAGCAGGACTAGGGGTATTACCTCCCCCGGAGGGCCCTGAACCTGGGTACATCATGTGTCCCTCGCCGCTTGTGCCTAATCCCGTTCCCGGAGCCCGTCGGCGTCCTTCGGCCCCAACCACTCTCGATAAGCCACCCCATGGCATCTGTCGTGAGAAAACGACGACAGTTGGCGCCCACCGTGGTGCCGTCTGCGGCGCCGGCCAGAGTCACGCTCCGGGCGGGACCCTTCGCCACCTCCCCTGGCCGCCCCGCGTCCAGGCGGAACTGCTCACTCGTGGGGCTTGCCCTCGCAGGGCAGGACTTCGTTCCCGCTGGCCCTCCGGGCGACGCTGCCGGCCTCTCCAACGAGCACCTTGGCAGCGACGCTCTGCTCGACATCGCCGGGCTCACTGAGTGCGTCGGCTGGCTGACCCTCACCGATGAGCCGACCGCCGATGAGTACCCTAGCGCGGTACTCGACTGCCTTGGCCTGCCCTTGTCTGTGGGCGCACTCGCCCCGGGCGAGGCCGACGACTCCCGCGCCCGCGCGGGGGTAATGGTCACCGCCTCCTCCAAGACCTGCGGCCGCGTCTGGGCGGAGGCGGAGACGGCCGCCCGCGCCGGCACCTCCGACCCCCTTGGTTCCGTGCTTCGGGGCCTCAGCACCCCCGTTGCGCCCACAACGAATCCAGCCACGGCCACGGCCGAGCTGGAGGCCGCCCGCCGGCTGCTGCTCAACGAGGCGACCGCGCTCGCCACCACCAAGCGCCGGATGGAGTCCGCGTAGCGCGAGTATAACTCCGCCTATGGCCTTACCCCCGCCGGCAATGAGCCTAGCCAGCGCGGTGACGTCCGCAACTGCGGCCGTGTGGTCGTGGAAATCCTCGGTGGCAGGCTACCCACCTACGACACGCCGGCTGCCAACCTAAGGGCCGCTCACGTGGCCTACGCCGACCTCGCCGACCTGGTGGGCGAGGAACGAGAGCAGCAGGACCGACACATCCAAGACCTCATCACCACAGCCAACGCCCAGCAGGTCCGGCTCGATAACGCCAACACCGGCTCCGGAATCCCCATCCCCGAAGGGGACGCCCTGCAAACTGTTGGCCAACGCCGGCCGGCCCAACAAGCCTCTTCCCCCCGCGGCTCCGGCCGGTGGGGCGCCGGGTCCCACAACGGCCGCTCCCGGCTACGGGACGAGCAGCCGACCGTCAACAGCCGGCTCAATGACGCTCTGGCTGGAGGCTGCCGGCGCAGCCGGGACCATACCCCGCCCTCGCGGCGGGAGCACGCGCGCTCGCCAACACCGGCCGTCCGCCCCGAGCTGGCCGCCCGGCTTGGCCCGCGCGTGCTGCGGAGCGAGAACGACGCCCAAACTCGCATCGACCGGCTGGCGCAGTCAGCCCTCCTCGAGGAGGAGGGCTTGATCGGCCCGGCATGTTTTGGCCCTCGGATCCGCAACGAGCCGTTTCCGACCGGCTTCACTCTCCCTCACGACACCACGAAGTACAGCGGCACCGCCAAGCCAGAGGACTGGCTGGTCGACTACACCACCGCGGTCGGCATCACCAGGGGAAACAAACGCGTAGCCGTATGCTACGCCCCCCTGATGTTGACCGGCTCCGCCCGGACCTGGCTTAACAGCCTGTCGGCCGGCAGCATCAACACGTGGACGGACTTTGAGGAAGAATTCGTCCGCAACTTTACCGGCACCTACAAGCGGCCCGGCCGGCCCCGCGAGCTGGCCATGTGTGTCCAGGGGCCGGATGAACCCCCCCGTGACTACCTCACGCGTTGGACCAAGCTTCGCAATTCCTGCGAGGGGGTGCACGAGGTACAGGCCATCCAGTACTTCATCGAAGGCTGCCGCGATGGCACCCACCTCAAGCACAAGCTCTTGTGCTCTGAGCCGGCAACCCTGGCAGATCTGATGGCCAAGGCGGACAAGTACGCCATGGCCGACTCCGCGATGCGGATGAAGGTTGGCATGCCTGCCAAGCCGGTCCCGCCGCCTGCCGCGCCGTGGGCGGCCGCCGACAACCGGCAGCAGCAGAACAACAAACGCAAGTCCGACCAGCCGGATCCCCGCTACGGGAGCCGACAGGTCGCCACCATCGAAGAGGAACAACCGGCTGCCCAGGTCCCCAGCCAGCGTCAGTGCATCGGCAAGGCCGCCTGGCAGCCCAAGCTTACCTTCGAGCAAATGCTCGACCTACCCTGCAAGCATCACTCCGGGGCCAAGCCAGCCATGCACACGCTCCGGCAGTGTAGCTTTTCCCAGCGGCTGGCCCGAGGCGAGGGCCTCCCGGCTCCTCCGCCTCTAGTTCCCTGCGCACCGGCTCCGGCTCTGGCCCTACCCCCTGCGTCGGCTCCGGCTGCCAATAACGGCCGCCTCTAGGACCAGTTCCCTGAACAGGACGGGGCTTACGTCGTTTTCACCAGCGAGGGAACCGACAAACACAGCGTGCACCAGCGCTGGCACGAGGTGAACGCCACCGTTCCCTCGGTCCCCCAGTTCATGCACTGGTCCGAGAAGCCAGTTACCTGGAGCCGGGCAGACCACCATCGTTTCCGAGAGGCGCACCTGCCGTTTCTCGCGGGTGTTGGTCGACGGGGGCAGCAGCATCAACATCCTCTATCGCGACACGATGCTCAAGCTGGGGCTCAAGGAGAAAGACCTGCGAGCCAGCCGGACGGTTTTCCACGACATCGTGGCGGGAAAATCCTGCACCCCCATCGGCAAGATCGAGCTCGATGTTCTCTTCGGCGGCAAGAGCCACTTCCGTCGCGAGCCAATATGGTTCGAGGTAGTGGACCTCGACAGTCCCTACCACGCTCAACTGGGCAGGCCGGCCCTTGTCAAGTTCATGGCGATCCCCCATTATGCCTACCTCAAGCTCAAGATGCCGGGTCCCAAGGGCGTCATCACCATCGCCGGCGACTACAAGATGTCGATCGAGTGCGCGCGCGATGGTAGCCGGCTGGCCAAGGCACTAGAGATAGCGGAGGAGAAGCAACAGCTCGACCGGCTCATGGCTCACACCTCTGGTTAGCCGGCCGCGCCGGCTCCTCCGTCCCAGTCGACCGGCGAAGCTTCGTTCCAGCCGTCCAAGGACACCCGGCAGGTGCCGCTCGACCCGTCCAACCCCGAGCAATGCGTCACCATCGGCGCTCACCTCGACAGCAAATAGGAAGGCGAGCTCGTCGACTTCCTCCGTGAGAATCGGGACATCTTCACATGGTCTCCCAAAGACATGCCGGGTGTTCCGAGGAAGTTCACCAAGCACAAACTTCATGTGCGGCTGGATGCAAAGCCGGTCAAGCAACCCCTGTGTCGTTTCTCCGAGGAGAAGCGGCGTACTATAGGAGAGGAGATCGCCTGGCTGCTCGCAGCCAGCTTCATCATGGAAGTGTTCCACCCGGACTGGCTGGCCAACCCAGTCCTGGTGCTGAAGAAAAACAAAACCTGGCGCATGTGTATCGACTACACCAACCTGAACAAGGTCTGTCCAAAGGACCCTTTCGCCCTGCCACGGATCGATCAAGTCATCGACTCCACGGCCGGCTGCGATCTGCTGTCCTTCCTGGACGCCTATTCCAGCTACCACCAGATCAAGCTGGATCCAGCCGACCGGCTGAAGACCTCATTCATCACCCCTTTCGGGGCCTACTGCTACATCACCATGTCCTTTGGCTTGAAGAACATGGGCGCTACCTTCCAGCGCTGCATGCAGAAGTGTCTCCTGCCTGAGATCGGCAGGAACGTCCACGTTTACGTGGACGACATCGTCGTCAAGACCAAGAAGCATTTCAGCCTCCTCGACGATCTTCGGGAAACCTTCGCCAACCTGCGCGAATTCAAGATCAAGCTCAACCCGGAGAAGTGCGTCTTCGGCGTGCCAGCCGGCTAGCTCTTGGGTTTCTTCGTGTCCGCTCGCGGCATCGAAGCTAACCCAGAGAAGATCAGGGCCATTGAGCGCATGCACAAGCCGGCCAAGCTCCACGACGTCCAGAAGTTCCCCGGCTGCCTCGCCTCGCTCAGCCGGTTCGTTAGCCGGCTGGGCGAAAAGGCGCTGCCCCTCTACTAGCTCATGAGGAAGACGCCCAAGTTTGAATGGACCGACCAGGAGGACGAGGCGTTCCGCGACCTCAAGCGCGCGCTTTCTAGCGCTCCCATCTTGGCGGCGCCAGCTGAGAAGGAGCCGATGCTCGCGTACATCGCGACGACCACCCGCGTGATCAGCGTCGTGCTGGTGGTGGAGCGGCCAGAGGGGGGCAAAGCGTTGCCGGTCCAGCGCCCCGTCTACTACCTCAGCGAGGTCCTCTCCTCCTCCAAGCAGAATTACCCCCATTACCAGAAGATGTGCTACGGCATATACTTCGCCGCCAAGAAGGTCAAGCAGTACTTCCAGGAGCACACCATCACCGTGGTGAGCACGGCGCCGCTCGGCGAGATCATGAGCGGCTGAGACGCCACCGGCAGGATCGCCAAATGGGCCATTGCCCTCGCCGACCACGAGATTCGGTACGAGCCACGCACCGCCATCAATTCCCAGACGATGGCTGACTTCCTCTTCGACTGGGCCGAAACCCAGTTCTTGCCGCCTCCCCCGGACTCCACGCATTGGCGCATGCACTTCGACGGCTCGAAGATGCGAACTGGCCTGGGAGCCGGCATCGTCTTGTCGTCTCCTAAGGGGGACAAGCTCAAGTACGCCCTCCAGATCCTCTTCACCGCCTCTAACAACGTGGCCGAGTACGAGGCGCTCGTCCACGGCCTCCGGCTCGCCAAGGAGATCGGGATCCAGCGCATCCTCTATTTCGGCGACTCCGACCTCGTGGTACAGCAGGTCTCTGGCGAATGGGACGCTAGGGACGCCAACATGGCCAGCTATCGCTTCCTCGTCCAGCAGCTCACCGGCTCCTTCGAGGGCTGCGAATTCCACCACATCCCTCGGGCGGACAACGATGCGGCCAATGCATTGGCGAAGATCGGCTCCACCCGGCAGGCCATCCCAGCCGGCGACTCGCTCGAACTGCTGCTCAATCCTTCGATCAAGCCCTCCCCCGAATCGGAGTCCATCTTCATGCCGGCTGGCGCCGCCGGCACCAGCGGCTCCGGCTACTTTGTCGGCGCCTCCGGACCCGGCTGCCGCGCCGGCCCCGTCGGCTCCGGGATCCGACGCCCTCGCGGCGGCCGGCCCTGGCCCTGTAGCCGTCATGATGGTAATCGACGCACCCCCCGCCGCCTCAGTCTCGGGAACTGGCGCCTCGGTCTCGGGGACTGACGCCTCGGTCCCGGGGGCTGGCGAGCCGGCCCCGGGGACTGGCGAACCGGACCCGGGGGCTCCGGTTGCCCCTGGCGCACCACCCGAGCTCGGGCCGGCTCCCGTCTCGGCCCCCTCATGGGCCTGGCCAATCCTGGCTTTCCTCTTGCGCGGCGAGCTCCCTCCCGACGAGGCCACGGCAAGACAAATCCAGCGCAGGGCCCCGGCCTACAGCATCATCAACCGCGAGCTGGTTCATCGCAGCACCACCGGCATGTTCCAACGCTGCGTCGAGCCGAAGAAGGGGCAAGAGATCCTCCTCGACATCCACCAGGGCGAATGTGGGCATCACGCCGCTTTCAGGACCCTGGTGGCCAAGGCATTTCGCCATGGCTTCTACTGGCCGACGGCATTGGAAGAGACCAAATGGCTGGTCGATAAATGCGAGGGATGCCAGCGCTTCAACACGCAGAGCCACCTGCCGGCAACAGCCATCCAGACCATCCCACTTTCGTGGCCTTTGCCGTCTGGGGGCTGGACATGGTAGGACCCTTCAAGACTGCACGGGGCGGCATGACGCATCTACTCGTGGCTGTCGACAAATTCACAAAGGGGATAGAGGCAAGGCCCATCAAGAAGCTGGACTGCCGAACAGCCGTCCGGTTCATCAAGGACGTCACGGTCCGCTACGGTGTTCCCCACAGCATCATCACCGACAACGGCACGAACTTTGCCCAAGGTGCGATGGCGCGCTTCTGCCCCCAGGAGGGCATCCGGCTTGACCTTGCGTCGATGGCCCACCCACAGTCAAACGGCCAGGCGGAGAGGGCAAACGGCCTGATCCTGGCCGGCCTCAAACCACGGCTCGTGGCACCCCTTGTGTGGTCGGCCGGCTCCTGGATCGATGAGCTGCCGGCTGTCCTCTAGAGCCTCAGGACCACGCCCAACCGGTCGACCGGCTAGACCCCTTTCATTCTCGTATACGGGTCCGAGGTGATCATCCCCACAGACATCGAGTTCGACTCGCCTCGGGTCACCCTGTATATAGAGAAGGACGCGAAGGAGGCAAGAGAAGACGGCGTCGACCTACTCGAAGAAGCACGCGAGCTGGCCCTGAGCGGACGACCATCTACCAAAAGAAGCTCCGGCACTACCACAGCAAGCGGATCCGGCCGCTCTCCTTCCGCGAAGGAGACTTGGTGCTCAGACGGATCCAACGGACAGCCGGCCACCACAAGCTGTCCTCCCCATGGGAGGGCCCGTTCATTGTCAGCAAGGCATTGCACAACAACGCCTACTACCTAATAGACGGCCAGAAGTCACAAAAGCGCAAAAGAGATGCCTCCGGCGAGGAAACGGAGCGCCCATGGAACGCGGCACTCCTTCGACCGTTCTACTGCTAAGAGAAAAATCCGTGTATGTATGTATCTTGCCTTCCGTTGGAACTTAATGAATGCAATGGGGGCCCCAAGCCGGCACTTGGGGCACGCCCCTTTTCAATTCCATCGAAGGCTTGTCATTTTTTAAGCAAGGCACCCGGGTCCGGCTCCCTGGCCCGGGGGCTCGCCGGCTCTCCTTCGAGGCGGACAAGTAATGTGAACAAAGCGACCCTCTCCTACCCCCCCTACCCAGCCACAGATCCGGCCCCCGGCTGCCCGGCTGGCGGGACCAGGGGGTAGGAAGGAGCTTCTCACACGAACGCCGTTTGACGAGTAGCTGCCGGACAGATCCAACCAGATCGTGCAAGAAGGTGCAAGCGGCCGCCGTGAAGCCACCTCCCCGGGCCAGGAGGCCCCTCCTGGTTGTCGCTGGGTAAGCACTTTCCCAATTTTCTTGGGGGTTTCTTCGAGTTTTCGAGCCGGCAAGCGCCTGAGGGCCCGTCTTTTGTTTACCCCTTGGATGCCATCGAGCTCCATGACACGGAGTCGACCGCCGACCCGGTGGAGCCGGCCAGCCTGCAGGCCCAGGAGCACGCGGCCACGATGCGGGAAGAGAAGAGGAGACTCGCAGAGTTGCAGGCCGTGAAGGCAGGGGCAAAGGGCGTGCCCTCGCGCTCGGGGGCCTCGAGTGACGGGAAGCGGAGGCGGCCCGCGGACCCGGCGCGCGCGACAGACTCGGCGATGGAATCGACGCGGATGTCGAGGCCTCCATCAAGCAAGCCGCGGGAGCCGGCGGTGGAGGCGGCCATGGCCCTGCCCATGGCGGAGGTGACCCGGCCGGCGGGAGCGCTCCCTGAGCCTGCTCAGGAGACGGCCCAGCGGGGGGAGACTGTGGTGACCCCGCCCGTTGTCGAGCCGGCAGCGGCAGACGTGCCCGCTCCCCCGGCCGTGCCGGAGGCGGCGCCGGAGGCAACGGTTGGCGGGGGGAGCGAGCCGGTCCAACCGGCTGTCGAGCCGGTCCGGCAAGTGGAGGAGCCGGCGGCGCTGATTGCCGGGGAGCCCGAGGCTGGCTCCCGTGCCCTCGTGGTTGCTGCCAACCTCCCACCAGCCGGCGCCGCCGCGGACGCCGGGTCGAGCGGCGGGGCGAGCCGGTCGAGGAGGGTCATGCTTGAAGTGATTCGGGACTGGGAGGCGTTGGCCCACGCCACAGCCGTCCGGCCTCCGCTGGCCAGCGGCCAGGCCCTCATGCCCGGAGAACCGGGCCGCATCCTGGCGCAGTGCCGCGAGGGGCTGGCCAGGTTCGCGGAGGCTGCCGAAAGTGCTTTTCAGCGCACAGAGGAGGCGGTGGAGGTAAAGCTCCTTAGCCTGCGTCGAGTTTCTGGTGGGTGCGCGCGAGCGCACCCACTGGGTGTAGCCCCCGAGATTCGGGCCGGCTGACCGGCTGCGTGGCAGCCGGGCCGGATCTGTTTTTGCTTGTTTAATTTTTGGTCTTCTGGCGTGGAGCAGGCCGAGAGCATCAAGCGGCAGGCGCTTTTTGATGAGGCGGTTGCCATTCACAACCGCGGCAAGGCCGGCTTCTACCGGGTGCATGAGGAGCTGAAGAAGACACGAGGTAAGCTTGTTCCAGTGGGGGCGCGCGAGCGCACCCACTGGGTGTAGCCCCCGAGAGTCGGGCCGGCTGCTCAGCAGCCGGCATGAATCTTTCGCATTTTTTGATAACTTGGGTCAACTTTTTCGCAGAGGAGCCGGAGGCCCTGTCCCCAATTCGGCAGAAGAGGGATGAGGTGGCCTCCGAGCGGGACCGGGTGGAGCGGAATCTCCAGGCGATCACGTCGGAGCGGGACCGGCTGAGTGGCCTGGTCGTGGATGGGCAGGCGGCCCAGGAGCGCCTGAACGCGGAGCTGCAACGGGAAGTGGCGGCCCGGGAGGACGTCGCCAAGCAGGCGTCCGATGCCACCCAGCGGGCCGCCGCTCTTCAAGACGAAGTGGATCACCTCAAAGGAGAGCTTGAGACGCGCGGGGCCTCCCTTGCCCAGGCGGAGGAGGCGCTGGAGAGGGAGCGGAGCGCGGGCCTTCAGTTTCCCCTTGAGATGGATGAGGCCTTCCAGCGTGAGTTTTGTTTTCGAGTCTTCTTCCCTTGCCGATCGCTTTCGACTTGCTTTTCTGCTGATTCTTCTCTTTCCCCAGACCGGTTCCCGGATACCCAGCACCGC
Source organism: Elymus sibiricus (assembly GCA_039707655.1). Lineage (NCBI taxonomy): Eukaryota > Viridiplantae > Streptophyta > Magnoliopsida > Poales > Poaceae > Elymus > Elymus sibiricus. Next base: position 263,235,565 of record CM077675.1, on the reverse strand, counting down.
GCCGAGTGGGCTATTGCGGAGCACCGGGAGTGCCTGCGGCAGCGTGGGCAGGAGATCGAGGAGCACGCCGGCTGGGATGTGCCGGAGCTCGCGCTGGCAGTCGAGAACCAGCTGCTCCACGTTCAGCGCTGCATGGACCGGCTCCTTACGGCCGGCAAGGATGTGATTTCGGCCCTCTGGCCGGGTCGTGGGGCCTCGGAGGGCCACGTGGCGTTGTGGCTAGAGAATGCGGTGGCCCGGCTCGAGGTTTGGAAGGCGTCGGCGGCCCGCTCCGGGGCGCAGATGGCCCTTCGGTTTGTCACCTCGTGGTACCCCGATGTCAATTTGGACCGGCTGGTCACGATGCGCGAGGTCCCCGAGGTGGAGTGAGCCGCCCGCGAAAGCGCCCTGGTCTGTCGAGCCATCGAGCTGGCGTCCTACGTCGACCCGGATGAGCTCCTGCCGGCGCTTGGCGAGGACGGCGAGCCGGTTGCCGAGGACTCCTTCGGCAATCCCCAAGGACCCGCAGATGAGGAGGTTGCCGACGAGAGCACCGCTTCCAGCACCGGCAGCGACACCGAAGCCACGGAGGCCACGGAGGCGGACCCGAAGGCAGCGGCCTCCCCTGAGCGAACTGTTGAGCCGGCCGGCGATCTGCCGGCAGCCTGAGCGGCCCTGCGTACTTCGTATCTTTTCCTTTTGCTGCCAGACTTGTTTATTTAAGACGCATTTCCACCCACTGGGGGTGTATTGTAAAGAATCCTCGGCCTATGGCCTTTTGTTTATAACTTGCTTGAAGTTCGAAATGTTTGCGTGCCGGCTCCTCCCTTTCCCTTTGCTTTTTGACTCATTTTTTACGCAAGGATTCCTTCCGGCTTCCGCCCCGCCTGTCAGCCAGCCGGGAGCTGGACTGGGACAGGGACGGGGCATTGTCCTTGGAAAAAACGAGCGCGTCTTAGAGTCGTCCGGCTAGGGTTGGGGCGAGCCGGTAGAGGCTGGTTTCTAAAGATAACGAGCCGGCTGTGGCGCCGACGGCTGCCCCGAGGCCTGCTTCTTCCCTTTACGGGAGGCCTCGGCCGTCTGGCCATGAGCCGGCCGCTCCTCGCTCTGTCCGTGGGACTCCCGCCGAGCTGTGGGGGGAGGCGCGTCCAAGATCCGGACATCATCATCATCATCATCGTCGTCAGTCCAATCTTTGATCGAGGGACCGTAGGGGAACTCACCAGCCGCCCTGGACCCGCCGGCTCCCGGGTCGCCCATTGCCCCATCCGCCTCAACTTCCCCCGAAGAGTCGACCTCTTCCTCGACGCCGCCCCCAGCTCGAAATCCTCCGGGTCGGATTCGGCGCGTTCCGCCTGGAATATCTGGGGGTGCGGGCCGTCCGGCGTGTTCTGTCGAATTAAATGCTGCGGTCAGCATGGCGTGTGAGCGAGGAGAGGCCGGCTGGAAAAATAGAGAGGGGAGAAAATCACCACGTCGGAGCGTACCAGGGGTGCCGGGTCGTGCTGGCTGTACGCCAGCTTGCCGAATCTCCAGGTCCTCGGCTTCCGTTTGATGTTGGTGATGGCGTTCACCCGCTTCGCCACCAGGACAATCGACAGGTCGAAGGTGGACAGCCGGCAGGGGTCCCTCCGGCCCGACATGTCGCAGATCTGGTGCGGCCTCTGTTGCAGGGGCAGCACCCGACGGTCGATGAAGGCGGCCACCAGATCGGCCGCAACCAGCCCCTCTCCACTCCTCATGGTCCGGAGCCGGCCCAGCTCCCCAACCACCTCTCCAAGCGGCCCGTCGCCCATCTAGTTCACCCCCGAGGACGAGGCGTTGATGAAAGCCCGCAGCCGGATGTAGTCCCACGCCGGGTCGACGTTCTTCACATAGAAGAACGTCCGGTTCCATCTCTTGACGGACTCGATGAGGGAGAGGCGGGGAAACAATGGGCCCCGGACGCATATCACCGCGCCCCCGCGCGCGTACGTTTTGTCGTCGTTCCTCAGAGCCTTGAGGTAGAAGAGCTTCCTCCACGACTCCACGAAGGGGAGAAGTCCGAGGTAGCCCTCGCAGAGTGTCACGAAGCCTGAGAGTTGAAGGATGGAGTTGGGCCCGAGGTGGTGCGGCTGCAGGTCAAAGGTGTCCATGAAAAGGCGGCAAAACTGACTCACCGGCAGGCCGAAGCCGCGAGAGAAGTGCCACGCAAACACCACGAAGTCCCCCTCCTGGAGCTCGGGCACCACCTCGCCGCCCGGCGGACGGGCGGCGACGCGGTCCTACGATGGCAGCATGCGGGCGCGGCGGAGGTGCACGATTTCTTCCTCGGTGATGATGGAGCCACCCCAACTGCCGGAGGGTCCGTCGGCCATCTCTGAGGCGATCGAGCGCAAGGAAGCGAGCAAGCGAAGCAGCGGCATGAGCCGAAGCAGCGGACTGCGAGAGGAGGAAGACGATGGGGAGGGGAGTGGGCGAACTACCTCCGCCCCTCCCCCTCCCCTTATAAATACGGGGCAAAGCCCGGGGGACGTGGGGATTAACTGCTCCCACTCCCCCGGGGAATCCGCGGGGCGTGGGCACCGCGGGTCGCGGCCGTTAGAGTCCGGGCACAAAGGATCCCTGCCTGCGGCCCGACCCCTACTTGGCTAGGCCCAGGGGAACGTGCCGTCGAGCCCAGGTGTGGGCCCGCGGCATCGTTACGCTCCGCGTGGCGAGCCCCGGCCCGGCACGAGACCCGAAGCGGCGCGACCAGACCCGAGGCGTCGGGAGCGGTTGCCGATCGGGCGGATCGACCGTTTCCACGCGGGCGCCGCCGGATGAAGCCGCCGGCTCCCTCTCGTTGGGAGGACGCGGGGCCCCGCCGGCTTCGGGGACTACTGACGGGGTTATTACCCCTGGGTAGGCCAAGACTGAGGGGTTCCGGCCCCTTCTGAAAAAACCATACGGCCGGCTGGCCGCGGCCGGCTAGCGTACTGCCGGCTGGCCCGCGGCCGGCTGGAGGGCTGCCGGCAGGCCCTTTGCCGGCTGGCTGGCGGCCTACTGGTCAGTAGCCGGCCGCTCGGCCCCTGGCCAGCCTCCGGCCGGACGTCCTGCAGAGGGCTCTTCCGCTGGCTACTGGACGGGCAGGCACCCGTCCCCTCCCACTACGGCCAAGTGCGCCGTCATCCACTCTGTTACCTGCCCCGGAGTGGCTACAGCGGCTGCTGACGCGCGGGCAGGAGTGACTACAGTCCGGGCGGTTGTATCGCTGACCGAGATTGATCGAGACCTGGCGGAGCCACAGTGCCGCTGTGCCGCCATCCACTCCGTTACCTGCCCCGGCGTGGCTATAGCGCGGCCGGCCGTACCACTGACTTCGGCCGGCTGGCGCAAGACGACGCCGGGCATGGCGGCCCGTGCCGCAGCAGGTGGGCGCGGGCCAATAGAAGAGCCGGCTGGTGGGCCCCAGTTAGCGATGGGACCGCGCAACTGGCGGGCCCTACGGGTGACGTGACAGCTCGGTCGGAGGGCCCCCGGGCCGGTTGGAGAAGCTGCCAGCCGGGTCCCCCCATTAGTACTTTAGGGATATTGTAAGCTGGGGTGTTGGCCTATAAAACCCCCCGAGGCCTCCATACGTCGGAGGAAAAGCACTAAGGGATTCGCCCACCTCGCACTCTCACCATCACGTAGCAAGGGAAGAGGAGCCGGCTGGTCCTTCTTCCTCCCCCAGACATCAGCTCCAGGAGCGCCATTGTAACACCACCCACCATCTAACTAGACCAGCAGGACTAGGGGTATTACCTCCCCCCAGAGGGCCCTGAACCTGGGTACATCGTGTGTCCCTCACCGCTTGTGCCTAATCCCGTTCCCGGAGCCCGTCGGCGTCCTTCGGCCCCAACAACTCTCGATAAGCCACCCCATGGCATCTGTCGTGAGAAAACGACGACAGGACTCGGGCTGCTATCACCGATCGGGTGGTGGATGATATGGCCGGAGGGGAGAAGAGATTCGCCGGCGACGAGTACCCGCGGCGGAGGAACTTCGGGAGGAGGTCGCCGTCGATGCCACAGGCTGTAATAGAAGCGGGAGAGAGAGGGAATGGCATCAGGAGTGCAAGGGAGGATCGTAGGAGAAGAAAGGAGAGCCGGAGGAGGGCCGTACCTGGAGATCACCGGCGAGCCGATGCGGCGAGGCTCGGGTTCGATCTCGAGCTCAGGGGGCTCGGGGGTGGATTGGATGGTGCTGGCGTATGATTGGAAGGAGGAGAGGGGATCCGGAGGGGAGGATAGAGCCCAGGGTGGCTATTTTATAGGGGGTGATGGTGCACCGCGAGCTCGTGCGCCGGCGCCATCACTGTCGTCGTTGGAGCGCATAAGGAGCCGCGGGAGCGTGTCCGGGGTGTTCATGTGGTTGGTCTAGGCCCGCGGGAGAGAAGAGAGAGCAGGAGAGCTCAAGGGTATCGTGCGTGCGAGCTCGCGCATTGGCCGACTCGGGCGGCGTTGGGCACGCGTTGGGGAGAGCCGTCGCACGGAGAGAGAGGAGGGGGATAGGGGTTGTCGTGTCCCGGACGCCGAGGGACCTTGATTGGCGTGAGGGGGACGCCCGAGGTGGCCATGTGCGCGAGGTCAACCCTCTGGAGCGTGGCTGCGCGCTCCAAAGCGCGACTTTGGCCAGCATGGCAGAACTTTTGGCGTGCTCTCGTGCGTCCACTTGTGTCCAACTTTACCAGAGGGGGAGTAAACAATAGGAATGAGCCTTGGATGCTCTGGAACGGCCATGAGTGAGAGAGAGAAATGAGAGAAGAGAGAGTGGGGCTGTCCAGAGAGGGAAATGGGGGTTTTACCCCATGCAATCATGCTCCTGGGTGCCAGGAACTTTACTGGAGGTGGGGAGGGGCTGCATGGTGTTGTGGTAAAAATATGGGGTGAAGGTGAATAGTGAAAGGGGCTCAATTATTTATCCTTGCATTCCAGCAGAAGGTGTTTGATCTCTGGTTGGGCTACCTCTGGTGCTCTGTTGGAGATGAAACTTAACAGGATGAAATGGTGGGAATAATTAATCTTGATCACCAACTTTGTGCTCATTTGAGAAAAGTTGACAATGCAAACATTGTAAACCCTAGAAATGAGCAGAAACTGATTTTCTTAGATCCAATCATGCTAATCTATTCTCCTTGATGCACCACTGTTGTGGTGTCATTATTTGGGGATTAGAGCATGCGCACAAAGTTTTAGATCAATTGGAGAAAGTTTTCAATGTAGAGTTGATCAAATTTGGATCTGGACAGAGGGTTTTGGGGCACTTTTGTGAACAAAAACAATTTGGATAGAAATGAAACTTGGCAAGATCATCACATATGGCATATGTGACATGTTGGATTTTTCTGGATTTATTTGAGAATATTTCCTATAGAAATATTTCAAATGGTTGAAATAGGCAGAAAGGGTTTTGGAGAGATTTGTCCAATATTTTGAACATGACCTTGTGTTCAAACTCATATATATGGAAACTATATTTTCACTTAGTTACCCTAAATTTTCTCAAATATTTTTAAAGCATAAAAATAATTTTTCCCAATGAAAGATCATTTCTGGCCTTAAGGAAAAGCCTTTAAATAAAATATGGAAATAATCTTTAAAAATAATATTTGGTGGTTTTGGAAGGTCTTATATATAGTAGGTTCCAAATAAAATCTTTGGGGCAAAACAATCCACCCAATTTGAGGACATGTAGTACAAACCTCAATTCAGGGGTTATTGAAAGCTTAAATTGAATAAAGGCTTTTTGACCAAAATAATATTTTATACAAAAAATAGTTTTAGGTCCTATACACATGGCATGGTCATTGGGCAAAGGTTTGGATCAAGTAGGTGAGTTTTGAGAGAAGAAGAATCTTTGGTGAATTAATACTCAAGCAAGCACTTAAGCCAATAGCACTCAAGTCAATCCTCACAAGCACTCAAAAAGTATTAAATGGGTGCTAATTTTATATGATCATAGCATAGCAAAGTGGTACAAACACAGGGTGTGACATAGACATTGTGTACCTGAGCATGAATAGGAACATATCCTCCGGAAGTGCCACTTCGAGGCCTACGGAGGGCACCACGCTGGTGATAGAACTGCACACAAGGTACTACAATCCGATTTTTATTGGCCTACTCATTTTAATGATGCTCGTAAGTATGTCCTCTCTTGTGATGAATATCAAAGAATTGGTAACATTAGTAGACGTCAGGAAATGCCTATGAATTATTCACTTGCTATTGAACCATTTGATGTTTGGGGTTTTGATTATATGGGACCTTTTCCTTCCTCTAATGGGTATACTCATATTTTAGTTGCTGTTGCTAAGTGGGTAGAAGCTATTCCAACTAGTAGTGCTGATCACAACACTTCTATATAGTGCTTGAAGAGATTATTTTCCCGAGGTTTGGAGTCCCTAGATACCCAATGACACATGGTGGTTCACATTTTATTCATGGTGCTTTCCGTAAACTTCTAGCTAAATATGATGTTAACCATAGAATTGCATCAACTTATCAGCCTCAGTCTAATGGTCAAGTTGAATTGAGTAACCGAGAAATAAAATTAATCTTGGAAAAGAACATTAATAGGTCTAGAAAGAATTGGTCTAAGAAAATTGCTGATGGTTTGTGGGCTTATATAACTGCTTATAAAAACCCAATGGGAATGTCCCAATATAAAATGGTTTATGGAAAGGCTTGTCATTTACCTCTTGAGTTAGAACATAAAGCTTATTGGGCAATCAAAGAAATTAACTATGATTTTAAGCTTGCCGGTGAAAAGAGGTTATTTGATATTAGTTCATTAGATGAATGGAGGACACAAGCCTGTGAAAATTCCAAGTTACTTAAAGAAAATGTTAAAAGATGGCATGATAAGAGAATTCAAAAATGAGAATTCAATGTAGGAGATCTAGTTCTTTTTTACAATTCTCATTTTATGTTTTTTGCAGGTAAGCTTCTCTCTAAATGGGAAGAACCTTATATCGTCGTAGAGGTTTATCGCTCGGTGCTATCAAGATCAATAATGCCGAAGGCACACACCGGAGAGTGCTTAATGGGTAAAGAATTAAATGCTACATCTAAGGTACGCCCATTAATGTGGAAACTAATATTATTCAAGTGATGACACTGGAAGAACATATTAGGGAGACCTTCCGGAACACTCCACACACCTGAAAAGGGGTAGGTATGTGATACACTAAGTAAACCGACTTTGAAAATTCCATAAAAACAAGTTCTGTTGGTTTTGGTATTTCAGAAAAATTACAAAAAAACGAGTCAGGTGGACCCACGAGGGAGCCACAACCCAACAGGGTGCGCCCACCCCCCCGGGCGCACCCTGTTAGCTCGTGGCCCCTTCGTGTGCTTCCCAGACTCCGTTTTCTTCCTGGACACATATTCTAACGTAGAAAAACTCATTATATATACTCTCGTATGTTTTGACCACCGCATCACAAGTTCTCCTCTATTCTTGTTTCAGACTGTTTTTCTGTTAGGATCCGTAATTCAGCGAAGCACCCATGGCTGCCCCGACTCTCGGCAAGAAGCATCGCATAGTTCGACCTTCGCCAGGCAGACGCCCTTAAAACAAGGTCTATTATGAATTGTCTAGTGGAGAATAGGATGCACCGGAGGCACCATAAGATGCTATGAAGAAGGATAAGGAAGAAGCCGAAGGAACGAAAAGAAAGAACGCTAAGCACCTCTCAAAGGATTCAACCCAGGGAGATGTGCCATTACCTCTTTAGATGATATTTCCTTACTTGAAATTAATGCATTGAATGTTATGGAATCCTTCTGTGCTTAGAATATAGCTCTCACTCAGGAACTTATCTTACTGGAAGAACAAAACCGGACCCTTCGGCGAATAATCGACAATCTTGAGCATCTCTTGAAGGACAATACCACTAACTCATCACCATCATCACCCAAGAGGGACACTTGAGTACATGGGTATGGGCACCACCTTTAGCTTGATACAAGCTTTGGGGACGTGCGTCAGTATCGTATCACCATTACTTTTATCATTATCATCTATCTTAGTTTGTCCTTAGTTATTTTGTGATTTAGAGGAATAAAATTTAGTTTTGCCTTGCTTATAGTTTTGCTTTGTGATATATCTATCTTTGTAATCGAGTGTGAGAATTATACAATAAATATTAGTGGATTTTGTGTGCTTTACTCTCATGCATCAATCATCATAGCATTGAAATAAAAGAAATAGAAAAATCATATGCTAATCCCATTCGGAGTAATGACTTCACATAGAAAATGTATAAGTGAGAAACGTTGTTGGAAGTTAACAAACATAGTGTTAGTAATTGATACAATCCATGCAAATTATGATAGAGAGGAGATTCACATGCAAATACAATATCTTGGACATCTTTTATGATTGCGATCCCCCATACAATATTACATAATGATCGAACTGTTGATGTTGGATAAGGAAGACAACGTAATGAGTTATGTTTGTCTACATAGACATAGAAATTATATTGACATGGATCCTCTAACATGTGGTGCTTGCTCTAGATCTTTTTCAAGCCAAAATTTCCGCACTAAGAAGAGTTACTACTTGTGCATCCATTACCCTTAAACCCAGTTTCTTGCCATGAGAGTCCACCATATCTACCTAGGGATTGAATAAGATCCTTCAAGTAAGTTTTCATCAGTGCATCAAAGTAATAAAAATTGCTCCTAAATGTGTATGATCTTTTATTATAAGGGAAAATAAGCTTTGTACGATCTTGTGATGGGAAAGAAATAAAAGCGACAGACTGCATAAAGGTTGCTATCATAAGGGGCAATATAAAGTGGCGTTCCTTTACATTAAGAGCTTGCATATCCAAAAATTAAAAAGCACATGAGAACCTCTGCTTCCCTCTACGAAGGGCCTATCTTTTATTTTCATGGATTTACTTTTATGCAAGAGTCAATAATGTTTATCCCTATTCCAACCTATTAATTCTCTAGTTGGCAAGCATCATGTGTTGGGGAAAGATCCAGATATATATATCCACTTGGATGTAGGTGATCATGATTCATTATTGTTGACATTATCCTTGAGGTAAATAAGTTGGGTGGCAAAACAGTAAAGCCCCTATCTTCCTATGTGTCTGATGGAAACATTAGCTCCAAAAATATGCAAAGAGTGTCAGCAATCATAGAAGACAAAATGATAGTTGAGCATGTGAACTTGATAAATTGAAAGCTCTTACATAGACTCTTCTCTGAAGTATGATGAATTGATTGCCTCAATGACTAAAATATAGTTTGTTGATTGTCAATAAGGTTTATGCTTCATACTTCAATATTGTGGATAGATCGTTACTTGTTATGAGAAGCTATATCATGAAAAACTTGATGCTATGTTAATATTCATGATGCACTCATGTCAGTATTATGTTTTTATCGACACCTCTCTCTCAAATTATGTGGTCATTATTATCGAGTTCGGCCTTTGCTTGAGGACAAGCAAGGTCTAAGCTTGGGGGAGTTTATACGTCCATTTTGCATCATGATTTCCTATTGATATTTATGCTATTCTTGTTCATTATTCCACTTTATGATACAATTCTTATGCCTTTTCTCTCTGAATTTACAAGGTACATCACTAGGAGGGAAATAGCCAAGAACTGGAATTCTGGACCTGAAAACCAAGAAAAGGGGTGAAAATTCCCTGGACTCCAAATGACCTGAAACTTTTTGAGAATTATTTCTGGGATATATGAAGAATTATGGAGCAAAGAACTGCTGGAGGGGGGCTGCCTGTGGGCCACGAGGCAACAGGGCGTGCCCACCGACCCCCAGGCGCACCCCGTTAGCTCGTGGGCCGACGTGGCTCCCCCGAACCTAATTCCAGTCCTATAAATTCACATCTGATGAGAGAAAATAGATGAGGAACTTTTGGGATGAAGTGCCGCTGTCTCAAGGCGGAAACCTGGGCAGAGGCCCGTTTGCACTCCGGCAGGCTGATTCTGTCGGGGAAACTTCTCTCCGGGAGGGGGAGATCGAAGCCATCGTCTTCACCAACGATGCCTCCTTCATGGGAGGACCAATATCCATCAACATCTTCACTAGCAGCATCTCATCTCAAACCCTAGTTCATCTCTTGTATTCAATCTTTGTCTAAAAACCTCAGATTGGTACCTATGGGTTACTTGTAGTGTTGATTACATCTTGTAGGTGATGCTTGTTGTTATTTGGTGAAAGATATTATGTTCAGATCCTTAATCATCATTATTACACATCTAATCTTGAACATGTTGATGATGTGTGAGTAGTTACTATTGTTCCTGAGGACATGGGAGAAGTCTTGTTATAACTAATCATGTGAAGTTGGTATTCGTTCGATATTTTGATGATATGTATGTTGTTGCTTCCTTTAGTGGTGTCATGTGAACGTCGCCAACATGACACTTCACCATCTAATGGGCCTAAGGGAAGGCATTGTGGAGTAATAAGTAGATGATGGGTTGCTAGAGTGACAAAAGCTTAAACCCAAGTTTATGCGTTATTTCATAACGGCTAATTTGGATCCATACGTTTCATGCTATGGTTAGATTTATCTAAATTGATCTTTCATAGTTTCGGCTGCAGGCGAGATGGGGTAATCATAAGTGGGTTTCTTGTTCAAGTATGAACAACACCTTAGAACCGTTCCACCCACATATCAAATTATAAAAATACGAATCAACTCAACATGATGAACATGACTAGACAGACATTCCCATGTGTCCTCGGGAGCGCTTGCTTTACATAGGAGTACTTTCAGGCCTGTCCTTTGCTATAAAAAGGATTGGGCTATCTTGTTGCACCTTTACTACTATTGTTACTTGTCACTTGTTACGAATTATCTTGCTACAAAACTATCTATCACTGTTACTCACATCACTTGAACAGAATACCTTGCTGAAAACTGCTTATCATTTCCTTCTTCTCCTCATTGGGTTCGACACTCTTACTTATTGAAAGGACTACGATTGATCCCCTATACTTGTGGGTCATCAGTGCCCCATGTGCAGTTTATCATATTGCGCCAGCTCCAGATTCGGCCCGCTACTGAGTTTTTTTTTCGTTCTACGAACTTAATAAATATCGTGGACATGCATAATTATACAAAATACCCCTTTTTGAAATATTAATAATTAAATAACCGTGATCGAAATAAAACATGTCATATATGTAAAATGGGTAGAATTTCATGTACATTCACAATATTCAACTTTCACACATGTTAAAAATGTTAAAAACTGATGTTTGCATTAATTCGCATAAATGATATGCTAAAATGGTTTAATTCATATCCAAATACCCGTAGCTCCAAATTAAATAATTTATATATGTAACTTGACTAGAAAAATGTGTAGAATAACATGGTGCTCTTTATATTCCTGTTTAACAACAATAAAAATATGTTTTTGGTAGATATGAACCAATTTCGAAAATTTGCATATGGGGATTTTTTGGAATTATTATGTGTTGTTTCCGGCCTCATTTAAATTGCCTAAATAGGTAGTTTACTTGTATGCTTCACCTCTTGCCATGTTTAACAACATTTAATATTTTATGAGTAGCAAAACGGGAGTGAACTAAATAAATTGATTATGGAGTTTCCTCAATATGCAACTCGTTGCATATTGAGCTTCACTTAATATGTAGTACTTGAATATTGCACTTTTCCATGTCATGCATTTTACTGGACATGCATCATATTTGATTGTGCAACATGTCATGAGTATGTTGTGGTGTTTACCATGCCATTTGTTTGTTTCCGGATTAATTCTTCTCGCTAGAGTCCGGTAACGTTTCATAGTGTGAGGATTCGTTTGACTACGCCCGTTCGTCTAGTCCACGGATTTGATCTTCTTGCAAGAGGGATTTCATTGCCCTGGATACCACTACTATCATTTCTATGCTAGTTGTATCGATTCTATTGCTATTTCTCACTACCTACCACTTATTTGTCAAGCCTTCCAAAATGCCATGATCAGCCTCCCAAAATGCTAGTTGTCTCGATTCTATTGTTGTTTGGCTAAATTACCGCTTGCTCGGCCCCTCTTACAGTGTTACTAGTTGCAGGTGCAGGTTGTCCATGTGGAAACTTGGATATCTTGGGATATCACATTATTCTTGCTATTTAGTTAATGCATCTATACACTTGGTAAAGGGTGGAAGGCTTGGCCTTTTGCTTGGTGTTTTATTCCACTCTTTCCGCCCTAGTTTCGGATTACTGGTGTTATGTTCCACATTGAGCGCTCCTAACATGCTTGGGGTTGTTATGGGGACCCCCTTGATCCTTCGTTTTGGGATAAAACTCTTCCGGCAAGGCCCAACATTGGTACTAAAATTTTCCCAACATAATAATACTAAACACCTTTATTAACTCATAGAGGGACGCCCCCTCGCTGATTTAATCTACACAATACAAGGTGGGCCAGTGCTGATGGTGCTGGTCGCAATAGAGCACAGTGCTGGGTCATGCCGGGTCAACTTGGGTGTTCAATTTGGCCACTGTACGAGTCGCTCATCCGTCGTGTCCTGAGAACGAGATACGCGGCTCCCATCGGTATCGTTGACACGTCGGGAGGTTTTCGAGGTACGACAATCTATGGGACCAATGAGCCCCCTTGGAGGTTGACTGAGGGGATCAACGAGCACAAAGAGCAGCACAAACCAAAGCACACCGAGGGTTTAGATAGGTTCGGGCCACCCGGAGTTGTAATACGCTACATCACGTGTGTGTGGTTTATATGGATATCCAAGTTAAAGAGAGCGCAAGAGCCCGACAAGGTTCTTGCAAATGAACAAGGTTTCGAACCCTGTACATGTCGCCATGGGCCTCCTTATATAGCTCAAGGGGTTACCACAATGGCTAAAATGGTAAATACACATGGTAAAAAGTAGCTACGATAGTGGTCAAACTACTTACATATGCTACAGTTGTAAATAACTAACCCTAACTGATTAGGACAGGCGCATTAAATGCATCGTGAGGTGTCATGCTGGCGCCGTTCCCCGGAAAGGATGCCCTCTCCTTTGCCGTCAGCCCAACTACCTTTTATTCTACCGCCACGCCATTAGGACGGGTGTCATTAAAGTTGATATAATCCTCCGGAGCTGCCACGTGCCCCGACAAGCCCTACCTAACATCCTACCCACTCGACACCTCATTGATGGGAGACAATCAGCCCGGTGAGGTGGGGCAGTGGCTCAGAAGTGGGATCTTGTCGGGCATGGAGCTGCCATGTCTTTGTTTGCCGGCAAGGTGGCTTGCCGGTGCTTTGATCATTCCCTCGAAGCTGTCTTGACTGTTGCATGTCCCCGGCAAGGCTTGATGGGCGGGGAACCACCGTCGTCTCTGTACAAGTCAGGGTACTAAAAGGGCCCATTCTTTAGTACACCGACAAGAGCCCCCGGGCCTTGGCCACACTTAAGTCCATAATGTTGTCGGGCTATGCCCAAATCAGTGCATGGACACATGTGGCTGACCTTTACTGCGGTTCTAATAACGATTTTACTGCTCCCCCACGACGCACATTAAATGCGGGACGTGGGAGAGTGTAATAAAACGATGACTGGGGAGCGCGCCTAAAATGGCGCGGCCACGTCAGACAAGGAGATGCGCCTCTGCGCTTTGCACCCTATAAGAAGGGGATTCGCAGAGGCGATGCTCATCCTAGCCAACTATTCCTCATCCCGCCGCCTCCGCTATCTTCTCCCTTGCGCAGCACAGAGCTTCTCCGCCGCTCCGCCATCTTCGCGTGTCTTCGTCTTTGTCCTTCCGCGAGCTTGCCATGGAGCCCAAGAGGAAACTTCCTGCTCCCGCACTGACCACGGCAAAGACGCCCAAGATGGCTGGCGACCCTGAGGCGGCGCCGAGGAAGGAGGCCCTCGCAAGAGCGCGAAGGAACAACGTTGTCTTCTACCCATTGGTGTTGAAGCCGAACAACCTCATTTCGAGGTGTGCTTGTATGTGGGGGAAAGAGGCCACGATGCATCCTGCGCTGGTGGTGCTTCCCGGCAACACCCAGCCCACCGCGGATAAGTACTCGTTCTTCACACCATACTTTTACTGCGGTCTGGTCCCCCCTTTCTCTGCTTTCTTCACATATCTCATGTTGACTTATGGCTTCAGACTGTTAGATTTTACTCCAAATGCCATGATCATGATACGGGGCACATCCGTGTGTCGATCTTTCACGAATTGGAGGGGGATTCCACGAAGAACACAAAGAACACGGGGAAGAACGGGGAGAAATCACAAGAGAAACACTCAAGAACAAGTCCAATCACACATCCACTAGACCCAACACCACACAAGATCCACAAGGTATACAAGAACAACAAAGGGAAAGAAGGATACATGGTAGAGCTCATCCCAAATCGCATGGGGAGATGGGGCCTTGAATCCACTAGGGATCTTCCCTCGCAAGGGGCTTTGACATCCCCTAGGAGATCTTCTCTCATAGAGGCATCTACTCCAGGGGAGAGGTAGTGGAAGGAACTAGGCTCAACTAACTATGAGATAAACCATTGCTAACCCTAGAAATGAGGAGGTGGAGGAGTATATATAGTCCTAGGAAATGAAGGGGTTAGTGAGGGGCGAAATGGGAAAGATACACGCCACTTGGCCAAGGCTGCAAGGGTATGCCGGAAGTTCCAAGGACGGCCGGAAGTTCCGGGCTCCGGAGGTTCCACGCAAGGTCCGGGATGGTTCGGGGCTATCTAGAGAGTTGGCACGCCCGGGGCGCGCTGAGGCCGGATGTTCCGGGCAGGCCGGAAGGTCAGGCGTCCGGAGGTTCTGGTCAGGCCGTAAGGTCCGGGTCTTCCAGAGACTTGTCCTCGATTCTTCTTCCTTCTCCGCTTCCAAGCTTCCCTCGCGGATGGTGTAATGGTACGTAGGTGATGGCACTCCTCCTCGTCATCCGTGAAGCTCCGACAATACCTATGCATGCACACAAGAGTAGTGTCAAGTAGTATACCATCCTCGAATGGGTCAAGTGAGCACGTGTAAAGGAGATGATTCACCTTTATGTATGTGGAGTAGACGTGGCACGTGTCACTTGCCAAACGGACTCTTATCATGGTGATGTCCGTAGGATGCTTCGCATCAGATCACCTTGTCAGTCTTCGCGCATTTGTGCAAAAATTTCATAGGAGTAGTTCCCAATGTATCGCTTTTTCCCCATTTTTACTATCCCCACATAGAGGGGGATGCTTGCTCCGCCAGTATCACTTGGATCCCTAGGGCCTCCCATAAACAAGTGTACCCCACCGACAACCTTCACCAGAAGTGGGAGGAGTGGCGGACCGAGTGGTGATACATCAAGGAAAAGGACACCCCGGAGTTCTGCAAGATCCGTAAGTCAAAACCGATCCACAACAAGGAGTGGAGCGCTCTTGCCGGTGACGATGAGAAGTTGGATATTGCCATCACGCGCATGCTCCGGCTGAGGGCTGTCGGGCTCACCATTGAATGGTGGGGGTAGATTTCCTCGGCAGGCGCATCGTGACCCTGTAGGTCAGAAATGCTTCGCCTGGCATTACATCAAAGCCGCCAACGTGATGAGGCTAATACCAGACCGGGCTCGGCGCCAAATTGACGAGGATGCAACTTGCTAGTCTGTCCCACCAGCTCTTCCACACTGACGGGAAGTTTAAGCTCCCAGCAAGCCTCATCCCGATTTGCAATAACTCCACCAAGGATGCAATCCTGGCGATGATTCCAGCATGCAATGCGCATGGGGTTGATCCCAGATGGAAGCCGCTGGCAAAAGAGTGGGTGCTGGAGTAGTTTGACCACCTGACGGACAGGGGCGTCAAGGATGAAGGCAAGCTCGTCTGCGACACCACCGAAGATGAGATCGAGTGGATCGGGAAGAGGGTTGTGGAGGCTGGATTTGAGGTGGGCGGTAGGAGTTCGGGTGCTGCCTCTTCTGAGGATGAGGAAGAGGAGGCTGGTGGTGAAGAGGAGGAGGAGAATGAAGAAGCAGCGGCTACCGGCCTGCCAGAGGAGCCTGCCGGAGGCGAGGAGCCTGAGGCTGCCGGGGAGCCAAAAATTCGAGGAATTCCATGCCCCTGTCATCCCGAAGAAGATGTCTCACGTCCTCCGCAAGGCCGTCACCGGGGAGCTAGTCCGCCCCTCTCCGCCTCTTGATGAAGAGGAAGAGGAGGAGGACCTTACTACTGATGTCTCCCGTCCATTGCGGACGAGGCAGACTGTCTCCAAGCGCTCGACAAGGGCTTCTGCTAATGGAGGAGGGTCTTCTAGCTCCGCCATGCCAATGCCACATGCCAGGACGCCTAATCCGCCACCCACTCCTGCCAGTTATCAGAAGGAGGTCTGGTACTTGTCGACCCTTGGCTTGGAGGAGGAGGAGTAAGCATCCGCGTCTGTCTTTCTATTTGTCTTGAATTTTTGGCTTGAATTCATCTGATCTTGTTGTTGATATCTTGTAGGGATGAGGAAACCTTGGCCTAGCGAATGGCCAAGAAGGCAAACCTTGCACCTGCCATGGAGGGGACGACAAGCTCCATGCCGAAGACAGAAGTTGTCGACACCAGCCCCCAACATCGTCCGGTGCGTAGCCCCCAGCAAGAGGTTCACGCTCAGTACCCGACAGCAAGTACTGGTGTGGGAACAACTGTTACTTCCATTCCTCTGCCAACGGGCGCGGAGCGCCAAGAGGCGAAACACTCGGAGGTGAGCCTTCCCAAGGTCACTCACACACACCCTCCTCTAGAAAGGAGTTCTCCGATGAGGACTCCTGCTGACGAATCTGTCCGCATTGATGACGTGCCGGCATGCGACGCTATCGGTAGCCATGCGATGACAACCACTGTTGCCAGAGAGGGCAATGCTTCCCCTCAACAGACGCCCATAGGTGAGTTTCCTGGCGTTGATGTGTTGTTTTCTTCCTCTTTTTTGTCTTCTTGAACTTCTTCTGTGTTCTGACTTTTTGTTTCTCTCTTGATTCTTCATATTTGCCCCATCCGAATAAATGGATGTAGATGCTACTATTGGGGAGATCGCCAAGGAGGCAGCCGAGGAGGCCAGCCGGGCTACAGCACAAGATGAAGCCGCCAGTAAGGCCGTGATACGTCTCTAACGTATCTATACTTTTGATTGTTGCATGCTATTATATTATCATTCTAGGATACTTCTTGAGTATTTATTTGCTAATATATATTATTTTTTAGCACTAACCTATTGACCCAGTGCCCAGTGCCAGTTGCTGTTTTCTGCGTATTTTTTGCTTTTTAGGTTTATAGTACCAAATGAAGTCCAATTGCCCCGAAACATTTTTAATATTTTTTCTGGACCAAAAGAAGGCTTGGAAGCTTCGGGAGGAGACCGAAGGCCGCACGAGGGAGGCATAAGCCAATAGGGCGTGGCCAGGGGTGTCGGCATGCCCTGATGGCTTCTGATGAGGACATCCCTACTAATGTTACATCCACATCCCCACCAGCTACACATATTGGACCAGTTACTAGAGCCCACACACGCCAACTAAATTATCAGGTACTTTCGTTTCTTTGAAATCCTTATAATGTTCATGAACATATGATGCTGCCTAAATGAGATACTTTTGTTTTACTTATGAATGAAGGACCTAGCATGGACAAGAAGGATGGCCATTTGAGCAAGATCAAGCATGGAGAAGAAGGTGCACACGTGGGAAGGAACAATGGAGTTTCCATTGGTTATTTTCGCACTTTGAAGACACCATAAGGAGTGCTTGGAGGATTGGACGAAATATACATCATGCCACTTCATAAATTTCGTCCATAGGCTATTATAGGTGCCGCGTCACCTTATTTTTGGGCCAGGCCCATGTAATTTCGAAATATCTTATTATAGGCTGTTTTTAGAGTCCGTATGTGTGGGGAAACTGAGTTAGGGCTGGTTTAGAACCCCTCCTCCATGGGGCCACGAAATCCCCCTCTATTGCCCCATATATACAACCCTTAGGACATCGTTTTAGACTTGGGTTTTGTTTAGATTAATAGTTCGCCATAGCTGCAGCTTCGCGTTCTTCGTTTGTGTTCCACGACCAGACAAAGGCATCACAGAACCCCACTTTCATCAATAAAGCTTTCCTGTTGTATTCGCAATATCCAGATTGCAATCTTAGTTTCTTGCTTGTTCTTCGTTTGCGTGCAGGAAACAAACCCTCGTGGTCAGGTTGATCGTGCTCCGACTTGGTCAATGACCTCTCGGAGTTGGTTTAGCGATTGCTAAGGCACGACGTCCTCGCACGTTCGTAGTCAGATCGTCAAAGTCAACTCTACCATAAACGATAGCCACATCTCATCGAAAGTCAGGGACAACTTCGCCTCTATCAAGTGGTATCAGATTTCCAGGTTGCTCGGTGAGATTTTACCAGTTTTTCATAGTTAGATCGCATCTGTTCTTCATACCTATAGTCCACGAAAAAGCCACAAAAAAATTAGGGTTAGTTCATCATATCCGAACCAATCTGAGCCGTTGCATAATCTTTTCAGTGTTATTTGCTTTGTTGAATTTGCGGTTGCATCGTCGTGTCAAGTTTCTAGTCTTAGGGTTTAGTCCTTTAGAGTTTCGAGTTCTGTTCACAAGTTGTCACGCCGCCACCGCACCATCATCACCGCTACCATATACCATCACCCACCGTCGTTGTCATCCTTGCCATATATCACCACCCACCATCACCATATCCACTGCCATATATCTCCACCACATATCTGCCACCAATCCAAGTCCATCACATATTAGGTTTGCTTTCGAGTTTCCTTTGTTTTCAGTTTCGGGTTTCCTTACCTGAGTAGGTTTTCAGTCTGGCACAGTTTTCAAAGCACTTTTTAGGCCAAAATTTCGGCGGGTGAAAATATATTTTCCCTGTCCTATTTTTAGGCTTTTTGGAGCGTTTTGAGACACTCGCCATCATAGTGATTTTTGTCGCAATTTTTGGTCGTCACAGCCCCGAATCGCTCCAGGAAAAAAATAGTCAATTTTTTTCGTGCCTATCCTGTTTTTAGACTTTCGGAAGAGTTTTGAGACACTCGCCATTATAGTGATTTTCTGAGCAAAAAAAAGAGCACAAAAGAAAAGAGGCGCCAAAAAAAGACGAAAAAAAAGTTCAGAGTGTGCTCTTCCATTGATTACCTGTAGCGTCGTGATTTTGTTGGTGTTCTAGGCTCGCGTCTCTAGCACGGTCTAGCCTAGGACCAGCACAGTACTGTCGTTGAGCGTTTATTCAACTTTGTATCTCTGAATTGATTATTGCTGACCCCTTTTGCTACCATATATAAGCCATCCCAGCTACACATACATCTACGTCGTGTGCTGACACCACCTGGCAATCGCTCTATCCAAGATTTGAGAGTGTTTGAGTACAACGGTTGCCGATCACCGCCTGCTGCTGGGTAAGAATTGGTAAGAATTTGATATTTGCTTGACGGATTTGTGACACACCTCCACCACCACCACTCCCTAGTAGTCTGTAGGTTCATATTCTTGTGTGTTCCGATTGCTGCTAACCATGACAGCATCCCAAGCCGATGAGATCAACTGGGACGGCATGACGAACAAGGAGCTCAATGATAAATTTCAGCAAATGATGGCTGACCAGGTACAAGACGTCGTGACCAGCCTTGGAGAGGCCATGGAGAAGCTAGATGCTTTGGAGAAGACATTCGACACCAAGCTGGACGCTAAGTTCAATGAGGTGCTTGCACGTCTACCACCACCAATTGTACCTGTCATACCTAGGCAACAACAACACCAACAACACCCGAATTTCGCGGGACGAGCGCGACGTGTGCCTATCGACCAAGGCCAATATTATGGTGCCATTGATACTGCTGCTATTGTCGTTGAGCAGAATGACGATTATGATGGTGATCACGACGATGAGGGAGAGGTTGCTCCAGATCAGCTCCAGGGGCAATCGCCACCACAAGCACCGGGTCGTCCACATGGTTATATTCGCAACGGTAGGGCTCCACCACCACCTCAGGTATGGGATCATGATCATCTTCCTAAGATAAAATTGAATATTCCGACATTTGAGGGTAGATATGTTCCTGATATATATCTTACTTGGGAGTTAGAAATAGAACAACGTTTTACATGCTTACAATTTCCTGAGGATAGACGTGTTGCTGCTGCTGTTTGTGCTTTTACTAGTTTGGCTTGTGTTTGGTGGTCTGAACATTGTAGACTACATCATGATAATATCCCTACTACTTGGGCTGTTTGAAAACTGCTATGTGTAATCGTTGGGTTCCACCATATTATCAACGTGAATTGCTTCAAAATTTGCAGCGTTTAAGACAAGGAAAAAATTCTGTAGAGGAATATTATCAGGAATTACAAACTGGCATGATTAGATGTGGTATTGTTGAGGAGAATGAAGCTATGCTTGCATGTTTTATGGGTGGATTAAATAGAGATATTCAGACTATATTAGAGTATAAGGAGTATAATACTATCACTCGTTTATTCCATCTTGCTTGCAAAGCTGAACGTGAAGTGCAGGATCGACAGGCATTGGCAAGAACTAATTTTTTTGCAAGTCGCACTTCATCATGGACGCCACGTACCCCATCTACATCTACACGTCCTGCTGCAGCAGGGCCTACTTCAGCCACCAACTCCAACCGAGATACCAGGAAACAGGCCCCCGCCCCACCCTCCGTGAGGAGCACACCTTCAGGGCCTGCACATAGCTTTTCTTCTTCCATTGCATCCACGGGGCAAACACATGAGGTTATATGTCGTCGTTGCAAGGGTGGAGGTCACTATGCGAGAGAATGCCCTTCCAAGCATGTGATGATTGTTACTGAGGATGGTGGATATGACTCCGCTAGTGATTACGATGAGGAGACCCTGGCTCTTATTGCGAGTGAAGAACAAGGTGTAGAGGAGACTTAACAAGAGACACACTACATGGCTGCTGACTACGCTGACAGGTATGAAAGTTTAGTTGCTCAACGTGTTCTGAGTGTGCAGGTTACACCGGCTGAGCAAAATTACAGGCACAACTTGTTCCATACAAAGGGAGTTGTGAAGGAGCATTTTGTTCGCGTCATCATCGATGGAGGGAGTTGCAACAACTTGGCTAGCATGGAGATGGTGGAGAAGCTGTCTCTAACCACCAGACCACATCCTCATCCTTATTACATCCAATGGTTCAACAATAGTGGCAAGGTTAAGGTAACACGTACTGTTCGTGTGCACTTTAGCATTGCTACATATTCTGATTATGTTGATTGTGATGTGGTATCCATGCAAGCATGCTCTATTTTACTTGGTAGACCATGGCAATTTGATAAAAATTCTGTACACCATGGTAGGACGAATCAGTATACTCTTGTTCATAAAGGTAAAAATATAACTTTGCTTCCTATGTCTCCCGAACATATTATGAAAGATGACATTGCTAGAGCTAGTAAAGCAAAACATAAGCAAAGTGAGAGTGAAAGTCGGATTGTGGCAAAGGAATTTGAGCAACATAATAAGCCTAATAAACAATCATCTAGTGTTGCATCTGAAATAAAACTGAAGAGTGGTTGTTTACTTGCCACTAAATCTGATATTACTGATTTGGATGTTACTACATTTGTTTGCTATGCTTTAGTATGCAAAGAGGTATTATTTTCATTCGAGGACGTGCCTCCCTCTTTGCCTCCTGCTGTAGCTAACATTTTGCAGGAGTTCGCTGACGTCTTTCCATAAGACGTGCCACCGGACTTACCACCTATTCGAGGGATTGAGCATCAGATTGACTTAATTCCCAGTGCATCGCTGACCAACCGTGCGCCATACCTTACCAATCCAGAGGAGACGATGGATATTATGCGTCAAGTATAGGAGCTGCTCGATAAAGGTTATATACACTAATCCCTTAGTCATTGCGTTGTTCGTATTATTCTAGTGCCTAAAAAGGATGGTACATCGCGTATGTGTGTTGATTGTAGAGGCATTAATAATATTACTATTTGTTATCATCATCCTATTCCTAGGCTAGATGACATGCTTGATGAATTAAGTGTCTCTACAATTTTCTCCAAAGTTGATTTGCGTAGTGGATACCATCAAATTCGTATGAAATTGGGAGATGAATGGAAAACAGCATTTAAAACTAAGTTTGGATTATATCAGTGGTTAGTAATGCCTTTTGGGTTAACTAATGCACCTAGCACTTTCATGAGATTAATGAACGAGGTTTTACGTGCTTTCATTGGACGATTTGTGGTAGTCTATTTTGATAATATACTGATTTATAGTAGATCTTTGGAGGAACATTCGGAACATTTACGTGCTGTTTTTATTGCTCTACGTGATGCAAGTTTGTTTGGTAACCTTGGGAAGTGCACCTTTTGCGTCGACCGAGTATCTTTTCTTGGCTATGTTGTTACTCCACAGGTAATTGAAGTTGATAAAGCCAAGATTGAAGCTATTGAGAGTTGGCCGCAACCCAAAACGGTCACACAAGTGAGGAGTTTTCTTGGACTCGCTGGTTTCTATAAGCGTTTTGTGAGGGATTTCAGCACCATTGTTGCACTTCTAAATGAGCTTACAAAGAAGGATGTGCCTTTTGTTTGGGGTACCGCACAGGAAGAAGCCTTCACGGTTTTGAAAGGTAAGTTAACACATGCTCCATTACTCCAACTTCCTGATTTTAATAAGACTTTTGAGCTTGAATGTGATGCTAGTGGAATTGGATTAGGAGGTGTGTTATTACAAGATGGTAAACCTGTTGCATACTTTTCTGAAAAAGTGAGTGGGCCTAGTCTGAATTATTCAACTTATGATAAGGAATTATAGGCTCTTGTTCGGACTTTGGAAACATGGCAACGTTATTTATTACCCAAAGAATTTGTTATACATTCTGATCATGAATCTTTGAAACATATTAAAAGTCAAGCAAAACTGAACCGTAGACATGCTAAATGGGTTGAATTCATTGAGACTTTTCCTTATGTCATTAAACACAAGAAGGGTAAAGAAAATGTTATTGCTTATGGTTTGTCTCGTTGTTATACTATGCTTTCACAACTTGACTTTAAAATATTTGGTTTGGAGACCATCAAAGATGAATATGTGCATGATGCTGAATTTAAAGATGTGTTGGCGAATTGTAAAGAAGGGAGAACATGGAACAAGTTCGTCATTAATGATGGATTTGTGTTCCGTGCTAACAAGCTATGCATTCTAGCTAGCTTCGTTCGTCTTTTGTTGTTACAGGAGGCGCATGGAGGAGGATTAATGGGACACTTTGGCATGAAGAAGACGGAGGACGTACTTGCTACACATTTCTTTTGGCCAAAGATGAGACAGGATGTTGAGTGTTTTGTTGCTTGCTGCAGTACATGTCAAAAAGCTAAGTCACGACTCAATCCTCATGGTTTATATATGCCTTTGCCTGTACCTAGTGTTCCTTGGGAGGATATATCTACGAACTTTGTTTTAGGTTTACCTCGAACAAAGAAGGGGAGGTATAGCATATTTATTGTCGTGGATAGATTTTCAAAATGGCACACGTTATACCATCTCATAAAAGTGATGCTGCTGCTAATGTTGCTGATTTGTTCTTTCGTGAAATTATTTGCTTGCATGGTGTGCTAAATACAATTATTTCACATCGTGATGCTAAATTTCTTAGCCACTTTTGGAGATGTGTATGGGCTAAGCTGGGGACTAAACTGCTTTTTAGTACTACATGTCACCCCCAAACTGATGGACAAACTGAAGTAGTGAATAGATCATTGTCTACTATGCTTAGGGCTATTTTGAAGAATAACCTGAAAATGTGGGAAGAATGCTTGTCTCATATTGAATTTGCTTATAATCGTTCGCTGCATTCTACTACTAAGATGTGCCATTTTGAAGTTGTGTATGGTTTCTTACCTCGTGCACCTATTGATTTGTTGCCTCTTCCATCTTCAGAGAAGTTTAATTTTGATGCTAAAGAACATGCTGAATTGATATTAAAGATGCATGAGTTAACTAAGGAGAACATTGAGCATATGCATGCTAAATATAAAATTGCTGGAGATAAGGGTAGAAAACATGTTGTCTTTGCATCTGGAGATCTTGTTTGGTTACATTTGCATAAGGATAGGTTTCCTGAATTGCGCAAGTCAAAGCTAATGCCGCGTGCTGATGGTCCTTTTAAGGTGTTAGAGAAAATAAATGATAATGCATATAAACTTGAGCTGCCTGCAGATTTTCGGGTTAGTCCCACTTTTAACATTGCAGATTTGAAGCCTTATTTGGGTGAGGATGATGAGCTTCCGTCGAGGACGACTTTAGTTCAAGAAGGGAGGATGATGAGGACATCCCTACTAATGTTACACCCACATCCCCACCAGCTACACATATTGGACCAGTTACTAGAGCCCGCGCACGCCGTCCAAATTATCAGGTACTTTCGTTTCTTGGAAATCCTTATCATGTTCATGAACTTATGATGCTGCCTAAATTAGATACTTTTGTTTTACTTATGAATGAAGGACCTAGCATGGACAAGAAGGATGGCCATTGGAGCAGGATCAAGCATGGAGAAGAAGGTGCGCGCGTGGGAAGGAACAATGAACTTTCCAGTGGTGATTTTCGCACTTTGAAGCCACCATAAGGAGTGCTTGGAGGCTTGGACGAAATATACATCATGCCACTTCATAAATTTCATCCATAGGCTATTATAGGTGCTGCATCACCTTATTTTTGGGCCATGTCCATGTAATTTCGAAATACCATATTATAGGCTGTTTTTAGAGTCCGTATGTGTGGGGAAACTGAGTTAGGGCTGGTTTCGGACCCCTCCTCCAAGGGGCCACGAAATCCCCCTCTATTGCCCCATATATACAGCCCTTAGGGCATCGTTTTAGACTTGGGTTTTGTTTGGATTAAAAGTTCGCCATAGCTGCAACTTCGCGTTCTTCGTTTGTGTTCCACGACCAGACAAAGGCGTCACAGAACCCCACTTTCATCAATAAATATTTCCTCTTATATTCGCAATATCCAGATTGCAATCTTAGTTTCTTGCTTGTTCTTTGTTTGTGTGCAGGAAACAGACCTTTGTGGTCATGTTGATCATGCTCCGGCGTGGTCAATAACCTCTCGGAGTTGGTTTAGCGATTGCTAAGGCGCGACATCCTCGCATGTTCGTAGTCAGATGTCAAAGTCGACTCTACCATAAACGATATCCACATCTGATCGAAAGACAGGGACAACTTCGCCTCTATCAGCTTGTCCCTCCCTGGTGGCCCTCCTACCCCCGTTCTTGACCTATAAATTCTTATATATTCCAAAAACCCTAAAGGGCATCCCGAAACACTTTTTCCGCCACCGCAAGTCTCTGTTCCACCGCGATACCATCTGGAGCTCCGTTTCGGTGACCTACCTGAGGGGGGATCGATCATGGAGGGCTTCTTCATCAACCTTGCTGCTCTCATGATGATGTGTGAGTAGTTAACCACATACCTATGGGTCCATAGCTATTACCTAAATATCTCTCTCTCTCTTTGGATCTTCAATACAATGATCATCGCATCTGCGCTTTGATCTATCCAATATAATTCTTTTGTACCGTGCGTTTGTTGGGATCCGATGAATTATGGGTTTATGTTTAGATTATTCATGAAAAGTATTTGAGTCACCTCTGATATATATAATGATTCTTAATTTCATGATCATTATAGCTTCGTAAATCTCTCCAATCGATTGAAATAGTTTGGCCCACTAGATTGATATTTCTTAAGTGAGATGTGTGTGTTGTAGTGGGTTCAATCTGGTGATGCTCTATATCTCAGTGATATAAAGGGACAAGACACGTCTTTGTATTGTTGCTATTAAGGATAAAACGATGAGGTAATTTTATATTAATTGACTTCTCTTTGTCTACATCATGTCATTGTTCTCCAAGCATTACTCTGTTTTACTTAATACTCTAGATGCATGCTGGATAGTGGTCGATGGGTGGAGTAATAGTAATAGGTGCAGGCAGGAGTCGTCCTATTTGCTAATGGACATGATGCCTATATATACATGATCATTGTCGTGAATATCACATAACTATGCTCTTTTCTATCAATTGCCCAACAGAAATTTGTTTACCCATCGTATTTTTCCTACATGAGAGATGCTGCTAGGGAAAACTATGGCCCCCAGGTCACTTATATATTTACAAAATCTATCAATACCTTGCTGCCATTTATTTGTTTTTATTTTATTTTGCAATTTACAATTATCTACTATCATCTACACACTTCATTTGCTTGCAAATAACGAGTCTAAGGGGATTGACAACCCTCTTGCCCGCGTTGGGTGCAAGTGTTTGCTCTATTGTGTGCAGTCGCTGAAGATGGTTGTTGATTGGTATTCCTATTGGTTCGATAAACCTTGGTTCTTAACTGAGGGAAATACTTATCCGTATTGTGCTGCAATTACCCGTTTCTCTTCACGGAAAACCCAAAGCAGATCACAAGTATCAGGAAGGATTTCTCGCGCCGTTGCCGGGGAATATCATCAACAACCTATCAAATAACTTCGCGCAAATTATCATCCACTTGTTATTCTTTTTATTTGTTGTTATTTGCCTCATAAAAATCAAAAATTTAAAAATATTTATGTTTACTTGTTACTAATTTGCTTCTTGGCTTGCTACTATAACTAGTTCCCCTCCAGACATGCCTCACTCTCCTTACTTGGGAGAGGGTTCCTCAATCCTGGATTTTAAGCAAGTAGGTGATGAATCCCTTAAAGAAGCATGGGATAGTTACTAGTAATACAAGAAAGAGCTAATCCCAAGAGTCATAGTAAATTTCTCCTTCGAAGTTCTTATGTTGGTCTATCTCTTTCTCATAGACATGTCTTGGACTCTATGTTTGAAAAAGATTTCCTTGGGAACAATACTTTTGACACCTATGATAAGATGAAAAAAAATATTTGGACAACCCAAAATAGAAACCATTGAACCATCCATATTGGTGTGCTTCCATCAAACCGAGTTAATAAAACAAACTAAGGCTATTATGGAAACCAATTTTAAAGGGTTATACAACATGTCTACGAAAATCAATGGGAACATATTAGTGCAAACTAAGAGATTTGACACTATGGACCAAAATATTAATGCTCTTAGTATTTTGAAGGATGAAATGAAAACTCTCAATAACAAGTTTGAACAACTTGTTCTTACTGTCAAAGCTGACAACACTTGAAACTATGCATTATACTTAGCTAGGGGCATAAAACTATAGCGCTAGTTGGGACGCAACCCAACAGTTATCCTTATTTTTGCTTTTTACTTTCTATTTGTGTGTGATTACATGATTATTACCTTTGTAATGATTGTGCTTTTATGTTTTAATTAGTGTTTGTCCCAAGTAAAGCCTTTGGGATGACTCACAAGATGAGTAGAATTGATACGGTGCAAAAAAAGAAAGTTTAGCCTCTAGTGCAGAATTTCTCTGATTTTACTAGAATGTCTTTTTGATCTGAATTTTTATACAATATTGGTATACAAAATCTTCAGGTCGTCCTAATTTTTTAGAATTTTTAGAGTTACAGAAGTATAGGTTCTCTACAGATCTATACAGACTGTTTTGTTTTTGCTTGCATAGTTTGCTTGCTTTGATGATGTTATGGATTGTATCAGGGGGTATAAGCCATGGAGAAGTTAGAATACAGTACCCATTATGCAATAATGAAATATGAATCAATTTATAACAGTACCTAAGGTATTTGATATGTTTCTTATACTAACGGATCTCATGAAGTATTGTTGAGTTTTGTGTGATTGAATTTTTCAAGTTTTCGGTGTTATCACGATGGACGAAGGAATAAGTGAAAGCACAACTTCTCCTTAGGTGGTTTTGGTAATTAATAACAACATACATTTCATTGGACTAATGTTTTCACCAACTATATTTCAGGAAAGTTCAATGAATGGATTGGCAAAAGGATTGTGAGGAGATCCCCTAGATGCAAGGAACATCTATTGGCAACAAGCTTGAAGACTCTACATTTTCCATTTTGTGAGAAATCACTTTTGAGTCCATAGGAAAGCCAATACTATTTAAAGGGGATGAGGTTTCTATAATGATCTAGTTGCTCAAGTGCTTAGAGATTAGCCACTAAAAATACACATGAAATTCTCCCACAAATTCTTTGTCTAAACCCTACCACTAAAATCGGTGCCACCAAGTTCTCATATTCGGCCCTTCCAAATTTTAACCCTAGACAGATCCTAAGCGAAACCATAAGGTCTCGATGACACCAACTTTATTTTTGGTGCAACCGAAATCACTGACCAACTCTGTGGTATGCTGTTTTTAAGAATCGGAATTTCCGAGTTTTGAAAATCAGTCTCACCGAGATTTGGAAACTGCCTAGGTCACCCACATCGGTACCACTGAGATTTATATATCCGTCTCACCGAGAAGCCGAAAGTTGCCACATTTTGCACTAGTCGGTAGAACCGAGTTTTTACTCCGTTTTCACCGAGTTGGGCAATAATGTTGTAACAGTTGGATTTTTGGAGATGCCTATATATACCCCTCCACCTCCTCTCACTCGGAGAGGATGCACTCAGAACATATCTTCACTTGCCCCATCCATTTTTCTGAGAGAGAGCCACCTACTAATGTGTTGAGATCAAGATCTTCCACTCCAACCATATGAATCTTGATTCCTAGCCTCCCCAAGTTAATTTCCAGCCAATCAACCTCTTCTTCCAAGCCAAATCTGTGACAGAGTGATTGTGTGTTGAGGAGAATATCTTTTGAAGAACAAGAGCAAGGAGTTCATCATTGTTACCACATCTATTAGCTTTTGGAGAGTGGTCACTCCTAGATTGGTTAGGTGTAGCTTGGGATCCTCCTTCTTCGTGTGTGGAGTTGAACAAAAAAGTTTGTATGGGCAAGGAGATGGCCTACTTCGTGAAGATCTACCCATAGTGAGGCTAGCCCTTCGTTGACGGAAGCCGTGATGGAATAGACCAGGTTGCTACTTTGTGGACCCTTCTGGGTGGAGCCCTCCATGGACTCTCGTGACCGCTACCCTCCATGGGTTGAAGTCTCCATGAACAAGGACGTATTATAGGACCACCTATCGGAACCACGGGAAAAATCTTCGTGTCTACAATTGCGTTTGATCCTCCTATCCCTAACATGTACTTTCATGTGCATGTCTTTATTTTTCGTTGCTATACTCTTAGCCATGCATGTGTAGGGTGTGCTTGACTTGCTCCAATTGCTAAAACTAGCCAACATCTAAAATTGGGAAAAGGCTAGATTTTTATATGGTCAAGTAGTCTAATCACCCCCCTCTAGACATACTTTGAATCCAACAAGTGGTATCAGAGCTTTGGTCTCCATTGCATTGGTTTTACAACCTAGGAGAGTATGATGTCTAGTAAGGGAAATTATCATCATAGAGGTCCATATTTTGATGGTACAAACTTTGCTAGTTGGAAGCATAAAATGAAAATGCATATTCTTGGTCATAACCCCGCCGTATGGGTTGTTGTTCGTGTTGGATGGCAAGGTGAATTCTTTGGTGATGGAAAGGAACCAGATCGTGAAGCAACCGCGGAAGAATTGAAGATGTTGCAATACAACGCTCAAGCACGTGACATTCTATTCAACTGCTTATGCCCCGAAGAGTTCAGCAAGATAAGCCGTCTTGCGAATGCCCCGAAGAGTCATGCATGAAGGTACCGAATCCGTCAGGGAATCTAAGTTGGATGTGCTATGAAGTCAACTTGAAAAGTTCAACATGAAGGATGGTGGAGGAGTCGCGAAAATGTACTCTAGGCTTGCTCTCATCACAAATGAGATTGCCGGCTTATGAAGTGAAGAGATGACCAACAAATTCATCATCAAGAATATCCTTAGAGTCTTGGATCGAAAGTACGACACCATGTGCACATTGATCCAAATGATGCCAAACTACAAAGATCTCAAGCCTACGGAAGTCATTGGAAGGATTGTTGCTCATGAAATGTCACTCAAAGACAAAGAAGAGCTTCACACCAAGTCAAGCGGTGCATACAAAGCTACAAGTGACCCTCCCGTCACTTCAAGTGAAAACCTTGTTACCAATGAGGAGATAAGCCTCATGCTCAAGAAATTCAACAATTTCTACAAGAGTAGAGGCAAAGAGAGAAGCTCCAACTCAATATATGAAGAGAAGCGTTCCTCTAGTCGTGACCGGAATTGTTACAATTGTGGAAGGCCCGGACACTACTCCAATGAGTGCATGTCCCCCTCAAAAGAAGAGAAGAGTCACCTAGAAGGATAAGCTCAAGAGGTGAGTCACCTCGTAGAGAGAGAAGGAGTAGAGAAGATCGCTATGAATGAAGACCCTCCCGGAGGAGCAAGGACTCGGAGAAGAAGGACAAGTACACCAAGAGCTACACAAGAAGAAGACATCAAGCTCATGTTGGTGAATTGGTTTCTGGCTCCGATTCCGACAACCAATCCGAGAGAAGATACCACTCCGACTCTGACTATAGTCAAGATGAAGGTGTTGCTGGATTAGCACTCGTATCCTCCAATTCCTATGACATATTTGATTCACCAAATGAAGGAAGTGGATGTTGCTTCATGGCTAAAGGCCCCAAGGTATCACACCCCAAATACATTGACTTCATTGCTGATGAGGATGATTTATTAGGAGATGATGACTTGCTCTTTGATAAAACTAGTGATATTAGTCCAAATGAAATTGATAGTAATCATGCTAGTCAAGATAAGTCGTGTGATGATGATAAGAAGGAGATTGAGCATCTAACTAAAGAACTAAACACTCTTAAGTTAGCTCATGCATTTACTCAAGAAGATCATAGAGAGCTTCTAAGAACTCACGAGAAGCTACGCTTCGAGAAGCTAAATTTAGAGCAAGAACATGAGTTTCTTAAAGCCATCAATGACGATCTTCGAAAGAAGAGTTCTTCTTATCTTGCCAAACGACTACTCTTTGATACGTCTCCAACGTATCTATAATTTTTGATTGTTCCATGCTATTATATTATCTGTTTTGGATGTTTTATATGCATTAATATGATATTTTATATTATTTTTGGGACTAACCTACTAACCTAGAGCCCAGTGCCAGTTTCTGTGTTTTCCTTGTTTTTGAGTTTTACAGAAAAGGAATATCAAACGGAGTCCAAACGGAATAAAAATTTACAGTGATTTTTTATGGACCAGAAGAAGCCCACGAAGCATCGGAGTTGGGCCAGAAGAGCCATGAGGCAGCCACAAACCTAGGGGGCGCGCCCC
Source organism: Elymus sibiricus (assembly GCA_039707655.1). Lineage (NCBI taxonomy): Eukaryota > Viridiplantae > Streptophyta > Magnoliopsida > Poales > Poaceae > Elymus > Elymus sibiricus. The sequence continues at coordinate 263,204,315 of CM077675.1, read as the reverse complement.
CCTGGCTTGTCGTCGCCTCGTAGCCCCCCTTAACGTGAGACCGACGCCAAAAATTCTTATAAATACCCAAACCTCTGAAGAGAAACCTAGATCGGGAGTTCCGCCGCCACAAGCCTCTGTAGCCACGAAAAACCAATCGGGAGCCCGTTCCGGCACCCTGCCGGAGGGGGAAACCATCACCGGAGGCCATCTTCATCATCCCGGCGGTCTCCATGACGAGGAGGCAGTACTTCACCCTCGGGGCTGAGGGTATGTACCAGTAGCTATGTGTTTGATCTCTCTCTCTCTCTTGTTCTTGAGATGGCACGATCTTGATGTATTGCGAGCTTTATTGATATAGATGAATCATATGGAGTTTTCCCCTCTCTATCTTCTTGTGATGAATTGAGTTTTCCCTTTGAAGTTTACTTTTCAGATTGAGTCCTTAAGGATTTGAGAACACTTGATGTATGTCTTGCGATGGGATATCCGTGGTGACAATGGGTTGTTCTATTGATCCACTTGATGTATGTTTTGGTGATCAACTTGCGGGTTCCGTGACCTTGGGAATCTATGCATAGGGGTTGGCACACGTTTTCGTCTTGACTCTCTGGTAGAAACTTTGGGGCACTCTTTGAAGTTCTTTGTGTTGGATTGAACATGACGAATCTGAAATTGTGTGATGCATATCGTATAATCAAGCCCATGGGTACTCGAGGTGACATTGGAGTATCTAGATGACATTAGGGTTTTGGTTGATGTGTATCTTAAGGTGTTATTTTAGTACGAACTCTAGGGCTGTTCGTGACACTTATAGGGATAGCTCATAAGATTAATCAGAAAAGATAACTATGAGGTGGTTTCGTACCCTACAATAATTTCTTCATTTGTTCTCCGCTATTTGTGACTTTGGAGTGAACTCTTTGTCGCACGTGAGGGATTTACATGTGATTCAACAATGTCAGTATTGTTGAGAGAACTTGCACTAGTGAAAGTATGAACCCTAGGCCTTGTTTCTAAGCATTGCAATACCGTTTGTGCTCACTTTTATCATTAGTTACCTTGCTTTTTTTATATTTTCAGATTACAAAAACCTATATCTACCATCCATATTACACTTGTATCACCATCTCTTCGCCGAACTAGTGCATCTATACAATTTACCATTGTATTGGGTGTGTTGGGACACAAGAGACTTTTTGTTATTTGGTTGCAGGGTTGTTTGAGAGAGACCATCTTCATCCTACGCCTCCCACGGATTGATAAACCTTAGGTCATCCACTTGAGGGAAATTTGCTACTGTCCTACGAAACTCTGCGCTTGGAGGCCCAACACGAGTCTACAAGAAGAAGGTTGCGTAGTATACATCAAGTTCTTTTCTGGCGCCGTTGCCGGGGAGGTGAGTGCTTGAAGGTATATCTTTAGATCTTGCAATTGAATCTTTTAGTTTCTTGTTTTATCACTAGTTTAGTCTATAAAAGAAAACTACAAAAAAAATGGAATTGAGGTTGCCTCATATACTTCATCTTTATAATGTCTTTTGTGAAAATGATGGAAAGGAAAATTGTGGCAAAGTGTTAGAAGAAGAAGTCAATAAAATGTTTGGCACTAAATCTTTGTATGATGAGCATGATTGCAATGTTTTTAGTATGAATTCCTTGAATATTCATGATGCTAATGATATGCAAAGCTACAAGCTTGGGGATGCTATGTTTGATGCAGATGATATGTTTAGTCCCCCAAGTTTTGATGAGCAAATTTATTATGATGAAAGCATGCCTCCTATTTATGATGATTATTGTGATGACATGTATGCTATAAAGAATAATGATAACCATGAAACTTGTCATCATGATTTTAATTTTCAATTGGATTATGCTTCACATGATAGTTATTTTGTTGAGTTTGCTCCCACTACTATTGATGAGAATAAATTTCCTTATGTGGTGAGTAATAAATTTTCTATGCTTGTAGATCATGAAAAGGATGCTTTATGTGATAGTTATATTGTGAAATTCCTTCATGATGCTACTGAAATTTATTATGAGGGAGGAACATATGCTTGTAGGAATTGCAACAATATCAAGTTTCCTCTCTATGTGTTCAAAGTTTTGAAGTTATGCTTGTTTTGCCTTCCTATGCTAGTTGGTTCTTGCTCCCATAAATTGTTTGCTCAAAAAATCCCTATGCATAGGAAGTGGGTTAGACTTAAATGTGCTTGTCATGAGATTCATGATGCTCTTTTGCATGTTTCAATTATTATTCCTATGTGAGCATCATTGAAATCATCATGCCTAGCTAAAAGGCATTAAAGAAAAGCGCTTGTTGGGAGACAAACCAACACTTTTCCTTTCTGTTTTTGTGTGTTCACATGATTAATATACTGTAGTAATCATGTTTTGTGCCTTTTATTTCAATAAAGTGCCAAGTAAAACCTTTGGGATGACTCACAAGACGAGTAGAATTGATGCTGAACCAAAACAGAAACTTTTGACTCCAGTACAGGAATATTCATTTTTTACTGGAGCGTGATAATGATTTGAAATTTTAACACAGTCTTGATATACAAATGCTTCAGGTTTTCCTAATTTTTCAGAATTTTTAGAGACATGGAAGTATAGTTACACTACAGATCTTCACAGACTGTTCTGTTTTTGACAGATTCTGTTTTGCATGCATAGTTTGCTTGTTTTAGTGTTTCCATAGCTTATATTTAGTGGTATAAATTATGGTAATGGTAGAATACAGTATGTATCATGTGGGAACAATTCTTAATCTTGTCTTGACAGTACCTAAGTGAATGATCTATCTTTATTATACTAACCCATCTCAAGAAGTTCCGTTAAGTTTTGTGTGATTGAAGTTTTCAAGTTTTGGGTGAGACACCGATATGAGGAGAATAAGGGGTGACACGAACCTAAGCTTGGGGATTCCCAAGGAACCCCCAAGGTAATATCCAAGGAATAATCAAGCGCCTAAGCTTGGGGATGCCCCGGAAGGCATCCCCTCTTTCGTCTTCAACACTATCGGTATATCTTACTTGGAGCTATATTTTTATTCGTCACATAATATGAGTTTTGCTTGGAGCGTCATTTTATTTTGTTGTTCTCTGTTAGGTGTTATTTATATTCTTGTTTTTCAATAAAAAGTTCCAACAATTGCCTTAGGATGCTTGCATTGCATGTTTGATGTGTGCTGCGTAAAAACAGAAACTTTTGCTGTAGTGTTTGAATTTTCTATTTTACTGGAACGTGGAAAGTTTATGAAATTTTTACACAGTGTTTTCATATAAATTATTTAGCATGACCTAAATTTTCATAATTTTTTGAGTTACGGAAGTACACTGTTTTCATAAATTGCTACAGACTGTTCTGTTTGGACAGATTTCTGTCATAGTTTTGTTATCTACTTATCCTCTAGTTTCCATAGCTTATATTGGTACATATAAATTGTGGAAACGATAGTAAACAGTAGATGATGTTTGAAAATTATTGTACAACTTATCTTGGCAGTACATGAAGTGTTGATTTGTTCTTATGTGTACTAACCTATCTCACGAGTTCTTTTCGAGTTTTGTGTGGATGAAGTTTTTAAGATCTAGGGAAACCGTGATATGAGAGGAATTAAGGAGATACAAGAGCTCAAGCTTGGGGATGCCCAAGGAATCCCTAATTAATATTTCAAGAAGTCTCAAGCATCTAAGCTTGGGGATGCCCCGGTTGGCATCCCACCTTTCTTCTTCAACAATTATGGGTTAGTATCGGTTGAACCTAAGTTTTTGCTTCTTCACATGATATGTGCTATCCTTGGAATGTCATTTTATTTTGTTTTGCTATTTTAATAAAGTAGTTAAGATCTGAAATTCTTAGATGAGAGAGTCTTCACATAGTTATTTAAAATTTTGACTACTCATTGATCTTCACTCATATCTTTTTGGAGTAGTTTGTCTTTTGCTCTAGTGCTTCACTTATATCTTTGTAGAGCACGGCGGTGGTTTCATTTTATAGAAATTGATGAACTCTCATGCTTCACTTATATTATTTTGAGAGTCTCTAAACAGCATGTTAATTTGTTTAGGTTATGAATTTAGTCCTAATATGATGGGCATCCAAGAGAGATATAATAAAAACTTTCATATAAAGTGCATTGAATACTATGAGAAGTTTGATTCCTTATGATTGTTTTGAGATATAAAGATGGTAATATTAGAGACATGCTAGTGAGTAATTTTGGATTGGTAGAAATACTTGTGTTAAAGGTTGTGATTCCCGTAGCATGCACGTATGGTGAACCGTTATGTGACGAAGTCGGAGCATGATTTATTTATTGAATGTCTTCCTTTGTGTGGAGGTCGGGATCGCGCGATGGTTAACTCCTACCAACCCTTCCCCTAGGGGCATGCGTCCAGTACTATGTTTCGATGACTAATAGACTTTTGCAATAAGTATATGAGTTCTTTATGACTAATGTTGAGTCCATGGATTATACGCACTCTCACCCTTCCACCTTTGCTAGCCTCTCTAGTACCGCGCAACTTTCGCCGGTGCATTAAACCCACCTTCCTCAAAACAGCCACCATACCTACCTATTATGGCAGTTCCATAGCCATTCCGAGATATATTGCCATGCAACTTCCACCGTTCCGTTTATCATGACACGCACCATCATTGTCATATTGCTTAGCATGATCGTAAGATAGCTAGCATGATGTTTTCATGACTACGCTAGATCATTGCACATCCCGGTACACCGCCGGAGGCATTCATACAGAGTCATATCTTGTTCAAGTATCGAATTGTAATTCTTGAGTTGTAAGTAAATAAAAGTGTGATGATCATCATTATAGACCATTGTCCCATGTGAGGAAAGGATGATGGAGACTATGATTCCCTCACAAGTTGGGATGAGTCTCCTGACTTTACAAAAAATAAAAGAGGCCAAAGAAGCCCAAATAAAAAAAGAGGCCAAAGAAGCCCACCAAAAAAAAAACAAAAAAAAACAAAAAAATGAGAGAAAAGAGAGAAAGGGCAATGCTACTATTCCTTTTTCCACTCTTGTGCTTCAAAGTAGCACCAGGATCTGCATGATAGAGAGTCTCCTATTTTGTCACTTTCATATACTAGTGGGAATTTTCATTATAGAACTTGGCTTGTATATTCCAATGATGGGCTTCCTCAAAATTGCCCTAGGTCTTCGTGAGCAAGCAAGTTGGATGCACACCCACTTAGTTTCTTTTTGGGCTTTTATACACTTATAGCTCTAGTGCATCCGTTGCATGGCAATCCCTACTCACTCACATTGATATCTATTGATGGGCATCTCCATAGCCCGTTGATACGCCTAGTTGATGTGAGACGATCTCCTTCTTTTTGTCTTCTCCACAACCACCATATTCTATTCCACCTATAGTGCTATGTCCATGGCTCACGCTCATGTATTGCGTGAGAGTTGAAAAAGTTTGAGAACACTAAAGTATGAAACAATTGCTTGGCTAAAACCGGGGTTGTGCATGATTTAATACTTTGTGTGATGAAGATGGAGCATAGCCAGACTATATGATTTTGTAGGGATAACTTTCTTTGGCCATGTTATTTTGAGAAGACATGATTGCTTTATTAGTATGCTTGAAGTATTATTGTTTTTATGTCAACATTAAACTTTTGTTTTGAATCTTATGGATCTGAATATTCATGCCACAATAAATAAAATTACATGGATGACTATGTTAGGTAGCATTCCACATCAAAAATTCTGTTTTTATCATTTACCTACTCGAGGACGAGCAGGAATTAAGCTTGGGGATGCTTGATACGTCTCCAACGTATCTATAATTTTTGATTGTTCCATGCTATTATATTATCTGTTTTGGATGTTTTATATGCATTAATATGCTATTTTATATTATTTTTGGTACTAACCTACTAACCTAGAGCCCAGTGCCAGTTTCTGTTTTTTCCTTGTTTTTGAGTTTTATAGAAAAGGAATATCAAACGGAGTCCAAACGGAATGAAAATTTATGGTGATTTTTTATGGACCAGAAGAAGCCCACGGTGCATCGGAGTTGGGCCAGAAGAGCCACGAGGCAGCCACAAGCCTAGGGGGCGCCCCCTAGGGCGCGCCCCCCTGGCTTGTCGTCGCCTTGTGGCCCCCCTTGATGTGAGACCGATGCCAAAAATTCTTATAAATACCCAAACCTCAGAAAAGAAACCTAGATCGGGAGTTCCGCCGCCGCAAGCCTCTGTAGCCACGAAAAACCAATCGGGAGCCCGTTCCGGCACCCTGCCGGAGGGGGAAACCATCACCGGAGGCCATCTTCATCATCCCGGCGGTCTCCATGACGAGGAGGGAGTAGTTCACCCTCGGGGCTGAGGGTATGTACAAGTAGCTATGTGTTTGATCTCTCTCTCTCTCGTGTTCTTGAGATGGCACGATCTTGATGTATCGTGAGCTTTATTGATATAGATGAATCATATGGAGTTTTCCCCTCTCTATCTTCTTGTGATGAATTGAGTTTTCCCTTTGAAGTTTACTTATCGGATTGAGTCTTTAAGGATTTGAGAACACTTGATGTATGTCTTGCGATGGGATATCCGTGGTGACAATGGGATGTTCTATTGATCCACTTGATGTATGTTTTGGTGATCAACTTGCAGGTTCCGTGACCTTGGGAATCTATGCATAGGGGTTGGCACATGTTTTCGTCTTGACTCTCCCGTAGAAACTTTGGGGCACTCTTTGAAGTTCTTTGTGTTGGATTGAACATGATGAATCTGAAATTGTGTGATGCATATCGTATAATCAAGCCCATGGGTACTCGTGGTGACATTGGAGTATCTAGGTGACATTAGGGTTTTGGTTGATGTGTATCTTAAGGTGTTATTTTAGTACGAACTCTAGTGCTGTTCGTGACACTTATAGGGATAACTCATAAGATTGATCGGAAAAGATAACTTTGAGGTGGTTTCGTACCCTACAATAATTTCTTCGTTTGTTCTCCGCTATTTGTGACTTTGGAGTGAACTCTTTGTCGCACGTGAGGGATTTACATATGATTCAACTAAGTCAGTATTGTTGAGAGAACTTGCACTAGTGAAAGTATGAACCCTAGGCCTTCTTTCTAAGCATTGCAATACCATTTGTGCTCACTTTTATCATTAGTTACCTTGCTGTTTTTATATTTTCATATTACAAAAACCTATATCTACCATCTATATTACACTTGTATCACCATCTCTTCGCCGAACTAGTGCATCTATACAATTTACCATTGTATTGGGTGTGTTGGGGACACAAGAGACTTTTTGTTATTTGGTTGCAGGGTTGTTTGAGAGAGACCATCTTCATCCTATGCCTCCCAGGGATTGATAAACCTTAGGTCATCCACTTGAGGGAAATTTGCTACTGTCCTATGAAACTCTGCGCTTGGAGGCCCAACACGAGTCTACAAGAAGAAGGTTGCGTAGTAGACATCACTCTTGTCTACATTTATTCCACAAGTTAAGTCTAAGCAAACTAGTAACAAAGGCAAGAAAGGTTCTTCATCTAGTAGTAACAACACTAATGCTAAATCCAATGATGTTGCTTCTAGTAGCTCTATTGATTCCACTAATGATTCTCTTAGCCAAGTTACACTTGAGCAAGAAAATGATTTATTGAAAGGAATTATCGAGAAAGGTGTCTACAAGAGTCTTGCCAGAACTAAGCAATTTGAGGAGATTGTACGCAAGCATGGAGGACACCGGAAGAACCAACGCATTGGCTACTTCAACGCCAATGGATTTGAATGGGAAGAAGGTCAATACCCCAAGCCGAAGTTTGTTCCTCAAAGGGAGAAGTATGATCATACACCTCCCAAGGGAACAAAAGACCAAGATGACCTTCCACCACAAGACCACAAGCTCAAGGGCAATGACAAGCTTCAATAGGAGATTGATTCATTTGCAGAAGAATCCCAAGCCATGGTCAAGTAGGTTCCCAAAGCTACTACAAGCCCTACTTCAACAAGTTCTACTTCAACTCCAAGGATCCCCATCAAGTTGATGTGGGTCCAAAAGAAGACGAACTAGAGAAGTTCTTGAGGGGTAACTCCACCAACAAAATTCACTCACATACATCATTGGCAAGACCTAATGCAATCAACTCCAACCTTATGAAAAAGTGCAAGGAGTCACATATTCCCTCATAGGTGAGCAAGGGACAAGGTAATTAAAGAATAAATGGACACCATCTAAATGTGCTTCACTCCATGTCCATAGATATTCTTGTATTTGTTACTTGTGTGGGACTAACCCATGTAGGTGAGAAGAGTACGAAACAACAAGGATGACTCCCAACTCAAGATGATATTCATCAACTATGAGCATCTACTACTACAACACCTACATGAAGTCTTCAACGACAAAACCAAAGGTTAGTTTATCCCTCTTTGGGGGGATGTCATATCAATGGTGAGATTTACTCTAAGACTTGAGTCAAAGCATCTCTTAAGATGTGAACACATTAAAAGCTTTATGTAAAGGTGGTAACCCCACTTGTGCTTAAACGATAAGTATGACCTATGATCAAGTATTCTTACTTGGCTCCTAAGTCAATATACTCATATATAGATGACTCTGTCATCACCAAAGTACTTGGTAGATACTAGAGTGGTTTTGCATGTTTGCCATATTTCAATTGACATCTTATTGTGTGAGCATGTTGGTATGCATATCTTTGCTCATTCAAGGATATCCAATTGTTGTTATTTGGCTTTCATTTTTCTTTGGCCAATTGGATATACAAGAATGCCTAATGTCGGTGTACTAAGAAACGGGGTCCTTAGCACCCAAACTTGTGCACCAGACGCCGCGGCCTCCAGCCCGGCAAGATCTTGCCAGGCACGAGCATTCCTCCAACTAGAATGAGCTAAGGCCAAGTAAACCCGGCAAGACGCCTTGTCGGGGGCTCCAGGACGCATGCACCCGCCAAGGACTCCACCCGCCAAGGCTTAGCTCCACGTTGCCAGGCTGGTTGTCTACATCGACCAGGTGGCGAGCGGGCAGGCGGATAGGTGCAACCGGCTGGGGCACGTGGCAGCATGGAGGGATTTACAGCAGATTTAACGACACCCGTCCCATCGCGTGGCAAAAGAATAGTAGGTAGTTGGGAGGACGGCGCAGAAGGAGATGCAGTCCTTACCGGGAGACGTCGCCAGCTTGACACCTCACAGCGCATTCAATGTGCCTGTCCTAGTCCGTCAAAGTTAGGTATTTGCCACTACCACCTCTTCTGACACTCTAGCAGAGGACAGTATCCACTGTTCGCCAGATGGAAGACCATTTTGCCACTGTGGTAACCCCTTGTCTATAAAAGGAGGCCCATGGCTACCTTTACAAAGGTTGACACTCTGTTCATTTTACACACGCAGATGCACTCCCGAGGCACCTCTTGTCGGGGTTGTTGCACCCTGTACTATGAACACCCATAAGCCACAAGAACACATGACGTAGGGTTTTATGCTCCGGCGGCCCGAACCTGTCTTAACCCCCACGTGCGCGGTAATCAGTGATGCTCTTTGTGTTAGAGACCTACTCACCTGATTACAAAGGGTCCTTGCCACACCCACAGATCGTCGTTTCCCCGACATCTTTGGCGCGCCAGGTAGGGGGTGGATCTCTTGCACGAACCTTCACTTGTCTCTACGCACCGTCATTAGCAGCTTCATCAACGCCCATGGCCTCCAAAAAGGCCAAGGGCACGGTGACACCTGTTGCGACCATGTCCAAGGGCAGAGCCGAAGGAGGCGACCACCAGGCTCACCACGCTGGTGAGCGCAGCCACAAGAACACGCGAAGCTCCGTGAGCCATGGCCCGGACCCCGTTGTCATAGAGACGAGGAACGTGCCAGCGACATTGAGGGCTGATGCCGAAGCAACGGCGACCGCGGCGGCGGCTGCAGCAGCGTCGAAGGCGACTGCGCCTCCGCCACGCCCTTCACAATACGAACGTGACCAACACCCTCGAGGTGGCAAAGCCGGGCGGCGCGAGGACAAGACCCCTGCGCCTCCTTCCTAGGACGCACTGGGCCAAGCTCGACAATAGCCTCCTGGGGTAGATAGACGGCGCACGGCGCTGTGGGCGAACGCTCCTCCTAACACTGTCAGGAGTAAGAGCGTCACCCATGCCTCGCACCGCTCCATGCCCAAAACTGCGGAAGAGGCTCTGGTGCTGGCGCAGCTATTGCTGAACTTCCTGCCTGCACCGGAGAAGATGGAGGACTAGAGAGCGACCATACAAAGTCTGCTGAGCTTCGCAAACCGCGATAGGCCAGAGGGGGCAGGATCATCACACACACGCCGAGCGGCCCCGGGAGGCCCAGCCACCGGGCGCGATGCTGGCGGGGCGCATACGGTCTAGTCACCTCCACAACAAACTTCCCGCCGGACCGACGTACAAGACGAGGTGTCGTACGCCTCGCTGGACCCGCGGCAGCACCAAGATCAGCGCTAAATCCTGAAGGATAGGTGCAAGGAGGATGCCCGCACGACCATCGAAAGACGGCGCGAGACTCGCCGTCAATCAGACGGCCACGCGGACCCTGCCCTCGACGAACCCATGCCGGGGGCACCTCGTAGCCTACCTTACGAGGTGGGATGCCTGGCGTTCACCCGTGAGTTGCGGCAGGTTCGCTGGCCTTCCAGCAGGGCCTTCAAGCCCGAGCTGCCCAACAAGTATGACGGTAAGATTAGCCCCTCGGAGTTCCTTGGAATTCAGGCTCCGGGGGACGGGACGAGAAGATACTCGCCAACTACTTCCCGTTGGCGCTCAAGCCCAACGTGAGGAGTTGGCTGATGAACTTGCCGGAGGGGTCCATCTCATCTTGGCGCGTACCATGGGGTCCACCAGCTCCCAGGGCAGCCCAGCGACTTGCACGAGCTTCCCCAAAGGGATGGTGAGACCCTCCGCAAGTACATTCATAGGTTCAGTCACGTGTAGCACAACATTCCAGACATCCACCCCGCCGCCGTGATTGCCGTGTTCCACACGAACGTGCGCAATCGGCGGATGCGGGAAGAGATGAGCATCAACAAGGTGCGAGACGTCACCGAGCTATATGCTCTAGCTGACAAGTGCGCACGCGCTAAAGAGGGGAGGAGACTCCCCAGAGAAGAAGCAGGCACGGAGGTCGACTCCGACGACAACGACGCATCAGCTGCCAAGAAGAAGGGCCGGAAGCGCAACAAGAGCGCAAGGGAAAGGCACTGATAGTTGTCGAAGGGGGCGGTAACCCTGACTCTACCAAGAAGGCCAAGTCCGAGGGGTCCGGCAAGAACATCGCCGCGTGCTCCGGAGACGACGAGGCCACGGCGAGGGAGAAGACTAGTGGGCCATACTACAAGATCCATCGCAACAAGAGCCACGACATCAACAACTGTCACCAAGTAGAACAACTTGCCGAGAAGGAGAGGCAATAGTTCGAAAAGCGCGAGAAGGAGAAGAGTCAAGACGGTGCGGGTGGCTCCGGCAAGAAATGTAGTGGTGGTTGTGGTAGCCGCCACAGCAAGGCCAAGCAGCAAAAAGAGAAGCCTTCCAGAGGCCGAGACACAAATTTGAAGACGACGGCGACCCAGACGAAGAAGAGTCCGAAGACCCGGAGTTCCAGAATGCTGTGGTCGCCATGTGCGTTGACGGGGGCGCATCTTTGCACTCCTCTCACAGGCAACTCAAGCAGTGGGCCCGTGAGATCAGCGCAGCGGAACCAGTGGTAGAAGCAAGAAACCACCTCAAGTGATCCAACAGTCCCATCATCTTTGACGCTGAGGATCACCCTGACCGCATCACTGCCGTCGGGTGTGTGCCATTGTTGGTATCACCAACAATCTGCAATCTCAAGGTCACTAAGATGTTGGTCGATAGTGGGGCCGGGCTGAACCTCATTTCCCCGGATGTGATCAAGTGCCTGCAGATCTCTGACTCAGATCTTAAGCCGACGGGATCTTTCCAAGAGGTCAACCCGGGAAGGTCTCAGCCAAAGGGGAAGATAATTCTGCCAGTCACATTCGACAGCGAGCTCAACTTCAGGATGGAGAAGATTGTCTTGGATGTCACGAGGATGTCGCTGTCGTACAACGGAATCCTGGGCCAACCAACACTGGCGAAGTTCATCGCGGCATCCCATCACGCCTACAACACGCTTAAAATGTCGGGGCTGATGAGCGTCATCATCATCAAGGATGACAACAAGAACGTAGTCCTCTGCATAGACAAGCTCTTGCGGGAGGCAGTGGCAGCGTCTACCGACGAGGCACTCGCTCCTGACGGCAAAGCTCCTGGGGGGAGAACAAGGATAAGAGCTCTGGCCAGTCTCGCAAGAACTCCGGGAAGCGCACAACATAGTGCAGCACACCCGTCGAGGATTTACCAGAGACCTCCGCCGCGAGCAGCAAGAAGGATAAGGTGACCATCCCCAAGACGAAGCAAGTGGCTGTGCGGGAAAGCCGTGAGGGCGGCACTTACACCATTAGTGCCACCCTCAGCAAATAGGAAAGCACGCTCATCACCTTTCTACGGGCGAATGTCAATTTGTTTGCCTGGCAGCATCAAACATCCCTGGTGTTCGCAGGGAGGTGATTAAGCACCACCTTACCGTTTGCCCCCACGCGCGCCTCCTCAAGCTGAAGGTCGGAAAACAAGCATTAGAGCGGCAAGAGTTCATTGCCTAAGTGATTAAGAAGCTAGAAGCAGCAGGTTTGATCAGAGGCATGATCCACCCAACTTAGTTGGAAAACCGTATGGTTGTGCGCAAGGCGAATGGGAAATGGAGGCTTTGCATCGACTTCACCGACGTCTACAAGGCCTACCCAAAGGACCTGTTCCGCTTGCTGTGCATTGATCTGATAGTGGACTCAACCGCTGGCTGTGACCTGTTGTCCTTCCTTGATCCATACTCTAGTTATCACCAGATCTTCATGGCCAAGGAGGACGAAGAGAAAACGGCGTTCATCACCACCTGCGGCGCGTACTACTTCAGACGCATGCCGTTCGGGTTGAAGAGTGCTGGTTCCACATTTGCAAGAGTGGTCCTGATTGGTTTAGGCCCACGGCTACACAGGAATGTAGAAGCATACATGGATGACATAGTGGTCAATACCAAGAATAAGCACACGCTGGTGCAAGACCTAGAAGAAACATTTGCAAACCTGTGCAAGATCAACCTAAAGCTCAACCCTGAGAAGTGCGTCTTCGGAGTCCCCTCCGACAAGCTCCTTGGGTTCTTCGTATCGCAGCGTGGGATTGAAGACAACCCCGCCAACATTGAAGCAATTGAGCAGATGGAGGTACCGAAGCGCATCAAGGACGTACGCCATCTGGCGGGCTGCATCGCCGCCTCAGCAGGTTCATTTCCAAGTCTGTAGAGCGTGGCTTGCCGTTTTTCAAGATCTTGATGAAAGAGGGCCCAGTGACTTGGACCCCAGAAGCATTGGCAGCGCTGCATGAGCTGAAGAAGTACCTCTCCTCAGTGCCAGTCCTAGTTGCGCCTAAACCATAGGAACCGTTGCTACTGTACTTAGCGGCGACGAACCAAGTGGTTAGTGCTGCACTAGTGTCGGAGAGAGAAGCTGAGGGAGACGAGACAGAGACCTCCGAGCCGGCAACAGACAAGCCAGAGTCAGACACAGACATGATGTGATGAGAGAACAAACAAGTTATGCGAAAGAAGAAGATGGTGCAGCGAACAGTGTATTTTGTCAGCTACCTCCTGCTGGGGGCTAGGTCAAGATACTCTGTGATGCAGAAGATGCTTTTTTGCCTCCTTATGGCCTCCCGGAAGCTGTGCCACAATTTCCAAGCACACCACATCATCGTCGTCACCAGGTTTCTGATGCAGCGTATCCTGAGGAACCCACAGGTGATAGGCAGGATCGTCGTGTCGGCATTGGAGCTGGCAAAATTTTATTTGAGCTTCGAGAGCACAAAGACAATTCAGTGCAGAGCCTTGGCGGAGTTCGTAGCAGAATAGACGCCAATGCCGGATGTGGAAATACGTGAGACTGAAATCCCCGGCAAGGAAGCGGCTCCAGAATGGGTCATGTACTTTGACCGAGCTTTTTCGCTGCAAGGCGCCGGTGCCGGAGTGCTACTCATTGCACCCACTGGAGGGCATCTCAAGTACATGATCCAGATGCACTTTCCCCGGGAGGAGTCGACGAAGAACACAGCTGAATATGAAGGGCTGCTGGCCGGGTTGAGGATAGCAGCCGATCTTTGCATTAGAAGACTGATAGTAAGGGGAGACTCACAGCTTGTTGTTCGCCAAGTAAACAAGGATTATCACAGCCCCTTTATGCAACCTTATGTTGATGAGGTGCGGAGATTGGAGGAGCGATTTGACAGTCTGCAAATGGAGCACGTCCCTCATGCCGAGAATGATGTTGCCGATGACCTGTCAAAGAGAGATGCGAAGAAGTTGCCTGTGGAACCAGGCACTTTTGTCCTCCAATTAACGCAACCCTCAGTCAACCCCTCGACATGGAGTAGCGAAAAAAGTCAATTCCGGCGATTATCTTCCGGTAGAGCCGTCAGTGGCCGCCAAGAGGGTTGCCGGGAGCGACTACCCGCATGTCGGGGAACCAAAAGCTTCGACAAACCCAAGGGTCTTGGTCCTGGAAGCTAGTGCCCCCGCGGTGGAAGAAATGCCTTTAGTCCTTGTCGCCGAGCCGCAAGCTCCGACATGGGCGCAGCAAATTGTCCAGTACCTCCAAACAGGAAACCTTCCCGAGGAACAAGAAGAAGTGGAAAGAGTAGCCCGATGATCAAGCATGTACCAAATTCGTGGACGACACCTTGTACAAGAGGAGACCAAATGGCGTGAAGGTGAAATGCATCCCTCGGGAATAAGGACAACAACTGTTGGCAGAGATACACGAGGGGATTTATGGCTCCCATGTAGGATCACGAGCCCTTGTCGGGAAGGCGTTCCGACAAGGATTCTATTGGCCCACGGCCCTTCAAGACGCCTTGGCAGTGGTGACAACATGTGAAGCATGCAAATATCACGCCAAGCAGATACACCAACCAGCACAAGCCCTTCAAACCGTGCCGCTCTCCTAGCCATTCTTGGTCTGGGGGCTCGACATCGTCGGTCCCCTCCCTCGTGCTACCCGGGGCTTCGATTTCTTGTTCGTTGCCATCGACAAGTTCATGAAGTGGACCGAGGTTGAGCCAGTTAGAAAGGTAATAGCACAGGCAGCGGCCAAGTTCCTCAAAGGGATTGTTTGCCATTTCGGGGTCCCGAACATGATCATCACCGATAAGAACATGCAGTTCATCAGCAACACTTTCATGCAGTACTGTCAAGGTATCGGTACCAAGGTCTGATTCGCCTCGGTTGCCCACCCCAGGAGCAGCAGGCAAGTAGAAAGGGAAAATGCTGAAGTGTTGCGGGGCATAAAGACGAGAACTTCCGACAAGCTGCGCAAGCACGGAAGGCACTGGATTGATGAGCTGCCGACGGTTCTTTGGTCGATCGGAACGACGCCAAATCGAGCCACCGACAAGACACCCTTCGCCCTAGTTTATGGGGAAGAAGCAGTTCTCCTCACGGAGCTCACGTACGGGTCACCGAGAGTGGAACCCTTCAATGAGGACCAGCAAGAGCGGCTACGGCATGATGATGCCACGATCCTCGAGGAAGATCATCTCCAGGCCGCACTGCGTTGCTAGGAACGAGCAGGCATTGCGCCGCTACCATAGCCGCAAGGTGCGCGCCAGGATTGTTGAGGAAGGCGACCTTGTTCTTCAACGGATTCCATCCGCGAAGGGATCAAACAAGTCGACGCCGAAGTGGGTTGGCCCTTATCGGGTGGTACGAGTCACCAGGCCTGGCACAATCCGCCTGGAGACCGAAGATGGCACTCTGGTGCAGAACTCGTGGAATATTGAGCATCTTCGGAAGTTCTACCCATGAGGCGCGGTTGTCAGGCCCGCCCGGCAACCACTTTTGTGCAAGTTATGCCGGAAGGGCATGTAATCGTTTGTTCAAAGTCAGGCGATGACCGTGTGCGTAGTTAATGAAAGCTAAGTATTCCGCAATCCGTTGTCAAAGTACATATTTACTTGCTTTGCGTATTTTTGTCACATGTTGCGTAAGGGGTCTGTAGGGCCACATAGGTTCCTCGCCTACTGTATTTTCCCTTCTTTCTTTTTCTCAAAAAGGAGAAGGGACCCCACGTGCCAGTCTTCCCGGGGGGAGTGATGGTGTAGGCACCTATGGAAGCGTTCGACGGTAAGAGATGCGACGAGAAAAAGCTAAGTTGCACAACCCCTTCAAGAATTTTTCAAACATTTTCCTATTCGTGCGGGAAAACTTGCACGCTAAGGCCCCTTGTCAGACTGGTTGCGCACTTGAGTACTGGAAGCATGCCCAACACTTAAGGTTGTCGCGGCGGGGTGGCAGGGCAGCCTTGCCGAAAGCGATGTCTTTATTAGGGTGCACGGGAGCTTATCCTTAGAAGCGCCCAAAACGAGGATGTACGTATCGGCAAGTGCCCTTGGCGAGCGAAGGAACCCGAAAAACGCATGAACGCGAGGCTCTCTTGCGACAGGAAAGCTGATATTTATAAGACACAAAAGCGAACTCGCCGATGTTCCTTTTTTTAAACTGCCCAATCGTTTCCCTCCATTTCATTGCAGGGTTACATTGGACATCATTTAAATACAAAAGGAGAACGCCAAGCTCGGCTTAAATACAAAAGGAGGACGCCAAGCCCGGTGACGGCGGCCACGGGGATGGGACAGAGTATGACTTCCTATAACGTCCCCGCCGGCCTCCGAGGAGAAAGACGTCCCAACTCGGTGACGGCGGCGATGGGGTCGGGTCAGAGTACGACTTCCTCTACGACCCCACCTGCCGCCGACAGGAAATCTACCACTACGATGTGGCAATTTATCCGGAAACGAGGTCTCATGGATGGAGCCTCATTCCCGGATCCCTAAAACCCTAGCTACGATGCCATGCACGCCTAGTCAGACTCCTCTTGCTTGATGCCGAAGGTGCTCCCGTCGTCGTCTTTGTTGCTGGAGAAATCGTAGTCGCTACCACTCAACCTCTCCGCGCAGCACTCCAAGCGGATGCCGGATGCCCCGAAGATCTTCACGAAGAAGGTGGCGGCGCCGTCGAACTTGAAGTGGAGGAGATGCCTAGGGCCTAAGCCACGGGAGCGGGCGAATGATTTCCACCCCCGCGTCAGAAACATGCCGTTGCCGACGCAGAGGTCGATGGCCACCCAGGCGGGGCCGTTGGAACAGCCGTCCGCCCGCAGCCATAGCACCTGGGGCGGGCTTCCCTCCATGGCCCGGGCGAATGGGTCGGGGAGACACAACCAGCTCCAGGGACGACGGGGGACCGCCACGACGAACTCCTGCACCTCCTCCCCCGTGTGGATACCCGTGTGGGGTTGAGGGAGGGGTGCACCTCCACGGCCGCCGCCGCGGTTCGACGGAGCGATCCGACAACCATGACCCCCGCGGGCCGATGGAGCCGCCTGACCACGACCCGCGGACGACGACCGACCGTGGGAGCTGGGCCCAACCCCTGCCATCGTCACCACGATCCACATTGGGATTTGCGGTGTGCCCCTGCAACACCGCCCGATCCGCGAGCATGACCGCGGCCCCTTGCCATCTCGAGGCGAACGCGCTGGAGGAGGTGGCGGAAGGTGAGGGAAAGAGAAGACAATGGAAGAAGAACTGAGAGCAGGAGGGCACGAATGAGTAGCGCCTCCCCTCAGTCCCCCACCCCTCTTTATAGGGCCGGGCAAGGGGAAGGGGCTAACTCTTTGCGACCTGGGCTGGATGCGCATTGACCCTTAGCCAACACCCGCGATTGCCCCTCCCAGCCAATACCACGCCCCGCGCATAACACGCGTCGCGCGGGACGCGACGGAAGAGGCGGGAACGCTCAAGCGTCACCAGAGAGCATGGGAGTTGACTGTTGACTACCAAGCGCGCTACTGGGCGACCGTTTCCCTTCCCCGTACGCGCCCCCACGCGAGAACACGTGGCGCGATGGAAGCGCCGCTCCTTGTCCAGCACGATTTGGCTTTTGGGCGCGCCTCCTCGGGCAACCGCCCCGCTCCACCACTCCCGCGACCCGCAGTTACTCTGTGTCATGGGTAAGGTAAGTAGAAGTCATCATAACCGCAGAAGATTGCGGCCGCGTGCGCCTGTGCATTGTTTATGGGCCTAGCCCAACAAATGTCATAGACGCATGTGGGGCCCAGGCCTAGGGGCTCCTATCGGTGTACTAAGAAACAGGGTACTTAGCACCCGAACTTGTGCACCAGATGCCGCAGCCTCCAGCTCGGCAAGATCTTGCCAGGCACGAGCATTCCTCCAACTACAACGAGCGAAGGCCAAATAAATCCGGCAAGACGCCTTGCCGGGGGCTCCCGGACGCACGCACCCGCCAAGGACTCAACCCGCCAAGGCCCAGCTCCACGTCGCCAGGCTGGATGTCTACATTGACCAGGTGGCGAGCAGGCAGGCAAATAGGTGGAACCGGCCGGGGCACGTGGCAGCATGAAGGGATTTACGGCAGCTTTTACGACACCCGTCCCATTGCGTGGCAAAAGAATAGAAGGTAGTAGGGCGGACGACGCAGAAGGAGATGCAATCCTTGCCGGGAGACGTCGCCAGCTTGACACCACACTGCGCGTTCAATGCGCATGTCCTAGTCTGTCAGAGGTTAGGTATTTCCCACTACCACCTCTGCTGACAATCTGGCAGAGGATAGTATCCACTGTTCGCCAGATGGAAAGACCATTTTGCCACTGTGATAACCCCTTGTCTATAAAAGGAGGTCCATGGATACCTTTACAAAGGTCGATACTCCATTCATTTTACACGTGTAGCTTCACTCCCGAGGCACCTCTTGCCGGGGTTGTTGCGCCCTGTACTGTGAACACAATAAACCACAAGAAGACAGGATGTAGGGTTTTATGCTCCGACGGCCCAAACCTGTCTAAACCCCCATGTGCGCAGGAATTAGTGATTCTCTTTGTGTTAGAGACCTACTCACCTGATTACAAAGGGTCCTTGCCGGACCCATTGATCATCGTTTCCCCGACACCTAAGTATCTCCATCTAGCTATCTATGCTTTCTTGTCTCAAATTCTATTCATGTTTTCTCAAAAAAATTGAGCAAGCACTTTTTGGACCTCTTTGTGAGGAGAACTCGGAGTTCCGTTTCGACAAGAGCTCACTTGTGCAGAAAAGCCAAGCTATGGCGTGGCAAAAATGGCCTTGCTGGCGTAGACACCCTATGCCAGCAATATGGCGCCACCGTTAAAAAATAGTGGTGGCGTTGGATCCTACGCCAGCAGTATATTACATGATGCTGGCATCCAAATTGGCCAACGCCAGCTATATATCTACACTACCTTCGTCGTGCGTTGTTGTCCAACGCCAGCAATTTGGTTTTTTGGATAATAAAAAAAAAACCCTCAAAAACTACGAGCTTAAACTTCACAAAAGGTACAGATCAAAACATACTCATAAATTTAATAAGAGTTTAAAACTTAGTACTAATGAACTAAACATACTCATAAACTTTAGACTTCAAAACTTAGTTAATTAGTACTCAACAACTAAACATACTCATAAACTTCACAGTTTAAAACTACTCAACATCATCAAGGATTATGTCCAGCTGGCGAAGCTTTTTCCGATTGTTCTCTCCATCTTTTTTGAAGTGATCAATGTATGTCTGTAGGTTATGCTTCTCTAGCCTGTATTTCTTTTTCTCCATCTTCAAGTTGTCCTCTTCTCCGTCAACTCATCCATCAGATCCCTCAGTTTGTTTAACTTAGTTTGGGCATTAGCACCCTCTACGAGCAGACTATCCCTTTCATTCTTCAGTGAGGCATTGCCTTCTTCGAATTTTTGGATGTGCCAGTCTAAAGACTCTAATCGCCACTGATTCTAGTTCTGCACATCGCCCACCGATTTGTTGTTGGCTGATGAATTTTCCATATGCGCTGTAATGAAAGCTCACCATCTTATAGAATGAAGAATTTAAAAATAACATGCAGAATTATCTATCATGACTTATCTTTTATATCTAAATAGCTAGACACCACTATTAGGAATTCTCACGCTTCTCCTTAAGCCACATCACCCAAATTAATTTAGCCATTGGAGATACTAGCTCAACCAATAATATGCCTCCGATCTACACATTGAGTGTTTTAATCAAGAAAAAAAATTGGCACATGCATGCAGCTCATAGCCTTATAATCGAGTGCTCTATGAATGAAAAGTGAGACATGCATGCATATTTTATTTTGTTTTCGTCTAATTTTAAACTTATACCTTGAGATTTGGTAAAATACTCATAATTTTTTTTATCTCACTACAAGAGAAAATTTTATTTCATACAAAATCCCACCGCAATGTGCGGGGCATCGTCTAGTATTTCCAAATGGAGGGGGTAGAACATAATTACCTGTGCTTGAGTCGGGCGGGGCGGCCTCACGCTCCTCCTCCGACGAAGATGGGCCGGGTCGGGCGGGGCGGCGTCAGGTGGAGACAGGCAGTGTTGGGTGAGGCGGAGACGGCCAGCGGCGGGCGGCGGCGACGGGGGGAGGGGGCGGCCTCACGCTCCTCTTCCGACGAAGACGGGCTAGGTCGGGCGGGGTGGCGTCGGGTGGAGATGGGCAGTGTCAGGCGAGGCGGAGACGGGCAGCATCGGGCGGCGGCAGGGCGCGGCGGCGGGGATCGAGAGGAGGACGGGTGGAGTTGGGGATTGAGAGAGAGTGAGGATGAAAGGATAAGGTTTTACCTGTTAAAACCGACTAGTGCTGGCGTGAGCCTAATGGGCCTCAATGCGCAATGCCGGTCCTAGGAAAATACCTATGGCATAGGAACTTTAGTCACGCCAACTATAATAGGTGAAAGGCGAGAGCGCTGGGTTCCTCATACAAGTGATGTTCGGCAGAATTTACACGCCACCACTAAGTTTGTACCAATAACGTACAAATTTAGGCAACGCCAACACTATTTGAAAATATTAGTGCTGGCGTTGGAGGAAAATATTAGTACCAATACCAACAAGATTTGTGGCTAGCCATTTCTCTACTAGTGGCTAACTTCCAAAACCTCCCATGTGCCTCTCAGTGTAACCAACTCCACAAACTCGGTTTCACCGAAGCACAAGGGTTGATCTGGTTTTTGAACCTCAGTACCACTGGAATCAAAATCTCGGCTTCACCGAGTTACTCTATCTTCTCACAGTTAAGAGACTCAGTGGCACCAAAATTTTGGCATCGGTGTCACTAACAGCAGGAGGGTATATATATCCGCGGACCCAAAATTTAAAATTACATCAATCTCTCGGCCTCCCGCAACCCTCTGCTACCGCCGCTCGTGTCTAAGGACGTCGCCCTTCATCTCCCATGCGCCCTCGCCGCCGAAGTCCGCTGCCGTCGATGACAATCCTCCCTGTCGTCGCCGTCGTAGCGAGTTCTTCACTGCATTAGGGTAAGAACTCGACCTCTTTTGTGCTCCCCTATCTGATTCTTGCACAATAGGTCGTGTTTATCTTCTAGCCATAGCTTGAAACGATTCTATCCAAAAGAAAACTCAAATAGATTAGATGAACAAAAAAATTTAGGTTTAGATTTCCTCCATGTGTGTCTTGGCATCACTGAGGTTATACGATTCGGTACCACCGATTCGGGATCTAGGGCTAGTGAGAACACTCTCGTTGAGACCGAGTTTCTTTTCACTAGTGTAGGCACCTACTATAAAAACGGTTTTTAACCCCTTTCCGTGATGTAGTCTTAAACTGTCGCCTTGCATGTGTGGGCGATAGGGGGGCTATCCCACAAGACTCAGAAAACCCGTCGGCGATGCGAGCGCCCGGTCACACACGATGGGTAAAACTATATCGTGTGCGATTGGAAGGGCCATCACAAACAGATATACTGGGGAAGTCGTGTGAGATGTCATTAGCATCCTACACAGTGAATCCCAAATGTACGTTTCCATTTATATTGTACATCACACAAAATTTTATGCATAACATCGTGTGTGTTAGGGGTGGCTATCACGCACGGTGCCTAGAAGAAACTGTTTGGCATAGGTTGTCCATCACACACATGTTTTATGTGAAAACATTTGTGAATGGGTGTCTTAACGCACACAGTTTTCGGCCGGAAGTCGTGTGTGATTTTTCACTGTTCCAACACGCCAATTTTCCAAAAACCGTGTGGGGTTTGTTGAGGTCATCGCTCACGGTGTTCTATGACAAACCGTCTACAATAGAAAACTCCAATAATCAGGCTATCCAGCTAGTAATCAAATTGCAATTCATATCAAGCACACAATATATTTCATTTCATATTACGGCAACCAGGATTTCATAATTGAAATACATCAGAGTACAACATCATATAGGCATATACTACCTAGTTACCCAATTACACGACGGGACAGAGTTTCACACGAAACATCTAAAACCTTTGGAAAATAGCATCATATACGATAAATAGACAGATGAATATCGTCTAGAAAACTTTTGAAGAGGAAGGCAAATATTGAGCCTTCACTGATGTCGAAGGTCCTTGCAACTTTATGCCAATGCCTGTGGATGGTTGCCCGCCCATCCTTCACCCTCTTGAGGAAGACTTCAAGATTATACCGTGGTTGCTATATGAATACCTTCCTCGCCTCGTGACCATACAGGTGGTTTGAGACGTACTCATTGATGAAATGCTTTGGAAAGGACTGGAAACAAAGATATGCATAAATTTGTTTCAAAAAAATGAAATGTCGCAAAGGGGAAAAAGACAAGGTAAAAGAGATAGTACCATCCTATAGTTGACTGATGTCTTCTTCATTGTGCACAAAAATAGCTTGTTGTTTTTCGTCGCTAGTTTCTTTATCGTAACACTCTTTCTGAGTTTCTTGATTTGACTGATATTCATGAACACATCATTTCCCCACAAGCAAAATGGGTCGAACAGTGGATCTAAACCTCTTACAGCAGGACCTACATGTGCAAGACCAAATTATTAGAAACCCAAATATTAGATTGGTTCCTACAATTGCACAATAATGTGCTATTATCCAAAGGATCATGAAAGTGCAAACCTCAATGGTAAACTTCAGTGTCTCCCATTGTTCCCCCTGTAACGTGTTTAAGATATATATTGATCAGGTTATAAGTGAGATTTGGCAAGCTATCAGTAAAATATGTTAATGAAAAATAAACGCATTGCAGATCCAACATATGAATCTAAGCCACATGGAAAAGCCAAGCGTGCTAAGAACTATGAAATATAGCAATTGAATGTTTCACATGCATAACAAAACAAAATTGTACCAACAATAATCGAACATCACATTGCAGATGACCATCAAAAGAAATGAACCAAACAGTTAACTGAGCATCAGATTGCACAACAGAATATACTAGAAGGTCAGATTCCATAGTAGCATTACATTGCATATTTCACTAGAATTTCTTAAGGAATGGCAGGCGCAGCACATGCAACGGGTAAAGCAAACATGCTAAAGAGGCATAGCTAGCTAAACACAGGTCATTAGTAATTAAGCTAAAAAAACAAGATATTCCTCGTCGTCGGAGATATCGATAACAATGGGCTTGGACGAGGGCGAGGCCTCCACATCGTGGGTGCCCTCCTCGTAGTGGTGAGTGGCCTCAGCCTATCTGGGCACCAACCTGCCAGCTCTAGAGTTGAGGAAAGCACGGGCACACTGAGAAAACAACTCGTAGTCATCGTCAAAGGCACCAGCTGAGCCCTCGAGAAAACACAACGAGTTGTTGTTCAAAGCAGCCAACCGCGTGGCGGCGTCCGCGCACGAGGCGTCGAAGGTGGCCTCGACGGCGAGGTGTTTCTCCAAGATCTAGGGGTCAGCATGCATGGCAGCCATCGCGGCCTCATCCGCACGTGCATCCGAGATTTGCTTCCTTGATGCCAGATGCTCCTTGAGATCCTGGCTATACTGCGTGCACCATGTCTTTCGGCAGCGATTACGTGGGGGGTGGGCCGGTGATTTTGGTGGAATGTGTCGTGCCGGCGGTCGGGGCATGTGGAATGGAGGAGGAGGGGCTGGAGGGGTAGGGGTATGGGGAAGGTGTGGATTACCTGCCTAGATGGAGGAAGCCGAACAGTAGATAGGAGCGTCGTCGGCGAAGAGGCGGTGCTGCAAGCAAGCGGTGAAGGTTTGAACTTAGGAAAGGAAGTGGGGAGTAGCGGGAAATGTGGCTTTTGGTTGGTACGAGGGGCGGGGGAGGTAGATATTTGCGCAGCAGCCCAAAATTTTGTTCCGTGCGGCGAAAAACTAGCTCACACAGTCTCATCGGACACAGTCCCTTTACCATAACTATGTGCGGTATCCAACAACACAAATGAATCCTATAGGTTATCCCGTGTGTGATGAGACTGAACATAGAAATTCTGGTCTCCAAGCTTCTAGCGTAAGATATCAGATACCACGTTGCACACGGTACTTGCATTTCATTTTCATTTGGAAGAGAAAATGGGGATACAGCGGCAAATTTTCGTCTGAATATTCCTCGTTACATTGGTCATCGACGTCATTGCTTAATTTAACAACACTTGCAAATTTGAGTACTACACAAAAGAGCCTACATCACTGCCCACACTTACTTAATCGAGCAACTAAAGATTAGTTAGTTGACATAAACATTACTCTAACAAAAGACCATTGCTCTAAACAGAGACTAATATTCTGCCTTGCATTCGTTGATCTTTGCCGCCTCCTCGATGACCAGCTCCCGCTCGACGACCTCCGGCGTAAGGAGATCCATGGGATCCATCGCCACATACTCCAGCATCTCGAAGTCTACGTCAACCATCTCTTTGGATAAGGCCGCCATGAGCCGGGCATGGGCGGCCTTAGTCCGGGCATGGACGGCCACAATTTTGGCTTGGGAGGTCACCGACGAACGGACGCCTGCTCGAGCACACTCAGCGATTACCAACTCATCGGATGTGGGTTGTCTACCGGTGTCGAAGATGGCAGATGTGATTTGTGCAGTGACCGACACGAGATGGGCATGGGCGGCCTCGAGATGGGACTTGGCGTCCGCCATCAGGGCTACGGCGACTACCGAGAAACTGACAGCTGATGTGCCATTCTCATCATTTTCTATCCACGTCGTTGTTGTTGCTGCCGCCCTCTTAGCTGCAGCAGCTGCCCTTTCGGTTGCTGCATCCGCCCTCTTGGAGGTAGCGGCCGCCTTCAAGCATGTTGAGACCGCGCTCATGGCTGATGCGGCTGCGCTCGGGCCGGACTGGGTTGCCAAAGTTGCCCTCACGACGGGGATCCACGTCCCCATCTTTCATCGGCGACGATTGAATAGTAAAATGGTCTGAGTAGTCAGTGCGGTAAACTGGCCGGCAGTGGACTGTAGCCGACAAAGCTTCCGGCCTAAGCCATGCATGTATGAGGATTGGCCCAAGATATTTGGACTGCATCACACACGATTCCTGGTCATGAACTGTTTGTGAAATACTTGATTTTCAAAATGTTTTTGAAACAAAAAATGAGGTTACTTCGACAAAGGACGGTGTTTGGATTGCTATAAGATTTATCTGAAGTGAACACGGACCAATAGCAGTTTCGTGCTAAAATAAGGAATTATTCAGGGTCCGTTTGGCATTTTTATACATTAATTGAGTTTTCTAGACATTTAATGTGTATAATACAAATTTGAACTATCGTCCCAATGTCCGGTGCATCAAAATGGGATGAAAAATCATATTAGTGTCCATGGCTTCATCTTTAGGTCACGGGCAAGAAATGGGAATGAATTTCAAACATCTCGACATCTTGGCTCTGCCACAAACGTTGAGAAACTTGGTTTTAAATTACTGTAAATCCAAACCATGTCAGAAATTCTTAAAACCTGGCAT
The DNA here is from genome assembly GCA_039707655.1 of Elymus sibiricus. Lineage (NCBI taxonomy): Eukaryota > Viridiplantae > Streptophyta > Magnoliopsida > Poales > Poaceae > Elymus > Elymus sibiricus. The sequence continues at coordinate 263,178,393 of CM077675.1, read as the reverse complement.
GTTGTCATGACATGGCACATTTGTGCCATGGAAAAAAAATGTCCAACTTGGTATAATTTTAGGCACAAGTCCCTTATAAACCGGAGCTTCTCACTACAAGTTGTGTGGTTCTGATAGGGAACATGTCACCTTAATTAAGTGGGCAAAAGGACATCCGCTCAACTTCTCGCCTTGAACATTTTTTTAGAGGCAATATAGACCAATAGGAGTGTCATGCTAAAATATGTAATTATTCAGGGTTATTTTTGCATTTTCATACGTTAATTGAGTTTTCTAGGCATTTAATGTGGATAATTAAAATTTTAACTAAAATCACAAGGTCCGATGCATCAAAATGGGTTGAAAAATCATAGAAGTGTCCATGGCCGCATTCTTTGGGCCCCATGCAAGATATGAGAATGGATTTCAAACATCTCGGGATCTTTTGCTCGGCCACATACATTGAGAAACTATGTTTTACATTGATGTATAAATCGAAAACTCGTCAGAAATTCATGAAACTTGGCATGGTGTCATGACATGGCTCATATGTGCCCTGGTGAAAAAATGTCCAATTTGTGACAAGTTTTGCGACAAGCCCCTTACAAACTGGAGCTTCTCACTGGGAACCTTTGTGGTTCGCTATGGAACGCGTCACCTTACGTGGGGGAATCGACATCCGATGCATATTCTCGTCTTGAACTATTTCTAGAGGCAACATATACCAAAATGAGTGTCGTGCCAAAATATGAAATTATGCATGGTTCGTTTGGCCTTTTTATACATTAATTCATATTTGAACTACAATCACAAGGTCCGGTGCATCAAAATGGGTTGAAAATCATATAAGTGTACATCCATCTTTAGGTCCCATGCAAGATATGGGAATGAATTTCAAACATCTCGCGGTCTTGGCTCGGCCACACAAACATTGAGAAACTCGGGTTTTAAATCATATATAAATCAAAAACTCGTAAGAAATTCATGAAACTTGGCATGGTGTCATGACATGCATGGCTTATATGTGCCCTGGTAAAAAAATGTCCAATTTGGGACAAGTTTTGGCACAAGCCCCTCAAAAACCGAGGCTTCTCACGGGAAGCTTTGTTGTTTCGATATGGAATGTTTCACCTTACGTGGGCGAATCGACATTCGCTACCTCTTCTCGTCTTGAACTATTTCTAGAGGCAACATATACCAAAATGAAAGTGTAGTGCCAAAATATGAAATTATACATGGTTCATTTGGCCTTTTTATACATTAATTGACTTTTATATGCATTATTTAATATGCATAATTCAAATTTGAACAACAATCAAAAGGTCTGGTGCATCAAAATGGGTTGAAAAATCGTATAAGTGTACATGCATCTTTAGGTCCCATGCAAGATATGGGAATGAATTTCAAACATCTCGGGGTCTTGACTCGGCCACAGAAACATAAACATTGGGAAACTCGGGTTTTAAATCATGTAAATCAAAAAATCGTCAGAAGATTCATGAAACTTGGCATGGTGTCATGAACATGGCACATAAAGGCGTCATAGCATTTTTATTTTCCTATTTGAGACTCGTTTTTTAATATATATTTTCTTCTAGAGGCAACATTGAGAATATTACGTTAAATTATAGTAAATCTAGAACTCACAAAAAATTCAAGAAATTGGGCATAGAGTCTTGATATAGCACAAATATGTTGTGGTATTTTTCGTGTCCACTTTGGGAAAATCCGCACACATTTATAGTGAACAAAAGCTGTTTGGAACAAAGAACTGTCAGGTTTCGATGCAAACGGTTGCATTATTTTCAAACCATGGGTGTTCTACTGCCCTTATGTGCTGCCAAGCGTCACACTCTTTTATTCGCTAGGGCTTAAGAGGTGTCGTGCAAGCAGCTTCTTGAGTTGACGGGAGGCGTGCGAGCTGGCCTCCGCCGTGCAGGCTCACCGGGAGACGTGCGGGTAGTACTCCGCAGGCTTACTGGGAAGCGAGCCCTTTAACCTCCATATCTGCCCTCCTCGCGTCCAACCTGTCCATCAATGGCACCCGAGCCATTCTTTAATAGGCGGCATTACTGCCCACTCACTCACAATCCTCTATATATCTTCGACTCCCATCCCCCTCCATCATTCAGACCTCCACGGTGACCTACGCCATGGCACACAAGGATCATATGCCACTAGTCTTCCAGTTTGGTGAAGTTGACACTGAACCAGAAGAGATAGAACATAAAGACAAATGGGACGCCATGGACATGGTGCTAGAAGAGCTGCATGCAGCAGTGGATGCTGCCCCGACGCATTCACCAGCAACCATCCCCGTGGCATTGACGGCCTGGTCGCCGAGCATCATCGCAGCGCTGGAAACCACGGGCGTCAGGGAGGTCCCCGCGGACCAGCGCGAGCTCGTGTACGTGCAAGTGCCAGCGCCTCCTCTTCCGCCCGTGCTCATGCGCGCCCCTACACACGCCACGCCGGTCCCAGTGCGCGTGCCTCCACCCACGGCGCCCGACCCCGTGCGCGCGCCTGCACCCACCGCGCCCGTGCCCGTGCGCGTGCCTCCACCCGTCACGGCCACCTCAGCAGATTGGGCCGCCGCCATCGACAGCTTCCTCGCATGGCCGCTAGTCGCCACCCCCCTGCCCCACGCCTGTCGATCGCGCGACGACCGGCTCTTTGGTTGGGAAGTCCATAACATTTCGGTCTCATTTGAAGAATTGAACAACTACGCCCCGGAGCATGACAACGCTGCCGCCGCCGCAACTAGTTTTCTTTATATTGTATCTCGATTGTATGAATGTAAAGTCGAAGCTTCACTGAATGAAATCTATGGTTTGATGAACTAAGTATTTATCTATGAATTCACATAGCAAACAAAAATCATCATTGTTTTATCTAAATAAACACTCATCACAAACGGTTAAGGTTGAATACTCATTTGCAGATCGATAGTTATCTTTCCTTTGCCCGTAAGCCAAGTGAAAAATTGGCGCGATGGATTGGTGCAATGCGTAATTGCAAACGTTTCTCTAATATGACCCGTGTGCCTAGTACAGACAATCCGAGAAGATTTGCATCTATCATATTGGGTAAATTTCCATGCGTCAAATCGGAAATATTTGCATCTGTTGATCTAGTAACATTGGCATTTGTCAACATTGTAGCACTAGCATTTTTCAAATTTTGCAGGAACAAAATCACATTTAGGGTGTAATTTTCCAACTGAAATTCAATAAACATGGATTTCATTCATACATTAAGCAGTGATCTTTGTACAAAACAGTTCAACTCGACGGCTGAAACAAACAAACTTTTCCCCAATTGTTGCCAACCACGTACTGAAATAGCTAGTTCAACTATATGTACTAGCTAATTTAAAGTATGTGGTACAGTTCAATCATATCTATAGTTAGATGAAGTGAACAAAATAGCCCCTAAGTACTAGTACTACGGAGGGGCTTTGTACTACTTCTAGCAGAATCGAGTGCGCTCAGTAAGAGCTAGTGGAGGAGTAGCCTGCAGACGAGTTGGTGGAGTCGTGTCCGTTGCCTGCCAGTGCTGTCCTACGGCGCTCAAGACGCCCCTCCTCGACGCGGTGGTACCCGGCGTAGATCTTCGCATTCCGTGCTGCCGTTGCGGCTTCTCCTATGGCCACGTCGTCAGTGTGCTTCTTCGCATGCGCGTCGTGGCACTCCACCTCCTTCTCTAGGAAGTAGATGTAGCGCGCAAGGGTTGCGACGCAGAAGCCCGGTGGCGGGCCTTTGGCGGCATCCACCTCCCGCATTCGAGCCGCGGTGGTGGAGCGGGTGATGACCCCACCGCCTGACGGCGGGGTCGTGGCTAAGAGGGACGACGGTGTGGTTGCGGCCCCGGCGGTTGTCGGCGTGGTGGCAGCCATGGTGGCCACCGGCAGAAGCTGCCTTTGGGCAGCGGTGGTGGAGCGTGTAGTTGGTGGCGTGCGCACACCCACCAGGGATGCCATGTGCACTACATGCTTCAGAGGACTGCCATGCCGACGCGGTGAAGCCTCCAAGTTGGAGTTGTCCTCTGCCGGAGTGGCTGAGCGATGATGAATGGCCGGTGCCATTGGCTATTGGGGGAGAAGCAAACTAGACAAGCTACAGGGAGGGAGGGGATGAAGGCAATATGGATTCACCGACCGTGAGGGTTTATATAGTAGGCCGACAAGCATTGGGGATTTGGGGATTTCACTGATCCGGGCGGGAAGCTAGAGCCGTAGCCCGGTTTTGTGTGCAGGAACCTTCGCGGTTGTGCATGGGAACAGGCTCATCGAGATGAGGCGTGGTCCAAAGCGGTGCCGAAGCATGAAATGGAATCCTCGGGGCGGCAACGCGGTGACAAGACATGAGAGAAGAGGATGGGGTGCTGCACAGGCAGACGGGTCATAATAATAAAACGTTTGTGATATTAATACAAGCAAACGACACTTCCCAATGTAGCGTCGGTAATGATTTCATCCATCGCTGACAATTGTTTGGCAGCAACCGTCTGCCCACAACACACATAGCTTGTCAGTATGAATCATTTGGGTTATTATTGGTCTTCCCACACAATTGTGATGAATGAACTGTTTGCCTGGTATCACACACACCTTGTTATGGTAACTCGTTTGTGTTCTAGCTCGATCAATGCAAATAGTTTGTCCGAATGAACTGTTTGCCATACTTCACAAACATATGTATTTTGAGAACCATTTGTGTTATCTTTTCTAATCGCAAATAGTTCATAAGTACCAACTGTATGGCCTGCATCACACACGCAACTATTTCCTGAATCGTATTTGATGGATCCACCATCACACACAGTTCGTGTCATTAGCGATGGAGCTTGAACTATACCGTTTGCGATTCATGCATTGCACATAGTTTCGTCGATGGGTGTATGATTGATGTGTCATCTTTGGACCATCCTGCAGTAGTGCTTTTCGGCGAAACCGAAAAGGTTGCAAAGTCTCTGTCATATGAGGGTGTTTGTCTCAGTTGCTCCGAAAACATAAACTCGGTGGAACTGAAAACCACTTAGCAGAAATTTAAGACTAAGATTTTGAGTTCAAAATTTGCAAAAATGTCTGTGTTTTGTGATGCTTATCCCATCCACTCTTCTACATATATTCACAAGGACAACATGTCTGGTTCAGAGGATAGTGACAATGATTTCAGGGAACAAAGTGTTGATTTGGATGCGGGCACTAGCCCATAGGCTAGCCAATCTTCAGAAGACCTTGCACCCCCAGCTCTCATGGTTTGCCCAAGGCAGCCACTAGGGCCAGGAGAAAGCTCAACTTAGATGAAGAAGATGTTGATTTTGTGCCTGAAGAGTTGATAGCTAGAAAGTATTAAGAGAAGAAAGATAGAGCTGCCAAGAAAATTCTGAAGAGGTCAAATCTTCCAGGAGGCCCATAAGGAAATAATATGCCAGCACAGTGGACACAAGGGCTCCTAAGACTGCCAAGAAAAGGATGACACTCACTCATGAGAACCCTACCTCCTCCAGGTAGACCAAGTCCATGCCCAAGAAGCCTGCCAAGAAGAGAGAGAGAGGAAGCAGACAGTTTATGTTAAGAGAAAACCAACTTCAATGGTTAGAACTCCTGAGCAGAGTGAGGAGGAATAGGAAGAACAAGCTACAAACCCTCCTCCTTCCAAGAAGAAGAAGTTGTTGGCCGATGCTATGCCTAGAAAGCCACCATCCAAAGCTAAGCCAGCTGCCCCCAAGCCCAAGAGGACCACCAGAGATATTCCTCTTGCTGAGAAGAACAAGAGATCTTCCACCATGGAAGAAGAGGAAGATGTTGTTGTGTTGAGGAAACTAAGACCTCACCTACCAGAGCATAATGATGATCACCCAGTGGCAGAAGACATGAAGAAGAGAAAGGAAGAGCAGATGACCCTTATTCCACCAGGAGAAGGACTACAATAGTTGCTCGCTTCCACACCAAGGAGCAACAAGATTTCTATGAGACTGTTTTGTTAGGCAAGAGTCCTGCAGTTAGCGACATGAGATATGTTGATTGGAAGTTCATCAAGGAAAATGAAGATTACTTCCCTCATGTGCTAGAGAACTTCAAGGCTATTGATATTAATGCATTTGTTGGCAGAGAGTTCACTGCATGGAATGATGAGACGATTATGGAGTTCTACTCCACAGCTCATTTCTATCCAGATGGAAGAATTGTATGGATGACTGAGGGCACCAGATACCAGTCTTTTAATGAGTGGGCTACCATCTTAGGAGCCCCGAAGACTCAGGATGGAGATCTTGATGTATATGTTGAGGCCAAGATGAATCACAACTCCATGGACAATATGTATAATACCATCCCCACTTCTTATGTAAAGACTCACAAGCTTTGCTCTGTCTACTTCTTGCAAGCAGGATTACCCACCACCAACACCATCATGAGGCATACTTTGATGCCAAAGTCTAGAGATGACAAGATGACGGGGGGGGTACTCCATCAACATGCTTCATCATGTAGAGACCCATACCAGATTCAGGGTGATGGATTTGATTGTTGAAACAATCAAGAGGACAACTGCCGACCAGAAGAGATCATACGGATATGCTCCATATATCAGATGCTCATTAATTCCAAAGTTGGAAAGAGGCAATATGCACTTGATCGTCCACACCTGCCCCTCCAGCCATACTTCAAAGACAATGTTGTGGTGATGGACCCTTCTCATCCCACTTCAGCCAGTGCACAGGCAGAGGCAGAGGCAGAGCCAGCTAGAGCCACTAGTGCTCAAATTCCCAGGACGAAGAGCGGCCAAATGTCCTATCTCATCAGCACTATCCAAGGGATAGAAAAGAATGTGACTGAGATCCTCAAGAACTAGACGAGTCTTGAGAGGATTGTGGAAACAAAGTTTCATGCTCTAGACAACAAGGTGGATGAGCTGACCAAGTTTGTCACAGAATTGATGCAGGAAATGGATGTAGTGCACAGTCCCCACTCCAGTGATGATGATGCTAGTTCTCCTCTCCAGCCCCAGACACAGTTCAAGACACAGACCAGATTATCTGCCATGCCAGCTCCAGAGTTGAGACCATCTTCATCTGCCCCAGCATCTACTCCATCAGCCCCTTCTGCACCTTCAGCTTCTACTCCACCACCTCAAAGGACTTTAGCTGAAGCATTCGCCGATGCCCTTCTTTCGACTCCTTCAATGGCTATCAGAGGAGATAGAGCCTAGAGCAACACTTAGCTCTATACCTTTCAACCTTTTTGTAACTTGTTGCCAAAGGGGGAGAAATGTATAGATCATAGGGCTTCGAGAGAGCGTTTTGCCTTTTTTTTGCTCTCATCGTTTCAAAAACAATTGGTTTATCGTTTGGTTGTTCTTAAACTCCGTCGTGTTTGATCATACGCTTTGCTTGATGATGCTACTTTTTGGTATCCATGTGATGTTTATATTATGATCTTTCACTTCTTTGGTGTTATGTGCATTATAACCCATTCATATCATTTATGCGCACCATCAAGTTGTATGTGACATGGAAGAGTTGCCCATGATCCTAATCGATTTTGCATTTGCATTCAAACGCAAATTTTAAAATAGTGGACAAATTTAGGGGGAGCTCTTTCTTATCACATACTTCTCAAAGCGACGATGCTATTCATTATTTTATCCCTATCGAAGCTTTGATCTATATGTTGTCATCAATTACCAAAAAGGGGGAGATTGAAAGCACAACTTCTCCCTAGGTGGTTTTGATAATTAATAACAACATATATTTCATTGGACTAATGTTTGCACCAAGTATATTTCAGGAAAGTTCAATGAATGGATTGGCAAAAGGATTGTGAGGAGATCCCCTAGATGCAAGGAATATCTATTAGCAACAAGCTTAAAGACTCTACATTTTACATTTTGTGAGAAATCACATTTGAGTCCATAGGAAAGCCAATACTATTAAAAGGGGATGAGGTTTATATGATGATCAGGTTGCTCAAGTGCTTAGATATTAGCCACCAAAAATACACATGAAATTCTCCCTCAAATTGTCTTTCTAAACCCTACCACTAAAATCGGTGCCACCAAGTTCTCATATTCTGCCCAACCGAGTTTTAACCCTAGACAGATCCTAAGACAAATCCTAAGGTCTCGGTGACACCAACTTTCTTTTCAGTGCAACCGAAATAAGTAACCAAGTCTCTGGTATCCTATTTTTAAGAATCGGAATTTCCGAGTTTTGAAAATCGGTCTCACCGAGATTTGGAAACTACCTAGGTCACCCACATCGGTACCACAGAGATTTATATATTGGTCTCACCGAGAAGCCGAAAGTTGCCACATTTTGCACTAGTCGGTGCAACCGACTTTACTCCGGTTTCACCGAGTTGGACAATAATGTTGTAACAGTTGGATTTTTGGAGATGCCTATATATACCCCTCCAGCTCCTCTCACTCGGAGAGGAAGCACTCAGAACATATCTTCACTTGCCCCATCCATTTTTCTGAGAAAGAGATACCTACTCATGTGTTGAGATCAAGATCTTCGACTACAACCATATGAATCTTGATTTCTAGCCTCCCCAAGTTGCTTTCCACCCAATCAACCTCTTCTACCAAGCCAAATCTGTGAGAAAGTGATTGTGTATTGAGGAGACTATCTTTTGAAGCACAAGAGCAAGGAGTTCATCATTGTTACCACATCTATTACCTTTTAGAGAGTGGTGTCTCCTAGATTGGCTAGGTGTCGCTTGGGAGCCTCCTTCGTGTGTGGAGTTGAACCAAGAAGTTTGTACGTGCAAGGAGATCGCCTACTTCGTGAAGATCTACCCATAGTGAGGCTACTCCTTCGTGGACGGAAGCCGTGATGGAATAGACGAGGTTGGTACTTCATGGACCTTTTGGGTGGAGCCCTCCATGGACTCTCATGACCGCTACCCTCCGTGGGTTGAAGTCTCCATCAACGTGGACGTAGGATAGCACCACCTATCAGAACCATGGGAAAAATCTCCGTGTCTACAATTGCGGTTGATCCTCCTATCCCTACCCTCTACTTTCATGTGCTTGTCTTTATTTTCCGCTGGTATACTCTTAGACTTGCATGTGTAGGGTGTGCTTGACTTGATCCAATTGCTAAAACTTGCCAACATCTAAAATTGGGAAAAGGCTAGATTTTTATTTGGTCAAGTAGTCTAATCACCCCCACCTCTAGACATACTTTGGATCCTACAATAAGGAGCGGCAAGAGCCTAAGCTTGGGGATGCCCAAGGCACCCCAAGGTATTATTCTGGGAAGACTCAAGCGACTAAGCTTGGGGATGCCCCGGAAGGCATCCCCTCTTTCATCTCAATCCATCGGTATGTCACTTGGAGCTATATTTTTATTCATCACATGATATGAGTTTCGCTTGGAGCATCGTTTGCTTTTGTTTATTTTTGTTTTTAGTTTGACACAATAATCGTTTGTTGGACACACCTATTTGAGAGAGACACACCTTCATCATTATTTATTAGAATACTCTATGTGCTTCCCTTATATCTTTTGAGCTTAGTAGTTTCTCTAGTACTCCACTTATATCTTTTTGAGCATGGTGGTGTATAGATTTTATAGAAATAATTGCACTCTTGTTCTTCACTTATATTTGTTTGAGAGTTAATAAATAGTTACGGTAATTTGCATCGGTCATAAGACTAGTCCAAAAATAATAGTTATTCAATGAGTGATAATCAAAACCATCATGTAGCACATTAAAGAGAAATCTTGGGTTAATGATATTGATGTGGTAATGTGGAAGGGTGTGAGTGCATTGTTGTCAGTTCGTAGAAGTATCGGTATTAAGAGGTGTTAATTTCCCGTTTTTATAAATATTAGAAAAAGGCATGGTGGGTATGTGTGAGCATTTCTATTCCTCGTTGAAATCCTAGTGTTGTTTTGGGTCGGAGGCATGCGATGGTTAACTCCTCCCAACCTCCTACCTCAGGGCATGCGAGTAGTACTTTGATTTGTGATAAAACTAATAAAACTATGCAATACGTATATGAGTTCTTTATGACTAATGTGCATCCGTGGACATACGCAATCTCACTACCGCATAATTTTCTAGCCTCTTCGTTACCGTGCATTGCCCTTTATCACCTTGAAGATCGGTACGAATTTCGCCGAAGCATCTAAACTCCGTGACATGATACGCTCTATCACACATAAACCTTCTTATATCTTCCTCAAAACAGCAACCATACCTACCTATTATGGTATTTCCATAGCCATTCCGAGATATATTGCCATGCAAATTCCACCGTTACATCATATGACTACTTCATTCATCGTCATATTGCTTTGCGTGAACATATAGAGCTGACATAGTATTTGCGGCAAAGCCACCGTTCATCATTTTTTTGATACATGTCATGCTAGATCATTGCACATCCTGGTACACTGCCACAGGCATTCATATTGAGTCATATTGTTTCATAGTTCTCCATATCGAGTTTTCATATTGAGTTGTAAGTAAATAAAAGTGTGATGATCATTATTAGAGCATTGTCCCAGTGAGAAAATAAAAATGGGGGAGGCCAAATGAGCCCACCATAACAAAAATAAATAAATAAAATGAAAATGAGAGAAAAAGAGTGAAGGGATTTTGCTACTATCCTTTACCACACTTGTGCCTCAAAGTGGCACCTTGTTCTTCAAATAGAGAGTCTCATGTTATGTCATTTTCATATGCTAGTGGGAATTATTTGTCATTATTAAAAACATGGCTTGTATATTCTGATGATGGGCTTCCTCAAATGCCCGAGGTATTCATGAGCAAGCAAGTTGGATGCACACCCCACTTAGCTTCAGTTGAGCTTTCATACACTTATAGCTCCAGCGCATCATTTGCATGGCAATCCCTACTCCTCGCATTGATATCTATCGATGGGCATCTCCATAGCCTGTTGGTACGCCTAGTTGATGCGAGATTTTCTTCTCCACTTTTTACCCCTTTGATATCTACCACCATATTCTATTCCACCCTTATGCTATGTCCATGGTTCACGCTCATGTATTGAGTGAAGAATAAAAAGTTGATGCACATTGAAAAAGTACGATCCAATTGCCTGACTTGGACACCGTGGTGCTTGACATTTGTATTAATGTGGTGAAGACGGAGCCATGCCTTACTAATATGATAAAGTGAATGGGGGTAAACATTCTTTGAGGATACTATATTTTGAAAGATTGATGATTATGTTGCTTGTGCTTATAAATATTACTATGTTGATGTTGGTTAATACATCATTTCTCAATGAGCATACATGCAAAAGATTACATATCGGGTAGCATGTCACATAAAAAAATTGTTTTTATCATTTATCTACTCAAGGACGAGCAGGAATTAAGCTTTGGGATGCTGATATGTCTTCAACATATCTATAATTTTTTATTGTTCCATGCTATTATATTATCAGTCTAGGATACTTTTTGAGTTTTTATTTCCCAATTTATATTATTTTTTAGCACTAACCTATTGACACAGTGCCAGTTGTTGTTTTCTGCGTGTTTTTTTCTTTTCAGGTTTACAGTACCAAACAAAGTCCAACTGCCCTGAAACTTTTTTATGATTTTTTCTAGACCAAAAGAAGACCTGGAAGCTTCGGGACGAGACCAGAGGCCGCACGAGGGAGGCACAAGCCAACAGGGCGCAGCTAGGGTGGTCGATGCGCCCTTATGGCTTGTCCCTCCCTGGTGGCCCTTCTACCCCCGTTCTCTGGCCTATAAATTCACATATATTCCAAAAAAACCTAGAGGGCATCCCAAAACACGTTTTCCGCCGCCGCAAGTCACTGTTCTGCTGTGATCTCATCTGGAGCTCCATTTCGATGCCCTGTCGGAGGGGGGATCAATCACGGAGGGCTTCTTCATCAACCTTTCTGCCCTGATGATGATGTGTGAGTAGTTCACCACAGACCTAAGGGTCCATAGCTAGTACGTAGATGTCTATCTCTCTTTATTTTTATCTTCAATACAATGATCATCGCATCTTCGCTTTGATCTATCCGATGTAATTCTTTTGTACAGTGCGTTTATTGCGATTCAATGATTTGTTGGTTTATGTTCAGATTATTCATGAAAAGTATTTGAGTCACGTTTGATATATATTATGATTCTTAATTGCATGATCATTATAGCTTTGTAAATCTCTCTGATCTATTGAAATACTTTGGCCAACTAGAATGATATTTCTTCAGTGAGAGGGGTGCGTTGTAGTGGGTTCAATCTGGTAGTGCTCTATATCCCAGTGACAGAAAGGGACAAGACACGTCTTTGTATTGTTTCCACTAAGCATAAAACGATGGGGTTAGTTCATATTAATTGAGTTCTCTTTGTCTACATCATGTCATTGTTATCCAAGATTAGTCTGTTTTACTTAATACTCTAGATACATGCTGGATAGCAGTCAATGGGTGGAGTAATAGTAATAGGTGCAAGCAGGAGTCGTCCTATCTGCTTATGGACGTTATGCCTATATATACATGATCATTGCCGTGAATATCACATAATTATGCGCTTTTGTATGAATTGTCCAACAGTAATTTGTTTAACCAGCATATGTTTCCTACATGAGAGGTGCCGCTAGGGAAAACTATGGCCCCCGGGTCTATTCACTTATATATTTACAAAAGCTATCAATATCTTGCTGCCATTTATTTTTTATTTTTTTTATTTTGCAATTTACAATTATCTACTATCATCTACACACTTCATTTGCTTGCAAATAACGAGTCTAAGGGGATTGACAACCCTCTTGCTCGCGTTGGGTGCAAGTGTTTGCTCTTTTGTGTGCAGTCACTGAAGACGGTCGTTGATTGGTATTCCTATTGGTTCGATAAACCTTGGCTCTTAACTGAGGGAAATACTTATCTGTATTGCGCTGCAATTACCCGTTCCTCTTCGCGGAAAACCCATAGCAGATCACAAGTATCAGTCCGCGAAGGAAGTCGGCAAGAAAGCTATCGAGGAACCGTTTCCGGAGTCGGAAACAGATACTGAAGGCACTTCTGCCTCAGGAGCGCCTGGAACAGGCATGCTTATCACGGGGGGAGCAACCAGTGGGATCGCTTCTGGCCCGTCGACATACGAAATGCCCCCTCCTATCCGGTACCTCAAGATCAACAATCTGTAGTTTGTCAGTTTCCTTGGCGACGCAATCTTCAAGGCATTCTCTGACGAAGGAGCTCTTGACGGTGCAGTTGCCACTACCGGTGGGCCAGTGACCGTCGATCCCTATGGAGGCAACGATGAAGCTAAGGTGCATGCCATCCTGTCTTCTATCAATAAAACCTTCAAGCAACTGCGGACACAGTACGTCAACCGCTCAGAAAAGTGGATCGTCGGGTGGCTCTTCTTGCCGAGGTAGAGGTCAGGTTCCGGGAGTGTCTTGCCGAGACTCAGACATGGTTCACAGAAAGCCGCAAAGACCTCACCGACCAGCAAGCTTATCTCACCAAGGCCATGATAGAGTTTATTAATCAGAAGGCTGAGGCAGAGATGCTATGGGAAGAGGCTGACTGTAGCATCGCTGCCGCTGACGTAGAACTCATCAAGCGTAAGCTTCAGCTCAATTCCTACGAAGAAGATCTCGCTGCCCGAGAAGCTGCCCTCGCCGCTAAGCTTGGGACCAAGCTAGAGAAGCAGATCTAGGAGCTGGAGCGAAAGCATATGGACTCCCTTGATGAGCAAGCAACATAATCTTCAAGCAAGCTTCAAGGGGCCATCAATGCTACTGAAGTTGCATAGTCCGTCAAGGTTTAACTTGAAGGCAGAGTGCAGCAGTTGGAGTCGGATCTTGCTGCTTCCAACAAGGAGGTCACCAGACTATTAGAGGAATCCAAAAGTCGGCCCACACCATGGCGGAGCTACAAGTGACGATGTCCGACAAGACCAAGGATCTCTCCGCCGCCGATTACACTGTTGCCGATCTGAAGGTAAAAGTGTCCACCTACGAAGACAGCCTCATGGTTGAGCTCTGCCGCGGCGCTCTCCACAAGATCTTGGTGAAAGTTGCCTACCACAACCTCGACATCAACTTGACGAAGGCCTTCTCCAAGCTGCCCAAAGACTTCGACACCAGTGATCTTGATGCCCTTGTCGCTCCCATCTCTAAGAGGGTTGGCTCCGTGACCTTGACAAAGTAAACCCCTTGTCGTTGTCGTGGTGCATGTATCAGAAACACTTATTTTGAATCAGCACCGCAACTTTGCATTTGGATGTAATATACGTTGTCTGCTGGAATGAATGGCTAATTTCCCTTATGCTTGGTTCCGCACTTGTATGTTCTCGATCCCTATGCTTAGTGGAAGTACATGCCGGTGCGCGCATTCTTGCCGCAATCGCTTTAGGAACGGGTCCTTAGCAGCCTGTCGGAAATGCCGCTGCCGGCAAGAGCACCTTGTCATTCTTGCCGCAACTACTTTGGTTGCTGAGCAGACTCGAAACAACCTAAGAGCGCAAATAGTTCCGACAAGGGTCCTTCGCGTGCATGTTTTCTCATACAAATTTTGAAATCGTTCAAGGGAAAATAGCTACAACAAAGAACTTCAAAGTTTCTACAACTTAGCTTTTCTTTTTTGTACTTCTTGTCGCGAAATAATAAACCTTGAATGCTTTCGGGTAGGTATCCATATCCTCAATCCCCGGAAAGCATCTTATCAGTCCCGACAACTTTCTTCACGGCGGTTGGGAACTCTTCCATGAAGTAATCGCCGGTGCTGATCTTTCTCTTCTTGAACTACCGGTTTGATGGTGTGACAAATGGTTGAGTTAGTTGAAGTACAAAAGTGCCTGTTTCCACAGGTAACTTCTGAGCAACTTGTTTCGACAGGTCATCAGTGATGCTGTTTTGGCTAAATTTTTTTAAATATTATCTTTTTTTATTTATTTTCTCACATATTACGCCGTTGCCAAAATTTACAAAAATGTGATCCTGTCGGCCTAGAGGAAGCCGACTGGCTCCAGTCGGCCACGGGGAAGTCGATTAGTCCGAGTCGGCTTCGACTAGGCCGATAGGGCAGTCGGCCACACTGTTCTTGCTCCAGTCGGCTTAGCCGTGACCGATTAGTCCTAATCAGATTAGCCGTGACCAATAAGTACTAATCGGCTTCCCCATGACCAATTAGCTCCAATTGGTGTTGGCAAAGCCAATAGCTGCATGTAATCGTATTTTGGCACATAACTAAGATTTTCTGATGACCAGAATGACAAAATAGCCCCTCACGACCAGGCGGCAAGAATTTTTCCCACCAATATCTCCCGCCATCGTTTCTCCCTTATTAGTTCCTGCCATAGTTTGCCGCTTGTTCGTTCCCGCCAATATCTCCCGCCATCGTTTGCCGCTTCTTAGTTCCCGCCATTATCTCCTGCCATAGTTTCCCTCTTCTTAGTTCCCGCCTATTCTTCTCTTCTGAACCTATAAAACCTCCTCCACACTTAGCTCGGTAAGTAGTCCAGTATAGTATCGTGGTTTCATGAAGATGTCCCATTATCCTTTTGATCGTAGTTTCCACTCTGGTATGTCCCATTGTCTTCTACATTTAGCCGCCAATTTCAAGATTGACGATAGAGTAGTTCCATGGGACGAACTCATCAGTAGTGACACCATAATGAATGAGTTGGCTCACGCATTAGCTATGAGTGGGTGGCCTCCTAGGACATTTGAGGAGATACGGAATGAACTTCTCAGGTTGCATGCAAGATGGCAGAAGCAACTCCATAAGAGTGAATCGTACCTCAAGTTTGCGGCAGAAAATACAGATTTATGGACATCAGAGAGTGAGGACGAAGACGACCTCTTCACGCTGAGCACCAAGTTCAAGACTACCGCATCGTCGAAGGGCAAGAAATCTGCATCCACAAAGGACAAGAGCTCTTCGTCGACAAAGGGCAATAGCTCTACATCGAAGAAGGGAAAGAGCTCTGCATTGATGGAGGAGGACGATGATGCCTTCATGTAGTTTTTTAGCTATATTTTGTAATTTTAGTTGTACTATTTAATTCAGATGTATTTTATATTATTTGTGTGTACTATCTTGTTTTGTGGGCATTATGTTTTATCTAAGCGTGACGTTGGATGCATTAGTTTGCAGTATAAGTGTTATCCCCGATAAACCAATTGACCACTGAAATAGAACATGAATATGTCTCATACATAAGTAGATAGTAATTTGTCTCATGCATAGAATTGACATATGTATCATACGTAAGTAGATAGTCATTTGTCCCATACATAGAATAGACATATGTCTCGTACATAATTAGATAGTTATGTCTCTACTGATCGATAGAAGCGTCAATGACGCCGCCTGCCCTGACGCTCAGGCGGTGTGCCTGGCGTACTCCAGCCCCACCTGTGGGGTGGCCTAATGGTACGAGGAGGAACCTCAGACTCGTCCTGGTCATCCTGTGTATCCTGGGTGGGTCCTGGTCGAGGATTCAAAAACATGTCCAACCACATATTTTGCCGCGATAGTGGCTCACCCTCACTCCCCCACCCAGATCCGGACGCTGTCGCCTGCTGATATGGATGTGGCCGAAACATGAAACCCTTTGCATGGACATTGCCCAACTAATTATTGCATCCTTGAGAGCTTGCTTGTTTGGATACATGGCAGCCGTCACAATGTTGTTCTGGTGATATTGCCACGCAAAATCATGGCCATCATTCACGGTCATTGCATTTGAGAAGTCCTGATTCCATGATGCAGGATTAGGCACCTGTTGGACGTTCTCTTCTTCGTCTGACTCGTCAGAATCATCAACAATATCACCATCTCTATCTTCATTTTCCATCTGGTTTTGCATGTGTCCATCTACCTCATCCGCATCCGCCTCGCCACTGGCATAATCATCGGCATTTCCTCCTTCTACATGACTGCTCTGCCCTGATTCGTAAACATCATCTCCAGCATGGGACACATAATTTGACATTGAATCATGCATCCCTTCACTGCTCTGGCAATAATCGTAACCACCGTCTAGTTCAGTTGCACTGACCTGCTTCACGATGGGAAGCACAAAGGCGACAGGATTAACTCCCCTGTTCGAGCAAGCTTGTAACCAGCGCACCCAATGAGAGTCCCGCTCTATTTCCTTCAAATAGAAGAAAATATTCAAACTGGCTCGGGTCCATAATGCATGAACACCCACGGTGTGTGTTTCAGTATTTAACCCTAAACACCCGGCAAGCCATTCTGTCAACTGACTAATAGACCATGTTTCAGGGGCAGTCACTGGCAATTCAACGTACTGAAATTCACTCAGATCAGCTCCTATCTCAGTCATTTGGACATTACCAGGGCCGTAGTAAAACCCTAACCTGTTGACCTAAAAAATTATTCAACAATACAAATATTAAGCAAAAGGCAAACTGATAATTTTACCGAACCAACTAAAAATTACCACACTACTAAATATTTGACAACTACATATTCTATCAAACCAAATCTAATTGACAGTCCTAGATATATTACCCAAAGCTACCAGATTAACTAAAATAATCGACATAGTTTAATATTCACACAACATAATACTACGGGAATAGACGTTGAATATATTACCCTTGAAGCGTGTGAAGAAACGACGAACGGCGGCCTTGAAACACGCGAACGGACGACGAACACCGGAATCTCCATCTCCACCGCCTCCACCTCCATCTCCACCTCCACCACCTCCACAATGGTCACCACCACCACTACGAGCTACCCCATCACGAGATCGAGGTTACCCTAGCATCCCCTAGCACTCTAGAAGCAATCTACGGTGAAAAAATAGGAAGAAACAGCTAAATATGCGTGTAGAAAATGGGGGGCTTCGGTTGAGAGAGAGAAGAGAAAGAATAGAGAAGAGAGGAAGAGAGGAGCAAGAAAGGAAGAGACAGTCGCGACCGAAGGAGTGCTGGGTCCTATCGGCTTCGGCGTAGCCGATTGGGCCCAGTCGGCCTTGGCACAGCCGACTAGAGGGCATCAGGCCGAGTGGCGTGCTCGGCCCAATAGTTGGCCGCCACATGGCCGAGTGGCCACTTATCGGCTGCCCAGTGGCAACAGGCTCCTGTCGGCTTCCTCGTGGCCGACTAGATCCAGTCGGCTTCCTCTAGGCCGACAGAATCACACTTCTGTAAATTTTGCCAATGACGTAATATGTGAGAAAATTAATTAAAAAATAATAATATTTAAAAAAAATTAGCGCTGTTTTGTAGAAATACTCTCATCTGAGGTATGTGCTCTATTTGTAAACCGTGAAAATGGTCTTCCATCTTTGTTGGGGATATACCCCACGGATGAGCCGCCATATAGGTATAACCCGGCCCATGCAATGGCGGGTTGCCAAAAACGAAGGATGCTGACTACATCGACCTGCCAGTGGCGACCTCAAAGGCTAGAAGGGAGGTATGCTTTTTCCAGGTCGGCTCGTGGGCCGAGCTGGCAGGCCGGCTTAAGGGAGTCATCATAAAGAAACTTTCTACTTGCGGCGCAAGTTAGGTAGGATTCGGATTAGGTCACGGGTCATTGTGTGACCCGGACTTCATTGTATCCTCAGACCCTCCACATGTATATATAAAGGGGAGCACCCGAGGGAAAAGGGGCAAGTAAGAAAGAAACCTTCAAGAGCTAGGTTAGCGATTCCGCACCCTTGTAATTGAAATCATCATCAATATACACAAAGCAGGACATAGGCTTTTACCTCGATTGGAGGGGCCGAACCTGGGTAAACTCTCGTCTTTCGTCCCTAATCAGCCCCTTCAAGTTGCCACTTAGCTGCGATGGCCTCACACCTAAGTTCTCGCACGAGGGCATGTGCCGTGACAAAACCAAAACAGTTGGCGCCCACCGTGGGGCTGTTGCACGTTGGAGTTAAGTTCTTGGAGGGATCTCTCCAAGGGTTCTGGAGATACATAGATGGTCAGATGACCAAGAGTTGCCGTGGCAAGATCTACATCAATGACTCAGGCTGGGGACCTGAGGCCGACTCAATCGAGTATGGGCATCCGGTCCCCTTAGGCAAGATCCACGTCTTCATCGGCAAGATCGGCGCATCAGGACCTGAGACAGACATCTGCATCGACATCGTCGAGCCGTCTTAGCGCACATAACTGGGCCGGTGTCACATTTTCATCGGCTTCACTCAAGGCATCGACCTAGCAGATGAAGCGGCAGGCAGCAGGGACACCCCATCAACTCCGATGGTGAGTCTTCCATGGGGGACACCGAGTCGATCTGTCCACTTTTTGATGGTAGACTCGGGGGCTATTCAGGAGATGAGATAGCCAAGGAGTCCCACGGGCCGCCTCGGCAAGACGTCGTCTTTATGGCAGGAACAACAGCAGCCCATGTCTCAACAACAGCTGCTGCGATGACTGGGACTGGTCCAGCCTCAGGAGCGGCCGAGTCAAGCCAAATGCTGGCTCAAGCCATGGCCGATCTGATGGCTGAGATGAAAAGCTCTTAGAAACACCGATAACCGTGGAGAATCAGGAGGAATGCAATACGATGCTAACCATGCTTCACGGGCAGATGGCCAAGATTCAGGAGGAGATCGATGCTGAAAACACTCGCATGGCGGACTTACAGACTCACATCCATAGCGAAATTGAGTGCCTGCGAGCGGAAGCCTGGCAGCTGGGCCCTTGGTAAGACGCCTCTGATGCGGTCCATCAAAGGAGATATCTGAGCCGGCTTCCCCCCAATCTGGAGCCCTTGCGGTTATTTGTCACACCTCAACCTACTCCGGCGGCTGGCCAGCCGTGTTTGGATCAGCTACCTGAGCCGCCACGCCAGACGCCGGCTCAGTCACCGCTTCAATGTTTCCAGACGCCGCCGGGCCACTTTTCTAACCCTGTGGACAATATGTTGGCTGCAACTCGTAACCTCGAGGCACTCCCCATCCATGGAAATTCTCCAATTGAGATTGAGGCTAGGAATACCATTGAGATTCTAAAAACTATGGTGACACAACACGCGCAGTACTCTTACAGCTGCGATCGGATGCACTATACGCCTTACGCGAGCCGTAGTAAGAGTCGGCACGTGGAATCCCCAACAGTTTCAAGAAGTGCGTGTAGACCGCAACCTCAGAACTCCGCAAACCGACCAGTGTTGTCAGACTCATAGGCAGTCGTCGACGCGGCCCGAGCTGCACGATAGGCGGAAGCAGAAGCAGCGATGGCAAGGGCGGGTCAGCGACCTCCCACCAACCCCAGCCAGCAACCGTGGGGGCTGGGGCTAGTAGCAGAACATTTGGGATTCCCTGTCTAGCTCTGGCTCTCCGGAGTGAGCTATGCCTAAGGATTTTAAGGGTCCTCGCAAGGTCCCCAATTACACGGCGGACCTCGAGCCGGCAGCATGGATCGAATGCTATGAGTTATCCATGGACATGCTCAATGTCAGTGATGCAGTGTGCGCAAAATACTTCACCATGATTCCAGAAGGACCGACTCGAACATGGTTAAAGAATCTCCCCCCAATTCCATCAATACTTGGGCATAATTGAAGGAACGCTTTATCAAGAATTTTCAAGGCACTTGCAAGAGTCCAATGACGATCGTTGATCTGCAGCATTGTGTCCAGCGTACAGATGAATCTGCCCACCACTAGACGCGCCGGGTCATAGGGATCATCCACCCTTCAGATAGCATTACCACCACCCAAGCCGTCTTGATTTTGGAGAAAATTGCCATTTACAACCACTTGTTCAAAAGCTGGGACGCCTCAAGAGAAAAGTTCAAGATGTGGGGGATCTCAATGACGTTCTTTCCAGATACGTTGAGTCAGACAACACAAAGGATCCCATCTCTGATGAGGACAAGGCTGATAAGAATAAGAAAAATGATAGTGGCAAGGGTCATCATCAAAACCATGGTAACAACGGGAATCATGGCAACCAAGGCAATAATGGTAAGCGAAGACATCCCAAAGGTAGGTCAGATTTTGTTGCCAATACCAATACTGGTTTCAAAAATCAGCGGCGAAACAACAATTCTGGCAGGTCCTATAATGAGAATAAACCCCGCAACTATGCAGAACCACTTAAAGGACCTTGTCCCAAACATAGTTTCCCAGATAAGCCGGCCGCCCATTCATGGGAGAATTGTCACTTCATGCAGGAGTTCCGCAATAAAGCTTTCCAGAATTTTCAAGGAGGCAATGCAGTGGAAATTCAGGTCATCCCGGTGGATCTGGTGCCAGCTCATCTGGTGGCTTTGTGGGCCCAGGCTCCCGTGGACCTGACGGCTCGGGGGACTGGTTTCCAGCATCACGGCAACAATGTCAATGGACAGCAACGTACGGGACAAGGCAGGTGATACGTCTCCAACGTATCTATAATTTTTGATTGTTCCATGCTGATATATTATCATTCTAGGATACATTTTGGGTCTTTATTTACCAATTTATAATATTTTTTAGCACAAACCTAATGACCCAGTGCCCAGTTCCAGTTGCTGTTTTCTGCGTGTTTTTTTGCTTTTCAGGTTTGCAGTACCAAACGAAGTCCAATTGCCACAAAACTTTTTGATGATTTTTTTCTGGACCAAAAGAAGACTTGGAAGCTTTGGAAGGAGATCGGGGGCCGCACGTGGGCCGCACAAGCCAACAGGGCGCACCCCAAGGGGGGCCACGCCCTGATGGCTTGTGCCTCCCTCGGTTGCCTCCCGATGCCCCTCTCTGGCCTATAAATTCTCATTCACCCTAAAAATAACAGAGACAGTCCCGAAACCCTTTTTCCGCTGCCGCAAGTCTCTGTTCCGTCGTGAGGCCATCTCGAGCTCCGTTCCGGCACCCTGTCGGAGGGGGGATCGATCACGGAGGGCCTCTTCATCAACCTTGCTACCCTCATGATGATGTGTGAGCAGTTCACCACAGACCTACGGGTCCATAGCTAGTACCTAGATGGAAATCTCTCTCTCTCTTCTGATCTTCAATGCAATGGTCATCGCATCTTCGCTTTGATCTACCCGATGTAATCCTATTGTGCGGTGTGTTTGTTGGGATCCGATGAATTGTGGGTTTATGTTCAGATTATTCATGAAAATTATTTGGGATGCCTCTGAATTATATTATCTCTTATGTGCATGATCATTATAGCTTCGTAATGCTCTCCGATCTAATGATATGCTTTGTCCTAGTAGATTGATATTTCATCGGTGCGAGTGTTGCGTTGTGGTAGGTTCAACCTGGCGAGTTTCTATATCCCAGTGACAAAGTAGGGGACAAGATGCGTCTTTGTGTTGTTGCTACTAAGGATAAAACGATGGGGTTCATTCATATAGCTTACTTTGTCGACATCATGTCATCGTTCTCCAAGCATTACTCGGTTTTACTTAATACTCTAGATGCATGTTGGATAGCGGTCGATGAGTGGAGTAATAGTAATAGGTGCAGGCAGGAGTCGGCCTATTTGCTTATGGACGTGATGCCTATATATACATGATCATTGCCATGAAAATCGCGGAACTATCTGCTTTTCTATCAATTGCCTAATAGTAATTTGTTTACCCACCGTATGTTGCCTACATGAGAGATGTTGCTAGGGAACACTATGGCCCCCGGGTCTATTCACTTATATATTCGCAAACACTATATTTACCTTGCTTCCTTTATTTACTTCTTATTTATTTTGCAATTTATATTTATCAACAATTATCTACACAACTCATTTGCTTGGAAATAACGAGATCAAGGGGATTGACAACCCTCTTGCCCGTGTTGGGTGCAAGTTGTTTTTTCATTTGTTTGCAGCTGCAGAAGACGGTTGACGATTGATATTCCTATTGGTTCGCTAAACCTTGGTTTCATAACTGAGGGAAATACTTATCCGCTTTGTGTTGCAATTACCCGTTCCTCTTCACGGAAAACCCAAAGCAGATCACAAGTATAAGGAAGGATTTCGGGCGCCGTTGCCGGGGAATATCATCACCAACTACCAAGTAACTACAAACAAATCTTCATTCACTTGTTATTATTTTTATTTGCTGTTATATTTAGCTTGTATCATAAAAAACAAAAATAAAAATATTTACTTTACTAGTTTGCTAGTTTGCTTGTTTCGTCTCTAGTTTGCTTGCTTGCCTAGCTATGTTATCTTTATCTTTATCAAAAACAAACAGAAAGTTTAAAGCAAAAATTTAAAGATAAATGGATCCTCATCCACTTGCTAATATTTTCAACAGACCTGATTATGTTGAACCAATTTCTAGTGAGTTGAGTGCACTAGAATTTCCTTTTGAGGTCTTGCTTGAAAATCATGAATCTAAAAATTGTGATGAAGTGTTAAAAGAAATTTATAAACTAATTCATGATAGTTCCTTGAATGAAAAGCATGATTGCCATGTTGCTAGTATAAATTCTATGAATATCAATTGTGCTAATGATCATGATTGGGGTGATGATCATGATGTTCCTTGTGAGCTTGATAATTCTAGCCTTCATGATGAATTATTATTGAGTATGATATTCGCAACACTACTAAAAGTGGGGTTGGTAATAATGATCCCAGTACTTTGGAGAATGATCAATATTATGATAGTTATTGACGTGGCTTGAGACTACATCGGTATTTCCCCAAAGAGGAAGGGATGATGCAGCCCAGCGACGGTAAGTATTTCCCTCAATGAAACCAAGGTATCGAACCAGTAGGAGGATCACCAGCACCTAATAAACAGCACCTGCACACAAAGAACAAATACTTGCAACCCGACGCGAAAGAGAGGTTGTCAATCTCTCTACGGTAAAAAGATAGATTAGGTAGTGATAGATTGGAGAGATAGTTCTCTGAAGAACACAAATAAAAAGAGCAAATAAAAAGTACAGCAAGCTATTTTTTGGAATAATAGATCTGAAAACAAAAGCGGCAAAAAGATAGATCGGAAAGCAATATGTTGGAAAAGTAGACCCGGGGGCCGTAGGTTTCACTAGTGGCTTCTCTCATGACTATAGCACACGATGGGTGAACAAATTACTGTTGGGCAATTGATAGAAGATCAAATAATCATGACGATATCCAAGGCGATGATCATTATATAGGCATCACGTCCAAGATAAGTAGATCGACTCCTGCCTGCATCTATTACTATTACTCCACACATCGAATGCTATCCAGCATGCATCTAGTGTATTGAGTAAATGGAAAAATGTAGTAATGCAATAAGAACGGTGACATGATGTAGACAAGATCTATTCATATAGGAATAGACCCCATCTTGTTATCCTTAATAGCAACGATACATGCGTGCCTCGCTGCTCCTTCTATCAATGGGAGAGGACACCGCAAGATCGAACCCATCACAAAGCACCTCTTCCCATGGCAAGAAAAATTGATCTAGTTGGCCAAACTACACCAAAGATTCAAAGAAGAAATACGAGGCTATAAATAATCATGCATGTAGGAGATAAAAGAAGACTCAAATAATATTCATGGATAGAAACTGATCATGAACTCAAAATTCATCGGATCCCAACAAACACACCGCAAAAGTTTACATCAAATAGATCTCCAGGAGACCATTGTATTGAGATTCAAAAGAGAAATAGGAAGGCATCTAGCTACTGCCTACGGACCCGTAGGTCTATGGTGTAATACTCACGCATCATCGGAGAGGCACCAATGAGGATGATGAACCCCTCCGTGATGGTGTTAGATTGGATCTCGCGGTTCTGGAACTTGCGGTGGCTGGATGTGTTTTTCATCGACTCCTCTAGGGTTTCTGAAATATTTGGGAATTTATAGGCATCAGAGGCGGTGGAGAGGGGTCCCGAGAAGGGCACAACCCATCAGGGCGCGCCCTGGGCTCCTGGCGCGCCCTGGTGGTTTGTGGTCTCCTCGACCCTCCCCTCTGGCACTTCTTTGGCCCACTGGATGTCTTCTGCCCCAGAAAAAATCTCCAAAATGTTTCGTCGCGATTGGACTCCGTTTGGTACTGATATTCTGTGAAGTAAAAAAAAGCAAAAAACAGCAGCTGGCACTTTGGCACTATGTTAATAGGTTACTCCCAAAAAATGATATAAAGTTGCTATAAAATGATTGTAAAACATCCAAGAATGATAATATAATGGCATGGAACAAGCAAAAATTATAGATACGTTAGAGACTTGTCAGCATCCCCATGCTTAATTCCTACCCGTCCTCGAGTAGGTAAATGATAAAAATAGAATTTTTGATGTGGAATGCTACCTAACATGTTCATCACATATTCTTTTCTTTTGTAGCATGGACATTTGGACTTTTAGATGATTAAAAGCAATAGTCTAGTTTTGACATAATGACTTCAATACTCAAGCATGCCAACAAGCAACCATGTCTTTCAAAATATCAACACTAAAGAAGTTATCCCTAGCCCATCATGCTCAATAATCATTGATCCATTCATGAAACACACTCAAATATTAGCTACACCCAATGCTGAAGTACGATCATAGTGCCCCCTAGTTAGTGCTTTATAAGAGAAGATGGAGACTCAAATAAAAATAAAAATAGCATAAAGTAAATAAACAGGCCCTTCGCAGAGGGAAGTAGGGATTTGTAGAGGTGCCAGAGCTCAAAGTTTAAATTGAGAGAGAAAAATATTTTGAGTGGCATGCCTTTCCTGTCAACGAAAATGACAAAGTAGTTCACAATACTTTCCATGCTAGATATATCATAGGTGGTTCCCAAACAAAAAAAAAGTTTATTCCTTTTTCCACCATTCTTTCAATATCCATGGCATGCCATATCCACGATTGCCTTCCATACCAACACTTTCTAAGGAATTTATTATTTGACAACATAAAGTAAAATTTTCCCCTTTTTTTCATTTCGGGAATGGGCATCCCTATTACCGCCGTACTCTCGTGCAACGACAAGTGAATAAACACTCATCTTGCGAATAACACATCTAGCATGGAAAAACTGGGACACCCCCTACCATTTCATGAGCGGTACGAGCACACAAAAAGGAAGTTAATTTTGAAATTTAGGGATGGCACATACAAACTTGCTTAGAGCGACATGGAAATACCGCATATAGGTTGGTATGGTGGACTCATAAGGAAAAACTGGGTTTAAGGATTTTAGATGCACAAGCAGTATTTCTACTTAGTACAAGTGGAGGCTAGCAAATCGATTGAGAAGCAACCAACCAAGAAACGAAAATTCACATAAGCGAGCATTCATCATAATTAACACCGAATAATGCACCATAAGTACGACGTAATTTCATTGCATAACTATTGACTTTCGTACTTGCATAGGGAATCACAAGCCTTAACACCAATATTCCTACTAAAGCATAATTACTCACTAACATGACTCACATATTACTATCATCATGTCTCAAAACTATTACAAGGAATCAAGTTTAATTTGTCCAATGATCTTCATGAAAGTTTTTATTATATCCTCCTTGGATATCTATCACTTTGGGACTAGTTTCATATATTGCCATTGCTTTTGACAAGCTCAAACAAATTTAAGTGAAGCACATGAGCATAGAGATTTCATCTCTCAAATTATATAAGTGAAGTATGAGAGGATTTCTTCAAAATTTACTAGCTCTCAAATTAATCTAAGTGAAGAATGAGAGGATTTCTTCAAAATTTCTCATAATATAAGTGAAGTATGAGAGGATTTCTTCAAAATTTACTAGCTCTCAAATTAATCTAAGTGAAGAATGAGAGTATTTCTACAAAAAATTCCAAGCACACCGTGCTCAAAAAGATATAAGTGAAGCACTAGAGCAATCCTATAGCTCAAAAAGTTTAAGTGAAGCATATAGAGCAATTCTAACAAATCATAGCATAATTTTGGCTATCTCAAATAGGTGTGTCCAGCAAGGATACAAGTGACAAACTAAAAAGCAAAGCAAGCAAAGACTCAAATGATACAAGACGCTCCAAGCAAAACTCATGATATGTGACGAATAAAAATATAGCTCCAAGTAAAATACCGATGGTCGTTAGAAGAAAGAAGGGATGCCACTCGGGGAATCCCCAAGCTTAGTTGCTTGTTTCTGTTTGGATATATCTTGGGGGTGCTGTAGCATCCCCAAGCTTAGGCTCTTTTCATTCCTTATTCCTTCATCCATCGTGATCTCACCCAAAACTTGAAAACTTCAATCACACAAAACTCAACAAAATCTTCGTGAGATCCGTTAGTATAATAAAGCAAATCACTACTTTAGGTGCTGTTGCAAACCCATTCATATTTTATTATTGAATTATAACTAATGTATTTTAAATTTACCATGGCTCATACACTTCAATATAACCCATAGATTCATCAAAACAAGCACACAATGCAACGAAAACAGAATCTGTCTTAAACAGAACAGTCTGAAGTAATCTGTACTCTACCCATACTTATGTAACTCTAAAAATTCTGAAACATTAGTAAAAAATAAATAATTTTTATAGAAACACTGTGTTAAAATTTCAGCTCAATATCACGTTCCAGTAAAAAATGAAAATTCGAACACTGGAGGCAAAGTTTCTGTTTCAGATTCAGCATCGCTTCTACTCATCTTATGAATCATCCTAAAGGCTTTAGTTGGCACAAACACTAAATAAAACATAAAAACACAATCATAACAGAGGAATAATTGTGTCAACACTCAAAAACAGAAAGAAAAAGACAAAATTAAATTTATTCATTGGGTTGCCTCCCAACAAGCGCTATCGTTTTACGCCCCTAGCTAGGCATAACACACAGATTCAAGTATTGCCATCTTTGGTTTTTGCTCCATAGGATGCTCTCATGATTGATTCATATGGTGGCTTAATTCTTGTTCTAGGGAATTGTTCCATACCCTTTCTTAGTGGAAACTGAAATCTAATATTGCCTTCTTTCATATCAATCACAGCACCTATAGTGCGTAAGAACGGTCTACCAAGTATAATGGGACAAGACGGATTGCAATCAATATCAAGAAAAATAAAATCTATGGGCACATAGTTCCTATTTGCAAGAACGAGAACATCATTAATTCTTCCCAAAGGTTTTTTAATAGTAGAATCCGTCAAGTGCAAATTAAGAGAACATTCTTCAATATTGGTGAGACCAAGCACATCACATAAAGATTTCGGAATCGTGGAAACACTAGCACCCAAATCACATAAAGCAAAGCACTCATAATTTTTTATCTTGATCTTAATGGTGGGCTCCCACTCATCATGTAATTTTCTAGGAATAGAAATCTCCAACTCCAACTTTTCTTCAAAAGATTTCATCATGGCATCAATGATATATTGAGTAAAAGCTTTATTTTGTTCATAAGCATGAGGTGAATTCAACATGGATTGCAGCAAAGAAATACATTCAATCAAGGAGCAACTATCATAATTTAAGGCTTTGCAATCCAAAATAGTGGGCACATCACTAGTTAAAGTTTTTACCTCTTCAAACCCACTTTCATTAAAGTTTTCATCAATATTTTCACCCTCCAAATTATTGGGACGCCTTCTAGCTAAAGTTGACTCTACTCAGTCCCTTTATCATCAATTTTAATATTGCTAAACATGGAATCAATAGAAGAAACACCAATCATTTTAAGATCTTCATCATTTTTATCCTCTAGAGAGATTGGTTTGGCGGCCATTTAATTTATTAAAGTAGCTTGTGCATCGGAAATTTTACCAAGCAAATTTTCAGCATGAGCATATTTAGATTGAAGATTTCAAACTTCTCTACTGATATCATCAAGTTGTTTCGTTATGGCATCTAGCACGGTAGATTGTTCTTTAAGTTCATCGGTAAAATACTTATTATGCTCAAATTGTGTAGTCATATATTCCTTAGTACTTTTCTCAATTTCAAGCAAAATATTGGGGTAAGGAACATCATAGTACTTTCGTTGAGGCATCATGACTACGCAAACAAAATTGCAAGCAAGAAAGAGATCTGACGAGAAATAGGCAAATGAAAAAGAGGGCGAATAAAATGGCAAATTGGGTGAAGTGGTGGAGAGGAAAACGAGAGGCAAATGGCAAATAATGTAATTGCAAGGAGATGAGATTTGTGATTAGGAACCTGGTTGATGATGATGGTGTCTCCTCAGCGTCAGAGATTGGCACGTAGAAGAGACCGCTTCCTCCCCGGCAACGGCGCCAAAAAATCCTTTGAGGTGGCTTGAGACTGCGTCGGTATTTCCCCAAAGAGGAAGGGATGATGCAGCACACCGACGGTAAGTATTTCCCTCAGTTATGAAACCAAGGTATCAAACCAATAGGAGGATCACCACCACGCAATAAACAGCACCAGCACACAAAGAACAAATACTCGAAACCCGACACGAAAGAGAGATTGTCAATCTCTCTACGGTAAAAAGATAGATTAGGTAGTGATAGATTCGAGAGATAGATCTCTCAAGAACACAAAATAAAAAGAGCAAATAAAAAGTGCAGCGATGTATTTTTGGTTTTTTTTGGAATAATAGATCTGAAAACAAAAGCGGCAAAAAGATAGATCGGAAAGCAATATGTTGGAAAAGTAGACCCGGGGGCCGTAGGTTTCACTAGTGGCTTCTCTCATGAGTATAGCACACGGTGGGTGAACAAATTACTGTTGGGGAATTGATAGAAGATCAAATAATCATGACGATATCCAAGGCGATGATCATTATATAGGCATCATGTCCAAGATAAGTAGACCGACTCCTGCCTGCATCTACTACTATTACTCCACACATCGTCCGCTATCCAGCATGCATCTAATGTATTAAGTTTATGGAAAAATGGAATAATGCAATAAGAATGGTGACATGATGTAGACAAGATCTATTCATGTAGGAATAGACCCCAATTATTATCCTTAATAGCAATGATACATGCGTGCCTCGCTGCCTCTTCTGTCACTGGGAGAGGACACCACAAG
Source organism: Elymus sibiricus (assembly GCA_039707655.1). Classification (NCBI taxonomy): domain Eukaryota; kingdom Viridiplantae; phylum Streptophyta; class Magnoliopsida; order Poales; family Poaceae; genus Elymus; species Elymus sibiricus. The sequence goes on along the minus strand of CM077675.1, from coordinate 263,148,564 downwards.
ATCGAACCCATCACAAAGCACCTCTTCCCATGGCAAGAAAAATCGATCTAGTTGGCCTAACTAAACCAAAGATTCAAAGAAGAAATACGAGGCTATAAGTAATCATGCATATAAGAGATCAAAGAAGACTCAAATAATATTCATGGATAGAAACTGATCATCAACTCAAAATTCATCGGATCCCAACAAACACACCGCAAAAGTTTACATCAAATAGATCTCCAAGAGACCATTGTATTGAGATTCAAAAGAGAAATAGGAAGGCATCTAGCTAGTGCCAACAGACCCGTAGGTCTATGGTGGAATACTCACGCATCATCGGAGTGGCACCAATGAGGATGATGAACCCCTCTGTGATGGTGTTAGATTGGATCTCGCGGTTCTGGAACTTGCGGCGGCTGGACGTGTGTTTCGTCGACTCCTCTATCGTTTTTGGAATATTTGGGAATTTATAGGTGCCAGAGGCAGTGGAGAGGGGTCCCGAGGAGGGCACAACCCATCAGGGCACGCCCTGGTGGGTTGTGGTCTCCCCGACCCTCCCCTCTGGCACTTCTTTGGCCCACTGGATGTCTTCTGGCCCAAAAAAATCTCCAAAAAGTTTCGTCACGATTGGACTCCGTTTGGTACTGATGTTTTGTGAAGTAAAAAACAAGCAAAAACAGCAACTGGCACTTTGGCATTATGTCAATAGGTTAGTCCCAAAAAATGATATAAAGTTGCTATAAAATGATTGTAAAACATCCAAGAATGATAATATAACAGCATGGAACAAGCAAAAATTATAGATACGTTGGAGACGTATCAGTTATATTGTTGAGTTCGATTATCATCCTATACATAATGAGAGAGGCAAACATGCTTATAAGAATTTGCATGTTACTCAATTACCTCTCTTTGTGTTGAAATTGTTAATGCCTCACTCTTCCTACTTGCATATGTTAGACACTTCTTGTCTTGATATTTGTTTGCTTATAAAATTCCTATGCATAGGAAGTATGTTAGACTTAAACGAGTTTGTCACATGTTTTATGATGCTCTCTTTGTGCTTTAACTCTTGTCTTTTATGTGAGCATCATTATTATCCTAAGCCTATCTTGATGGCTATAAAGAAAGAGCTTGTTGGGAGACAACCCAATAGTTATCATAAACTTTCTATTTATTTTTAATTACATGATTATTGCCTCTGTAATGATTATGTTTTTGTGTTTAAATTAGTGTTTGTGCCAAGTAAATCCTTTGGGATGACTCACAAAATGAGTAGAATTGATGCTGAAACAAGACAAAAACTTTTGACTCTAGTACAGGAATCTTCATTTTTGGCTGGAGCGTGATAATGATCTGAAATTTTTACACAGTGTTTCTATACAAATGTTCAAGGTTTTCCAAAATTTTCAGAATTTTTAGAGTTACAGAAGTATAGGGTCTCTACAGATTGCTACAGACTATTCTGTTTTAGACAGATTATGTTTTTTGCTTGCATAGTTGCTTATTTTTATTAAACAATGGATTGTATTGGGGGGTATAAGCCATGGAGAAGTTAGAATACACTACGTATTATGAATTTATGAAATTTTAATCAACTTACAATAGTACTTAAAGTATGCAATATGTTTCTTATACTAATGGATCTCACGAGGTTTTGTTGAGTTTTGTGTGATTGAAGTTTTCAAGTTTTCGGTGTTATCCTGATGGACAAAGGAATAAGGAGTAGCAAGAGCCTAAGCTTGGGGATACCAAGGCACCCCAAGGTAATATTTTAAAAGATACTCAACGTCTAAGTTTGGGGATGCCCCAGAAGGTATCCCCTCTTTCATCTCAACTCCATCGGTATGTCACTTGAAGCTATATTTTTATTCGTCACATGATATGAGTTTTGCTTGGAGTGTCGTTTGCTTTTACTTTCAGTTTGCCACAATCATTGTTTTCTGGACACACCTATTTAAGAGAGACACACATTCATAATAATTTGTTAGAATACTCTATGAGTTTCACCTATATCTTTTGAGCTTAGCAGTTGCTCTCGTACTTCACTTATATCTTTTTGAGCACGGTGGCGTGTAGATTTTAAAGAAATGATTTCACTCTCGTTCTTCACTTATATTTGTTTGACAGTTAATGAATAGTGACGGTAATTTGCATGGGTCATATAGACTAGTCCAAAAATATTAGGTATTCAAAGAGTGATAATCAAAACCATCATGTAGCACATATAACGAAATTGTGAGTTAATGATATTGATGTAGTAATGTGAAATAGGTGTGAGTTCATAATTGTTAAACCGTAGAAGTGTCGATATTAAGAGGGGTTGACCTTTTTTTCACCTAAAAATTAAAGAGGCATGGTGATGATGTGTGAGCATTTCTATTCCTCATTGAAATCCTAGTGTTGTTTCGGGTCAGAAGCGCGTGATGGTTAACTCCTACCAACCTCTTCCCTTGGGTTATGCGATTAGTACTTTGATTTATGATAAACTAATAAAACTTTGCAATAAGTATCTAAGTTATTTATGACTAATGTGAAACCATGGACATACGCAATCTCACCTTTTCATAATTTGCTAGCCTCTTCGGTACCGTGCATAGCCCGTTTTCACCTCGAGGATCAGTGCAACTTTCGTCGGTGCATCCAAACCCCGTGACATAATACGCTCTATTGCACATAAGCCTTATTATATCTTCCTAAACACAGCCACCATACCTACCTATCATGGCATTTCCATAGCCATTCCGAGATATATTGCCATGCAAATTCCATCATCACTTCACATGACTAGTTCGTTCATCGTCATATTGCTTTGCATGATCATATAGAGCTGACATAGTATTTGTGGCAAAGCCACCTTCATAATGTTTTTGATACATGTCATGCTATATCATTGCACATCCTGGTACACTGCCAGAGGCATTCATACAGAGTCATATCTTCATATCAGTTCTTCATGTTGAGTTGTAAGTAAATAAAAGTGTGATGATCATCATTGTTAGAGCATTGTCCCAGTGAGGAAAGAATGATGGAGACGATGATTCTACCAAAAGTCAAGATGAGACTCCTGACAAAAATAAAGATGAGGGAGGCCAAATGAGCCCACCATCCATTCAAAAACAATGAGAAAAAAATGAGAGAAGGGACTTTGCTACTATCCTTTACCACATTTGTGCCTCAAAGTGGCACCATGTTCCTCATGTAGAGAGTCTCATGATATATCACTTTCATATGCTAGTGGGAATTACCTACTCATTATTTCAAACTTGGCTTGTATATTCCTACGACGGGCTTCCTCAAATGCCCGAGGTCTTCATGAGCAAGCAAGTTGGATGCACACCCCACTTAGCTTCATTTGAGCTTTCATACACTTATAACTGTAGTGCATCATTTGCATGGCAATCCCTATTCCTTGCATTGACATCTATCGATGGGCATCTCCATAGCTCGTTGGTATGCCTAGTTGATGTGAGACTATCTTCTCCACTTCCTACCCCTTTGATATCTACCACCATACTCTATTCCACTTAAATGCTATGTCCAATGGCGCACGCTCATGTATTGCGTGAAGAATAAAAAGTTGATGCATATTGAAAAAGTACGAACCAACTGCCTGACTTGGACACCGTGGTGCTTAACATTTGTATTAATGTGGTGAAGATGGATCCATGCCTTGCTAATACAATAAGATGAATTGGGGGGGGTAAACATTTCTTAAGAATCATATACTTTTTGGAATTAACATTTCTATTTCTTACACTTTGAATATTGCTATGCTAATATTTGTTGATTCATCTTTTCTCAATGAGCATACCTGAATAAGATTACATAGTGGATAGCATGTCACATCAAAAATTCTGTTTTTATCATTTACCTACTCAAGGACGAGCAGGAATTAAGCTTTGGGATGCTTGATACGTCTCCAACGTATCTATATTTCTTGATTGTTCCATGCTGATATATTATCATTCTAGGATATTTTTTGGTTCTTTATTTACCAATTTATAATATTTTTGAGCACTAACCTATTGACCCAGTGCCAGTTGTTGTTTTCTGCGTATTTTTTTGCTTTTCAGGGCTACAGTACCAAATGAAGTCCAGTTGCCACGAAACTTTTTGATGATTTTTCTGAACCAAAAGAAGACCTGGAAGCTTTGGAAGGAGGCCGGGGACCGCATGAGGGCCGCACAAGCCAACAGGGCGCGCCCCCCCTGGGGCGCGCCCTGATAGCTTGTGCCTCCCTCGGTTGCCTCCTGACGCCCCTCTCTGGCCTATAAATTCTCTTTCACCCTAAAAATAACAGAGGCAGTCCGGAAACCCTTTTTCTGCCACCGCAAGTCTCTGTTCCGTCGCGAGGCCATCTGGAGCTCCGTTCCAGCACCCTATCGGAGGATGGATCGATCACGGAGGGCCTCTTCATCAACCTTGCTGCCCTCATGATGATGTGTGAGTAGTTCACCACAGACCTATGGGTCCATAGCTAGTACCTAGATGGCAATCTCTCTCTCTCTCTCTATTATGATCTTCAATGCAATGGTCATCGCATCTTCGCTTTGATCTACCCGATGTAATCCTATTGTGCGGTGTGTTTGTTGGGATCCAATGAATTGTGGGTTTATGTTCAGATTATTCATGAAAAGTATTTGAGATGCCTCTGAATTATATTATCTCTTATGTGCATGATCATTATAGCTTCGTAATGCTCTCCAATCTAATGATATGCTTTGTCCAAGTAGATTGATATTTCATCGGTGGGAGTGGTGCGTTGTGGTAGGTTCAACCTGGCGAGTTTCTATATCCCAGTGACAAAGTAGGGGACAAGATGTGTCTTTGTGTTGTTGCTACTAAGGATAAAACGATGGGGTTCATTCATATTGTTTGAGTTTACTTTGTCGACATCATGTCATCGTTGTCTAAGCATTACTCGGTTTTACTTAATACTCTAGATGCATGCTGGATAGCGGTCGATGAGTGGAGTAATAGTAGTAGGTGCAAGCAGGAGTCGGCCTATTTGCTTATGGACATGATGCCTATATATACATGATCATTGTCGTGAACATCGCATAACTTTCCGCTTTTCTATCAATTGCCCAACAGTAATTTGTTTACCCACCGTATGCTGCCTACATGAGAGATGTCGCTAGGGAACACTATGGCCCCCGGGTCTATTCACTTATATATTCGCAAACGCTATATTTACCTTGCTGCCTTTATTTACTTTTTATTTATTTTGCAATTTATATTTATCAACAATTATCTAAACAACTCATTTGCTTGCAAATAACGAGATCAAGGGGATTGACAACCCTCTTGCCCGCGTTGGGTGCAAGTTGTTTGTTCATTTGTGTGCAGCCATTGAAGATGGTTGAGGATTGATATTCCTATTGGTTCGATAAACCTTGGTTTCATAACTAAGGGAAATACTTATCTGCTTTGTGCTGCAATTACCTGTTCCTCTTCACGGAAAACCCAACGCAGATCACAAGTATTAGCAGTCAACATCATAACAACAACCAAGCTGGATTTTAGAGCAACCCTAAGCAATTGAACAGTGGGCAGTATCATGTGGTCACCACCAGCACTTGCAGGCGAGATCGCAAGCTCAAGCATAGGGCCATCAACATGGTCGATCAGGCTGTCCCAAGGTATTTAAACTGGTCTGAGCACCCAATCACTTGGAGCAGAGACGATCATCCCCCCTGGGTTGACAACCCAGGTGGTCTTGCCTTAGTGGTAGCACCTCAAGTTGGTGGTTATACTCTGACCAAGGTTCTCATGGATGGGGGTAGCAGGATCAACATCTTATATTATGACACTTTCCGGCGAATGAATTTCTCTGAGAGTAAATTGCAACCGTCAACCACAGTATTCCATGGAATCGTCCCCAGAAAGTCAGCTTAACCAATTGGATGGATCAAACTCGATGTTGCTTTCGGTTCTGAATATAATTCAGATGCGAGTCCCTGACCTTTGAGGTCGTTAAGATCAAGAGCCCCTACCATGCCCTTTTCAGACGGCCGGCTTATGCCCAGTTCATGGCCCGACCTTGCTACAATTATCTCAAGCTCAAGATGCCCGGAACAAATGGCACCATCACTGTAGATGGAAGCCGGAAAATAGCTCAGGAATGTGAGGAAAGGTACGCAGCTTACGCCGAGTCAGCTTGTGCAGTAGAAGAGTTGAAGTTTTACACAGCTAACATTGACCCGGCCGATATGACCCCCCTCAAGAAAGCCACCACTGAGTCTGAGCCTCAACTAAAGTTCAAGATGGCTGAGGATACCAAGCAAATTGATTTCACCCCTGGCGACTCATCCCAAAAATTCACTATTGGGACCGGCTTGGATCCCAAATAGGAAAGCGCACTCATCGAGTTCATCCGTGAGAATCGGTACATCTTTGCATGGAAACCTTCTGACATGCCTGGAGTACCGAGAGAACTCGCTGAGCACCACCTTAATGTGGATCCAAAGATGAAACCAGTGCGACAATACCTCCGTCATTTTAATGAGGAGAGATGAAAGGCTATTGGAGAAGAGGTGGCTCGGCTCCTAGCTGTCGGGTTCATCATTGAAGTTTTCCACCCTGAGTATTTGGCAAATCCAGTGCTCGTTCTGAAAAAGAATGGCACTTGGCGTATGTGTGTTGATTACACAGATCTCAACAAAGCTGGTCCTAAAGACCTGTCTGCACTCCCTCGCATTGATCTGATTATTGATTCTATAGCTGGTTGTGAGCGTTTGTGTTTCTTGGATGCATACTCCGGCTATCATTAGATTAAGATGGTTGTTGAGGACCAAGGGAAGACAGCTTTTATCACTCCCTTTGGAGCTTTCTGCTATGTTTCTATGCCCTTTGGGCTTAAGAGCATGGGGGCTACGTATCAGTGTTGCGTTCAGAACTGCTTACATCCGCAGATTGGACGCAAGTTCATGCCTATGTTGATGATATCATGGTGAAATCTCAGAAAAAGGAGACTTTATTGAATGACCTCAAAGATACATTCGATAATCTTCGGGTCTACAAGATGAAGCTCAACCCCGCCAAATGTGTTTTTGGTGTTCCTGCAGGCAAGCTACTGGGTTTTCTGGTTTCCGAGTATGGCATAGACGCTAACACAGATAAGATCAAGGCGGTGACCTCACTTGCTAAGGCGTACAACATCAATCAAGTACAGCGCATGGCATGTCGCATGGTGGCTTTAAGCCGTTTTATAAGCCGCCTGGGAGAAAAGGTGTTCCCTTTGTATCAATTATTGAAGAAAACAAACAACTTTGTCTGGACTGATGCTGCCAACGAGGCTTTCGAGGCACTTAAGAGGCAGTTGGTTGAGCCGCCAATTCTAGCCGCCCCGACTGACAAAGAGCCTATGCTCATGTACATTGCTGCGAATTCCAAGGAAGTAAGTGTCGTTGTTGTTGTCAAACGCAAGGAGGCAGGAAATGAGTACCGAGTACAGCGGCCTGTTTATTTTGTCAGTGAAGTGTTGACATTATCAAAACAATGGTACCCACGTTGGCAGAAGCTAGTCTTCGGTGTCTTCATGGCCAGCAGAAAGCTAAAACATTATTTTCAGGAGCATCCAATTATTGTGGTCAGTTCAGCCCCTCTTGGAGATATTATACAAAACCAAGAGGCTACTGGTCAGATCACTAAATAGGCTATTGAGCTTGGTCCTCATCATGTGAAGTATGTACCCCACATAGCCATTAAATCCCTGGCGCTCATGGATTTCATCAAAGACTAGACAGAGTTACAAATCCTTGAGGATAGGCCAGGTAACACGTATTGGACAATACACTTTGATTGATCCAGACAATTGGAGGGCTCGGGGGCTAGAATTATCTTATCTTCTCCGCGAGGTGATAGATTCTGTTATGTCTTACGGCTCATGTTCCCTTGTACTAACAATGCAGCTGAGTATGAGGCTCTCCTACATGGGCTCCGAATGGCTAAGGAGATGAATTTGAGCCGGGTCAGATGTTTGGGTGATTCAGATCTGGTGGCTCAGCAAGTTTCAGGAACCTGGATTCTAAGGACCCCCTGATGGCGGCTTATTGTCCAGCAGTTAGAGACATTGCAGGTCATTTTCAAGGTTATCAGGTTGATCACATTGATCGCAGACTTAATGAGGCGGCAGATGCCCTGTCACGTCTCGGCTCCCAGCGTAAGCCAGTTCCTCCCAATGTGTTCCTTGATGTGTGATTTCTACTACACAACTTTATTCTTGTAGACTTTGTTGGGCCTCCAACCGCAGAGTTTTGTAGGACAGTAGCAATTTTTCCTCAAGTGGATGGTCTAAGGTCTATCAATCCGTGGGAGGTGTAGGATGAAGATCGTCTCTCTCAAGCAACCCTGCAATCAAATACAAGAAATCTCTTGTGTCCCCAACACACCCAGTACAATGGAAAATTGAATAGGTGCACTAGTTCGGCGAAGAGATGGTGATACAAGTGCAATATTGGTGGTAGATATAGGTTTTTGTAATCTGAAAATATAAAAACATCAAGGTAACAAGTGCAAAACAGCGAGCAAAATGGTATATTAATGCTTGGAAATAAGGCCTAGGGTTCATACTTTCACTAGTGCAATCTCCCAACAATGCTAAAATAGTTGAATCATATGATAATCCCTCAACGTGCAACAAAGAATAACTCCAAAGTTCCTATCTAGCAGAGAACAATAAAATGAAATTGGTGTAGGTAGTAGAACCACCTCAAAGTTATTCTTTTCGATCAATCTTTTGGGCTATTCCTATAAGTGTCACAAACAGTCCTAGAGTTCGTACTAGAACAACACCAATGATACATATCAATCGACCCTAATGTCACCTAGATACTCCAATGTCACCTCAAGTATCCGTGGGTAAATTATGCGCCATGCATCAAATAATTCAGGTCTATCATATTCAATCCAACACAAAGAACTTCAAGGACCACCCCAAGATTTCTATCGGAGAACGTGGTATGAAAACATGCAATCAACCCCTATGTATAGATCCCCAAGGTCACCAGAATCCTCAAGTTGATGCCTCAACAAATATCAAGTGAATCAATAGAATACCCCAATGTCACCCAAGATTTCTATCTGAGAACATGGTATGAAAACGTGCAATCAACCCCTATGCATAGATCCCCAAGGTCACCAGAATCCGCAAGTTGATGCCTCAATTTATATCAAGTGAATCAATAGAATACCCCAATGAAACTACGGGTATCCCACACAAGACGTACATCAAGTGTTCTCAAACCAACATATTCAATCCAACACAACGAGATCTCATAGGTAAAGATTCAATTCATCACAACAAGGTAGCAAGGGAATAACATCATATGATCTGACTATATTAACAAAGCTCGCGATACATCAAGATCATGACATCTCAAGAACACGAGAGAGAGATTGAATAGATAGCTACTGGTACATACCCTTAGCCCCGAGGGTGAACTACTTCCTCCTCGTCGTGGCCTCCGCCGGGATGATGAATATGGCCATCGGTATTGGTTTCCCCTCTCCGGTAGGGTATTGGAATGTCTCCAGATTGATTTTTAGTTGATACAAAGAGTTGCGGCGGCGGAACGGAGAGTCTCTATTTATTTCTGGGGTTTCTGGGATTTATAGGATTTTTCAGCGTTGGAATCACGCGCAACGGAGCCACGTGGGCCCCACCACATATCAGGGCGCAACCTAAGGGGAGGGGGGGCCCTGATGGCTTGTCCCCCACGTGTGGCTCCCCTCCGATGGTTCTTTGCTCCAATATGGCTTATTTCCTCTAGAAAGAATCACCAAAAAGTTTCGGGCGATTCCGAGAACTTTCATTTTCTGCACAAAAACAAAACCATGGTAATTCAGCTGAAAACAGTGTCAGTCCGGGTTAGTTCTAAATAAATCATGTAAAGTGCATCAAAACCATATAAAAGTACTGTAAACATAGGTGAATATGGCATGAATACTTCATAAATTATCGTTACATTAGAGACGTATCAGCATCCCCAAGCTTAATTCCTACTCGTCCTCGAGTAGGTAAATGATAAAAGAAATAATTTATGAAGTGTGAATGCTGGCATAATATATAAGGTTGATCAATGATAATTCCAATCACTTTTTCTAGCATCATAACCAGAAACGTTTTCTCATAGAACTTCTCATAATCAAGTAGCAAGTTATTCACATGTTAAAGTATTGACCATAAACTCTCTTGAAAACAAGCAAACTTTGTTTCTAGTCATCAAACAATTACAATTCATCTTATTTTCAGGAAGGGTCTATGTAAGAGCTTTGGTTTAGCAAATTCCACATACTCGACTATCATTTAGTCTTCCATGATTGCTAACACTCAAGGCATATTTTTAGAATAAATAGTTTCAATCAAACACATAGGAAGATAGGGGCTTAATGTTTCGCCTCCCAACTTATTTATCTCTGGGATAATGTCAACAAATAATGACTCATGATCACTTATATTCAACTGGATATATGTGTCTGGATCTTTCCCCACCACATGATGCTTGCCAACTAAGGAATTAATAGATTGGAATAGGGATGAACATTATTGACTTTTGCATAAAAGTAAAAGATAGGCCCTTCGCGGAGGGAAGCAGAGGTTGTCATGCCCTTTTTATTTTTGGATATGCAATCTCTTAATGAAAAGGAACATCACTTTATATTGCCCCTTGTGATAGCAAACTTTATTATGCAGTCCATCGCTTTTATTTCGTTGTCATCACAGGATCATACAAAGCTTACTTTCCCTTACAATAAAAGATCATACATGTTTAGGAGCAATTTTTATTGCTTTGTGCACCGATGAAAACTTACTTGCAGGATATTATTCAATCCATAGGTAGGTATGGTGGACTCTCATGGAAGAAAGTTGGCTCAAGGATTTGGATGCACAAGTAGTATTTCTATTAGTACGAAGTTTTAGCTAGCAAAAGGTTCTAAACAAGCATCACATGTTAGAGGATCCATGACAATATAACTGCTACGTGAATATAAACAAACATAACCATTATGTTGTCTTCCTTGTCCAATGTCAACTACTTGATCAAGTTTGAAAATAATTAATGGGGGTTCACAATGATAGAAGAAGTCCAAGATAGTGCATTTATATGTGAAACCTCTCTTCCTTCAATATTCTTTCATGAATTGTTTAAATGACCAATGCTATGTTTGCTAACTTCTAATAAATTTTACCACTTATACTCCTAGTATGTGAAGTCACTACTCCCCATGGGACAAGAATATGAAGCATATATAATTTCACATTTATGACATTCAATTCATGCAAACTTTACTCTTAGGATATAAGTGAAGCACACGAGTAAATTTTGACCTACTCTCAAAAGATATAAGTGAAGATCAATGAGTAGTCAAACAATTAAGTAGCTATGTAAGGACTCTCTCTCTCAATAAAGATTTTCAGATATGAGTATTTTATTCAAGCAGCAAACAAAACAAAAATACACTCCAAGAATAGCACGCATCATGTGAACGAATAAAAATTTAGGCTCAACATAGGCTAACCGATAGTTGATGAAGAGAGGTGAGATGCGTAGCATCCCCAAGCTTAGATGCTTGAGACTTCTTGAAATATTTACTTGGGGATCCTTGGGAATCCCCAAGCTTGAGCTTTTGTATCTTGTTCAATCCTCTCATATCCCGGTTTCACCTAGGTCTCAAAAACTTCATCCACACAAAACATTGAAAGAACTTGTGAGATAGGTTAGTGCACATAAGAATGAATCAACACTTTATGTACTGCAAAGACAGGTCGCACAATAATTTTGAACCATTATCTACTGTATACTATCATTTCCACAATTTATATCAACCAATATAAGTCATGAAAACCATAGGAGAAGTAGATAACAAAACTATGACAGCAATCTGTCTAAACAGGACAGTCTGTAGAAATTAATTTACAAAGTGCACTTATTTCTCTCTAAAAATTATGAAACTTTAGGACATGATAAAGAATTTATATTACCACACTGTGTAAAAATTTCAGAAACTCTCCACGTTCCAGTAAAATATGAAAATTCAAACACTACAGCAAAACTTTCTGTTTTTACACAGCACACATCAAACATGCAATTCAAGCATCCTAAAGGCAATTATTGGAACTTTTTATTGAAAAAAAAGATTATAAATAGCATATAACAGAGAACAACAAAATATAATGATGCTCCAAGCAAAACACATATCATGTGACGAATAAAAATATAGCTCCAAGTAAGACATACCGATAATGTTGGTGACGAAAGAGGGGATGCCTTCCGGGGCATCCCCAAGCTTAGGCGCTTGAGTATTCCTTGGATATTACCTTGGGGGTGCCTTGGGAATCCCCAAGCGTTGGTTCTTCTCACTCATTATTCTCCTCATATCGGTGTCTCACCCAAAACTTGAAAACTTCAATCACACAAAACTTAACGGAACTTCATGAGATGGGTTAGTATAGTAAATAGAGATCATTCACTTAGGTACTGTTAATACAAGATTCATAATTGTTCCCACATGATACCTACTGTATTCTATAATTCTCATAATTTATATTACTCAATATATTCTATGGGAACACTAAAACAAGCAAACTATGCATGCAAAACAGAATCTGTCAAAAACAGAACAGTCTGTGAAGATCTGTAGTATACCCATACTTACCTCTCTCCAAAAATTCTGAACAATTAGGAAAACATATATAGTTTGCATATAAATACTGTTTGAAAATTTTAGAATTTTTTGATGCTCCAGTAAAATCAGAGAAATTCTTTACTGGAGGCAAAAGTTTCTGTTTTTGCACAAAATCAAATCAACAAGTATCCATACTATCCCAAATGCTTTACTTGGCACATTTTTGAAATAAAAGGCATAAAACATGATTAATAAAGGAGCTTAATCATGTTAACACTCAAAAACAGAAAGTAAAAGTGTTGGGTTGTCTCCTAACAAGCGCTTTTCTTTAAAGCCTTTTAGCTAGGCATGATGATTTCAATGATCCTCAAATAAAAAGTAGTAACTGAATCATGCAAGAGAGCATCATGAATCTCATGACAAGCACAATTAAGTCTAACCCAATTCCTATGCATAGGGATTTTTTGAGCAAACAATTTATGGGAGCAATAATCAACTAGCAAAGGAAGGGAAAACAAGCATAACTTCAAAACTTTGAACACATAGAGAGGAAACTTGATATTATTGCAATTCCTACAAGCATATGTTCCTCCCACATAATAATTTTCAGTAGCATCATGAAGGAACTTCACAATATAACTATCACATAAAGCATTCTTTCCATGATCTACAAGCATACAAAATTTATTACTCTCTACATAAGCGTATTTCTTCTCATTCATAATAGTGGGAGCAAACTCAACAAAATAACTATCATGAGATACATGATTGACAAAACCAAATTGAAAATTAAAATCATGATGACAAGTTTCGTGGTTACTATCACACTTCATAGCATACATGTCATCATCATAATCATCATAGATAGGAGGCATGCCAACATCATAATAAATTTGCTCATCAAAACTTAGGGGAATGAAAATATCATCTTCATCAAACATAGCATCCCCAAGCTTGTGGCTTTGCATATCATTAGCATCATGGATATACAGAGAATTCATACTAGCAAAATTGAAATCATGCTGATCATTCAAGGAATTCTCATTAAGTATTTACATAAACTCTTCCTCTACCAATTGAGCAAAATTTTCCGAACCATCATTTTCGCGAAAGACATTAAAAAGGCGAAGAAATTGAGGTAACCTAAATTCCATTTTTCTGTAGTTTTCTTTTATAAAACCAAACTAGTGAAAAATAAGAAACTAAAAGATTTAATTGCAAGATCAAAAGATATACCTTGAAGCACTCACCTCCCCGGCAACAGCGCCAGAAAATGGCTTGATGTCTACTACGCAACTTTATTCTTGTAGACTTTGTTGGGCCTCCAAGCGCATAGTTTTGTAGGACAGTAGCAATTTTTCCTCAAGTGGATGACCTAAGGTTTATCAATCCATGGGAGGTGTAGGATGAATATGGTCTCTCTCAAGTAACCCTGCAATCAAATACAAGAAATCTCTTGTGTCCCCAACACACCCAATACAATGGAAAATTGTATAGGTGCACTAGTTCGGCGAAGAGATGGTGATACAAGTGCAATATGGATGGTAGATATAGGTTTTTGTAATCTGAAAATATAAAAACAGCAAGGTAACAAGTGCAAAACAGCGAGCAAAATGGCATATTAATGCTTGGAAATAAGGCCTAGGGTTCATACTTTCACTAGTGCAATCTCCCAACAATGCTAAAATAGTTGAATCATATGATCATCCCTCAATGTACAACAAAGAATAACTCCAAAGTTCCTATCTAGCAGAGAAAAATAAGATGAAATTGGCGTAGGTAGTAGTACCACCTCAAAGTTATTCTTTCCGATCAATCTTTTGGGCTATTCCTATAAGTGTCACAAACAGCCCTAGAGTTCGTACTAGAACAACACCAATGATACATATCAATCAACCCTAATGTCACCTAGATACTCCAATGTCACCTCAAGTATCCATTGGTAAATTATGCGACATGCATCAAACAATTCAGGTCCATCATATTCAATCCAACACAAAGAACTTCAAGGAGCACCCCAAGATTTCTATCGGAGAACATGGTATGAAAACGTGCAATCAACCCCTATGCATAGAGCCCCAAGGTCATCGGAATCCGCAAGTAGATGCCTCAACATATATCAATTGAATCAATAGAATACTCCAATGTCACTATGAGTATCCCACGCAAGACGTACATAGGGTTCTCAAACCAACATATTCAATCCAACATAACGAGATCTCATCGGTAAAGATTGAATTCATCACAACAAGGTAGCAAGGGAATAACATCATATGATCTGACTATATTAATAAAGCTCGTGATACATCAAGATCGTGACATCTCAAGAACACGAGAGGGAGATTTAACACATAGCTACTGGTACATACCCGCAGCCCCGAGGGTGAACTACTCCCTCCTCGTCATGGCCTCCGCCGGGATGATGAAGATGGCCACCGGTGATGGTTTCCCCTCTCCTGCAGGGTACTGGAATGTCTCCAGATTGGTTTTTCGTCGATACAGAGAGTTGCGGCGACGGAATGGAAATTCTCTGTTTATTTCTAGAGTTTCTGGAATTTATAGGATTTTTCAGCGTTGGAATCACGCGCAACGGAGCCACGTGGGGCCCACCACATATCAGGGCGCGTCCTAGGGGGGTCACGCCCTGATGGCTTGTGCCCCACGTGTGGGTCCCCTCCGGTGGTTCTTTTCTCCAATATGGCTTATTTCCTCCAGAAAAATCACCAAAAAGTTTCGGAAGATTCCGAGAACTTTCATTTTCTGCACAAAAACAACACCGCGGTAATTTTGCTAAAAATAGCCAGTCCGGGTTAGTTCTAAATAAATCATGTAAAGTGCATCAAAACCATATAAAAGTATTGTAAACATAGGTGAATATGGCATGAATACTTCCTAAATTATCGATGTGTTGGAGACGTATCAATGTGCTTCATCACCCTTCAGTCAAGTTACCGTCCGAGGAGGATATAGCTATTCCACACCAGTAGGCACAGTTGGTGGCGGCTCTTCATGCTGTTCCTGATTTGACAGTGCCATATTTGGCTTATCTGACTCGTGGAGAGCTCCCAGTTGAGGAAATAACTGCTCGACAGATCATCAGGCGTTCAAAGTCGATGACTATAGTTAATGACGAGTTACACCGTCGAAGCAGCACTAGCGTGTTTCAACGATGTGTTTCTCCTGAGGAACGCCAAGAAATTCTCAATGAAATCTACACAGGCGATTGTGTTCATCATGCCGGCTCACGGTCTTTGGTGGCAAAAGCTTTCTGACACGGGTTTTATTGGCTACCAGCTCATGCAGACGCAGAGGATATTATGCGCAAATGCGATGGTTGCCAAAAATTTGCTCGACAAGCTCATGTGATGGCTCAAGAGTTGTGCATGATTCCAATAACTTGGCCGTTCGCAGTTTGGGGGCTCGACATGGTAGGCCCGTTCAAGCCGTCTTCTGACAGGAAAACCCACCTCTTGGCTGCAGTTGATAAATTTACTTAGTGGGTCGAAGCAGAGCCTATCAGCAATTGTGGCGCCGAGACAGCACTCAAGTTTTTGAAAAAGTTGATCTTCCGCTTTGGACATCCCCATAGCATCATCACTGACAATGGCACTAATTTATCCAATGGAGCAATGGAGCAGTTCTGTCAGTGTGAGCATTGATACGTCTCCAACGTATCTATAATTTATGAAGTATTCATGCCATGTTTACAATAATTTTATATGATTTTGGTATGATTTGATTAGAACTAACCCGGACTGACGCTGTTTTCAGCAGAGCTACCGTGGTGTTGTTTTTGTGTAGAAATAAAAGTTCTCGGAATGGGCTGAAAATTTACGGAGAATATTTTTGGAAAATATAAAAAATACTGGAGCAAAAATATACCAGAGAGGAGTCCCGAGGAGGCCACAAGCCTAGGGGGCGCGCCCCCCTGGCTTGTGGGCCCCTCAAGCACTCCCCTGACTTGATTCCAACGCCAAGTACTCCTATAAATCGAGAAACCTCCAGAAAGAAACCTAGATCGGAAGTTCCGCCGCCGCAAGTCTCTGTAGCCATGAAAGATCAATCTTGGCCCTCTCCGGCACCCTGCCGGAGGGGGTCACCATCACCGGAGACCATGGAGGAGGAAGACGGAGGGGCCATCATCACCATGGAGGCCAAGGACCAGAGGGAGAACCTCTCCCCACCTAGGGGGGCATGGAGGAGGAAGCACAAGGGGGAGAACCTCTCCCCCTCTCTCTCGGTGGCGCCGGAGTGCCATCGGGGGAACCATTGCCGCGGTGATCGTCTTCATCAACATCACCTTCTTCATCACCATCCTCATCTCCGTTCAGCGGTCCACTCTCCCGCATCCCGCTGTAATCCCCTACTTGAACATGGTGCTTTATGCCACATATTATGATCCAATGATGTGTTGCCATCCTATGATGTTTTGAGTAGATTTGTTTTGTCTTATGGGTTGATTGATGATCTAGATTGGTTTGAATTGTATGTTTATTTTGGTGCTGTCCTATGGTGCCTTCCGTGTCGCGCACACGTGAAGGATTCCCGCTGTAGGGTGTTGCAATATGTTCATGATTCGCTTATAGTGGGTTGCTTGAGTGACAAAAGCATAAACCCGAGTAGGTGGGTTGTTGCGTATGGGATAACACTACTAGAAAAACGGCTATAGATAATATGGACATTAATGGCGCACCATGAATGTGGTGCGCCACTGCTATATAGCAATGGCGCACCAGAAGCAGGTGCGCCATTGTTATTTTTTTAGTAGTGGCGCACCACCTGAGCAGTGCGCCATTGCTATTTTTTTAGTCCATCCCCCCACCCCACCAGACATAGCAATGGCGCACCACACCAAGGTGCGCCATTACTATGTAGCATAGTAATGGCGCACCTTGGTGTGGTGCGCCATTGCTATGTCTGGTGGGGGTGTGTGCCTGCGTGTGTGAGACGTTAGTAATGGCGCACTCTCCCTGGTGCGCCATTGCTAAGGTTAGCAATGGCGCACAACGGAGGGTGCGCCATTACTAACGTCTCACACACACACAAACACACACCCCACCACACACACACAAAAACACACAAACACACACCCCACCACACACACACAAACACACACACACACACACACACCCCCTGTGGATCGCCTTTTCAGTTTTAAAAAAAAATGATAAAAGATTCGAAAAAATTCAAAAAAATAGATGCCCATGTGTTATGTGTTCTAGTTTTTAGGAAAATTAACAAACATGAATTTCGAATTTTTTTGCAAAAGGCCGCCATGTTTCGGTAAAATGGCCGTAATTTTTGCATACGACCTCCGATGAAAAAGTTTTTTATATGAAAAGGCATCTACTCGAAAAGTTACATCCGAATTCAACTGGCTACGCCCGTTATCGATTTTTTAGAATCCTCAAAAACCCCACAGAAAAAAAGTTACGATGCTTTTAAGATCTGGAGGCAAAAAAATAAAAAATTTAAAAAAAGTTAGCAATGGCGCATCAGTGCATAGTGCGCCACTACTATTTTCCCGCCTTCAAAATTCAAAAAAAAATTAAAATAGTAATGGCGCACCACACCTAGGTGCGCCATTACTAATTTAAAAATCAAACTTAGTAATGGCGCACCTGCCCATGGTGCGCCATTACTATCTTCCCGCCTTCAAAATTCAAAATAAATCAAAAAAATAAAAAAAAGTTAGTAATGGCGCACCTGCCCAAGGTGCGCCATTACTATCTTCCCGCCTTCAAAATTCAAAATAAATAAAAAAAATAAAAAAAAGTTTGTAATGGCGCACCTGCCCATGGTGCGCCATTACTAATTTAAAAATCAAACTCAGTAATGGCGCACCTGCCCATGGTGCGCCATTACTATCTTCCCGCCTTCAAAATTCAAACTATATCAAAAAAATAAAAAAAAGTTAGTAATGGCGCACCTGCCCACGGTGCGCCATTACTATGCCGTATATATGGCTGGGCGGGGTCCTTCTTCTCCTTACCTCTTCATTCTTCTCCTCCTCTCCTCCTCTCCTCCACTCCATCTCCTCCTCTCCTCCACCATACTCCCCTCCTCCTCTCCGGCGACCTCCTCTCCGGCGACATCCTCTCCGGCGACCTCCTCACGGTGCTCTCCGGCGACCTCCTCCTCCTCCTCTCCGGCGACCTAGGTGACCTCCTCCTCCTCCTCTCCGGCAAACTAGGCGACCTCCTCTCCGGTCCTCTCCGGCGACCTCCTCCTCATCCTCTCCGGCGACGTAGGTGACCTCCTCCTCCTCCTCTCCGGCGACCTAGGCGACCTCCTCTCCGGTCCTCTCCGGCGACCTCCTCCTCCTCTCCGGCGACCTAGGCGAGCTCCTCTCTGGCGACCTCCTCCTCCCTCCTCTCCTCCTCATGGTCTCTCCTCCCTCCTCTCCGGCGACCTCCTCTCCGGCCACATGTGGAGCTCCCCGGCAATAAGAACGTAGCAGAACGAAATTTGAAAAAATATCACAAAAAAATCGCAAAAAAAACCGTGCCAGATCCGGATCTAGAATTCAAAAAAAAAGTTAGCAATGGCGCACCAGTGCATGGTGCTCCACTACTATTTTCCCGCCTTCAAATTTCAAAAAAAAAATTCAAAAAAATTCAATAAAAAAAAGTTACCAGTGGCGCACCTGTAGCAATAGTAATGGCGCACGACATGGTGCGCCACTAGTATTTGGATTACTAATGGCGCACCAGAGGTGCGCCATTACTATTTGTTACTAATGGCGTGATAATAGTGGCGCACCTATAGTTCGCCATTAATAGCCAAAATAGGTGCGCCACTAACAGCCTTTTTTCTAGTAGTGTAAAGGGGACTTGATGCTTTAATGCTATGGTTGGGTTTTACCTTAATGATCTTTAGTAGTGGCGGATGCTTGCTAGAGTTCCAATCATAAGTGCATATGATCCAAGTAGAGAAAGTATGTTAGCTTATGCCTCTCCCTCATATAAAATTGCAATAATGATTACCGATCTTGTTAACAATTACCTAGGACAATTCCGCACACCGACCCATCATTATTCCACACTCGCTATTTGTAATATATTGTAATATATTCTAACTTTATGATAACAGCACCTATTTTTATATTTTACTTCTCCGATATCATGCAAAGCTATTCTCTTCATACCCACAACGTAGATTTATTTCTCGTTTCTAGTTGGAAGCAAACGTTCGGCGTACGTAGAGTCGTATCAGTGGCAGATAGGATTTGAGAGAATATTGATCTTACCTTTAGCTCCTTGTGGGTTCGACACTCCATACTTATCACTTCCACCTTTGGAAATTGCTACGATGATTCCTTGCACTTGGGGATTATCAAGCTCTGTTTCTGGCGCCGTTGCCGGGGAGCAATAGCGTGGGGTTGATATTCTCGTGTGTGCTTGTTTGCTTTCTTCACTAAGTAGATTTTGTTTTCCCTTTTTTCTTTATTTAGTTGTGGGTGAAACAAACAAAAAAAATTAATAATGAAAAATACAAAAAGAATTACTTGCCTCTTATGCCTAAGTTTTTCAAAAAGAGAAGTGATTGGAAGGTTGTGCATTGGAGAAGTGAGGGTCGACCTTGAACACTTGTGTTCATGCTCATGGAAACAATGTAGATTTTTTCATGGAAGTTTATCAAAAATAATTATCTCCTTGTATATATCCATTGTATTATAAAAATAATGTGCCAAGATTTGGTTTTAGGATGATTTGATTGCTTGTTTGCTTTGTGCGGTGCAAAAACAGAAACTTTGACTGTAGTGCATGAATTTACATTTCTTACTGGAACGTCAAAAGTTTCTGGAATTTTTACAAAATACTTCTATACAAATTTTTAAATATTTCCTAAATTTTCAGAATTGTTTGAGTTACATAAGTATACGAAGTTTCCAGATTGCTACAGACTGTCCTGTTTTTGACAGATTCTGTTTTCTATGCATTGTTCTCTTATTTTGATGAATCTATGGGTAGTATCGGGGGGTATGAACCATGGTGAAGTTGGACTACAGTAGATATAATGCTAATATGAATTTGGAATGAGTTCACAACAGTACTTAAAGTGGTATTTTGCTTTATTATACTAACGGATCTCACGAGGGTTTTGTTAAGTTTTGTGTGAATGAATTGTTCGACGATCGAGGTGGTATCGATATAAGAAGAATATGGAGAGACAAGAGTTCAAGCTTGGGGATGCCCAAGGCACTCCAAGTAAATATTTCAAGGAGACTCAAGCATCTAAGCTTGGGGATGCCCCGGAAGGCATCCCATCTTTATTCTTCAACAATTATCGGTATACCTCGGTTTTTTGTTTTGTTCACATGATATGCGTCCTTAGTGTTTTTCTTTTCCTTTTATGCACCCTTCTAGTATGACATAGTCATTCATTGATTTATAGAATGCTTCATGCGCTTCACTTAGATCTTTTGAGTATGGCTTTGTAGAATGCTCTTTGTGCTTCACTTAAATCTTTTGAGTATGGCTTTATAGAATGCTTCGTGTGCTTCACTTATATATTTTGAGCTTGGGTATTGGTTAATATTTATTAATTGTAGAATGCTCTATGAACTTCACTTATATCTTTTAGAGTATGAATAAAATTTCCATCGGAATTGGGCTTGGAAGTGTATTATTAAAATGTCATGCCTAGCTAGAAAGGCATTAAAGAAAAGCGCTTGTTGGGAGGCAACCCAATATTTACCCCTACTGTTTTTGTGCGTTATCATGATTATGCTACTGTAGTAATCATGTTTTGTGTCTTTTATTTCAATAAAGTGCCAAGTAAAACCTTTGGGATGACTCACAAGATGAGTAGAATTGATGCTGAACCAAAACAGAAACTTTTGACTCCAGTACAGGAATTTTCATTTTTTACTGGAGCGTGATAATGATCTGAAATTTTTACACAGTCTTGATATACAAATTCTTCAGGTTTTCCTAATGTTTCAGAATTTTTAGAGACAGGGAAGTATGGTTATACTACAGATCTTCACAGACTGTTCTGTTTTTGACAGATTCTGTTTTGCATGCGTAGTTTGCTTGTTTTAGTGTTCCCATAGCTTATATTCAGTGATATAAATTATGGGAATGATAGAATACAGTAGTTATTATGTGAGAACAATTATGAATCTTGTCTTGACAGTACCTAAGTGAATGATCTATCTTTATTATACTAACCCTTCTCACAAAGTTCCGTTAAGTTTTGTGTGATTGAAGTTTTCAAGTTTTGGGTGAGACACCGATATGAGGAGAATAAGGAGTGACAAGAACCTAAGCTTGGGGATGCCCAAGGCACCCCCAAGGTAATATACACGGAAGACTCAAGCGCCTAAGCTTGGGGATGCCCCGGAAGGCATCCCCTCTTTCGTCTTCAACACTATCGGTATATCTTACTTGGAGCTATATTTTTATTCATCACATAATATGTGCTTTCCTTGGATCATCATTATATTTTTTTATTTTATGTTAGGAGTTATTTATAATCTTGTTTTTCAATAAAAAGTTCCAAGAATTGCCTTAGGATGCTTGCATTGCATGTTTGATGTGTGCTGTGTAAAAAAAACAGAAACTTTTTCTGTAGTGTTTGAATTTTCATATTTTACTGGAACGTGGAAAGTTTCTGAAATTTTTACACAGTATTTTCATATAAATTATTTAGCATGTCCTAAATTTTCATAATTTTTCGAGTTACGGAAGTACACTGTTTTCATAAATTGCTACAGACTGTTCTGTTTGGACAGATTGCTATCATAGTTTTGTTATCTACTTATCCTATAGTTTCCATAGCCTATATTGGTAGATATAAATTGTGGAAACAATAGTAAACAGTATATGATCTTTGAAAATTATTGTGCAACTTGTCTTGGCAGTACATGAAGTGTTGATGTATTCTTATGTGTACTAACCTATCTCACGAGTTCTTTTCGAGTTTTGTGTGGATGAAGTTTTTGAGAATAGGTGAAACCATGATATGAGAGGATTGAACGAGATACAAAAGCTCATGCTTGGGGATTCCCAAGGCACCCCAAGTTAATATTTCAAGAAGTCTCAAGCATCTAAGCTTGGGGATGCGACGCATCCCATCTCTCTTCATCAATAATTATCGGTTAGCCTATGTTGAGCCTAAATTTTTATTCATTCACATTATGCGTGCTATTCTTGGAGTGCCTTTTTTATTTTGTTTTGCTGTTTTAATAAAAGCATTGGATCTGAAATTCTGAATAATAGAGAGAGTCCTCACATGGCTATTTAACTAATTGACTACGCATTGATCTTCACTTATATCTTTCTGGAGTAGTTTGTCATTCAATCTCGTGCTTCACTTATATATCCTATGAGTAAATGGTTGAATGAATTGAATATCATAAATCTGAAATTAAATATGCTTCATATACTTATCCCATGGGGAGTAATGACTTCACACATAATAAGTATAGGTAGTAAAATTTATTGAAAGTTAGCAAGCACCGCATTGGTCACTTGAACAATTCATGAAATAATATTGAAGGAAGAGAGATTCCACATATAAATATACTATCTTGGACATCTTCTATGATTGTGAGCTCATTAATTATTTTCAAACTTGAGCAAATTAGTTGAAATTGGACAACGAAGACAACTTAATGAGTTATGTTTGGGTATATTTGCATAGAAGTTATATTGTTATGGATCCTCTAACATGTGGTGCTTGTTTAGAACCTTTTGCTAGCCAAACCTTCGTACTAAGTAGAGATACTACTTGTGCATCCAAACCCTTGAGCCAAGTTTCTTCCATGAGAGTCCACCATACCTACCTATATGCGGTATTTACCTGCCGTTCCAAGTAAATTTGCATGTGCCAAACCCTAAACCTTCAAATAATATTCTGTTTTGTATGCCCGAATCGCTCATGTAGCGACTGGGGGCGGTCAGTATCTTCCATGCTAGGTGGGTTATTCTCACGATATGTGTTGATTCACTATCATTCACGAGAAAGTGGCTGGTATTCGGGATGCCCAGTTCCATGCTCAAAAATCAAAATATAATGAAACAAAACTCCCCCAGGATTGTTGTTTGTATGGACGGTACCCGTGGATTCGGCTCGCCGTGGAGTGTGTTTGATTGGTGGAGGGGGAGTAAAAACTTTATCATTCTGTTTGGGAACCGCCTATAATGTATCTAGCATGGAAGATGGTGAAATATCTTGGTTGTTATGTTGACAATGAAAGCATACCTCCCAAAATTATATCCATCTCTGTTTTAAACAATGAGCTCTGGCACATATGCAAATCCCTGCTTCCCTCTGCGAAGGGCCAATCTATTTACTTTCATGTTATTTACTATTCATGTTGAGTCAACCTCTTATTCCAACCTCAATCTATTAGTTGGCAAGCATCATGTGGTGGGGAAGGATCCAAACATATATATCCAGTCAAATATATTTGATCATGAATTATTATTGTTGACAATTATCTATATGATAAATAAGTTGGGAGGCGAAACATTAAGCCCCTATCTTTCTCTGTGTTCGATGGATGCTATTTGTTCTAAAAATATGCTTTGAGTGTCAATAATTATGAAAGACTATATGATAGTTGAGTATGTGGAATTTGCAAAATCAAAGCTCTTACATAGACCCTTCCTAAAAATAAGATGAATTGCAATTTTCGATGACTAGGAATATGGTTTGTTAGTTTTCAAGAAACTTTTTGGTCTATACTTTAACATGTGAATAGCTTGTTACTTGATCATGAGAAGTTTTATGAGATGAGCTACTGTTTATGGTTTATATTGATGCTAGAAAAAGTGATTGGAATTATCATTGATCAAACTTGTGCACTTGCTAGCATTCACACTTCATAAATTATTTCTTTTATCATTTACCTACTCAAGGACGAGTAGGAATTAAGCTTGGGGATGCTGATATGTCTCCAACGTATCTATAATTTATGAAGTATTCATGCCATGTTTACAATAATTTTATATGATTTTGGTATGATTTGATTAGAACTAACCGGGACTGACGCTGTTTTCAGTAGAGCTACCGTGGTGTTGTTTTTGTGCAGAAATAAAAGTTCTCGGAATGGGCTGAAATTTACAAAGAATATTTTTGGAAAATATAAAAAATACTGGAGCAAAAAGATACCGGAGAGGAGTCCCGATGAGGCCACAAGCCTAGGGGCGCGCCCCCCTAGGGCGCGCCCCCTGGCTTGTGGGCCTCTCGAGCACTCCCCTGACTTGATTCCAACACCAAGTACTCCTATAAATCGAGAAACCTCCAGAAAGAAACCTAGATCGGAAGTTCCGCCGCTGCAAGTCTCTGTAGCCATGAAATATCAATCTTGGCCCTCTCCGGCACCCTACCGGAGGGGGTCACCATCACCGGAGACCATGGAGGAGGAAGACGGAGGGGCCATCATCACCATGGAGGCCAAGGACCAGAGGGAGAACCTCTCCCCACCTAGGGGGGGGGGCATGGCTGAGGAAGCACAAGGGGGAGACCCTCTTCCCCTCTCTCTCGGTGGCGCCGGAGTGCCATCGGGGGAACCATCGCCGCGGTGATCGTCTTCATCAAGATCACCTTCTTCATCACCATCCTCATCTCCTTTCAGCGGTCCACTCTCCCGCATCCCGCTGTAATCCCCTACTTGAACATGGTGCTTTATGCCACATATTATGATCCAATGATGTGTTTCCATCCTATGATGTTTTGAGTAGATTTCTTTTATCTTATGGGTTGATTGATGATCTAGATTGGTTTGAGTTGTATGTTTATTTTGGTGCTGTGCTATGGTGCCTTCTGTGCCGCGCACACGTGAAGGATTCCTGCTGTAGGGTGTTGCAATACGTTCATGATTCGCTTATAGTGGGTTGCTTGAGTGACAGAAGCATAAACCCGAGTAGGTGGGTTGTTGCGTATGGGATAAAGGGGACTTGATGCTTTAATGCTATTGTTGGGTTTTACCTTAATGATCGTTAGTAGTTGCAGATGCTTGCTAGAGTTCCAATCATAAGTGCATATGATCCAAGTAGAGAAAGTATGTTAGCTTATGCCTCTCCCTCATAAAATTGTAATAATGATTACCGATCTTGTTAACAATTACCTAGGACAATTCCGCACACCGACCCATCATTATTCCACACTCGCTATTTGTAATATATTGTAATATATTCTAACTTTATGATAACAACACCTATTTTTATATTTTAGTTCTCTGATATCATGCAAAGCTATTCTCTTCATACCCACAACGTAGTTTTATTTCTCGTTTCTAGTTGGAAGCAAACGTTCGGCGTACGTAGAGTCGTATCAGTGGCAGATAGGATTTGAGAGAATATTGATCTTACCTTTAGCTCCTTGTGGGTTCGACACTCCATACTTATCACTTCCACCTTTGGAAATTGCTACGATGATTCCTTGCACTTGGGGATTATCAAGCATATCCGGCTTGATCTTGCTGAAGTTGCACATCCACAGTCTAATGGACAGGCTGAGCGAGCTAATCAAGAGATATTGAGAGGAATCAAACCTCGGCTCATGGTTCCACTACAACGAACTCCTAAATGTTGGTTTGAGGAACTCCCATTGGTACTTTGGAGCATACAAACAACTCCCAATAGATCCACTGTTTATATACCATTCTTCCCGGTTTATTGCGCAGAGGCCGTACTGCCCAGTGATATTCGCCATGATTCCCCTCGTGTTACTGTGTATGTTGAAGCAGACAATGAGCAGGCGTGTCAAGATTCCTTGGATGCCTTAGAGGAAGAACATGACCTAGCAGCAGCATGATCATCCATATATCAATAAGACCTACGTCGCTATCACAGTCATAGAATTCGTAGTTGAACCTTCCAAGGAGGCGACTTAGTGCTCCATGTGATTCAAGATCAAACATGGATGCATAAGCTTTCACCACCTTGGGAATGACCTTTTGTCATCAGGAAGAAGCTCAACAACAAGTCATATTATCTGATTGACATATGAGAACACAAGAAGTCCTGCACCTCAGAGGAAGAGACCAATAGGCCCTGGAATATTGGTCATCTTCGGCCTTACTTCACTTAGAGCCATTGGCTCCCAATCAATGTACATACTTATGTATATACCTTTTTGTTCAATATAATAAAGTCGGCACCCCCAAACTCGGGGTCTCTGTCGTTTCAGCTAAAAAATTGCATGAATCTTTATTCTTTGAACACAAGTCATTTGGGGGCTCCCGACAAAACGAGTTAGCCATTAATAATATCCCTCTTGACCTGGTTAAAAGCCATTACAAATTTGGGTAAACCTGCCTGTTTGCAAGATGCTACTCCAAAAAAAGTGACACCGTGTACTCTCAATAAGTCAATCCATATGGACCCTGAACTTATCCAGGTTAAAACACTGGCTTGAGTCACGTGAGAGCCGGCCTACAGAATGCAAGGATAAACCATAGGCTATCATGCCAGCTTCATCGAAGCAAGAATCAAGATTTGCAAGCCAAATCTCAATATGAATCTAAAAATCCGGCTTATTAACATATTTTGCACTTTACTATTGAATCATATCTCTTTTTTTACGTCCTGAGAAACTAAACTATTTTCTTTTTACCGGGTCAACAATAGACATCCGGGTCATAACACTGGATCAGATAATGACCAGACATTTTGGATGCATCCATTAAGTCAACCACGAATTGACCTTATTCTACCGGCTCATCTTATACAGAAGAAAGGCCGGCGGCTTATGGATGAAAAACATTGTTATACAAAGGAAATCCATTGGAAAGTTGCAACAAAATATATCATAGCGTGAGAAAAGTACCACGTGCGCGGTGGCACGATAGACGGATCAAATATTTCTATCCCTATTACAAGCTCACATCAGGAGCTCAGAAATACCACAAGTTTTGACAAGATATAAAAGCTCCACCCCTGTCGGCCGGCTCATCCTCCTCTATGCGTACTCTCCTGAAGCATCTTCATGATTGCCCTTCTATGCCCGTGGTTTCTGGATCTTCCTAATCCGGCTCATCCTCTTGAATCTGGTGGTCCTTTTGAACCCAGTGTATAGTGGTCAGAGCTTTGAAGTTTGATTCTCCAGGCACTATAACGGATGAGTCAACATCACGAGCAAAATATCACTTATGACGGGGTGGCACAAGTTCAAACGGTTGGTCCTTTGGTGGATCGATACGCTTGTTCTCCATTGAATAGGCGGCTTGATACTTCGTTAAATCCATCTCGTCCGCAAGACGAGTTGATAGTGGGCGGGTCTCCCTTACGCATCTGGCGAAGTCTTCTTCTAAAAACACAAAGCCGTCAATTTTGAACTCTGGAAACCCGCCTGCCAACGTCGCGAGGTATAACTCAGGAATATACGCATCTGCCCTAGCTAGTACCATATTGGCTCTGCGAGGACCCCGATCCAAAAGTCGTGATCACCGAATGCACGTGTACAGTGATCGTATAGATCAATGCTCACTGAACACGCAGAAGCTGGATAATCAAGAGTCTTACATCCATACATATCGTCTTACACAAAGAAAGACCATCAAGGTCAAGTCTTACATAAACAGGGCCATGAAGGCCAAACAACAAACATAAACTCGCAGTGGAAATCTTGAAAGATAGCGTAGGCCCATGCCATATGCCTTAACCCTACAGGCATTCTGACTGGGAAGCGTCCTAATTCGCATGTTCGTCACCAAGGTATTCTTCAGCATATTCCTGGTCTTCCATGCCTTGCCAATTAAATAAACAGTGGCAAGCCAATGAGTACTTTGAATGGACTCGCAAGCAACCCATGTTTGGAACAAGGTACAGCAATGCATGATATAGCACTAAGTAGGTAATTTTGCAGAAAGCTAATTTTAGAATGCAATGACATGTACTATCATCTTGTAAGCATGCATCATGAGGTCACAAGTATACGTATGAACATGTTACAGATACTAATATAAACAAGGTTGAACATCTCATGTTCAATCATCACGTCAAGTCATCCGACTTAACTCAAGTATTCATTTCCCACACACTCACACAAAGTTTGTGAAAATATCTAGACATAGTTTAAGCAGGACCACCCAACTGTCCTTGACCGTGGACATAGCTATTCGAATAGTTTTACACTGTGCAGAGACTGCACACTTTACGCACAAGACTCGGGGAACTTCCGTGTCATCCACGACTTGCGGTATATTACATACCCGAGGTAAGCACCCGAACAATGTCTTTCTCTTGACAACAATAAACAAGCAGTCCACTCGTTGGTACTGATGTCTACTATGCAACTTTATTCTTGTAGACTCGTATTGGGCCTCCAAGTGTAGAGTTTTGTAGGACAGTAGCAATTTTCCCTCAAGTGGATGACCTAAGGTTTATCAATCCGTGGGAGGTGTAGGATGAATATGGTCTCTCTCAAACAACCCTGCAATCAAATACAAGAAATCTCTTGTGTCCCCAACACACCCAATACAATGGCAAATTGTATAGGAGCACTAGTTCGGCGAAGAGATGGTGACACAAGTGCAATATGGATGATAGATATAGGTTTTTGTAATCTGAAAATATAAAAACAGCAAGGTAGCAAGTGTAAAACAGCGAGCAAAACGGTGTATAAATGCTTAGAAATAAGGCCTAGGGTTCATACTTTTGCTAGTGCAATCTCCCAACAATGCTAACATAGTTGAATCATATGATTATCCCTCAACGTGCAACAAAGAATCACTCCAAAGTTCCTATCTAATGGAGAACAATAAGATGAAATTAGTGTAGGTAGTAGAACCACCTCAAAGTTATTCTTTTCGATCAATCTATTCGACTATTCCTATAAGTGTCACAAACAGCCCTAGAGTTCCTACTAGAATAACACCAATGATACATATCAATCAACCCTTATGTCACCTAGATACTCCAATGTCACCTCAAGTATCCGTGGGTAAATTATGCGACATGCATCAAACAATTTCAGATCTATCATATTCAATCCAACATAAAGAACTTCAAGGAGCACCCCAAGATTTCTATCGGAGAACGTCATATGAAAACGTGCAATCAACCCCTATGCATAGATCCCCTAGGTCACTGGTATCCGCAAGTTGATGCCTCAACATATATCAAGTGAATCAATAGAATACCCCAAAGTCACTACGGGTATCCCACGCAAGACGTACAACAAGTGTTCTAAAACCATAATATTCAATCCAACATAATGACATCTCAAAGGTAAAGATTCAATTCATCACAACAAGATAGCAAGGGAATAACATCATATGATCCGACTATATTAACAAAGCCCGTGATACATCAAGATCGTGTCATCTCAAGAACACGAGAGAGAGAGAGAGAGAGAGAGAGAGAGAGAGAGAGATTGAACACATAGCTACTGGTACAAACCGTCAGCCCCCAAGGTGGACTACACCCTCCTCGTCCTGGCCTTCGTCGGGATGATGAAGATGGCCACCGGAGATGATCTACCCTCTTTGGCAGGGTACTGTAATGCCTCCAGATTGGTTTTTCGTCGATACAGAGAGTTGTGGCGGCGGAACGAGGAGTCTATCTTTATTTCTGGGGTTTCTGGTATTTATGGGATTTTTCAGCGTTGGAATCATGCCAAACGGAGCCACGAGGGGCCCACCACATATCTGGCCGCCACCCTAGGGGGGCGCGGCCAGATGGCTTGTGTCCCAAGGGTGGGCCCCCTTTGGTAGTTCTTCGCTCCAATGTAGCTTATTTCCTCCAGAAAAAATCACAAAAAAGTTTCGGGCGATTGCGAGGACTTTCATTTTCTGCACAAAAAACAACACCACGGTAATTCTGCTGAAAACAGCGTCAGTCCGGGTTAGTTCTAAATAAATGATATAAAGTGCATCAAAACCATATAAAAGTATTGTAAACATAGGCAGATATGGCATGAATACTTCATAAATTATCGATACGTTGGAGACATATCAGCATCCCCAAGCTTAATTCCTGCTCGTCCTCGAGTAGGTAAATGATAAAAGAAATAAATTATGAAGTGTGAATGCTAGCATAGTGAATAGTTTTGATCATTGATAATTTTAGTCACTTTTCTAGCATCATAGCCAACAACTTTTTCTAGCATGATAGAGTAGCAATCAATTCACATGTCATGGTTCAAACAATGCATTGTATTGAAACATAACAATCTATGTTCTTGGTCACCAAGCAATTTCAATGCATCATCAAGTCTAAGTAAGAGCTCCACATACTCATTATCATATAGTCTTTTATGATTGCTAATACTCAAGGCATATTTTTAGAACAAACAACATCCATCGAACACAGAGAAAGATAGGGGCTTGATGTGTCGCCTCCCAACACACTTATCATAAAGATAATTATCAACAATAATGAATCATGATCAAATATATTTGAGTGGATATATATCTTTGGGTCTTTCCCCACCACATGGTGCTTACCAACTAATAGATTGAGGTTGGAATAATAAGTTGACTCAACATGAAAGTAGGTAACATGAAAGTAAATAGACTGTCCCTTCGCAGAGGGAAGGAGGGATTTGCATATGTGCGAGAGCTCATTGTTTAAAACAGAGATGAATATGTAATTTTGAGTGGTGTGCCTTTCATGTCAACGTCACAAAAGAGTATTCAATATCTTCCATAGTAATCATATTATTGGCGGTTCCCAAATAGAATTTAAATTTTTACTCCCCTTCCTCCATTCAAACACATTCCATGGCTGGCCGAATCCAAAGTTGCCCTCCAAACAATCAACATTCTAGGGGGAGTTTTGTTTATTTATTTTTGTATTATGCAGGACTGGGAATTCTTTTTACCAGCCTCTCTCGTGCAATGACAAGTGAATAAACACTCATCTTGAGAATAACTCGCTTAGCATGGAAGATAATGACCGCTCCGTCGCTCCATGAGCGGTACGAGCACACAAAACGGATGTTTATTTGAATGTTTAGAGGTGGCACATGCAAATTTACTTGGAATGGCAATGAAATACAATATACAGGTAGGTATTGTGGACTCTAATGGAAGAAACTTGGCTCAAGGATTTGTATGCACAAGTAGTATCTCTACTTAGTACGAAGTGTTGGCTAGCAAAAGGTTCTAAACAAGCACCACATGTTGGAGGATCCATAACAATATAACTTCTATGCAAATATACCCAAACATAACCATTATGTTGCCTTCCTTGTTCAACTTCAACTATTTTATCAAGTTTGAAAATAATTGATGGGTATTCACAATCATAAAAGATGGCCAAGATAATATATTTGTATCTGAAAGTTCTCTTTCTTATACTAATCATTCATGAATTGCTTGTATGGCCAATTTGATGATGACCAAACTTCAATAGATTTTACTTTATAAACCAGATGTGAAGCTACTACTAAGCATAAAGCACATTGATAATTACATATTTATGATATTTTATTCATTCACAATTTACTCTTAGGATATAAGTGAAGCACAAGAGTAAACATCAAACTACTCTCAAAAGATATAAGTGAAGATCAATGAGTAGTCAAACAATAAAGTAGCTATGTGAGGACTCTCTCTCAATAAATATTTTTATATCTGACTATTTTATTTAAAGAGCGAGCAAAAGAAAAATAGCACTCCAAGAATAGCACATATCATGTGGACAAATAAACATTTAGGCTCAACATAGGCTTACCGATAATTGTTGATGAAGAGAGGTGGGATGCATAGCATCCCCAAGCTTAGATGCTTGAGACTTCTTGAAATATTTACTTGGGGTGCCTTGGGCATCCCCAAGCTTGAGCTTTTGTATCTCGTTCAATCCTCTCATATCATGGTTTCACCTATTCTCAAAAACTTCATCCACACAAAACTCGAAAAGAACTCGTGAGATATGTTAGTACACATAAGAATAAATCCACACTTCATGTAATGCCAAGACAAGTTCAAAATAATTTTCAAACATCATCTACTGTATACTATCTTTTCCACAGTTTATATCCACCAATATAGGCTATGAAAACTATATGATAAGTAGATAACAAAACTATGACAGCAATCTGTCCAAACAGAACAGTCTGTAGCAATCTATTAAACCAGTGTACTTGTGTAACTCAAAAAATTATGAGAATTTAGTACAGGCTAAATAATTTATATGAAAATATTTTGTAAAAATTTCAGAAACTGTCCACTTTCCAGTAAAATATGAAAATTCAAACACTACAGCAAAAGTTTCTGTTTTTGCACAGCACACATCAAACATGCAATTCAAGCATCCTAAAGGAAATTATTGGAACTTTTTATTGAAAAACAAGATTATAAATATCATCTAACAGATAAAAACAAATGATAATGATCCTCCAAGCAAAATACATATCATGTGACGAATAAAAATATAGCTCCAAGTAAGATGTACCGATAATGTTGGAGACGAAAGAGGAGATGCCTTCCGGGGCATCCCCAAGCTTAGACGCTTGAGTATTCCTTGGATATTACCTTGGGGGTGCCTTGGGCATCCCCAAGCTTAGGTTCTTGTAGCTCCATATTCTTCTCATATCGGTGTCTCACCCAAAACATGAAAACTTCAATCACACAAAACTTAACGGAACTTTGTGAGATGGGTTAGTATAATAAATAAAGATCATTCACTTAGGTACTGTCAAGAAAAGATTCATAATTGCTCTCACATAATACCTAATGTATTCTACCATTCACATAATTTATATCACTGAATATAAGCTATGGGAACACTAAAACAAGCAAACTATGCATGCAAAACAGAATCTGTCAAAAATAGAACAGTCTGTGAAGATCTGTAGTGTAGCCATACTTCCCTGTCTCTAAAAATTCTTAAAACTTAGGAAAACTTATAGAATTTGTATATATATGCTGTGTCAAAATTTCAGAATTTTTTGATGCTCCAGCAAAATCAGATAAATTCTTTACTGGAGGCAAAAGTTTCTGCTTTTGCACAGAATCAAATCAACAAGTATCCATACTATCCCAAAGGCTTTAATTGGCACAATATTGAAATAAAAGGCACAAAACATGATTACTACAGTAGCTTAATCCTGTGAACACACAAAAAAAGAAAGGAAAAGTGTTGGGTTGTCTCCCAAAAAGCGCTTTTCTTTAAAACCTTTTAGCTAGGGATGATGATTTCAATGATGCTCACATAGGAATAGTAATTGAAATATGCAAGAGAGCATCATGAATCACATGGCAAGCACATTTAAGTCTAACCCACTTCCTATGCATAGGGATTTTTTGAGAAAACAATTTATGGGAACAAGAATCAACTAGCATAGGAAGGCAAACCATGCATAACTTCAAAACTTGGAACATATAGGGAGGAAACTTGACATTATTGCAATTCCTACAAGCATAAGTTCCTCCCTCATAATAGTTTCCAGTAGCATCATCAAGGAATTCCACAATATAACTAAAACATAAAGCATTCTTTTCATGATTCACAAGCATAGAAAATTTATTATCCCCCCCCCCCCGCAAGCAAACTTCTCATACATAGTAGCGGGAGTATCATAGGAGACTTGAATATTATAAATTGTTTCCACATTAAAAGATTAATGTTCAGAGAAATGGTATTCATAATTGTGACAAGTTGTATAATAATAATCGTCACTACTTTTCATAACATAAGTATTATCACAATAATCATCATAAATAGGAGGCATGTAATCATCATAACAAATTTGATCATTCGAAGTGGGGAACTAAAAAGATCATCTCCATTATGCATAGCATCCCCAAGCTTGGGACACACATCAATTCTATCAAATATATTCTCAAATATTTCATTCTAATCAAGCATAGAATACCCAAACTTATGGGTTTGCAAATCATTAGCATAATCATCAATAGCATGAATAGCACCAGTAGTGTGTGTCGGCGTACAACACCTATGGGATCGCGTGAATCCCTTTTACGGTTTGGCAGGGAGAAAGGCGTGCACAAAGAGCAGATCCAACGATCAACGCGAGGGATTTTTACCCAGGTTCGGGCCGCTGAGAAGCGTAAAACCCTACTCCTGCTTTAGTGTATTATGGGTGTTTGAATTCTGGCTCCAGGAGCGCTATGTGATGAACAGTACACAGCTGCTACGCATGCATCTCGGCCAGAAGGTCCTCTCCCTGTAGCTGCGCCTTGGGCCTCCTTTTATATGTCCAAGGGGTCACCAACAGTGGCGCACAGTGCATACAAGAGGTGTAAAGTTGCTACAGTGTTTCTACAAATATCACTGACGTCTTAGGACAAACGCATTAAATGCTCCGTTTAGGTGTCCCTAACTTTCTTGGGGATGGAAAAAGAGCCCGTCCCATAAGCACCGCTTAACCCCATCGCCGTTAGTGTCTTGACACGCACCCAGGAGGACAAAGCCTAAACGATAGGCTGTTCGCTGCGCTGGAGCGGTGGATGATAGGCTGGCGAGGTCTTGCCGGGTGCGAATCTTGCCGGGGCTTCGCAAGCCATCCCGGCAAGAATTCTTGTCGGGGCTTCAGCCCTTTGGCCTTCTGCCTTCCGATTGTTGACTTGAATGCTCTCTTGATGTTCTTGCCCTTGCGTTCAGCTATCTGCCGGCAGGCCTTGCCGCTGGTGTGGCTACAACCGCCCGTGCACAAGTATGGGGTACTAAAAGACCCAAACTTTAGTACACCGACAGGAGCCCCCGGGCCTAGGCCATACACGGGTGCGAGGCATTGTTGGGCTAGGCCCAAATAGTGCACGGGCATGCGTGGCAAGAGTTAACTGCTGCAATCATTCCGCTTACTGCGCCTCCCCACGACGCCCATTGAATGCGGGACGTGGGGGACGTGCGCGAAGCGGCTGTAATAGCGCGCTCGCAAAAGCGTTTCCATATTGACTAGGAAAAGGGGCAGCCCCGCGTCTTGCCCATAAAAAGGAAACCGCAGAGGCGCTTGCTCATTTACCTCCTGTCTTTTCCAATCTGGGAACCGCCGTCGTCTTCTTCCTTGAGCCCGAAACAGAGTCTTCCCCACACATCCGCCGCCTCCACGCCCTCATCGTCCTCGGCCTATGCTCCCGTTGCCGCCATGCCGCCCAAGACGAGCAAGGGCAAGGAGGTGGAAGCCGCCGTCCCGGAGAGCAAGCTGGCGAAGATGCGGACGGAACACGTCGTCTTCACTTCTGCGCTCGACGTGAGCGCTCTGAAGGAGCGATATCAGTGCATGTGGGTGACGGAGACGAAGGCTCATCCGGCTACTCGCGTGAGCCCAGGTTCCTCCAAGGGTGGCCCAGATAAATTCCCTTTCTTTGCCGATTACTTTTACTGCGGGCTCTGTCCCCCGTTCTCTGATTTCTTTAACGACATCATGTACACATACGGCTTCCGTCTCTTGGATTTTACGCCGAATGCCGTGACATGCATGTCAATCTTTGCCCATCTCTGTGAAAATTTTGTCGGAGTAGTCCCTAGCATAGCCCTCTTCCGCCACTATTTCATTCCCCGCATTCAAAGAGGAGAAGCCCTTTCTGGTTCTATCACCTGGATTCCAAGGGGATGAAACAAAGAGATATACCCAGACGGGGTCTTCCGCGAGAAGTGGGAAGAATGGCGGGGCAAGTGGTGCTGGATTCAGGAGCAAGATCCCCAGCCCTTCTGTGTTCCTCGAGAAACCAAGATGGTGCACGGTAATGATTGGAGCGACCTCGATCCTCAAGATGAGAAGCTCACAATTGCAATTACCAGGATCCACCGTCTCAGAGTTGCCGGGCTCACAATAGAGATGGTTGGCGCTAATTTTCTTCGCCGGTGCATCGCCCCTCTGTAGAACAAGGGGAGACCAGCCTGGGACTTCCGGAATGCGGTAGACATTATGAGGCTGCGTCCTGGTCTGAACAACAATTTGACGGTCATGCAGCACACAGCTCTCTGCCAGAAATTGTTCAGGCTTGACGCGAAATACAAGTTGCCGGCGAACATAATTCCTCTGTGCAACAACTCTGCCTTGGCCTCAATCATCGCTATGATGCCGGTGTGTAACGCTCACGGCCTTGACGGGACTTGGGTGGAACCATCCACAGAGCAGGCACAAGAGTTCTTCGACAACTTGTCGGAGAGGGCCATCCGGGCAGAAACAAACCTCATCCGCCCCACCACTGAGGAAGAAGTGGCGTATATCGCCAGTAGTGTGGAAGAGGCGAATCATGCCACGGAGGCCGGCAGCGCTGGCTTCGTGGAAGGGGAAGCCATTGAAGAAGAAGTGATATCAGAGGAAAAACTTGCCGGGTAGGGCGAGGTTGCCGGAGAGCAGAGTGGCACAGCTGCCGGGGACTCTTCTACCGAAGATACAGCCGAGGAGCAGCTGCCCGAGGAGCCCCCAGCTCCGGAGGAGAAGAAGAAGAAGCGTGTTCTGCAGATAGCCGCCTCTGGTGCCCTAGTCCAGCAACCTTCTTTGAGCGGTGCAGCCCCTGGCAAGGGGGCGGCCGGCAAGGCTGCGCAGCGGCAAGGAGCTCAACAGCAACCCATGCAGCGTACGACATGCTCGACCGCGGCAATGACTGAAGTGGCGAGAGCGTCTCATACGACGGCACCGACAACCGGGGCGGCAGGGGCGCATCAACCCTCCACTTCTGCCGCAGCCAAGCGACCCAGGACCACTCCCTCACCTCCTCGCACGAACACTGAGGTGGAGGTTGACTTCGACCTCTCTGCCTTTAGCTCGGAAGAAGAAGAGTAAGGGTCCTGGCACATCTTTTTACTTCTGAACTTATGGTTTAGCTTAACTAACTTGCTTTGCTTTGGCCCGTCCCCGCAGAGATACGGAAACATTGGCGCAAAGGATGGCGAAGAAGGCGAAGACTTCAACGGGTGATGAGCCGCTGGCAAGCACCACAGGTGTGCCAGAGCCGATCAACATCAGCCCGGAGCCCAGCCCTCAACGCAGCCCCCAGCGTGAGTTCACTACTCACTTTCCGCTGGCAAGCGTCAGGGTATTTATCTTTTCTACTGACATCACTGGGCTTGTAGGAGGGGAGCGGCAATGAGGAGAGCCATCAGAAAACATCCCTGATGTGCTGCCTCCGTCGGCTACGCCGCCTAGGGATGGATCTTCGCCAAGGGCTTCCACTGGCGAGCCCATTCTTGTTGAGGGAGAATCGGCAAGCACAGGCAACCAATGTTGTCGGGAAAGGAGAAACCACCTCTCAACAGCCCGGCACTGGTAAACCTTTTGCCTCAGAGTACTTGTTATTCTGTCTTTCTTTTTGTCTTCTTGAACTTCCACTTCAGCCTTATCTCGTTTGTTTTCTTGGCCTTCAGATCTTCCCTCGACGGAACACATGGATGTCGATGCCGTTATCGAGGAGACCGCCAGGGATGCTGCCGCCGAGGCTGACAGAATAGCCGCTGACGAGGCCGCCAAGAATGCTGCCGCTGAGGCCGCCAAGGATGCTGCTGCCGAGGCCGCCAAGGCCGCACAGGAAAAGGCCACCAAGGAGTCTGCTGAGAGGGCCGGCAAGGAGACCGGTGACCACACTGACGGCATTCCTGCCGTAGGAGGGCCAGGCGCTACGCCGGCCACGGAGCCCCCAGTTGCCGGTGAGACGGTTGTTGAGGACCAGCCGTCAACATCCGAAGCCCCCTCTTCAAGCAAATACCTCAGTGTTGGCGACAATCTGTTCGTCAGCATACCAGAAATGACAAGGATTGGGGTGCCAACTGAAGGGGAAATCTTTGATGAAGACGTCATCGCCGCTGCTGGGCTCGAGATTGTCGACGAACCAAGCGCTAGCAGCAGCAAATCCGAAGAAGAGAAGCTCCTTCAGGCCATGAGTAACAACTTTCAAAAGCTCCAAGCGCTTCACCACGCCCGGAAAGAAAAACTGGACTCCAGGGCTGCAGTTGTTGAAGCAGCGGAGGCGGATCTCCAGAAGCGCGTCGAGGAAACGCAAGTCTGGTACGCCGAAGCCTTTCAGGAGCTAAAGGCGAACTAGGAGCAGCTGAATCAAAGCTGGAACGAGCTCCTCATGAAGCAGTATGATGTTGAGAAGGCACAAGAGGAGGCTAAATAACAGGCCGCTACAGAGGAAGCTCGCCTAACAGAGCGCCGCATCGGGCTCGACGCTTATGAAGAGGACCTCGACGCTCGCGAGAAGGCACTTGCCGACAAGCTTCGCAGTAAGGATGAAGAGATTGAAAAGCTTGTCGTGCAACGGACCCAAGAGCTGGAGCAGCAGAACAAGGAAGCCCTCGAGGCTCTGACCACCGACCACGCCGGCAAGCTGAAGGAAGCCGTCAATGCTGCCGAAGCTACAGAGGCCGCCAAGAACGAGCTTGCTGATAAGGTGAAGAGGCTGGAGGCGTAACTTGAGGATCATGGCAAGAAGATCTCGGCGCTCGAAGCCGAAAGAAAGAAAGCTCTTTACAGCCAGGCGGAGATACAGGTCACCATGTCCGACAAGACCCAGCAGCTCACCTTAGCCAAGGAATCCATTGCCGATCTGGAGCTGAAGCTAACCACGCTGAAAGAGTCTCTTGAGAACAGCACGGCTCGTGAGAAGGTCTTGATCAAAGATCTTCAAAATGAAAAGGACCTGCTCGAGAGCACCGCATCACCAATAACGATTATGTGGCAGGTGTGCAGATCTGGACTGAGCACCTTATTGACGTCGCGAAGTGGCTCGCAGCACAGCTGTCCACCATGGGCCTGCAAGGCTTCAACTATTCTTCTGATGATAGGGTGTCTAGGAGCGCCAAGCTCACCATGTTCTTCGAGGGCGTGATTGACGCTGTGAAGCTGCTCCACTCTGATCGAGCAACCCATCTGGCCAACGAATCCCGCAAGCTCTGCCGGGCCGTCCTCCCCAAGGTGCTGACCAAAGTGGCGTACAGGAACCCCGGCATCAACTTCACCAACGTCCTTGACCGCCTGCCGAAGGATGCGGACCTCATGGCACTCGAAGAACTTGTCGCGCCCATCGTCAACAAGGTGAACCAAGTCAAGAGGGTTGAAGGCCAGTGCAGGGACTAGCCGCTTCTCTTCTTTTTGTCGCCACCATGCCAAAGACAATTTTATCTTATGTTAGAATCGTGGAAACTATTAATGTAATATAACTTACTATGTTCTGGATGCATGTATGCTATTTCCTTGTCTGATTTCTTTCTGTATGGTACATGCCCTACGCTTTATTGGAAACTTGCCGGTGCGCGCAGCCTTGCCGCGAGCGCTAGGTGCGGGACTTTAGCAGCCTACTGGAGGTGCCGCTGTCGGCAAGATACCTTGGCGTTTTCAGTGCAGCCACTTAAGTTGTTGAGCGGACTCGAAACAAAGTAAGGGCGCAACCGATCATGACAAGGTTGCTTCGCGTGCAGGTTTCCCATACAAAGTCAAAATCGTTCAAGGAGAATAACCTTACAAAACAAAAAAATTGTTTAAAACCTCTGCAACTTAGCTTTTCGTTGCTGTACTCCTTCCGGCAAGATGTCAACCTTGAACGTCGCCCGTTGGTATCCATACCATCATTCCCCCCCGGCAAACTTGCATGCGAGGGAACCTTTTGTCCTTTGAGAAAAAGAAAGAAGAGAAAATAGAGATATGGAACCTTGGCGGTTCGTTAACGCTTACCAGAAGCAAGTGTAATACAATGTCTCAGATGAGCATGCATATAGATTAACATGGAAA
Source organism: Elymus sibiricus (assembly GCA_039707655.1). Lineage (NCBI taxonomy): Eukaryota > Viridiplantae > Streptophyta > Magnoliopsida > Poales > Poaceae > Elymus > Elymus sibiricus. The sequence goes on along the minus strand of CM077675.1, from coordinate 263,108,349 downwards.
TCGACAAGAACTGTAAAACACTTAATCTTATTCAACTATGCACAGGGTCTGCGCCTGGCTTTGTACAAAGGATTACATGCCTTGCAGGCAACACTTGTACAAAAGATGGTTGCCGGGGGACCCGGCAACCGCGCCTTATGGTTAGAACTTACGAAGATGTTCGATGTTCCAGGAATTGCTCACTGGAATGCCATCTTCGGTCTCCAGGCGGACTGCGCCAGGCCTGGTGACTCGTACTACCCGATAAGGGCCTACCCACTTTGGTGTCAACTTGCTGGAATTCTTGGCCGACTGAACGCGCCGAAGAACAAGGTCGCCTTCCTCAAGACTTCGGGCATGAACCTTGCGGCTATGGTAGCGGTGCAAGGCTTGCTGGGAGCGTGCAGCTCGCACAGCAGCCTGAAGACGATCTTCCTCAAGGAGCGTAACATCATCTTGTCGCATCTGCTCTTGCTGAAGCTCATCATAGGCGAGCACTCGAGGTGACCCGTATGTGAGTTTCGTGGGGAGAACTGCCTCAGCCCCGTATACTAGGGAGAAGGGTGTCTGGCCGGTGGCTCGATTTGGTGTCGTTCTGATTGACCAAAGAACTGCCGGCAACTCATCAATCCAGCGTCTTCAGCACTTGCGCAGCTTGTCGAAAGTTCTTGTCTTAAGACCTCGCAACACTTTAGCATTCGCCCTTTCCGCTTGGCCGTTGCTCCTTGGATGAGCAACAGAAGCAAAACAGATCATGCCGCCAAGGTCTTGGACGTACTGCATGAAGGCGTGGCTTGTGAACTGTGTACCGTTGTCGGTGATGATCCTATTAGGCACACCAAAACAGCAAATTAGTCCCTTGAAGAACTTGACGGCTGACTGTGCTGTCACCTTTCTCACTGCTTCCACTTCCGGCCACTTTGTGAACTTGTCGATTATGACGTACAAGTACTCAAAGCCCCCGGTAGCACGGGGAAAAGGGCCCAATATGTCGAGCCCCCAGACCGAAAATGGCCAGGAAAGAGGGATTGTCTGAAGAGTTTGAGCTGGTTGATGCAATTTCTTTGAATGGAATTGGCACGCTTCACACTTGGTTACTAGTGCAGTTGCATCCTGGAGAGCAGTGGGCCAAAAGAAACCTTGCCGGAATGCCTTACCAACAAGAGCTCTTGATCCTATGTGGGAGCCACATATGCCTCCATGTATCTCCGCCAACAGCTCCAGTCCATCCTCCCGAGGAATGCACTTCAATTTCACACCGTTCGGTTTCTTTCTGTACAGGACAATGTCCACAAACTGGTACATATTGGACCGACGGGCTACTTTCTCCGCTTCTTCCTGTTCTTCGGGAAGTTCTCCTGTTTGAAGGAACTGAACAATGTGTTGCGCCCATGCTGGAGCTTGAGGCTCGACAACAAGGACTAAAGGCATGTCTTCTGCCGCGGGAGCGTTTGTCTCTACGGCAAGGGCTCGAGGCTCTGCCGGAGCCTGTTGCCCCCCGGCAGGCTTGGCATTGTTCCCGACAACTTCCTTGCCGGCAGCTTCCGGAAGCTCTGCAGGAAAGTACTTGCCGGAACTCAACTTCCTTCTCTTGTCTTGCTTTGCTGATGGTGCTACGGATGGCTGAGTCAATTGAAGCACAAAAGTTCCTGGTTCAACAGGTAACTTGAGGGCAGCACGCTTTGACAGGTCATCGGCAATGCTGTTTTCTGAACGAGGAACATGCTCTGTTTGCAGACCGTCAAAGCGCTCCTCCAACTTCCTCACTTCATCTACGTAAGCTTCCATCAACGGGCTCTGATAATCTTTGTTGACTTGCTTGATGACAAGCTGCGAATCACCTCTGACGATGAGCTTCTTAATTCCAAGGTCTGCCGCGATCCTGAGACCGGCAAGCAGCCCTTCATATTTCGCAGTGTTGTTTGTCGACCTCTCCCAGGGAAAGTGCATCTGAATCAAATATTTGAGGTGCTCTCTGGTGGGTGCGACAAGCAGCACGCCAGCACCGGCGCCTTGCAGCGAGAAAGCCCCATCAAAATACATAATCCACTCTTGATTCGTTTCGTTGCTGGGGAGAGTTGTTTCTTGAATCTCTTCGTCTGGCATTGGGGTCCACTCTGCAATGAACTCTGCCAAGGCTCTGCTCTGAATAGTTGAAGTGCTTTCAAACTTGAGACCAAAGCTCGACAATTCCAACGCCCACTCCACAATACTGTCGGTCGCATCTGGATTTCATAAAATCCGCTGCAACGGGAAGCGAGTGACAACGGTGATCTCATGTGCTTGGAAATAATGGCGCAGCTTCCTCGAGGCCATAAGGAGGCTGAAGAGAAACTTTTGCACGCCAGAGTATCTTGATCTAGCCCCCTGTAAAAGGGAACTGACAAAATAAACTGGGCGCTGCACCATCTTTTTCTTCTGTGTTGCTTCATTTGACTGCGTAGATCCTACCTTGCCGGTACCAGACTCTGCCGGGGAAGATCCTGGCTCGTGACTTGGCGGTCCTGCCCCTGCCGCTGCTTCTTCGTCGGCTTCTCTCTACGCCACTAACACAGCACTAACCACTTGATTCGTTGCCTCTAGATATAGCAACAACGACTCTTGTGGCTTAGGCGCGACTAGTGTTGGCGGAGAGGAGAGGTACCTCTTCAAATCCTGCAGCGCTGCCTCCGCTTCCGGAGTCCACTTCATTGGACCTGTCTTTTTCAAGATTTTGAAAAAGGGCAGGGCGCGCTCAGCAGATTTGGAGATGAACCTACTCAGAGCAGCAACGCAGCCGGCAAGACGACGCACATCTTTGACGCGTCTTGGCGCCTCAATCTGCTCAATTGCTTTGATCTTGTCGGGATTTGCCTCGATCCCACGCTGAGACACAAAGAACCCAAGAAGCTTGCCAGACGGAACGCCAAACACACACTTCTCAGGATTGAGCTTCAAATTGATCTTGCGCAGGTTCGCAAACGTCTCCTCTAGATCTTGTATGAGCGTTGCTTTGTCCTTGGTCTTAACCACTGTGTCATCCATATAAGCTTCCATATTTCTATGTAGCTGGGGCTCAAAACCAATCTGAACCGCTCTCGCAAATGTTGAACCAGCAATTTTCAACCCGAAAGGCATACGTAAAAAGCAATACGTACCACATGGGGTGATAAATGTGGTCTTCTCTTCATCTTCCTTAGCCATGAAGATCTGATGATATCCTGAATAGGCGTAAAAAACGATAGCAGATCACAGCCGGTAGTGGAGTCCACAATCTGGTCGATGCGCGGCAAGGGAAAAGGATCTTTTGGACATGCTTTATTGATATCTGTATAATCAATACAGAGCCTCCATTTTCCATTCGCCTTGCGCACTACAACTGGATTGGCCAACCATGTTGGATGGAGCACTCCTCTAACCAAACCTGCCGCCTCCAGCTTCTTGATTTCCTCGGCAATAAATTCTTGCCGCTCCAAGGCTTGTTTCCTGACTTTCTGCTTGACGGGCCGTGCATGAGGACAGACAGCAAGATGGTGCTCAATCACCTCCCTGGGAACACCGGGGATATCAGATGGTTGCCATGCAAACACATCGACATTAGCCCGCAAGAAGGCAATGAGCGCGCTTTCCTATTTGTCGTCAAGGGTGGAACTTATGGTGAAAGTTCCTCACCGTCCTCCTTGACGGGCACCTTCTTAGTTTCTGGTGGAGCTGCCTTGGATTTCTTGCTCTTGCCGGTGGAGCTCTCTGGCACGTCCTCAACAAGAACGCAACACTCCGAGGAGGTGCGTTTGCCGGAGTGTGTGCGAGAGGTCTTGCCGGTCTTCTTCCCCCCGGGAGCTTCAGCGGCAGAAGCAAGCGCCTTGGCGGCAGGTGCTGCAACTGCCTCCCGGTAGAGTTGGTCGGTGCAGATAAGCGCATCCTTCTTGTCGGAGTTGATAGTGATGACGCTCATCGGCCCGGGCATCTTCAATGTATTATAAGCGTAGTGCGATGCCGCCATGAACTTGGCCAGCGCCGGACGGCCAAGGATCCCATTATATGGCAATGGAATCTTGGCGACGTCGAAGACAATCTTCTCTGTTCTGAAGTTCGGGTCACTACCAAATGTTACTGGTAGTGTGATCTTGCCCTTCGGCTGGCTCCTTCCTGGATTGATCCCCTGGAACATGCCCATTTCCTTGAGATCTCCATCAGGAATTTGCAACCTTCTGATCACATCAGGCGAGATCAAGTTCAGACCGGCCCCACCATCAACTTACAATTTTGTCATTTTGAGGTTGTGAATCGTTGGTGAAACCAACAATGGCAGACACCCGACTGTAGTTGTGCGATCAGGGTGATCCTCGGCGTAAAAAATGATAGGCGTGTTGGACCACTTCAATGGTTTCCGGGCATCGACAGATGGCTCTGTCACATTAACCTCACGCGCCCACTGTTTAAGTCGGCAGTGAGAGGAATGCAATGAGGCGCCCCCGTCAACGCACATGGTGTCTGTAGCTCTTTGAAACTCGTGCTCGCTGGACTCGTCGTCCTCTTCGTTGTCATCGTCACCCCCCTCTCCCTTGTCGCGGCCTCGAGCGGGCTTGTCCTTCTGTTGCTTGGCCTTGCCGCGGCGACTTCCTCGGCCACCGCATTTCTTGCCGGACCCTTCTGCACCATCTTGGGATTTCTCCTTATCTCGCCTTTCATACTCAACTTTCTACTTCTCGACGAGCTGCTCAACTTGCCGGCAATTCTGGAGATCATGGCCCTTGGTGCGATGGATCTTGCAGTACTACTTGTCGGAGCCCTCCGGCTTGTCGGGAGCCGCCAAGGCCTGACAGGAGGCGCACCCGGCAACATCCTTGCCGGGGCCGTCAACTTTGACCTTCTTGGTGGTGTCGAGGTTGCCGGATTCCTCGACGGCAAGCACGGCCTTGCCCTTGCGCTTCTATTACGCCGTCGGCCTTTCTTTGCCGGGGCGGCGGCGTCTTCATCTTCAGAGTCGATTCCTACGCCAGCATCCTCGCCGGGGAATCTCCTCCCTTCTTCAGCTTGAGCACACTTATCGGCCAGAGCATAAAGCTCGGCAACATCCCTGACATTGTTCATTGCCAGCTCTTCGCGCATCCTGCGGTTGCGCACGTTCTGATGGAACGCGCTGACAACAGCGGCGGGATGAACATCTGGAATGTTGTGGTGTATGCGGCTGAATCTCTGTATATACTTGCGCAAGGTTTCGCCCTCCTTCTGGGGGATGAGATGCAAATCAGTTTCCTGGCCAGGAGCTTGGTGGCCTCCGGTAAAGGCGCCAACAAACTCATGGCATAGATCTGCCCAGGAAGAAATGGAATTCTCCGGCAGATGCATCAACCACGACCTGACGTTGGGCTTAAGTACCAACGGGAAGTAGTTGACGAGTATCTTGTCGTCGCGAGCCCCGGCAGCCTGCACCGCAATGGTGTAGACGCTCAAGAACTCCGACGGGTGAGTCTTGCCATCGTATTTCTCCGGGACCTCCGGTTTGAACGTTCGGGAATTGGGCCACAGGACTCGCTGTAGCTCACGGGTAAAGGCTGGACAACCCACCTCATAAGGTAAGTCGCCAGGATACCCTGGCGCAGGCTTGTCTACAGTGGGCGCTGCGCGCTTATCAGATTGATAGCGTGCTTCCCGCCGCCGCTCGATGGTAGTTCGAGCGTCTTCTTTGCTCCGGTCCCGAAGAACTTGACGATGATTGCGGCGTGTTCGCGGATCAGACGACGCTGTGGAATCGTCATCACAGGTGCCGGTCCGTCGAGTCAGTGACCGCTATTGCTGCCATGGAGGAGAGTGCACCGTGGTCGCACCGCCTCCAGTCTTTTCGCCACCGGCATGCGCCGGTTCGATGGACCGTCGTCGTGAAGGCTCCGCCTGCTGCGGCCTATCTTCATTAGCGAAGCCGACAAGGCTCTGAATAGCAGCTCTCCATTCTTCAAGCTTGTCCGCAGCAGGAGGAAAATTCAGGAGCAGCTGTGCTCATGCTAACGCTTCTGCTGGTGTAGGCGGCGGCGAAAGGTGCGAGGAACGTGAGGTGCTCTGACTCCTAATTGTGTTAGAAGGAGCTCCATCACGGTCCCGTGACCGCGCGCCGCTTCCACCAGCGGTTTGGCGTGCTTGCTGGTCCCGCGCATCTCGAGAGTGATGCTTAGGGGTCTTTCCGTGGGGACGCTTGGAACCACCAATGTCGTGGCATTGTTCATCGCGTGCGACCTGAGAAGGCCGCGGCGCATGCACCGGCATGGGTGTCTTGGAAAGTGCCCTTCCGTCCCTGGAGTTCACTACGCCTCCCGTAGGCAGCACAGCTCCGTCCTTAGATCTGGTGGCGCACGGGTTGCCGTCGCCGCCGCGAATGACGCCGCTTGCCTGGCTTTGATCACCAGAACGCCGTGGAGGCTCAAGACCTCCGCCTCCTCCGCCTGCGTCCACACCGTCGCCCGTCCGTGTAGCTACGGGTATACCGTACGCGGATGGATCCATCGCCGTAAAACCCTTCTTCTTGGGAGCCATGGCTATGAAGATGATGAAGAAACTGACGCGCCGATCGCTAGATCAGGTTTGCGCAACCATTCCCCCTACCTGGCGCGCCAAAGATGTCGACGTACGACACCTATGGGATTGCGTGAATCCCTTTTACGGTTCGGCAGGGAGAAAGGCGTGCACAAAGAGCAGATCCAACGATCAACGCGAGGGATTTTTACCCAGGTTCGGGCCGCTGAGAAGCGTAAAACCCTACTCCTGCTTTAGTGTATTATGGGTGTTTGAATTCTGGCTCCAGGAGCGCTATGTGATGAACAGTGCATAGCTGCTACGCATGCATCTGGGCTAGAAGGTCCTCTCCCTATAGCTGCGCCTTGGGCCTCCTTTTATATGTCCAAGGGGTCACCAACAGTGGCGCACAGTGCATACAAGAGGTGTAAAGTTGCTACAGTGTTTATACAAATATCACTGACGTCTTAGGACAAACGCATTAAATGCTCCGTTTAGGTGTCCCTAACTTTCTTGGGGACGGAAAAAGAGCCCGTCCCATCAGCACCGCTTAACCCCATCGCCGTTAGTGTCTTGACATGCACCCAGGAGGACAAAGCCTAAACGACAGGCTGGTCGCTGCGCTGGAGCGGTGGATGACAGGCTGGCGAGGTCTTGCTGGGTGCGAATCTTGCCGGGGCTTCGCAAGCCATCCCGGCTAGAATTCTTGCCGGGGCTTCAGCCCTTTGGCCTTCTGCCTTCCGATTGTGGACTTGAATGCTCTCTTGATGTTCTTGCCCTTGCGTTCAGCTGTCTGCCGGCAGGCCTTGCCGCTGGTGTGGCTACAACCGCCCGTGCACAAGTATGGGGTACTAAAAGACCCAAACTTTAGTACACCGACAGTGTGACAATTATCATTATAGTTTTCCAAGTTGGTGCCAAAAAGATTTTCAATATTATAAGGCGTATCATTATCTTCCCAATCATCCTCATCACAACAAGTAGTAGGCATAACAAACTAATCATCAAGTGTATCATCGTCCCAACTACTTTCGTATTCATTTTCAACGATTATAGGAGCAACATTATTTGGGAGAGATACCTTTTTACCTTTTCCTTTTCTTCTCTTCTTCTTCTCCTTTACCATATTTTGTGTGGGTTTAAGTAGTTTTTCTGAGCTCCTTATTGAAGAGATTGGTTCGATGGAAAGCTCTTCCTTGCAACCTAATTTATCACGAGAAAAAATAGGAGGGCATTGGGAGACCTTTATCCTTTCATTAGTATTCCTTTTATATTCTATTGGTTTCTCATTATTTCTATAGTTGGCAATATAAGCATTCTCATTGCAATTCACTAAGCAAAAACCTATAGATTTCTTGTAGATTATTTTCATTATCATTTGTGGTAATGAATATATCAAACCAATCATTTTTATGTGATAATTCTTCATTCCCCAAAAATAAGCAAAGTTCATTATAGATTTCACGGGACATCAAATTATCACAATATTTGGAAATGGTTCGATCATGAAAAAGCATGCATTGGAAATTAAGATGACGAACCCTATTGCAAAGTTCACAAGTAATGGGATGAAGAGAGCATAATGTGGTGAAAAGTTCATCTATCACTTTAAGCCACCAATTAGTTTGATCTTGTTTATGCTTCTTACAAAATCTATCATCCCTATATGGCATGTTTTTACCAATTTTATTCACTCCACAAAAATTGACATGCTTATAGGAAATCTTTTTATCATGACTAGTGCAATCATCATTAGCATCATGGATATTCAGAGAATTCATACTAACAACATGGCAATCATGCTTTTCATTCAAGGAACTATCATGAATCACTTTATAAATTTCACAATTTTTAGATTCATGATTTTCAAGCAAGACCTCATAAAGATATTCTAGTGAACTCTCACTAGCAATTGTTCCAACATAATCGGGTCTTTTGAAAAGATTAGCAAGTGGATGAGGATCCATTTATTTTCTTTTCTAAAACTAAACTAGTGAAAAAAAAGAAACTAAAAGATTTAATTGCAAGATCTAAAGATATACCTTCAAGCACTCACCTCCCCGGCAACGGCGCCAGAAAAGAGCTTGATGTCTACTACGCAACTTTATTCGTGTAGACTCGTGTTGGGCCTCCGAGCCCAGAGTTTTGTAGGACAGTAGAAATTTTCCTCAAGTGGATGACCTAAGGTTTATCAATCTGTGGGAGGTGTAGGATGAAGATGGTCTCTCTCAAACAACCCTGCAATCAAATACAAGAAATCTCTTGTGTCCCTAACACACCCAATACAATGGCAAATTGTATAGGTGCACTAGTTCAGCGAAGAGATGGTGATACAAGTGCAATATGGATCATAGATATAGGTTTTTGTATCTGAAAATATAAAACAGCAAGGTGGCAACTTTAAACAGCGAGCAAAACGGTGTATAAATGCTTGGAAATAAGGCCTAGGGTTCATACTTTCGCTAGTGCAATCTCCCAACAATGCTAACATAGTTGAATCATATGATTATCCCTCAACGTCCAATAAAGAATCACTCCAAAGTTCCTATCTAGCATAGAACAATAAGATGAAATTGGTGTCGGTAGTAGAACCACCTCAAAGTTATTCTTTCCGATTAATCTATTGGGCTATTCCCATAGGTGTCACAAACAGCCCAAGAGTTCATACTAGAATAACACCAATGATACATATCAATCAACCCTAATGTCACCTAGATACTCCAATGTCACCTCAAGTATCCGTGGGTAAATTATGTGACATGCATCAAACAATTTTAGATCAATCATATTCAATCCAACACAAAGAACTTCAAGGAGCACCCAAGATTTCTATCGCAGAACGTGGTATGAAAACGTGCAATCAACCCCTATGCATAGATCCCCTAGGTCACCGGAATCCACAAGTTGATGCCTCAACATATATCAAGTGAATCAATAGAATACCCCAATGTCACTATGGGTATACCACACAAGATGTACATCAAGTGTTATCAAACCATAATATTCAATCCAACATAACGAGATTTCAATGGTAAAGATTCAATTCATCACAACAAGATCGCAAGGGAATAACATCATATGATCCGACAATATTAACAAAGGCCGTGATACATCAAGATCGTGTCATCTCAAGAACATGAGAGAGAGAGAGAGATTGAACACATATCTACTGGTACAAACCGTCAGCTCCGAGGGTGGACTACTCCCTCCTCGTCATGGCCTCCGCCGGGATGATGAAGATGGCCATCGGAAATGATCTACCCTCTCCAACAGGGTACTGGAAGGCCTCTAGATTGGTTTTTCGTTGATATAGAGAGTTGCGGTGGCGGAACGAGGAGTCTCTCTTTATTTCTAGTGTTTCTGGTATTTATGGGATTTTTCAGTGTTGGAATCACGCCAAACGGAGCCACGAGGGGCCCACCACATATCTGGCCACCACCCTAGGGGGGATCGGCCAGATGGCTTGTGGCAAAAGGGTGGCCCCCCTCCGGTGGTTCTTCGCTCCAATGTGGCTTATTTCCTCTAGAAAAAATCACAAAAAAGTTTCAGGCGATTCCGAGAACTTTCATTTTCTACACAAAAAACAACACAACGGTAATTCTGTTGAAAACAGCGTCAGTCCGGTTTAGTTCTAAATAAATCATATAAAATGCATCCAAACCATATAAAAGTATTGTAAACATATGCAAATATGGCATGAATACTTCATAAATTATCGATACGTTGGAGACGTATCAGGTACCATCCCTCATGATGTACATCACACATACCATCCATGAGGGTACGCAACGGTGTGCCCGGTGTCTGTAAAGACAGCCATGGTCATCCATTCATGCACAGCCTCGTATCAAGAGTTACCACGTCACTCCCGCCACTAGTAATGCGGGCTCTCTGCTAGCATTGACCAAACTAGTCAACAAAGCTCCGTCCCATAAGGGGTATTGTGGTTGTACATGTAAGGTTTGGACGATCAGCAAATCTTAAATCTAATCCGTTTTCAAAAACACACACACACAACTTGCTCCGGTACACCACTTCTTTATCAAATGGTTACCTAGCTCAACATCTACCTTGGGCATTAGTGGCACCCGACGAGGTTTTTGAAAAGTCTTTCAAAACACTTTTGTTTCCATCACCATGCATATACCCGACCCATTTGCGTAGCAACTACTTTAGCATCCTATCTACTTCCCACCCACATAACTCTAGCGGAAGGTAGAGTCATGTCATGCAAGTATCAACGAGGAAAGTAATGGAGGCAACCCATCAAGGTGGTCACCATTTCATTCATGATTCGATGCAACAAAGCAAGTGCTATATGCCATGCAAAAAGGGTTTCGTAGACATGGTCAAGGGGCTGCTTGCCTGGCTTAGCAAAGTCTTCAAAGTCTTCAAGTATATCCTCTCCAACTTCCTCGTCAAGAACGTGATCTATCGTCGCAAAATAACGGGGTACAAATAAGATCACGGCAAAAACAGAGAAAATAAATCACTCAGAAAAATGTCAAACCACTTTTGTAAAATACTAGGTTGAAAACTAAAAATAAAAAAATTACTACTTTCTGGTTTTGGAGTGTCAAAAATAATGAAAAGCATTTTAATAGTGGTTTTAAACATTCAAAACACGGTTTTAAATAAAAACAGTGCATAAAACATTTTTGGTCATGCATGAAAATAACACCATTAAATAGGTTGGATTATTACAAGATTTTAGGAGTTGGAATAACTGGATTTGGAGAAATATTTGATCGTATGGAATTTGTGGAAAAACAACAGAAAAAGGAAAAGGAGAAAGGCCACTGTGCCCTGGGCCAGAACTGGCCGCAGCTGGGCTGGTGCAGAGCCGAAAACGACCCAGCCGAGCAGGGTGTGCGTGCGCTGCCAGGTTTAAACTTGATGCGTGGGCCCCATGCGTCAACAAGAGAGAGGGGGAGCGAGAGAGGTTGGAGGCTGACGAGCTGGCCCCACCAGGTCATCGTCAACCTCCCGACCAGAGGGGTGGCGAGCTCACCGGCGGTGAAGGAGAGCACGGCAGGGAGTGTTGGCGATGAAAATTGAACTAAGGGATTGTCGTGGTTCTGGTGTGGGTGGAGTTGGTCGGAGGGGACGTGCCGTTCACCGGTGACAAGGTCCCGCGGCGGAGGCGCTTCGGGAGGTGATCACCGGGGCCGTCCGGAGATGGAAAACGAGCGAGAAGGAGAGGGAATCGCGTCAGTGGTGAACGGCGGTTCCAGGGAGAGGGAAAGGAGGGCCGGAGGGAGACCTTACCCGGAGATCGTCGGAGGTCCGACACGGTGGTGCCTCGGTCGATCTCGAGCATTGAGGCGTTGGCAGCTCGCTAGGGTGGCTCGGAGCGCGATTGGGAGGTAGACAGGGTGGGCAGAGGCGAGATGGGGCGCGGGGGTGACCATAAATAGAGAGGTCAGGGGCTCGTCGTGGACCGAGCTCACGGCCTCCGCGGGATTTGCCATGGTGATCTCAGAGAGGGTTCGGCTCAGGTCATGGGTGTGCCTGGGGGTCATCCATGACTAGGAGAAGAGAGAGGGAGAGGAGAGCGAGCGCGAGGCGGGCCGAGGACGCGGGCAATGACTGGCGGACGCGGGCGGCGCTCGGGCATGTGCGACAGGGGTCGCCGGAGAGAGAAGGAGGAGGGGGCCGACAGGTTGGCTTCTTACGGACGTCAAGGAGGCCTCGAGCGACACGTCCCCGCCTCCCAATGATTTCGGGGCCTCAGGCAGGACGCGACTACAGTGCCCTGGCGCACTGTTGCGCGCTCCAGAGCACCCAAATGGCCGGCATGGCCATGCCTCCATGCGCTCTGGATATGGCCACCTTGACCATTAGCGTCTAGGGGTTCTGGAGATGCTCTGGGGATACTTGGGTGCTAAGGGAAGGGGTAGAAGTAAGAGGAGGGGTGGAAATGGTGCTGGTTTGGGCTGTCTAGAGATGTAGAAATGGGTTTTCACCCCACCAATCATTAAACAAGGGCCAGGTAAGATTACTGGGGTTACAGGAGGTCTAGGAGGGTCTGTGGTAAAAAGATAGACTCAAGGAGAACAAGCTAAGGGGTGAAAACAGTCAGTTTAGGATTTGACCAGAAAGTGTTTGATGCAGGTTTGGGCAAGCAAAAAGATTCTACTTGCCTTGATATTTAACAGTATCAAATAGTAGATAGAATTGGGGTTGATCACCAAGTTTGAGCCTAATTGAAGAAAGTTGACAATGCAAGCTTTGTAAACCCTAGAAATGAGCAGAAACTGATTTCCTTAGATCTAGCCAGGCAAATCTATTCTCCTTAATGCACCACTTGGTGTGGTGGCATCATTTGGGGATTAGAGAATGTCCAAAAAGTTTGGGATCAATAGGAAATACTTTACAATGTAAAGTTGCTCAAATTTGGTTCTGGACAGAGAGGGTTTTGGGACATTTTGGTGCATCAAAACAATTGGGTTTGAGATGAAAGTTTGCAAGATCCTCACATATGGCATGTGTGACTTGCTATAAGTTTCTTGGATTTATTTGAGAATATTTCCTATACAAATATTTCAAATGCTTGAAATATGCAAAAAGGGTCTTGGAGGGTTTTGTCCAATATTTTGAACATGACCATGTGTTAAAACTCTTATAAATGGAGAATATATGTCCACTGAGTATCCCGAATTTTTCTCAAATAGTTTGAAAGCATAAAAATAGTTTTCCCCTATAAAAGACCATTTCTGGACATAAGAAAAGCCTTTAAATAAAATATGAAAATGATCCTTAAAAATAATGTTTGGTGGTTTTGGGAAGTATTATATATATAGTAGGTTCCAAATAAAATAATTCGAGAAGAATAGTTTCCCTAATTTGAGGACTTGTAGTACAAACCTCAACTCTGGAGTTTTTGAAAACCTAAATTGAATAAATGCTTTTTGGCAAAAATAATATTTAATAAGAATAGTTTTGTGTCCTATACACATGGCATGATCATTGGGCAAGGTTCTTGGATCAAGGAGATGAGATTGGAGAGTATGAAGAATAAAATGGTTGGTGGCACAAGCAAGCAATCAGGCAAATAGCAATCAAGTCAAGCATCACAAGCACACACAAAAAATTGTTGGTCCAAATTTTTTAGCTTTACTATTGTAGTGTTGTGACTCAAAACACAGGGTGTGACAGCCTCCCATACGAGCCGCCAATCTCTTGAATTCTTCAACCCACTGAGGGATTGTAGATAGCTGATTCAGCATAACTTTAAGTCTATTCGGAAGACACTCAAGGTTCTTCACTGCCATGATAGTAAACACACATCCAGTGAACAGCTGCTCCACATATGTGAAGATTGCCTTAAGTTTGGCTATTGGTTGTTGCACCAGAGAGTGGTCTTTTCACGCTGCACATACAGGACAAGCGTCAGCATAAGCCGGCAAAAGTATTGACCCCAAATTTACGCCACAAAGGGATTACTAAAATGTACTGAAGATGGCAGTAACAATTTCATTAAGTTGTTTCTTTAGCGTCCGTGGCTCATCAGTCACAGGCTCAAGTTTTTTCTCCTCGTCTTCGGTGCGCTCCAGAAGGGCGGCTCTTTCTTTCTCAAAATTGTCCTTCGCTTCACTAAGGAGACCATTTCACTACTAGGGAAAAGCCTAGAAGTAGCGCGGGTTAAGGGCCTAGCAGTAGCGCGTGTACCCGCGCTACTGCTACGGCGCTACAGCTAACCTATAGCAGTAGCGTGGGTCCACCAGCGCTACTGGTAAGTATAAAAGCAGTATCTAACCCGCACCACTACTAATTGCGCATGTTTCTTTTTTTATATTTACATTGTATTTACACACGGTTATACATATTAATATACAACATCAATAATAATTTTGCAAGAAACAACATTTAGATTAAAGTGGATGGGTGCAAGTGATCAAGTTGAATTAGTAGGAAAATATGATATTACGACGACACACAAGTGTCGAATGAAACGATTCCCTTGAGTCGACAATTGTGTGCCGTTGTAACATCATATTTCCTACTAACCCAACTAAATCACTTCCACCCATCCACTTTAATATAATATATGTCATCTCTAATAACTCATCATCCTTAGTCACATAACACTTATCATCATCTTAATCATCTAACAACTCATGACCAATTGACCACTACTACACAATGTCATAAACTAGAAAAGGTCCTCTTTCTTATTTAGCACATATTATTCTCTCCTATCTAGGTAGAACCTACTACTCTCTCCTAGGTATAATAGCATAAAACAGGTAAGCTTCGACCCCTCCATTGTGAAGAATAGAGATCCACCTATCTCCGATACGTGGCCTGAGAAAATCCTTCGCGTCTCCGCCAAGTGGTTGTCTCCTGACTTCCATAAATTTGCTAAATCCCTTGAGTTTCAGTCCGTCATCGCTTTTAGAAATCGAGTATGCATTGCAGAATTTTATAGGCCAGCGCGGCCATAAGCTGATGACATTCAAATGAACTTCTACAATCATCAGTCGAGGCACAACATCCGAAGGGAATTTCTGTTGAAGAAAAATAATAACATAGTTAGCAATCTAGTTTTGCTTATGAAAAATTTATGTATGCAAAAGATGTACTAATTAATGACAGAATAGTAAAAAAGAATCTTACCATGCTATCTATAGCAATGTTACCATTGTTCAACGGGTGCACTGGTGGCACGTATTTAGAAAAACTTTCGCCAATATCTGCATAATTGGTCTTATAAAGATCAATTTCATTAATAAATGAGATCAAATGATCTATCTCAAACCAAGTTAGTTGTAACAGTCTTGTTACAACTCATGTTGGAGTAGCTCAAGTATTCCTTATCTTGCATTTCAAAGTGCAATTCTTTCTCCATCATCTTTTGAGATGGTATTATTACATTCTTGACTCATGAGGAGTCTCGAAGATAATTTGTCAAGAATGAGATATGTAAACCCATCATTTCTTTCTAGGAGTTATCTTGGATTGGATTTCACCTAAAGCGTTTCCTAAGGATTGTCGCTATCATGGTATTTATTTCAATGTTCCAAGTTCTTAATATATCCTTTTGGTGAAAGAAGTTTTGCATATCTTGTTGTTCCCAACCAATCAATTGTTTCCGTTTGTGGCCGGTTGTCACCTCATTATTTTGAGATGTTTACCATAAGCCCACAACAAGTTTTCTCTTTTCGTTGTTGATTTTCAACAACTCCGTTAAATCTCTTCTTGCAAGATGCTTTTCAAATTATATTGTGGTAGAAGTTGTCATTTTTCTTCTCCGTTCTCTTCTCTCCAAAAATCTAGCTAGTATTCTTTTGTTCCGGAGGCATTATGACGTTGCTCTCTTCGACCATCATCTCATTTGTCAAGCTCATGTTCTTTCTTTGCTTATCTTTAACCGGAGTGTTGTGTCATCGTTTCATGTTCATTCCATCGTATCATGTTTGCTTCTCTTTTCTACCGAAGTGCTGCCCAAATTTCTTGTGAATTATTGCTTCCGCCTTGTGCCATTCTTCGTCTTTTTGCATCCTTCAAGTTTCATTGGTATCACTCATTTGTCAAAGAAGCAACTAAGTTTTACCTCGTCCTTTCTTCTTCCTCTTCCCTTCTCATTCTAAGATCTTGGGTCGAGATCTCTTGTAAGTGGAGGAGAGTTGTAACAGCCCGAGACCGACGCTCCACAAGATTCCCCTTTTATTTCCTTTCTCGTCGTCTGATTCTTTTGGTTGTCGCATTCATCACAGCATCATAAGCATCATGTGCATATCGTCGTTACTCGTTTTTTTGAAAACTGCATCCGTTCATAGTTGCCGGTTCTCTCCGTTCTCTTCGACGACCGTTTCGAGACCAACCACACACGCACGCGCCCGCGGCATCGATAAAATATTGTTTTAAAAGTGCATTTAAAACTTTCTCGGATTGGGTCGAAAGTTGGCGTCCGGTCTTGTTTTATTGTAGGTAGACCGCCTGCCAAATTTCGTCGCAATCAGTGGTCGTTTGATACCCAAACGGTCGACCGTAGTGGCACCGTCATCGGTTTATTATCGGGCGTTTCGGTGTTTTGAAAACGCGTGTCACAGGCCACCAACCTCCCTCTCTTCTCAGCCCACACCCCCTCTCCACAGCCCACTAGCCCACCTAACACATACCCCTCCGACCGGACCGTCCGATCGTGATCGAAGGGTCGAGAAATGCCTTCAAACCCACAAACCCTAGCAAAACTGCTATATATGGACACCCCACGTCCAAAAATAGCCTTCCTCTTCCTCCCACCTCGAATTCTGCGCTGCCCAACCCTAGCTCTGCCAGTTGTCGCCGCCCCACCAGTCCCGCCGCCGCCACTTGGCATCCCCGCGCCGTCGTAGCCGCCCCGCAGCCAACCAGGAGCCACCACGTCGCCTCCAGCGCCTCCCCCCGCCGCAGCCCAGATCGGGCCCGCCCCGGGCCGAACCGGGCCTCGGCGAGCCCGCAGCCGCCCGCAGCTGCTCGTGCCCCGATCTCCCCGAGCGCCCCGTCGCCAGAGCCTCCTACGCGCCGCCGGACGGCCCCTCACCGGAGCTTGCCGGAGCGCCGCGGCTCTCCCTTCTTCCTCCGGTCTCCCTCCCCCTCGCTAAGTCCTCTCTCTCTCTCTCCCACCTGTTCTGTAGAGAGTCGCCATGGAGTCTGCCCTGGATCTCCGCGTACAAGCCGCCCCAAGCCTCCTCGACGTCGGGAACCATTCCGCCCTGGCTGGATCTGTTCGGATCTGCCTGCCCCGGTCCTCCTCTGCGCCTCTCCGTCGTCAAGCCACCGCCGTTGACCCGCCATGGCCGCCTCCGTCTTCCTGGTCATGTGGGAGGAGGAAGGAACATGGAGCAGCCGCTCGCTCGAGTGGGCCGCCTTCACGCTCCAAGGCCCAGGCGCGGCCATCATTCGCCCTCCACGCCAAGCCCAACAACGCCAACCGGCCCAAGTGACCATCGTGAGCACAACCCGTGGCTTCTTTAGTTTTTATTGTAATGACCTCCTGTATTGCACACGCACATACCTAGCCGAGTTGGCTTGCGCAGCTAAACCCCATGCTAGCCGTCCTGGGTTCGAATCCCAGGTTCCTAGATTTTTTTCATGTTTTATTTCTCCTCCATGCATCGCCTCATGCCTATGACACCGAGTCCCACAGCCCCGGTTGACAGGTCAAGTTGACTTGGTTGACCGCCCACGGGCCCCACTGGTCATTGCCTATGGATCACCCAGCCCTTTGTCTCTTTAGTGTGCACATTTGTTTTCTTTACAGTTTATGTTAGCTTTTTTTGCAAAAATTCATATTGAAATAACCATGCATCGGTTTAAAATGATTCAAAAGGGTAAAATGTTTAGAATTTCGTGTAGATTCACAATAACCAACATACATCCATGATTAAAATATTTAAACTTGCTGTTTGCATTAATTTGCATATATGCAATGTTAAAATGGTTTTTGTCATAACTAAATAACCGTAGCTCCAAATTAAATGATCTTTATATGGAAGTTGACTAGAAAAACGTGTAGAATCTCATGGCACTATTTATATTGCGGTTTAACAACTATAAAATATGCTTAGGACAGATCTGGACCAAATTCATAATATGCTTATGAGGTCGTGTCGGAAATGCTATATGTTGTTTCCGACCTCATTTAAGATGCCTAGATAGTGTTGCTTCATTGTACATCACCTCTTGCCATGTCTAATAACATTTAATATTGTCATGTACTTAACGAGAGTGAACTTAATAATTCGAATGTTGAGTTTCGTCAATATGCAACTCGTTGCATATTGAGCTTCACTTAATGTGTAGTATTTGTTTGTTGTGATTGCCATGCCTTGCATAATTAAACCGGACATGCATCATGTTTGTTTGCATATAATGTCTTGCATATGTTGTGGTGTTTATCATGTGTTGATTGTTGTTTCTGGTTTGCTTCTTCTCGATAGAGTTCCGAAAGCGTTCGGAGTGTGAGGATTCGTTCGACTACGTTGGTTCGTCTTCTTCATGGACTCGATCTTCTTCCGAGCGGGATCTCAGGCAAGATGACCATTTCCCTAGATACCATTACTATCATTGCCATGCTAGTTGTCTCGTTTCTATCGCTTGTCTCGCTACCTACCACCTGTTTGTCAAGCCTCCCAAATTTCCATGAAAAGCCTCTAACCCCTCCACATCCCAGCAAACCATTGTTTGGCTATGTTACCGCTTGCTCAGCCCTTCTTATAGCGTTGCTAGCTGCAGGTGCAATGTTTCCATGTGCCAACATGGATATTTTTGATATATCACAATATTATTGCTATTTAATTTAATGCACATATATACTTGGTAAAAGGTGGAAGGCTTGGCCTTTTGCCCGGTGTTTTGTTCCACTTTTGCCACACTAGTTCCGAGTACCGGTGTTATGTTCCATATTTTGCGCTCCTAACATGCTCGCGGTTGTTATGGGGACCTCCTTGATTTTCGTTTAGGGATAAAACTCGTTTGGCAAGGCCCAACATTGGTTTTACCATTTGCCTAATACCATTTTTGATATATCACAATATCAACAACCCGGGCCAGTGCTCCTCATGAGTGTTGGTTCACCAACCTAGAAGTCAGCAGTGCCACCTCGGGGCAACTCGAGGGATTTTCAGGCTACCGTCCACTTCGCATAGACGGATGATGCCCGTAGATAGAGAGCGCGTGGCTCTAGATGCGGACCTGGCTCACCGGGAGGCCTTGCTGGATTTGTTTTACCTTTCTCGAACGTCTTCTGCGAGGAATTCCGAGAATACTTCGGGCTATCTCGAGGTTGAGGTTTTCCAATGGAATTGCCTAAGAAATCACGGGATTCGTGGTCGAGGTTATTCCCGCGGCGTGTGGTTAGTTTGTGATGGATGAGTTGGAGCACCCCTGCAGGGTTAAATCTTTTGGAAAGCCGTGCTCGCGGTTACGTGGCAACTTGGAAACTTTGTTTAACACCCGGTCATAGCAAACTTGAAGTAAACTCTAATAAAATACACCAACCGTGTGCGTAACCGTGACTGTCTCTTCTCGGAATTTCTGAACCGAGAGAGAACACGGTGGGGTTATGTTTGTTCGTAAGTAGGTGTTCAAGATCTCTTAGAGATCATTACTAGTTCGTGTCCGTTTATACAACGATCATCCCCCTTATTCTTGTACTCGTAAGTTAGACACTCAAATAAAAGCTTAGTTCTTGCTCAGCCTCACCACTTAACCATACCTCACCCATTAAGCTTTAATAGTCTTGATACCCTTGGAAATGAGATTGCTGAGTCCCTGTGGCTCACAGATTACTACAACAACAGTTGCAGGTACAGGTAATGTGATGCTTTGACGTGAGCGCGATGCTTGTTTGATTAGGAGTTCTTCTTCTTCTTCTTCTTCTTCTTCTTCGTCGATCTAGGATGGGCTCCAGGCCGGCAGCCTGGTATAGCAAGGATGGATGTCATTTTATCGTTTGGTTTCGTCTATAGTCAGACCCTGCTCTTCTATATGATGATTGTATATGTTGTTGTATTGATGTGATCTTGATTTAGCTTGTGGCGAGTGTAAGCCAATTCCATATACTCATCTCTTCTTTATATTTACTTGTAATGATATCCATTCTTGTGAAACGACGAGATGCGCTTCTATCCCTGTCGAGGCCCTCGAGCCAAAATAAGGATAGGATCGCATCTTGGGCGTTACATTAGTTCGGAGCCATGACTGTAGTAGGTCTGATCTACTATCTTTTGAATATTTGGTGAAGAAGAGAAATAATCTGACAATTAAAGACAAACAAGTTATGTAGGAATGAACACCAATTTTTTTTAAATAAACAATATATATTACTTAAAAAATATGGTTGACAAACTCACATGAAGGTAAAACTGGAAGCATATCGATATCCACCCAAATGTCGATATTACCTTCAATATGATCTTCAGGACGAAGATCGAAGGTTATTTTCATATCCTCCTAAAATCCATATGCCTTGGCTAGAGCTTCCCAATTTGAGCAACCAAATTCTAAGTTATTAACTGCATTCATTACTTTGACCAGAAATGTCTGACCATGCTTTGTCCTCAGGTTAGCTCTCCTCGTCTCCATATTCTCATGGTCTTCGAAACCAAGCCTCTCCAAGACATACCATCTTGCATGGCAGGGGATGAACTAGTCAAATTGTATAAAACAGAAATCACGTTGCAAAAAAGAAACAGAAGTCATGATTAATTACAAAAAAAAACTTGTCATCCTTGCGTACCATAGAAACACCAAAGGTCTCGTCAAGCTTGATGGTGAAGAACCTGCCGTCTCGCAGGTGAGGCCTATTGCACAGACCCTGATCTTTGCCGCAGAGTTCACACTCAGGGATCCTATCGTCGTCAGACATTTCTTGTGTTCATGATTCAAAAAATTTAAAAAGTTAGGCATGAACGTAAACAAAATTCGGCACGACCATTGCTAAAATAGGACATATTGAGCGCCAAAGATTTGCCGGAATGGAAATAAATCAACATTGCGGCAAAACATAGGCAGTAGGAGGTGTTCCCTACAATAACATAGACACATGTCGAAATAGACCTAATTCAACATGGCTTGACTTTCGGTCTGTCAAGGTTTTCCTTAGAAAACTCTCATACCTCATGGTGTGTATGGTGCGGACTCTCTCACACTTATATGGTGGTGTATGTTGGTGGACACCCCCACACACTAATATTTCGACCATCGATGCTGGTCGCTTCCCCTTCTTCTCTCACGCAATATACCAAGGTATATATCCCCAGAAGAAGAAGAGGGAAACGACCCCCACGACAACAGTCAGGATTCCTCCATCAAGAACAGACATGAAAGTCACACAAGGAGCTCTGATAGACCGAAAGTACCTAAATTGTTTTACCAAAAATTTCTAGACCTATTTTTTACTAAAAAATTATAATGCATGAGGAATTTATAATGAAACTTCTTATCTTAAAACTTCTGAAATTTCTATCTCAATTTATAATGAAACTACTGAAATTCAATCTCAATTTATAATAAAACTTCTTAAAACTTCTTATCTTAAATGAGTGCTCAATATTGAAATGAGGTATTTTCTTATCTTCAGGTACTAGTGCATCTTCTTATCTCATGTAGTACTATGTAATATACTAGTTAAAATCATTTTAATCCTATGCTAAATTGCGCTGCTAGTGTAAAATCATTAAAATTATTAAAATAAAGGGAGTTGGGAGAAGGGGAGATAGTCGGATGTTGGGGAACGTTGCATGGAAAACAAAAAAAATTCTACGCACACGGAAGATCTATCCTTGGAGATGCATAGCTACGAGAGGGGGAGTGTGTCTACATACCCTCGTAGAACGTAAGCGGAAGCGTTAGAACAACGCGGTTGACGTCGTCGAACAACTTCACGATCCAACCGACCGAGTACCGAACGTACGACACCTCCGCGTTCAGCACACTTTCAGCTCGGTGACGTCCTCGACTTCTTGATCCAGCAAGACGGCGAGGTAGTGGATGAGTTCCGGCAACACGACGGCGTGGTGCCGGTGATGGTAATGCTATCTCCGCAGGGCTTCGCCCAAGCACTGCGAAAATATGATCGAGGGATGGAACTGTGGAGGGGGGCGCCGCACACGGCTAAGACAATGTTGTGTCTCCTTTGGGGCGCCCCCTCTCCTCTATTTATATATGTGTAGGGGCTTGGAGTAGAAGGAATAGTGCCACGTGAACAGTAACTGTGAATAGTACACACGTGGACTTGGACTCCAAAGTCCAATCCTATTCCTACGAGGACTCTCCCTTTTTCTTCCCTAGCTGTGTGGGCTTTTGAGGACTTGGTGCGCTTGGCCCAATAAGGCCAGGGCGCCTCCCCTTAGCCCATGCCAGCCCTTGGGACGTGGTGGACCCACTTGTGGACTTCCGGACCCCTCCGGAATCCTCCGGAACCTTCTGGAAGCTTCCCGGTACAATACCGAAAAAAACTGCACCTTTTTTCGGAACCCAAAATATGACTTCCCATATATAAATCTTTACCTCTCGACCATTCCGAGACTCCTCGTGATGTCCGGGATCTCATCCGGGACTCCGAACAATATTCGGTTACCAATTCACATAACTCATATAACACTATATCGTCAACGAACGTTAAGCGTGCGGACCCTACGGGTTCGGGAATGATGTAGACATGACTGAGACGCCTCTCCGGTCAATAACCAATAGCGGAACCTGGATGCTCATATTGGTTCCTACATATTCCACGAAGATCTTATCGGTCGAACCGCAATGACAACGTACGTAATTCCCTTTGTCCGTCGGTATGTTACTTGCCCGACATTCGATCGTCGGTATCTCCATACCTAGTTCAATCTCGCTACCGGCAAGTCTCTTTACTCGTTCCGTAATACATCATCCCGTAACTAACTCCTTAGTCACTTTGCTTGCAATCTTCTTATGATGTGCATTACCGAGAGGGCCCGAAGATACCTCTCCGAAACACGGAGTGACAAATCCCAGTCTCGATCCTTGCCAACTCAACGGACACCTTCGGAGATACCTGTAGAGCATCTTTATGATCACCCAGTTACGTTGTGACGTTTGATAGCACACAAGGTATTCCTCCGGTATCCGGGAGTTGCATGATCTCATGGTCTGAGGAACATGTATTTGACATTCAAGAAAGCAGTAGCAATAAACAGAACGATCATATGCTAAGCTAACGGATGGGTCTTGTCCATCACATCATTCTCCTAATGATGTGATCCTGTTATCAAATGACAACTCATGTCTATGGTTAGGAAACCTTAACCATCTTTGATCAACGAGCTAGTCTAGTAGAGGCTCACTAGGGACACGGTATTTGTGTATGCATTCACACATGTATTTAAGTTTCCGGTCAATACAATTCTAGCATGAATAATAAACCTTTATCATGAACAAGGAAATATAAAATAATAACAACTTTATTATTGCCTCTAGGGCATATTTCCATCAGTCTCCCACTTGCACTAGAGTCAATAATCTAGATTACATAGTAATGAATCTAACACCCATGGAGTCTTGGTGCTGATTATGTTTTGCTCGTGGAAGAGGCTTAGTCAACGGGTCTGCCACATTTAGATCCGTGTGTACTTTGCAAATTTCTATGTCTCCATCCTTGACATATTCATGAATGGAGTTGAAGCGTCTCTTGATGTGTTTGGTCTTCTTGTGAAACCTGGGCTCCTTGGCCATGGCAATTACTCCAGTGTTGTCACAAAAGATTGTCATTGGACCCGATGCACTAGGTATTACACCTAGATCGGATATGAACTCCTTCATCCAGACTCCTTCATGTGCTGCTTCCGAAGCAGCTATGTATTCCGCTTCACACGTAGATCCCGCCACGATGCTCTGCTTGAAACTGCACCAACTGACAGCTCCACCATTTAACATAAATACGTATCCGGTTTGTGACTTAGAGTCATCCGGATCAGTGTCGAAGCTTGCATCGACGTAACCCTTTACGACGAGCTCTTCGTCACCTCCATAAACGAGAAACATGTCCTTGGTCCTTTTCAGGTACCTCAGGATATTCTTGACCGCTGTCCAGTGATCCACTCCTGGATTACTCTGGTATCTCCCTGCCAAACTTATGGCAAGGCACACATCAGGTCTGGTACACAGCATGACATACATAATAGAACCTATGGCTGAGGCATAGGGAATGACTTTCATTTTCTCTATATCTTTTGCCGTGGTCGGGCATTGAGTCTGACTCAACTTCACACCTTGCAAGACAGGCAAGAATCCTTTCTTTGACTGATCCATTTTGAACTTCTTCAAAACTTTGTCAAGGTATGTGCTTTGTGAAAGTCCTATCAAGCGTCTTGATCTATCCCTATAGATCTTGATGCCTAATATATAAACAGCTTCACCGAGGTCTTTCATTGAAAAATTCTTATTCAAGTATCCCTTTATGCCATCCAGAAATTCTATATCATTTCCAATCAACAATATGTCATCCACATATAATATTAGAAATGCTACAGAGCTCCCACTCACTTTCTTGTAAATACAGGCTTCACCATAAGTGTGTACAAAACCATATGATTTGATCACCACATCAAAGCGTATATTCCAACTCCGAGATGCTTGCACCAGTCCATAGATGGATCACTGGAGCTTGCACACTTTGTTAGCACCCTTAGGATCGACAAAACCTTCTGGTTACATCATATACAACTCTTCTTTGAGAAAACCATTAAGGAATGTAGTTTTGACATCCATTTGCCAGATTTCATAATCATAAAATGCGGCAATTGCTAACATGATTCGGACAGACTTAAGCATCGCTACGGGTGAGAAAGTCTTATCGTAGTCAACCCCTCGGACTTGTCGAAAACCTTTCGCGACAAGTCGAGCTTTGTAGACAGTGATATTACCATCAGCATCCGTCTTCCTCTTAAAAATCCATTTATTCTCAATGGCTTGCCGATCATCGGGCAAGTCCACCAAAGTCCATACTTTGTTCTCATACATGGATCCTATCTCGGATTTCATGGCCTCAAGCCATTTGTCGGAATCCGGGCTTATCATAGCTTCTTCATAGTTCGTAGGTTCGCCGTTGTCTACCAACATAACTTCCAGAACAGGATTACTGTACCACTCTGGTGCGGAACGTACTCTGGTCGACCTACGAAGTTCAGTAGTAACTTGCTCTAAAGTTTCATGATCTTTATCATTATCTTCCTCTCTTATTGGTGTAGGCATCACGGGAACGGTTTTCTCTGATGAGCTACTTTCCAATTCGAGAGAAGGTACAATTACCTCATCAAATTCTACTTTCCTCCCACTCACTTCTTTCGAGAGAAACTCCTTCTCTAGAAAGGACCCATTCTTGGCAACAAAGACCTTGCCTTCGAATCTGTGGTAGAAGGTGTACCCAATTGTTTCTTTAGGGTATCCTATGAAGATGCACTTCTCTGCTTTGGGTTCGAGCTTATCAGGTTGAAGCTTTTTCACATAAGCATCGCATCCCCAAAGTTTAAGAAACGACAGCTTAGGTTTCTTGCCAAACCATAGTTCATATGGTGTCGTCTCAACGGATTTATACGGTGCCCTATTTAACGTGAATGCAGCTGTCTCTAATGCATAACCCCAAAATGATAGTGGCAAATCGGTAAGAGACATCATAGAACGCACCATATCCAATAAAGTACGGTTACGACGTTCGGACACACCATTACGTTGTGGTGTTCCAGGTGGCGTGAGTTGTGAAACAATTCCACATTTTCTTAAATGAAGGACAAACTCGTAACTCAAATATTCTCCTCCGCGATCAGATCGTAGAAACTTTATTTTCTTGTTACGATGATTCTCTACTTCACTCTGAAATTCTTTGAACTTTTCAATTGTTTCAGACTTGTGTTTCATCAAGTAGATATACCCATATCTACTCAAATCATCTGTGAAGGTTAGAAAATAACGATACCCGCCGCGTGCTTCAACATTCATCGGACCGCATTCATCGGTATGTATTATTTCCAACAAATCAGTAGCTCGCTCCATTGTTCCGGAGAACGGAGTTTTAGTCATCTTGCCCATGAGGCATGGTTCGCAAGTATCAAATGATTCATAATCAAGAGATTCCAAAAGTCCATCCGCATGGAGTTTCTTCATGCGCTTTACACCAATATGACCTAAACGACAGTGCCACAAGTATGTTGCACTAAAATTATCAACTTTGCATCTTTTGGCATCAATATTATGAATATGTGTATCACTACGATCGAGATTCAACAAGAATAGACCATTCACAAAAGGTGCGTGACCATAAAAGATGTTACTCATATAAATAGAACAACCATTATTCTATGACTTAAATGAATAACCATCTCGCAATAAACAAGATCCAGATATAATGTTCATGCTCAACGCTGGCACCGAATAACAATTATTGAGGTCTAAAACTAATCCCGAAGGTAGATGTAGAGGTAGCGTGCCGACGGCGATCACATCAACCTTGGAACCATTCCCGACGCGCATCGTCACCTCGTCCTTAGCCAATCTTCGCTTATTCCGTAGCTCCTGTTTCGAGTTACAAATATGAGCAACCGAACCAGTATCAAATACCTAGGCGCTACAGCGAGCATTAGTGAGGAACACATCAATAACATGTATATCAAATATACCTTTTCTCACTTTGCCATCCTTCTTATCCGCCAAATACTTGGGGCAGTTCCGCTCCCAGTGACCAGTCCCTTTGCAGTAGAAGCACTCTGTTTCAGGCCTGGGTCCAGCTTTGGGTTTCTTCGTGGGAGCGGCAACTTGCTTGCCGTTCTTCTTGAAGTTCCCCTTCTTTCCCTTGCCCTTTTTCTTGAAACTAGTGGTTTTGTTAACCATCAACACTTGATGCTCCTTCTTGATTTCCACCTCTGCTGATTTCAGCATCACGAAGAGCTCGGGAATTGTCTTCTCCATCCCTTGCATATTATAGTTCATCACGAAGCCTTTATAGCTTGGTGGAAGTGACTGAAGAACTCTGTCAATAACACTCTCAACCGGAAGATCAATTCCCAGCTGAGTCAAGTGGTTGTGGTACCCAGACATTCTGAGTATGTGTTCACTGACAGAACTGTTCTCCTCCATCTTACAGCTAAAGAACTTGTTGGAGACTTCATATCTCTCAACCCGGGCATTAGCTTGAAATATCAATTTCAGCTCTTGGAACATCTCATATGCTCCGTGGCGTTCAAAACGCTTTTGCAGTCCCGGTTCTAAGCCGTAGAGCATGGCACACTGAACTATCGAGTAGTCATCAGATCGAGCCTGCCAGGCGTTCACAATGTCTACAGCAGCTCCTGCAGCAGGTCCATCACCTAGCGGTGCATCCCTCAAGTTAACTAAGTGATACATGATCCAAATCAACTAGCCCATGTCCGATCATCACATGAGATGGGATAGTCATCAATGGTGAACATCTCCATGTTGATCATATCTACTATATGACTCATGTTTGACCTTTCGGTCTCCAGTGTTCCGAGACCATGTTTGTACATGCTAGGCTCATCAAGTTTAACCCAAGTATTCTGCTTGTGTAAAACTGGCTTACACCCGTTGTATATGAACGTAGAATCTATCACACCCGATCATCACGAGGTGCTTCGAAACGACGAACTTTAGCAATGGTGCGTACTCGGGGAGAACACTTTTATCTTGAAATTTAGTGAAGGGATCATCTTATAATGCTACCGTCGTTCTAAGCAAAATAAGATGCATAAAGGATAAACATCACATGCAATCAAAATATGTGACATGATATGGCCATCATCTTGTGCTTTTGATCTCCATCTCCAAAGCATCGTCATGATCTCCATCGTCACCGGCTCGACACCTTGATCTCCATCGTTGCGTCGTGGTCGTCTCGCCAACTATTGCTTCTACAACTATTGCTAACGCATAGCGATAAAGTAAAGAATTACATGGCGCTTGCATTTCATACAATAAAGAGACAACCATAAGGCTCCTGCCGGTTGCCGATAAATTACAACACATGATCATCTCATACAATAACGTATATCACATCATGTCTTGACCATATCACATCACAGCATACCCTGCAAAAACAAGTTAGACGTCCTCTACTTTGTTGTTGCAAGTTTTACGTGGCTGCTACGGGCTTCTAGCAAGAACCATTCTTACCTACAGCACAAAACCACAACGGTGATTTATCAAGTTTGCTGTTTTAACCTTCAACAAGGACCGGCCGCAGTCAAATTCGATTCAACTAAAGTAGGGGAAACAGACACCCGCCAGCCACCTTTATGCAAAACAAGTTGCATGTCTGTCGGTGGAACCGGTCTCATGTACGTGGACATGTAAGGTTGGTCCGGGCCGCTTCATCTTACAATACCGCCAAATCAAAATAAGACGTTGGTCGTAAGCAGTATGACGATCACCGCCCACAACTCTTTGTGTTCTACTCGTGCATATCATCTACGCATAGACCTGGCTCTGATACCACTGTTGGGGAACGTTGCATGGAAAACAAAAAAAATTCTACACACACGCAAGATCTATCCATGGAGATGCATAGCTACGAGAGGGGGAGTGTGTCTACGTACCCTCGTAGAACGTAAGCGGAAGCGTTAGAACAACGCGGTTGACGTCGTCGAACAACTTCACGATCCAACCGACCGAGTACCGAACGTACGGCACCTCCGCGTTCCGCACACGTTCAGCTCGGTGACGTCCTCGACTTCTTGATCCAGCAAGACGGCGAGGTAGTGGATGAGTTCCGGCAGCACGACGGCGTGGTGCCGGCGATGGTAATGCTATCTCCGCAGGGCTTCGCCCAAACACTGCGAAAATATGACCGAGGGACGGAACTGTGGAGGGGGGCGCCGCACACGGCTAAGACAATGTTGTGTCTCCTTTGGGGCGCCCCCTCTCCTCTATTTATATATGTGTAGGGGCTTGGAGTAGAACTAATAGTGCCACGTGAACAGTAACTGTGAATAGTACACACGTGGACTTGGACTCCAAAGTCCAATCCTATTCCTACTAGGACTCTCCCTTTTTCTTCCCTAGCTGCGTGGACTTTTGAGGACTTGGTGCGCTTGGCCCAATAAGGCCAGGGCACCTCCCCTTAGCCCATGCCAGCCCTTGGGACGTGGTGGACCCACTTGTGGACTTCCGGACCCCTCCGGAATCCTCCGGAACCTTCTGGAAGCTTCCCGGTACAATACCGAAAAAAACTGCACCTTTTTTTGGAATCCCAAAATATGAATTCCCATATATAAATCTTTACCTCTCGACCATTCCGAGACTCCTCGTGATATCCAGGATCTCATCCGGGACTCCAAACAATATTCGGTTACCAATTCACATAACTCATATAACACTATATCGTCAACGAACGTTAAGCGTGCGGACCCTACGGGTTCGGGAATGATGTAGACATGACTGAGACGCCTCTCCGGTCAATAACCAATAGCGGAACCTGGATGCTCATATTGGTTCCTACATATTCCACGAAGATCTTATCGGTCGAACCGCAATGACAACATACGTAATTCCCTTTGTCCGTCGGTATGTTACTTGCCCGAGATTCGATCGTCGGTATCTCCATACCTAGTTCAATCTCGTTACCGGCAAGTCTCTTTACTCGTTCCGTAATACATCATCCTGTAACTAACTCCTTAGTCACTTTGCTTGCAAGCTTCTTATGATGTGCATTACCGAGAGGGCCTGGAGATACCTCTCCGAAACACGGAGTGACAAATCCCAGTCTCGATCCATGCCAACTCAATGGACACCTTCGGAAATACCTGTAGAGCATCTTTATGATCACCCAGTTACGTTGTGATGTTTGATAGCACACAAGGTATTCCTCCGGTATCCGGGAGTTGCATGATCTCACGGTCTGAGGAACATGTATTTGACATTCAAGAAAGCAGTAGCAATAAACAGAACGATCATATGCTAAGCTAACGGATGGGTCTTGTCCATCACATCATTCTCCTAATGATGTGATCCTGTTATCAAATGACAACTCATGTCTATGGTTAGGAAACCTTAACCATCTTTGATCAACGAGCTAGTCTAGTAGAGGCTCACTAGGGACATGGTATTTGTGTATGTATTCACACATGTATTTAAGTTTCCGGTCAATACAATTCTAGCATGAATAATAAACCTTTATCATGAACAAGGAAATATAAAATAATAACAACTTTATTATTGCCTCTAGGGCATATTTCCATCATCGGAGAGAGGAGGGAGGGACGCATGGGGAGGGAGGGAAGTGGAGGTAGGAGGGAAGAGGGTCTGTGGTCGGAGGAGGAGAAGGGGCGGTGACCGAAGGAGGGAGAAGGGAGAGGATGGAGGGGGGAGGAGGGTGAGGGCCGGGGGAGGAGGGCGAGGGCCAGGGGAGGAGGGCGAGGATGAAGGCGAGATGGGGGTGGAGGCGAGGAGGAGTGTTTGCTTGGCGTGCAGAATCTTGGAAATGAGCCGCCAACAGTTTTGCATCAGCCTTAAGTTTCTTCTACTGCTTCACCCACCTTTGTAAGCCGGCCACAACAGATTCCGTTTCATCCAACGATTCCTGCACAAATATAGCATGAGAACAAGTATACAAGCCCCGAGCCGTCTCATGGAGACGATCGGACACTTGGGGGCTATAACATTCACAAATCAGTTCTTACAAGTCCCATGCAGTTGCAAGCAATCCATATGGCACTTGGGGGCTAATGTAAGTTGCTCCTCTAAAAAAACAGATAGACCCGGCTATATCAAAAAGAGAGAGCCGGCCCTTGGGGGCTACAGGTGGATTTCTTATTTCAAGTCATCTCAAAAGTACCGGATCATTATTATCATAATGACCAGGTCCTTGGGGGCTACAGGTGGATTTTTTATCTCAAAAGTACGGGCTCGTCATTATCATAATGACTCGGTTGGGGGCTACGGTTGGTTCCTACAACATACAACGAAGATCCAGTACACTACTTATTGTACTAAGTTGGCTCTTGGAGGCTAATATAAGTATGCCTGCTGAAATGATAAGGGTAAAACTTTACCTCATATTTTTGCTTCAAAGCGCTGACCAAACTAATCTCAATTTCCCGACATTCAGATAGTCGAGTCAGATATTGCTTATATACATCATTAGTGTCAAGAGCGGAAATGTCTGGAAGTTCTATTTTGCATTTTCCTTTGTCCAAATTCTCCGGCTCAGTCTTGGTTACAAGCTTAGCCAAAGTGGTTGAAGCTTCGGGAGCCTACCAAGTTTCCCCCACATTGACTATTTATGTATTATACATCGTAGTTGACGGAGTAGTGCTATCCACATTGAGCACAGGACTCAAAGGAGGAGGAAAGCTCGGCGTCTTAAAAGCCGGCTCATTTAACACGGTATGATCTTCTGTCGCTGTCTCCATGACGACTGACTCTTTAGCATGAACCATTTCCACATAAGGGGCCGGCTCAACACCCAAATCCGGGTCATTCTGGCGACAAGGCTCAGCATGAGTAATTTCTATAGGCGGCGGATTAGGGATACTGTGATCTACAGCAGCAGAAGATGACTCGCCCACCCTTTTCCTGTGGTAGCTTGTGCTCTACAGTTATGAAAACAAAATATAGAGGTTAAAGGAGATAACAAGCAGTAGCAAAACAAACAAAGCCGGCTCAAAAGAAGCTTACCCACGGTTGATAGTAAAAGCTGGAAGTTGAGTCGCTGTTGAGTCGCCACAAGAAGGTGGGGATTCCTAATATAGTGAATTAGAAGGACTGAGTGGTTGCTTAAAAAGACCGGCTCGCGGACGTGAAGTAGTTGGGCTATGCGGCACCTCAATGCATTGCTTGCGATTGGCCAGCTCAAGGGACAAGTCTGGAGATAACTTGCCCCAGCTGTTCCGAGTCTTGCGTTTTGACTGGTCCACGTGTTTGTTTTTCTTCAAAATAAAGTTGGGATTTAGGTGAGTGTCTGGATGCGAAAACTTAACTTTTCTGATAGCTTGTCTCACCCTTTTCGGGATACATGGTCCTGATGAGTCGGAGGATATCAAAATTACCTCAACATCTCCGGCTTGGCTAGCCTCTGTATCGTCCTCACAAAAAAGAAAGGATATGTTAGCAAAATTGATGAAAAGGGTGGAAAAATAAGACAAGTTCTACCTTAGAGTTTTCTTCCGTGGCGGCTCTTCCAGGCGGGTCGCCTGCCTGCTTTGGTTGAGGAGGCACAGGGGTCTTAGACTTGGCTTTCCACCAGACAGATTTGGCCTATACATCATAGAACATAATACTTATTGGAGGAGCAGGGTTGGTCAAACAGAACGGGGTCAGCCCGGTTACACTGCATTGCTCTTTCGATTCACTGAAGAATTTCTGCATAGCTTTGTTGATTTGACTCTCAGACAAATATGCCTCACTGAAGCGCTGAACATCAATTGGTTCACCGGTATAAGCGCACAACAAGCCGCCCCTTAAGCTTAGGGGCTGGATTCGTCGGCGTAACCACCACCGCATCAGGTCAATTGACCATGAGCGATCAAAGCCCTTAATTTTAAAAGCATAGGTGCTAGCATTTTCCGCTCTTCCTCAGTTGGCCAACTCGGAAATTCACTTGTGGCATCAAGACGCTCCAACCTGTAACCCGATAGGGGTTTCTGGCCATCCGGGGCGGTATTCTTGTAATAAAACCAAATGGCATTCGAGCCCTTGGGGTGACTGGAAAGTTTCGATTCTAGGAAAGCGCTATTTTTTCTCTTTGAATCGAAATTCCTCCAAGTTCTATACTAGGGCTGTTCTTTGTGTCAGTTTGATGGTTGATATAGAAGAATTGTCTAAAAAGAGTAATGGTTGGCTTGACCTGAAGATGCGCCTCTCAGAGCACTTGGAACTGGCAAATACTGGTCACTGAATTGGGACTAATATCTTGTGGCCTAAGTTGGAAATGAAGCAGATCCCTGAAGAACTTTGACCCGGGCGGGCGAAACCCTCTGTGTAAATGATTTGCAAAAACGACTACCTCCCCTTGGGTGGGTTGAGGGGTGCTTTCTTCCTTAGGTGCTCGCCATTCAATATGGTCCTGAGCCGACAGGAGGCCCTGGTCTACGAGGTCTTCCAGTGTGAGTGTTGAAACTTTGGACTTGACCCAACCACAAACTTTGCTAGTCTTGGGAGGCATCGTAATTTTTGGCAGTCCAGACTACAAATATAGAAAGGAAAAAGCATGATGAGCCGGTATTTGAGCCGGCCTACAAAGCAATAAATTTACCCGGGCAGGAGTAAATAAGAAAAGAGACGGCATTTGAAGGAAAGGTTGATGCCTCATGTGAGTTTAAAGAAGCAATCGACTAAAGAAGGTTTTCCTTGGCGAGCCGGTAATTGGGACCAGTGAACGTTTAAGCCAGTGATAAGGAAACAAACGTGGGAACAAGCCGGCATCTATACAAGCTAGCTCAGGGGCATTCAAAGAGTCTACAAAGACCTTTTTTGACTATAAACAGTAGGGTAAACACCCCATTGCAATT
This sequence comes from Elymus sibiricus, assembly GCA_039707655.1. Taxonomy (NCBI): domain Eukaryota; kingdom Viridiplantae; phylum Streptophyta; class Magnoliopsida; order Poales; family Poaceae; genus Elymus; species Elymus sibiricus. The sequence goes on along the minus strand of CM077675.1, from coordinate 263,074,903 downwards.
TTTATAAATAACTAAATAAAAATGTGTCCAAATTACAAATAAACAAAAACAAACAAAAGAAGCAGGGGCTTGAGCAAAGCCCCTTAAAAACTAGAAAAACAATAAAACTAAAACTAAAACTAAGAAAAAAGAAGCTGACAAAACAAAAAAAGGGAGGAAGGAAAAAACTAAATGAAAAAACTACTAGAAACTAAGGAGCTAAACAGCCTCAAGCATTCTGGGAAGTCCCAACCAATGATGGGAATATTCGTATCTGAGATTCCAGCCATGTATTGAAATGATTTGCAAACTTTGGTTTGATTTTGTGAGTGAGCATCTTCATTTCCAGCAAGTAGATGTGTTTCCACCCTTGAAATGTAGGCTGAATATATTAAAAAATCTTGTTATTCCTAGAAATCCATATTGCCCATGAGCTGAGAATTATGATCTCCATGAAGAAAGGAAGTCTCAGGTTATGTCTTGGAAGGCTTCCAATACTAATAAGTTTTGTATCTTGGTGGGACAAATGAAATCCCAACATCTCCTAGCAAAGGGGCATCCCCAAAATAGGTGGTGAAGTGTTTCCTCTTGTTGGAAGTCCTTGACTGCACAGTTCTATTCCTTTTGTACAAAGGTTTTTCATCTAAGGAGGTTTCTTGTGTTAAGCCTATCATGTAACAACATCCAAAAGAACATTTTGTGTTTGGGTTGGCATGAAGAATTCCAAATTCAATTCAAATGGGGAGGAACTTGTTTGAAACCAATCATGACATGTAAGCCTTTGCAGATGTAAAGTGCTCATTGCCCCATATGTAACTCCAAGTGTCTGTCATGTTCTGATATTGTAACTGTCTCAATGTGTAATAGATGTCCTCCATTTTTAAAAATTTCTCATGTGCTTCAATTGACAGTGGAAGATGGAAAAGATCTTCCATGTACTCTGTATTGACCACTTGCTGAACAGTCATTTTATGGTTTATCACAAAGGAATATAAATGTGGGAACTTATGTTGCATGATATCTTCACTCCATAGATCACTCCAGAAAAAAGCACTTCTGCCATCTCCCAAGTTACATCAGGCTAGAGCTTTGTATTGTTCAATCAATTGCTGATTTGCTTTCACCAAAATGATCCTACTAGCTCCTCTCCTGGCAGTTTGTTATCAGAATAGTGTGTTTCCCAAACCAATTTGACCCAGGGAATTTCATGCCTGTTATAGAATTTGTGAAGTATTTCATTAGTAATGCCTTGTTTTGGATGAAGATGTGCATAACTCTTAAACCACCTTGATTCTTTGGCCTACAGACAGTGGTCCAAGCAACTAATGCAGGTCTATGGTCTTCCATGTCTGGCCCTCTCCAGGGGTTGTGTCTGAAATATTTGATAACCTGCTATTTGATAGTAACTGGGATATCAAGACAGCTCATAAACAAAATTGTGAGGGAAGCCAAAACTGATTTAACCATTAGTAATCTACCTGCATATGTATTAAAGGTAGAAATACCAGCTAGTCTTCTTGCAACTCTATTGACCATAGGGATGCATTGTTCTACTGTGGGTTTGTACAACCCTAGAGGTAGTCCAAGATATGTGAATGGAAATTGACCCATTTGATAGTTAAGAGTTCCAGCAAACAGTTGAGCCCTCTCCCCTTGAATGTTGATGGGAACCAAGATAGACTTTTGATAGTTTACTCTAAGACCAGTGGCAGAGGCAAAGCTATTTAGAAGAGCCTTAAGGCAGACCAGTTGTCTTGTATCAGCTTGCATTATTAGCAATGTATCATCAACATATTGTACAATGGGAAAATCAGGGCATGAGTGAATTTGCAGAGCTGCCTTTAATAATCCCATCCTCATTGATTTATTTATCACTGATTGTAGTAGGTCTGCAGCTAGCACAAACAGGAGGGGAGAAAGAGGATCTCCTTGCCTTACCCATCTTCTACAGTAGTTTTTTTTCCTGGAACTCCATTAAGTAAGACCGCAGTTGAGGTAGAGCTGAAGAGCATTTGTATCCATGATATCCATCTGTCACCAAAACCTTTAGGTCTGAGGATATCTATAATTGCTTGGTGTTCTATAGTATCAAAGGCTTTTTCAAAATCCAGCTTGATAATTGGCATTTTCTCCCTTGACTTGAGACATTGATGAAGATATTCATAAGACCATCCTAAGCAATCTTGAATGAGTAAATTTGCAGAGCTGCCTTTAATAATCCCATCCTCATTGATTTATTTATCACTGATTGTAGTAGGTCTGCAGCTAGCACAAACAGGAGGGGAGAAAGAGGATCTCCTTGCCTTACCCATCTTCTACAGTAGATTTTTTTCCCCTGGAACTCCATTAAGTAAGACCGCAGTTGAGGCAGAGCTGAAGAGCATTTGTATCCATGATATCCATCTGTCACCAAAACCTTTAGGTCTGAGGATATCTATAATTGCTTGGTGTTCTATAGTATCAAAGGCTTTTTCAAAATCCAGCTTGATAATTAGCATTTTCTCCCTTGACTTGAGACATTGATGAAGATATTCATAAGACCATCCTAAGCAATCTTGAATGATCCTATCCTTAAGAAATCCATACTGGTTAATGTGTATCATTTCCAGAATTACCTTTTGTAATCTGTTTGCCAATAATTTAGTGATAATCTTAAGTACTCCATTAAGGAGAGAAATTGGCCTGAAATAATTTGGAGTGACTGGAACATCATTCTTGGGAATTAATGTGATGAAAGATGTGTTAATACTCTCTAGAGAGATATTACAAGCATGGAAAGCATGTATCAATTGTCTGACAACAGCTCCTATAATATCCCATCAAGCTTTTATAAATTCATTATTGAAACCATCAGGCCGAGGAGATTTGTCACTAGGGAGTTCCTTTACATTATTATTGATCTCTTCATCTAAAAATGGTCTTTCAATATCTTTGAAAATATCTGGGTTAATCTGTTGTCCAAGTAGATCATGTAGATCAAAGTGCATAGAGTGCCCCTCAGAGTGACCCAATCTCTTTTTAAAGGCATCCCAAAGGATACCTGCTTTACCAGCATGTTCTGTTCTTTCAATGTGATCATCATTGAGGAGCATAGCAATTTTATTATGCCTGTAATTGATGGAGGCTTTGGTGTGGAAAACTTTGTATTTTCATCACCAAATTTTACTCCTTTGATCTTCCCTCTCTGCTTCCAATAAATTTTCTGATTACTTAAGATAATCAACAACTGTTCCTTGAGCAAGTTTCTACAGTTCCATTCCATTGTGTTTAGCATTCTAAATTCTTCAAAGAAGTCTAGTAAGAATATGCATTCATTTAAGTCAGCAATCTGCTTCTTATGACAAGCCATGCTTTTTGCCCATAATTTTAAACTTCTTCTTAAGTTTTTGAATTTTGCATTGATTTTTTTGGCAGTATCTATGAAACCCACAGGAATGTCCCATGCTGATTTAACAATCTCTTTAAATGAGCTATGTTTCAGCCAATAGTTCTCAAACCTAAATAAATGATTTAGGTATTGAAGTTCTCACTTTAATCAAGTAAGGTAGATGGTTAGAAATTGGCCTTGCAAGTGGGAGAGCAGTAGTGTCAGGATATGAAGTCATCCAGGCTGCAGAAGTGAAAAACCAATCAAGCTTTTCTAGTAATGGATTCCTACATATTGCTCCAGCTGAATTGTCTCCCTTTGAGTGGTAGTTCTAGTAAACCCAAATTGCTAATAGCTTCATTAAAAAGTAAATTTTGATTCACATCTCCCCCTGGTTTATTTCTGTCATTTGGAGATCTAATAAAATTAAAATCACCCATAACTATCCAATCCACTTCAGTTGGCATTTCAATGTTACTAAACCATTGGATAAATTCTACCTTATCTTCTTGATTGCTAGGACCATATATGTTAATTAGAATCCATGTCTGATTAGAAGTGTTACAAGTAAACTTTACTGAAAAGGAGAATTTATTTTCAAACAAAATTTCTCTCTGAAATAGTGAACCAATCCAAGCAATAATCAATCCTCCAGATGCCCCCACAGAGGGCAATAAATCAAATTTGTTGAATCTTTGTGGACAAAATTTATGAACATAAGCCAGGTCAAACATCTCTCTTTTAGTCTCCTGTAAACAGACAATCCCAGCCACACTCACTTCTATTTTTTGTTTCAAAGCTAACCATTTTGCTTCTGCATTGATGCCCCTGATATTCCAGTTTAGAATGTTCCAAGTTCTGTTACTGTTCATATTGGAAACTATTATTATTAACTTTGCTATCAAGGTCCAACCCTTGATTTCCCAGATCCAACCAAGCTAAATATCTATAATTACACAGTTTGAAGCACAGAACAAGTGGACAGAAAACTTGTAAGATCTTTACCAAACATATCATCATGATAGTAGCATCAGAACAACATATCAAACATTGGCTGCAAATATAGGTACATCCCAAGTGCTTAACAGAAGATAGGTGATATAGATCAAAGCATACAGTGTCAGCAAAAAGCATAGCAGCATTTCTCCTCTGAGTTCTGGACTCCCAGTATATACATAACTGTTTGATACTAATCATTAAGCACTAGTGTTAGGGTTGCTGCTGCCCTTGGCCTTGGAATTCATGGCCTCACTACTGGAATCAGGATCTTTGCCGTCTGCCATGGCTGACGGCAAAGGCATGCATGGCGGACGTCAAAGGTCTTTGCCGTCAGCCAGCAGATGGCAAGGGCATGCATGGCGGACGGCTGAACAAGCTACGGTAAAGGGGCAAAGATGCAAAGGTCTTTGCCGTCTGCCAGCAGGCGGCAAAGGGCATGGACGGCGCACGTGGCAGCTTAGGTCCGTTAAGGGGTTAACGGCATGCTTTGCCGTCTGCTAGCAGATGGCAAAGTGGCCAAATAGGCCAGCCCAGGTTCCCCCCAGGTAGCTGCCACGTGGCTCGCTATGCTGTCTGCTGGCAGACGGCAAAGATGCAAAGTTCTTTGCCGTCTGCTAGCAGACGGCAAAGCAACCACATAGGCCAGCCCAGTGCCCCCCAGGTTGCACAGGTAGCTGCCACGTGGCAGCTTTGCCGTCTGCCAGCAGATGGCAAAGAACTTTGCAGTCTGCCAGCGGACGGCAAAGTGCCTGTACTGCCCCTGTTTTCTCTGTTTTTTCTTAAATTCAATCAATTTCATAGATATATATATACATTTGAAAATACTTTCAACAAGCATACATATCCCTACCATATGGATATGATCATCCAACACATATACATACCAACTCAAAAGTCCATATCCAACATATATATATAGCCAACATATATCCAACAACAAGCATACAATGGTTTCATCCATACATACATATATAGGTAGCAAGTTTCACATTGTTCATCCTACAAAATCAAAACAAAAAGGAAGGACAAGGAGAAGAGTAGACTCCATCAACGCAAGCTTCCGTGATCTAAAGCAAATCTGCAAATTGGGAAAGAACAAAGTTAGAAGAAGAACAAGAAGAAGAAGAAGAAGAAGAAGAAGTAGAAGTAGAAGAAGAAGAATTTTTCTTCTCTTTCTTTTTCTCCTCTTCTTTATCTTCTTCTTCTTCTAACGAAGGTAACTTAGGTAATTATGCCATTTTTTAGCTAAGCTAGGTAAAAATGCTAAGTGTAGGTCATTATAGAGCTAAGCTAGGTAAATAGGTCATTTTGGAGGTTAGTAAGGTTATTATGTCATTTTCGAGGAAAATAAGCTAAGTCAATGTCATTTTGGAGGTAACCAAGATTATTATGCCATTTTTGACCTAAGTATGCTAAGTATGTCATAAATGAACTAAAGAAGCTAAGTATAAGTCATTTTTGAGCTAACCTAGGTACTTATGCCATTTTTTAGCTAACTAAGCATATTTATTCATTTTGGAGGACAAAATGGTAAGTGTAGGTCATTTTTGAGCTATCCTAGTTAAAATCGGTCATTTTGGAGCTAGGTAAGGTTATTTTGTCATTTTGGAGGAAAATAAACTAATGATATGATAGTTTGGAGCTAAACCAAGGTTATTATGCCATTTTTACCTAAGTAAGCTAATTATGTCATAAATGAACTAGCTAAGCTAAGTATAGATCATTATTGAGCTATCCTAGGTAGTTATGCCATTTTTTAGCTAACTAAGCATATTAAGTCATTTTGGAGGAAAAAATGCTAAGTATAGGTCATTTTATAACTATCCTAGGTAAAATATGTCATTTTGGAGCTAAGTAAGGTTATTATGTCATTTTCGAGGAAAATAAGCTAAGTATAGGTCATTTTGGAGCTAAATAGGTCATTTCTTAAGCTAAGTATGCATTTGTTAAGCAAAACACTTGGGAAAACTTACCATCATCACGGAGGTGAAGGACCGGTCGGGTTTGCTCCAGTGTGAGACTAAGAAGGACCGGTCGGGGTTGCGACAGACGCAGAAGGATCGGTCGATGCTTGTCGGGAGGCATGCTGCACCAAAGATCATTTGCAATGTCTTGTTAGCATGATGCAACTCAAATGTGAATACTAGTAACTAATGACCATTCAAATGAAACTCACCGTGGGCGCTATACCAATCTGGGGCATCGGCGGAGGGGTCTGACCGTTGTTCTGGCACACGGTCTGCACATTTTGTTTTCACGAGTCAGTCATATTAGTTAGTGATGAAACGAAAATTACGTGCATGATTTGGCTAATATGCAGGAGAAACTTACCACGAGGAGCTCGTATAGGGCCCGGTGAGACGCGTCGTTCCGGTTCCTCTCCTCCTCCCACATCCTAGCCGTCCTCTCCTCCATGTCCCTCTCCCTCTCCGCCGCCTGCCTGTTTGCCTCCGCCAGAAGCTCCTGGGCCCTAGCCTCGATGGCGAGCTCCATTGGCCGTGGACGAGGCCTTATCTCAGGATCGGAGCTCGTCTGGCGCTTCTTGATCTCCGGGAGAGTTCTAGGACAACGTATCAGTCCATCCCCAATGGCTATCGAGCCATGGGGCCTCCCGCCACCAGATATCATCACGAGCTCTGGATCAAAAGGATTCTGGCTCAGGTTGAAGTCCTCCCCTTTCCTCGTCTTCCCCTCATCTCGGTACCTCACGAGCTTTTTGTGGGAGGAGATGTTGCTGAAGCTCTCTGGATGATCGAGGTCATCCTCAGAGAATGCCTTGGCCTTCTTGTACGGGGCAGTATGGGCCATGGCATAGAGGTTGAACAGCGGTGGCACCTCCTTCTTGTTGTGTCGCGCCTAAAAGAGAGGAACAAAATATTAGTTAAGGGCTCAAGCTAGCATGAAGAATGAAATTGAATGAATCATGAAGCAAACCACATACCCAGTGATCCCCGAACTCAAACAGGTTGGAGCTCCCTTGATGGTGTGGCACACCTTTCATTTAGGCACGCTTATCCTTGGCCTTGTTGTGGATGGCTAGCCATTGGGGAGAGCACCACTCATCCACCAACACCTCCCAACAGTCCATCCTATCTGCACACCATCTCGGGGGCACCTAAGTTAGACAAGAGAAATTTCAGTGCTATGCCTACGAATCAAATCAAGGAAACTAAGTACGAGGCCTTAAGAATAGGTAATTACCTTCATGTACTTCTCCTTACTCAGAAACTTGGCGCGGCACTTCTTCTTGGCCCTCTTAATGTTCGTCGAGGCGTAGTAGTCTCGAACAGCCTGCACCCGAGTCTCGTGCCGTAAGTTCTGAAATAGGCGCTTGCACTCGGCTACGAGAACAATAGCCGTGTCCGCCTCGTGTTCCTCAAGACACCTGTAGAAGGTCTGCAATCAAACAAGACAACACTGATTAGTACAATCACTAGGTGCTGTTGTTTTTTAATTCTGTAAAGGAGAAATTACCCAAAACCGCCAGATCACAATGTCGGCCACCGTCTCACACAAGACACCGTCGACCCTCTCCTCCGGCGGGGCCGGGGCAGCCACGTACAGCTCCCAGCTCAGTGCTAGCTATCGAACCTCACCCTCACCGGGCAACGTGACCCACCTCAGGAAATGGTGCCGGCGAAGCACACCAAGGACCTGGTTGGGCCTGCGGACACCAAGGGCGTGTTTCCAACCCCTGCAGTATGACAAGGCCGACACATTAGATATTAATTTGAAGAAACATGAAGGCAAAAGGTTAAAAAAGAGTAAATGCACTTACTTCTCCCCATTAGGCACAATCAACCACCTCTGATCGCGGGTCGCCGGCACGGGCGGGAGCTTTGTACCACCACGCTGGTAGACCTTCTTGCCCTCCTCAACCAGCTCGCCCTCGCTATAGCTATCCTCAGAAAAGCTGTCCTCGCCACCATTAGCATGGCCACTAGCCTCCAGAGTCACGTGGGACGAAGACTCTGGGACCGGAGTCTCCTGGGACGAAGACTCTGGGACCGGAGTCTCCTGGGACGAAGGCTCGGCGACCCGAGGCTCGTCGGCCCGAGGCTCGTGGACCGGAGTCCGAGACGGGTCCAAGTCAGATGGGTCCACCTGAGACGAAGCACTCGAGTGGTCGGGAGAATCAGCTGGGGGTGGTGGCGAGGAAGGCGCAACAGCCTTCCTACCTCTCCCGCCGCCACGTCCACCTCTAGCACCCCTCTTTGTCTTCCCCCGACCTCTCCCGGCCGAAGAAGAAGCGCCCGCCGGTGTCTGCATACTGTGTACCAGCGCTCTCCGGAGGTGCTCGGGTGGAATAATAGCACCCCTCCCAGCACGCGCCGAGGAAGGAGGCTCAGAGCGCTCTCGACCCGCGCCCACCATCTGTCAACACCTGCAATGACAAAGAGTAAACGAAATTAGTACAACATAAAAAAATTGAATACCTAATAACATGAACTAATTAATAATATATATGTACATAATAATAATTGAATACCTGACATTACTAATATTAATCTTCATCGTCTATATATGCTCTAGGATCAATAAATGCATAATCATCATCACTATCAGTAATGACGTGCTCATCGGCATCATCAATAAATGCATCACCATCGGCGACCCTCTTTTTCTACTTTTCCTACTTCTTTTTTTCATCTTCTACTTCTACTTCTTTTTTTTTCATCTGCTTCTTCTTTCTTCTTCTTCTTCTTCTTCTACTTATTGTTCTTTTTTTTTCATCTTCTTCTTCCTCTTCTTCTTTTACTTCTTTTACTTCTTTTTTTTCATCTTTCTTGTTTATTCTTAAAAAACAGAAAAAAAACCCTAAACTAAACTAAACTAAATCTAACCTAAACTAAACTAAACTAAACTAAACTAAACTATATTAACCTAAACTAAACTAAACTAAACTAAACAAACCTAAACTAAATCTAAAAAAACAGAAAAAAACAGAAAAACTCACCACGGGGAGGGTGCACGGGTTGAGGAGGCAGGCCACGGGGATGGGGTGCAGGTTGAGGAGGCCGAGGGGAAGGGTGGCCGGCGACGGTGCGGCTCCGGCGGCGGGGCGGGGCGGCGCGGCGCGGCTCCGGCGATGGGGCGGCGCAGGGCGGCCGCCGCGGCCTGCGTCCGCTGGGCGGGGCGGGCGGGCGGCCGGCGACGGGGCGGGCTCCGGGGGGCGGGGCTGGCCGGCGGTGCCTCGGGTTCCGGGGGGTGGCGCGGGGCGGCGGCGGCTCGGGCACGGGGGCGGCGCGGGTGAGGTGAGGGGAGAGAGAGAGAGGGGAGAGAGAGAGGGGTGGGGCGCGGGGCGGGCTCCGGGGGGCGGGGCTGGCCGGCGGCGCCTCGGGCTCCGGGGGGTGGCGCGGGGCGCCGGCGGCTCAGGCACGGGGGCGGCGCGGGTAAGGTGAGGGGAGAGAGAGAGGGGTAGGGCGCGGGGCGCTGACTGTTTTAGATAGGTCAAATCTCTTTGCCGTCTGCTAGCAGACGGCAAAGAGCCTACCTAGTGTGGTGGGGCCGGGGGGGAACGGACGTTAGTTGGCCACTTTCTTTGCCGTCTGCTAGCTGACGGCATAGAAGCTTTGCCGTCAGCTAGCAGACGGCAAAGAAAGTGGCCGTTAGGTGGTTCTCGTTAGTGGGCCACCCTTCCTCTTTGCCGTCTGCTAGCTGACGGCAAAGCTTCTATGCCGTCAGCTAGCAGACGACAAAGAGATGGCTGACGGCAAACATGATCTTTGCCGTCAGCTCTTTGTTTGACGTCAGTTTTCTGTAAGCTGATGGCAAAGACCTTCTTTGCCGTCAGCTAGCTGACGGCAAAGAGCTGGCTGACAGCAAAGATCCTGATTCCAGTAGTGCCTCCTTTTCTGGCTCCTTGCTTTTTGGCCTCTTAGCCAGCTTCTCTTGCAGTTCCTCCGCAGCCACCTTGCAAAAGGATTTTGTAAGATTTTTAACTACTCTATTATGTAAAATTGGAGGAGCAGCATTGCAAGGCAAACACATTTTTCCAGAACATGAGTTTCTTTTAAATCCCTTATTTTCTTCTCTAATTCTTCCACTTCTCCTTACCTGAGACTCCACTAGAAGACCTTTTCCCCTCCATTTCCTTGAAATTGCCTCACTTGCAGGTAACAGAATGACATTTCCAGGAGAGACCATTTTGAGAGGGCTGCTAGCCTCAGATGAGGAATGTGCTGCTGGGCTATAACCTGCATTCTCATTATTAAATCCAGGTGGAACTGAAGTTTACACACAGGAGCCTGTGAAACAGAACATTTGTCTGGAATGCAGAAGATCATTGTTTGCCCTGTTTTACAATTTTCAGTCAGAATCTGCAATAGTGGTGACTTTAGCAAGTGCAGTGTCCAATCAAACTTGTCAGGTGTCAAAAGCAGGTGTAGAATGAAATTGAACGAACTTACTGGTATGTCAGTAGAGAATGAGGTGGCCACCTGAGTAGGTGAAGGTGCAAAGTGCTTCCCCCATAGCTCCACACAATCTTCAGACGTAAGATGAGAGCCATCAATAACAGAAAAACCATGTTGTGTAGCCAAATTAAGGAGCTCTTGGTTACTCAAATTATCATGACTAGCACTACCCATAGCAAGTACATCCATACCTTTAGAAGTACCAGCATCACCCTCTATGTGACCAGACTATAACCTCACTTGGTCTTGATTAATTGTGGGCCCCCTTGACCTGTTCTGAATGTGCAAGAGTAGACATTTCTCCTACCACAATATGATCTGTTTTAGCATCAGAATTTCCAACTGCTACTGTGACCTCTTCAACCTGAGTATTCCCTTGCATATAAACCATCAAGTCCTGCCCATTCCCCTCTATCATGTGCTGCTCTAGTACCACCACAACGGGTGGCTCAATCTATTCTGCAACTGCCAACTGCTGATCAACAGGTGCCATGAGTTCTCCTTCTTCCAGATTATTGTCATGATCATCTGAAGGATATGCTTGAACCAAGTTATGCAATCGAATACCTAGAGGTGCACAAATTTCTCCCATGCCCGTCTGATTAACTTCTTGATTTTGAATGTTGATCCCACTATTGTTGTGAGAAAAGATGCCTTCAGAAAGAAGAACAGTTGTGGTAATGCTGCTATTAGGCAAAACTTCATTGCCTTCCATCTGTAGCTCCTCCTGATGTTCAATGTCCATAGGCTGAGCTGCTAGTTGAGGGAAAGCCCAGAGACCTTGATCCTCCCAGTCCTCCCAATCAGCATTATCTGCTGGAGCATTGATGATCTGCATGTTATGAAAACCTGGGAAGTCATTTGCATTCCAAAGCACTGTGTGTGGATCCACTCCAGGAGGAGGAATAGGATCCTCATCTGCTGGCCCACCTCCCTGCATTTCTTCCAAGAGCACCTCAACTGAACTAGTGAAAGAACCCTCCTCAAAATTCACTCCTTCAGACCATCTGATACTTTTGGAATCTCAATCAGATCTGTGACTCTAGCTTTAACAAGAATCTTGCCCTTTAAGGCATATTCCTTCTCCTAGTTAATGAGTCTGCCAAACTTTGCGATTGAAGTGGCAATATGTTCAGTGTTGCAATTATCAAACAGGATGCCCACAATGAGGAGCCAACAAACTCGATTGAAATGCACTCTCGTCTAGTTTCTACCCTCATTGTGCTTGGTGAAGGAAAGAAAAACATCACCGAAAGCATGAGGACTATCCCTAATCAACCTGTCCCTATCCCTCACATGTCTGAACTGAACATACGCCTCTCCGAACGGACAAGGTTGAATCTCTTGGCCGTACGAAGCAACAGTGGAATGCGAGGAGTCTGCCTGTGGTCTTGGCTGGATGTATTGGAAATAACCCGAGACTAGCTCCCTAAAAGAGGAAACATATCTCGTCTCTTGGGCGGGCCCAAAATGTCGGAACCAACTTTCTACTACACCATCGGCCCAAGCATTGCCAGGTGGGCCAGCGAACGATGCAAACCGAATGTACGGCCAGAGTCTACAAAGACTTAGCAAATTCTTCGCCTATGAACAACTTTCTACCAAAACAGAACTGTGGGTGGATCTAAAATATACAGAATAAATGAAAGTAAAATGCCCTAGTGACATAGAAGGTATCGAAACCAAGGTGCTCGTAGAAACTCATGGACGGACTACTTCAGATCTATTTTATTACAAGAATACAGTGGAGGGAAAACTAAGATTGCATTTGGGAAAGAAACATGGAGTTTCTAGATCTACGACGACTACTTGGATGAACCTAATGAACAACGATGAACTATGCGGAATGGGTTGAAACCCAAATGGGGAAACAAAACTTACCGGATTCTAATGGAGGGGACGTGACGGAGACCGCATCTCTGGAGGCGGCCGCAGACGAGCTTTGGCAATGACGGCGATGCAGTATGGTGCTTCCGGTGTGAGTTGAACTCCGATGAGTTCGGGTGGAGGTTTGTAGACGCGAGGAAGAAGAAGAAGTAAAAAATGGAAAGGGCGGCCTAGTGGTCTATTTATAAGGAGGAGAACCCGAAGAGGCGCACTAGAAAAATGTAGTGTTACAGTAATTTGTGGCTACAAAAGCGCCTCGATTCCCACGCCTGTATTTGACGCCTGTTTGAAAAGATTCACAATAATGATACACTGACATCAGGGGGAAATAAGATGACATCATAATGAACGGAGACTGAAATTTCACTAAGTCTTATAAAGCAGCAGATGACCCAGAAAGATGAGATGCCGACTCAAGAACTTTTTCAAATAATCTTCGTCATGTTTGTTTCTTATTTTCGGAAATAAGTTTGACATGAATAAATCCATGTCAAACTGGGGGCTAATGTTGGGGATATACCCTACGGATGACCCGCCATACAGGTATAACCCGGCCAATGCAATGGCGGCTTGCCAAATACGAAGGATGTTGTCTACATTGACCCGCCAGTGGCGACCTCGAAGGCCAAAAGGGCGGTATGCTTTTTCTAGGTCAGCTCGTGGGCCGAGCTGGCAGGCCGACTTAAGGGAGTCATCATAAAGAAAGTTTCTACTTGCGGGGCAAGTTAGGTAGGATTCAGATTAGGTTACTGGTCATTGTGTGACCCGGACTACATTGTATCCTCAGGCCCTCCACCTGTATATATAAATGGGAGCACCCGAGGGAAAAGGGGCAAGTAAGAAATAAACCCTCGAGAGCTAGGTTAGCGATCCCGCCCCCTTGTAATCGAGATCATCATCAATATACACAAAGCAGGACGTAGGCTTTTACCTCCATTGGACGGGCCGAACCTGGGTAAACTCTCGTCTTCCGTTCCCAATCAACCCCTTCAAGTTACCACTTAGCTGTGATGGCCTCACACCTAAGTTCTCGCCCGAGGACATCTGCCGTGACAAAACCACGACAAACTTCCTCACTTCATCAAAATATGCTTCCATTAAAGGGCTTCGATAATCCTTGTTCACTTGACGTACAACAAACTCCGAATATCCTCGGACGATAAGCTTTCTGATGCCTAGGTCAACTACGATCTGTAGGCCGGCAAACAGTCCTTCGTATTGAGCGGTGTTGTTTGTAGATACCTCCCTGGGAATGTTCATTTGAATCACATACTTGAGGTGCTCTCCAGTGTGTGCGATAAGCAGCACGCCACCACCCGTGCCTTGCAGCGAAAAGCCCCATCAAAGTACATAATCCATTCTTGTGGTGCTTCCTTGTCGGGGAGGGGTGTTTCTAGAATTTCCTCGTCTTGCGTTGGTGTCCATTCTGCAATGAACTCCGCCAAGGCTCTGCTCTGAATTGTTGTTATGCTCTCAAAGCTCAGTTCAAAGCTAGCCAGCTCCACCACCCACTCAACTATCTTGCCGGTGGCTTCAGGATTTCTCAAGATGTGTTGTGTCGGGGTACGACGATCTATGGGGTCGGCAAGGCCCCTTTTGTGGTTCGAATGAGGGAATCCTCTGGCGCGAAGAGCATCACTGGACATTGCACGCTCGAAGGTTTAGACAGGTTCGGGCCGCCGGAGCGTAATACCCTACGTCCTGTGTGGTGTGGTTTATTCGAGTTGCTTCGGGAGCGTCGCTGCGCGTGTAGATGAAAAGAGAGTCGACCTTTCTAAAGGTAGCCATGGACCTCCTTTTATAATTCAAGGGGTCCCCACAATGGCTAAAATCATCTTTACATGGAGTAAACAATGCATATTCCTCTGCCACCATCGCTGGCAGTAGCGGTAGTGGGAAATACCTAACTCTGACATACTAGGTTAGGCACATTGAATGCACCATGATGTGGCACGCTAGCGACGTCCCCCGGCAAGGATTACCTCTCCTTTTGTGTCGTTTGCCCAGCTACCTCTTATTCCTTCGCCACGCCGTGGACGGGTATCACTAAAACTTTGTTGTAATCCAAGGAAACAGCTATGAGCCCCGACCAGACTCACCTACCTGCCTGCCCGCTCGACACCTGGCTGATGTAGACAATCAGCCCAGCTACGTGGAGCATTAGCTTGGAAGGTGGGGGCCTTGGCGGGTAAGCTATTGCCCAATCCCCCGGCACGGAAGACTTGTCGATTCGCTCGAGTCCTTGTACGAAGAGCTTGGCGTCCAGATCTAGCCCGACAGGGTTCTGCCGGTCCGGAGGCCGCGGTCGTCTGGTGTACAAGTCAGTGTACTAAGGGCCCCGTTCTTTAGTACACCGACAGGAGCCCCCAGGCCTAGGCCACACTTGCGTCTATGACGTTGTTGGGCTAGGCCCAAAAACAGTCCGCAGACACATGAGGATGCAATTACCTGCAGTTATGCTAGATTATCCCCCCCACCCCTTCCCACAATATGCATTGAGTGCGAACTGCTGGGGAAGCGGGCGAGAAGGCGATGAAAGGATACGCCTAAAAAACCGCGTCGCGTTGGCACGAAGGGGTGCTCCCTGCGTCGCGTATTCTCATAAGAGGCTTGTTATTGGGGGAGAAGGGCGGCCGCCCAAGCAGTGTGCCTGGCACCGGGCGGCCAGCCTCCGAGTTGTCCAGCATCGCTTGGGTGTCCTGCCCCTTCAACTTCGTCTCCCTCTCTTAATTGCATCCCGCGCAATGCGTGTCACGCGCGAGGGCCAGCATTGGTTGGGAAAGGCTTTGGCTAGCACTGGTTGAGTGCTACTGCGCGCTCGCCCCGGGTCGCGAAGGGCGACCCCCTACTCTTCCCCTCTCGTATAAATAGGGAGGGGCGAGACGGAGTGCTGCTCATCTGCGCCCTTCTGCTCCAACATACCGACCAACATATTCTCTTCTCCACTTTTGCTATCGCCTCTAACACGCCATTCTGCCATGGCGAGGGGTTGCGGTCGTCCTCATCGGTCCGGCGCCGCAGCGCCCCCCAGAGCCCAAAGCGGATCGTGGTGACAGAGGCGGGGGCTGGCTCTAGTTCCCTTGGACGGACGGCATCCAGGGGCTGCGGAAGGGCGGCATCTCTGGGCCGTGGGGGAACGGCTTCGTCCACCAGCGGCGGCCGCCACAGTGCACCCCTCGTGCAACCCCACCCGGGGATCCATGCGGAGGAGGAGGTGCAGGAGTTCATCGTGGCGATCCCTCGGCGACAGCAGAGCAGGCTCCGCCTCCCCAACCCCTTCGTGCGGTCCATGGAGGGCAGTCGTCCCTGAGGCTTTTGGCTTCGGGCGGACGGCTGCTGCAACGGGCCCGCTTGGGTGGGCGTCGACCTCTCTGCCGGGAGTGCCATGTTCCTGACGTGGGGGTGGAAGTCGTTCGCCTGCTCCTGTGGTCTGGAACCTGGGTATCTCCTCCACTTCAAGTTCGATGGCTCCGCCACCCTCTTCGTGAAGATCTTCGGGTGTCCGGCATCTGCCTGGAGTGCTGCACGGAGAGCTCCAGTGGCAGCGACTATGACTCCTCCAGCGACAGCGATGACGACGGCAGCACCTTCGGCATCAAGCAGGAGGAGTCCGACTTGGCGCGCACAGTGTCGTAGCTAGGGTTTAGAGATGCGGGAACGAGGTTCCATCCACGAGACCTCGTTTCCAGATCAATTGCCACATCGTAGTGGCAGATCTCCTTTTGTGTTTAGATCGTACCCAATGTAACCCTGCGAGGAAATGAAAAGAAAATGTTGGGTATCTTTTAAATGTTAAAGTTTCATCGTGTGTCTACAAAAATCCATTCCTCTTTATGCGATGAAGCTGCGCTTGTGTGTTTTCTTGACTCTTGGCGATTGCCGGCGTGTACGTTTCTACTGCGGGCACTTCTAAGGACGAATCCCGAGCACCATTTCGGTAGTGTAAGTCTCGGCAAGGACACCCCATCATCTTTGCCACGACTGCTTAAGATGCTGGGCATGCTTCAAACACTCAAGCGCACAACGATTTCGACAAGGGTCCTTAGCGCGCAGGATTTCTTACACAAGCGCTTTTATCGGAGAGAAATGTTTGATATTTCAAAAAAGTTTCCGCAACTTAGCTTCTTTTTGTTGCGTTTCTTGCCGCAGGGCGACCACTCTCAAATGCAACTGCAGGTGCATGTACTGCCTCTCTCCCCTGGGAAGACTTGCGGGCAGGGGCCCCTCTTCTCCTTTTTGAGAAAAAGAAAGAAGAGAAAATAAAAGAGGCTAGGAACCTAGGTGGCTCACCAGTCGCCATATGCAATTGAAAAGTGATCACAACATCTCGCATAAAATACTAAATATGTACTTTGACAGAAAGTTGAAGAACACTTAGCTTTATTTACTACACTCAGGCTCATCGCCTGGCTTTGTACAAAGGATTACACGCCTCGGAGGCGAACTCATAGAAAAGAGGGTGTTGGGAGGCCCGGCAACCGCGCCTCATGGGTAGAACTTGCGAAGATGCTCGATATTCCATGAGTTCTGCACCGGGATGCCATCTTTTGTCTCCAGGTGGACTGCGCCAAGCCTAGTGACTCGTATTACCCAGTAAGGGCCTTCCAACTTCGCGTGAACTTGTTTGATCCCTTTGCAGACTGAATCCGTCGAGGAACAAGGTCTCCTTCCTCAACGCTCCTGGCACACACCCTGCGGCTGTGATGGCGGCGCAGGGATTGCTGGTACCTTGCGGCATGCAGCGCGACCTGGAGACGATCTTCCTCGAGGAGCACAGTGTGATCTTGCTACATTTGCTCTTGCTGCTCCTCGTCAAAGGCTTGCACTCTCGGCGACCCGTATGTGAGTTCGGTTGGAAGAACTGCTTCTGCACCATAAACTAGGGAGAAGGGTGTCTCGTCAGTGGCTCGATTTCGTGTCCTCCTGATCGACCAAAGAACCTCCTAGAGTTCATCAATCCAGTGCCTTACGTGCTTGTGCAGCTTGTCGAAAGTCCTCATCTTGAGTCCCCGCAACACTTCAGCATTTGCCCTTTCTACTTGCACGTTGCTCATTGGGTGAGCGATCGATGCAAAGCATATCTTTGTGCCGATGTCTAGGAAATATTGCATAAAGCTACTGCTGGTGAATTGTGTGCCGTTGTCGGTGATAATCCTATTGGGAACACCGAAACGGCAAACAATCCCTCTGATGAACTTGACTGCTACCGACTTCGTTACCTTTCTCACTGGTTCTACCTGAGTCCATTTCGTGAACATGTCGATTGCAACGAACAAGAACTCGAAGCCTCCGGTACCACGGGGGAAGGGCCCGAGGATGTCGAGCCCCCGGACTAAGAAGGGCCAGGAGAGCGGTATGGTTTGAAGGCCTTGTGTTGGTTGATGTATCTGCTTGGCATGGTATTGGCATGCTTCACACGTTGTCACCACTACCAAAGAGACTTGAAGGGTTGTCGGCTAATAGAAAACTTGTCGGAATGCTTTCCCGGCAAGAGCCCATGATCCGATGTGGGAGCCACAGACCCCTTCGTGTATCTTTGCCAATGGCTGACGTCCTTCCTCCCAAGGAATGCACTTCAATTTCACGCCATTCGGCCTCCTTTTGTACAAGGTGCTGTCCACAAACTGGTATGTGCTCGACCGTTGGGCTACTCTTTCGGCTTCTTCTGGTTCCTCGGGAAGATCTCCTGTTTGGAGGTACTGGACTATCTACTGTGCCCATGTTGGAGCCTGTGGTTTGATGACAAGGACCCAAGGCATTTCTTCCACCATGGGGATGCTAGCTTCAACAGCAAGAACCCTTGGGTCTGCCGGAGCTCGAGTTCCACCGGTAGGCGGGTCGTCGTTCCTGGCAACTCTCTTGACGGCCACTAATGGCTCTGCCGGGAGGTAGTCACTAGAACTGACTTTCCTTTTTTTGCTCTGCGGCGCCGATGGAGTGACTGAAGGTTGAGTTAATCAGAGAACAAAAGTTCCCGGTTCCACAGGCAGCTTCTGCACAACTCTCTTTGACAGGTCATCGGCAATGTGAAAGCACATATGCTCCCTTGGTGGTTTTGATAATTCATGACAACATACATTGTCTCTTGGACTAATATTTCTACCTAGTTTATTTCAGGTCTAGTCCACAGGGATTGTTGGAAAAAGTGTATGAGGAGATTCCCCAAGAAGAAGAATAGGATTGGCCAAGCTACAAGCATGGATACTCTACATTTTACTTTGTGAGAAATCATTTTGAGTCCATAGGAAAACCAATACTATTAAAATGGGGTGAGGTAATGTTGGTGAACAAATTGCTCCACGTGCACAAGTGCTAGCCACCAAAAACACCCACAAGCTCTCCCACAAAATACTCTGTCTAAACCCTACCATACAAAATCAATGCCACCAAGTTTCCCACTCGGCCCTACCGATTTTCATCTCAAACAGAACCCTAGCCAAACCCTAGCTTCTCTATATAACCAAGTACTACATCGGTGCAACCAAGTTTCGGTGACCAACTTTCGGATGACCAACTTTATAAAATCAGAATTTCCGAGTTTTATGGATCAGTCTCACCGAGTCTGGAAACTGCGCTCGACCATTCATATCGGTACTGCCGAGAATCATATATCGGTCTCACCAAGATTCCTAAAGTTCCCACATTTTGAACAAATTGGTACAACCGAGTTTTACTTTGGCTTCACCGAGTTGGTCAATAATGGTGTAACGGTTGGATTTTCGGAGATGCCTATATATACCCCTCCACCACATCCCACTTGTAAGAGAAGCACTCAGAACAGTTCCCCACTTCCCATATCCAAATTTCTGAGATAGAACCACCTACCCTTGTGTGTAGATCTAGATCATCCACTCCAACCATATGGATCTTGATTTCTAGCCTCCCCAAGTTGCTTTACACCCAGTCAATCTCTTCTACCAAGCCAAATCTGTGAGAGAGTGATTGAGTGTTGAGGAGTCTATCATCCTGAAGCACAAGAGCAACGAGTCCAACATCACTATCAAGCCTATTACCTTTTGGAGGGTGGTGCCTCCTAGATTGGTTAGGTGTTGCTTGGGAGCCTCCTACTTCGTGTTGTGGAGTTGAACCAAGAAGTTTGTAAGGGCAAGGAGATCGCCTACTTCGTGAAGATCTACCCATAGTGAGGCTAGTCCTTCATGGACGGAAGCTTGTCAAGGTTGCTACTTCGTGGACCCTTATGGGTGGAGCCCTCCGTGGACTCTCGCGACCGCTACCCTCCATGGGTTGAAGACTCCATAAACGTGGATGTACGATAGCACCACCTATCGGAACCACGGGAAAAATCTTCATGTCATCTATTGCGTTTGATCTTCCTATCTCACCTCTCTTACATATGCTTGTCTTTACTTTCCGCTGCCATACTTGTTGACTAGCATGTGTAGGGTGCACTAGACTTGTTAGAATTGCTAAAATCTGCCAACAAATTAACTTCGTAAAAGGTTAGGTTTTAATTTATGCAAGTAGTCTATTCAGCCCCCCCCTCTAGACGTCTCTTCTATCGATCCTACACAATGTCACTTTCGGCACGGGGGACGTGCTCCATTTGTAGACCGTCGAAGCGCTCCTCCAATCTCTGTACCTCGTCAACATATGCTTCCATCAGGGGGCTCTGGTAATCCTTATTAACTTGATGCACGACAAGCTGTGAATCCCCCCAGACTATCAACTTCCTGATGCCAAGATCGGCTGCTATCCGTAGTCCGGCAAGCAACCCTTCATACTCAGCCGTGTTGTTTGTTGATTCTTCCCGGGGAAAATGCATCTGGACCACGTACTTGAGGTGCTCTCTAGTGGGTGCTATGAGTAGCACTCTGGCACCGGCGTCTTGCAGCGAGAAAGCTCCGTCAAAGTACATGATCCACTCTTGAGGCGCCTCCTTGCCATGGAGTGTTGTCTCCGGGATTTCTTTGTCTGGCGTCGGCGTCCATTCTGCTACAAACTCCGACAAAGCCTTGCTCTTGATTGTTGACAGGCTTTCGAAGCTCAAGTCAATGCTGACTAGCTCCAATGCCCACTTGACGATCCTGCCAGTTGCATCTAGATTTCTTAGGATACGTCGCAACGGGAATCGAGTTACGACGGTGATATGATGTGCCAGGAAGTAGTGGCGCAGCTTCCGGGATGCCATAAGGAGGCCAAAAAGCATTTTCTGCATCCCAGAGTATCTTGATCTAGCCCCCTGAAGGAGGGAGCCGACAAAATACACGGGTCGCTGCACCATCTTCTTCTGCATAGTTCATTGGTCTACCTCTTGCGTTGTACTCGTGTCTCTGGCTACTTGATCTGCCAAGGCTGTCGGCTTGGTAGATTCTGCCTCATCCTCCTCAGCTTCCCTCTCTGCCACCAGCGCAACGCTGACTACTTGCTTCGTTGCCGCCAAGTACAACAGCAACGGTTCCTCTGGTTTCGCGCGACTAGGGTTGGCGTTGAGGACAGGTATTTCTTCAAGTCTTGTAGCGCTGCCTCTGCTACCGAAGTCCATGCCATTGGGTCTGCCTTCTTCAGGATCTTAAAGAACGGCAGGGCATGCTCGGCGAACTTGGAAATGAACCTGCTGAGGGCAGCGATGAAACCCGCCAAGCGGTGCACGTCCTTGATGCGCTTGGGAGCCTCCAGCTGCTCAATCGCCTCAATCTTGGAGGGGTTGGCTTCAATCTCGTGCTGTGATATGAAGAACCCGAGGATCTTGCGGAGGGGATCCTGAACACGCACTTCTCGGGGTATTGCTTCAAATTGATTTTGTGCAGGTTCGCGAAGGTTTCTTCCAAATCATGCACCAGCGTGTCCTTGTTCTTGGTCTTGACCACTATATCATCCATGTATGCTTCCACATTCATGTGTACCTGCGGTCCCAGACCAATCTGAACTGCCCTCGTGAATGTTGATCCGGCGCTCTTCAACCCGAATGTCATGCGTGTGAAGCAGTATGCGCCGCAGGGGTAATGAACGTCGTTTTCTCTTCGTCCTCCTCGGCCATGAAGATCTGGTGATAACCAGAATACATCAAAGAAGGAGAGAAGATCGCAGCCAGCGATTGAGTCCACAATTTGGTCAATGTGCAGAAAGGGGAACGAGTCCTTCGCGCAAGCCTTGTTGACATCGGTAAAGTCGATGCAGAGCCTCCATTTCCCATTCGCCTTGTGCACCACCACAGGATTTTCTAACCAAGTTGGGTGGATTACTCCCCTGATCAGACCTGTTACTTCTAACTTTTTGATTTCTTCGGCAATAAATTCTTGCCGCTCCAGGGCTTGTTTTCGGACCTTTTGCTTGACGGGGTGCGCATTGGGACAAACGGCAAGGTGGTGCTCAATCACCTCCCTGGGAATACCGGGGATGTTAGATTGTTGCCAGGCAAACACATCAACATTCGCCTGCAGGAAGGTGACGAGCGCGCTTTCCTATTTGCTGTCGAGGGTGGCACTTATGGTGAACGTGTCGCCCTCGCCGTTCTCCCACATGGGCACTTGCGTCGTCTAGGGGATGCTCACTTTATCTTCCTTTCTCCTGGCGACAGAGGTCTTTGGTAAGTCCTCGACGGGCGTGCGACACCTCTTGGCACGCTTCTCGGAGTCCTTACGAGATTCGCCAGAGCTCTTGTTCTTGTTCTCCCCCCTGGGAGCTTTGCAGGCAGGAGCGAATGCCTCGTCGGCAAACACTGCCACTACCTCTTGATACGTCTCCAATGTATCTATAATTTTTTATTGTTCCATGCTAATATATTATCATTCTAGGATACTTTTTGGGTCATTATTTCCCAATTTATAATATTTTTGAGCACTAACCTATTGACCCACTACCCAGTGCTAGTTGTTGTTTTCTGCATGTTTTTTGCTTTTTAGGTTTACAGTACCAAACGAAGTCCAATTGACACAAAAAAAATTGACGATTTTTTTGGACTATATGAAGACCTAGAAGCTTCGGAAGGAAGCCGGGAGGCACATGAGGGGCCCACCACACATCAGGGCGCGCCCTGGGGGGTCGCGCCCTGATATGTGGTGGCCCCCTCGGGCACCTCCCGACGTCCCTATTTCGCCTATAAATTCCCTAAAATCCTAAAAACCCTGGAAGCAGTCCCGAAACCCTTTTTCCGCCTCCACAAGTCTCTGTTCCGTCATGAGGCCATCTGGTGCTCCATTCCGGCACCCTGCCGGAGGGGGGATCGATCACGGAGGGCCTTTTCATCCACCTTGCTGCCCTCATGATGATGTGTGAGTAGTTCACCACAGACCTACAGGTCAATAGCTAGTACCTAGATGGCATTCTCTCTCTTATGATCTTCAATACAATGGTCATCGCATCTTCGCTTTGATCTATCCGATGTAATCCTATTGTGCGGTGTGTTTGTTGGGATCCAATGAATTGTGGGTTTATGTTCAGATTATTCATGAAAAGTATTTGAGATGCCTCTGAATTATATTATCTCTTAAGTGCATGATCATTATAGCTTCGTAATACTCTCCAATCTGTTGATGTGCTTTGGCCAAGTAGATTGATATTTCATCGGAGGGAGTGGTTCGTCGTGGTAAGTTCAACCTGGCGAGTTTCTATATCCCAGTGACAAAGTAGGGGACAAGATGCGTCTTTGTGTTGTTGCTACTAAGGATAAAACGATTGGGATCATTCATATTGTTTGAGTTTACTTTGTCTACATCATTTCATCGTTCTCCAAGCATTACTCTGTTTTACTTAATACTCTAGATGCATGTTGGATAGTGGCCAATGAGTGGAGTAATAGTAATAGGTGCAGGCAGGAGTCGACCTATTTGCTTATGGACATGATGCCTATATATACATGATCACTGCTGTGAACATCGCATAACTATCCACTTTTCTATCAATTGCCCAACACTAATTTGTTTACCCACCGTATGCTGCCTACATGAGAGATGCCACTATAGAACACTATGGCCCCCGGGTCTATTCACTTATATATTCGCAAATGCTATTATTACCGTGCTGCCTTTATTTATCTTTTATTTTATTTTGAAATTTATATTTATCAACAATTATCTACACAACTCATTTTCTTGCAAATAACGAGACCAAGGGGATTGACAACGCTCTTGCTCGCGTTGGGTGCAAGTCGTTTGTTCATTTGTATGCAGCCGCTGAAGACGGTTGAGGATTGATATTCCTATTGGTTCGATAAACCTTGGTTTCATAACTGAGGGACATACTTATCCACTTTGTGCTGCAATTACCTGATCCTCTTCACAGAAAATCCAACGCAGATCACAAGTATCACCTCCCGAAAGAGCTTATCGATGCAGAGGACTATATCCTTGTTGTCAGTGCGGACGATGATGACGATCATTGGCTCTGGCATCTTGAGAGTGTTGTAGGCATGGTGCGTTCCTGCCATGAACTTCGCTAGCGCCGGTCGGACCAGAATCCCATTGTACGGCAGTGACATTCTTGCGACGTCAAAGACTACCCTTTCCGTCCTGAAGTTGAGCTCGCTGTCGAACATGACTGGCTGAGTGATCTTCCCCTTGGGCTGAGATCTTCCCGGGTTGATCCCTTGGAAGGACCTCATTGGCTTAAGATCCGTATCAGGAATCTGCAGCCGCTTGATCACGTCAGGCGAGATCAAGTTCAATCATGCTCCACTGTCGACCAACATCTTCGTGACCTTGAGGTTGCATGTTGTTGGCGAAACCAACAACGGCATGCACCTGACGGCAGTGATGCGGTCAGGGTGGTCCTCAGCGTTGAAGATGATGGGAGTGTTGTACCAGTTGAGGGGTTTCTTCGCGTCTACTGCTCGTTCTGCCGCATTGATCTCATGGGCCCATTGCTTGAGCTGCCGGTGAGAGGAGTGCAAAGATGCGCCTCCGTCAACGCACATGGCATCGATAGACTTCTGGAATTACTGGCCTTCAAATTCTTCTTCATCTCATCATCACCGTCTTCGTCATCAGACTTCTTGTCTAGCAGGTTTCTCTTTGCGCAGCTTGGCCTTGCCATGACGACCACCACGGCTACCGCTGCTTTTCTTGCCGGCACGACCTGCACCGTCTTGGCCTTTCTCCTTGTCACGCTTTTCGTACTCTTGCTTCTGCTTCTCGGCAAGCTGTTCTATTTGGCGGCACTCGGTGATATCGTGGCTCTTGGTGAGGTGGATCTTGCAGTACGGCCTTCCGGTCTTCTCTCCTGCTGCGGCCTCGTCGTCTCCGGAGCACGCGGCAGCACTTTTGCCGGACCCTCAGACTTGGCCTTCCAGCTAGAGTCCGAGTTGCCGTTCCCCTCGATGGCCATTACAGCTTTTCCTTTGCGCTTCCTGTTGCGCTCCGCCCCTTTTCCTTGGAGGCCGGCATATCTTCGCCGTCATCCGAGTCGGCTTCCGCGCCGGCGTCCTCTCTAGGGAGCCTCCTTCCCTCTTCCGCCCGTGCGCACTTGTCAGCCAGGGCATATAGCTCGGCGACATCCCTCACTTTGTTGATGCTCATCTCCTCACACATTCGCTGGTTGAGCACGTTCGTGTAGAATGCGACAATCACAACGACTGGTTGGATGTTGGAGATGTTGTGCTGCACGCTGCTGAACCTCTGGATATATTTGCGGAGGGATTCACCTACTCTCTCGGGGAGCACATGCAAGTCGTTGGGCTGCCCTGGAAGCTTGTGGCCTCCATGGTATGCGCTAACGAACTGGTTGCACAGGTCTGCCCAAGAGGAAATGGACCCCTTCGGCAAGTTCATCAACAAACTCCTCACGTTGGGCTTGAGCGCCAATGGAAAGTAGTTGGCTAAGATTTTCTCGTCGCGTCCCCCAGCAGCCTGTATGGTGTTGGTGTAGATGCCGTGGAACTCGGAATGGCTGATCTTCTCTTCATACTTGTCAGGCAACACATGCTTGAAGGGTCTGCTGGAGGGCCAGCGGACTTGCCGTAGCTCATGGGTGAACGCCCCACAGCCTACCTCGTCAGGCAGGTTGTCGGACTCCCTCGGCGTGGGCATGTCAACGGTTGGATCCGCATGTCCATCGGACTGCTGGCGCGTTTGACGCCGCCCTCAATGGTGGGGTGGGCGTCTTCCTTGCGTCTGTCCTTCAAGACCTGGCATTGGTCCATGTCCATCCGCGGGTCCGTCGAGGCGTACAATACCTCATCTTGCACGTTGGTCCGGCGGGTACATTGCTGCTGAGGCGAAGACTACACCGTGTGCGCCCTGCCAGCGTCGCGTATGGCGGTGGGAGCCCCTGGAGCTGCTTGACAGATGACTGACGAGCCCGCTCCCTCCGGCTTGTCGCGGTTTGCGAAGCTCAACAGGCTCTGGATCGTAGCTCTCCAGTCTTCCATTTTCTCCGGCGTGGGTAGAAAGATCAGCCATAGCTGGGCCTGTGCCAGAGCTTCCTCCGCAATTTTGGGCATGGAGTGGTGCGAGGCGTGAGTGGCGCTCTTACTCCTAGCGGCACTAGGAGGAGCATCTCCCCGAGCCATCGCGCGATGCTCGTTCCCACCAGAAGGCTACTGTTGAGCTCGGCCCTGCGTGTGCTGAGATGGATGATAACCCACAAGTATAGGGGATCGCAACAGTTTTTGAGGGTAGAGTATTCAACCCAAATTTATTGATTCGACACAAGGGGAGCCAAAGACTATTCTCGAGTATTAGCAGCTGAGTTGTCAAGTCAACCACACCTGAAAAACTTAATATCTGCAGCAAAGTATTTAGTAGCAAAGTAGTATGGAAGTAGCGGTAACGATGGCAAAAGTGACAGTAGCAGTTTTGTAGTGATTGTAACAATAGCAACGGAAAAGTAACTTAGCAAAGATCAATATATGAAAAGCTCGTAGGCAATGGATCAGTGATGGATAATTATGTCGGATGGCATTAATCATGCAACGGTTATAACATAGGGTGACACAGAACTAGCTCCAATTCATCAATATAATGTAGGCATGTATTCCATATATAGTCATACGTGCTTATGGAAAAGAACTTGCATGACATCTTTTGTCCTACCCTCCCGTGGCAGCGGGGTCCTAATGGAAACTAAGGGATATTAAGGTCTCCTTTTAATAGAGAACCGGACCAAAGCATTAGCACTTAGTGAATACATGAACTCCTCAAACTACGGTAATCACCGGAAAGAATCCCAATTATTGTCACCTTGGGGTATGCAGATCATAACTCATAATAGGTGTCTACAACTTGCAAGATAAGATCAAGAACACATATATATTCATGAAAACATAATAGGTTCAGATCTGAAATCATGGCACTCAGGCCCTAGTGACAAGCATTAAGCATAGCAAAGTCATAGCAACATCAATCTCAGAACATAGTGGATACTAGGGATCAAACCCTAACAAAACTAACTCGATTACATAGTAAATCTCATCCAAGCCATCACCGTCCAGCAAGCCTACGATGGAATTACTCATGAATGGCGAAGAGCATCATGAAATGGGTGATGAAGGATGGTTGGTGATGACGACTGCGTCGATTTCCCGTCTCCAGAGCCCAAAACAGACTCCAGATCTGCCCTCCCAAGGAAGAACAGCAGGTGGCGGCGCCTCCATATCGTGAAACGCGATGAACTCTTCTCCTTGATTTTTTTCTCCCCGAATAGGAATATATAGAGTTGGAGTTGAGGTCGGAGGAGCTCCAGGGGGCCCACAAGCCTGCAGGGCGCGCCCTAGGGGGGGGGCGCCCCCTTGGCTTGTGGCTAATGGGTGGACCCCCTCCGGTTGATTCTTTCGCCAGTATTTTTTATTAATTCCAAAAATATTATCCGTAAATTTTCAGGTCAATCCGAGAACTTTTATTTTTGCACAAAAATAACACCAAGGCAATTCTGCTGAAAACAGCGTCATTCCGGGTTAGTTCCATTCAAATCATGCAAATTAGAGTCCAAAACAAGGGCAAAAGAGTTTGGAAAAGTAGATACGATGGAGACGTATCAACTCCCCCAAGCTTAACCCATTGCTTGTCCTCAAGCAATTCAGTTGACAAACTGAAAGTGACAAAGAAAAACTTTTACAAATCTGTTTGATCTTGTTGTTGTAAATATGTCTAACTGATGTTCAGGTTTTCAGCAAAGATTATAGACTAACCATATTCACAATAACATTTAGGTCTCACACTTACTCATATCAATGGCATAATCAACTAGCGAGCAATAATAATAAATCTCGGATGACAACAATTTTTATCAAAACAATCATGATACAATATGATATAATGGTATCTCGCTAGCCCTTTCTGAGACCGCAAAACATAAATGCAGAGCACCTCTGAAGAACAAGGACTGACTAGCCATTGTAATTCATGGTAAAAGAGATCCAGTCACAATCATACTCAATATCAATTAATAGCAAAGCATACAAATGACGGTGGTGCTCTCTAACTGGTGCTTTTTATAAGAGGAGGATGACTCAACAGTAAAGTAAAATAGATAGGCCCTTCGCAGAGGGAAGCATTGATTTGCAGAGGTGCCAGAGCTCGAGCTTTTAAAACAGGGATGAATAATAATTTTTGAGCGGTATGCTTTCATTGTCAACATAACAACCAAGAGATCTCGGTATCTTCCATGCTAGATACATTATAGGCGGTTCCCAAACAGAATAGTAAAGTTTTTACTCCCCCTCCACCAATCAATCACACTCCACGGCGAGCCGAATCCATGGGTACCGTCCATACAAACAACAATCCTTGGGGAGTTTTGTTTCATTATATTTTGATTTGATTTTTGAGCATGGAACTGGGCATCCCGAATACCAGCCACTTTCTCGTGAATGATAGTGAATCAACACATACCATGAGAATAACCCACCTAGCATGGAAGATACTAACAGCCCCTAGTGACTACATGAGCGATTCGGGCATACAAAACAGAATATTATTTGAAGGTTTAGAGTCTGGCACATGCAAATTTACTTAGAACGGCAGGTAAATACCGCGTATAGGTAGGTATGGTGGACTCATATGGAACAACTTTGGCTTTATGGAAGTGGATGCACAAGCAGTATTCCCGCTTAGTACAAGTGAAGGCTAGCAAGAGACTGGGAAGCGACCAACTAGAGAGCGACAACAGTCATAAACATGCATTGAGATTAACCAACATTGAATGCAAGCATGAGTAGGATATAAATCACCATGAACATAAATATCGTGGAGGCTATGTTGATTCTGTTTCAACCACATGTGTGAACATGTGGCAAGTCAAGCCACTTGAATCGTTCAGAGGAGGATACCATTCTATCATACTACATCACAACCATTTTAAAATGCATGTTGGCACTCAAGACAAACTATTATACACTCTTAGCTAATTAAGCATGGCATGAGTAACTATAATCTCTAATTGTCATTGCAAACATGTTTCATCCATAATGAGCTGAATTCAGAACAATGAGCTAATCATATTTACAAAAACAAAATAGGTCGAGTTTGTACCAGCTTTTCTCCATCTCAATCACTTCATCATATATCATCATTATTGGCTTTCACTTGCACGACCGAACGGTGTAAATAATAAGAGTGCACGTGCATTAGACTAAGCTGGAATCTGCAAACAATAACTCAAAGGAGAAGGCAAGGTAATATGGGCTCTCTATAAGATAAACAATAATGCATATGAGAGCCACTCAACATTTTCATTGTGGCCTTCTCCTCTCGACCCAAAGAAAAGAGAACTATTTAAAAACAAGAACGAGAAAAACTATTTACACGGGAAAGCTCCCAACAAGCACAAGAAGAACGAGAAATCTTTTTGGGTTTTCTTTTAATGATACAACTAAATAAACTAAAAGGTATAGCTAGAACTATTTTTTTGGATTTTTCTCAAGGTTAATTAAACACACAAGAAGAAAGCGGAAAGAAGAAATAAAATACCATGGATGATACAATGAAAAAGTATAACACCGACTACTAAGATAAGTGTGTGAACATGAATGTAATGTCGGTGAGAAATACGTACTCCCCCAAGCTTAGGCTTTTGGCCTAAGTTGGTCTAGTGCCATGGATGAAAATAACCATCTCCTGGATACTCCGGAGGGTCCTGAGGGTTCCACTGGTTGGGGAGCTCCTATGGCTCCCACTGAAAAACTGGATCCTGATACGGATCTAGGGCAGGTGCCGGCTCAGGTGCTGGGGGTTGCGACAGAACCCAATATCTGTAGATGTCCTCGGGCATAATAGTGTACCTGCCTGAATGGATATCGAACAAAGAAGAAGCAGGCAGAGCAATAATCTCACAAGTACCCTGACTAAATACTAAATTGTAAAGCAGCCTCCTATCATTATCCTTCCTAATAAAATCATGTGCTACCATACTGTCGTAGTCTAAATATCTTGTAGGTAGTAGCATTTCCTCTTCCTCGTCAAACCTAATGGGTATCTTAAAGTGTTTGGCTAGACGAGATGCATAGATACCTCCGAATATGGGGCCCTTCGAACAGTTTAAGTTCAACCGTTGGGCCACCATAGCGCCCAGACTAAAAGTTCTATCAACAAGTAAAGTGTGGCGCAGAATAGCGAGGTCTGGAGCACTAAGGCTTCCACTCTCCCCACGACCAACTAAACATCTCCCCGCGAATAATGAATAATAGCGTAGAACAGGAAAATGTAAACTAGGTGCTCTTGCCTTTAACACCCCTCTCTCTTCCCCCACAGTGGTCGCGGCAATAAAGTCCTCCATGTCTCTAGGACGTGGTTCACTGATGCTGCCATCATAAGGTATTTTGCAAACATTGCAAAAATCGTAAAGTTTCATCTCCTTAAGCACATCATATAAGTAAAACTCTACCATGGGAGGATTCTTCCTAGGATAAAAGTGAAAGTTTTGCACGAAGATATTAGTGAGTAGGAGGTACTGGTCACACTTATCGTTGAGGAAGTCCGTGATGCCTACATTCTCTGCCAAATAATAAAAATCTTCATAAATTCTGGCGGCCCTCAAGAATTCATCACTTGGCCATTCACATGGCCGAACTTCCGCGACGCGAGGAATATTGTATTTGGACTTCTTCTTCGCCTCATTTTCATCTTCTTTAGAGCCCCGGCTTGAAGAGCCTCTTAACAATCTCCTCATCATTTCTTTCTCTGAAAAATTTCTGAAATTTTTAGTGACTCAAAATAAAGGTGAAGAAAACTCAACAAAACTTATAGCAACTACTCCCACAAGTGCCTAGAGGCTATATCATGCATCAAAAAACTACTTGGGACCATACAAATTTGGCATGCAAGCTCAAGAACAAGGTCACCACAGCAGCAAAAATTTGCAATATATAAAGCACTAGAACAAAAACTAATTGGACCATTGGAGGAGTCACATACCGAAGAACAATTCCCCAAAACAGTTTTGCAAATGGAGCTTGGCACAAGGAGAACGAAAATGGCAGCAAAATGAGCTAGGACACGGGTTTGAGCAATGGTGGGATTTTTTCTGGAGGAAGACGAAGTCGATGGGTGCTGGAATAAGTGAGGGGGGGCTATGTGGGACCCACAAGCCAGGGGGGCGCGCCCAAGGGGTGGGCGCGCCCTGTAGGCTTGTGGCCCACTGGTGCGGCCCCTTGATGTGTTCTCAGTGCCAGAAATTTTTAAATATTTCAAAAAAATCATACTACATTTTCAGGGCATTTGGAGAACTTTTATTTTCAGGTCATTTTTTTTATTGCACGGATAAATCAGAAAACAGAAAAAATAATAGCATTTTTACTTAATTTGATCTAATTAATAGAAAGTAAAAGTTGGGTACAGAAGGTTGTGCCTCCTAAATTCATCCATCTCATGCTCGTCAAAAAGAATCCATCAATAAGGTTGATCAAGTCTTATTGACAAACTTTTTTCGAATGACACGGAACCAGAGAATTTTCGAATAACACTAGGTTACCTCAATGGGGATATGCATGTCCCCAACAATAAGTATATCATATTTCTTTTTGGCAGTAGGGAGAGGGAATTCAAAATCTCCAATAATAATCGTTGGAATGTTTCCAATGGAGTTGATACTATGAACTTGAGGTTGTTTCTTCGGAAAGTGTACCGTATGCTCATTACCATTAACATGAAAAGTGACATTGCCCTTGTTGCAATCAATAACAGCCCCTGTAGTATTCAAAAAAGGTCTACCAAGGATGATCGACATACTGTCGTCCTCGGGAATATCAAGAATAACAAAGTCCGTTAGGATAGTAACATTTGCAACTACAACAGGCACATCCTCACAAATACCGATGGGTAAAGCAGTTGATTTATCAGCCATTTGCAAATAGATTTCAGTAGGTGTCAGCTTATTCAAATCAAGTCTACGATACAAATACAAAGGCATAACACTAACACCAGCTCCAAGGTCACATAAAGCAGTTTTAACATAATTTCTTTTAATAGAACATGGTATAGTAGGTACTCCGGGATCTCCTAGTTTCTTTGGTATTCCACCCTTAAAGGTATAATTAGCAAGCATGGTGGAAATCTCATCTTCTGGTATCTTTCTTTTATTAGTCACAATATCTTTCATATACTTAGCATAAGGAGAGATTTTCAGAATATCAGTCAAGCGCATACGCAAAAAGACAAGTCTAAGCATTTCAACAAAGCGCTCAAAATCCTCATCATCCTTTTTCTTGGATGGATTAGGAGGAAAGGGCATGGGTTTCTGAACCCAAGGTTCTCTTTCTTTACCATGCTTCCTAGCAACAAATTCTCTTTTGTCATATCTTTTATTCTTTGGTTGTGGGTTATCAAGATCCACAGCAGGTTCAATCTCCACATCATTATCATTACTTGGTTGAGCATCAACATGAACATCATCATTAATATTATCAGTAAGCTCATGTTCATTACCAGATTGTGTCTCAGCATCAGAAATAGAAATATCATTTGGGTTTCCATGAGTATCTATAACAGGTTCACTAGCAGCATGCAAAGTCCTATCATCATTCTTTTTCCTTTTATTACTGGGACGACTAGGTGCATAAGTATTAATTCTCTGAGAATCTTGCTCAATTCTCTTAGGATGGCCCTCAAGATACAAAGGTTCCTGAGTCATTTTACCACCTCTAGTCACAACTCTGACAGAATGATCATTGTTCTTACCATTCATCTCATTAAGCAAATCATTTTGTGCCTTAAGTACTTGGTCTACTTGAGTAGTTACCATGGAAGCATGTTTACTAATAAGCTTAAGATCACTGATAGTTCTACTCATATAATCACCTAAGTGATCAAGCATGTAAGCATTATGTTTCAATTGTCTACTAACATAAGCATTGAAATTTTCTTGCTTAACAATAAAGTTATCAAACTCATCCAAGCATTGGCTAGCAGACTTATTATAGGGAATATCACCTTCATCAAATCTACGGAGAGAATTTACCTCTACTACCTGTGTCGGGTTATCAAGACCATGTATTTCTTCAATAGGTGGTAGATTCTTAACATCTTCAGCTTTAATACCTTTTTCTTTCATAGATTTCTTTGCCTCTTGCATATCTTCAGGACTGAGAAATAGAATACCTCTTTTCTTCGGAGTTGGCTTTGGAGGTGGTTCGGGAATAGTCCAATCATTATCATTGCTCAATATATTATTCAATAGTAGTTCAGCTTGTTCAACAGTTCGTTCCCTGAAAACACAACCAGCACAACTATCTAGGTGGTCCCTAGAAGCATCGGTTAGTCCATTATAAAAGATATCAAGTATTTCGTTTTTCTTGAGAGGAAGATCAGGCAAAGCATTAAGTAATTGGAGAAGCCTCCCCCAAGCTTGTGGGAGACTCTCTTCTTCAATTTGCACAAAGTTAAATATTTCCTGCAAAGCAGCTTGTTTCCTATGGGCAGGAAAATATTTTTCAGAGAAGTAATATATCATATCCTGGGGACTACGCACACAACCAGGAGCAAGAGAATTAAACCATATCTTAGCATCACCCTTTAATGAGAAAAGAAACAACTTAAGAATATAGTAATAACGGATTTTTTCCTCATGAGTAAATAGGGTGGCTATATCATTCAATTTAGTAAGATGTGCCACAATAGTTTCAGATTCATAACCGTGGAAAGGATCAGATTCAACCAAAGTAATTAACTCAGGATCGACAGAGAATTCATAATCATTATCAGTAACAAAGATAGGCGAAGTACCAAACTTAGGATCATATTGCATTCTAGCATTCAAAGATTTTTTCCTTCCACTTGGATAGCAATTTCTTAAGATCATCTCTATCCTTACAAGCAAGAAAGTCCCTAGCTACCTCTCCCTCCATAACATAACCCTTAGGTATATTAGGCAATTCATATCAAGGAGAGCTAGGTCTAGCAGGTGTCTCATAGTGTTGAGTTTCAATAATTTCATCAGTTTCAGAAATATCATCAGTTTTAGCATTGACTCTAGCAATTTGTTCATCAAGAAATTCACCCAGTGGCATAGTATTATCAAGCAAAGTATCATCATAAGCATCATGTATAGCAGAAGTGGCATCATCAATTAATTGCGACACATCAGAATCAATAGCAGGTGGTGGTGTCGCAAATTTACTCATAACAGAAGGTGAATCAAGTGCAAAGCTAGATGGCAGTTCCTTACCTCCCCTCGTAGTAGAGGGATAGATCTTGGTTTTTGGGTCTTTCAGATTCTTCATAGTGATCAACAGATATAAATCACAAGTGACTCAGAGAATAGAGCTATGCTCCCCGGCAACGGCGCCAGAAAAAGGTCTTGATAACCCACAAGTATAGGGGATCGCAACAGTTTTCGAGGGAAGAGTATTCAACCCAAATTTATTGATTCGACACAAGGGGAGCCAAAGAATATTCTCGAGTATTAGCAGCTGAGTTGTCAATTCAACCACACCTGAAAGACTTAATATCTGCAGCAAAGTATTTAGTAGCAAAGTAGTATGGAAGTAGCAGTAACGATGGCTAAAGTGACAGTAGCAGTTTTGTAGTGATTGTAACAGTAGCAACGCAAAAGTAACTTAGCAAAGATCAATATATGAAAAGCTCGTAGGCAATGGATCAGTGATGGATAATTATGTCGGATGGCATTCATCATGCAACGGTTATAACATAGGGTGACACAGAACTAGCTCCAATTCATCAATATAATGTAGGCATGTATTCCATATATAGTCATACGTGCTGATGGAAAAGAACTTGCATGACATCTTTTGTCCTACCCTCCCGTAGCAGCGGGGTCCTAATGGAAACTAAGGGATATTAAGGCCTCTTTTTAATAGAGAACCGGACCAAAGCATTAGCACTTAGTGAATACATGAACTCCTCAAACTACGGTAATCACCGGAAAGAATCCCAATTATTGTCACCTTGGGGTATGCGGATCATAACTCGTAATAGGTGTCTACAACTTGCAAGACAGGATCAAGAACACATATATATTCATGAAAACATAATAGGTTCAGATCTGAAATCATGGCACTCGGGCCCTAGTGACAAGCATTAAGCATAGCAAAGTCATAGCAACATCAATCTCAGAACATAGTGGATACTAGGGATCAAACCCTAACAAAACTAAATCGATTACATAGTAAATCTCATCCAACCCATCACCGTCCAGCAAGCCTACGATGGAATTACTCACGAACGGCAGAGAGCATCATGAAATTGGTGATGAAGGATGGTTGGTGATGACGACGGCGTCGATTTCCCCTCTCCGGAGCCCAAAACAGACTCCAAATCTGCCCTCCCGAGGAAGAACAGGAGGTGGCGGCGGCTCCGTATCGTGAAACGCGATGAACTCTTCTCCTTCATTTTTTTCCTCCCCGAATAGGAATATATAGAGTTGGAGTTGAGGTCGGAGGACCTCCAGGGGGCCCACAAGCCTGCAGGGCGCGCCCTATGGGGGGGGCGCCCCTGGCTTGCGGCCAATGGGTGGACCCCCTCCGGTTGATTCTTTCGCCACTATTTTTTATTAATTCCAAAAATATTCTCCGTAAATTTTCAGGTCCATCCGAGAACTTTTATTTCTGCACAAAAATAACACCAAGGCAATTCTGCTGAAAACAGCGTCAGTCCGGGTTAGTTCCATTCAAATCATGCAAATTAGAGTCCAAAACAAGGGCAAAAGAGTTTGGAAAAGTAGATACGATGGAGACGTATCAATGGACGCTCTGGGGTCTTGTCCGCGCGCCGCCCAGGGTCGCCACCCTCGGGGCATTGGTCGCGGTGGTCTTAAGAAGGCTGCGGCGGGGGTTCTTTTGCCACCGCTGCTGCTGCTGTGGCTGCCGCCCCGGTCACTATGTCTGTTGTGCCGGCTCCGGTCGTCACGGGTGCATTGTGCGTCTCCATGACGACGGGGTCCGGGTCGCGGCTCGCGGAGCTCCGGCGCAGTGTTGTTGATGTGTTTGCCGACGTGGCGATCGTGAGGGCCGCCCCCACCCACGTCGCCGGCCACCACCTGCGATGGTAGCTTGGACGTGGATGGGGCGGGCGTCGCCAGGCCCTTATCCTTCTTGGGAGGCATGGGCGTCGAAGAAGCTGTTGGCTACGACGCGCAGGAGTCGGCAAAGGTTCACGCAAAGGAGTCCCCGTACCTGGAGCGCCAAAGATATCGGGTTACGACGATCTATGGGGCTAGCAAGGCCCCTTTCGTTGTTCAGATGAGGGAATCCTCCGTCGCAAAGAGCATCATGGGACACTGCACGCTGGAGGATTTAGACCGGTTCAGGCTGCCGGAGCGTAATAGCCTATGTCCTGTGTGGTGTGCTTTATTCGAGTTCACAGTACAGTAGCGTCGCAGCTCATCAAAGATGCTTCGGGAGCGTCGCTACGCGTGTAGATGAATAGAGAGTCGGCCGTTCTAAAGGTAGCCATGGACCTCCTTTTATAATTCAAGGGGTTTCCACAGTGGCTAAAATTGTCTTTACATAGAGTAAAGAATGCATATTCCTCTGCCACCATCGCTGGCAGCAGTGGTAGTGGTAAATACCTAACTCTGACGGACTAGGACATGCGCATTGAATGCACCGTGAGGTGGCGCGCTGGTGACGTCCCCCGGCAAGGATTTCCTCTCCTTCTGTGTTGTTCGCCTAGATACCTCTTATTCTTTCGCCATGGCATGGACGGGTGTCACTAAAAATCTCTCGTAATCTAGGGAAACAGCCACGCGCCCCGACTAGTCTCACCTACTCGCCTGCCTGCTCGACACCTGGCCAAAGTAGACAATCATCCCAGCTACGTGCGGCGACAACATGGCGGGCGGGGGCCTTGGCGGGTGCGCTATTACCCGAGCCCCCCGGCAAGGAAGACTTGCCAGTTTGCATGAGTCCTTGTACGAAGAGCTTGGCGTCCAGATCCAGCCCGACAGGGTTATGCCACTCCAGAGGCCGCGGTCGTCTGGTGCACATTCAGGGTACTAAGGGCCTCGTTCTTTAGTATACCGACACGTTGCAAAGGAATGCGAGTGAGGACATTGATGTGGTGTGCTTGGAAGTACTGGCGCATCTTCTGATAGGCTATGAGAAGGCCAAAAAGTAACTTCTGCACCGCTGAATACCTCGACCTAGCTCCCTACAGAAGAGAGCTGACAAAGTATACTGGGCAATGCACCATCAATGTCTCTCGCGCTCTATCTGTGTTGGCGGCACTTTGGCTTGCCAGATTGGAATCTGGCTTGCAGGCTGCTGACTCATGGGTCACTACCTCTTCGTCCTCAGCTTCCCTCTCTGCCACCAGTGCAGCACTAACCACTTAATTTGTCACCGCCAGGTATAGCAGCAACGGTTCTTGTGGCTTAGGCGCAACTAGTCCCGGTGCAGAGGATAGGTATCTTTTCAAATCTTGCAGCGCTGCCTCCGCTTTCAGAGTCCATTTTGTTGGACATGCCTTTTTCAAAATCTTGAAAATGGCAAGGCGTGTTCTGCAGATTTAGAAATGGACCTGTTGAGGGCTACAATGCAGCCCGCCAAGCGGCGCACATCCTTGACGCGCTTCGGTGCCTCCAACTGCTCGATTGCTTCTATCTTTGCGGGGTTGGCTTCAATCCCACGTTGCAACACAAAGAACCCAAGAAGCTTGCCGGATGGAACACCAAATACACACCTCTCAAGGTTGAGCTTCAGATTGATCTTGCGCAGATTGGCAATGGTTTCTTCTAAATCTTGAATTAATGTAGCCTTGTCCTTTGTCTTGACGACTATATCATCCATGTAAGCTTCCACATTTCTGTGCAGCTGAGGCTCAAAACCAATTTGGACAGCTCTTGCAAATGTTGAACCAGCACTTTTTAGTCCGAAAGGCATACGCTTGAAGCAGTATGTGCCACATGGAGTAATAAAGGCGGTTTTCTCTTTGTCTTCCTTGGCCTTGAAGATCTGATGGTAACCAGAGTAAGCATCAAGGAAGGAGAGTAGATCGCAGTCGGAAGTAGAATCCAATATCTGATCAATGCGCGGGAAGGGAAAGGGGTCTTTTTGGACAAGTTTTATTTATATTAGTGAAATCGATACAAAGCCTCCACTTTCCATTTGCCTTCCGCACTACCAATGGGTTTGCTAACCAGGTCGGGTGGATCACTCCTATAATAAAGCCTGTAGCTTCTAACTTCTTGATTTCTTCGGCACTAAACTCTTGCCGCTCCGGAGCTTGCTTCTGGATCTTCTGCTCGATGGGGCGTGCATGAGGGCAGACAGCAAGGTGGTGCTCAATCACCTCCCTGGGAACATCAGGTATGGCAGGTGGTTGCTAGGCAAACACATCGACATTCGCCCGCAGGAAGGAGTCGAGCGCGCTTTCCTATTTACTGTCGAGGGTGACACTTATTGTGAAAAACTGCCTCCCTCGCCATCCTCTCGTGCAGCCACTTGCTTTGTCTTCGAGGTCACCACTCTGGTCTTCTTGCTCTTGGCGGCAGTGCTCTCCGGCAAGTCTTCTACTGGCGTGCTGCACTCCTTGGTGCGCTTCCCGCAGTCCTTGCTGGAGGTCTTGCCGGTAGTATTGCTCTTCTTCCCCTGGGGGCTTTGCTGTTAGGAGCAAATACCTCTTTAGCAAATGCTGCAACTGCCTCCCGGGAGAGCTTCTCGGCGCATAGAACAGCGCTCTTCCTGTCTGCATGAACGATGATGACGCTCGTCGGCCCCGACATCTTGAAGGTGTTATAGGCGTAGTGGGACGCCGCCATGAACTTTGCCAGTGCCGGACGGCCCAAGATTCTGTTGTATGGTAGCGGTATCTTGGAGACATCGAAGGTGATCTTCTCTGTCTTGAAATTGAGTTTGCTGCCAAATGTTACCGGTAGGGTGTTATTTCCCTTTGGTTGACTCCTTCCTGGGTTGATTCCCTGGAATGTCCCCGTTGGCTTTAGTTCTGCGTCAGGGATCTGTAGGCGCTTGATCACTTCTGGTGAGATCAAGTTCAAGCAATCGCCACCGTGAACTAATATTTTTCTCACCTGGAGATTGCGAATCGTTGGTGAGACCAACAATGGAAAACTCCTGACGGCAGTAGTGCGGTTGGGGTGATCTCCGAGGTAAAAAATGATGGGCGTGTTGGATCACTTGAGGGGTTTCCGCGCCTTTGCTGCCGGTTCTGCCGCGTTGATCTCTCGGGCCCATTGCTTGAGCTGCCAGTGAGAGGAGTGTAGAGATACACCTCCGTCAACACATATGGCATCTATGGCTTTCTGGAATTCCTGGCCATTAGATCCCTCTTCATCATCATCCTCTTCGTCTGACTTCTTGTCACGGCCTCTAGAAGGCTTTTCTTTCTGTTGGTTGGCCTTGCCATGGCGAGCACCACGTCTGCCACGGTTATTCTTGCTGGATCCACCTGCACCATCCTGGCACTTCTCCTTTTCCCGCTTCTCATATTCCTGCTTCTGCTTCTCGGCA
Organism: Elymus sibiricus; assembly: GCA_039707655.1. Taxonomy (NCBI): domain Eukaryota; kingdom Viridiplantae; phylum Streptophyta; class Magnoliopsida; order Poales; family Poaceae; genus Elymus; species Elymus sibiricus. The sequence goes on along the minus strand of CM077675.1, from coordinate 263,035,443 downwards.
AGCTGCTCCACTTGCCGGCACTCTTGGAGGTCGTGGCCCTTGGTGCGGTGAATCTTGTAGTATGGCCCATAGGTCTTGCTGGTTTTCTCGCCTGTTGCGGCTTCGTCGTCACACAAGCATGCGATGGCTTCCTTGCCGGAGCTCTCCTTCTTCGCTTTCTTGCTGACGTTGGAGTTGCCGGAGCCCTCTACGGCCGTGACTGCCTTGCCTTTGCGCTTGTGATTGTGCTTTCGGGCTCTCTTCTTGGAGGTTAACGTATTTTGTCATCGGAATCAACCTCCATGCCAACATCCTCTCCGGGGAGCCTCCTCCCTTCCTCAGCACATGCGCACTTGTCCACAAGAGCGTAAGGCTCAACAATATCTCGTACCTTGTTGATGCTCATCTCCTCACGCATCCGCCTGTTGCGCATGTTTGTGTGGAACGCGACAATGACTGCGGCAGGATATGGATGTCGGGGTTGTTGTGATGTACATGCTAAATCGCTGAATATACTTGTGGAGGGATTCACCGTCCCTCTGGGGTAGAACATGCAGATTGCTGGGCTGCCCGGGAAGCACGTGGCCTCCATGGTAAGCACCAATGAAATGGTTGCATAGGTTCGCCTAGGAGGATATGGAGCCTTACGTTGGGCTTGAGTGCCAACGGAAAGTAGTTGGCGAACACCTTCTCATCGCATCCCCCAGCAGCCTACACTGTGATGGTGTATATGCCTAAGAACTCCGTTCTCGTCATATTTTTCCGGCAAGTCAGGCTTGAACGTCTTGGTGGAGCGCCAACGAACTTGTCGCAACTCACGGGTGAAAGCCGGGCAGCCCATCTCGTAAGGCAGGCTACGGATTACCCTGGGTGCAGGCTCGTCAATGTCGGGCCCAACACGGTCATTTGACTAACACCCTGCCTCCCACCGCCGCTCAACCACGGTGCGGGCGTCCTCCTTCTGCCGGTCTTGTAAGACTTGGCGTTGGTCTTGGCGTCACCGCAGGACTAATGACGTCATTGATATCTCGTCCAATGTATGAGCCCGGGGCTCTTGCCGCTGTTGTTGTGGAGGTGACTACACAATGGCCACTCCGCCAGCACTTCGTTTGCTGGCAGGCCTCGTTGGCGTAGTGGGGTGCGGCCGCGAAGGCCCGTCGCGTTCTGGCTTATCGCGGTTGGCGAAGCTAAGGAGGTTTTGTATCGTAGTCCTCCACTCATCCATCTTCTTTGGTGCTGGAGGGAAATCTAGAAATAGTTGGGCTTGTGCCATGGCCTCTTCTGTGGTTTTCGGCATGGAATGTGCCGAAGCGTGAATGGTGCTCTTACTCCTGGAGAAGCCAGAAGGAGATCCACCTAGCCCCTGCGCACGGTGTGTTGGGGAACGTTGCATGGGAAACAAAAAATTTCCTACGCACACGCAAGATCTATCCATGGTGATGAGCATCTACGAGAGGGAGAGTGGATCTACGTACGCTTGTAGATTGCTAAGCAGGAAGCATTAAGAAACGCGGTTGATGTAGTCGAATGTCTTCGCGATCCAAATCGCTAGCCGTCCCGCGATCCAATCACGATCCGTCCCGATCTAGCGCCGAACGGACGGCACCTCCGCGTTCCGCACACGTACAGCTCAATGACGATCTCCGCCTTCTTGATCCAGCAAGAGGGGGTGGCGAGGTAGATGAGTTCTCCGGCAACACGACGATGTGGTGGCAGCGGTGGTGGTGCTATCCCGGCAGGGCTACGCCTAGCGCTACCGAAACCGTGAACGGAGGAGAAAACGATCTAGGGAGAGAGAGGGGCGCCAAGGGCTTCGTGTTTGCTCTTGGGGTGCCCCCTCCCCTCTATATATAGGTGGAGGGGCGTGGAGATCAGCCCCTCCAAGCCCTAGGGTGCAGCCAAGGGGGAGGAGTTGGACTCCTAGTCCAATTCCCTCCCTTTTCATAAACAGTTGGACTTTCCACCTCTCCCAAGCCACATGGGCCTTGAGGGACTTGTGCGCCTGGCTCAATAAGGCCAGGGCGCCTGCCCTCAGCCCATGCAAACCCTTGGGACGTGGTGGAACCCTTGGTGGACTTCCGTACTCCTCCGGAAGTTTCCGGAACCTTCTAGAAGCTTCTCGGTACAATACCGGAAAAACCCAAAACTTTTCCAGTCGCCAAAATATGACTTCCCATATATTAATATTTACCTCCGGACCATTCCGGAGCTCCTCGTGACGTCCGGGATCTCATCCAGGACTCCGAACTACCTTCGGTCACCAACATACATAACTCAATAATACCGAAACATCACCGAACGTTAAGTGCGCAGACCCTGCGGGTTCGAGAACTATGTAGACATGACCGAGACACCTCTACGGTCAATAACCAATAGCGGGACCTGGATGCCCATATTGGTTCCTACATATTCTAGGAAGATCTTTATCGGTTGAACCTCTATGTCAAGGATTCAGTTAATCCCGTACGATTTTCCCTTTGTTCATCGGTATGTTACTTGCCCGAGATTCGATCGTCAGTATCTCCATACCTAGTTCAATCTCGTTACTGTAAAGTCTCTTTACTCGTTCCGTAATACAAGATCCCGTGGCTAACACTTTAGTCACTTTGCTTGCAAGGCTCATTGTGATATTGTATTACCGAGTGGGCCCTGAGATACCTCTCCGTCACACGGAGTAACAAATCCCAGTCTTGATCCATGCCAACTCAACAGACACCCTCGGAGATACCTGTAGAGCATCTTTATAGTCACCCAATTACGTTGTGACGTTTGATACACACAAGGTATTCCTCCGGTGTCAGCGAGTTACATGATCTCACGGTCATAGGAACACATACTTGACATGCAGAAAACAATAGCAATAAACTGACACGATCATATGCTACGTTCATAGTTTGGGTCTTGTCCATCACATCATTCTCCTAATGATGTGATCCCATTATTAAATGACAACTCATGTCTATGGCCAGGAAACCTTGACCATCTTTGATCAACGAGCTAGTCTAGTAGAGGCTCACTTGGGACATAGTGTTGTCTATGTATCCACACATGTATCTGAGTTTCCGATCAATACAATTCTAGCATGGATATTAAACGATTATCATGAACAAGGAAATATGATAATAACTAAATTATTATTGCCTCTAGGGCATATTTCCAACACGGTGGCCATCCCCATCGATGGGTTGGCGATGGTCTTGGCCTCGTGTACCGTCAGAATGGTGCAAGGGAGTCTTGTCAGCACACCGCTTGAGGTCGTGGCTATTTCGCGGGTGCTGGTCACGGTCGTCATGTGACGGACGGGGCATGTGCCTCATCGTCGGCACCGCCACTGCCCTTAGAGCTCGCAGCAGCAGGGTCATGGTTGTTGGCACTCCGGACGGTGTTGGTGTTGTGGCTTGTCTCGCTGGAACGCCGGGAGCGCTGCTCGCCTCCGCCTCCATTAGTCGTAGCTGTCAACGTAGGCAACCTTGATGAGGATGGGACAGGCGCCGACATGCCCTTGGCCTTCTTAGGTAGCTTGGGTGTCGGTGAAGATGATGAAGAAGACGTGCAGAAGCTGGTGCAGATTCACACACGAGATCCCCCTACCTGGCGCGCCAAAGATGTCAAGGTACGACAATCTATGGGACCAACGAGGCCCCTTTGTGGTTCACTGAGGGGATCAACGAACACATAGAGCAGCACCAACCAAAGCACACCAAGGGTTTAGGCAGGTTCGGGCCACCCGGAGGTGTAATACCCTACGTCTCGTCTATGTGGTTTATGTGGATATCCAAGTTACTTGGAGCGCAAGAGCCCGACAATGTGCTCGAGAGTGCTGTTGCACGTTCAAATGGACAACGTTTCGACCCCTGTGCGTGTTGCCATGGGCTCCTTTTATAGCTCAAGGTGTTACCACAATGGCTAAAATGGTAAATACACAGGGTAAAAACTAGCTACAATATTGGTCAAACTACTGATATATGCTACAGTGTAAATACTTAACCCTGACTGATTAGGACAGGCACATTAAATGCGCCATGAGGTGCCGTGCTGGCGCCGTTCCCTGCAAGGATGCCCTCTCCTTCTGTAACGTCAGCCCAGCTACCTTTTTTTCTTCTGCCACGCCATTAGGACGGGTGTCATTAAAATTGATATAATCCTCTAAAGCTACCACATGCCCCAACAAGCCCTACCTAATAGCCTGCCTTCTCGACACCTCATTGATGGGAGACAATCAACCCAGTGAGGTGGACTGGTGGCTTGGTAGTGGGATCTTGCCCGGCACGGAGCTGTCGGGTCTTCATCTGCCGACAAGGTGGCTTGCCGATGCTTCGATCCTTCCCTCGAAGCTGTCTTGACTGTTGCATCTCCCCGGCAAGGCTTGCAAGGTGGGGAACCATCGTCGTCTGTGTATAAGGCAGGGTACTAAAAGGGCCCATTATTTCGTACAACGATAGAGGTCTTGCTTGATTTGTTTTACCTTTTAATGAATATCTTGTGCACAGGGGTTCCAAGGACACTTCGGGCTATCCCGCGGTTGAGGTTTTCCACCCCAGCTTGTGGCTAGTTTGTGATGGATGAGTTGGAGCACCCCTGCAAGGTTAAATCTTTGGAACTTGGGCCCGCGGTTATGTGGCAACTTGGAAATTTTATAATACCCAGTTGTAGAAAACTAGAAGTAAACACAAATAAAATACACCAACCGTGTGCATAACCATGACCGTCTCTTTTTGAGGCAGTTCGGGAAGAGAACACGGTGGGGTTGTGTTTGACTCATAAGTAGGTGTTCAGGAATACTTCTTGATCATTACTAGTTCATGTCCATTATGCATAAATCACTCTTCTTATTCTTGTACTCGTAAGTTAGCCAAATAAATTGCTTAGTGCTGCTCTAACCTCACCACTTAACCATACCTCACCCATTAAACTTTGCTAGTCTTGATACCCTTGGTAATGAGATTGCTGAGTCCCTGTGGCTCACAGATTCCTACAACAACCGGTGCAGGTACAATAATGCGAAGCCTTGATGTGAGAGCAATGATTGTTCTATTTGGACTTCTTGTTCTTCATCGATCGTAGGATGGGTTCTAGGTCGACGGCCTGGGATTAGCAGGGTGGACGTCATCTTATTTTTTGGTTGATTTCATCTGTAGTCCGATCCTTCTTTTTTGTATGATGATTGTTATGTATTCATGTATTGAGATATTTATGATGTGGCATGTGGCGGGTGTAAGCCAACTCCATATACTCATCTCTTCTCGACATGTATTGTGACGATTTCCATTCTTGCGAAGCGACTCGAAATGCGCTTCTATCCTTATCGAGGCCCTCGAGTCGTCGCGAGGAAAGTACCGCATTTCAGGCGTGACAAGTTGGTATCAGAGCCATACCGACCTAGGAACCCCCTTGATTGAGAGAGTAGGAATTCATTTATTTCTCATCCCTTCATCGCTCTTGTGAGGAATCCTGACGTAGGAATTTTAATTCTATGCCTCTTCTCACTAATTTTTTTATAGGATCAAGCGGGTATTTTGGAACCTCCACGATGTCGATGTGAAAGAATTATGTTCTTGCTGCCTCCTGTCTGACTTGACTTTTGTTCCGGGGAGTTGAGCTCCAAGGTTTTCTTGTCACACACGCTATCATTCAGTTTCCTTAGTATCTCAGGACGAAGATGTTCGAAATTGCTTCAATATTATTTGTGGCGAGAGTTGTTTGGCATCTCCCAGTACTAGGGAGAGCGTCTAGATATACTGCCATGTTTAGTATCATTATGTTTATGAGGGTCTAAGGTAGATGAGTTTTTGAGACATCTGGTTATGTGTTGACGGATGTGATACATTGGAGAGAAGTATCATGCTACGAGTGGAGTGATGAATTTTACTCCGTGTATCCATGGACCCGATTGCATAACCAAAGGGTTTCGGGAGTTCTTAGGTGGGAATTCCAGTAGTTGCCTAGGTTTATCTTTCAACAGATGCATGATGTGAGTTTGGGGTTTGACATCTAGTGGTTCGTTTGTTGACGGTCTTTCTTACAGTGGTTCTCGTTGTGTCTTAAAGAATCCTTGTAGCATGCTACGATTTGGGGACAGTTCGTATGTCATGTTCACTACCTTGTACATGATGGCTAGTGTAAGATCGAGCCCATGCGAGCCTTACCACAAAAATATCGAACGAAATCTCTAGTATGTATTTGTTTCTGGCTTAATTTGCAAGACGCATCCTTTGTTTTGTTGGAGTTGGTAATTCGAGTTGCTTCGATGTTGAATGTTAATTTCATATATTTCCTAAGCGGTGTTCTCATATTCTATGGAAGTGCAAATCCTTTTGATCAATCAAATTGCCGTGTCAAATTCCTTTCCATCTGGATTACTTCTCTTCAATTGTATGCAATCCTTTTCAATATTCGGAAGATCTATCCTATTATTTCATCCCGAAGTTCGTTTCATCCATCCTAAGTGGTATTTGTTTTCCCCTCCCTCCCGCCCTTTTCTTCAACGTCTAAATTCTCATCCAAGTGCCTTTCTATTCATGTGATGCTTCCGCTTTATTTTCTTACATATTGTATCCGGTGATTCACTGTCAAGATGCTCAGGAGATTCAAGCTCATCATTCTTTGTTCTTGTTTTCTTCTCCAGTGAATATAGTGCCAGTTTTTGGTGTTCATCATATCCTTTTCATTTGTTAATTGTTCTCATGTCGGAACTTCTTATCCCAGCCTTTCTTGTTTATTCAGCTCCATCTTCTATTCGGAGTGGCAGGATATCTAAGAAGATTCGTGTTTCCATTCAAAATCCTTTCAAAATGTTGAGGCTCTCAACCTCATCAAGTTTTAAATTTGTACCTATGCAATCTCTCCTTCTAAGCAATCATTTGAACGGTGTGGGTTCATAACCCACAGGTTGTTCCCCACGATCTTACCTTTCTTTTCTATTGTTCCTAGAGATTTCTCAAGTTCATTCCAATTGTGAGATAAGAATAAATTCCATCCATCATATTCCTTCTCCAAGATTGTTTCCAATTATTTTCATCCTTGTCTCAACTTTTCCTTATTCATTATTCTAGAGTATCTTAGTAATTCTTGCTGGTGGATCTCATCATCATTCTTAGCTTGAAGACAAAAGAAGAGTTTTCTCTTTAATCTTTATCGGTTCTCATGAAGATTCGTGGTTCAACTTGTTGCTATCCTCTTGAATGGTTTCCGTTTGTGGGAATCCTTTTCATTTTTGTTTATACGAAGATCCATCATTTCAGAAGACTTCTTCGATCTCAGCTTTCACCTTCGTTCTAAATTTTTTCTTAATTTATGTCACGTCATTCATATGATGTTTTCCTCGTTCTTCTCAATTCTTACCGGTGTTTTGTGCAAGACTTTTTCAAGTTCGTGTTATATCTCTTCAATCATTCTGAAGAAGAATAAGCAGTATGCAAATCCATTGCTTGTCATCAATTTAAATTGATGAAGGATAAGTATGTCATAATTCTTATTCTTGTTTCGTCGAGGAGATTAATTTCTTCTTCTGGAGTTGTTCATGACATCAAATTCTCGGTTCTGTGTTGTTCATCTTCTCTTTACCGGAGTTCCAAGATTATGAATTATCTCGTCTTGAAGCTCTATCTAAATCTTTGCAATGCTTCCATAATGTTCATTCCAATCAAAATTCTTTTTATCAACATTTGTTTCAGGAGTTCTTCCAAGACGTAATTCATGATGGTTCGTTAAGGATTTAATTAATTCTCGAAGTGTTCTTTAAGGTTCTTGTTGGAGGATCTCATGTATTCTTTGTCTTGCATTTGAAAGTGCAATTCATTTCTCCCTTATCTTTTGAGACGGTATTATATCATTCATGATTAACGAAGAGTCTCGAAGAAATGTGTCAAGAATGAGAGATTTAAAACCATCATTTCCTTCTTGGAGTTATCTTGGATTAGAGTTCACCTAAAGCCTTTCCTAATGAATTGTTGCTATTTTGGTGCTTTTCGATGATCCAAGTTTTCAATGATAGTATCAGTAGCAGCCACAGAACCAACATCACAAGAATGTTGGCCTTCCTCGAGGGGCACACGTCGTGTGCGCTCCACGTGATTCAGAAGGCGATGTTGTTGATGCAGAGGTGCGACAGGTGTAACTGGTGGTAGACGTGCGAGAACTTCATTGAACTTGGCCTCAATCTTGGTCTCGAACGTCTTCTCCAAACCATCTATCTTGGCCATGGCCAATCCAAATCTAGTCATCACGTCTTGCACATGTTCACCCATCTTTTTTTGAAATTTATCATGGAGCTCCTTGTTCGTCATGCTCTCCCAGCAGGTGCTAACCGATAACCATTGTAGTCAACACTATCAAAGCTTGGATAGAGCGATTGCCACGTGGTGTCAAACACACGATGTAGATGTATGTGCAGCTGGGATGGCTTAAAATATGGTAGCAAAAAGGGTCAGCAATAATCAATTCAAAGATGCAAATTTAAATAAACGCTCAACGCCAGCACTGTGTTGGTCCTAGGCTAGACTGTACTAGAGACGCGAGCCTAGAACATCAACAAAATCACGGCGCGACACGTAATCAAGGGAAACGCAGACTATGATTTTTTTTTCTTTTTTCGGGGTGCTTTTTTCGCGCTCTTTTTTTAGAGAATCACTATAATGACGAGTGTCTCAAAACTCTTCCGAAGGTCTAAAAACAGGAAAGGCACGAAATGTTTTTGACTATATATTTGTTTTTCTGGAACGCCCGGAGCAAAAATTGGAAACTGCTCAAAAAAAATTCTATAAAACCGCCTATCTCAAAACGCTCTACTACACCTAAAAATAGGATAGCCAATTTGTTTGACCGGTGCGTTTTTCGTTTTTTTGGAAATCACCCTAGTCTATGAACAGAGAACAATTGATGATCCGAAACCTACCGAGACAAGAAAACACTAATCTGACTACAGATGGATCTCGCAAGCAAACTGCATAAGACAAGGACTCTGACTGGTGGTGGATATGCGGTGGCATATGTGGACTCGGATTGGTAGCAGATAGGTGGTGGTATATCCGGACTCGGATATATAGACGGTGGATCTATGGTGGTGGTATATGGCAGTGATGATGACGATGGTGGGGTGATGGTATATGGTAGCGGTGATGATGATGGTGTGGTGGTATATGGCAGCGGTGTTGACGGTGGCGTGGTATATGGCAACGGCGATAAAGATGGTGGGGCGGCGGTGTCGGGTCACGATGCACACGATCACCTATGGGGTGAGGTCGCGTTGCACAAAGAGCAGAGGTCATGAGGTAGCACGACGATGAGACGTTGGTGTTTTACCCAGGTTCGGGCCACTGGGAAGCGTAAAACCCTACTCCTACTTTGGTGGATTGATCGGAGGAACACGAAGCACACGCAATGCTCAAACCCGGCAAGGTTGCCTTTGGGAGAGCTGCTACGCGAGTACAAGTGTCCAAAGGTCTGAATCTTTAGCTAGATTGCCTTGGGCCTCCTTTTATAGCTCAAGGGGCAACCATAGTGGCAAAACAGACATTATCTAGTGATTAGATAGCTAATAGTGCTAGCATACCTAAGTCTGGCACTTAGGACAAAATGTCATAAATGCTAGCCTAGGTGGCGTGCGGGGATGCATCCCCGGCAGGCTTTTACCACCGCTTTAGCTAACTATTGATCAATATCTTGACACGCCTCTAGACGGGTGTCAAATGGGCATAATCTGTCTCCCAGCAAGTCGCCACGTACTTAGCGAGAGCCACTTATCCACCTGAGGGCTCGACACCGCATCAACAAATGACTGGTGTTGCGATGCGGTGGAGCGGTGGCCGGTAGGCTCGCGCCTGCCGGGGGATGGCTTGCCAGGTCTTCCTGAAGATGTGTGCGCCTCGGTCCCTGGCAGGCACCGGGGACGTGACTAGCGTGGTTCGGGCCTGTTCTGGGCCGTTACATCGACCTTGCCGGCGTTGCTTGGCCAGCGTAGGCTGCTTCTGTCGGAGTATTGGTCTTGAATGCTGGTTTCATCTTCTTGATGCACTCCTTGATCTCACGTAGAGCGGCTTCTCTGGTTTGGACTAGTTCTGATTGTACTTGCGTTGATATGTTCTTCTACTACTGCCTGTGCATAAGTCAGGGGCACTGGGTAGCCCAGTCCTAGTGCACCGACAGGAGCCCCCGGGTCTGGCCCGAACGCGCTCGCCTAGCGCCGTTGGGTCAGGCCCAAAATTTATGCACATGCACGCAATATGAGGGAGTAACTGCCGACTTTTTAAGCCAGCACTTACCAACTACCTCAGGCCGTTTCCGCCACGCGCGCCACATGCATTGCGGGGAGTTTTCGATGGATGTGCATGGCTCAAAGACGTGGGAGTGGCAGAAACTGCAGCGCCAGGGATTGGAGCAATGGGGCGGTTACCTGTTCACCCGTGATCGTGGGTAGTGGGATTGGTGGAGAGGGGCGGCCGCCTTGGAGCGGAGGAGAGCCAGCCCCCGTGCCCTTCCCTATAAATTGGGGGGTCACAACGGGCGATGCTCATCCATTCCTTCTCCTCCTCGATCTCAGGTTCACATTGCTTGACCTTCTTCTCCCGTTGTCGGACCATCCCTTCCCTCCTGGTGGTCAGGGGGAGGGTCGGGCGAACGCGCCTGCCACCGCAGGGTCTTCTTTTTGTGTTCGTGCCTAGCCCCTGGCTCGGGTCGATGGTTTTGGACTGAGAACTGGCGGTAAGGGCCTTGGACTGGAGAGCGGGTGACGTGGCGGCCGCGACAGGGGCAGCTACGGCGGCGCACCCGCCGCTACGTCGCCCACTATTTCAGTCTTGGCAGAACAACGTGCGGATGATACCGTGCTGGAGTCCATAGCGGAAACGCAGTGCTGTGGTCGACTGTGGTCACTGCGCTCCTTCTTCAAGGCGACGGAGAAAGATCGTCCGTACGGCCATTGGCTACGCGTGAGTGGTCGCGGCAGTAGTCCATCATGGGTCGCGGAAGAGTTCCCCACCCATGGCACTGTGTATCCCGCGCATGGGTGGGAGCCTTTTGCCTACGTGTACTCCTTAAGGGCAGAGAGTCTTCCCTGCCTCGGGTCGATGGGGACGACCATGCTCTCTGTGAGGCTCTTCGGGAGGCTTGGCATTTGCCTCGGCTGCCGCGTCTTGGGCTCAAACGATGGCGGAGGTGTTCCCTTGAGCGGTGGCAATATGGAAGATTTAGGCGGCGGCAACCCACGACGCTTCAAGAGCGTGGATGACAGCTCCGACGCGTCGTGACTGCCGGCAGCACCATCATCACCAGAGGCAGCACCACCATCTGCACCTACCCTCCATCTTCTTCCTCACTACCGGCTTCGTCTGCCTTGCCTGGGGGCAGGGTCCTTCTGATCCTCTATGGGAGGCGTCTCGCTGGCCCTGGCGGGAGGCGCCGAATCCTAGCCAGGCGCTCCCTTTGCCCTCCTTTTCTTCTCCACCCAATCCCTAGGATGAGAGGGACAAGAAAGGCATTACATGGCACTTATCTTTTTATAAATCAAAAGATGTAGGTGCTTGCCAAGTTTTAGTCAATCATAATGTAATTTTTATCCATTTTGCACCGAAAATGAATGAAAGAATGTTATTGCTCTTCCTTAAGTACTATCCCTTTCTCCCCTTGTTTCTACTGCGTCAGCATGTTTGTCCTTGCCGCACAGAACTATTTGCCGGGTCAATACTAACCGCGAGCGCCAAGGGGGAGCGAGCCCCCGGCAGTAGGCTGGTATTATTCCCCGGCAAGGCTCCTTGTCGGTATCGGCGAGGACCCCCAGAGCTGATAAGCGACACGATCTGGGGGATGGCTCGTCCCGACAAGGTTTTCCAGTGCGTGAAGGACTCCATTGTACACAGCAAAAAAGGATAGCAAGGGTTTCCTTAAGGGAGCAAATGGCTCCGAGTTTTGGAAGATGTGATTAGACTTATCTTTTCAGGCAGTATCCCTTTCTGGAGTATGATGGGCCACCGTCCTTGTTTCTTTGCCCTACTTCCTTGTTTTCCTGACGGTAAAACATGTAGGGCAAGAGGTCTTTGTCCGCTGGAGAGAGAGAATGCGGTAACAAGGATGACAGGCTCATCAAGTACTCTAGCAAATTTCTAGAACTTAAAAGCGATAACATTGCAACATAAAAATGCATAGTAAACATGCAGTTCGATGGTATGATGCAATGCCTAGCTTTATTATCGCATGCGTAGGGTCTGTGCCTGGCTTTGCACAAAGGATTACATGCACTGCGGCAAGGCTTGTACAAAAGGTAGTTGTCGGGGACTGATCCCGGCAACCGCGCCTTACGGGTAGAACTTACGAAGATACTCAATATTCCATGAGTTAAGCATTTTGATGCCATCTTCGGTCTCCAGACGGACTGCGCCAGGTCTGGTGACTCGTGCTACCCGGTAAGGGCCTTCCCACTTCGGCGTCAACTTGTTGGTACCCTTGGCAGACTGAACGCGCCTAACGACAAGGTCGCCTTCCTCAAGGCTCCGGGCGTGGACCCTGCAGCTATGATAGCAGCGGAGGGCTTACTGGTAGCGTGCGGCACGCACAGTGGCCCAGAGACGATCTTCCTCGAGGAGCATGGCATCGTCATGCCGTAGCTGCTCTTGCTCTACTTCATCGTAGGCAAGTACTCGAGGTGACCCGTATATGAGTTCCGTGGGGAGAACTGCTTCCACCCCGTACACTAGGGAGAAGGGTGTCTGGCCGGTAGCTCGATTCGGTGTCGTTCTGAGCGACCAAAGAACCACCGACAGCTCATCAATCCAGCGCTTGCCGCTTCTACGCCGTCTATCGAAAGTTCCTGTCTTGAGCCCGCGCAACACTTTAGCATTCACCCTCTCGACTTGCCCGTTGCTTCTCGGGTGGGCAACAGAGGCGAAGGATACCTTGCTTCCAAGGCTTTGGATGTATTGCATAAAGGTGCGGCTGGTGAACTGGGTGCCAATACCGGTGATCACCCTGTTGGGCACTCCAAAACGGCACACCAGTCCTTTCAGGAACTTGACAGCTGACTGCACGGTCACCTTTCTCACTAGTTCCACCTCAGGCCACTTTGTAAACTTGTTGATTTCTACGAACAAGAATTCAAAGCCCCCGACGGTGCGGGGAAAGGGGCCCAAAATATCGAGCCCCCAAACCGAGAATGGCCAGGATAAAGGGATCGTCTGGAGAGCTTGTGTTGGTTGATGAATGTTCTTGGAATGGAACTGGCAGGCTTCGCACTTGGTGACTAGCTCAGTTGCATCCTGGACGGCAGTGGGCCAATAGAAAACCTACCGGAATGCTTTTCCGACAAGGGCCCTTTATCTAATGTGAGACCCACACATGCCTCCGTGAATCTCTGCCAACAACTTCAGTCCATCTTCCCGGCGAATGCACCTTAATTTCACACCGTTTGGTCTTTTTCTTTACAGAGTGTCATCTACAAACTGGTACATACTTGACTGACGGGCTACTTTTTCGGCTTCTTCCTGCTCTTCGGGAAGTTCTCCTATTTGAAGGAAGTGGACTATATGCTGTGCCCAAGCTGGAGCATGTGGCTCGACAACGAGGACTAAAGGCATATCCTCGTTTGTGGGAGCGCTTACCTCGACCGCAAGAACCTGGGGTTCCGTAGGAGGGAGCTGCTCACCAACCAAAACGAGATTGTCCCCGATAGCCTCTCTACCAGTGGCTTCAGGAAGCTCTGCTGGGAAATACTTGCCAGAATTCAGCTTTCTCCTTTTCCTGGTCATCGTTGACAGGGATACTGATGGCTGAGTGAGGTGGAGGACAAAAGTTCCTGGTTCCACAGGAAGCTTTTGTGTGGCGCACTTTGATAGATGATCGGTGATGCTGTTTTCTGCACGCGGTACATACCCTGCTTGCAATCCGTCAAAGTGCTCCTCCAGCTTCCTCACCTCTTCCACGTATGCTTCCATCAGCGGACTCTGATATTATTTGTTGACTTGTTTTACCACGAGTTGAGAATCTCCTCTGATGATCAGTTTCTTGATTCCCAACTCCACCACAATTATGAGTCCGGCAAGGAGCCCCTCATACTCAGCGGTGTTGTTGGTGGCCTCCTCCCGGGGGAAGTGCATTTGAACCACATATTTGAGATGCTCTCCGGTGAGGGCGATGAGGAGCACGCCTGCTTCTGCGCCCTAAAGCGAGAAAGCACCGTCAAAATACATGATCCATTCCTTATGTGCTTCTTTGCCGGGGAGAATTGTCCTTGGAACCTCTTCGTCTGGCGTGGGCGTCCATTCCGCAATGAATTTTGCCAACACCCTGCTCTGAACTGTGGAAGTGCTCTCATATTCAAACCAAAACTTGATAGCTCTAGCGCCCACTCAACTATCCTGCCAGTGGCTTCGGGGTTCCTCAATATACGATGCAGCGGAAAGCGGGTGACAACTGTGATCTCGTGGCCTTGGAAGTAGTGGCGCAGTATCCTCGAGGCCATGAGATGGCCGAAGATCAGCTTTTGCACTCCAGAATACCTTGACCTAGCCCCCTGTAATAAGGAGCTGACAAAGTATATTGGTCGCTGCACCACTTTCTTCCTTGCCGCTCCTTGAAACTGCCTTCGTTTGGTTGCTTTGGTTCCCCTCTGTTTTTATCAGGTCCTACCGCGAATGCTTCGATTCCACCCCCGGTGAAATCAGTCGCAGCGGCTGCATCTTCATCCACTTCTCGCTGCGCCACCAGTGCTGCGCTAACCACTTGATTCGTTGCTGCCAAGTATAGTAGGAACGGTTCTTGCAGTTTAGGCGTGACCAAGGTGGGAGAGGAGGAAAGTTATGTTTTTAGATCTAGTAGCGCTGCTTCTGCTTCTGGGGTCCCCTTCATCGGGCCGGCCTTTTTCAGAATCTTGAAAACTGGTAGGGCGCGTTCAGCGGATTTGCAGATGAACTAACTCAACGCGGCAATGCATCCGGCCAAGCGTCTTACGTCCTTGACGGACTTGGGTGCTTGTATCTTTCTCGATTGCTTTGATCTTGTCGGGATTGGCTTATATTCCCCACCGAGATACAAAGAACCCAAGCAGCTTGCCGGATGGGACACCAAACACACACTTCTCAGGGTTGAGCTTCAAATTGATCTTGCGCAAGTTCATAAAAGTTTCTTCCAAGTCCTGTATGAGGGTTGCTTCATCTTTGGTTTTGACTACTATGTCATCCATGTAAGCTTCCACGTTCCTGTGCAACTGAGGTTCAAATTCAATCTGCACGGCCCTTGCAAAGGTAGAACCAGCGCTTTTTAACCTGAAGGGCATATGTACAAAGCAGTACATGCCACACGGAGTTATGAACGCGGTATTTTCCTCATCTTCCTTGGCCATGAATATCTGGTGGTATCCGGCGTATGCGTCCAAGAAGGAAAGCAAGTCATACCCAGAAGTGGAATCAACAATCTGATCGATGCGCGGCAAGGGAAAAGGGTCCTTCGGGCATGCTTTATTCAAGTCAGTGAAATCAATGCAAAGCCTCCATTTCCCATTCGCCTTGCGCACCACTACCGGGTTGGCTAACCAAGTTGTATGCAACACTCCTCTGACCAAACCAGCTGCTTCGAGCTTCTTGATCTCCTCGGTGATGAACTGCTGCCGCTCCAAGGCTTGCTTTCTAACTTCCTGCTTGATGGGCCTGGCATGAGGGCAAACAGCAAGGTAATGCTCAATTACCTCCCAGGGAACACCGGGGATGTTAGATGGTTGCCAAGCAAACACATAGAGGCTGGCACTGATGGCAAACGTACCGTCAATGCCATCCTGCCCTACTGGGACCTTCTTTATCGCAGGATTGGTGACCTTGGATCTCTTGCTAATGGAACTCTCTGGTAGGTCATCGTCGGGTGCAGCGCACTTCGAAGGGGCACGCTTCCCGGAGTCCTTGCCGGCATCCTTGCTAGACATCTTCCCCTTCTTTGATTCCTTGGCGGGAGCTGGGGTTTCCGCGACCTCAGCTGCTACCACATCTCGGTACATCTTGTCCACACATATAACTGCATCCTTCTTGTCAAATGGAATGGAGATGATTCCCATGGGTCCTGGCATCTTCAAAGTGTTGTAAGCATAGTGAGATGCTGCCATGAATTTTGCCAGACCTGGGCGACCAAGAATCCCATTGTAAGGCAGAGGGAGTTCGACCACATCAAACACCACCTTCTCAGTCTGGTAGTTCAACTCCCCGCCAAACGTCACAGGCAAAGTGATCTTTCCCTTGGGCCGGCTCCTACCGGGGTTGATTCCTTGGAACGTACCCGTAGCTTTGAGATCTCCATCAGGGATCTGCAGATTTTCAACCACTTTAGGGGAGATTAAGTTCAACCCCGCCCCGCCATCAACTAACATCTTGGTTACTTTGAGGTTGCGGATTGTTGGGGAGACCAACAACGGCAAACATCCGACCGCAGTGGTGCGGTCAGGATGATCCTCTTCGTCAAAGATGATAGGCGTGCGGTACCATTTGAGTGGCCTCTGGACTCTGCAGCTGGCTCCATGGCGTTGATCTCAGGCGCTCACTGCTTGAGCTGGTGATGAGAGTAATGCAAGGACGCACCCCCGTCAACACACATGGCTTCAGTTGCCTTCTAGAATTCTCGATCACTGGACTCTTCTCCATCATCCTCATCATCACTCATATCATCACTTTCTTTCGTCTCACGGCCTCTAGCAGGGTTTTCCTTCTGCTGCGGGGCCTTGCCGCAGCAACCCCCTCTACCACCACGACCCTTCCCGGCAACACCATCTTGGCCTCTCTCCTTGTCACGCTTCTCGTATTCAGCCTTCTGTTTATTAGCAAGCTGCTCAACTTGGCAGCATTCTTGGAGATCATGACCTTTGGTGCGGTGGATTTAGCAGTATGGCCCATCGGACTTTTCGTTTTTCTCTGCCGCCGCAGCCTCCCGGCAATCAGCGCATGCGACGGCTTCCTTGCCGGGGGCCTCGGCCTTGGCTTTCTTGCCGGCACAGAGATTACCAGAGCTCTCAACGGCCAACACTGCCTTTCCCTTACACTTCTTATTGCGCCTTTGGCTTTTCCCCTTCGGGCCAGGGGCATCATCGTCGTCATCTGAGTCGACTTCGACGCCAGCCTCCTCTCCGGGGAGTCGCCTTCCTTCATCGGCACGAGCACACTTGTCCGCCAATCTGTACAACTCGTTGACGATATTGGGGAGTCTAACATTCATCTTGGCCCGCATCCACCTGTTGCGCACGTTCGAATGGAACGCGACAATCATGGTTGTGGGGTGTATCTCTAGAATATTGCGATGTACTCGACTGAATCTATGGATGTACTTCCGCAAGGTTTCTCCCTCCTTCTACAGAAGGACTTGCAGGTCGCTGGGCTGTCCTAGCTCCTGGTGGCCACCTGTGAAGGCGCCGACAAACTCGTTGCACAAGTCAGCCCATGATGAAATAGAGTTCTCCGGCAGGTGCATCAGCCACGATCTCACATTTGGCTTGAGCGCCAAAGGGAAATAGTTGGCGAGCACCTTCTCATCTCTTCCCTCGGCGGCTTGAACGGCTATCGTACAGATGCCTAGGAATTCCGCCGGGTTTAGCTTCCCATCGTATTTCTTCGTCAGTTCAGGCTTGAAAGCTCGGGCCGATGGCCAGCGGACCTGTCGCAGCTTGCGAGTGAAGGCAGGGCACCCAACCTCATAAGGCAGGTACCCGCCAGCACTGGGCACGGGGTCGCCAGCATCTGGGCCGTTGCGCTTGTCAAATTGGCGGTGCGCTTTCCGGTGTCTCTCTATAGTGACATGCGCGTCTTCCCTCCGCCGGTCTTCTAGGACACGCCGCTGGTCCCGGCGATCGTGCAGGCTGGACGAGGTCATAGATGCTCGGGATCGTCGGCATGTGGAGCTTGTTGTGGCTGCCTCTAGGTGTGCTGTCGCGGAGGGGATTGCACCAATGGCGTGGCCCCCTCGACACGACCGTCAGCCCGGGCCGCCATCGCCGTCCGTGGGTATCGCGACGGCTCTGCATGCTACGATTTGCTGGCTTCGATGAAGCCAATCAAACTCTGGATGGTGGCTCTCCACTCGTCCATCTTGTCAGCCGCCGGCGGGAAATTTAACAACAGTTGGGCCCGCGCCATGGCTTCCGCTGCCGTGGCCGGGTTGGCTAGAGGGGCAGATCGCGACGTTGCTCGACTCCTGGTGGAACCAAGAGGGGCATCGCTGCATTCTTTTCGCCGTGCACCGATCGCCGGGGTGGTCTGACGTGGAGGAGGTCAAACTTGTGGGTCTACGGCCCCGTTCGGCGCTCCATCTTGCTCTGGGCGAGGCGCGCGCCTAGCAGCCGTGCCTGTGACAGGTGCAGCTGGAAGATCACGGCTTGCCCCAGATTGGGTGCCACTATTGTGGCCGCGGCCACCAGTGCGGCGGGGAGGTGGATACTGAACGTTTGCTCCTCCCGCGGCACTAGGGCCGAGCTTGCCAAAATGTTGTTGTTTTTGCTCCTCTTCAGCATTCCCCACTCCAGTTTCGGCCACTGGGGACACAATGGTGGCGCCGCTTGCACCAGTCGCGTCTCCCACGACGTCCATCTCACTCGTTGCCACCGCGGAACCAACGGCGTTCGCAACTGCATGCGAGGGGGCCTTCGAAGTGGAGGGATGCGCGGTCGCGCCGGTCTTCTTCTTGGGAGCCACAGATGAAGAAGACGGCGATGAAGATCGACACACCGCTCACGATCTCAGGTTTGCGCAAATGACGATCCCCATACCTGGTGCGCCAAAGATTTCGGGTCACGATGCACACGATCACCTATGGGGCCACGGGCCCCTTTGTGGTTCGGCAGTGGTGAGGTCACGTTGTACAAAGAGCAGAGGTCATGAGGCAGCACGACGATGAGGTGCTCGTGTTTTACTCAGGTTCGGGGTGCTGGGAAGCGTAAAACCCTACTCCTGCTTTGGTTGATTGATCGGAGGAACACGAAGCACACGCAGTGCTCAAACCCGGTAAGGTTGCCTTTGGGAGAGCTGCTACGCGCGTACAAGTGTCCAGAGGTCCGAATCTTTAGCTAGGTTGCCTTGGGCCTCCTTTTATAGCTCAAGGGACAACCACAGTGGAAAAACAGACATTATCTAGTGATTAGATAGGTAACTGTGCTATCACACCTAACTCTGGCACTTAGGACAAAATGCCATAAATGCTAGCCTAGGTGGCATGCGGGGATGCATCCCTGGCAGGCTTTTACCACCGCTTTAGCTAACTATTGCTCAATATCTTGGCACGCCTCTGGACGGGTGTCAAACGGGCATAATCTGTCTCCCAGCGAGTCGCCATGTACTTAGCGAGAGCCACTTAGCCACCTGAGGGCTCAACACCGCATCGACAAATGACTGGTGTTGCGATGCGGTGGAGTGGTGGCCGGTCGGCTCGCGCCTGCCGGGTGATGGCTTGCCGGGTCTTCCTGAAGATGTGTGCGCCTCGGTCCCTGGCATGCACCGGGGACGTGACTGGCGCGGTTCGGGCCTGTTCTGGGCCATTGCATCGACCTTGCGGGCGTTTCTTGGCCAGCATAGGCTGCTTCTGTCAGAGTCTTGGTCTTGAATACTGCTTTCGTCTTCTTGATGCGCTCCTTGATTACACGTAAAGCGGCTTCTCTAGTTTGGACTGGTTCTGACTGTACTTGTGTTGATGGGTTCTGCTACTACTGCATGTGCATAATTCAGGGGCACTGGGTACCCCAGTCCTCGTGCACCGACAGGTGGCATGACAAATGTGAACAGAACTTGAAACTCTAAAAGATTAGACTCTAAGACCAACAACCCGACACGATGATGTAACCACAAATTCAACAAAGCAAACCACCAAACAGAACATTGCAAAAAGTCTTAGATTGGTTCGGATATGATGATCTTGTGGGGACCCCGACTCATAAGTAGTGATCACCGAATGCACGTGTAGAGTGATCCCAGAGATCAATGCTCACTGAACACACAGAAGCTGAATAACACGAGTCTTACATCCATACATACTGTTTTACACAAGTGATGAACATCATGGTCAAGTATTACATAGATAGGGCCATGAAGGCCAAACAACAAACATAAACTCGCAGCAGAAATCTTGAAAGATACCATAGACCCACGCCATCTGCCTTAACCCTACGGGCATTCTGACTGGGAAGCGCCCTAATTCACATGTTCGTCACCAAGGTAATCATGACCATATTCCTGCTCTTCCATGCCTGGCATATTAAATAACCAGTGGCAAGCCAATGAGTACTTTGAATGTACTCGCAAGCAATCCATGTTTTGGAACAAGGTATAACAAAGTATGATATAGCACTAAATGGGTAATTTTGCGGAAAGCTAATTTGAGTGCAATGGTATGTACTATCGACATGTAAAAGCATGCATCATGAGGTTCCGAGTAACCATACGAATAGGTTACAAGTATTAATATAAACAAGGTTTGAACATCCCATGTTCAATCACCACGTCGAGTCATCGACTCAACTCAAGTATCTCCCTTTTCCACACACACACACACACACCAAGTTTTGTAAACAATGGACGTAGCCCAAGAGCGGTCGTCCAACTGTCCTTGACCGTGGACATGGCTATTTGAATAGTTTTACACTTTGTAGAGGTTGCACACTTTACCCACAAGACTTCGGGAACTTCCGTGTCATCCACGACTCGTGTTATATTACATACCCGAGGTAAGCACCTGAACAATATCTTTCCCTTGATGACACTAAACAAAGAGTCCACTCGTTGGCCCACGTCTTCATGATGTACTAACACGAGCCTTGCTCAACATAGTACCATCCATGAAGGGACACAATGGTGTGCCCGATGTCTGTAAAAACAGCTCATGGTCACCCTACCTGGCACGACCCCGTATCGAGAGTGACCACGTCATTCCCGCCACTAGTAATGCAGGCTCTCTGCTTGCATCAACCAAAGTAATCAACAAGGCCCCGTCCCATAAGGGGTATCGTTGTTGTACATGTAAGGTTGGAGTAACGGTCGCAACTTAAACCAATCCGTTTTCGAAAACAACACACTCACTTGCCTCGGTACATGACTTCTTCATTAAGTGGGTACCTAGCTCAACATCTCTCTCGGGCATTAGTGAACCCGATGGGGTTTTCGAAAAGTCTTTGAAGACACTTTTGTTTCAATTGCCATGCATATTCCCATCCCATTTTACGTAGCAACTACTTAGAAACCTATCTACTTCCCACCTACACAACTCTAAGCATAAGGTAGAGTCATGTCATGCAAGTTACAACGATAAAGGTAACGGGGGCAACCCATAAAGGTGGTCACCATGATCATCATGATTCTGATGCAACAATATCAAGTGCTAGATGACATGCATAAAAAGGTTCCTTAGACATGGTCAAAGGGCTACTTGTCTGGCTCACCAAAGTCTTCAAAGTATTCAAGTGCTTCCTCTCCAACTCCCTCGTCAAGAACGTGATCTATCGTCGCAAAGTAACGGGGAAAATAAATTACTCCTAAAAATTTCAAACCACTTCTATAAAATACTAGGGTCAAAACTAAAAATACGAAAATTACTAGTTTCTGGTTTGGAGTGTAAAAAGTGGTGAAAAGTATTTTAACAGAAAATAAAAATGCTTAAAAAGAGGCTTTAAATAAACCAATACAAAAATTATTTTCAAAGTGATGCATAAATGGCATCATTAAATAGGTTGCAATATTACAAGATTTTAGCAATTGGAATTATTGGATTTGGGCATTTATTTTATCCAGAGGGATTTTTCGAAAATGCTAAAAAATAGAAAAAGAAAAAGGGCACTGTGCAAATGGGCCAAAACATGCGCAGCCGAGCCGGTGCACAAGGAAAACCAACCGAATAGGCCGCGGATGTCGAAAGCGTATTTCGAAAGTACGCTTCCACTCAACGCACCGAATCAGTATGCGCGGGTGACAGATTTCGAATCTGACGGGTGGAACCCACCCGTCAGTGAGACAAGGAGAGAGGCGAGGCTGGCAAGTGGACCCCGTGGGTCTTCTTCCACCTCAGGACAGGAAGGAGAGGGCCTCACCGACGGCATCCTGGCGGTGGTTCGACGCGGCGAGGGCACATGGATGGTCAGGGAGGTCGCGTGCTTCCAGCGGAGGCGGTGTTGCTCCCGTGCGGTGGCGCCCAACGAGGTGGTCGGGCTACTCAACTCTGAGGCAGGGGCCTAGAATTAGTAGAAGGGAAGGGGTCAGGGGTTTAGTGCGGTTCCATACGAGGAGAAATGGGGTCGAGGGGAGGACTCTACCGCGTGGTTGTGAGCGATTTGAGGCGGCGAGCTCCGGCTCGATCTCGAGCGTTTGAGCTCCAAAACAAAGGGGGCGAGGTGCGGGGGTGCAATTGGTAGTGTGGGGATGCTGCAAACGGAGAGAAAAGGGATCGGGGGTCGCTCTTTATAGCATTGTCGAGGGTTCCCGTGGACAAGGCTCACGGCTGCTCGGCTCTGGTGGCCAAGGGAGGCGGTATAGAGCTCATGTGGTGTGCGTGGGGCTAGTCCAGGGCACTGAAGGCTAGAGGGGGAGCAGGGTGAGCTCGAGGCGGGACCCTTGCACGAGCAGCGATTGGAGGAGCTCGGCGGTATCGGGCATGCTCGTGCAGGGCGAGGAAGGAGCGAGGAAGGAGGGGGCCGACCGCGTAGCGTACAAAGGACGTCGAGTCGGCATCGGGGGACAAGCTCCCGCATCCCAAGGCTGTCGGGTGGCTCGGGATGGCTCCGGGCGTGTCTCAGCTTGTCCTCAAGCTTCTGGAGGCTCTGGAGATGCTCTGGGTATCTTAAGGGATAAGGAAAATGGAGGGCTAAAGGAAATGGGGGAAAGAGAGGTGCTGGCTTCGTAAAAGAGTGAAGAAATGTGGGTTTTTACCCACCTCAGTCATTGATCAAGTGCCTGAGGTTCTTATTGGAGGTAGAGGGGGACAAGGTAGAGGTGTCCTAAAAATCCTAGCTCATGGAGAACAAGTAACAGGGTGAAAACAGTAACTTTTGGAATTGACCAGAAGGTGTTTTATGTAGATTTGGGCAAGTAAAAAGATTATGTTTGCCATAAGATTTAACAATATAAAAGGGTAGGTAAAAATAGGTTGGATCACCAAGTTTGAGACCATTTGAAGAAAGTGGCCAATGCAAACTTTGTAAACCCTAGAAATGAGCAGAAATTGATTTTCTTATATCTATCCATGCAAATATATTCTCCTTAATGCACCACATGGTGTGGTGGCATAATTTGGGGGTTAGAGCATGTCCACAAAGTTTGAGATCAATAGGAGACAGTTGGCAATGTAGAGTTGCTCAAATTTGGATCTGGACATGAATTGGAATGAAACTTGGCAAGATCATAACATTAGGCATAGGTGACTAGCTAGAATTTTCTTGGATTTATTTGAGATATTTCTTATAGAAATATTTCAAATGCTTGAAATAGGCAGAAAGGGTTTTGAAGGGTTTTGTCCAATATTTTGAACATGACCATGTGTTGAAACTCTTATATATGGAAAATATTTGTCCACTGAGTTTCCCAAAATTTTCTCAAATATTTTGAAGGCATAAAAATAATTTTCCCTAGAAAAGACCATTTCTGGCCTTAAGAAAAAGCCTTTAAATAAAATAGGAAAATAATCTGTAAAAATAATATTTGATGGTTTTGGGAAGTCTTATATATGGTAGGTTATAAATAAAGTCTTTGGGGCAAAACATTAACCCTAATTTGAGTACTTGTAGTACAAACCTCAATATAGGGATTTTTGAAAACCTAAAATGAATAAATTCTTTATGGCCAAAATAATATTTATAAAAATAGTTTTAGGTCCTATACACACGACATGATCATTGGGCAAAGGTTTGGATCAAGTAGATGAGCTTTGAGAGGAGAGTTTTTGAGTGTCAAAACACAAGCAAGCAATCAAGAAATTATCACTCAAGTCAATCATCACAAGCACTCAAAATGTTTTAAATGGGTCCAATTTTTATAAACTCACAGCGTAGCAAAGTGGTACAAACACAGGGTGTGTCAGACCTATCCCCCTTACAAGAATCTAGTCCCCGAGATTCCTAGGCTAGGCACTAAAAAGATAAGGGAACTCGGATCTAAGGTTGTCTTCACGCTCCCAGGTTGCTTCTGCTTTAGTGTGGTTGCTCCATTGGACCTTGTAGTACTTGATGGTGCGGCTTTGGGTGCAACGCTCGGCTTCCTCCAGGACGCGAACTGTACTCTCACGGGATGTGAGGTGTGGGTGAAGGTTGAGGGTTTGATGATCGATGTCCTTGTAGAGGTCGGGCGGTTGGGAACTTGGAGACACTTCCGGAGTTGTGACACATGGAAAACGTTGTGCACATCGGATAACTCGGAAGGGGTCGATATATCTTGGTGCGAGCTTTTCTTTGACGTGGAAGCGCTGGGTTCCCTTGAGAGGTGTGACTCGCAGATAGACATAGTCCCCAATACGGAAACTCATGTCTCGGCGATGTAAGTCAGACTTTGCGGTCTCTAGACACTTCGCGGAGGATATCTGGTCCAAACACTAGTCCTTCTCCGGTTTTTGACCAATTGAGGGGAGTGCGACACTTGCGTCCATACAACACCTCAAACGGTGCCATCTGAAGACTTGACCGATAGTTGTTAATGTAGGAGAACTCGGTGAATGGTGGGCAATCTTCCCACTTGGCCCCATATGCGAGAACACATGGAGGGAGCATATCCTAGAGTATCTGATTCACTCGTTTCATCTGTCCTCCGATCTGGGGGTGAAAAGCGGTCTTGAAGGATAACTTGGTTCCCAAGGCTTCTTGGAATCTATTCCAGAACCTTGAGGTGAACTTGGTACCTCGATCTGACACGATCTCCTTAGGAACTCTGTGGAGGCTCACGATCCGGTTGATGTAGAGGTTGGCTAGCTGGTTCCCATTGTAGGTCGTCTTGACGGGAATAAAGTGGGCTACCTTGGTTAGGTGATCGACAATGAACCAATGGAATCATGCCCTTTGCTTGACCTGGGCAATCCGGTGATGAAGTCCATCCCGACTTTGTACCACTTCCATTCAGGTACT
Source organism: Elymus sibiricus (assembly GCA_039707655.1). Taxonomy (NCBI): domain Eukaryota; kingdom Viridiplantae; phylum Streptophyta; class Magnoliopsida; order Poales; family Poaceae; genus Elymus; species Elymus sibiricus. Next base: position 263,010,428 of record CM077675.1, on the reverse strand, counting down.
TTGAGAGGTTGTAACAATCCAGCGGGTCGCTGATGCTCAGCTTTGACTCTCTGGCATATGTCACACTTTGCGATGAATGTGGCTATTTCTCTCTTCATGCCATGCCACCAAAATCTTGCCTTGAGGTCTTGGTACATCTTGGTTCTTCCAGGATGGACGGAATACAGAGTGTCATGGGCTTCTTTCAAGATCAAATTCTTGAGCTCAACTTTGTTGGGTACGCAAATCCGATTCCCAAACAATACGACTCCTTCTCCATCCACTGAGAATCCTGGGGCCTTGCCTCTCTTGATCTTCCTCTTGATGCCTTGAATGCTCTCGTGACCCTTCTGCGCTTCCTTAATATCATCCATCAAGGTAGGCTTTGCTTCAAGGTTGACTACGAATCCAAGTGCAACTAGTTCCAAGCCACCGCCCCAGCCCCGCCCGAAGCCGCCGAGCCCCGCCGCCAGCCCCTGTGCCCAGCACCGCCGCCGACCCCTGCTACCGCCATGCCCCCGGCCCCTATGCCCGCGACGCCGCACCGCCGCCCACTCCTCGCGACGCCGCACCACCTCCCCACCCCCGCCCGATGCCGTCGAGCCCCACCGCCGGCCCCTGCGCCCAGCACCGTCGCCGGCCCGTGCTACCGCCCCGCCCCCCGGCACCTATGCCCTCGCGCCGCACCGCCCCCTCCCCGCGATGCCGCACCGCCTGCCCCTCCCAGCGGCCCTTCTCCAGCACCGCAGCGCCGGCGTCCTCCCGGCGGCGGCCCTCCTCCACCGGCCCCTCCAAGGTGAGTTTTTTTTTATTTTTTAGGTTAGCTTAGGTTAGTTTAGGTTTAGGTTTAGGTTATTTTCTGTTTAGGTCAGTTTAGGTTTAGGTTTAGGTTAGTTTAGGTTTAGGTTAGTTTATTAGTTTAGGTTTAGGTTTAGGTTAGTTATGGTTTAGGTTTAGGTTATTTTAGGTTTAGGTTAGTTTATTAGTATAGTTTAGGTTTAGGTTAGTTAGTTTATTAGAAAAGAAAAAACCTAGAAGAAAAAAAAAACCGACACGACACCCCGACACCCCGACACGACGCCCCGACACGACGCCCCGACACGACACCTTGACACGACGCCCCGACACCCCGGCACGACGCCCCGACACGACACCCCGACACGACACCCCGAGACGACGCCCCGATACGACACTCCGACACCCCGACACGACACCCCGACACGACGACCCGACACGATGCCCCGACACCCCGACACGACGCCCCGACACCCCGGCACGACGCCCCTACACCCCGGCACGACGAACCGACACCCCGACATGACACCCTGACACGACACCCCGGCGAAGCTGCACGACACCCCCGGCACGACACCCCGGCATGAGACCCCCGGCGACGGCCCTCCGGTGAGCCCCCTGCACGACACCCCGACACGACACCCCGGTGCCACTGACCCCCGACCCCCAACACCTCTTCGGCCTCCTGTTGACCGAAAAGGTGCTCTTCGGCCTTCCAGAGGCCGACGGGGTCATAGTTTTGTAAATTATGAGTTAGGTCATATATTTTCCGATTTTGTTATAAAAATATCATATTTGTGTTGATCGGGTGGATTTCAATGTGCAATTGTTTTGTCGCTGCGAGGATCTGGTGTTCGACGACCTCCCCGTGCGTTGGACGAGTTCCGCCCCTGCGTTCGTGGGTGAGCACAAACGACATCTCCTCCTCCCCCTTCATTTGCTCTGTTCCGGTCTTCGTGCCGATGAAACCTGCTAGTTATAGGTAGATTGAATCATCAGTATGCGTGACCAGTATGCGTCTCCCGTTCGAAAGGGTTACAGTTATAAATATGCATGCATTTGCATATTTATAATCATGATTCTTTCGAATTGTCCAATGTTATCCATGGACAGCCCGAGTATGTGTAGATTGGGTTCGTTTTCCCATATGCTCTTCTCCAGATCCGATGCAGAATTTCATCAGTGCCTCCATGTTGTTCTCCGGGTACACATCCTCTCTGCTTATTGCCGAGACATGTATCAGGAGAACAACGGGGAGGTGCTGCCGAAATTCTGCATCGGATCCGGAGCAGAGCATGGGAAAACGAACCCAATCTACACATACTCGGGTGGGATTAGGAGCTATGTTTACCAATTAGCATGTAGGTTGCATGGACGTAATAAAACTGACTAACTTGATTAACAGATGAATATATATGCTGAATTATATATTTTTTTGTGTGTCCAGTAGCTAGGCAAGATGAGTGATCGTGCGTGGATGTACACCGGTCACACTAGTCAGAAAGACATGGCCAGTGAATGGTTAACAAAAACCAAGGGGTTTGTGAGAGTTGCATTTGCAAATGGCCAGGAAAGAACCTGGTGCCCCTGTGTCCGGTGCGACAACTTCAAAAAGAGGACAAAGGGTGAAATGGGTAAACACCTGTAGAAGTGGGGTTTTACGCCTGATTATACATTGTGGACTTTTCATGGTGAGTCTGCCCAACGTGTCAGACCTGAGGTGGTTCGTCATCGCACCGACGAGCATGCTACCGGGATCGAAGACATGGTGCAAGACTTTGATGATGCTCGGGATTCGGACGATGAGATGGAGGAATCTGCAAAGACCTTCTATGAAATGTTGGAGTCTTCAAAATGTCCTCTCCACGAGCACACTGAGCTTTGTCAGCTGGATGCCATCACGCAAGTAATGGCTCTGAAGGCTCAATTCAACATGGGAAGAGAATGCTACGACGCGATGATGACAATATTTGGACGCTTTCTACCCTAAGGCCATGTAATAATGCCTGCAAACTTGTACCAGTCAGACAAAATCCTCCGTGTACTTAAGATGCCCTATGAGAAGATAGGTGCCTGTGAGAATGGATGTCCCTTATTTAGGCTTGAGTATGCGGACTAGAACTATTGTCCCATTTGCAAGTCTTCCAGGTATATTTTGGTAGACAACGGTATGGGTGAGAAGATTCAGACCAAAATCCCCGTTAATGTTCTTCGGTATATGCCAATCATAGCAAGACTTCAACCTCGTTTCATGGTCGATGAGACGGCCAGACAGATGACATGGCATAAATTGGGCAAAAGATTCGAACTAGATGCAGATGGGGATCAGATATTGGTACACACTTCAGACGCTTTTGCGTGGAACCACTTCGATGCATTACATAAGGATAAAGTGGCAGATCCAAGGCATCCTCGAGTCGCCATCAGCACGGATGGGTTCAATGTGTTTGGTATGACGGCAACCCAATACAGTTGTTGGCCTGTATTTGTCATTCCACTCAATCTCCCACCTGGACAGATTATGCAAAGAAAGAACATTTTCCTGATGTTGATAATAACAGGGTCCAACTATCCGTGGAAGAAAATGAATGTGTGCATGCAGCTGCTTAAGGATGAATTGCAAGAAGCTTGGGATAATGGGATCACTACGACGCCGCTACAAAACAAAACTTCATGATGCATGTGTGGTACATATACTCGATGCATGACTTGCCGGCGTATGTGCTATTCGTTGGCTGGTGTGTGCATGGAAGGTTCCCGTGCCCCACATGCAAGGCAGGTCTTTAGTTCCGTTGGTTGTAGGTGGGATGCAAGTTTTCCTACTTTGACTTGCATAGACAGTTCATGGATCCTCGATATAAGTTCAGAAAAGACAAGAAGAATTTCATCAAAGGTAGAGTTGTCAAAAACGCTGCACCACCTGTGTTGACAGGCCAACTGACCTTGGATCAGTTAAACACTCTCGAGCCTGATCCAGAGCATCCAGGGTAATTCAAAGGGTATAATTCGGAACACGCCTGGACTCACAAGACATGCTTATGGGATCTGCCTTACTTCAAAGACCTCCTTTGACCACACAACATCGACGTGATGCACACTGAAAAGAATATCACCGAGGCCCTTTTTGGTACATTGTTCGGCATAGAGGGGAAGTCAAAGGATAATCCTAAGGCTAGAGTCGATCAGGAGGCTCTATGTGATAGACCGTTACAAAACATGCGACAACCGAAAGGAAAGCAGAATTGGACGAAGCCAAAGGCATGGTTCAATCTTGGAAGGCCAGCTATGAGGGAAATGATCTTGTGGGTGAAAATGCAGTTGATGTTCCCCGATGGGTATGTAGCGAATCTAAAGAGGGGAGCGAGTCTTGACAAATTGAAAATATTTGGTCTCAAGAGTCATGATTGGCACATATGGCTTGAGCGGGTAATGCCGGTGATGTTGCGTGGCTTTATCCCTAAGGATGAATGGATAGTACTGGCAGAGCTGAGCTATTTCTTCCATTCTCTTTGCATGAAAGAACTATCGCCTGGTGTGCTAGATGAAATGGAAGAGTTGGCGTCGGAGTTGATCTGCAAGTTAGAGAATATCTTTCCACCGAGCTTCTTTAATCCAATGTAGCATTTGATTTTGCATCTCCCGACCGAGGGAAGATTGGGAGGGTCATGCAAAATCGTTGGTGCTACGCAACAGAGAGGATGCAGAAGACGCTTCGAGCAAAATGTAAAAATAAACGTAGAATTGAAGCATCGATGGCCGAGGCATTCATTACAGAGGAGGCGGCAAACTTCGTGACAGCACACTACGAAGCCAAAAATCATCATTTGCATAATCCGAAGCCTCGGTACAATGCTGGCAACCCTAAAAAAGGTCGGTCCAACCTGAGCCAACTGAAAGGGAAGCTCGCACCAGCCGGTGCTTCGAAAGCAATAGCATTGGATCTCGACGAATGGCAGACCATTTCGTTGTATATCTTCAACAACCTAATAGAAGTGCGGCCGTACATCGAGTAAGTTCTCGGTACATTGTTTCGCAACTTCTAATTCCGTTGAACTGTTCTTATTCCCGGATATTTGATACAGTCGATACTTCGCCAAATTCTCAGATGGAGCGGTCATCCAAAAGGATTCCATCGAAGAGTATGAGCTTCTGGCAAAGCATGGAGGCGGCTATTCCGGTTTCATCTCCTGGTTCAAAAAAAAAGTAATTTCCATTAGACCAATTCATTTATTCGTCTAATTTGTGGCTAATGCAACAATCCTTCCGTATTAAACTTGTAGGCTAACTCAGAGTCTATGGATGCCGAATTGAGACAAGTTGCTAATGGTTTTGATTATAAGGTCCGTTCATTTGACAAATACGACATCAACGGGTATCGCTTTCGTACCTTTGGCAAAGAGCTATCTATGGCGGACCGAAAGTCTACAAATTGATGTGTCTCTGCTATCAGAGAAGGAGGTACCGAGTATTATGGAAGAGTTGAAGAAATTTATGAACTTCTATTCTATGGTGAAAACCCACCGAACGTCGTAGTCTTCAAATGTTATTGGTTCCAGCCGAAGGAGGCTAGAAGGACTCATGAACACATAGGGCTAGTCGAAATCAAACAAAGCACCCATTTAGATGTTCCCGATGTCTATATTACGGCTCAACAGGTGACCCAAGTTTTCAATCTACCGTGGGCCTGCCAAACTGATCCAAGTCTGAATGGTTGGGATGTCGTTTATGAAGTGCCACCACGTTTTAGACCACCTCCCCTCAATGAAGAGGATTATGAACCTCACATTAACCCAGACACATATGAAGGAGAATTCTTCCAAGAAACACGTCTTTCCAAAAAACGTTTCAAGAACCGCTCTAGTTCACCCCAGAACATTGAAGTAGACATCGACAGTGAATCGGACTTCACACCTGAGCCGGAACAAGAAGAGCCGGAAGAAGAAGAGGTTACTGCTGCGGATGACCTGTCAATGCTTGACCGATTACATAAAGGAGGCCTTTCACATGTTGTTCCCGATAGTGATGATGATGATGCATTTATTGCTGATAGTGATGATGATGATGATGCACTTATTAATCCCGGAGCATATATAGATGATCAAGATTATTATTAGTTCATGTTAGGTATTCAATTTTTATTATATATATGATGATGATACACTTAAATTATATACATATTATTATTCATGTCGGTATTCAATTTTTTTATGTTGTACTAATTTTGTTTACTCTTTGTCATGGCAGGTGTTGAAAGATGGTGGGCGCGGGTCCAGAGCGATCCGCGGTTTCTTCTTTGGCATGTGGTGGGAGGGGTACTTCCATTCCACCTGATTCTATCCGGAGAGCGTTGCTTGATAGTTTGCAGACACAGGCTGGCACTTCTTCGTCGGCGCTTATACCCACCAGGAGAGGAGGTCGGGGGAAGAAGAGAGGAGGAGTTAAGGTACACGTGCCCGCGGGAGAGGTACGCAGGCTGCTACGCCTTCCTCGCTGCCACCCCCAGCTGATTCACCCGAGCACAGGACTGCTAGGGTGGACCCGTCTGAGGTGGAGGCTCCATGGACTCCTATCCACGAGCCTCGGGTCGACGAGCCTTCGACCCACGAGACTCCTGTCCTAGACGCTTTGTCCTATGAGACTCCGGAGCAGAGCAGGGATCGGGCAATGTCCCAGCAGACCCCATGGGATACCTGGCCGGATCTACGTCAGCAAGAGCCGAATGGACATGCTGATGGTTGTGGGGATCAGTTTTCTGATAGCGAGGACGAGGTGGTTGAGGGGGCCACCGTCTGCCAGCGTGGTTGTACACGGCTCCCGCCCATGCCGGCGACCCGCGAGCAGAGGCCGGTGATTAGGCCTAATGGGGAGAATTAAGTGCATTTACTATTTTTTTAACCTTTTGCCTTCACGTTTCTTCACATATCTAATGTGTTGGCTTTGTCATACTGCAGGGGTTGGAAACACGACAGGGATGTCCGCAGGCCCAACACCGTCCTTGGTGTTATTTGCCGGCAAAACTTCCCGGGATTTGTCACGTTGCCTAGTGAGGGTCATCTTTTAGAGCTAGGATTGACCTGGGCGCACTACTTGGGTGCCCCGCCCCACCGGAGAAGATGATCGACGGTGTCTTGTGCCACACGAGGGCCGACATGGTGATCAGACAGTTTTGGGTAATTTCTCCTTTACACAATTAAAAATCAACAATAGCTAGTTATTGTACTAATCAGTGTTGTCTCGTTTGATTGCAGACCTTCTACAGGTGTGAGGAGGGATACGAGGAGGTCGCGGCAAAGGTTATCGATGGCGAGTGCAGGAGCCTACTACAGAACTTGTGGCACGAGGCTCGGTTGGAGGTTGTTCGAGACTACTATGCCTCGTGTGGTGTTAAGAAGGACAAGTCGTCGTGCCGCGGAAAGTTTCTGCAGATGGAGCAGTACATGAAGGTAATTACCTATTCTTAAGGCCTTGTACTTAGTTTCCTTGATTTGATTCGTAGCCGTAGGGCTCAAATTTCTCTTTACTAACTTAGGTGCCCTCGAGATGGTGTGCGGATAAGATGGATTCTTGGGAGGCGTTGGTAGATGAGTGGTGCACAGACGAAGGGCTCGCCGTCCACAACAATGCCAAGGACCGGCGTGCCAAAATGGTTGGTGTGGCACACCATCAAGGCAGCGCCAACTTATATCAGTTCGGGCGGAACTGGGTATGTGGTTTGCTTCATGATTCATGCAATTCATTCTTGATGCTAGCTTGAGCCCTTTACTAATACTTTGTTCCTCTCTCTCTCTTTTAGGCGCACTACAATAAGACGGAGGTGCCAGAGGTGTACGACCTCTATGCCATGGCCCATACTGCCTCATACAAGAAGGCCACGGCATTATCTGAGTCTGACCTCGATCATCCCGAGAAGTTCACCAATATCTCCTCCCACGGCAAGCTCGTGAGGTACAGAGATGAGGGGAAGGCGAGGAAAGGGGAGGACTTTAACCCGAGCCAGCATCCTATTGATCCAGAGCTGGTGATGATAGCTAGCGGCGGGAGGCCCCATGGCTCGATAGCCATTGGAGATGGACTTATATGGTCTTCTCGCACTCTCCGGGAGATATGGGGGCGGCAAACGAGCTCCTGTCCTAAGATAAGGCCTCGTCCACGGCCAGTCGAGCTCGCCATCGAGTTTAGTCGTACGGACTCAGATAGCTTTCCTCCATTACATTGTGTGTGCGAACAAAGATGATTACAATGCTGACGAGGAGTTTTTTTGCAGGCTTCTCTTCCGAAAGAGAGAAAGGCAACCCAGGCGCTTCTGGAGGATAGGGACCGACAGGCGGCGAAGAAGGAGAGGGAGTTCGAGGAGAGGATGGCTAGGTTGTTGGGGGAGGAGAGGGCACGGAATGATGTGTCTCACCGGGCCATGTACGAGCTCTTCGTGGTAAACTTCTTCTTCATATTAGCCAAATCATGCATGTAATGTTCATTTCATTAATAACTAATATGATTGACTTGTCAAAACCTAATTTGCAGTCTATGTGCAAGAAGTCCGGCCACACCCCTCCGCCGATGCCAGTCATTACCACGGCGGGAACGGTGAGTTTCATTTGAATGGTCATTAGTTACTAGTCTTAACATTTCAGTGTCATCATGCTAATGAGACATTGCAAATGATCTTTGGTGCAGCATAACTCCCGAGCCGCATCGCACGACCCTTCTCGAGGGCATCCTTCTTCAGGTGAAACCGGCCCGAGCAACCCCGGTGCTTCACCTCCGCGATGACGAGGACGGTAAGTTATCTCTAGTGTTTTGCTTTACAAATGCATAATGACCTATCCTTAGCTTATTTTGTTCATTTATGACATAATTAGCTTAGTTAGGTCAAAAATGGCATAATAACCTTGGTTAGCTCATAAATGTCATATACTTAGCTTATTTTCCTCCAAAGGGACATAACAAGCTTACTTAGCTCCAATATGACCCAGTTTACCTAAGTTAGCTCTAAAATGACCTATACTTAGCATTGTTTCCTCAAAAATGACATAATAAGCTTACTTACCTCCAAAATGAATTATTTTACCTAAGTTAGCTCTAAAATGACCTATACTTAGCTTTGTTTCCTCCAAAATGACATAATAAGCTTACGTACCTCCAAAATGACCTATTTTACCTAGTTAGCCCTAAAATGACCTATTCTTAGCTTTGTTTCCTCCAAAATGACATAATAAGCTTACTTAGCTTCAAAATGACCTATTTTACCTAAGTTGGCTCTAAAATGACCTATACTTAGCTTTTTTTCCTCCACAATGTAACTAATGACTATTCAAATGAAACTCACCGTTCCCGCCGTGGTAATGACTAGCATCGACGGAGGGGTCTGGCCGGACTTCTCGCACATAGACTGCACATTTGGTTTTGACAAGTCAATCATCTTAGTTATTAATGAAACGAACATTACATGCATGATTTGGCTAATATGAAGAAGAAACTTACCACGAAGAGCTCGTACATGGCCTGGTAAGACGCCTCGCTCCGTGCCATCTCCTCCTCCAACAACCTAGCCATCCTCTCCTCGAACTCCCTCTCCTTCTCCGCCGCCTGCCGGTCCCTATCCTCCAGAAGCGCCTGGGTTGCCTCTCTCTCTTTATGAAGTGCAGCCTACAAAACAACTCCGTCAACACTGTAATCATCTTTGTTTGCGCACACAATGTAATGGAGGAAAGCTATCTGAGTCCGTATGACTAACCTCGATGGCGAGCTCGACTGGTCGTGGACGAGGCCTTATCTCAGGACAGGAGCTCGTTTGGCGCGCCTCGATCTCCCGTAGAGTGCGAGAAGACCATATAAGTCCATCTCCAATGGCTATCGAGCCATGGGGCCTCCCGCCGCCAGCTATCATCACCAGCTCTGGATCAATAGGATGCTAGCTCGGGTTAAAGTCCTCCCCTTTGCTCGCCTTCCCCTCATCTCTATACCTCATGAGCTTGTCATGGGAGGAGATGTTGGTGAAGTTCTCGGGATGATCGAGGTCAGACTCAGAGAATGCCCTGGCCTTCTTGTACGAGGCGGTATGGGCCATGGCATAGAGGTCGTACACCTATGGCACCTGCGTCTTATTGTAGTGCGCCTAAAAGAGAGAGTGGAACAAAGTATTAGTAAAGGGCTCAAGGTAGCATCAAGAATGAATTGTATGAATCATGAAGCAAACAACATACCCAGTTCCACCTGAACTTTTATAAGTTGGTGCTGCCTTGATGGTGTGGCACACCAACTATTTTGGCACGCTGGTCCTTGGCATTGTTGTGGACGGCTAGCCATTCGTCTGAGCACCACTCATCCACCAACGCCACCCAACAATCCATCTTATCCACACACCATCTCGGGGGCACCTAAGTTAGTAAAGAGAAATTTGAGCGCTACGCCTACGAATCAAATCAATGAAACTAAGTACAAGGCCTTAAGAATAGGTAATTACCTTCATGTACTGCTCCTTCTGCAGAAACTTTCCACGGCACGATGACTTGTCCTTCTTAACACCACGCGAGGCGTAGTAGTCTCGAACAGCCTGCGACCGAGCCTCATGCCGTAAGTTCTATAGTAGGCGCCTGCACTCGCCATCGATAACCTTTGCCGCGGCCTCCTCGTATCCCTCCTCAAACTTGTAGAAGGTATGCAATCAAACGAGACAACAGTAATTAGTACAATAACTAGATATTGTTGATTTTTAATTGTGTAAAGGAGAAATTAGCCAAAACTGTCTGATCACCATGTCGGCCCTCATGGCACAAGACACCGTCGATCATCTCCTCCGGTGGGGCCGGGGCAGCCAAGTAGTTCTCCCAGGTCAATCCTAGCTCTGGAAGCTGACCCTCACCGGGCAACGTGACAAACCCCGGGAAGTTTTGCCGGCAAATCACACCAAGGACGGTGTTGGGCCTACGGACATCCGTGCCGTGTTTCCAATTCCTGCAGCATGACAAAGCCAACGCATTAGATATTTGAAGAAACGTCAAGGCAAAAGGTTAAAAATGAGTAAATGCACTTACTTCTCCCCATCAGGCCTAATCACCGGCCTCTGCTCGCGGGTCGCCCACACGGGCGGGAGCCGTGTACTACCATGCTGGTTGACGGTAGCCCCCTCAACCACCTCGTCCTCGCTATCAGAAAACCGATCCCCGCCACCATCAGCATGGCCAGTCGGCTCCGGCTGACGTAGATCCGGCCAGGTATCCCATCGGGTCTGCTGGGACATAGCCCGATCCCTGATCTGCTCCGGAGTCTCATGGGACGAAGCGTCTGGGACATGAGTCTCATGGGTCAAAGGCTCGTCGACCCGAGGCTCGTGGACAGGAGTCCGCATAGCCTCCACCTCAGACGGTTCCACCATAGCAGTCTTGTGCTTGGGTGAATCAGCTGGGGGTGGTGGCGAGGAAGGCATAGCAGCCTACGTACCTCTCCCGTGGGCACGTGTACCTCTACCTCCTCCTCTCTTCTTCCCCCGACCTCCTCTCCCGGCGGGCATCGGCGCTGACGAAGAAGCGCCCGCCTGTGTCTGCAAATTGTCGAGCAACGCTCTCCGGAGACAATCAGGTGGAATGGAAGTACCCCTCCCACCACGCACCGACGAAGAAGCCGCGGATCGCTCTGGACCCGCGCCCACCATCTTTCAACACCTGCCATGACAAAGAGTAAATGAAATTAGTACAACATACAAAAATTGAATACCGACATGAATAATAATATGTATATAATTTAAGTGTATCATCATCATGTATATAATAAAAAGTGAATACCTGACATGAACTAATAATAATCTTGATCGTCTATATATGCTCCGGGATCAATAAATGCATCATCATCATCACTATCATGAAAAAATGCATCATCATCATCACTATCGGGAACAACAGGTCAAAGGCCTCCTTTATGTAATCGGTCAAGCATTGAGAGGTCATCCGCAGCAGTAACCTCTTCTTCTTCCGGCTCTTCTTGTTCCGGCTCAGGTGTGGAGTCGGATTCACTGTCGCTGTCTACTTCAATGTTCTGGGGTGAAGTAGAGCGGTTCTTGAAACGTTTTTTGGAAAGACGTGTTTCTTGGAAGAATTCTCCTTCATATGTGTCTGGGTTAATGTGAGGTTCATAATCCTCTTCATTGATGGGAGGTGGTCTAAAACATGGCGGCACTTCATAAACGACATCCCAACCATTCAGATTTGGATAAGTTTGGCAGGCCCACGGTAGATAGAAAACTTGGGTCGCCTGTTCAGCCGTAATATAGACATCGAGAACTTCTAAATGGGTGCTTTGTTTGATTTCGACTAGCCCTATATGTTCATGAGTCCTTCTAGTCTCCTTCAGCTGGAACCATTAACATTTGAAGACTACGACGTTCGGTGGGTTTTCACCATAGAATAGAAGTTCATAAATTGCTTCAACTCTTCCATAATACTGGGTACCTCCTTCTCCGATAACAGAGACACAACAATTTGTAAACTTTCGGTGGCGCTATCGTACATCCATGTTTATGGAGTCTTCAACCCATGGAGGTTAGCGGTCGCGAGAGTGCACGGAGGGCTCCACCCACAAGGGTCCACGGAGTAGTAACCTTGACTATTCCACTACAGCTTCCGTCTAGGAAGGACTAGCCTCACTATGGGTAGATCTTCACGAAGTAGGCGATCTCCTTGCCCTTACAAACTTCTTGGTTCAACTATCGGCGCTCTGGGAACGGGGGTATCCAGACCTGCCTGCATGCGGGCCTGGGTGTGGCCCACTTCGACAGCCTGGTACGGCCCGTTGCAGCATCACTCAAGACAAGGCCCTCTTGGGAGCCCCACCCTCGCGAGGAGGATGACGCCAAGACCCTCGGAGGGAGTAGGCCTCCCCAGGTTGCCTCCCGAGGGGCAGAGATCTCTATGCTGCGCCCGGCCTCACGAGGTCGGAGGTGATGAAGGCCGGGCCAGGCAGGCGCATGCGTGCCCAAGGAAGACAGTTTCCCCTTTGGTGTAAAGGAGGCAAGGACGTACGCGGGTTCCCAAGATAGCCCCCCAAAGGTTCCCATTCCGGTGCAACAATACCAGGACCGCGAGCCCCGCAGGACGGACGTCATCGCCGAGCCCACCTCTGCATCACCACCAGCCACTTTGTAGGCGAAGACCACCTTTAGTTAGGATAAGGTGTACTCCTTGTCCCCCTTTGAAATTGGCATTGTGGGATCCCTTCCCGCCAATGCGATAAGGGAAGAGGACCCGGGCCATTATAAATAGAGACTAGCCATCACCATAGAAGAGACAGATCGAAAACGACCCGAGTGCCCTCGCGAGGTTTCTTACCACTGTACCAGTTCACCCGCCAACCTCCTCGTGAGGCAATCCACCCAAAGTAGGAGTAGGGTTTTACGCTTCGCAGTGGCCCGAACCTCGGTAAATCTGCGTGTTAGTCTTCTTCCCTGAGAGTGAGTCAGTTTGATTCGACGAGGCTGTGGAGCTGTGAGCTTGAAGCCGAAGGTAGTGGGATCTTCACACACGCCCCTGGGTTCGAACCTCTTTGGGTTTTGGGGAGCCCGAAATCCGACATTTGGCGCGCCAGGTCGGGGGCGTGTCGAAGCCTCTGCCTCCACGGCTGCAATCCGGCCTCGACTCGTCAGCTCCATGGTCACCGTCGCCCCCGAGGCCAGGCAGCCCATGGCGTGCGGGAACGCCGCGGCTTTCCTGGCCGAGCCTGCGGTCGCGTGCATCCTCAGCGGATCGCAGGCACCCACTTCCGGCTGCCATGTCAAGCAGTTCCTCCGCCATGCAGGCAAGGTTCTGCCGCGGCTCGAGCCCCCGCAGTCTCGGGCGTGGCAGGAGGTCGACATCACCTTCGACTCCGACGACCATCCCAGGAGGACGGTCGCTGCCAGCATGCACCCCATGCTATGCACACCGACCATAAGCAACGTGGCGGTCACCAAGACCCTCATAGAGGTGGCGCCGGCCTCAACGTCCTCTCCGTGGAGACCTTCAAAACGCTTCAGGTGCCCTACGACCAGCTTGTGCCCTCGAGGCCCTTCTCTGGGGTGGCCAGGGGCTCCGTCGCCTTGCTGGGACGGGTGCGCCTCCCCGTCACCTTCGGTACCCGCTACAACGACCGTACCGAGCAGATCGACTTTGACGTCGTCCACATCCACCTCCCTTACAATGCGATCCTCGGGTACCCTGCCCTCGCCAAGTTCATGGCGGCAACGCACCCAGGCTACAACGTCATCAAGATGCCGGGGAGTAGTGGCATCATCTCCATCGTCGGGGATACCAAAGATGCGGTTCAAGCACTCAAGCTCGCCTACAAGGCCGCGACTACAGCGCGCCCCGACACTGGTAACGCCGCGCAGGCTCCGCATGACGCTGGGGACGCTGGGGATGCCGCGCCAGTGAAGAAGAAGTAGCTGTTCTCTCAGGACCGGGCTAAGACGAAGAAGGTGCCCGTAGATGACGGGAACCCTGGCCCCACCTTCACCATCGGCGCCGGCCTTCCTCCGGAGCAGGAGGAGGCGTTGGTGGCCTTTCTCCGTGCGAACAAGGACGCGTTTGCGTGGAAAGCATCCGACTTGGTGGGGTTCCCGAAGGATGTGATTGAGCACCACCTCATGGTGTGCCCCAACGCGCGTCCGGTGAAGCAAAAGGCGAGGAGACAGGCCCCGGAGAAGAAAGCATTCATCGCCCAGGAGGTCGGCAAGCTGAAGGAGGCCGGGGTTATTCGAGAGGTGCGATACCCGGAGTGGCTAGCCAACCCGGTGGTCGTCCCGAAGAAGTGCGGGAAGGAGCGCATGTGCGTCGACTTCACGAGCCTCAACAAGGCTTGCCCCCAAGACCCGTTTCCGCTGCCGCGCATCGACCAGATCATGGATTCCGCCGCCGAGTGCGACCTCCTGTGTTCCTGGATGCCTTCTCTGGGTACCATCAGATCAAGATGGCGGTGGAGGACGTCGAGAAGTTGGCCTTCCTCACCACGTGCGGTGTGTTCTGCTACACCTGCATGCCCTTTGGGCTGCGGAACGCTGGCGCGACCTTCCAGCGGTTGATGCACCTCGCCCTGGGGCAGCAGCTCGGAAGGAACGCGGAGGCCTACGTCGACGACATCGTGGTCAAATCGCGAGAGGCGAAGACCCTAATCGAGGACCTAGAGGAGAAGTTCGCCAGCCTGCGGCGGGTGAACCTGAGGCTGAACCCCGGGAAGTGTGTCTTTGGGGTCCCGTCGGGTAAACTACTCGGTTTCCTGGTGTCGCACCGGGGGATCGAGGCAAACCCGGAGAAGATCAAGGCCATAAGGAAGATGAGCCCGCCTCAGACCCTCAAGGAAATGCAGAAGCTGGGGGGCTGCGTGACCTCCTTGGGGCGTTTCATCTCCAAGCTTGGCGAGCGCGCCCTCCCGTTCTTCAAGCTCATGAAGAGGAAGGGCCCCTTCGAATGGACTCCGGAGGTGGATGCGGCATTCGAAGACCTCAAGCGATACCTCACGAGCCCACCGGTGATGGTGGCACCCTGCCTTCGTGAGCCCCTAGTGCTATACCTGGCTGCCACCCCGCACTCCGCCAGTGCTGTGCTCGTGGCGGTCAGGGAGGAACGTGCCGGCACGCGCGCAACACCCCTGGGCGCCGGCGGGACTCCGGACGAGAAGAAAGGTGACTCACAGGATGCCCCGAAGCCCTCGCCTCCTCAAGATGGTACTCCTGAGGCCTTAGCCACCTCGACGACCCATGAAACACCAGGATCTCATGTGCCCGCTATGGAGCGGGGCAGCATGGATGGCTTGTCCCTCATCCAGCACCCAGTGTACTACGTCAGTATTGTACTGCAGGACGCCCGCTCGCGCTACCCTATGCAGCAGAAGCTCCTACTTGCGCTGCTTGTCGCCTCACGAAAGCTGCGCCATTACTTTCGGTGCCACCCCATCAAGGCCGTCTCCGCGTATCCCTTGGAGAAGGTGCTGCGCAACCCCAACGCCACGGGGAGGGTCGCAGAGTAGAACATCGAGCTGCAAGCCTTCGAGTTGGAGTTCAGTACAACCAGGGTCATCAAGGGAGCCGCCCTGGCGGAATTCGTGGCCGAATGGACGGACGCTCCCGACCGGGGGCTTGGCGAGGGCCAGTCCCTCACCTACGGCGACGAGGCGCCCGATGGCTGGGTCATGCACTTCGACGGGGACTTCGCGCGTCGGGGCGCGGGGGCTGGAGTTGTGCTCATCTCCCCGACCAGGGACAAGCTGTACTATGACGTGCAGCTTTGCTTCCAGCATGGCGAGAAGGTTCCCAACAACATCGCGGAGTACGAGGGCTTGATTGCTGGCCTCAAGGTTGCGGCAGCCTTGGGGGTTAAGCGCCTCACTATCAAGGGCGACTCCCAGCTCCTCGTCAACTTCTCCAACAAGGAGTACACGCCGAAGAACGAGCACATGGAGGCATACCTGGAAGACGTACGTAAGATTGAAAAGTGTTTCCAGGGCTTGGAATTGCACCACATCCCACGCGGCGTGAACAAGGAGGCAGATGACATCGCCAAGAGGGCGTCGCGTCGCGAGCCTTAGGAGCCAGGCGTCTTCGAGGAAAGGCTCTTCAAGCTGTCCGCGGAACCTCCAGCCACGGACCAGGCGCCGCTACTTGAAGAGCTGCCCCCAGCGCCACCCTCGGGAGCCCCGACTCGTGGCCCGGCCTTCGGAGCCCGATTGCTCCTGGCGCTGGAGCCTCAGGTCGATGACTGGACACAGGAGTTTAAGGCGTACCTGCTCCAGTTCACCCTGCCAGGAAAGGAGGAAGACGCGGAGCGTCTGGTTCGTTAGGCCACAGCCTATTGTTTGCAGGACGGCGAACTATACCACAGGCGTCCGAACGGTGTCGCGCTACGATGCATATCTGAACAACAGGGGCGCGAGCTGCTGGCCGACATCCACGGGGGAGACTGCGGACACCACTCCTCGTCTCGCACCCTTGTAGGGAAGGTGTTCCGCAGTGGCTTCTACTGGCCTACAACGCTCAACGACGCCACAGAGCTGGTCCGGTCCTGCGAGGCTTGCTAGTTCCACGCCAAGTAGATTCATCAGCCTGCGCAGGGCCTCCAAACTATCCTGCTCTCCAGGCCCTTCGCGGTCTGGGGGCTGGATGTACTGGGGCCCTTTCCACGAGCGGTCGGTGGATACCGCTACCTCTACATCGCCATCGACAAGTTCACCAAGTGGGTGGAGGTGGAGCCCGTCCGCACCATCCCCGCCGGCTCGGCCGTCAAATTCATCAAGGGCCTCGTGAGCCGCTTCAGCATCCCCAACCGCATTATCACCGACAATGGTTCATAGTTCACGAGCAACCTTTTCAGGACATACTGTACTAACCTTGGAACGCAGATATGCTATGCTTCGGTGGTGCACCCGCGAAGCAACGGCCAGGCCGAGCGCGCCAACGCGGAGGTCCTATGGGGTCTCAAGGCAAGGAGCTTCAAGAAGAAGCTTGAGGCCTACGGGAGGGGTTGGCTCGATGAGCTTCAGCCCGTGCTGTGGTCCATCCGCACCACTGCGACTAAGCCCACCGGCGAGACCCCGTTCTTCCTTGTCTACGGAGCTAAAGCCATCCTCCCACACGAGGTCAAGCAACGGTCCCCGTAGGTCTTGGCATTCGACGAGGAGCGTCAGGATGCCTCGCGGCGGATGGACCTCGTGCTTGGGGAGGAGGCCCGTCGCCAAGCCTCGCTCCGAGCTGCGAGGTACCAGCAGGCGTTGCGGCGTTACCATTCTCGTCGTCCACTCCAGGACCCTTGAAGTCGGAGACATCGTCCTGAGGCGGGTCCTTTCCAGGGAGGGCTTCCACAAGCTCTTGCCCATCTGGGAGGGCCCGTTCAGGGTCGACCGCGTCTCCAGGCCTGGCGCCGTGCGCCTGGAGACTCAGGACGGGGTCCCCATCCAGAATGCCTGGAACATCCAACATCTCCGCAAGTTCTACCCGTGACACTCTCACGTAATAATAAGTGGGCTGTATACGCCCGGAGCCCCCCGAGGACGCGGAGGGGTTCCCACCCACGTCCAAGTGGAAGCCCCTTGCTCCATGCTGGCGGACAACACTGTCCTCCAATGACTATGCCCACGCCTAGTGGAGGCCCTATGCTCCGCGCTGGGGGAAGACGAAGACTAGCCTAGGGGCCAGACGTGGCAGTTCTTTGCTTCTTTTTGTATTCAAATTTGCCTTTTTCTTGAATGAAACCCGAGGTTTCACAACTTTATTGCAAAAAGGGGTGGGAATTTTTCTCCTTGCAGTTTTTCTTGTCTTGAAGTTTTCTGAATTGACACCCGTCGGTCTCCCCTCACGCGCCCCGCGAGCAGGGGCTACTGGGCACGGTGTGCACATCTCGCCAAGAACTTGGCATCCTGGTCCTCGCGCGGCTCTCTCGAGTGAGACGGTAGGTGCATGTTGCCTCAGCGGCATCCATCTCCTGGCGACCAACCCTCACTCGGGGGCTCCTGCCGCGGCCTGGCGCGTCATCACGGGGCCTCGAGAGGCTCGGGCACCTCTCGAGGCAGGAACTGGCAAGGTAAGGTATGGGAGCTGCTCGAGCGTCAAGGGGGACTCCTGAGCAACGCGACTTAGGAGCCTCACTGGTCACGTAGCCCCTCGCCCCTTGGTCTCGTCCTAGTGATACGAACGCCCCAACGGCGGTCGAGGTACGCGCGGGACTAGGCCCTGCCGACGTAGAGCACCAAGAGGGCTCCCAAACCGCCTCGTGCGCAGAGAAGAAGACCCTCCTAGCAAGACCCCCAGGCTCCCCGGATGCCGCGACCGAACCTCACAACGGAGAGACCCGCTGTGAACACATCAAGCTAGGTGCCCTAACCGCGACAAGAGGAAAGCCTCAATCAACAGTAATACGGGAATCAAGATAAGCGACGAAAATGCTAAAGTAAAAAGGCGCAAGCGCCATAATTTATTACATGCCCCGCGGGGCTCTCCATGATTCTTGATTGTAGGGAAAAGAAGAAGAAGGTGAAAGGTGCCCCCCCCCTTGGGGCTGCCACTCCTGAGGTCCTGGCTACGGGGCAACCGCGCTTAGTCGGAGTCCTCCTCCTCCTTGACAGGCTCGTGGCAGCGCGCCGGCGTGGCTGCTTCTTGGGCGGAAGTACGGCATCGTCGCGGTCGGCTACCCCCCGAGGTCCGAGCGCACCGACGCGGAGGCAC
The DNA here is from genome assembly GCA_039707655.1 of Elymus sibiricus. Lineage (NCBI taxonomy): Eukaryota > Viridiplantae > Streptophyta > Magnoliopsida > Poales > Poaceae > Elymus > Elymus sibiricus. Next base: position 262,991,476 of record CM077675.1, on the reverse strand, counting down.
GTCGTAGGTGTCATCGCTCGGGCTTTCCGCGGAGGAGGTGTCGCTGCCACTGGAAGCATGGCGGCCGTCGCCAAGGGCAAGCTCACCTCCAAGGGCACCGCCACCACCATCACCATCTGGGCAGCACCCCAAGCGCCTGCCACCCTCCCCGAATATCCTGACGAAGAGCATCGCCGCGCCGTCGTGCTTGAAGTGGAACGTGAGTCTCCCCTCCAAGCCGTGGGCGCGGGCGAAGGCCTGCCACCCGCGGCTCAAGAAGGCGTAACCTGCGGGGGTGACTTCGACCTCCACCCACGACGTACCGGTACAACAACCATCAGCTTGCAGCCACAGGCCCGCGGGCTCGCTGGCCCTCAACGTCTCCACGAAGAAGCGCGGGAGCTGCAGCCAGGTGATCGTCTGTCTCTCCACCCACACCACGAACTCCTGGCCCACATTGGCTGTATGGAACCGCGGGCGCGGTGGCCTAGAACCCGCTGCGGGCCTCCCTCCTTGGCCATGGTCGCCACGCCCGCCGCCTGCGCCTGCGCCTGATGAGACGCCTGCCCTCACGGGGGTGCGGCCGCGCCCCCGGGGCACCACTGCTGACACCGTGGCATACTTACGGGGACGGCCCCGGACCCTCTTGGGTGGTTGTTGGTCCGGCCCCTCCTAGTGGGCCTTCCCCTTCTCGGCAGCAGAAAACCTTCTCACTGGCGTCATGGTTGAGTGGGCGGAGGCCTTGAGCGGGGAAGCAAGGAGTGGAGATAGGCTGGGGGCTCTGCCCCTCCGCCTATTTATAGCCAGGAGGAGGCCAACCGGAGTCTCTCCATGTCCCGGGTAATGATGGCCCTGCTTCACGCCGCCGCGCCTACCCTCATCGGGTCACATCCGCGAGGGTCGAGGGGAGAGAAGGCAAGGAGACGACTACATTCAAGGAAGGGCAATGATGGCCGCCGCTGCGCGCAGGTTTCGTTTCAGCTTGACTCGAGGCAGTTCCCGAGATCTTCGGGAAGTGGAGGCGTCCACGCCTGGTTACACGTCACGCATCAGACTGGGCCCGCAGGCGATTGTGGCCCGCGGCGCTCGGTCTGGCTCCTCCGGCTCTGCCACGAAGCCAGCCCATGCGCGCCTTCGGCCCGAGGGCTACTGTCGGCGCTCTGGGAACGGGGGTACCCAGACCTGCTTGCCTGCGGGCCTGGGTGTGGCCCACTTCGATAGCTTGGTACGGCCCGGTGCAGCATCACTCAAGACAAGGCCCTCGCGGGAGCCCCACCCTCATGAGGAGGACAACGCCAAGACCCCCGATGCGAGGAGACCTCCCCAGGTTGTCTCCCGAGGGGCGGAGATCTCTATGCTGCACCCGACCTCACGAGGTCGGAGGTGACGTGGGTCGGGCCAGGCAGGCACAGGCGTGCCCAGGGAAGACAGTTTCCCCTTTGGTGTAAAGGAGGCAAGGACGTACGCGGGTTCCCAAGACAGCCCTCCAAAGGTTCCCTTTCCGGTGCAACAAGACTAGGAACGCGAGCCCCGCAGGACGGACGTCATCGCCGAGCCCACCTCTGCATCACCACCAGCCACTTTGCAGGCGAAGACCACCTTTCGTCAGGATAAGGTGTATTCCTTGTCCCCCTTTGAAATTGGCGTTGTGGGAACCATTCCCACCAATGCAATAAGGGAAGAGGACCCGGCCATTATAAATAGAGACTAGCCATCACCATAGAAGAGACAGATCAAAAACCACCCGAGCGCCCTCGCGAGGTTGCTCACCACTGTACCAGTTCACCCGCCAACCTCCTCGTGAGGAAATCCACCCAAAGGAGGAGTAGTGTTTTACGCTTCGCAGCGGCCCGAACCTGGGTAAATTTGTGTGTTGGTCTTCTTCCTTGAGAGTGAGTGAGTTTGATTCGACGAGGCTGTGGAGTTGTGAGCTTGAGGCCGAAGGTAGTGGGATCTTCGCACAGGCCCCTGGGTTCGAACCTCTTTGAGTTTTGCGGAGCCCGAAATCCGACATCAACTCCACAACATGAAGTAGGAGGCTCCCAAGCAACACCTAACCAATCTAGGAGGCACCACCCTCCAAAAGGTAATAGGCTTGATAGTGATGATGAACTGCTTACTCTTGTGCTTCAAGATAATAGACTCCTCGAAACTCAATCATTCTCTCACAGATTTGGCTTGGTAGAAGAGATTGATTGGGTGGAAAGAAACTAGCGCAAGCTAGAAATCAAGATCCATATGGTTGGAGTGGATGATCTTGATCTCAAAATAAAGGTTAGGTGGTTCTCTCTCAGAAATTTATATATGGGATGTGGGGAACTGTTCTGAGTGCTTCACTTGCGAGTGGGATGTGGTGAAGGGGTATATATAGGCATCTCCAAAAATCCAACTGTGACACCATTATTGACCAACTCGGTGAAACCGAAGTAAAACTCGGTTGTACCGATTTGTTCAAAATGTGGCAACTTTAGGAATCTCGGTGAGACCGATATATGATTCTCGGTAGTACCGATATGAGTGGCCGAGGGCAGTTTCCAAAATCGGTGACACCGAATCATAAAACTCAGAAATTCTGATTTTATAAAATGGGACACTAGAATGTTGGTCACCAAAACTCGGTTGCACCGATAAAGAACTTGGTTGTACCGAGAAGCTAGGGTTTGGCTGGGTTCTGTCTGAGATGGAAAATTGGGAGGTCCGAGTGGGAAACTTGGTGGCACCAATTTTGTATGGTAGGTTTTAGACAGAGTATTTTTGTGGGAGAGCTTGTGGGTGTTTTTGGTGGCTAGCACTTGTGCACGTGGAGCAATTTGTTCACCAATATTACCTCACCCCCTTTTAATAGTATTGGCTTTCCTATGGACTCAAAGTGATTTCTCACAAAGTAAAATGTAGAGTCTCCTTGCTTGAAGCTTTGCCAATTCCATTCCTTGCATCTTGGGGTCTCCTCACAATCTATAGCCATCCCATCATTGAACTTTTCCTGAAATATACTTAGTGGAAACATTAGTCCAATGAGATATATGTTGTTATAATTACCAAAACCACCAAGGGCGAAAATGTGCTTTCAATCTCCCCCTTTTTGGTAATTGATGACAACATATAGATCAAAGATTCTACATATGATATAATCAATGAATAAAATCATCGCTTTGAGAAGTATGTAATAAGCAAGATCTCCCCCTAATTTGTGCACTATTTCGAGTTTGTGTTTGAATGCAAATGCACAATTGATTAGGTTCATGGGGCACTCTTCCATGTCACATACAGCTTGGTGGTGTGCGAGAATAATATGAATGAACAACATAGCAGAACACATCAAACGAAGGTGAATGATCATCTCATAAGCATCTCAAAGATAGGAAGTAGTAGCAACACATATGAAGTATATGATCAAACACCAAACAAGTTTAACACAAACTGTAAACCAAAAGATTTTAAGTTTTGGAGAGCGATAAAAGGCAACACTCTCTCTCTCTCTCGAAGCCCTATGATCTATACAACTTCTCCCCTTTTGGCAACAAGTTACCAAAAAGTTCAAAGGTATAGAACTAATCGTCTCTCTGGGGCTGGTCTCCTCCGGTTGTTGATGCAGGAGTCGAGAGAACCGCTTCGGCGAAGACTTCAGCAGATGCCATGGAAGGAGTTGGAGTAGACACTAGAGGTGTTGAAGGAGTTGATGGAACCGAAGGAGCTGCAGCAGGCACTGATGAAGATGGTCTCAACTCTGAAGCAGACACTGTCGCAGATCTAGCTTGGGTCTTGAACTGAGTGCTGGGCCTGAGAGGGCGACTGTCATCATCATCGTCATCATTTGAAGAGTGAGGAAGGGGTACTACATCCACTTCCTTCTTGAGCTCATCAATAGTCTTTGTCAGCCCATCAACCTTGTTGTTCAGTGTGTGGAACTTGTCCTCAACTATCCTTTCCAGACTCTTCTGGTTCATCAAAATCTCTGTGATGTCATTCTGCATACCTTGGATAGAGCTAAGAATAAGATCCATCTGCTCACTCCTGGTCCTTGGCACTGGAGCACTAGTGGCTCTGGCTGGCTCAGCTTCTGCCTATGCAGTAGATGAAGTGGGATGACTAGGATCCATCACCACAACATTGTCCTCAAACTCTGGCTGGAGTGGCATATGTTGTTGATCAAGTGCATATACATTCTTCTCTAGCTTGGAGTTGATAAGCATCTGAATGTATGGTGCATATCCACAAGATCTCTTCTGATCAACAGCAGTCCTCTTCACAGTCTCAACAATCAAGTCCATGACCCTAAATCTGGTGTGAAGGTCAATGTGATGCAGCATATTGATGGAGTATCCTCGGATCATCTTGTCATCTCCTGACTTGGGCATCAAAGTATACCTCATGATGATGTTGGTGGTGGTCACTCCTACCTGTAGATAGTATACGGAGCCAAACTTATGTGAATGCACACAGTCAGCAGGAATCTCCTTGTACATCTTTGCCATGGAGTTATGATTTATCTTGGCCTCAGAGTAGACATCCAAATCACCATCTTCTACCTGTGGGGCTCCTAAGATGGTAGCCCACTCTTACACTGTGGATTCATACCTGACACCTTCTGTCATCTCCATAAAAATGAGATGTGGAGTAGAATTGCATGATCATCTCATCATTCCAAGCAGTAAACTCTCTACCAAGAAATGCATCAATGTCAATGGCCTTGAAGTTCTCTTGCACATGGGGAAAATATTCTTCATTCTCCTTAATGTAGTCCCAGTCAACATATCTCATATCACTAACAGCTGGGCTCTTGTCCAGGAGAATGGTTTCTTAGAAATCTTGCTGCTCTTTGGTGTAGAATCTGTAGTCTACAACAATCCTTCTCCTCTAAGAATATGGATCAATAGCTATCCATTCCCTCAGCCCTGAATCCTTCCTCTTCTTCAAGTCCTCAGCAATAGGATGGTTGTCATTGTGCTCTGGAAGGTGAGGTCTCAGCTTCCTCAAAACAGTCATCTCATCCTCTTCAGCAGTAGCTCTGGAGGAGGAACCCTTGTTCTAGGCTGCAGCTGGAATGTCTCTGGTTGTCCTCATGGGCTAAGGAGCTGGGGACTTCTTGGGAGCAGCTGACTTGCTCTTGGACGGGGCCTGACTGGTCATGGCATCAGCAAGCAGCTTCTTCTTCCTCTTTGGAGGAGCCTTGGCAGCTGGCTCTTCCACTTCTTCTGCTTCTTCGGGATCTTCATACATACAAGTAGGTCTTCCAACAACATGTACAATCATCTTTCTGCTCCTCTTCTTCTCAGCTGCCTTCTTAGGCTTAAAACACTTTGCTGGCTCAAAAGACATGGTTGCCCTAGCACTCTCTGGTGCTCTCATAGCGTCTGAACTGGCATACTCCTTTCTCACTGGCCTCCTAGATGAGGTGGCCTCAGTTGCAGACTTCTTTGCAGCTCTCTCTGCTTTGTCTTGCATTTGCTTAGCAAGAACCTCCTCTGACACAAAGTCTGAGTCTTCCTCATCTGAGTTCAACTTCCTCCTAGCTCTTGTAGCAGCCTTGGGCAACCCATAAGAGCTTGGGGTGCATGGATCTTCTGAAGAAGGAGAACTGGCCTCAGGACTAGTGCCTGGATCTGCATTAACAATGGGCTCTCTGAAGTCATTCTGACTGTCTTGTAAGCCTGACATGCTGACCCTATGAATGGAGCATAGAAGCGAAGTGGGGTTGAGCATCACAAAACACAGAAATTTTCAATATTTGAACAAAGAAATTCTTATTTTTAGCTTTCTGCAAAATTGATTTCGGTACCACCGAGTCAAAAATTTTGGATCCACCGAGATATATGGTCTACTTCACAGAAACTTGGCAGTCACTTCGGTGTCACCGAAAATGACCACTCGGTTTCACCGAGACCATTCTTAGGAACCCTAGAACCAAAATTGGTAGAACCGATTTTTGCAACTCGGTATCACCGAGATGCGTTTTGCGGACAGCTAAACCTAATTTTTTTTCGTTCGCTAATCTAATGAATTTTCTAGTGGATTAGGAAGATTGCAACAGGTAGATTATTGATAAGAGTACCCTAATGCGCATCAATCAGAAAGAGTAGCTCACAAGGGGGCCAGATTCATACCCTAACTCGGTGATGAATCCGCTAAGGCGTCGACGACAGCGATTCCCAATGGCGGAGGCACATGGGGAGGCAAGGGCGACGACCAGGGGGTCTGGAGCGGCAGTTCGGGGTTTGGAGAAACAGACTTTTGGCGAATGAATTTCAAAAGTCGGGTACGCCAGGTAATATACCCCAGACTATCGGTGAAACCGATTGGAATATTTTGGTGCCACCGAGTTTCCTAACTGTCAGGTGACAGAGAAACTCGGTGAGACCGAGAATACCCGATCGGTTGTACCTAGATCAAAGACCTAGATCGACTCAGTGATTCAATGGAACCAAGTTTGTTGGGTTGGTTACATCGATGATTCACAGAGAGGTTTTGGAATGCAGCTCTTGTCGACACGGTACTCCGAGTGCTTCTCACACAGAGGGTTCGAGAAGTCCTTGTTCAAGTTTTGTGATGTACCATGAATAGAACTTGAGACGAGAAAGCATAGATAGCTAGAGATGAGTCATAGGCATTCTTGTACATCCAATTGGCAACTGAAAACCAAAAGCCAAATAGCAACAATTGGATATCCTCGAATGAGTATAGATATGCAGACCAACATGCTCACACAATAAGATGTCAAATGAAATCATGGCAAACATGCACAAACACTCTAGCATCTATCAAGCACTTTGGCGATGACGTAGTCATCTATATAGGAGTACATTGACTTAGGAGTCAAGTAAGAATACTTGATCATAGGTCATAATCATTGTTTAAGCACAAGTGGGGTTACCACTTCTACATAAAGCATTTAATGTTGTCACATTCTAAGAGATGCTTTAACTCAAGTCTTAGAGTAAAGCTCCCCCTTGATGTGACATCCCCCCTAAGAGGGATAAACTAACCTTGGGTTTTGTCGTAGAAGACTTCATCTGGGTGATGTAGTGGTGGATGCTCATAGTTGATAATGATCATCTAGAGTTGGGATCAATCCTTTTTGTTTCTTACTCTCCTCACCTACATGGGTTAGTCCCAAACACAAGAGACAAATACAAGGATATCTATGGACATGGAGTGCAAAGAATACATGATGATGTCCATGGATTCATTAATTACCTTGTCCCTTTCTTACCTTAGAGGGAATGTGTGACTCCTTGAACTATTGCATAATGTTGAAGTTGATTGCAACTAGTCCATGCCAATAATGAATGTGAGTGAATTTCATTGGCGGAGTCACCCCTCAAGAACTTCTCTAGTTCTTCTTCTTGGGGACCCACATCAAGTTGATGGGGATCCTTGGTGTTGAAATAGTGTTTGTTGAATTAGAACTTGGAGTAGCCTTGGGAACCCACTTCACCATGGCTAGGGACTCACCTTCAAGTATGTCAATGTCATCATGAAGCTTTCCCTTGCCCTTATGGTCTTGCGGAGGAAGGTAATCTTGAGAGCTTGTTCCCTTGGGAGGAGTAGGTTCACAATTCTCCCTTTGAGGAACAAACTTAGGCTTGGGGTATTGACCTTCTTCACATTCGACTCCATTGGCGTAGAAGTAGCCAATGCCATGGTTCTTCCGGTATCCTCCATGCTTGCATACAATCTCCTCGAATTGCTTACATCCGGCAAGACTTTTGTAGACACCTTTCTCTATAATTCCTTTCAATAAATTGTTTTCTTGCTCAAGTGTAAATTGGCTAAGAGAATTGTTAGTGGAATCAATAGAGCTACTAGAAACAACATCATTTGATTTATCATTAGATTTGTTGTTGCTAGATGAAGAATCTTTCTTGCCTTTGTTACTAGATTGCTGTTGGGGAACGTTGCATGGGAAACAAAAAATTTCCTACGCACACACAAGATCTATCCATGGTGATGAGCATCTACGAGAGGGAGAGTGAATCTACATACCTTTGTAGATCGCTAAGCGGAAGCGTTAAGAAACGCGGTTGATGTAGTCGAACATCTCCGCGATCCAAATCGCAAGTCGTCCCTCGATCCGATCACGAACTAGTCCCGAACGGACGGCACCTCCGCGTTCAACACACGTACGGCTTGATGACGCCTTCACCTCCTCGATCCAGCGAGCGGTGGTGAAGTAGTAGATGAGTTCCGGCAGCACGACGGCGTAGTGATGGTGGTGAGGAACAATCTCTGCAGGGCTTCGCCAAGCACTATGGAGATTATGACGGGAGAACAAGAGGGTTAGGGTTGCCGACACACGGCTTGGGAAATCGTGATGTATCCCGTGTGCTAGCCCTGCCCCTCTATTAATATGTTGAGCCCTGGGGTCTAAACTTGGAGAGAAAACCTCCACAAGGTCGGTTTTGCCCGCACAAGGTCGGTTTGGCCCGCACGGAAAGAGTCCAACTCGGATTCCAGCAGTATCGCGTACAAGCGGTAGTACCGCTTACGATAAGCGGTATTACCGCCTGTAGCGGTAGTACCGCTTACGATAAGCGGTATTACCGCCTGTAGCGGTAGTACTGCTTATGATAAGCGGTAGTACCGCCTGTAGCGGTAGTACCGCTTACGATAAGCGGTAGTACCACCCCAGACGCCAGCAAAACTTCCTTTTGCACCTTGTCTAAGCCTCGTGGGCTTTACCCCTTGGCCCAAATAAAGTGTTCTCGTACCCGAACATTTCGGGAAACATCCGGAACCCCTTCCGGTGAATTTCGGAACCCTTCCGGAGACCAAACACTATTATCCCATATATCAATCTTTACCTCTGGACTATTCCGGAGATCCTCGTCATGTCCGGGATCTTATCCGGGACTCCGAACAACCTTCGGTCACCAACAAAATAACTCAACTATACTAATCATCACCAAACGTTAAGTGTGTAGACCCTGCGGGTTCGAGAACTATGTAGACATGACCGAGACACCTCTACGATCAATAACCAATAGCGGGACCTGGATGCCCATATTGGCTCCTACATATTCTACGAAGATCTTTATCGGTCGAACCTCTATGTCAAGGATTCAGTTAATCCCGTATACTGTTCCCTTTGTTCTTCGGTATGTTACTTGCCCAAGATTCGATCGTCGGTATCTCTATACCTAGTTCAATCTCGTTACTGGCAAGTCTCTTTACTCGTTCCGTAATACAAGATCTCGTGGCTAACACTTTAGTCACATTGCTTGCAAGGCTCATTGTGATGTTGTATTACCGAGTGGGCCCTGAGATACCTCTCCGTCATACGGAGTAACAAATCCCAGTCTTGATCCATGCCAACCCAACAGACACCCTCGGAGATACCTGTAGAGCACCTTTATAGTCACCCAGTTACGTTGTGACGTTTGATACACACAAGGCACTCCTACGGTGTCAGTGAGTTGTATGATCTCATGGTCATAGGAACAGATACTTGACATGCAGAAAACAATAGCAATAAACTGACACGATCATATGCTACGTTTATAGTTTGGGTCTTGTCCATCACATCATTCTCCTAATGATGTGATCCCGTTATCAAATGACATCTCATGTCCATGGCTAGGAAACCTTCACCATCTTTTGATCAACGAGCTAGTTAACTAGAGGCTTACTAGGGACACAGTGTTGTCTATGTACCCACACATGTATTTGAGTTTCCAATCAATACAATTATAGCATGGATAATAAACGATTATCATGAACAAGGAAATATAATAATAACTAATTTATTATTGCCTCTAGGGCATATTTCCAACAATTGCTTAGTCTTAACTTGTGGAATAAATGTAGACAAGAGTAGTCATTTGGCTAGATAAGAAGAAGTCTTCTTTCGGAGATGGCCATTGATTGCTTTAAGAAACTCATGTTCTTGCTCCAAATTGAGCTTCTCGAAGCGTAGCTTCTCATGAGTCCTTAGAAGCTCTCTATGATCTTCTAAAGTAGATTCATGGGCTAACTTAAGAGTGTTTAATTCTTTAGTTTGTCGTTCTATTTCCTTCTTATCATCATCGCACGACTTATCTTGGTTAGAGTGATTACTAACAAGTTCATTTTGACTAGTATCACTAGATTTGTCAAATAGCAAGTCATCATCTCCAAGTAAGTCATACTCATCACTATTGAAATCAAGATATTCGGGGTGTGATACCTTGGGGCCTTTAGCAATGAAGCAACTTCCACTCCCTTCATTTGGTGAATCAAATATGTCGTAGGAGTTGGAGGAAACGAGTGCAAGTCCGGCAACACCTTCATCTTGACTATAGTCGGAGTCGGACTGATAGCTTCTGTAATATCCCAAATTTTGGAATGTTATATTAATAAATTGAATGATTGATTGTTTGATTGAGTGATTGAATCTGAGTGAAAATTTGAAACTTTTGAATGAGAGGGAATAAAATGACTTTCCCTTTGTTCTTGAATTCAAAATCATTCAATTCAATTGAGTGAGAGGAGATGACATGACTTCTTCAAATAAAGGAAATGAAAATTTGGATTGAAGTTTTTGTGAATATATATATATATATATATATATAAATATTCTATTTGGAATCTATTTCATATTTTGGTTCTATTCTAAAGAATGAAAGAATTCAAATTTTTCCTTTATCCCAAATTCAAATTTTGAGAGGAGGAACATGACCCTCCACACCAGGGGTATTTTTATGAAACATTTGAACCCTAAAACCCAGGGAGTTATTTGAAAAATATTTACAAAAAGAAATAAAACCAATTTAGGCTTTTCTGAAAAATATTTTTTAAAAAGTATTTAATTTTGCCGTGGAAAAATGTTCATCTTATTGCATTTATTTTTATCAACATTTTGGTATATAAAACTCCTATATTTGATCATATATTTATTTTCCTTTTCTCCTTTTACTTTCCTGTTATTTTCATTTGGAAAAATGCTTTAAATAGGAAAATTTTGCCGCGTGCGTTAGGAAACCCGAGGACCATTTGGAAGGAAAGCTTCGGCCCAATTCTTCTCCACCGGATTGGATTTCCCTCCGGATCGGCCACCGATCTTTCGCCCACCCTCTTTCTCTCTCTAACAGCGGGGCCCACGCCCGATCTGTATCCCCGTCGGTCGCCTCCTTCGTTCGCCGCCTCCCCTTCCTTCCCGAGTTCGCCGGAGTTCAACCGCCCTGATTTCCTTTCGTTTGACCCCACCCGAGCCTCTCCCTATAAAGCCCGAGGCGCTCTCTCTCTGTTTTACCCCGATACCCCAACTCCCGTGCCCTCTTGCCTCGCAAATCGCTCGCCGGAGCCCGAGCGCCGTCATCACCGCCATTAGCTCGACCCGCTCCCCTCCGACCATCCCGAGCCCAACCACCACCACCAGACGCTCCTCCTCGTCCCACTGAACCTCCCCGCGCACTCGCCCAAGTTCCGCAACCACCAGAGCCACCCTGACGACGATAACCGACGCCGTCGTCCGCCCTCGCCGTTGCCCAGCTCGCTCCCGTCGCCCCGGACCGTCGTCATCGCCACCTACGTCACCATCTCGCTCACCCGCAACTCCTGGACGTCTTCCCCGACCCCGAAGACCTACGGAGAGCTCGCCCACATCAAGCCGACGCCACTCCCGTCGCCGCAATCTCGCCGAAGACCTCCACCACCGCGGTAAGTCACCGGCATCGCCCTCCTCCGTCCGATCCTAGCTCAACGGAGTAGATTAGATCTACTTACCCCTTTGGTTTAGATCCGGTTTAGTTTAAGTGGACCGCCCAGTTTTTCTTTTCTGTTTTAGACCGAACCGTTTTCTATTAAATGATGGTCGTTCGCTCGTTTAGCACTCGCGCACGCACCCATCGGCCAATAAGAAACTGCCACGTAGCGCCGCTGTTCGTTAGTTTAGGTTTTATTTTCTGTTTTTGTTCTATTTAACAGAATATAATCTGTTTTTGTTTTAGCTATATCTTTTAGGTTTTTAAATGTTTTAATTTGATTCTTTTTGCATTGTGTGACGAATTTTATCTAATTTCTGTGGATATAAAGTTTGACCATATTTGAATAATTTAAATTCAGATTCAAGCAGATTTGAATTCAAACTTGTTTTGCTTATAACTTGAGTTTAAAAACATATTTTTGAGTGATTCTTTCTGCTACTGTTTTGTATTAGTGTGTTTTATCACACTGTTCAATTTGAGATTTTTTGGTATAATTTAAATAAGGGTTTTTAATAAAACAGATTCTGCTCAGTTTCTTTTAGGGTTATTTGTTTTTATTTTGTTTCAACTTGTGTTGATTTTGTTTTCCTATAACTTTCTGATATATTTCTTTTAGTTTCTGCTGGTTAGCATTAGGTCATTTCTTTTATATTAATAAAAATATTTTTTATATGTTTTGTTCTTTATAGGAAAAACCTTGTTTTCATTATATGTAGTGTTGTACGATAGGTTTCATAGTAGTTCTTTTTGCACAAAGTTTTAGTGAAAAATACTTTCTGTTATTTATTTGTTTTATATTTTTGTTTTCTGTTATTTTAGTATTTTGTTGTTTTTCTTGTTGTTAAGTTTATTAGACAAACACTTATGTTGTTACTGTGTTGTTTTCATAGTTCTTAGTTGTTCTTCAAAAGTAATTATTTTTGCTAGTAAAATATTTATTAAAATACTTTTTTTAGATTTTACATTGTTGTTGTCTTGTTGCTATTGAAAATAGGATTATTTGTAGGGAAAACTACTTTGGTTGTTTTGATGAAGTTTTGTTGTTTTAACTTTTGTCTTAAGTATTTCCTTCATCACAACCCTATTGTGTTTAGTTTTGTGTTTTTTATTGATAGTATTGTTTGCTAGAATTGGTTGCTTATATGAATGCAACATTTGATTATATAGATTTCATCGGAGAGTGACGAATAGTTTTATCAAGTTATTTCTGAGAGCGATATTTATCTTCATCAACAGTACAGGCAAGTTCACTTTGATCATCTTACATTACCTATGTTTTATTTGCATTAGAATATATAATTCCATCATACATCCAGTAGGATATTGAGCTTGAACTTGTGGTAGTGTCATGAGGTAGGAGAAACCCAACACCCTGTTCCCATTGCCCGGGAAGGGACGTTACTTCACTTTTGCTACGCTTTAGTAGACAGGGTTGGTTGTGAGATTCAGGAGTGTTGTGAGGTAAATTAATTCAAGACCTACATAATGATCATGACTTCAAGACTTCAAGGACTCAATATACCTCTGGGTGGATTGGACATGCATCTGGCAGCCCAATATCTATCATGGTTATGCCCGGGAATCCTGGTATCTACCTATGATCATCTCGACGGAATGCCAACCAGGTCCAAAGAGATGGATGGATACTTCAAGGCTGGAAAGCTTACGTGTGCAACCGTAAGTCAATATGGGCTCTGGCTTGGTTGACCTTAGTGGTGACTCTGGTAGGTCAGATTGCTACGAGATGTAGAAGAACGATAGGATTGGATGGGCACTGACTTCCTACCGGAGGATCACTTTGAAAGACCATGTTTCGATCATCTCGTTCTCGAACACCAGGTAGTGTGAGGACACAACGGGAGGGATCGAATCTTACGGGTAAAGTGTGCAAACCTCTACAGAGTGTCAAACTAATCGATTAGCCGTGTCCCCGGTTACGGACAATATGAGCACCGGAGATGATACTATCAGCCAGTCTCAACACAATTAATTAATTATTGATGAGTGGGTCTATTAATTATTTTGGGACATGAGAATTGGTTGGTGGAACCATCTCATTAACAAATAACTTTAGTAGTGATTTTCCGTTTAACTCCTTTGTTGTAGGGAAAATAAAACCAGCTTTTTTGTAAAAACTCAGACACAGAGCCACAAAGCCTTTTGCATATAGAATAGTCTTTATCATTTCATTCTATGGTGATCTTGCCGGTACATTCATTGTACTGACCTACACGGCTGCAACGTCTTATGTTGCAGATACTTTTCTACGACGAGTAATACTACGATTCAGGGTTACGGTCTACACTCAACCTGCCATTGGTGTTTATTGGGACCCCACTCCCATTGACTGTTTTTGCCGATATTTAAAAGGTATATATCAGTTTTACGCTATTTACATGTGATTGCACTTTGATATATACATTGATGTACTGTGTGTGCCAGCATACTGATCCAGGGATGGCCCTAACACACAGAGTCTTGACTCGTTTTAGGTCGGGACGCTACAGAAATGGTATCAGAGCACATGCTGACTGTAGGACGTGACCCTAGGAAATGGCTTAGAAATAGGAAGACCTTGATAGGAACAAATTTTATTCTTCACTACTCTTGTAATCTTCTTAGTTCTTTTACTGAACCTTCCTTACTTCAAACTATAGATGGAGACCTACATCCTGAACAAAAGAGAGAACTACGAGGATGTTCTCGGAGGTCCATTCCTCATGGAGCTGGTACAGATGATGAAGCTGTTGATACCTGAGATCAAGGTGAAAAAGAGGAAGTCTGGTTTCTGGGGCGTCAGAACTAAAGTTTTTTGACGTAAAGAAGACCCCAAGACTAAAGACATCAACTATGGCACATTGAACCATGAATGTGAGATGGGCATGAACACTTTCGTCCATGACGCTATCGCACGCTTGAGCTATCGTCATCGTGTTGAGTTAGGTACCCACTACTTTGGAAGGCTTGGGTGGCAGAAGCCTGATGGAGCACACATCATCCTGACAGACGAACAGAAGAGGAAGTGTTCACCTGTACTGGCGTATAACCAAGAACTGGAACATTATATCAAGAACCTTCAAATGGACCTTCTCTCAGAATTATTTGAGAACGAAGCACTTCGTGAGAACCTCAAGGCTGAGAAGCTAAAGGTAGCCGATCTGAAGAAACATGATCCTGAGATTCAGAAGCTTCGTCAAGACTTGAAGAATAGTCAGGCCATGGCACATGCTGGTGATGTTGAAATCCAGAAGATCAAGAACCAACTGCTAGAACTACAAGGACGACATCGGAAACTCCACGTCAATAGGGATAATCTGTCAGAAAAACTTGAGAAGATCAAGCATGACCAGAAGAAGCCCACTGGCGATGAAGACATGATATAAGATAGCTTAGTAGTAGTCCCACCATGAGAGAATAAAAGATAAACGTTTTTGCGATTTGTGTGATCGACCATACCAACCTTATGTGGGTGGCGATATTTTAGTGTTGATTGAACTTTATGAATGTGTGGAGTTGAGTTGGATTGTTTGTGCCTTTGAGATGCTGTTATAGTATGTATCCATTCCCTCTCCCTCTCTCTCTCTTACCCATCTCATCCCCAAAACCTTGGACCCAATAGATGATGAATGAAGATGGACTCGTGTTTTCTGGATCAATGACTCACATGGAGACGGAAAAATGGATTCAAAACATGGATGATCTCCTAAGGAAGAACTTTGTTACTAGGAAAGAGATGGTCCAGTACGCTCTTCGATACTTTGCAGAAGGTGCTGCAACTTGGTGGAAGATGCATGAAGCTATCCATGGAAGGCAAGAAGAAATCACATGGAAGAATTCAAGATGACTCTGCAAAAATCTCATGTTGTCACCAACACCCAGAAGCCCCATTGCAATGGTGTGAAGAAGTTTTGTGCATGCAAGATTTGCGGAGAGATAGGACACACCCAGGAAGAACACAAGGAAGGATGCCCTCATTATGAAGGAAATCACCCAACTGAGGAATGCCCGACTGGGCAGGTGACATGTTTCTTGTGTGAAGGAACCACTCATTTTCCGGCACAATGTCAACTCTACCACAAGGTACAAGAAGTCATGAAGCAGCAGAAGGAAGCAATGAAAGAAGCCCTTGGGAAAAAGTTAGAAGAACCCATGATGATGGGAGATATACCAGACCCAATCATAGATACCAAGTCATGTTATTCATGTGGAGAAGAAGGACATATCTCTCAAGAGTGTCCGAGCGAATATCTGAGAGACTTCCCGGCAGAAGAAGTGCAATATGATCCTCAGCAGATAGAAGGAATGATCAACCTGGACAAGAAGAAAGCCAATTAAACGGAGGCATCAGATGTTTGCATTGTAGCTTGGAGAGGCCCCACTGTTTTTGCAAGAGGTATGAGCCAAGCATCAGTAAAGGAACCCAACCCAAGAACAAGAAAAGGACTCCGTGGTTTTCTACACGGAAGGATCTGAGCCACATCACTTGTCATCGGTGCAACAAGATCGGACACTACTCCTATACCTGCCCAGAGAAGAAGGCTAAACATGAGTAGTTTGAGTTTTGGATTTTGGAAGTAATAAATGTAATAGGAAGCACTCTTATTTTTCTTAAGGTTATGAAGTTGAATTATGTAACGGAAGTCTTAGAGATTGTAATAACTTCATGAATCAATGGAATTTATTGTCATAAATTTCACATGTTGAACTTTATGAGTTGTTACCCTATAAACAAAGATCTCCGACCATTTTCGAGGATATGATAAAATATGGTCTATGCAGGCATGAGTATCATTCATTTTAAGTTAGGTAGTAACCGGTAAAACCACAGGATCCAAGGAAAAAGAATGTATTGTTCTTGCCAAGAAGTCTAGACACAATGAATACAGGTGAAGGTAATGCTAGACCATATCAAACTATGTGGATGACAACATATGTAATAAAGTACTTTTGAAGTTGGAGTTTTGAGAATAAAATGAGGATGAAATGAAGGAATGAATATGATGAACCAATACTTTATTGGTAAACAGACCAATGGAAAGGAAAAAGAGTTCACGGAGTTGAACCTGTACCAAGAATGGATCTCAAGATTTCTTGAAGGTTACCCCAAGAGCTTGCAACAAGAAGATGTGATTTGATCAACATTCGTTTTCTTAGGAGGATACGAAAACCTGAGAGTTGTGAAGAAACGATAGATGTTTTGTTTAGCTTGCAGAATCAATGGATTTATTCGAATTTCGTTCGTGGACAAGAGAAATTTCTGCAACGCTTGTGAGGAAGCCCAAGTGTTACAATACGAGATTCGCTAAACCTTATACAGAGTAACGATTTGGGTGCGGAATGGATTGATCACCATGACGACTTACTCTTATCATTTCTCTTGATATTCGGAATGGTAAATCTGAGTGACTTACCCATAGTAAAGAGACGACATTCTTTGAAGCTTTTGTTTAAGCCTTAGAATGGTATGATCAAGACCCCTTGTACATGGCAGCTGTTGCAAAACGTAGGAAATTTTACGGGGAGGATGAAGCCAAGCCCCATTTCACTGCAGGATAACCACAAATGGTAGACCACCATGAGATCATCGATAAGTTATTTAGAATGCTCACGAGGCCTGTCAGTTAAGAAGACCCAGTATCGGAAGAAATCTGCTTTGATATGAGAACACAAGATTTTGAATGAAACGTTATGACTATAACGGAAGAGCATTACCGAAGGAGTTGTTGTAAGGAATGTGAAGAGACAGATGCCAAGACCCCAGGATTGTCATGATTTCGAGGGACCAGTAACTCTCATTCTAAGTGTGGTAGTGCCCACACTTTGCAGGACAATGGATTTGCTAGAAGACACCCAAACCCTAACCTTTTCTTTCTAGCCTCTTCGAATCTTGAGGACGAGATTCATTTTAAGTGTGGTAGGTTTGTAACATCCCAAATTTTGGAATTTTATATTAATAAATTGAATGATTGATTGTTTGATTGAGTGATTGAATCTGAGTGAAAATTTGAAACTTTTTGAAACTTTTGAATGAGAGGGAATAAAATGACTTTCCCTTTGTTCTTGAATTCAAATTCATTCAATTCAATTCAGTGAGAGGAGATGACATGACTTCTTCAAATAAAGGAATTGAAAATTTGGATTGAAGTTTTTGTGAAAAAAAAAATATATATTCTATTTGGAATCTATTTCATATTTTGGTTCTATTCTAAAGATTGAAAGAGTTCGAATTTTCCTTTACCCCAAATTCAAATTTGAGAGGAGGAACATGACCCTCCACACCAGGGGTATTTTTATGAAACATTTGAACCCTAAAACCCAGGGAGTTATTTGAAAAATATTTACAAAAAGAAATAAAACCAATTTAGGCTTTTCTGAAAAATATTTTTTTAAAAGTATTCAATTTTGCCATGGAAAAATGTTCATCTTATTGCATTTATTTTTCTCATCATTTTGGTATATAAAACTTCTATATTTGATCATATATTTATTTTCCTTTTCTCCTTTTACTTTCCTGTTATTTTTATTTGGAAAAATGCTTTAAATAGGAAAATTTTGCCGCGTGCGTTAGGAAACCCGAGGCCCATTTGGAAGGAAAGCTTCGGCCCAAATTTTCTCCGCCGGATCCGATTTCCCTCCGGATGGGCCACCGGTCTTTCGCCCGCTCTCTTTCTCTCTCTAACAGCGGGGCCCACGCCCGATCTGTATCCCCGTCGGTCGGCTCCTTCCTTCGCCGCCTCCCCTTCCTTCCCGAGTTCGCCAGAGTTCAACCGCCCTGATTTCTTTCCGTTTGAGCGCACCCGAGCCTCTCCCTATAAAGCCCGAGGACCCCTCTCTGTTTTTTACCCCGATACCCCAACTCCCGTGCCCTCTCGCCTCGCAAATCGCTCGCCGGAGCCCGAGCGCCGCCATCACCGCCATTAGCTCGACCCGCTCCACTCCGACCGTCCCGAGCCTAACCACCACCACTAGACGCTCCGCCTCGTCTCACTGAACCTCCCCGTGCACTCACCCAACCTCCGCAACCAGCAGAGCCACCCTGACGATGACAACCGATGCCGTCGTCTGCCCTCGCCGTTGCCCAGCTCGCTCCCGTCACCCCGGACCGTCGTCATCGCCACCTACGTTTTGTATTAGTGTGTTTTATCAACCTGTTCAATTTGAGAATTTTTAGTATATTTTAAATTGGGTTTTTTAACAAAACTGATTCTGTTTAGTTTCTTCTTGGGTTATTTTTTTTCTTTTGTTTCAACTTTTTTTTTATTTTGTTTTCCTATAACTTTCTGATATATTTCTTTTAGTTTCTGCTGGTTAGCATTAGGTGATTTATTTTATATTAATAAAAAATAATTATATGTTTTGTTCTTTATAGGAAAAACCTTGTTTTCATTATATGTAGTGTTGTATGATAGGTTTCATAGTAGTTCTTTTTGCACAAAGTTTTAGTGAAAAATACTTTCTGTTATTTATTTGTTTTATATTTTTGTTTTCTGTTATTTTAGTATTTTGTTGTTTTTCTTGATGTTAAGTTTATTAGACAAACACTTATGTTGTTAGTGTGTTGTTTTCATAGTTCTTAGTTGTTCTTCAAAAGTAATTCTTTTTGCTAGTAAAATATTTATTAAAATAATTTTGTTAGATTTTACTTTGTTGTTGTCTTGTTGCTATTGAAAATAGGATTATTTGTAGGGAAAACTACTTTGGTTGTTTTGATGAAGTTTTGTTGTTTTAACTTTCGTCTTAAGTATTTCCTTCATGACAACCCTATTGTGTTTAGTTTTGTGTTTTTTTATTGATAGTCTTGATTGCTAGAATTGGTTGCTTATATGAATGCAATGTTTGATTATATAGATTTCATCGGAGAGTGGTGAATAGTTCTATCAAGTTATTTCTGAGAGCGATATTTATCTTCATCAACAGTACAGGCAAGTTCACTTTGATCATCTTACGTTACCTATGTTTTATTTGCTTTAGAATCAATATCTCCATCATACATCCAGTAGGATATTGAGCTTAAACTTGTGGGAGTATCATGAGGTAGGGGAAACCCAACACCCTGTTACCATTGCCCGGGAAGGGACGTTACTTCACTTTTGCTACGCTTTAGTAGACGGGGTTGGTTGTGAGATTCAGGAGTGTTGTGAGGTTAATTAATTCAAGACCTACATAATGATCAAGACTTCAAGACTTCAAGGACTCAATATACCTCTGGGTGGATTGGACATGCATCTGGCAGCCTGATATCTATCATGGTTATGCCCGGGAATCCTGGTATCTACCTGTGATCATCCCGACGGAATGCCACCCAGGTCCAAAGAGATGGATGGATACTTCAAGGCCGGAAAGCTTACCTGTGCAACCGCAAGTCAATATGGGCTCTGGCTTGGTTGACCTTAGTGGTGACTCTGGTAGGTCAGATTGCTACGAGATGTAGAAGAACGGTAGGGTTGGATGGGCACTGACTTTCTACCGGAGGATCACTTTGGAAGACCATGTTTCGATCGTCTCGTTCTCAAACACCAGGCAGTACGAGGACACAACGGGAGGGATCAAATCTTGTGGGTAAAGTGCGCAAACCTCTGCAGAGTGTCAAACTAATCGATTAGCCGTGTCCCTGGTTAAGGACAATATGAGCACCGGAGATGATACTATCAGCCAGTCTCAACACAATTAATTAATTATTGATGAGTGGGTCTATTAATTATTTTGGGACATGAGAATTGGTTGGTGGAACCATCTCATTAGCAACCAACTTTAGTAGTGATTTTCCGTTTCACTCCTTTGTTGTAGGGAAAATAAAACTAGCTTTTCTGCAAAAACTCAGACATAGAGCCACAAAGTCTTTTGCATATAGAATAGTCTTTATCATTTCATTCTATGGTGATCTTGCCGGTACATTCAATGTACTGAGCTACACGGCTGCAACGTCTTATGTTGCAGATACTTTTCTACGACGAGTAAGAGTACGATTCAGGGTTACAGTCTACACTCAATCTGCCGTTGTTGTTTATTGGGACTCCACTCCCGTTGACTGTTTCCGCTGACATTTAAAAGGTATATATCAGTTTTACATTATTTGCATCTGATTGCACTTTGATATATACATTGATGTACTATGTGTGCCCTCATACTGATCCAGGGATGGCACTAACACACAGAGGCTAGACTCGTTTTGAGTCGGGACGCTACAGTTTCTCTCGGAGTGGTTGTCGGGTTCGGAGCTGGAAACCCATTCACCAACATGAGCTTGATGTCTTCTTCTTGAGTAGATCTTGGTGTACTTGTCCTTGTTCTCCGAGTCTCTACTTCTTCTTGAGGGTCTTCGGTCATAACTTTCATCTCTACTCCTTCTCTCTCTTCGAGGTGACTCATCTCTTCTCTTGTGGGGGGCGTGCACTCATTGGAGTAGTGTCCGGGCCTTCCACAATTGTAACAATTTCGGTCACGACTAGATGAACGCTTATGTTCATGTCTTGAGTTGGAGTTTCTCTCTTTGCCTCTACTCTTGTAGAACTTGTTGAATTTCTTGACAATGAGGCTTATCTCTTCATTGGTAACAAGGTTGTCGCTTGAAGTAGCGGGAGTATCACTTGAGGCTTTGTAAACACCGCTTGACTTGTTGTGAAGTTCTTCCTTGTCCTTGAGTGACATCTCATGAGCAACAATCCTTCCAATGACTTCCGTAGGCTTGAGATCTTTGTAGTTTGGCATCATTTGGATCAATGTGCAAACGGTGTCATACTTTCCATCCAAAGCTCTAAGTATCTTCTTGATGATGAATTTGTCGGTCATTTCTTCACTTCCTAAGCCGGCAATCTCATTGGTAATGAGAGCTAGCCTAGAGTACATATCCGCGACTCCTTCACCATCCTTCATCTTGAACTTGTCAAGTCGACCTTGAAGCACATCCAACTTAGATACTCTGACGGAATCGGTACCTTCATGCATATCTGTGGCACTCCGATAGAGGGCCGACGCACGCCAGCCCCAGGATAAGACTGGGCGCACGTCAAGACATGATACAGCAATTCCAGGCACAAAAATGGCTTTTTTTATATAAAATGGAGTATTACAATACTGTTGCTTACAACAATATTACATAGCTCCAAGGCTAACTAAGTTGCAGTAGAGGTCTTGGTTTAGCGGCAACGACATCTCTGGCTGGGCTCCATAACTCACAGGACTGGCTAGGTTACAGTCTAGCACGACAGATCTTCTCCTGCAACTGGCCACGTGCAAGGCCAGGTGAGTACTTTGAATGTACTCGCAAGACAACCAAATACATAGCAACCAAACAAGAAGATGACAAAGCAAGCCCTATGCTATGCATGAATTAATTCTAAACATGGCATGGAATTAACAGGAAAATATGGAACAAGCATGGCATAACATGGATCATACATGTAATCTACATAACATAGCATGGAATTAATCACACTAGGTGCTTAAAGTACTTGCTTTTACCGAATACCAACTTACTCTCTTCTGGGTTGTCCCACAACCATTGGAATACTCACAACTCACTGAGCACTTCCGATCACAAGACAAGTTCTTCCATCATTATCATCATTGTTACGGTTGACCACCTAGTGAGGTCTGGACGGGCTGTCCAATACCGTGGACGCGGCTATTCGAATAGATTTTACACTCTGCAGAGGTTGCGCACTTTACCCACACCATGAAGCACCTGGCCTCGTGATCCCATTCGGGTGGACCAGCGTTGCTCCAACAAAACACGCCTGACCGGTGACTCTCCCATCGTACCACCGGCATTCATCCTCCCCCAGAGCCCTGCCCTGGGTGGCCCCTGTGTCCTCATGACACCTGCCACCGTCGTGGCCAAACTAAACTTTCCCAAACGGGGACGTTCGCACATAACCATAAACTAGCTCACAAGGTTATCGCCGCCTACCGGGCCAGGGTAGCACGCACGCATAACCTTCCCTGTGTGGTGGTACCGATAAAAGAGCACGAAGCCAGACCAAGTCAAGGCCGTCCCATACCGGCAAATGTGGTTGCACGGATAAGCCCGGACAGGTGACTCAATATCAACCAACTAAGTTTAGTTTATTAATCCAACTCATCATATCCATCATCGTACCATTTCACCGACAACTGTATAGCAAGATCATAGTACTGATAGTCATGGCATGAGATCAACCATAGTACTAACATGACTATGTCATTAGCAATATTATTACTAGCATGGCAATATGAAAACAAGGCATGGCATTGGATGAAAGTTAATGCTGGTATCTAATACTGATGTCATCACAGGTGTATGCAAATGCAGACTAACAGATGCTACATATAAACACTCAGGGTGCAAGCAAAGTCATCACGCAAGTTCGGAGCTTATCATAAGAGGTTGGCTTGCCTGGGGGTCGATGAATACGCCGGGAAGAAATGCGAACACCTCGCGGAAGAATTCGTCGGAAAGGGTTTCCCTCTCGGAGGGGTTGAACGAAGGGCAAGGGCAAAATGGTTATTTCTACTGTGTGAACTCATTATGAAAAGGGTATCATCGGAACGGGTTCGACGAGACGAAGACGTGGGTGTTGGTTTTACCTCAATCGGGGTTACGGTCGCAAAGATATGGGCGTTTGAATACCAGGGACCAATTTGTAAAAAGATTTCTACAAACAGGCCCCTGGCTGCAAAAACAGAACGTGCCTCCGGCAGAGTACGCCTCCTGCACTGGAAAGCGCCTTTTTAACCGAAGAAGAACATAGTACGCTTTCTATCTTGGAATGCGTATTTATAGAAATACGTTTCCACTTAATCTGACTGGGGGCCCGGGTTGACTCTCTCTCTCTCTCTCTCTAGCTGACATGTGGGTCCTGCTTCATCCTCCTGTCTTCTCCTCGACCACGACCGAGGGGCAGGGGAGAGCGCCGGCCGCCGGCGTGGCCGTTGCCTCGCCGCCCGAGGGGGCCGGTCGGAAGGCGCACGGGCTCCGCCGTCTCTCGCCGCGCCCATGGGTAGCCGCGGGGCTGCTCGGGGCGGACCACACCGCCGGCGCCATTGGGGCAGGCCCCGGTGACGGACGCGATGCAGGGGCGCCGCGCCAGTGAGGTTCCCTCGCCGGAGATGAGCGTGGCGGCGGTTAGCCGACTCCGAGGGGAGGCTGGGGAGCAGAGGAGCAGGAGGGGGAACGGACCAGGGGCTGGAATCGCCGCGGGGGTCCGGCGACCGCCTTCGGCCATTTATGGGGAGAGAGAGCTCCGGGGCTCGATTGGGGACGGGCTGAGGCTTTTTGGGGCTCGGGAAGGGCTCGGCTGCGCCTTAAATAGGCTCGGGGAGGAAGCTTCGCGGCGGAGGCCGAAGCTCCGAGACGGCGGTGCCGTGGCCGCGTGCGTCTCAACAGGACAAGAGAGCCGGCTAGAAGCTAGAAGACAAGGGGGAGAGGACTCCAGAGGGTGCACGCACGCGGTGGGGAGCTCTCCGGCGCTCCCGGACAACCCAGAGCTCGCTGGAGACGAGCTCCCAAAGCGTATGGAGCACAGGGCACGATTTTGGCACGCTCTGCCCGTGGTCACCGCATGGCCACGGCTTTGCGACGCCGCACTCGTTGCCAAAACATGTCTGGGGTCTTCTCCATCTTTCCCTGGTTTGACTTGACCCCTCAAGCACGACAGTGAAGCTCTGGTGTGACTACACTTAGGTCAAACAACAGCTGGCAGCCATGTGTTTGTGCTATGGTGTGGTCACCACGGTGCTCCTCTTGGCAGGACCTTGGGCAGGGATTGATCATCTACTAGGGTGACTGACTTGGCAAAGTGCGAGACTGGACAGAAATAGAAACCAGATGGTTCTGAGAAATTGGCTAGATGAAAATGGCTCAAATTTGGAGGAGACCAATGATTTAGGCATATGGAGGTACTGTAAAAATTTCATCCCATTAGCATAAGTAGAAATGGTACTTCGTTCACAGTGCTCCAATCTGAAAAGAAACTTGGATAATTTTCTGAGGGAGATTGGCTAAATGGAATGGGCTGATTTTTGGTGGACAAGGGTAATTTATCATAATGAATCACCCTGCAAACTTTCAGCTCAAGGAGATCAAGGAATCAAGCACTTCCTTTGCAAACAGGGAATCTGGACATAATTTGCAAATGGATGTGGTGCCCAAATTTTGAATTGTGGAACTTGATATTTTGAGGGAAATGGAGAAGATATGGATATGAGAAGCTCCACAAATTATTTGGGATTTTTCCTGGCTACCAAAATGGTAATTCCTTTGGAAAGGCCCCAAATTGAAATATTGGCTTTAATTAGGAAAATGAAATTTACACTATTTAATTATAGACAATATTTTTATGAGAGCTCAATATGATCACAAAGAATATCTCCACAAGTTTTCATGACCTCTGGAGATGGATAAATATTTTCCTGGATTTAATTCCTCAGAAAGGCAAAAAAGGAATTAATTCTGGATGAGAAATATTGCATATGACTTGGTAATATTTTTGCACATCTAGGGTTTATGAGAGAATAAGGGTCTCTGGAAATTTTGGGAGGATTAACAGAGCAAGGAAAATTATAGCTCCTTTGTAAACACAAAGGCAGGATTTCCAGTTCCAATATTTTGGAACTAGGGTTTGGATGAGATTCGGGGTTTCCGGACAAGAGCATGGCTAGCACATGAGCATGGGAAAGGCACTGAGAGGTTGAGGGTTAGCTGGATTCACCTGGTCATTCACCAGATTCTAGAGGAAAAATTTGGGAGAGAAAAGCTAGGAAGGAATAACAGCACAAAAATCGATAACCCGATTTTTGGGGTGTTACAATATCAACCAAAGTGTCCCAAATTTCCTTTGCATTCTCAAGATGGCTGATTTTGTTGAATTCTTCGGGACATAGTCAGTTGAATAGAATGCCGCATGCTTGAGCGTTGTATTGCAACATCTTCACTTCTTCCACGGTCGCTTCACGATCCGGTTCCTATCCATCACCAAAGAAATCACCTTGCAGCCAACACGAACAACAGCCCAAACGGTGGGGTCATGACTAACAATATGCATTTTCTTCTTATGCTTCCAACTAGCAAAATTTGTACCATCAAAATATGGACCTCTACGATGATAATTTCCCTCACTAGATGACATACTCTCCTAGGTTGTGAAACTAATGCAATGGAGACCAAAGCTCTGATAGCACTTGTAGGATCGAAAGTATGTCTAGAGGGGGGGTGATTAGACTACTTGACCAAATAAAAATTCTACCTTTTCCCAATTTTAGTTGTGGGTAGATTTTAGCAATGATAGCAAGTCAAGCACACCCTACATATGCATGTCTAAGAGTATAGCAGCGGAAAGTAAAGACAAGCACATGTTGTAGAGGGTAGGGATAGGAAGATCAAACGCAATTGTAGATACGAAGATTTTTCCCGTGGTTCCGATAGGTGGCGCTATCGTACATCCACGTTTATGGAGTCTTCAACCATGGAGGGTAGTGGTCGCGAGAGTCCATGGAGGGCTCCACCCGTAAGGGTCCACGGAGTAGCAACCTTGACTATTCCATAACGGCTTCTGTCCACGAAGGACTAGCCTCACTACGGGTAGATCTTCACGAAGTAGGAGATCTCCTTTCCCTTACAAACTTCTTGGTTCAACTCCACAACACAAAGTAGGAGGCTCCCAAGCAACACCTAACCAATCTAGGAGGCACCACCCTCCAAAAGGTAATAGGCTTGATAGTGATGATGAACTCCTTACTCTTGTGCTTCAAGATGATAGACTCCTCAACACTCAATCACTCTCTCACAGATTTGGCTTGGTAGAAGAGATTGATTGGGTGGGAAGCAACTTAGGGAGGCTAGAAATCAAGATCCATATGGTTGGAGCGGATGATCTTGATCTCAACACAAGGGTTGGTGGTTCTCTCTCAGAAATTTGGATATGGGAAGTGGGGAACTGTTCTGAGTGCTTCACTTGCGAGTGGGATGTGGTGGAGGGGTATATATAGGCATCTCCAAAAATCCAACTGTTACACTATTATTGACCAACTCAGTGAAACCGAAGTAAAACTCGGTCGTACCGATTTGTTCAAAATGTGCAACTTTAGGAATCTCGGTGAGACCGATATATGATTCTCGGTAGTACCGATATGAGTGACCGAGGGCGGTTTCCAAACTCGGTGACACCGAATCATAAAGATCGGAAATTCCATTTTTATAAAATGGGACACCAGAATGTTGGTCACCAAAACTCGGTTGCACCGATAAAGAACTTGGTTGTACCGAGAAGCTAGGGTTTGGTTGGGTTCTGTCTGAGATGGAAAATCGGTAGGGCCGAGTGGGAAACTTGGTGGCACCGAGTTTGTATGGTAGGGTTTAGACAGAGTATTTTTGTGGGAGAGCTTGTGGGTGTTTTTGGTGGCTAGCACTTGTGCACGTGGAGCAATTTGTTCACCAACATTACCTCACCCCCTTTTAATAGTAGTTGGCTTTCCTATGGACTCAAAGTGACTTCTCACAAAGTAAAATGTAGAGTCTCTTTGCTTGAAGCTTTGCCAATTCCATTCCTTGCATCTTGGGGTCTCCTCACAATCTATAGCCATCCCGTCATTGAACTTTTCCTGAAATATACTTAGTGGAAACATTAGTGCAGTGAGATATATGTTGTTATTAATTACCAAAACCACCAAGGGAGCAAATGTGCTTTCACAAGTGGACCCCACGGGTCTTCTTCCACCTTGGGACAGGAAGGAGAGGGCCTCACCGGTGGCGTTCCTGGCGGTGGTTCGAGGCGGCGTGGGCACAGGTATGGTCAGGGAGGTCGCGCGCTTCCAGGGGAGGTGGCCTCTGTCGCCGACAATGACTAAATCATCGACGGCGTTGCTCCCGTGCGGTGGCGCCCGGTGAGTTGATTGGTCTGCTCAACTCCGAGGCGCTGGCCTAGAATTATTAGAAGGGAAGGGGTCAGGGGTTTAGTTCGGTTCCATAGGAGGAGAAATGGGGTCGAGGGGAGGCCTCTACCGCGTGGTTGTTGGCGATCTGTGGCGGCGAGCTCCGGCTCGATCCCGAGCATTTGAGCTCCAAAACGAAGGGGGCGAGGTGCGGGGGTGCAATTGGGAGTGTGGGGATGCTGGAAACGGAGAGAAAAGGGCTCGTGGGTCGCTCTTTATAACATTGTCAGTGGTTCCCATGGACAAGGCTCATGGCCGCCCACGGCTCGGCTCTGGTAGCCAAGGAAGGCGGTATAGAGCTCCTTGTGGTGCTCATGGGGCTAGTCCAGGGCACTTTGAGGATAGAAATGAGCAGAAACTGATTTTCTTAGATCTATCCATGCAAATATATTCTCCTAAATGCACCACTTGGTGTGGTGGCATAATTTGGGTATTAGAGCATGTCCACAAAGTTTGATATCAATAGGAGACAGTTGGCAACGTAGAGTTGCTCAAATTTGGATCTGGACAGGAATGGTTTTGGGGCACTTTTGTGAAACAAAACAATTTGGATTGGAATGAAACTTGGCAAGATCATCACATTAGGCATAGGTGACTTGCTAGAATTTTCCTGGATTTATTTGAAAATATTTCTTATAGAAATATTTCAAATGCTTGAAATAGGCAGAAAGGGTTTTGTCCAATATTTTGAACATGACCATGTGTTGAAACTCTTATATATGGAAAATATATGTCCACTGAGTTTTCGTAAATTTTCTCAAATATTTTGAAGGCATAAAAATATGTTTTCCCTAGAAAAGACCATTTCTGGCCTTAATAAAAAGCCTTTAAATAAAATAGGAAAATAATCTTTAAAAATAATATTTGATGGTTTTGGGAAGTCTTATATATGGTAGGTTACAAATAAAGTCTTTGGGGAAAAACATTCACCCTAATTTGAGGACTTGTAGTACAAACCTCAATTCAGGCGGTTTGGAAAACCTAAATTGAATAAATGTTTTTTGTCCAAAATAATATTTTATAAAAATAGTTTTAGGTCCTATACACACGGCATGATCATTGGGCAAAGGTTTGGATCAAGTAGGTTAGCTTTGAGAATAGGAGAGTTTTTTAGTGTCAAAACACAAGCAAGCAATCAAGCAATTATCACTTAAGTCAATCATCACAAGAACTCAAAAAGTTTTAAATGGGTCCATTTTTTATAAACTCATAGCATAGCAAAGTTGTACAAACACAGGGTGTGACAGATCTAACCCTAATTTTTTATGGACTGTAGGTATAAAGAAAAGATGCGTTCTAAACTATGAAAAAGTGGTAAAATCTCACCGAGCAACGTAGAAATATGATACCACTTGATAGCATGCACTACTGGGCTTCTCAGTCAGCTCACTGATCGTATTGGCGCTGAGTTTTCCATCAAAGATCTGGGTCCATTACACTACTTCCTCGGTGTCGAGGTAGTGTGCCGTCCTAATGGTTTCTTCCTCCACCAGCGGAAGTACGCTCTTGAGCTCCTTGACCGTGCTGGCATGCTTAATTGCAGACCCGCGGCCACACCTGTTGACACGAAGGCCAAGCTCTCTGCTGCTGATGGTTCTCCTGCTCCGGATGCTCCTTTCTACCGGTCTATTGTGGGTGCTCTTCAGTACCTCACTCTCACTCGACCGGAGCTCCAGTATGCTGTGCAGCAGGCGTGCCTCCACATGCATGCCCCTCGAGATGCTCATTGGACCTTCGTCAAGCGGATCCTCCACTACATCCGTGGCTCTGTGGACCTTGGTCTCACGTTGCATGCGTCGGCCTACACTGATCCTGACTGGGCCGGCTGCCCTGACACCCATCGATCCACCTCGGGTTACTGTGTCTTCCTTGGACCGTCACTTGTTTCGTGGTCTTCCAAGCGGCAACCTACGGTCTCTCGGTCCAGTGCTGAGGCTGAGTATCGCGCCGTGGCCAATGTTGTCACCGAGTGTTCATGGCTTCGCCAGCTTCTTCTTGAGCTCTTGTGCCCTGTCGACAAGGAAACAGTGGTCTACTGCGACAGCGTCTCAGCCGTCTACCTCTTCGCCAACCCGGTTCATCATCGCCGCACCAAGCACATTGAGCTTGATATTCATTTTGTTCGGGATCAGGTCGCCCTTGACCACGTTCTTGTCTTACATGTTCCGACCTCCCAACAATTTGTAGATATCATGACCAAAGGCTTGCCCACGGCGTCCTTCGAGGAGTTCTGATCCAGTCTTTGCATCGGCGATGGTGCCGCTTCGACTACAGGGGGGTGTTGTGTATATATATTATGTGCATATATTGTGTCTAGGCCCACCTCCTAGTCTCTTGTATAGTTGAGGTCGTGGCCCACCTTGTACATCATATATACGTGCGATTGCACCTGATCAATACATCATGCAATTCCATCATCATACACCTAGAAACTGAAAATCCTTAGGAAAGGAATCTCCCCAAAACTTTATTTTCAAAAGATCCTTTACTTCTCATCTTATCTGAGTTTCATCAAATGTTCTCTCTTACCTAAAATAGTTAGAATATACCCTTTCCCCTTTGACCACATGAAGGATCAACTGAGACCACTTCAAGAAGGACAAGATATAGAAACAACTGATGGCCACTATAGAGTAAAGAGGATTTACCATGCATTAGAAGAATTGAAGCTACGCAAGTTGAAGACTTTGAAGACCCAGAGAATTCGAAGACCATGGAGCACTCCAATATTTATATGACCTTTAGAGGACCAAACCCTTGTTATATATACCCATGCCAGATACGATGATTGGTGAGCTGTCTTTTGTGTGTTTTTCGGACAGCCACAAAATAAAACTATTTTTGAAAACTATATTGTTTGTATTGTGTGTATCTCTCTACCTCTCTCGTATCTCATCCCAAAAACCTTGGACCCAATAGATGATGACTGAATATGGACTTGCATTCTCTGGACCAATGACTCAGTGTAGGACCGAAAGTATGTCTAGAGGGGTGGGGTGATTAGACTACTTGACCAAATAAAAATCTAGCCTTTTCCCAATTTTAGTGTTGGCAGATTTTAGCATTCATAACAAGTCAAGTACACCCTACACATGCATGTCTAGGAGTATAGCAGCGGAAAGTAACAACAAGCATGAGTAGTAAAGGAAGGGTTGGAAGATCAAACGCAATTGTAGACACGATGATTTTTCCCATGGTTCCGATAGGTGGTGCTATCGTACGTCCACGTTTATGGAGTCATCAACCCACGAAGGGTAACGGTCGCGAGAGTCCATGGAGGGCTCCACCCATAAGGGTCCACGAAGTAGCAACCTTGACTATTCCATAATGGCTTCCGTCCACGAAGGACTAGCCTCACTATGGGTAGATCTTCACGAAGTAGGCGATCTCCTTGCCCTTACAAACTTCTTGGTACAACTCCACAACAAGAAGTAGGAGGCTCCCAAGCGACACCTAATCAATCTAGGAGGCACCACCCTCCAAAAGGTAATAGGCTCGGCAATGTCGATGAACTCCTTGCTCTTGTGCTTCAAGATGATAGACTCCTCAACACACAATCACTCTCTCACAGATTTGGCTTGGTGGAAGAGATGGGATTGGTGGAAAGCAACTTGGGGAGGCTAGAAATCAAGATCCATATGGTTGGAGTGGATGATCTTGACCTCAACACAAGGGTAGGTGGCTCTCTCTCAGAAAACTGGATGGGGCAAGTATGGAATAGTTCTGAGTGCTTCCTTTTCGAGTAGGTGGTGGTGAAGGGGTATATATAGGCATCCCCAAAAATCCAACCGTTACACACAAAATGACCAACTCGTTGACACCGATGTGTTAATCTCGGTGGTACCGAAGTGACCAAAAGGTGGCAACTTTTGAATCTCGGTGAGACCGATATATGAAACTCGGTTGCACCGATAAGGTGACCAACGGTCAGATTGCCCAATCTCGGTGACGCCAATCCAACAATCTCGGTAGGACCGATTTTGTGAATTTGCGTAACAGAAAGTTGGCAACCCAAACTCGGTGGCACCGGAATGGAATCGGTTGCACCAAAGTGGCTAGGGTTTGGCTGAGTCTGTCTAGGTATGGGAATCGGTGGCACCGAGTGGAAAGTGTTGGTTGCACCGATTTTGAATATTTGGCTTTGACAGACTTTTGTGGAAGAGCTTGTGGGTCTTTGTGGTGACTATCACTTGTGCACGTATGCGCATTTTGTTCACCAACAGTACCTTACCCCCTTTTAATAGTATTGGCTTTCCTATGGACTCAAAGTGATTTCTCACAAATGTAAAATGTAGAGTCCTCTTGCTTGAAGCTTGGCCAATCCATTTCCTTGCATCTTGGGGTAATCCACAATTTCCACAATCCTTTTGCCAATCCTATCATTGAACTTTTCCTGAAATATACTTAGTGGAAACATTAGTTCAATGACTTATATGTTGTTATTAATTACCAAAACCACCAAGGGAGCAAATGTGCTTTCAATCTCCCCCTTTTTAGTAATTGATGACAACATATAGATCAAAGCTTCGACATATGATATAATCAATGAATATAATCGTCGCTTTGAGAAGTATGTGATAAGCAAGAGCTCCCCCTAAATTTGTGCATTATTTTAGATTTGCGTTTGAATGCAAATGCACAATCGATTAGATACATGGGGCACTCTTTCATGTCACATACAACTTGGTGGTGTGCGAGAATAATAAGACTGAACATCATAGCACAACACAATCAAGCAAAGGTGAAAGATCATCTCATAAGTAGCATAATGATAGGAAATAGTAGCATCACACATAAAGTGTATGATCAAACACCATCAAACGTTTAACACAAGCAACCAAAAGACCAAATGTTTTGAAAAGCGATAAAAACCAAACGCTCTCTCACTCGAAGCCTAAAGATCTATATACACTTCTCCCCCTTTGCCAACAAGTTACCAAAAAGTTCAAAGACATATATAGCTAAGCGTTCTTGGGCTGATGTCCTCCGGTTGTTGATGAAGGAGTCGAGAGAACTGCATTGGCGAAGATCTCAGCAAATGTCGTGGATGGAGTTGGAGTGGCAACTGGAGGAACTGGAGCTGATGGAGCTGAGGTGACAGTGGCAGGTGCTGATGAAGAGGGCCTCAAATCTGGAGCTGGCACTGTGGCTGATCTGGCCTGAGTGGTGAACTGAGTGCCTGGCCTAAGAGGTGAGTCATCCTCATCCTCATCATCATTATCAGAAGACTGAGGAAGAGGCGCAGAGTCAACTTCCTTCTTAAGCTCATTGACTGTCTTGGTCAGCCCATCTACCTTGTCTTTCAGGGTCTTGATCCTGTTCTCAAAGATCCTGACAAGACTGTTTTGGTTGTCCAGAATGTCCTTAATGTCCTTCTGCATGCCTTGAACTGATGAGATCAATAGATCCATTTGCCTTGGGCAACCCATGAGAACTGGGAGTGTCTGGATCTGAAGATGAACTAGACTCTGGACTAGTGCCTGAATCCAATTCAACACTCTGCTCTCTGAAGTTGTTCTCACTGTCCTCAGCATCTGAAGCAGACATCTCTGACCCTGTGAATAGAGTATAGAAGAGTAGAAGAAGACGAGTCATCACAAAATGCAGCTGTTTTGAAAGTTTGAACAAAAGATTCTCAAGGTTTACATTCTGTCAGATGAAAATCGGTACCGCCGAAGCAAAGATTTCGGTGCTACCGAGACTGACTTTCTCTTTAACAGAAACTTGGCACTTCTTTCGGTGAGACCAAAAAGAAGTACTCGGTTTCACCGAGATAGTTCTCAGCACCACAGACTGGCAAATCGGTGACACCGATTTGTTTGCTTTGGTTCCACCGAGTTCCATCGGGCGGACGGTAAACCCTAGAAAATCGATCATTCGCTATCTACTGGAAGTTTTAGAGGATAGAGAGGATGCAATCTGTGGCTTATAGATAAAATTTCACTTCATTGCGCAAGAATCAGATGGGGAGCGCAAGAAGGGTCGAATCCGTACCCTAACTTGGCGACGGATCCGCTACGGCGACGACGGCGGCGAAGATGCCCATCGACGGCGAGGATCCCAGCGGCGGAGACGCACGGGGAGGCAAGAGCGACGACCAGGGGTCACGAAACGGCGGCGTAGGGTTTTGAGGCGCGACGCTTTGAGACTGAATTTCAAAGCATCGGGGTCCACAGCATATATACCCTTTGCTGTCGGTGACACCGATTCTAAATTTTCGGTGTCACCGAGTTCCTCAACTGTCAGCTGACAGGGAAACTTGGTGTAACCGAGAATATGGAATCGGTAGTACCGAGATGAAAACCAGATCAACCCTAGGCATTCGTTGAGACCGAGAATTGTGGGTTGGTTCCACCGAGATGCACTTGGGAGGTTTTAATGGTCAGTCCTTTGTCGATACGGAACTCCGAGTGCTCCACACACAGAGGGATCGAAAAGCACTTGTTCAAATTTTGTGATGCAGCATGAATAGAATATGAGGTGAGACAACATAGATAGCTAGAGAGTGGTCCTAGGCATTCTTGTCCATCCAATTGGCAAGAGATAAATCAAAAACCAAAGAGCTACAATCGGATGTCCTCGAATGAGTAAATAAATGCAGACCAACATGCTCACACAATAAGATGTCAAATGAAATCATGGCAAACCTGCACATACATACTAGCATCTAACAAGCACTTTGGCAATGACGGAGTCATCTATATATGAGTATATTGACTTAGGAGCCAAGTAAGAATACTTGATCATAGGTCATACTCATCGTTTAAGCACAAGTGGGGTTACCACTTTTACATAAAGCATTTAATGTTGTCACATACTAAGAGATGCTTTAACTCAAGTCTTAGAGTAAAGCTCCCCCTTGATGTGACATCCCCCCATAAGAGGGATACACTAACCTTGGGTTTTGTCGATGAAGACTTCATGTTGGTGAGGTAGTGGTAGATGCTCAAGGTTGATGAAGATCACCAAGAGTTGGGAGCATCCTTGTTGCTTCCTTACTCTTTTCACCTACATGGGTTAGTCCCAACACACAAGAGACAAATACAAGGATATCTATGGACATGGAGTGCAAAGCATGTGTGATGATGTCCATTGATTTGTTGATTACCTTGTCCCTTGCTTACCTTTGAGGGAATGTGTGACTCCTTGAACTATTGCATAGAGTTGATGTTGTTTGCAAATAATTCTTGCCAATAATGAATGTGAGTGAATTTCATTGGCGGAGTCACCCCTCAAGAACTCTCTAGTTCTTCTTCTTGGGGACCCACATCAAGTTGATGGGGATCCTTGGTGTTGAAGTAGCCTTTGTAGAAGTTGAGCTTGAAGTCGCCTTGGGAACCCACTCCACCAAAGCTAGGGATTCATCTTCATATCAGTCAATGTCCTCTTGAAGCTTGATCTTGCCCTTGAGCTTGTGGTCTTGTGGTGGAAGGTCATCTTGAGTGTTTGTCCCCTTGGGAAAAGTATTTTCATACTTCTCCTTTTGAGGAACAAACTTGGGCTCGGGATATTGACCTTCTTCCCATTCAACTCCATTTACGTTGAAGTAGCCCACACCATGATTCTTCCGGTATCCTCCGTGCTTGCGTACAATTTCCTCAAATTGCTTACACCCGGAAAGACTCTTGTAGATACCTTTTTCTATAATTCCTTTCAATAAAGCATTTTCTTGCTCAAGTGTAACTTGGCTAAGAGAATCATCATTAGTGGAATCAATAGAACTACTAGAAGCAACATCATTAGGTTTAGTATTTTTATTGTTGCTACTAGATGAAGAACCTTTCTTGCCTTTGTTACTAGTTTGCTTAGATTTAACTTGTGGCATGAATGTAGACAAGAGTAGTCGTTTGGCCAGATAAGATGAAGTCTTCTTTCAGAGATCGTCATTGATGGCTTTAAGAAACTCATGCTCTTGCTCCAAGTTGAGCTTCTCGAAGCGTATCTTCTCATGAGTTCTTACAAGCTCTCTATGATCTTCGAGAGTAGATTCATGAGCTAACTTAAGAGTGTTTAGTTCTTTAGTTAGTTGTTCTATCTTCATCTTATCATCATCAATTGACTTATCTTGACTAGCATGAGAATTATCAAGTTCATTTTGACTAACATCACTAGTTTTATCAAAGAGCAAGTCATCATCACAAAGCAAATCATCTTCATCACTATTGAAATCAAGATACTCGGGGTGTGATACCTTGGGGCCTTTAGCCATGAAGCAACTTCCACTCCGTTCATTTGGTGAATCAAATAGATCATAGGAGTTGGTTGTCACTAGTGCAATTCCGGCAACACCATCATCTTGACTATAGTCGGAGTCGGAGTGATAGCTTCTCTCGGAGTTGTTGTCGGAGTCGGAGCCGGAAACCCATTCACCAACATGAGCTTGATGTTTTCTTCTTGTGTAGCTCTTGGTGTACTTGTCCTTCTTCTCCGAATCTCTACTTCTCCTTGAGGGTCTTCGTTCATAACGATTATCTCTACTCCTTCTCTCTATTTGAGGTGATGCATTCCTTGAGCTTTGTCTTCTTGGTGACTCTTCTCTTCGTTTGTAGGGAGTCGTGCACTCATTGGAGTAGTGTCCGGGCTTCCCACAATTGTAGCAATTGCGGTCACGACTTAACGAATGCTTATCATCATATCTTGAGTTGGAGCTTCTTTCTTTGCCTCTATTCTTGTAGAACTTGTTGAATTTCTTGACCAAGTGGCTTATCTCTTCATTGGTGACAAGGTTGTCGCTTGAAGTTGCGGGAGCATCACTTGTGGCTTTGTAAGCACCGCTAGACTTGTTGTGAAGCTCTTCTTTGTCTTTGACTGATATCTCATGAGCAACAATTCTTCCAATGACTTCCGTAGGCATGAGATCTTTGTAGTTGGGCATCATTTGGATCAATGTGCACACGGTGTCGTATCTCTCATCCAAAGCTCTAAGTATCTTCTTGATGATGAATTTGTTGGTCATCTCTTCGCTTCCTAAGTCGGCAATCTCCTTGGTGATGAGAGCTAGCCTAGAGTACATCTCTGCGACTCCTTCACCATCCTTCATCTTGAACTTGTCAAGCTGACTTTGAAGAACATCCAACTTGGATTCTTTCATGGACTCGGTTCCTTCTTGCATATTAACCAAAGTATCCCAAATCTCTTTTGCATTCTCAAGACGGCTGATTTTGTTGAATTCTTCGGGGCATAAGCAGTTGAAGAGAATGTCACATGCTTGAGCGTTGTAATGTAACATCTTCAACTCATCCGTGGTCGCTTCACGATCCGGTTCCTTTCCATCTCCAAAGAATTCACCTTGCAAGCCAACACGAACAACAACCCAAACGGCGGGGTTATGACCAAGAATATGCATTTTCATTTTGTGCTTCCAACTAGAAAAATTAGTGCCATCAAAGTACGGACCTCTACGGTGATAATTTCCCTCACTAGACGCCATACTCTCTGATACCACTTGTAGGACCGAAAGTATGTCTAGAGGGGGGGTGATTAGACTACTTGACCAAATAAAAATTAGTGCCATCAAAGCTCTGATACCACTTGTAGGACCGAAAGTATGTCTAGAGGGGGGGTGATTAGACTACTTGACCAAATAAAAATCTAGCCTTTTCCCAATTTTAGTGTTGGCAGATTTTAGCACTCATAACAAGTCAAGTACCGTATAGCAGCGGAAAGTAACAACAAGCATGAGTAGTAAAGGAAGGGTTGGAAGATCAAACACAATTGTAGACACGATGATTTTTCCCGTGGTTCCGATTGGTGGTGCTATCGTACGTCCACGTTTATGGAGTCTTCAACCCACGAAGGGTAACGGTCGCGAGAGTCCACGGAGGGCTCCACCCATAAGGGTCCACGAAGTAGCAACCTTGACTATTCCATAACGGCTTCCGTCCACGAAGGACTAGCCTCACTATGGGTAGATCTTCACGAAGTAGGCGATCTCCTTGCCCTTACAAACTTCTTGGTTCAACTCCACAACAAGAAGTAGGAGGCTCCCAAGCGACACCTAACCTTGCTCCAAAAGGTAATAGGCTCGGCAATGTTGATGAACTCCTTGCTCTTGTGCTTCAAGATGATAGACTCCAAAAGGTAATAGGCTCGGCAATGTCGATGAACTCCTTGCTCTTGTGCTTCAAGATGATAGACTCCTCAACACACAATCACTCTCTCACAGATTTGGCTTGGTGGAAGAGATGGGATTGGTGGAAAGCAACTTGGGGAGGCTAGAAATCAAGATCCATATGGTTGGAGTGGATGATCTTGACCTCAACACAAGGGTAGGTGGCTCTCTGTCAGAAAACTGGATGGGGCAAGTATGAAATAGTTCTGAGTGCTTCCTTTTCGAGTAGGTGGTGGTGAAGGGGTATATATAGGCATCCCCAAAAATCCAACCGTTACACACAAAATGACCAACTCGGTGACACCGATGTGTTAATCTCGGAGGTACCGAAGTGACCAAAAGGTGGCAACTTTTGAATCTCGGTGAGACCGATATATGAAACTCGATTGCACCGATAAGGTGACCAACGGTCAGATTGCCCAATCTCGGTGACACCAATCCAACAATCTCGGTAGGACCGATTTTGTGAATTTGCGTAACAGAAAGTTGGCAACCCAAACTCGGTGGCACCGGAATGGAATCGGTTGCACCGAAGTGGCTAGGGTTTGGCTGAGTCTGTCTAGGTATGGGAATCGGTGGCACCGAGTGGAAAGTGTTGGTTGCACCGATTTTGAATATTTGGCTTTGACAGACTTTTGTGGAAGATCTTGTGGGTGTTTGTGGTGACTATCACT
Source organism: Elymus sibiricus (assembly GCA_039707655.1). NCBI lineage: Eukaryota > Viridiplantae > Streptophyta > Magnoliopsida > Poales > Poaceae > Elymus > Elymus sibiricus. The sequence continues at coordinate 262,953,125 of CM077675.1, read as the reverse complement.
TGTGCACGTATGAGCATTTTGTTCACCAACAGTACCTTACCCCCTTTTAATAGCATTGGCTTTCCTATGGACTCAATGTGATTTCTCACAAATGTAAAATGTAGAGTCTTCTTGCTTGAAGCTTGGCCAATCCATTTCCTTGCATCTTGGGGTAATCCACAATTTCCACAATCCTTTTGCCAATCCTATCATTGAACTTTTCCTGAAATATACTTAGTGGAAACATTAGTTCAATGACTTATATGTTGTTATTAATTACCAAAACCACCAAGGGAGCAAATGTGCTTTCACTCAGCTAGAGGTAGAACGGTGGATATATAAGATGGAAGATCGCATGAAGGAGTACTGTATTGAAGGAGAGTATATGGTTCCATACACTCTACGACGCATCACACAAGGTGCTGCAACATGGCGAGAGATACATCAAGCTATACAAGGATGGAATGGAGCAAGAACTTGGGAAGAATTCAAGAAGACTTTGTTAGGATCCCGTCTTATCCGGAAGCAACATGATAGCCCGATAAAGAAACCTTGTGCCTGCAAGATCTATAGAGAAATAGGACACATCCATGAAGAACACAAGGAAGGATGCCCTCATTGGTAAGAAAATCACCCAACTAAGGAATGACCAACTAGTCAGGTGACTTGTTTCTTGTGTGAATAAAACACCAACTACCCAGCTCAGTGCCACATTTACCCCAAGGTGCAACAAGTTGTCAAGCAGCAGAAAGAAGCAATGAAGGAAACCTTCAACGAGACTTTAAAAGAACCTGTGATGACGGAAGAAGTTGAAGACCCTGATGGACAAGGCCTAACCAGATTTTTCTCCAATGCCTGCTAGTCATGTGGAGAAGGACATCTTTCACAAGATTTCATGAAGGAAAGCCAAAAGTATCTAGAACAATTTGTGACCGAAAAAGTGGAGCTTGATCCACATGAAATAGAAGGATGGATCGGAATGAAGAAGTCCAGGATCAGAAAGAGCATGTGTTCCCAGAACAACCCAAACCCAACAAAGGATAAGAGTCATATTACCTGTTTCGAGTGTAAGAACATAGGTCATTATGCCAATGATTGCCCAGAAAGGAAGCAGAAAACCCAAGTAGCAAAAACTAACACCAAGAAGCCTCGAGACTTGTCAGAAGTCATCTGTTTTCGCTGCAAGGAAGCAGGACATTATGCTAACAAATGTCCATACAAGAAGAAAGCTGGAATGAAGTAGTTGAGATTTTGGTAATGGAAATAAGTGTAATAGGTAGCACTCTTATTTTCATGAGGTTATGGAGTTGAATTATGTAACGGAAGCCTCATAGAATGTAATAACTTCATGAATCAATAGAATTTATTGTGTCATGGTTTCCCATGTTGAAATGTATGAGTTGTTACTCTATGAACCAAGATCTCTAACCATTTTCGAGGATATGAGAAAATATGGTCTGTGCCTGCATAGGTACATTTCATTTTAAGTGTGGTAGTAACCGGTAAAACCACGGGATCCAAGGAAAAAAGATGTACCGTTCATGCCAAGGAATCTGGATGCAGTGAATATAGGTGAAGGTAATGCTGGACCATATCAAACTATGTGGATGACAACATTTGTGATAAAGTATTTTTGAAGTTGGAGTTTTGAGTATAGAATAAGGATTAAATGAAGGAATAATTATGATGAACCAATACCTTTTTAATGGTAAGCAGACCAATGGAAAGGAAAATGTATTCAATGAGTAGAACCTGTACCAAGGATGGATCTCAGGATGACTTACTCTTATCATTCTCTTGCTATTCAAAATGGTAAATCTGAGTGACTTACCCATAGTAAAGAGACGACGATCTGTGAAGATTTTTTTTAAACCTTCGAATAGTATGGTGAAGACCCATTGTACCTGGCAGTTGTTGTCAAACGTAGGAATTTTTGCGGTGAGGATGAAGCCAAGACCCATTTCACTGCAGGATAACCTTTAACTGAAGACCACCATAAGATCACCGATAAGTTGTTTAGAATTGTCGTAAGGCCTATCAGTTAAGAATACCTAGTCTCGGAAGAACTTTATTTTGATGAGAGGACTCAAGAATTCAAGGGAAACGTTATGCCAATACCAGAAGAGCATTAGTGAAGGATTCATACCGAAGATGTGAGAAGACCGACATTGAAACCCAAAGGATGGAGTACATGAGTTTTGTTGGAACCGTATCCATGCTTCTAAGGGTGGTAGCACCCCAGACCTTGTGATGACAGACGGATTTTACAAGACAACCCAGAGCCTAACCTTTTCTTTGTAGCTTGTTCGAATCTCGAGGACGACATTCATTTTAAGGGTGGTAGTTTGTAACATCCCAAAATTCTAAATTTTGGAATGTTATAATAAATAAATAATTAGAATTGTTTGATTGGATGTTGTGTGATTGATTGTGTGAAATTGTGTGGAATTTTAAACTTTTGAGAGGGACTAAAAAGGACTTTCCCAAAATTTTCCATTTTATATCCCTATTCAATTTTTAGTTTTGAATCCTTTCAAAACCCTCTGACAAATAAATAAAATGAGAAGAGGAAAATGACACTCCAAAATCAGAAACAATGTTTTGATTCAAAAAAATTAAAATAGAAAATATTTGCAATTTATTTTAAATTCAAATTCCTTTTCATTTTGGAGTTATTGCCAAGAAAATATATTTTTTAAAGTATTTTATCCGGCCTTGAAAATATGTTCTTGTTGTAGGAATTATTTTTCTGAAAATTTTGATATATAATATGCCTATATAAAATATTTATTTTATTGTTTCTTGTTCTTAGCTGTTTTTTCAAAAAAAAATCGAAAAAAAACGCAGCATGCTGTGCATGCGGCCGGCCGGCCGAACTTGGCCCATGCGGCTGGCCGAACGTAGCCCATGCGGCGCCTCTCTCTCTCTTCTCTTTTCCTATTTCATCTACTCCTAGTCTAAGTTTAGTCCCATATTACCTAGCCATTAACCTTCTAGCCTCCCTTCCACCTATAAATATAGACCCATAGGTGCACCCAAAAATCATCCAATTCGGGTTAAATCAATCTTTTTTGTTTGACTAGGTTTACTAAAAAGAAAATATTTTCTTCTCTCCGGCGGGATTTTTGAAAGTCGTCTACCCTTTGGAATTATCTCTTCTCTGCATATTGAAGGTATTCTCTTCGTATTTTGTTTTATACTCCTGTAGTTTATTATTCCTAGACTAGTATTTCTAGACTAGAGTAATTAGATTATCAATTAGTCTCCATATTTACACATTAGTCTTAGAATTCTTTTAGACATAGAACTTTTTCTTCCGTAAAACTGCTTGGCCCTGATTTTTCAAATGTCCATAACTTTTTACTCGTTTATCCGAATTAGATTAAACCAACGCCTAGAGTTTCGTCTTGATCCCACCTGTCCAGTGAACCTATCACATCAAATTTTTGAAACTTTCAAATTTCGAAATTTGTTCACATTCATATTTAAACTTCTTTTGATCATATCTTTCTATCCGTAGCTCTGTTTCCGACGAATCCAATTGCGTCGGATTCATATCAAAGTAATCTTTCCGTTCATATCACTAGTGATATTTTTTTAACATATAATTTTGATCGTAGTCATATTACTCCACTAGTCCACAGTAGTGTTGCCACACAACGTTCTGACAGATTCAATGACATAATGAATTGCTTATATCTTTTGATCCGTTATTCCAAATCTAGTAATTCTTTTTTCTACATGTTCATATTGACGTCCTATATCCAGTAGCATCATTACTTTCAACCTTTGAATCTTTCAAATTTGACCGATTCAAATTTGAATTCGTACCTTCATTTGATCATATCTTGGAAACCGTAGCACCTTTTCAATTGATTCCTTTTGCACCTAAACACTTGTGTTATGTACTTCCTGTTCATAACCACCATGCTCCAATTCAAATACTTTTGATGTTTCTGAATTCAAATTATATTCATGCTTCAATTCGCTATAACTTGCGTTATAGTGCTGCGTATCAATTGATTCTTTTTGCATATAAATTTGTATGTCTTATACTATTTGTCAAACAACATTCATGTTGTTCTACCTATATCTTTCGATCATCTTTCATAGTATCTCCAACCTAAGCTTATATAGCAATAGTTCATCGTACATTAACTCTCTTGAATTGATTCCTTCACCTTTCACTTTACAACCCCATAAGAACCTATCTTCTTCTTATTAAACCTTAGCATGTTGTTATTTCCGCACCATGACATGTTTTGTTCTTACATTCTTTTGGTTCTTCTTTTTAGGCATGGATGTTTATTGGATATTTATTGAATGTTATTTTCTTACGATAGATTTCTCGGAGTGTGACGAGTAGAATTATCAGGATTGTGAGAGCGATTATCTTCATCAAGTAATACCAGGCAAGTTTACTTTGATCATCTTACATTACCTATGTTTTATTAGCATTTGAACCAATCTCTCCATCATACATCCGGTAGGATATTGAGCTTGAACTTGTGGTAGTATCATGAGGTAGGAGAAACCCAACACCCTGTTACCATTGCCCGGGAAGGGACGTTACTTCACATTTGCTACGCTTTAGTAGACGGTGTTGGTTGTGAGATTCAGGAGTGTTGTGAGGTTAATTATTTCAAGACCTACATGATGATCAAGACTTCAAGACTTCAAGGATTCAAAGAGATGGATAGATACTTCAAGGCCGGAAAGCTTACGTGTGCAACCGCAAGTCATTATGGGCTCTGGCTTGGTTGACCTTAGTCGTGACTCTGGTAGGTCAGATTGCTACGAGATGTAGAAGAACGGTAGGATTGGATGGGCACTGACTTTCTATCGGTGGATCGCTTTGGAAGGCCATGTTTCGATCATCTCGTTCTCAAACACCAGGCAGTGCGAGGACACAACGGGAGGGATCGAATCTTGCGGGTAAAGTGCACAAACCTCTGCAGAGTGTCAAACTAATCGATTAGCCGTGTCCCAGGTTATGGACAACATGAGCACCGGAGATGATACTATCAGCCAGTCTCAACACAATTAATAAATTATGATGGGTGGGTCTATTAATTATTTTGGGACATGAGAATTGGTTGGTGGAACCATCTCATTAACAACCAACTTTTGTAGTTATATTCCGTTTGACTCCATTGTTGTAGGGAAAATAAAACCAGTTTTTCTGCAAAAACTCAGACACAGAGCCACAAAGCCTTTTGCATATAGAATAGTCTTTATCATTTTACTCTTTGGTGATCTTGCCGGTACATTCAATGTACTGACCTACACGACTGCAACGTCTCATGTTGCAGGATTTTTATGACGAGTAAGAGTTACGATATAGGGTTACGGTGTACACTCAACCTGTCGTTGGTGTTGATGGGACTCCACTCCCATAGACTGTTTCCGCTGAGATTTAAGAGGTATATATCAGTTTTACATTATTTACATGTGATTTTACTTTGATATATACATTGGTGTACTGTGTGTGCCAGCATACTGATCCAGGGATGGCAGTGACACACAGAGGCTTGACTCGTTTTGAGTCGGGACGCTACAACGTGAGAGCATGGAGACATTCCTATAATACCTCTGTATTAATTACTCGATGCTTTATCTGTTTCCACTTTCCTACCGAGGCCCCTTTTCTCCTTTTTATGTTGCCTTTGTGCCCTGTGTCGCTGGGTCCCAGCCCCCGAGGCAGGCTGCACCGTCACTGGTATGCTTGGAGCGAGGGCTTAGCAAGGTCCGAGGGTGCTGGGATCTTGGTGCTTGTAGGAGATCTTGAGGTGCGATGCTCAGAGTCCCCCCTTGATGCACATGCGAGTCGTGTCAATGAAATTAGGACGCCTTGAGAGGAAAACGAGGGTGAGAGAACCCCAGGGGTTTTTAGACTTAGCTCCCTCAAGGTGCGCGGCGTCGAAGCAAGCCCTCTATAGGGAGCAGATCATGAGGCGCGTCCCCTCGTGAAGCTCTCCGTCTGCGGGGTGCCGCTCGTGAGGCCTCCCATGGGGGCTCGTGAAGCCTTTGATGTCCTGCACTAGGGAAAATGCCAAGTTTTGCAAGGAGCTCAGCAAGGCGCGCTCGCGAGCTCGCCTTTGAGTGTTATGCGAGGAGACAAAGGCAACAAGGACCTGGTGAGGTGACATACACGGGAGCAGGCCTGCGAGCCAGAGCTTGGTCGCTTGGGTTTTGAAGTGCTGTAGGGACTGACCCGACCACAGACATCGTGCCTAGCCCCCGCTCGTGTGACAGACACAGGGGAGATCATGAGTGCGCGCCCCTCCTGCGGCATACTCAGCTGCAAGTACGCAGAAATTCCGAAAGAAATGAGCTTTACTGATGAATAAAGCGGGCTCATTACATAATAGAAAGATACATGCCGCCGTGTTCGAAACGGGTCGGCGTGAGGTTGGTGTAGCTGAAAAGCGCCCTCAAAGGATGACAGGAACGCTGCCGTGACGGACACGGATCAGCCTGACGTTGATGCAGCTGAAAAGCACCCTCATTGTCAAAAAGTCTGCAATGCCTGGGCATGGGGTATCCGCCAGCGCTGTGCATGGGGCTTCCATGAGTGTGGGAAGGGACTCTCACGTGCCAAGGATGGCGTGGGTAGAGAGAGCCTCGGAGCGTGTACAACTCTGTCTTGCTCGTATCCGTGGAGCACAGATAGAACTTACGGTGATGGAGGGTGTTCAATGTGTTTTGTACCGAAAGACCATCCGCCGTCATTAGCGGGGGCGCGGTGGACCAGTTGGTGGTCGTGAACCACGCTCGCGGTGTGGGACTCCAAGATCATGCACGCCAGGCTCACGAAGATGGCTGCGGTGTTCTCCTGGCCGAAAGGCACGCGCATGAGTGGAGATGGGGGAGGGGAGGTCCTCGCGAGGCGATCCTGGTTGAGAGAGATGAAATTGACGCACATGCACCTGCCGCCGCGCGGTTTGGAGACGGGGGTGGGGCAGGCGATCCAGCTAGGGTGGGGAGATTTGCGGGTGATTCTTGCATCTTGCGGCTTGTTGACGGGCTGTGCGCTCTGGTGCACGGCTGAGTGGTGCTCGATCACCTCCCTCGGCAGGTCGAGCATGCATGATTCTCTTCATGAGTACACACCAGAGCTTGCCCGGAGGAAGGTGACGAGCGCGCCTTCCTATTTGGGGGAGGCGGCGCCGTAGTCGACGCGGTCGGAGCCTGCGCTGCCCCCGTCCGGCAAAGCCTCCTTGGACCTGGCCCGTTCCTAAGGGAGCAAGGGCTTCTTCTTCGCGGGTGCTTCCTCGGCCGGCCCAGGGACATCCTCTTCGGCAAGGTATGCGATGGCGGCGGCCATGTAGGCATGCTCGAGGGTGTGCACCGCGTCCTTCTCGTCGCAGCGGATGGTGATGGTGCCACCGCAGCCGGGCATCTTGACAAGGCCGTAGGCGTTATGGGTCAAGGCCATGAACTCGCAGAGCGCCGGGTAGCCCAAGATGGCGTTGTAGGGTAGGTCGATGTGCGCCACATCGAAGTCGATAAACTTCGTGTGGTAGTTCTTGCGGGTGCCGAAGGTGATGGGGAGGCTTACTTGCCCCAACAGGATGGTGGAGCCGTCCGTGACACCTGAGAAGGGCCTGGTGGGCACGAGGCACTCGTAGTGCACTCGTAGTGCACTAGAAGCATCTCGAAGGTCTCCACGGAGAGCACATTGATCCATGCTATGCCGTCGATGAGCGTCTTGGTGACAACCATGTTGCTAATAGTGGGAATGCACAATAGGGGGACGGCACCCACGGCCTTCGTGGACTTGGGGTGGTCGCTGCCGTCGAAGGCAATGGGGATCTTGGACCACTTGAGGCTGCTGGCGGACTCGAACACCGGGAGGACCACGTTCACCTCTCGAGAGAACTGCTTGAAGTGGTAGTTGGATGGAGGGGCCTGGGCGCCGCCGAGGATGCAGGCCACCCTGCGGGGCTCCTGGTAGCCCTCGATGTTCTCATCGGGAGGGAGGTCGTTGGCGTGTGGTGGAGCAGCGTTGGCCTAAGGGTCGGTCTGCCGTGGTTGGTTCTGCCAGCGCTGACGGTTGTTGGCATAGGTGCCATTGTTGTGGTTGTCATCCTAGCGGCCACTTCCATCGCCGCCGCCGCGGCCCCTTCCGCGCTCCTAGCGGCCGTCGCATTGGTCGGTGCGGCCCTCGCGAAGATGCCTGAGCTCGTAGCAGTCCTCTATGTTGTGGGAGTTCATGTTGTGGTAGGCGTAGGTGAGGCGGTCGTCCTTCTTAGCTTTGCCGCAGTTGCGGCAGTGCTTGTAGTACGGCTCCGCCGTAACCTTGTGCTTGGGGTCCTTGCCTTTGGGCTTCACCGAGCCAGGCTCGGCGTCAGGGTCGTTGTTGAGGAACATGCGTCCTTCCTCGGCCTTGGCGCAGTGGTCGGCATGGATGAAGAGCTCTGCTGCAGAGTCCAGCTCATCCCTGATGGAGAGCTTCTCGCGCATCTTCATGTCGGTGAAGCTGCTGGTTAAGGTGGAGACGATCGCGGCGTCGGAGGCTTCGGGATCCTGTTGCGCACCTGGCTGAAGCGCTGGACGAACTTGCGGAGGGGCTCGTCAAGGCACTACCGCACGGCCCACAGATCGTTGAGCCTGAGGGGACGATCCCTCGTGCCCGTGAAGTTTGTGACGAACTGCTTGCACAGGTCCTCCCATGAGGAGATGGACGCCTCGGGGACGTTCAAGAGCCATGCGCACGCAGCGTCCTTGAGGGGCATGGGGAACCAGTTTGCCATGACCCGGTCATCTCCCCTCGTGGCCTGGATGCTGAGGGTGTAGAGCAGGAGGAACTCCATAGGGTTGGTGCTGCCGTTTTAGCGAGGAGGAAGCTTTGGCTTAAACTTGTCGGGCCACACCACATGGCGCAGCTCGGGGGCAAGGGCCAGGTAGCCCCCAGTGGTGGCAACGATTTCGTTGAGCGCCGCGCGCTTCTGGCGCCCAGCCGCGGCGATGTCTTGGAGAACGCGATCCTGGCGGTTGAGTGCCTTCTCGAGGATCACGCGCGCGTCCTAGGGCACCAGGTGGACGATTTGGTAGTCGTTGCCATCGCCTGCTGGCGCTGACGACCCATAGAGCAGCTCCGTTGCGGGAGCCGCGTGGGGCCGCTCGGGCGCGTCGCGGGCCGGGGAAGGAGGCGGAGCATCATGCTCGGCTTGATCGGCGCGCGACGGCGGAGGGAGAAGGGAGCGGGAGGGCGCCTGACCGTCATGACTCGGGGGTTTGCGCACGGCGTCGATGGGCTCGGTGATGTGCTCGAGCCAGGCATTGTAGCTGTCGTTGGCGGGGCAGTAGCGCAGAAGCTCCTGCGCCATGAGCACCGCGGCACGCGAGGCAGGAGGGTCATGGTGCGCGAGCGACTAGCCGGTGGCAGAGGGGCCAAGTGCCTGCTCGTTCACCAACGGGTGGACGGAGGAGGCCACACACTCCCCAACCGGCTCGGTGGTGGCCCGGGGGCGCCGCTAGGGGGCAGAGGCGGCCCTGGCAAAAGCTCGGTGCGCTATGTGCTCTCGACATGCGGCGGTTTCGGCCATGTCGATCCTGATGTCGCGGCCGAAGGCGCGAAGAAGGCAAGTCCCTGAACAAGAACTTCTCCAAGAACAAGGGCCGAACATTGGGGGGCTTGCCTTGCGACATGCACACGACGGCAAACACAACAAGACCAACGGCGAGCTCACTCTTCTTCATCGGAAACAATGGGGACACACGAGCTACCCAGGTTCGGGCCACCGTGCGGTGTAAAACCCTACTCCTACTTGTGATTTGATTGCCTTGGAAAAGGAGGAGCTTGAGGCTCTAGTACATGGGGTGTTGGGGGAGAAAATGGCTCGATCCCTTTCCATGGGCGTGGTTCTTCCCCCTTTGTAGTGTCTTGGTCCTCTTCCCCGAAAATATCGGCGGGAAAGGGTGGCCACAGGGCGGCAATTTGAAGGGGGGCATGAGCCAGGCCTATCCTGACTAAAGGTTGTCTTCGCCTGATAGAGCAGTCTTCATGACGCGATAGTGGGCTCGGCGATGACCTCTGTCCTGCCGTGCCTATCCGTCCTGATCCTCTTACACCGAAGTGGCAAGCTTTTGGCACCTGCTTTAGGAGAGGTGTCGTCCGTTGCTCCCTTATCACCAAAGTGGTAACTTGGCCTCCGTCCTGTCCCGCTTTCCTTAGCCTGACATCGGGAAGTCATCCACGTGGGAGGTGTGATGCCCCGCGGCTGGTGCCACTCGCCGAGCCTCGTGAGGTGGCCTCGCGAGGGGGTCCTCGTGAGGCGTCCTAGTGCCTGGTGGCCTCCGTCAGGGTTTGCCGCTCTAGAGGCAGCCCCCTTCGAGCGGTCAAGGCAGGGCCGTCTTGCTCAGGCCAGTCCATCGTCGCTCTCATGGCCAAAGGTAGACTGGTCGTGGTACCCTGGGTCACACTAGGCCGACAGACACCATACGTATTCTTGGCAAGTGTTTGAAATCATCAATAATTAATGGCTAGATATATGGATGTGTTTGCAATGCTCATGCATGTTTTTTATAACCTTACTTCGTTGGTGCTCAATTCGCCTTTCTCGTCGGGAAACCCCTTGAAGTGGCTAGTAGAGGACCCCTCGTAGTTGGTACTCATTGAATGCAACTACAAAACAATAACAAATTATTTTAGAAAAAATTAAATTTCGTCTTACAAAAAGTTGGCAATTTTTTATCTCTTTGAAAAGCCATAGGGGCAATAAAGTGTGGCAAGCCAAAGTGTGGAAAAAACCAAACACATGTTAACTAAACTATGGCTTTGAAACTTTGGCTTGGCAAACTGTGGTTGTGAACCAAATAACCCCTTAATTATGAGAGCAAAGTTATCCAACTATGCTACTGTAGTATCTATTTATTTGGCCTACTCACTTCATATTGTATTTTCGATTTGTTTGGCCTACTCACTTCACATTGTAGTTTCTAATTATTTGGCCTACTCACTTCACATTGTATTTTATATTTATTTTGCCTACTCACTTCACATTGTAGTTCCTATTTATTTTGCCTACTCACTTCACATTGTAGTTCCTATTTATTTGGCCTACTCACTTCACATTGTAGTTTCTATTTATTTGGCCTACTCACTTCACATTGTAGTTTCTATTTATTTGGCCTACTCACTTCACATTGTAGTTTCTATTTAGTTAGCCTACTCACGTCACTATATAGTTTCTATTTATTTGGCCTACTCACTTCACATTGCATTACTTCTCCTATATAACAAATTATAAGAAATCATTGAACAACCTTTATTGGCATTGCATAATTATTTTCTCAACTACACTAAAAATGTCAAGTACACTCAGTTGGCATAGCACTATAGTTCTTTTGGCACACTTTTGGTACTTTTGGTATGTAATTAATGAACTAAATGGCACTGACTAAAAATGACAAAAATATGGCATGATTTGGAACACTTTTGGCACACTTTTGGTACGTATTTAATGAACTAAGTGGCACTAATTTGGCACTGACTAGAAATGCCAGCAATGTAGCACTGATTTGGCGCTGACTAAAATTATCTTCCACTCAAAACAAACACATCGTAGTTTCTAATTCAATTTGTCCTACTCACCCTAATTCAATTTTTCCTACCATTCTAATTCAATTTGGCTTAGTCAAATCACATCCAAACTGAAACCAAGGCGATGCAAATCAAATTGGATGAAATTATCGATGATTTTGTAGAAAGCAAAAGAAGGTGGAGGGGATGAACTCATCGATGATTTGTAGCCAATGTTATGGAGGGGATGAAGGTAGAGGGGGATGAACCCTAGCAGTTGGTCATTTCCGCCGCCGCCGTCGCTGAAACCCTAGCGATGCAAATCAAAACGAAATGAAATCAAATCATATGAAATCGGACGGCAACGAGTAGCGAGGGAGGGAGATTAGTTGTTACCTCAGCACCAGACTTTGCCAGAATCGGAGCAGCGACATCGACAGAAGAAAGGGGAACGAGAGAGAGGAACAGAGAGAGGGAAAAATGGGAGCGAGGCAGAGATGGGGCGAGGTGAGGGGGCGGGAGCGAGCGAAACGTCCGAGCACGTGAGTTAAAACGGGCTTGTGCTAGCGGGGGCCTAATGGGCTACATGAGCTCTATCTGCACCAAACAAAAAAAACCTGAAATTACCTATGACGTTAGATAATATTGCAACGCCATCACTATGTGTATCGCAATAACGTGCAAATTTAGCCAATGCTAGCACTATTTGAAATGTTAGTGCTAGCGTTGGAGGGAAATGAAGCACCACCAACAAGAGTTGTGGCTAGCCATTTCTCCACTAGTGAGACCTTCACTATTTGGTTATGTTCATGCTTGCATGCTATGATATATGTTTAATGTTATGGTGTTGGCTTGTCATTTTGTTGCATCATGCATCATATTCATCTTTGTTTGTTGTTTGCACACTTATTCTTGTTGATGTGCTCTTGAGTGATCTCCCTCTCCTCCCAGCCAACATCCATTTGTGCATCTTGCCCTTTAACCAAACAGGTCTATGTTCAAGTTCAAAAACCATGCTAGCTTCTCTCTTTAGTTTTGCACCCATTTATTCAAGTGACATTTTCGTGTCTCTGAAAAATGTTCACTTGTTTTCTATAAATCCTACACCATGCCTGTATCCACCCCTCCAATTTTTAGGTATTTTGGAGTTGTTTTGGTTGGACTAAGAAATTATCCAAATTTGAATTATTTTCGAACTTCCATATTTTTTCCGTCTCTAAAAAATACCAAAACAATTTTATCAAATAGCACATAATTCAATGTGTCCAGGGATTTTTTTCTCTTATCCTAACTGTCGGCGTACGACACCTATGGGATCGCGTGGATCCCTTTTACAGTTCGGCAGGGAAAAAGGCGTGCACAAAGAGCAGATCCAGCGATCAATGCAACGGATTTTTACCCAGGTTCGGGCCGCTGAGAAGCGTAAAACCCTACTCCTGCTTTAGTGTATTGTGAGTCTTTGAATTCTGGCTCCAGGAGCGCTATGTGATGAACAGTACACAACCGCTACACATGCTATCTCGGCCAGAAGGTCCTCCCCCTGTAGCTACGCCTCGGGCCTCCTTTTATATGTCGAAGAGGTCACCAACAGTGGCGCACAGTACATACAAGAGGTGTAAAGTTGCTACAGCGTTTACATGGTTATCCCTGACGTCTTAGGACAAACGCATTAAATGCTCCGTTTAGGTGTCCCTAACTTTCTTGGGGACGGAAAAAGAGCCCATCCCATCAGCACCGCTTAACCCCATCCGCCGTTAGCGCCTTGACACGCACCCAGGAGGAGAAAACCTAAATGATAGGCTGGTCGCTGCGCTGGAGCGATGACAGGGTGGCGAGGTCTTGCCGGGTGCAAACCTTGCCAGGGCTTCGCAAGCCATCCTGGCAAGAATCTTGCCGGGATCCCAGCCTTTGGTCTTCTGTCTTTTGTTTATTGACTTGAATGCTTTCTTGACATTCTTGCACTTGTATTCAGCTGTCCCCCGGCAGGCCTTGCCACTGGTGTGGCTACAACCGTTCGTGCACAAGTATGGGGTACTAAAGACCCAAACTTTAGTACACCGACAGGAGCCCCCGGGCCTAGGCCATACACGGGCGCGAGGCGTTTTTGGGCTAGGCCCAAACAGTGCACGGGCACGCGTGACAGGAGTTAGCTGTTGTGATCATTCCGCTTACTGCGCCCCCCCACGATGCACATTGAATGCGCGATGTGGGATATGTGCGCGGAGCGGCCGTAATAGTAGCGCGCTCGCAAAAGCGTTTTCATATTGACTAGTAAAGAGGCAGCCTCACGCCTTCCCCATAAAAAGGAATCCGCAGAGGCACTTGCTCATTTACCTCCTGTCGTTTCCAATCTGGAAACCGCCCTAATCTCCTTCCTCGAGCTCGAAACAGAGCCTCTCCCACTCATCCGCCGCCTCCACGCCCTCACCGTCCTCGGCCTCTGCTCCCATAGTCGCCATGCCGCCCAAGGCGAGCAAGGGCAAGGAGGTGAAAGCCGCCGTCCCGGAGAGCGAACTGGTGAAGATGCGGAGAAAGCACGTCGTCTTCACTCCGGTGCTCGATGCGAGCGCTCTGAAGGACCGATACCTGTGCATGTGGGCGAGGGAGACGACGGCTCATCCTGCTACTCACGTGAGCCCAGGTTCCTCCAAGGGTGGACCAGATAAATTCCCCTTCTTTGCCAACTGCTATTACTGCGGGCTTTGTCCCCCGTTTTCTGATTTCTTCATCGACATCATGTACACATACGGCTTCCATCTCTTGGATTTTACGCCGAATGCCGTGACATGCATGTCAGTCTTTGCCCATCTTTGTGAAAATTTTGCCGGAGTAGTCCCTAACACAGCCCTCTTCCGCCACTATTTCATTCCCCGTATTAAAAAGGGAGAGGCCCTTTCTGGTTCTATCACCTGGATTCCAAGGACATGGAACAAAGAGATATACCCAGACGGGGTCTACCGCGAGAAGTGGGAAGAATGGCGGGCCAAGTGGTGCTGGATTCAGGAGAAAGACCCTCAGCCCTTCTGTTTGCCTCGACGAACAAAAATGGCGCGCGGTAATGACTAGAGCGCACTCGATCCTCAAGATGAGAAGCTCACAATTGCAATTACCAGGATCCACCGCCTCAGTGTTGCCGGGCTCACAATAGAAATGATTGGCGCTGATTTCCTTCGCCGGCGCATCGCCCCTCTGCAGAACAAAGGGAGACCAGCCTGGGAGTTCTGGAATGCGGCAGATATCATGAGGCTACGCACTGGTTTGAATGACAACTTGACGGTCATGTAGCACACAGCTCTCTGCCACAAACTGTTCAGGCCTGACGCGAAATACAAGTTGCCGGCTAGCGTAATTCCTCTGTGCAACAACTCCGCCTTGGCCTCAATCATCGCCATGATGCCGGTGTGTAATGCTCATGGCCTTGACGGAACTTGAGACGAACCATCCGCAGAGCAGGCACAATAGTTCTTTGACAACTTGTCGGAGAGGGCCATCCGGGAAGAAACGAACCACATCCGCCCCACCACTGATGAAGAAGTGGCGTATATCGCCAGCAGGGTGGAAGAGGCGAATCTTGCCGCGGAGGCCGGCAGCGCTGGCTTCATGGAAGGGGAAGCCAGTGAAGAAGAAGTGATGTCAGAGGGAAAACCTGCCGGGCAGGGCGAGGTTGCCGGAGAGCAGAGTGACACAGCTGCCGGGGACCCTTCTGCCGAAGATACAGCCGAGGAGCAGCTGCACGAGGAGCCCCCAGCTCCCGAGAAGACTCCCGAGAAGAGGAAGCGTGTTCTTCGGAAAGCCACCTCTGGTGCCTTAGCCCACCAACCTTCCTCTTCTGCCATAGCCAAACGACCCAGGACCACTCCTTCACCTCCTCACATGGACACCGTGGCGGAAGTTGACTTCGACCTCTCCGCCTTTAGCCCGGAAAGAGAAGAGTAAGGGTCCTGTCACATCTTTTAACTTCTGAATTTCTAGTTTTGCTCAACTTCTTTGCATTGCTTTGGCCTGTCCCCGCAGAGATACGGAAACGTTGGCGCAAAGGATGGCGAAGAAGGCGAAGACTTCAACGGGCGATGAGCCGCCAGCAAGCACCACAGGTGCGCCAGAGCCGATCACTATCAGCCCGAAGCCCAGCCCACGACGCAGTCCTCAGCACAGCCTCCAGCGTGAGCTCATTACTTATTTCCCACTAGCGAGCGTTGAGACGTATATCTTCGCCACTAACGCCGCCGAGCTTGCAGGAGAAGAACAGCAACAAGGAGAGCCATCGGAGGCCATCCCTGATGCGCCGCCTCCGTCGACTGCGCCGCCCAGAGACGGATCTTCGGCAAGGGCTTCTGCTGGCGAGCCCATTTTTGTTGAGGAGTAGCCGGCAAGCACAGGCACCGGCAGTCCTACATCGGCAACCAATGTTGCCGGGAAAGGAGAAACCATCTCTCAACAACTTGACGCAGGTAAACCGTTTGCCTCAGAGTACTTGTCATTCTGTCTTTATATTATATATATATATATATATATTTTATCTTCTTGAACTTCAACCTTGGTCTCATCTTGTTTCCCTTTCTTTGGCTTTCAGATCTCCCCTTGATGGAACAAATGGAGGTCGATGTCGTCATCGAGGAGACCGCCAGGAATGCTGCCGCCGAGGCCGACAGAGTTGCCACTGACGAGGCCACCAAGGACGTACAGGAAGAAACCGCCAAGGAGTCTGTTGAGAAGGCCGGCAAGGAGTCCAGTGACCATACTGACGTCATTCCTGCCGCAGGAGCGCCAGGCGCTATGCCGGCCACGGAGGCCCCAGTTGCCGGTGAGACGGTTGTTGAGGATCAGCCGTCAACATCCAAAGCCCCCTCTTCAAGCAGATATCTTAAGGTTGGCGAGAACCTGTTTGCCAACATACCAGGAACGGCAAGCACTGGGGTGCCAACCGAAGGGGAAATTTTCGACGAGGAAGTCATCACCGCTGCCGGACTCAAAATTATTAACGAACCAAGCGCCAGTAGCAGCAAATCCAAGGAAGAACAGCTCCTCCAAACCATGAGTGACAACTTTCAAAAGCTCCAGGCGCTCTACCGCACTCAAAAGGAGAAGTTGGACTCCAGGGCAGTAGTTATTGGAGCAGCGGAGGCGGATTTCCAGAAGCGCGTCGAGGAAACGCAAGTCTAGTATGCTGAAGCTTTTCAAGAGTTGAAAACTGGTCGGGAACAGCTGAGTGAAAACTGGAACGAACTCCTCTTAAAGCAGTCTGACATCGAGAAGGCGCAAGAGGAGGCCTCGCAACGGGCTGCTGTAGAGGAAGCTCGCCTAACGGAACGCCGTGTCAGGCTTGATGCCCATGAAGAGGACCTTGCCGCTCACGAGAAGGCGCTTGCCGACAAGCTTCGCGGCAAAGATGAAGAAATTGAAAAGCTTGTCGCGCAGCGAACCCAGGAGCTGGAACAGAAACACAAGGAAGCCCTCGAGGCTCTGGCCATAGACCACGCCGGCAAGCTGAAGGAAGCCGTCAGTGCTGCCGAAGCTGCAGAGGCCGCCAAGAACGAGCTTGACGATAAGGTGAAGAGGCTGGAGGCGAGCCTTGAGGATCACGGCAAGGAGATCTCGACGCTCAAAGCCGAAAGAGAGAAGACTCTCTACAGCCTGGCGGAGATACAAATCGCCATATCCGACAAGACCAAGCAACTCACCTTAGCCAATGAATCCATTGCCAATCTGAAACTGAAGCTGGCCACGCTGGAAGAGTCCCTTGAGAACAGCAAGGCTCGTGAGAAGGTCTTGATCAAAGATCTCCAGAATGAGAAGGACATGCTCAAGAGCGTCGCCGCCACTTATAATGACTATGAAACAGGTGTGCGGATCTGGACTGAGCGCCTTGTCGATGTCGCAGAAATGCTTACAGCACAACTGTCCACCATGGGCCTGCAAAACTTCAACTATTCTTCCAACGATTGGGTGTCTCCGAGCGCCAGGTTGACCATGTTCTTTGAGGGCATGATTGACGCCCTAAAGCTGATCGAGCAACCCGTCTGGCCAACGAATCCCGCAAACTCTGCCGGGCCATCCTCGTCAAGGTGCTCACCAAAGTGGTGTACAAGAACCCTGGCATCAACCTCACCAACGTTCTTGACCGCTTGCCGAAGGATGTGGACCTCAAGGCACTCGAAGAACTTGTCGCGCCCATCGTCGACAAGGTGAACCAAGTCAAGAGGGTCGAAGGCCAGCGCAGGGACTAGCTGCTTCACTTCTCTTTGTCACCACCATTTCACGCCAAAGACAATTTTATCTTCAGTCAGAATCGCGGCAACTATTAATGTACTATAACTGGCTGTGTTTTGAATGAATGCACGCTATTCCTCTCTTCTGATTTCTTTCTGTATGGTACACGCCCTATGCTTTATTGGAAACTTGCCGGTGCGCGCAGCCTTGCCACGAGCGCTTTGAGGAACGGATCCTTAGCATCCTGCTGGAGGTACCGCTGTCGGCAAGATACCTTGGAGTTTTCAGTGCAGCCACTTAAGCTGTTGAGCGGACTCGAAACAAAGTAAGGGCGCAACCGATCACGACAAGGTTCCTTCGCGTGCAGGTTTTCCATACAAAAGTCGAAATCGTCCAAGGAAAATAACTTTACAGTGAAAAATTTACTTAGAGTTTTGCAACTTAGCTTTTCGTTGCTGTACTCCTTTCTGCAAGATGCCAATTTCGAACATCGCCTGTTGGTGTCCATACCATCACCCCCCGGCAAACTTGTACACGAGGGAACCTTCTATCCTTTAAGAAAAAGAAAGAAGAGAAAATAGGGATATGGAACATTGGCGGTTCATTAATACTTACTGGAAATAAGCGTAATACAATATCTCAGACAAACATGCATATAAGTAAACATGAAAATGGACAAGAATTGTAGAACACTTAATCTTATTCAACAGTGCACAGGGTCTGCACCTGGCTTTGTACAAAGGATTATATGCCTTGCCGACAAAACTTGTACAAAAGATGGTTGCCGGGGGACCCAGCAACCGCGCCTTATGGATAGAACTTACGAAGATGTTCGATATTCTAGGAATTGCTCACTGGAACGCCAACTTCAGTCACCAGGTGGACTGCACCAGGCCTGGTGACTCGTACTACCCGATAAGGGCCTTCCCACTTCGGCGTCAACTTGTTAGAATTCTTGGCCGACTGAACGCGCCGAAGAACAAGGTCGCCTTCCTCAAGACTTTGGGCATGAACCTTGCGGCTATGGTAGCGGCGCAAGGCTTGCTGGTAGCGTGCAGCTCGCACAGCAGCCTGAAAACGATCTTCCTCAAGGAGCATAACGTCATCTTGCCGCAACAGTTCTTGCTCAAGCTCATCATAGGCGAGCACTCGAGGTGACCCGTATGTGAGTTCCGTGGGGAGAACTGCTTCCGCCCCGTATACTAGGGAGAAGGGTGTCTGGCCGGTGGCTCGATTTGGTGTCGTTCTAATTGACCAAAGAATTGTCGACAGCTCATCAATCCAGCGTCTTCCGCACTTGCGCAGCTTGTCAAAAGTTCTTGTCTTAAGACCTCGCAACACTTCAGCATTTGCCCTTTCCGCCTGGCCGTTGCTCCTTGGATGAGCAACAGAAGCAAAACAGATCTTGCCGCCAAAGTCTTGGACGTACTGCATGAAGGTGTGGCTCGTGAACTGTGTACCATTGTCAGTGATGATCCTGTTTGGTACACCAAAACGGCAAACTAGTCCCTTGAAGAACTTGACGACTGATTGTGCTGTCACCTTCCTCACTGCTTCCACTTCCGGCCACTTTGTGAACTTGTCGATTGCGACGTACAAGTACTGAAAGCCCCCGGTAGCATGGGGGAATGGGCCCAAAATGTCGAGCCCCCAGACCGAAAATGGCCAGGAAAGAGGGATTGTCTGAAGAGCTTGAGCTTGCTGCAATTTCTTCGAATGGAACTGGCACGCTTCACACTTGGTTACTAGTGTGGTTGCATCCTGGAGAGCAGTGGGCCAAAAGAAACCTTGCCGGAATGCCTTACCAACAAGAGCTCTTGATCCTATGTGGGAGCCACATATGCCTCCATGTATCTCTGCCAACAGCTCCAGTCCATCCTCCCGAGGAATGCACTTCAATTTCACACCGTTCTGTCTCTTTCTGTACAGGACATTGTCCACAAAGTGGTACAGATTAGACTGACGGGCTACTTTCTCCGCTTCTTCCTATTCTTCGGGGAGTTCTCCTGTTTGAAGGAACTGAACAATGTGCTGTGCCCATGCTAGAGCCTGAGGCTCGACAGCAAGGACTAAAGGCATGTCTTCTGCCGCGGGAGCGTTTGGCTCTATGGCAAGGGCTTGAGGCCCTGCCGGAGCCTGTTGTCCCCTGGCAGGCTTGGCGTTGTTCCCGGCAACTTCCTTGCCGGCAAGGTTCTTGCCGACAGCTTCTGGGAGCTCTGTGGGAAAGTACTGGCCGGAACTCAACTTCCTTCTCTTATCTTGCTTTGCTGATGGTGCTACGGATGGCTGAGTCAATTGAAGCACAAAAGTCCCTGGTTCCATAGGTAACTTGAGGGCAGCACGTTTTGACAGGTCGTCGGCAATGCTGTTCTCTGTACGAGGAACATGCTCTGTTTGTAGACCGTCAAAGCGCTCCTCCAACTTCCTCACTTCATCTACGTAAGCTTCCATCAACGGGCTCTGATAATCTTTGTTGACTTGCTTGAGGACAAGCTGTGAATCACCTCTGACGATGAGCTTCTTAATTCCAAGGTCTGCCGCGATCCTGAGACCGGCAAGCAGCCCTTCATATTCCGCAGTGTTGTTTGTCGACCTCTCTCGGGGAAAGTGCATCTGAATTACATATTTGAGGTGCTCTCCGGTCGGTGCGACAAGCAGCACACCAGCGCCGGCGCCTTGCAGCGAGAAAGCCCCATGAAAATACATAATCCAATCTCGACTCGTTTCCTTGCTGGGGAGAGTCGTTTCTTGAATTTCTTCGTCTGGCGTTGGGGTCCATTCTGCAATGAACTCTGCCAAGGCTCTGCTCTGAATAGTTGAAGTGCTTTCAAATTTGAGACCAAAGCTTGACAGTTCCAACGCCCACTCCACAATCCTGCCGGTCGCATCTGGATTTCGTAAAATCCGTTGCAACGGGAAGCGAGTGATGATGGTGATCTCATGTGCCAGGAAATAATGGCGCAGCTTCCTCGAGGCCATAAGGAGGCCGAAGAGCAAATTTTGTATGCCAGAGTATCTTGACCTAGCCCCCCGCAAAAGGGAGCTGACAAAATAAACTGGGCACTGCACCATCTTCTTCCTTTGTGTTGCTTCATTCGACCACGCAGATTCTGCCTTGTCGGCACCAGACAATGCCGGGGAAAATCCTGGCTCGTCGCTTGACGGTCCTACCCCCGCCGCTGCTTCTTCGTCGACTTCTCTCTACGGCACTAACGCAGCACTAACCACTTGATTCGTTGCTGCCAGGTATAGCAACAACGGCTCCTGTGGTTTAGGTGCGACTAGTGTTGGCGGAGAGGAGAGGTACCTCTTCAAATCCTGCAGCGCTGCCTCCGCTTCCGGAGTCCACTTCATTGGACCCGCCTTCTTCAAGATTTTGAAAAAGGGCAGGGCGTGCTCAGCAGATTTGGAGATGAACCTACTCAGAGCAACAACGCAGCTGGCAAGACGACGCACATCTTTGACGCGTCTTGGCGCTTCAATCTGCTCAATTGCCTTGATCTTGTCGGGATTCGCCTCGATCCCATACTGAGACACGAAGAACCCGAGAAGCTTGCCAGATGGAACGCCAAACACACACTTCTCAGGATTGAGCTTCAAATTGATCTTGCGCAGATTCGCAAACGTCTCTTCTAGATCTTGTATGAGCGTTGCTTTGTCCTTGGTTTTAACCACTATGTCATCCATATAACCTTCCATATTTATATGTAACTGGGGCTCAAACCCGATCTGAACCGCTCTTGCAAACGTTGAACCAGCACTTTTCAACCCGAAAGGCATACGTAAGAAGCAATACGTACCACACGGGGTGATAAATGCGGTTTTCTCTTCGTCTTCCTTAGCCATGAAAATCTGATGATACCCTGAATAAGCGTCAAGAAATGACAGCAAATCACAGCCGGCAGTGGAGTCAACAATCTGGTCGATGCGTGGCAAGGGAAAAGGATCTTTTGGACATGCTTTATTGCTATCTGTATAATCAATACACAGCCACCATTTTCCATTCGCCTTGCGCACTACAACTGGATTGGCCAACCATGTTGGATGGAGCACTCCTCTAACCAAACCTGCCGCTTCCAACTTCCTGATTTCCTCAGCAATAAATTCTTGCCGCTCCAAGGCTTGCTTCCTAACTTTCTGCTTGACGGGCCGTGCATGAGGATAGACAGCAAGATGGTGCTCAATCACCTCCCTGGGAACACCGGGGATATCAGATGGTTGCCATGCAAACACATCGACATTCGCCCACAGGAAGGTAATGAGCGCGCTTTCCTATTTGTCGTCGAGGGTGGAACTTATGGTGAAAGTTCCTCCCGTACCATCCTCCTTGACGGGCACCTTCTTAGTTTCTGGTGGAGCTGCCTTGGATTTCTTGCTCTTGTCGGTGGAGCTCTCTGGCACATCCTCAACAGGAGCGCAGCACTCCGAGGAGGTGCGTTTGCTGGAGTGTGTGCCAGAGGTCTTGCCGGTCTTCTTCCCCCCGGGAGCTTCAGCAGCAGGAGCAAGTGCCTTGGCAGCAGGTGCTGCAACTGCCTCCCAGTAAAGTTGGTCGGTGCAGATAAGCGCATCCTTCTTGTCAGAGTTGATAGTGATGACGCTCATCGGCCCGGGCATCTTCAATGTATTATAAGCGTAGTGCGATGCCACCATGAACTTGGCCAGCGCTGGACGGCCAAGGATCCCATTATATGGCAATGGAATCTTGGCGATGTCGAAAACAATCTTTTCTGTTCTGTAGTTCAGGTCACTACCAAATGTTACTGGTAGTTTGATCTTACCCTTCGGCTGGCTCCTTCCTGGATTGATCCCCTGAAATGTGCCCGTTTCCTCGAGAACTCGATCAGGAATTTGCAACCTTTTGATCACATTAGGTGAGATCAAGTTCAAACTGGCCCCACCGTCAACTAACATTTTCGTCACCTTGAGGTTGCGAATCGTTGCTGAAACCAACAATGGCAGACACCCGACCGCAGTTGTGTGATCAGGGTGATCCTCAGCGTAAAAATGATAGGCGTGTTGGACCACTTCAATGGTTTCCGGGCATCGACAGATGGCTCTGTCGCATTAACCTCGCGCGCCCACTGTTTAAGTCGGCGGTGGGAAGAATGCAACGAAGCGCCCCCGGCAATGCACATGACTTCTGTAGCTCTTTGAAATTCGTGCTCGCTGGACTCGTCGTCCTCCTCGTTGTCATCGTCACCCCCCTCTTCCTTGTCGCGGCCTCGAGCGGGTCTCTCCTTCTGTTGCTTGGCCTTGCTGCGGTGACCTCCTCGGCCACCGTGTTTCTTGTCGGACCCCTCTGCACCATCCTGGGCCTTCTCCTTATCTCGCCTTTCATACTCAGCTTTCTGCTTCTCGACAAGCTGCTCATCTTGCCGGCAGTTTTGGAGATCATGGCCCTTGGTGCGATGGATCTTGCAGTACTGCTTGTCAGAGCCCTCCGGCTTGTCGGCAGCCGCCAAGGCCTGACAGGAGGCGCACCCAGCAACCTCCTTGCCGGGGCCGTCAACGTTGATCTTCTTGGCGGTGTCAAGGTTGCCGGATTCCTCGACAGCAAGCACGGCCTTGCCCTTGCGTTTCCTGTTACGTCGTCGGCCTTTCTTTGCCGAGGCGGCGACGTCTTCGTCTTCAGAGTCAATTCCTGCGCCAGCATCCAAGGCGGGGAATCTCCTCCCTTCTTCAGCTCGAGCACATTTATCAGCCAGAGCATAGAGCTCGGCAACATCCCTGACTTTGTTCATCGCCAGCCCTTCGCGCATCTTGATGTTGCGCACGTTCTGATGGAACGCGCTGACAACAGCGGCAGGATGAACGTCTGGGGTGTTGTGCTGTATACGGCTGAATCTCTATATATACTTGCGCAAGGTTTCGCCCTCTTTTTGGGGGATGAGATGCAAATCACTTTCCTGGCCAGGAGCTTGGTGGCCTCCGGTAAAGGCGCCAACAAACTCATGACACAGATCTGCCCAGGAAGAAATGGAATTTTCCGGCAGATGCATCAACCACGACCTGACGTTGGGCTTAAGTACCAATAGGAAGTAGTTGGCGAGTATCTTGTCGTCGCGAGCCCCGGCAGCCTGCACCGCAATGGTGTAGACGCTCAAGAACTCCGACGGGTGAGTCTTGCCATCGTATTTCTCCGGGACCTCCGGTTTGAACATTCGGGAATTGGGCCACTGGACTCGCCGCAGCTCACGGGTAAAAGCTGGACAACCCACCTCATAAGGTAGGTCATCATAATACCCTGGCACAGGCTTGTCTACAGTGGGTCTTGCGTGCCAATTAGATTGATGGCACGCTTCCCGCCACCGCTCGATGGTAGTCCGAGCGTCTTCTTTGCTTCGTTCCCGAAGAACTTGACGTTGATCGCGGCGAGTTCGCGGATCAGACGACGCCGTTGAATCGTCATCACAGGCGCCGATCCATCGAGTCAGCGACCGCTGTTGCCGCTGTGGGGGAGAGTGCACCGTGGTCATACCACCTCCAGTCTTTTCGCCATCGGCGTGCGCCGGCTCGATGGACTGCCGCCGCGAAGGCTCCGCCCGCTGCAGCCCTTCTCTATTAGCGAGGCCGACGAGGCTTTGAATAGCAGCTCTCCATTCTTCGAGCTTCTCCGCAACAGGAGGAAAATCTAGGAGCAACTGTGCTCGTGCCAATGCTTCTGCTGGTGTAGGCGGCGGCGAAAGGTGCGAGGAACGTGAGGTGCTCTGACTCCTAACCGCGTTAGAAGGAGCTCCATCACGATCCCGCGACCGCACGCCGCTTCCACCAGCATTTCGGCGAGCATGTTGGCCCCGCGCATCTTGAGAGTGATGCTCGGGAGTCTTTCCATGGGGACGCTTAGAACCACCAACGTCACGGCGCTGTTCATCGCGTGCGACCTAGGAAGGCCGCGGCGCATGCGCCGGCGTGGGTGTCTTAGAAGGCGCCCTTCCGTCCTTGGAGTTCACTACGCCGCCCGTAGGCAGCACAGCTCCGTCCTTAGATCTAGCGGCACGCGGGTTGCCATCGCCGCCGCAAACAATGCCGCACGCTTGGCTTTGATCACCAGAACGTCGTGGAAGCTCAGGACCTCCGCCTCCTCCGGCTGCGTCCACACCGTCGCCCGTCCGTGTAGCTACAGGCATACCGGACGCGGATGGGTCAACCGCCGTAAAACCCTTCTTCTTGGGAGCCATGGCGATGAAGATGATGAAGAAACTGGCGCGCTGATCGCTAGATCAGGTTCATGCAACCCCTATCCCCCTACCTGGTGCGCCAAAGATGTCGGTGTACGACACCTATGGGATCGCGTGGATCCCTTTTACGGTTCGGCAGGGAAAAAGGTGTGCACAAAGAGAATATCCAGCATTCAACGCAAGGGATTTTTACCCAGGTTCGGGCCGCTGAGAAGCGTAAACCCTACTCCTGCTTTAGTGTATTGTGAGTCTTTGAATTCTGGCTCTAGGAGCGCTATGTGATGAACAGTACACAGCCGCTACACATGCTATCTTGGCCAGAAGGTCCTCCCCCTATAGCTATGCCTCGGGCCTCCTTTTATATGTCGATGGGGTCACCAATAGTGGTGCACAGTACATACAAGAGGTGTAAAGTTGCTACAACATTTACATGGTTATCCCTGAAGTCTTAGGACAAACGCATTAAATGCTCCATTTAGGTGTTCCTAACTTTCTTGGGGACGGAAAAAGAGCCCGTCCCATCAGCACCGCTTAACCCCATCCGCCGTTAGCGCCTTGACACACACCCAGGAGGACAAAACCTAAATGACAGGCTGGTCGCTGCGCTAGAGCGGTGACAGGGTCGCGAGGTCTTGCCAGGTGCGAATCTTGACGGGGCTTCGCAAGCCATCCTGGCAAGAATCTTGCCGGGATCCCAGCCTTTGGTCTTCTGTCTTCTATTTATTGACTTGAATGCTTTCTTGACATTCTTGCACTTGTATTCAGCTGTCCCCTGGCAGGCCTTGCCGCTGGTGTGGCTACAACCGTCCGTGCACAAGTATGGGGTACTAAAGACCCAAACTTTAGTCCACCGACACTAACACTTCTCAAAACTCCCTGGACTTTTTTTCTTTTACATCTTTGGTTTTATTTAGCTAGAGATTTTGTAAATGATAACAAATTAGGGAGAAAGAGACAGAAGCCCAGTGTAGCCCACCAAACTTACCACTTTTCCAGCTCAACGAACCCACAAGCACTACTCCCTTCTTCCCCCACTGTACGGTGTTCATCGAGGGGCTCCACGTCGGCTCCCGGAGCCCCTGCTCTTATTAAACCTACCACCGGGAGCCCCCGGCAGCCTAGCCATTTTCATCCCCTCCTCGCGCCGCCATCTCTATTCCTCCCATCTGTTTCCCTTCCGCCTCGAGAATAAGAACAGAGAGCACCATCGAGAGCTTCGTCATGGCTTGCATGGTTGGAGGCCACCCCGGTAATCTCCGTCATGTCCATCTTCTTCCTCGACGCTGACTACGTCCGTCAGATGCCTTGCTTGCCTTGGGTCACCTCCACTACATCGCCATCGTCCTCTGCATCTCGATCCTCGGTTCAGACGATTCATCATCATCAGTGTGTTCTCCCGTCGTCTTTGGTAATCTCCGACCTTGTACATCTTCGGCAGCACCCCCATGGTGAGTAGCTGCTCCTCCCACCTACTTATCCTGTCAATTCTGTCGCCTTAGTAGCCGTCCCGCTCATAGCTGAAGACTCATCGCCGTGCCCTCGCTTCTTGCACGTAATGGATTGCCTGCTCTTTATCCGTCTCTAGCTGCGCCCACAGCCACACTCATGTGCATGTCCAGGACACGCACCTGCACACCAATACATCGCCACCTGCTTGCCCCCAGCTTGCCCACTTCTCACCTCGTGTTGTCAAGCTGCTGTTGCCGGCTGCCTTACCTCGCCGTGCCCAAGGTGAGCTCAAGCTCGTGCTCGAGCATCCCCGCATGTGCACGTCCTATAGCAGTTTTGCATGCATCCACCGCACCCCCACCAGTTTCCGTATGCCCGACATAACATAGCAGCCCCTGCCGCCGTCGCTATGCTCGCCAGCATCACCTACGGCCGCATTGTTCGCCATGTAGAAGAAAGTGTTGGCTTCTCCTTCATCAGGAGCAGCGGCCTCCTTTTTGTCAAGTAAGCGCCAGCAGTAGAGTGGTTGGAGCCACTTTTATCGATCCGAGGGATCCTGGGTTGGAATTTCAGGTTCCCAATTTGTTTTTAATTTGCTCTCTGTTTTAATTCATGCACACATCCAGCCACACATGCACGCCCCACGCGGCACCTAGGCGAGCACATGTTGCTTGCTATTGAGCTCCCTCGCGAGCGCAGTCGAGGCAGACTCCCTTTAATTTCTGTTGTTTGTTTAGTTTCGTTCGACCTATTGGTTCAGCTAGAGCTCTTCTAAATCTTGGACTCGAATCGCTTCAGGTCCAACTGGTTAACCTAGCTCGTTTGCACCCAGGAGACCAAGGTTCGAATCCCTGGCTCCACACATTTGGTTTGGTCTTTTATTGTCTTTCTGGCACTAACACCTTGGTCCCACATCTCTTGTTGACCGGTCTTTGTTGACCTGGTGATCACACTTCTGGCCCACTGTCATTGGTAGTGGCTAGCCCATCCTTGGTCTATGTGTTTTTTTGGTCAATAGAACTGTGAAATTCCATCATAGTGATGCATTTTATAAAATCCATATAAAATCAACCATCCATCGTTTGGAGATAGGTAATATATTAATGTTGCTCTGTTTTACGTCTAATTTCAGGTTATGTATTTTGTTGCCATGTAAAAAACAATTAACCTGCTCTTGTGTTGCATTAAAGAGGGCATGATTAAGGTAATGGCAGATTTAACAAAGAAATTTGCATGATTATAATTTGAGATTTACAAAACACTTTGGCATGATCTTTATGTGTATTCTCATCAGAATCTTTTGTTACTTTCCAGTGGGATGTTTTGTTCTAAGGTTTGAGCAAGCCAACCTCATGTTTGTCACAGATTTGTGTAAAACACCTCTTTTCTGACAGCGATCACAACTTTTGCATCGTAGCTCCAAATCTTATAAATTTTATATGTATTTGACACTACTCTTCCTATCCCATCCAGTGGCATACTTCGGTTGCCAAGATTTTTCCCATATCCTATTCACCTTCTAGGTTACCATGTTTTCCATCCCGTAATCATTTATTTCACTCCAGTAGAACCGTAACTCCGATCATAACGTTCTTTATATGCATTTGTAGTAGAATTGAGTGTAGAACATGAATATTGCCATGACATGCATCATATCTGTCACCATGTTCATGTTCTGACCAGATTATATAATTCACCTAAATGCACATGAAGTACCACTTGTTCCACCCCACTAGTGGACCAAGGCTTCATTTGAACATGATATATTGTGTTGCCATGTTAACGACATTTAAAATGACATGCATGCATTTGATTGAAGCATAAATGACTTGTCTTGTTTGTTTACCTTGTCGCTTGTTTCATTTTTGGTTATTCTTCTCGTTAGTTCTCGTTTTGGAGTGTGAGGATTCGTTCAACTACGCTTGTTCAGCTACTTCACGGATTCAATCTTCTTCCAAGCGGGATTCCAGGCAAGATGAGCATTACCATGGATATCACTACTATCTTTTCTATCATAGTGTTCATGATGCTATCACTATGTCTCGTTACCTACCAATTGTTTGTCAAGCATCCCAAAATGTCATGATAAGGCTCTAACCCTCCACATCCTAGCAAACCGTTGTTTGTCTAAGTTACTGCTTGCTCAACCCCTCTTATAGCATTGCTAGTTGCAGGTGCAGGTGGTTCCATGTGAAAACATGGATATCTTGGGATATCACATTATTCTTGCTATTTAATTAATGCACCTATATAATTGGTAAACGTTGGAGGGCTCGGCCTTTGGCTTGGTGTTTGTTCTACTCTTCTCGTCTTAGTTTCCGATTACCGGTGTTATGTTCCATATTGAGCGCTCCTAGCATGCATGGGGTTGTTATGGGGAACCCCATGATTCATTTGGGGATAAAACTCTTCTGGCAAGGCCCAACATTGGTTTTCAAATTTGCCAACTTAATAATACCAAACACCTTTATTAATGCATAGATGGTCGCCCCTCATTGATTAATCTACATATTATAGGGGGGCCGGTGCTGATGGTGTTGGTCCAAAACAGATTCGTGTGTGGGGCCACCCCAGGGCAACTTCGGTGTTTAATTTGTCCATTCTACGATGTGCTTATCCGGTTGTGCCCTGAGAATTTCTTGTGCACCGGGATTCCAAGGACACTTCGGGCTATCCCGCGGTTGAGGTTTTCCAACGCAGCTTGTGGTTAGTTTTTGATGGATGAGTTGGAGCACCCCTGCAGGGTTAAAACTTTAGGACAGCCGTGCTCGCGGTTATGTGGCAACTTGGAAACTTTATAATACCCGGTTATTGAAAACATGATGTAAAACCAATTAAAATACACCAATCATGTGCGTAACTGAGATCGTCTCTTTTTGACGGAGTTCGGGAGGAGAACACGGTGGGGTTATGTTTGACTTTTCAGTAGGGGTTCAGGATCACTTCTTGATCATTACTAGTTCACATCCGTTCATGGGTAGATCACTCTTCTTATTCTTGTAATCATAAGTTAGCCCAATATAAATGCTTAGTGCTTGCTGCAACCTCATCACTTAACCATACCTCACCCATTAAGCTTTGCTAGTCTTGATGCCCTTGGTAATGAGATTGCTGAGTCCTCGTGGCTCACAGATTCCTACAACAACAGATGCAGGTACAGGCAATGCGATGCTTTGACGAGAGAGCGTTGCTTGTGCTATTTGGAGTACCTCTTCTTCTTTGTTGATCATAGAATGGGTTCCAGGTTGGCAGCCTGGGAATAGCAGGGTGGACGTCATCTTCTTTTTCATTTGATTTCATCCATAGTCGGATCCTGCTCTTTTGTATGATAATTGGTATGTATTGATGTGTTGAGATATTCATGTTGTAGCTTGTGGTGAGTGTAAGCCAACTCCATATACTCAACTCTTCTTTACATGTAGTCTCATGATTTCCATTTTTGCAAAGCGAGCTGAAATGCGCTTCTATCCTTATCGAGGCCCTCGAGCCGTCGTAGGGATCGTACCGCATTTTTGGTGTGACAAGGAAAGATGATCATTACCCTGGATATCACTACTATATTTGCTATGCTAGTTGTCTCGTTGCTATCGCTATGTCTCGTGACCTACAACTTATTTGTCAAGCCTCCCAAAATGTCATGATAAGCCTCTAACCTCCACCATCCCAGCAATCCGTTGTTTGTTTCTGTTCCCGCTTGCTCAGCCCCTCCTACAACTTTGCTAGTTGCAGGTGCATTTTGTTCCATGTTGGGAAATGGATATCATCAGATATCACACTACCTTGATTATTTAATTAATGCATCTATGCACTTGATAAAGGGTGGAAGGCTCGACCTTTTTCTTGGTGTTTTCTTCCACTCTTGCCGCCCTAGTTTCCGTTATACCGGTGTTATGTTCCTTGGTGAGCACTTCTAACACATCTTGGGTATTATGGGGCCCCCTGATCATTCATTTTAGGATACAACTCTTCCAGCAAGGCCCAACATTGGTACTACATTTGCCTAATAACAACCTACTAAATTGCATAGGGACTTGCCGACCCCCACAAATTTACCTTAATCAACACCCTCGGCTAGTCCTCCTCATGAGTGTTAGTCCAAACTGGACGATGTCTAGCGCCCCCTGGGTAATTAGGGTCTCATCTAACCCGACGTCTGGACCATTCGGTAGTTCCCTGAGAACGAGATACGCGCGGCTCCTATCTGGATTTGTCGGCACACCGGGAGGTCGGGCTAGTTTAGTTTTACCTTTGATGAGCGGCTTGTCCCTCGGGATACCTTATCGTAAGCATCGTGTTATCACGGTGTGAGGTTTTCCAACGGATGTGTGTGGTAATTTATGATGGACTACTTGGAGCACCCCTGCAGGGTTAAATTTTTCGAAAAGTCGTGCCCGCGGCTATGTTGCGACTTGTAAATTTATAATATCCGGTTGTAGAGAACTTGACACTAAATCTAAATAAAATACACCAACCGTGTGCTTAACCATGACCGTCTCTTCTTGTGAGGTTTGAACCAAGAAGAGACCACGGTGGGGTTATGATTGACTTGTAAGTAGGTGTTCCGGATCACTTCTTGATCATTACTAGTTCACGTAAGATTATGGTAGATCACTCTTCTTATTCGTGTACTCGTAAGTTAGACAGATATAATTGCTTAGTGATTGTTGCAGCCTCACCACTTAACCATTCCTCACCCATTAAGCTTTTCTAGTCTTGATACCCTTGGTAACGAGATTGTTGAGTCCCCGTGGCTCACAAATTACAAAAACACCATGTGGAGGTACAAGTAACGCGATGCGTTGAAATAAGAGTGATGCTTGTTTTATTTGGAGTTCTTCTTCTTCTTCAATCATAGGATGGGTTCCATCCTGGCATCCTAGGATTAGTAGGGTGGACGTCATCTTTTTTTCTTTGGTTTTCATCCGTTATTGGATTCGTGCTCCTATGTATGATGATTGCTATGTATTGATGTATTTAGATATTCAGTACATGTATTTGTAACGATATCCACCATGTTAAAGCGTCTACGATATGCGCATCTATCCTTGTTGAGACTTTTCAAGTTTCCGTGAGGATAGGACCGCATATCGGGTGTTACAACCAGCCCCCATGTTACCACCACCTGGGTTACCTGGATGACCACTGTTATGGCCTTCATTGTTGTTGCCGCCATGACCTCTGATCTTAAAATCACGCATAATATAGCAATCCTCCCATGACTTGGTAGAAGGGTGGTTAGGCATGCTATTCTTAAGGCATGGTTCCTTCAGAGAATGCCGGTAGTTGGTTGGGCAAAAACCCTGACACTGCTTCTGAAAACCCAAACTATTATTCTAACATTGATTCTTGTACCCCTGAGTTGGTATTGGCGACCAAGTTGGATTTCCATCTCCATTCTTCCGCTTATTACCATTGTTATCATTCCCATTGTTGTTGTGCTGGTGGCCCTTGCCACAGTTCTTTTTATCTTTCCCAGGCTTATCGTCATCTGAATAGATCGTTGGTTTTATCTGACTCAGCATAGTTGGTCATCACATTCATGAGCTCACGCATATCCGTCACAGTACGCTTGATGCGTCCAAGCTTGTGGATCAAATGATCAAACCTGCAATTTTTCTCCAAGATCAGCACGGTTGTCTGAAGTGTAATGCTTTCGAAGGAGTGTATGCTCTCAGCTCCTCAGCGTGCCCAATGGTGAGTTGATTCACTATCCTTCTGGATACGTTGCTCCAAATCAACGTTGTTGGTCGGACGCTTGCAAGTTCCTTGAAAGTTCTTGATGAATCACTCTTTCAACTCCTACCACGTCTGGATCGGATTGGGGGTAGATTCTTTAACCAAGAATGGGCAGGTCCTTCCAGCATCAAGATGAGATACCCGGCGCAAACTGCATCGCTGACCTCCAGCATATCCATAGCGAGCTCATAACTTTCGATCTAGTCTGCGAGCTCCACGTCGGTAGCATAATTAGGAACCATGCATGCGAGGTTCTTAAAATTTGCAGGAAGACACTCGTTCCTCAAGGTTGAGCCCTAACACTGGGTACTAATAGTCCTTCCCGCAAAACATGATCCGGGAGCAGTGGAAGTTGGGTTGTTAGTGGCGGCTGGGACATGCGTGTTTCCTACATCAGGGTGAGTATGCTCTGCCATAGGATTCCCTGTAGTTGCCGAGCGCGCCGCGCAAGCATTCTCAACTATGGCTTCTGCGTCTAAAACTAGTGGCCTTTGTTTCTGATTCTGTGCCTGACGTTCCCTGTGGCGCCGCCGCGCCATGCCTCGCTCGACCCTGCTGGGACAGGAGACTCTCCATGCTGACTTGAAACCCTCTCACTATTGTATGGCATGGTGTGTAATCCATCGGGACTGTTGAAGTAGTTTTCCTGTTGCATGACCGCAGTCTACAATAGCTGAATTGCTTTCCTAGCCTCTACTTTAAACGGGTAGTTGCCCTGAATTGGGATCATTGACAGGTTATGCGTTGCTGCATACAGGTTGTCCACTAGGTTAGAGAAGTGACCGGGTGGCATGTGAAAACGTACTGGCGGCTGCTGCGCCTGATGCTGGAACACTCGTTGCTGAATCTGATGTTGTTGCTAGTCTTGAGCCGGCTGCTGCGATTGCCGTCGATTTGCGTTTCCGTGACTCTGCTGCAGCGAGCCGATGCCTGCTGCCGGAGTTCATCCTAAGACGGCCCCAAGGTTAGCACCTAGTGTTGGCTGGACAGGGGTGTTCGGCGGCGTTTGGAAAAGATATCGAGCTCAAGCAATCTCCCTGGAACTGAAAATGGCTCTGGTGCCTCCTCTGTTGAATAGTGGCTATCTCCTGATGACAGAAGGTGAGGTGAACCTGCTTGCTCTCCAGACATTGGCTCTCCTCATGGACGTTTTTCTGAACCTCGACGAGACGTGCGGTTTCTGTTGCTATCTCCTATTGAGCCTTCGCAAGGTGCTCCCGACACTTCTCGATCTCTGTTGCTCATGCTGCAGCGTTATCCGCGGTGATTGGTTCTGCGGGGAGCTTGTTGAGCGCCGTAGCCGTTTCGATGCCCCTTGGGTGCTCAAGCCTCCAACGCCGGCTCCAGAATTGTACAACGGCTTCTGGCCCAACGGATTTTCCTGTGTCGGATTAGCATTGGGGTCACGAGCCGACGGCTGTTGCTACTACTCCTTTCTGGAATTGTAGACAGTGGCATGACACGGCGATCCATTTGAAGCAAGGTAACCCTCCACTTAGAGTACCCTCCCAACCTTTCCTCGAAAAGTGGGAGGATAGCTTCAATGTCGGTGAAGTGTTGTCGCCAACCCATGATTCGCTGTTGGAGTGGATGATCTTGTCGCCTCCTAAGATGGAGCCGCCGCTCGGATCCGACTCCTGCTCAGACACAGTGATGAAGCCGATGAAGACCTTGACTTTTCCAAAGGTAACCTCATAGCTCAACTCGAGAGGGTTGGCCTCCAGTCCCCAACGTTCATTGTCGATGAAGAAGAACATCCCATGCCGGCTCTTCCTAAGCATCCCAGTTAACAGCCACTCCGTCCCGGGAAAAGCTCCCTCCAAGATGACGACTCCCTTGCGTGCATGACCCATTGTGGGAGACAACTGTCGTGGGGATGTCATGGAAAGTGTCCTCATAGGATAACTTAGTTGGGAGGCCCTAGTGGCTAGGCAAAGCCTTGGATGGGGTTGATCGGGGAAGAAAGATGCGCGTTTACCCAGGTTTGGCCCCTCTGGTGAGGTAAAAGCCTACTCCTACTTGTGTTTACTTATTCGATGTCAAGTTGTTGATTACAAGGGTGTTGTTTCGCTACCTATGACTCGATAGCTTCTAACTTGGAACTGTCCTTTGGAGGACCCGGGCCATGGCTTTATATACTAGGCCAAGTCGCCGGTGCTTACAACAAGTCCTTGGTCTTACCCGTCTTTGACTCCTGCTCGGAGTCTAATTCTCCTTAGCCGGCGAGACCTAGTGGGCTTAGGTACAATCCTGTGAGCCGGCCCAACAACAGGCGTCCCAAAGGTCTCCCCTCCCTTGGTCGTCGGAGCAGACCTTCCATCTTCTCCAACCCATCACCCTAAACCGAGGGCTTCATGGGCCAGCTTATGCCTAGGTCTTTGTCTTCTGTGACCCAGCATGGGCTAGCCAGCTTATGGCGTGGGTAATATCCCCAACATTGTGTGTGATGTGTACGTGTATGTGTGTGCTGCGTGTGTGCGTCGTGTGTGTGTTGCGTGCGTGTGTGCTTTGTGTGTATGTGTACGCGTGTGTGCTATGTGTGCGTACCTGTATGCATGTGTGTTGCGTGTGTGTGTATGTGTACATGTACATGTGTGCTGTGTGTGTGTACGTGTACATGTACATGTGTGCTACGGGTGTGTACGTGTACGCGTGTATGATCCTTTGTAAACCTTCTCTCTCCTCTAGTCCCTTTACTATAAAAAGTTTTTATGCCAATCCAATATACAAAAACAGTTGCAGATGCTCACACTAGATCGGCTCTCAAGTTGCACTAAAATCAACTCTAAATTCTATAATAAAAAAGTCCTATTGTCGCGATTAGACTGCACGTCACCGTCATTGATGAACATGCTATTAGTGTGTGCATGACAGGAGAGGCTGAGTAGGCCAGCTATGCGCATCAATAGAGCAGGAAGTAGGTCTGCAGTAGTACATAGGCCCAGTTCTTTTGAGTAGATTATGAAGAATCTCGCTCTGGAAAATCCTGGGCGAAAAGAACTCGATTTGCTTTCCAAAATCTCGAGAGGATTCTGCTTAATCCTAGTGCAATCCAAAATCACCAAAATAGTTGGATTTTCCTAGAATCTCAGGATTTTGATAAGTCCCACAAAAGAAAATGTTTGGAGTTAGCAGTTGTTGGAAATATGCCCTAGAGGCAATAATAAAAATTTTATTATTATATTTCCTTGTTCATGATAAATGTTTATTATCCATGCCACAATTGTATTGATTGGAAACTCAAATACATGTGTGGATACATAGACAATAATGTGTCCCTAGTAAGCCTCTAATGGACTAGCTCGTTAATCAAAGATGGCTGTGGTTTCCTACCCATGGACAAGAGTTATCATTTGATAATGGGATCACATCATTAGGAGAATGATGTGATGGACAAGACCCAAACTATGAACATAGCATATGATCGTGTCAGTTTATTGCTATTGTTTTCTGCATGTCAAAGTATGTGTTCCTATGATCATGAGATCATGTAACTCACTGACACCGGAGGAGTACCTTGTGTGTATCAAACGTCACAACATAACTGGGTGACTATAAAGATGCTCTACAGGTATCTCCGAAGGTGTCTATTGAATTGACATGGATCAAGACCGGGATTTGTTACTCTGTGTGACGGAGAGGTATCTCAGGGCCCACTCGGTAATACAACATCACAATAAGCCTTGCAAGCAAAGTAACTAAAGTGTTAGCCACGGGATCTTGTATTACGAAACAAGTAAAGAGACTTGCCGGTAACGACATTGAACTAGGTATGGAGATACCAACGATCGAATCTCGGGCAAGTAACATACCGATAAACAAAGGGAACAGTGTACGGGATTAACTGAATCCTTGACATAGAGGTTCAACCGATAAAGATCTTCGTAGAATATGTAGGAACCAATATGGGCCTCCACGTCCTGCTATTGGTTATTGACCATAGAGGTGTCTCGGTCATGTCTACATAGTTCTCGAACCCGCAGGGTCTGCACACTTAACGTTCGGTGACATTTCAGTATTATTGAGTTATGTATGTTGGTGACCGAAGGTTGTTCGGAGTCTCGGATGAGATCCTGGACGTCACGAGGAGCTCCGGAATGGTCCGGAGGTAAAGATTGATATATAGGAAGTCCCGTTTTGGTCACCGGAAAAGTTTTGGGTATTTCCGGTAGTGTACCGGGAGTGCCCGGAGGGTTCCGAGGGTCCACCGGGAGGGGCCCACCCACCCCAGGGGCCACATGGGCCTAGGACGTGGTGCACCAGCCCCTAAGTATTAGTTCCACCACCACCGCCACCACGCCGTCGTGCTGCCGGAGAACTCATCTACCTCTCTGACCTCTCTTGTTGGATCAAGGAGGCAGAGATCGTCATCGATTTGTACGTGTGCTGAACTCGGAGGTGCCGTCCGTTCAGCGCTAGATCGTGATTGGATCGCGGGACGGCTTGCGATTTGGATCGCGAAGACGTTCGACTACATCAACCGCGTTTCTTAACGTTTCCCGCTTAGCGATCTACAAGGGTATGTGGATCCGATCTCTCCTCTCGTAGATGCTCATCTCCATGGATAGATCTTGTATGTGCGTAGGAAATTTTTTGTTTCCCATGCAACGTTCCCCAACAGCAGTATGCCCCTATTGCAACATCTTATTACCACAAAAAATCCACCAAGCCCCACGACCTGTGCAGTCAAAACGAGCGCTCCTGCCTCGCTCGCTCTCGACTCTCCGGGCAAGGCGCCAGGGCGAACGCTAGGTTTCCCAACGCCGCCGTTGGCCCCACCTAGTCGTCCCGTACATCTTTGCCCCGGCCATGTCCTCTCCGCCAGGGTCGCTGCTGGCACCACCTCGCTTGCCCAGTCCTCTCTGCTGGCACTGGCCCCGCCTCACCCGCCCGGTCCTCTTCGCCGTCGGAGCTGTCTTCACCGCCGGCCTGTTCCTGTAACACCCCAAAATTTTCTTCCTGGATTTTCAAAATATTTTCTTTAAAAGGAATTCTTGGAAACCATTTTGGTCTTATGTTTGAATGCATTTTTCAAATTTTTGTTGGGTTCAAAATTTCCCTCGAGGGCTCTGTTTGGATTAATGGTTTTATTTGGAAAGTTATTTTTGGAAGATTAGCATAGTTTCTTCTTAGAACAATTTCTGTCTTAACTAGAATCTTCCTAGGTGATGTCTTTTCTTTTCTCTCTAGCACTCCAAAAATCCATCCAACAATTTTTATACAACTCCCCAATTGTTCCACAAGTCATTCACATCTTCTAGGGCAGCAACCAACTTCTTTCCACCCCACAAAGATATTTTTCTCATTTTAAACAAGTTCCAAAATGGGAATTTGCAATATCCATGGTTTCTTTGGATTACAAAGGAACTATATTTTCTACAACATTTCTACCTCCACAAAAATTATCCTAGCAACTAGATGGTACCTACAACCCATTTCACATAAAACATTGGATCCCACAATTCAAAATTTTCAAAATCCATTCAATTCAAATTTGGACCAGGAACCATTTTCTTGCCCAAAAACTATTCTAAGCTTCTCCAAATATTCTGAAACCTCACCATCACTCTTGTCTCGCATCAGGACATCACCACAAAAATTTTCAGAAATTCCAAAAATGCCTAGACCGCTCAATCAATTCATCAAACACCTAGCATGCACACTGTTCATCGCTGACTGAAAATTCAGTTAGTTGAATCTTGGTTCAGTCGGCAGAGGAGATCGGTGTCGTGCACCCCTCCCCTTCCTTCTCCACCACGGCGTCGCCGTGCTCATCAATGCTCCGAACCACTGGCCCACTCCTCAACCACTCACCGGTGTCGAGCCGTCGGCTGGCCGGTGCAGCGGCCACCGTGCTCATCCACGGCGGACCGAGTAGAGCCGCCTCGGCCACCGACCTCCATCACTGCGCCGCACCCTCCCTACCTACTTTCTGTCTACGCGTCGCTCTTTCCTGCCTCTCCGTGCGCTGGACATGCCTACCACGCCGTCTGGACCCCACCTGGCAGCCGCCGGAGTTGGTCAGCGCCGTCACACCCGTGCACAGACCTCGCCATGGATAAGGCCATGGGGGTCGAGCTCGTCCGCGCTGGCGCTTCGGGCAGCTTCCACCACTCTCAGTGACACCCACCGACCACGGCCACCGCCCAAACCTACCTCGCCGACCACTGTAACTCTGGCGTGATCCGAACCTCGCCGGACCGCCTCGGATCCCCTATAAAAGGACCCCCCCGAGCGCCATTCTAAGCACACATCATCTCCACCGCACTCCAATCTTTTCCAGTTAAAACAAAAGACGTATTCGGATGTTTACACGTTCTGAACAGGAAAGCGTACTCTGTCCCGAAGCGTTTTCTTTTTAAACTCGGAGGGACTGGAATTTTACAGAAAAACCCCTGGTTTTGAAAGTTTAATAACTTTTAAACCACAACCCCGTTTGAGTTGATTCTTTTTTTGAAATTCCTATTTTTCTCTCTAGTTTTTTTAGTATTTATTTAAAAATATTTTGAGACAGGTTTTTGTACTGCAATGAAATTTTGATTTGAATTTAAATTTGGATTTTTTTTCAGAAAAAGAAGAAGAAAACTTTGCTGGAAATTTGGAGGGGTTTTCTACTGACTACTTTGGACAAGGCAAGCATTATTGAACTTGGGATATGGTGATTGCATTTGCATGTTTGCATTGGCTTGGAATTGCACCGCATGTGTAGGATATATATCACAAGTGCATGCATGTATGGTCATATCATCTTTTGCTTGTACTTCACTCAAGTGAATTTCTTCCGTGAAGAAAGATTGTGGGAAACTAGGAGTGTACTCCTGCCTTGGACGTGCCGGCGGGCACGGGCCATTTTTGACACGGTGGTGTCACGAGACATATGTGGAGCATACCGGTCATATTAATTACACCTCCTGAGTCGACCTAGATTGAGT
The DNA here is from genome assembly GCA_039707655.1 of Elymus sibiricus. NCBI lineage: Eukaryota > Viridiplantae > Streptophyta > Magnoliopsida > Poales > Poaceae > Elymus > Elymus sibiricus. The sequence goes on along the minus strand of CM077675.1, from coordinate 262,914,114 downwards.
CTTGTTCCGTTACACCTAGCTATATCCGTGCAGCCACGGGTCCTTCCGCAAGGAAGGTACGGCTTAGTAAGTTGTTAACCCCTGTTCGGGTACACAGCACATAGAGGGCCGCGATGAGGGTTTCCACGGCCATGGACTAAATCTTGTCATCGAGTCAGGGGGCATGGGTGTTTCCGGCTGTAGCCGAGAGGGGGTCCCCCCTTGTAATCTGCGCGTATGAATAGTGATCCCATGCAGGACGTTGGTCTCCCCGTCTTAGAGTTTTACCGAACAGATACCCTGGGTGATTCCTGGCATCCGAACTGTTAAGCTGGTGTGTGCTGGTTAGGTGTGTTTCAACCTAAAGACCGTAATGGGAATTAGCCAATGTCTCGGTGCTGGCTAAAGAAATCCTTTACTTGTGGGTAAAGAGTACACCATCTGCAGAGTTATATCTATTCGAATAGCCGTGTCCGCGGTCAAGAACGTTAGCTGGGTGGGTCAAGTGTCGGTCCTGGTGTCGGTCTTCGGAGGAAATAATTAACATCAAGCCTGAATATTTTGCAGGATGAATTTTTGTCACTACTAATATTATCATGAATATATTGCTGATGATATGAATATTATTGTGCACTAACCCATTTCTCTTATTATATTTTCTGAGTGTCTCAGGGGTTGGCTAGACTACCCCGGACATTCAATTTTATTTTCAAGACCTTATGAGGCATCCCTCGAGTTCACAGGCGGTTTTGTCTTGCCACTACTCTTGTGGACACCCGTTTGGCATTTCTTTTCAAGACCTCTCGTGGCGTCGCCTGAGTTCTTGGATGGTCCTGTCTCGTACGATCTCTCTTTTAGACACCCGATTGGCATTTCTTTTCAAGACCTCTCGTGGCGTCCCTCGAGTTTAACAGGCGGTATGTCACGCCAGTACTCTTGTGGACACCCGTTTTTCATTTCTCTTCAAGACCTACCGTGGTGTCATTTTTAGACATCCGACCGGCATTTGCTTTTATGTTTTCTTACCACTAACACTTCACTTCTGTTCATGCTAGAAATTTATCATGCCATGTTTAAACTTTGCCAGCATACACATATATATGTTATGGTTAGCATAAGCATTTCATACAATGAACATGTGCATTCATTATATCTTTTGTCCATTATGTTTGCGAGTACATTCCAACTCACTCACTGGCTTGTCCCTGGCTATTTACTTGGCCAGACTTGGAGGAGGACGAGCTTATGGAGGAGGATTGCGCTAGCGAGCCCGACGCTTAGAGGAGTCCCAGTCAGACCACCTGTGATATAGGAGTCTACCACATGTACCATCCGCTGAGCTTCCGCTACACAAATAAAGTAGTCATGTCTCACACTGACACTTGGCTCTATTTTATTGTATCAGTATTACAGTACCACCACACCACTGTCATATTCCACCACCGTAGTATATTGGCAAGTTTGTAATAAATTTGTTGAGTCACCCTGACTCAACCCTGTGTAATATTATATTTGTACTGGTTATCTATATCAAGGGAGTACACCAGTGGTTCTTGGGGCAGGTAAGACTCGAGGGCTCTTCTGTGATTATTTCCAGAAAGGGGCCCGACAAACCTTGGTATCAGAGCCAGGCTGACTGTAGGAAGCCCTAGGCACGATCGCTAGCACTCGAGTCAGTACTAACATTTTTGGCATGCATAATTAAATCTGCTTGTGTGATATAATTTGTTACTTTTTGCACTTACAATTTTGGGGAGGCAATTATTTTTAGTCTCTTAAAAATTTATTTCCTTCCCTGTCACTTCTTTTCTCATCGGTGTTACACAAATACCCCAAAAAGAAAATGCATCGCCCCTGGACTCGTTCCATGCCAAATCCGCCAGAGGACAATTTTGAACAAATGGGAAATAATTTTACACAGGGACAGACAAGTCAACAGAGTAACGACTCAACATTCTCACAAGTATGCCGTCTGTACGAGCAAAGCCAGCAACAGCACCAAGAGATGATGCAGCACTTAATCAATATGGGGAATCAGCAGGAGCAGCACCAACCCAGATCCAAATTATCTGAACTACAGAAGACAAAGCCAACGGTCTTTACTCACACAGACAAACCGTTGGAGGCAGACGATTGGCTATGTGATATTGAGAGGAAATTTGTTATCGCTCAGTGTACGGACCAGGAAAAAGTGCTATATGCTCCGCACTATTTTTCTGGAACAGCAGCTTCATGGTGGGAGAATTTATGTCACACGAACCCCAATGGAGCAAATATGACATGGGAACAATTCAAGGAGAATTTCTGAGGAGCACATATTCCCAACAGCATTATTAAATTGAAGAAAAGGGAGTTTGAGGATCTCAAGCAGCGAGGCACCACAGTGACGCAATACCTGGACTAGTTTACTCAGCTAGCCCGGTACGCCAACGACGAATACATGACAGAAGGCAAGAAGATGGAAAAATTTCTTGATGGACTTGTTCCATCTCTGAAGTGCCAACAGGTGGTCCACACCTTTCCAGATTTCAAGACATTGGTAGACAAGGCCATCATACTGGAAAACGAACACCGCAACATGAACGAAATTCGTAAGTGCCGTATGAACCAGTCAGCACAGGTTCGCAACAACAGGCCCAGGAATGAAATTCAAAGGCCTGTGGTATCCCGAACCGCAGTTACGGCACCACAACAGAACCGCGGTGCCTTCAACAACAGGACCAAAGATACAACATTCCGTCCGGGCATCACCTGTTATGCATGCGGAGAAGAGGGGCATTACTCCAGATAATGCCCAAAACAAGGGAACAACACTTCCAAGACCAACAATGGCCGCGGTATAAATACAACTCCGAGACGCAATAATTTCAACCCCAATAACAACCAAAGGAAGGGACAGCTCAACCACGTGACCTTTGAGGAAGCACAGAATGCACCAGATATTGTGTTTGGTACGTTCTCTGTCAACTCAATTAATGCTACAGTCTTATTTGATTCCGGAGCTTTCCACTCATGCATTTCCAAAAGATTTGCCTCGGAGAATCAGTTTTCTTTTTCGCCTTTGCAAAATTCCATGGTTATTCAGTCCCCGGGATCAAAGCAAAACACACAATGGTACTGCAAGGATGTGAACATTGAAATTAAAGGAATGGGATTTCTAGCCAACCTTATTGTACTGGAAGCAGTCGATCTGGACGTTATTCTGGGAATGGATTGGTTAAACACAAATAAAGGTTCCATAGATTGTTTCAACCGCACAGTGACTCTCACTAATTGCCATGAGGAAACAATAAAATTTGGCACAAGGAGGATTTCCACATCACGAGGAAAATTAAATCAAGTGGATGCGGCAGAATTAAGCAAGGTTCCGGTAGTCTGCGAGTACCCCGATGTATTTCCTGAGGAGCTACCAGGAATGCCCCCGGACCGCGAAATTGAATTTATTATTGAATTGATACCTGGAACGGAACCCATTTATAAGAAGCCATACCGAATGAATCCGACGGAATTGGCTGAGTTAAAGAAACAGATTAAGGAATTAATGGAAAAAGGTTATGTTTGACCCAGCTCATCACCATGGGGATCGCCAGTTTTGTTTTGTAAGAAAAAAGATGGTACCCTACGGCTATGTATTGATTACAGGGCACTTAATATGGTCACCATCAAGAATAAATATCCACTGCCCAGGATAAATGACTTGTTCGAACAACTAGCAGAAGCCAAGGTTTTCTCAAAAATAGATTTGAGGTCGGGCTACCATCAATTAAAAATCCGATCTTCAGATATACCCAAGACCGCCTTTACCACCAGATATGGATTATATGAGTTCACAGTAATGCCTTTTGGCTTAACCAACGCTCCTGCTTATTTTGTGCATCTCATGAACATGGTCTTCATGAAATACTTGGAAAAGTTCGTGGTTGTATTTCTTGATGATATACTCATTTATTCCAAGACGCCGGAAGAACATGAGCAACATCTTCGGATAGTTTTGGAAGAATTAAGGAAAAATCAATTATACGCCAAATTCAGCAAGTGTGAATTCTGGCTTTCTTGGACACGTACTGACACAGGATGGAATAGCAGTGGACCCGAGTAAAGTGAAAGATGTCTTGGGATGGAAGCAACCCACAAACGTGATAGAGGTCAGAAGTTTTCCTGGTCTGGCTGGTTATTATCGGAGATTTATCGAAGGATTCTCCACCATAGCCAAACCCATGACCGAGTTACTCAAGAAAGATAAGAAGTTTGAATGGACCGAAGCCTGTGAGAAAAGTTTTCAAGAATTGAAAAAGAGGTTAACAACAACACCCGTTCTGGTCGTGCCCGATGTGCACAAATTTTTTGAAATATATTGTGATGCATCTAGGAAGGTCTTGGATGTGTGTTAATGCAAGAGGGGAAAGTTGTAGCATATGCTTCAAGACAACTACGGCGACACGAAGAAAATTATCCCACCCATGACTTGGAATTAGCAGCAGTAATACATGCACTCAAGGAATGGCGACATTTCCTTCTGGGTAATCGATGTGAGATATACACGGACCATAAAAGTCTTAAGTATATCCTCACCCAGCCAGAATTAAACTTGAGACAACGTCGCTGGCTTGAATTGATTAAGGATTATGATGTGGGAATTCATTACCATCCTGGTAAAGCAAATGTTGTAGCAGATGCTCTGAGCAGAAACCCATGCACCCACGATGGCAGTATGCAATTCACACAGCATGAGTTCAACCAGGAATTTGCCAAACTCAACATGATACTGGTCACGGAAGGGACTATTACTCAGCTGGAAATAAAACCAACATTAGAAGATCAGATCAAAGAAGCCCAAATAGGACACCCAAGTATTGAGGGAATCAAGAGGAAAACAAAATTGGGCAAGGCGTCCGAATTCACCATAGACAGTCAGGGAATTTTATGGTTCGGGAAGAGATTATGCATACCAAATGAAGAGGAGTTAAAGCAAGAAATTTTGGCAGAGGCTCACACTACTCCGTACTCTATTCACCCAGGAGGAACCAAGATGTACAAGGATCTAGAAGAAAGATTTTGGTGGCACGGGATGAAAAGAGACATAGCCGTGTACGTTGCACGCTGTGATTCTTGTCAGCATGTAAAAGCAGAACATCAGAGGCCAGCAGGACTATTGCAGCCACTCAGAGTGCCTGAATGGAAATGGGATGTAATAGGAATGGATTTTATCGTCGGATTGCCAAGGTCACGACACGGAAATGATGCTATCTGGGTTATAACAGATTTATTAACCAAGGTGGCACACTTCATTCCGGTAAAAACCACTTACTCAACACAGAGGCTTGCCAGGTTGTACCTCTCTCGGATTGTTTGCTTACACGGAGTGCCCAAGACTATAGTCTCCGATAGAGGCACCCAGTTTGTCTCTAGGTTTTGGGAGCACCTATAGCAAGCTTTAGGGACTCAACTGACATTCAGTACAACATACCACCCACAGACCGGAGGACAAACTGAGCGGGTAAATCAGATATTGGAGGACATGCTGAGAGCGTGTGTGCTGACTTACGGAGTCAGCTGGGAAGACAGTTTACCATACGCGGAGTTCTCATATAACAACAGCAACCAAGCCAGTTTAAAGATGTCACCCTTTGAAGCCCTGTACGGACGACGATGCCGTACCCCACTCAATTGGTCTGAAACCAGAGATAGTCGAATCTTCGGCCCAGAAATTCTTAAAGAAGCAGAAACAAAAGTGAAGCTTATTCAGGACAGACTGAGAGCGGCTCAGAGCCGTCAGAAGAGCTACTATGACCAGAAACACCGTCAGGTTAGCTTTGAACCAGAGGAATACGTATATCTCAGAGTATCTCCAACAAGGGGGCTACAGAGATTTAAAGTCAAAGGAAAATTGGCACCGAGGTTTATTGGACCGTTCAGAGTAATTGCAAGGAGGGGCAACGTTGCCTATCAACTGGAGCTACCGACAGAGTTGTCAGATGTTCATGACGTGTTTCACGTGTCACAGCTAAGAAGGTGTATCAGTAACCCAGAAAAGCAAGTCCAGCACCAAGACCTGGATATCCAACCCGATCTTACATATAGGGAACGCCCTATAAAGATTTTGGAGGAGTCTGAACGGAGGACCCGGCAGAATGTGATTAAAGTTTATAAGGTTCAGTGGAGTAATCACACCGAGGAAGAAGCAACCTAGGAAAGGGAGGATCACCTGAGGACTGAATATCTGTATCTGTTTGAGGGACAGCTGAAATCTCGGGGACGAGATTTTTCTTAAGGGGGGTAGGTGTTGTAACACCCCAAAATTTTCTTCCTGGATTTTCAAAATCTTTTCTTTAAAAGGAATTCTTGGAAACCATTTTGGTCTTATGTTTGAATGCCTTTTTCAAATTTTTGTTGGGTTCAAAATTTCCCTAGAGGGCTCTGTTTGGATTAACGGTTTTATTTGGAAAGTTATTTTTGGAAGATTAGCATAGTTTCTTCTTAGAAAAATTTCTGTCTTAACTAGAATCTTCCTAGGTGATGTCTTTTCTTTTCTCTCTAGCACTCCCAAAATCCATCCAACAATTTTTCTACCACTCCCCAATTGTTCCACGAGTCATTCACAACTTCTAGGGAAGCAACCAACTTCTTTCCACCCCACAAAGATATTTTTCTCATTTTAAACAAGTTCCAAAATGGGAATTTGCAATATCCATGGTTTCTTTGGAAGACAAAGGAACTATATTTTCTACAACATTTCTATCTCCACAAAAATTATCCTAGCAACTAGATGGTACCTACAACCCATTTCACCTAAAACATTGGGTCCCACAATTCAAAAATTTCAAAATATATTCAATTCAAATTTGGACCAGGAACCATTTTCTTGCCCAAAACCTATTCTAAGCTTCTCCAAATATTCTGAAACCTCACCATCACTCTTGTCTCGCATCAGGACATCACCACAAAAAATTTCAGAAATTCCAAAAATGTATAGACCCCTCTATCAATTCATCAAACACCTAGCATGCACACTGTTCATCGCTGACTGAAAATTCAGTTAGCTGAATCTAGGTTCAGTCGGCAGAGGAGATCGGTGCCGTGCACCCTTCATTTCCTTCTCCACCACGGCGTCGCCGTGCTCATCAATGCTCCGAACCACTGGGCCACTCCTTAGCCACTCACCGGCGTCGAGCCGTCGGCTGGCCAATGCAGCGGCCACCGTGCTCATCCACGGCGGACCGAGCAGAGCCTCCTCGGCCACCGACCTCCATCACTGCGCCGCACCCTCCCTACCTACTCTCTGTCTACGCGTCGCTCTTTTCCGCCACTCCGTGCGCTGGCCACGCCGACCACGCCGTCTGGACCCCACCTGGCAGCCGCCGGATTTGGTCAGCGCCGCCACACCCGTGCACAGACCTCGCCATGGATAAGACCATGGGGGTCGAGCTTGTCCGCGCTGGCGCTTCGGGCAGCTTCCACCACTCTCACTGACACCCACCGACCACGGCCACCGCCCAAACCTACCTCGCCGACCACCGTAACTCCGGCGTGATCCGAACCTCGCCGGACTGCCTCAGATCCCCTATAAAAGGACCCCCCGAGCGCCATTCTGAGCACACATCATCTCCACCGCACTCCAATCGCTCCCCCACACACCCTTCCGACCCCGAGAGGCCCTTCTTCTACAACTCCGACCACCGCTCCGCCGCCTCTATCTCCGATCTGTTCATCGCCATCACCCCTCCTCCGCCGCTCAAATCTTGCCAGTAGCCATATATCCCACCGCATCTTCAATTCCTCGCTTCAATTTCACCCCCGGAGCTCTCTCCGGCGATCTCCAACACCACCCGAAACACCATCCGCCGCCGTCAACCTCGCCGCCGTTCTACTACACGCCGGCGACCCCCACCGCCAAGCACTGACGCGGTAATCATCCCCGAGCATGACCCCGCCTCCCCAGCCACTAAAGCCTCGGCGATTGTCGCCGGCGATCGCCGCACCTCTTCTGTCCTAGCGCGTATGCGCGCTCAAAATTCAAACCTGACGGGTGGACCCCACCCGTCAGCATTTTATTATTTTCCAGTTAAAACAGAAGACGTATTCGGATGTTTACGCGTTCTGAACAGGAAAGCGTACTCTGTCCCGAAGCGTTATCTTTTTAAACGCGCAGGGACTGGAATTTTACAGAAAAACCCCTGTTTTGAAAGATTAATAACTTTTAAACCACAACCCCGTTTGAGTTGATTCTTCTTTTGAAATTCCTATTTTTCTCTCTAGTTTTTTTAGTATTTATTTAAAATTATTTTGAGACAGGTTTTTGTACTGTGATGAAATTTTGATTTGAATTTAAATTTGGATTTTTTTTCAGAAAAAGAAGAAGAAAACTTTGCGGGAAATTTGGAGGGGTTTTCTACTGACTACTTTGGACAAGGCAAGCATTATTGAACTTGGGATATGGTGATTGCATTTGCATGTTTGCATTGGCTTGGAATTGCACCGCATGTGTAGGATATATATCACAAGTGCATGCATGTATGGTCATATCATCTTTTGCTTGTACTTCACTCAAGTGAAGTTCTTCCGTGAAGAAAGATTGTGGGAAACCAGGAGTGTACTCCTGCCTTGGACACGCCGGCGGGCACGGGCCATTTTTGACACGGTGGTGTCACGAGACATATGTGGAGCATACCGGTCATATTAATAACACCTCCTGAGTCGACCTAGATCGAGTCTTGCTCCATTACACCTAGCTATATGCGTGTTGCCACGGGTCCTTCCGCAAGGAAGGTACGGCTTAGTAAGTTGTTAACCCATGTCCGGGTACACACCACATAGAGGGCCGCGTTGAGGGTTTCCACGGCCATGGACTAAATCATGTCATCGGGTCAGGGGGCATGGGTGTTTCCGGCTGTAGCCGAGAGGGGGTCCCCCCTTGTAATCCGCGCGTATGAATAGTGATCCCGTGCAGGACGTTGGTCTCCCCGTCTTAGAGTTTTACCGAACAGATACCCTGGGTGATTCCTGGCATCTGGACGGTTAACCTGGTGTGTGCTGGTTAGGTGTGTTTCAACCTAAAGACCGTAATGGGAATTAGCCAATGTCTCGGTGCTGGCTAAAGAAATCCTTTACTTGTGGGTAAAGAGTACACCCTCTGCAGAGTTATATCTATTCGAATAGCCGTGTCCGCGGTCAAGGACGTTAGCAGGGTGGGTCAAGTGTCGGTCCCGGTGTTGGTCTTCGGAGGAAATAATTAACATCAAGCCTGAATATTTTGCAGGATGAATTTTTGTCACTACTAATATTATCATGAATATATTGCTGATGATATGAATATTATTGTGGACTAACCCGTTTCTCTTATTATATTTTCTGAGTGTCTCAGGGGCTGGCTAGACTACCCCGGACATTCAATTTATTTTCAAGACCTTATGAGGCGTCCCTCGAGTTCACAGGCAGTTTTGTCTCGCCACTACTCTTGTGGACACCCGTTTGGCATTTCTTTTCAAGACCTCTCGTGGCGTCGCCTGAGTTCTCGGATGGTCCTGTCTCGTCCGATCTCTCTTTTAGACACCCGATTGGCATTTCTTTTCAAGACCTCTCATGGCGTCCCTCGAGTTTAACACGCGGTATGTCTCGCCACTACTCTTGTGGACACCCGTTTGGCATTTCTCTTCAAGACCTACCGTGGTGTCATTTTTAGACATCCGACCGGCATTTTCTTTTATGTTTTCTTACCACTAACACTTCACTTCTGTTCATGCTATAAATTTATCATGCCATGTTTAAACTTTGCCAGCATACACATATATATATTTTGGTTAGCATAAGTATTTCATACAATGAGCATGTGCATTCATTATATCTTTTGTCCATTATGTTTGCGAGTACATTCCAACGTACTTACTGGCTTGTCCTTGGCTATTTACTTGGCCAGACTTGGAGGAGGACGAGCTTATGGAGGAGGATTCCGCTAGCGAGCCCGACGCTTAGAGGAGTCCCAGTCAGACCACCTGTGATATAGGAGTCTACCACATGTACCATCCGCTGAGCTTCCGCTACACAAATAAAGTAGTCAAGTCTCACACTGACACTTGGCTCTATTTTATTGTATCAGTATTACAGTACCACCACACCACTGTCATATTCCACCACCGTAGTATATTGGCAAGTTTGTAATAAATTTGTTGAGTCACCCTGACTCAACCCTGTGTAATATTATATTTGTACTGGTTATCTATATCAAGGGAGTACACCAGTGGTTCTTGGGGCAGGTAAGACTCGAGGGCTCTTCTGTGATTATTTCCAGAAAGGGGCCCGACAAACCTTGGTATCAGAGCCAGGCTGACTGTAGGAAGCCCTAGGCACGATCGCAAGCACTCGAGTCAGTACTAACATTTTTGGCATGCATAATTAAATCTGCTTGTGTGATATAATCTGTTACTTTTTGCACTTACAATTTTGGGGAGGGAATTATTTTCAGTCTCTTAAGACTTGAGGGCTCTTCTGTGATTATTTCCAGAAAGGGGCCCGACAGTTCCACTCCGTCGTCACCGCCGCTGGCTCCACCTCGCCCGCCTGGTCCTCTCCGCCGTTGGCCTTGCCTTGCCCTCCCAGTCCTCTCCGCCTTGCCCGCCGGCCGTGTCCTCTCCGTAGTCGCCGCCCGCCGTCGGCCTGGTCGTCCTCGCCATCGGTCTGGTCGTCTCCGCCGCCGTTGCGTCCCTATGCACCGGCTGCTCACGGTTCCTCCACCCCGAAGCTGCAGCCCCTATCCCAACTTTCCGTTCTACTCTTTTTAGCTAGAAATCTGAGGATTTTGTTGCTTAGATGGATGAATCGATGTGAATATTGGATAGGTGGATGGGTGGATTGATTGTTTAATTTGTTAGATGGATGAATGATGCTATAAAGTGTTAACAATTCATCAAACAATTTTTGCCTAAGGGCACTACAGATATTTCAACACACAACACTTTCCAGAATCTTAAACTACAATCTCTGAAAAGAACACGATGACAGATTCTGGGAGAAGCAGATTCTGGAAGAATTTTTTAGAATCTCGATTCTGTAGAATCCCGCGTCAAAAGAACTGGCCCATAGTTGTACTTTCCCTGCATTGATAATCCATCGATCTTTCTAGAGAACATTAGTAGGCTCCATTTTGCAATTGTAGCTACGAATCCTAGCATTTTGAACCATCCAATTGGCTCTATCAATGGTTCACGTTGCCCCTTGGTCTTAAGACTCAAAAGTTCAAAACCGGTACACAATAAATAAAAAAATGTAAATAAATGTAAATAAATATAAAAATAAATAAAAAGAAAATATAAATAAATAAATATAAAGAAATAAGCATATTAGCTTTCTTTAAAGTCAAACATTATATACTTTCAACAAGTTTGTAGAAAATATATTGACATTTCCACCACAAAATATATATCATTTGATTCATCATTGCATATATTTTCACATCATGTAAATGTGTTACACGAACTTGGCAAAACTATATAAAGTTTGACTACAGTCAAAGCTATATGTAGAGTAAATAATAACGAAGGGAGTAGTATATATATATATATATATATATATATATATATATATATACAGATATAAATATAGAAATAAAAATATAGTACTATAGTCTATAGATATAGATATATAGCTACATTTTTTCTAGGTTAGAACTCGCGATTTTGTTTAGGCATTGTTTAGCTTTGCTACAATTTGCATATGCGAGACGTGTACGACTACCGCCATGTTTCGATCCTCTCTCAGGAACCCCACCATTATCCCTGCTTAATTTATATTAGCAATTTAGATTGCATCATATTAGTTCTTGTAGGTTCTTCAGTTGCTTAGAGGAACTCGATCTCGTTATTCAGGTAGATCATGCATACTGCAAGATTAGTGACCATCGGAGATTGGTCTAGTGATTGTCGTTTCATATCATCGGGTATGATATAGCTGGATTGTCAACGTAAAAATCAACAAATCGATAGTTATCCCCACTCTCATCCAAAGATTGGGTCATCGTCACATGACTACCAGCTAGACAATTCCTTCTCTCAAACATACACATGAATGCCCATCTCACTGTCCAGGGTCATGCCTACCTCTCTCTCCGAACACACGCACACCTCTCCACAGGATGCATGTTTCTCAGTCTCTCTCTCATCCCATTAAAAAAGGGCACCGCCATTTTTTCCTTCTCGCGACCCCTATCTATGTAGTTAGTTCTCCCTCTGACACACAACTATTCCTCTTTCTCTACTATATATATGTCTCTCACACAGGCATAACCTTGCCCCACCAGCCACCTATGATGTAGAGGTCTGTCTAACTCGCTCAAACGCAAACAGACGATGTTTGTGTGTGTCTTCATCACACACACACTATCAGCCTCCCCATATATACCCCCTAACCTTGTCGATCCCCTCTATGTCTTCATCTTGTATACACATTGACATTTGTCTCCTACACTATTTCAGACACACACACCCCTTTCTCTCTCTCACACACACACACCCTCTCCCTCTCTCTTGGACAATCCTCTCTCTCCGACACACCCATAGTCTTGCAAATATGCATATGCCCCTCTCTGTTTAGGTCTCGCTGGCACACCCCCCACTTTGTGACAGAAATGTCCTCTCTATATTTATCTCTCATAATACTACATGAATAATCTAAATTGAAATTAAGCAAAGGACCACACTTCTCTTGATTCTCTCTTGGAAAAATGAGCGCCAATTACAAAGTTTGAATCCACTCTCAAATAGAATGTGAACATAGGGTGAAATCTTCCACACAAATGTTTATTGCGTGCATGCATGTCAATGATATGGATGTACTACTCATTTATCCACACTGACCCCATTCACATAAATTACATTGAACCATTCTCAAAATATGGTGTACATTTGATGTTTGTCATACTGCTCCTACTAGCCAGCCCCCGACAGGTTCCAACATATTGTGCTACTTGAGATTCTATTTTTCTCGGTCAGACCAAGTGTATCCAGGAAAAGATCAACCCCCGCCCCCATTGGTATTGTAGCTCAATGCTCCCGTACGGACACAACACCCATCAGAGCACACAGCCATTGCTGAAGACGACATGTCGTGGCCTGGGAAGACGACGGAGTCTCTGACATCGCCGAGGTGGAGCACCGCCTCAACGGCCGTGAGTAGTGTGCCCTCACTGGCCATGCGGACCATAGTGTGATCTAGCAGCTCGCCCTCATCGGCCATAAGGACGAGCGTGAGATCCAGCAGCATGCCCTGGTCGGTCACAAGGAGGAGCATCGTGTCCACGCCACTCACAAGGTGGACGAGCACGTTCTCCAGCAGCAAGAACGCGAGCTTCGCATCCTCGCAGTTATCGACGTGGAGCGTGCTCCAGCAGCATGCCTGTGAACATTGCATCCTCGCCGCTCTCGACGTGGACAAGTGTGTGCTCCGACAGTACAGCGGCGAACATCACATCCTCATCGCCCAGGCGCACAAGCGTGTGCTCCAACAACACTGCCGCGAGCATGGCATACTTGCCGCTCACGAGGTGGATGAGCGAGTGCTCCAGACAGTACCGAAGGAGTCGGGATGCAAGCACCGCGCACCCTGGAACGAGGAGTACTGCATGATGTCCATCGTGTTTCAGGAAAATAATGTGGCTCCGCCGCGCCCTCTAGGAGCACCAGCTCTAGTGTGCGCTCTGGGAGTCCTGCGCTGATATGAAGGTGGCGGCCGACGTGCAAGATCATCCTTCAAGCTCACCTCCTCCTACGACGACGACTACACCGCGCTCCAGCGGACCTTTGGAGTTTGGTTGTATGGAACATGAATATTTATATTAATCATACGACTAATTAAAAAATCATTTCTAAACAAAACGTGAAGGATTAAGACTAATGCAAGAAATCAACTTATGACTAACACGCATGAATAGATGATGTGGCAGCATTGCATGCTGGGGAGTAATGCAATACTATATTGTAATTTATCGATTGCATGCATGAAAAGCTTATGTGGCATGGTTGCATGGCTAGGACAGGCTAGGAAAAAATAGATAATGTGTTGTATAGCTGTTTAGGAATCAGAAATACTCTCCACATGCACAATTCCTCTTGAGCATATAGAGATTTTTAGAGTGCACTCCATTTTTTCAGAGGCTTAGGTGCACCGGATGTATTGCCACGTTACAAAATGTTAGAAAACAATCAGAAACAAATCTTCTTCTTTTTTATCTGATTTTTTGCGGGGATCGGCTTCGCTATAAGCTCTTTCGACCTTGCATCTATCTCAAAACTCACACGGGCATTGAGGGTAGCATATTTTATCCGCTCGTCGGTCAAGGGATAAGTCCCCATCCAGACGACCTTAATCCTAGTGTCTCGTTGTCTTTTCAAACATCGCTCCGAGCACATAATTTCCTATGTCGAATAGGGATGGTATATGTTTCACACAATTCTTTGCGGGAATTTTCTGTTGCTGGTCAGTGGTTGGTTTCAGATCAAGGTTGTACAACGCTAGCTTTTCTTTGTCCCCCTTGATCGCTGCTCCATAGAACAATATGTCGTCTCGAGAAATGAAATTGTGGAGCTTACCTGGTATGGCGGGCCCATGCATGATGTGATACATCAAAACTTCATCTTCGAGGCATAGTTGAAGCACGACAGCGCGTTGCTTCTTCCCACTAACGTACTCGGTGTACTCTGTGTCAAGACCGATGATCTTTATCTCCACCATTTCAAGGGAGTTTGATGCATTGATGATCCACTCCCGAACAATCCTTGCTTGGTCGGTGATGGTGGCGGATCTCTTCAACGATCCATCGTTGAACACATGTTTGACGCTAAATACCTGCATTGCGATCTCTTTCTACATTTGGAACAGGTGGACTTGAGGGATATGGTTTTGGAGTATTAGGATTAGGTGGCTAGGCTGAGAGGAAAAAGATGAATATTTGACGGGGTTTCAGAAGGATGTGACGAGTGAAATAGTGTGAATCAGTGGGGTTTGAATGCAAACGAAGGATAGGTGAAGACGCCGATGAAAAGCGGTTCCTGATAGAGGATTAATGGGAGAAGTGGCATGCATGCAATTGATTAGATGGCTAGGTAGACGATCTCTAAAACGAAAAGGCTATGAGGGTAGCATACTAATTACAATTATTCAACAGTACGAGTGGTATTCCCCTAAAAAAGTAAGAGTATGTGTCCTCCCGTGTACGTGCACATGCTTCTATGTTGCCCACTGGCTAGTTTAGGTCACTCTTTCGAATCATCGTAGCAAAAAAAATTATGATTCCTTTTTATTTCTCCATTCCTTCCTGACGGGGACAGGTGGGACCTACACAGAACCCACCTGGGTGGCCGAACAGATTGAAACATATCCATGTATTTTTGCGCAAAAAGTGTCGTGGCTCGTTTGGATGTATACTCGTAGACGAACAATGACTGCAGGAGGTTAAGGAATATAAAGTTTAACCTCAAAAAAGAAAAAAAGGCCTTCTTCGTGCTTCCGCATGCAGGAGAATTTTGGTCTGCTTGCAATATGGATGCTACTCCTACCTGGTGCTAGCACGACAACTTTCCGATACATACTACTCTGTATGTTACTAGTACTACTAGTAGTACAATATACATGTGTACTTGTTGGCCAAATTACTACTATTATCCATCTTGTCCTCATAGTGAAGTGACAAGACACTGCGCCCAAGGTGACACTAGTACAGGTGGCGTGTTGTGATTACCAAAGTCAGCTACACCCTATGCAGTCACTGTCACCGCCGCTGTATAGCATGCCTCGCCTCGTCTCCCTCTCCCCTAGCATCACTCCATCTGCATCTTGCCGGAGATCTTGAGGCCACTCTTCTTCATCTCCTACCCCTCGCATACCCTCGCCTTGCCTCCCCTAGTACCACTATTCTACTCGCTAGCCGCTCCAACATCGAGAGCCTTCTCCCACGTAAATCATGCCGCCAAAAACCCGTCCTTCTGATATGTCTCCAACATATCTATAATTTTTAATTGTTTGATGCTATTATATTATCAATCATGGGTACTTTATATGCATTTATATGCTATTTCATATCATTTTTTGGGACTAACCTATTAACCCACTTCTAGTTTCTGTTTGTTGTGTGTTTTTCACTATTCAGAAAATCAATATCAAACGAAGTCCAAACACGATGATTTTTTCTAGACCAAAAGGGACCCTAGAAGGATCGGGAGGAGGCCAGAAGACGTACGGGAGAGCCATGAGTTCACAAGGGGTGCCCTGGGGGTAGGGCGCGCCTCTGAGCTCTTGACTGCCACGCAACTCGGTTTGACCTAATTCCACTTCCATAAATTCACATATATTCCCAAATCAACAGAGAGACACCCAAAACACTTTTTCTGACGCTGCAAGCCTTTGTCTTTTCGGGATCCCATATGGAGCCTTTTTTGGTACTTTGCCGGAGGGGGGGATTGACACGAAAGCCATCTACATCAACCTTGTTGCCTCCATGATGATCCGTGTGTAGTTCGCCACAGACCTACCGGTCCATAGCTAGTAGTGAGATGGCTTCTACTCTCTCTTGGATCTTCAATACCATGTTCTCCTCGATCTTCTTGGAGTTCTATCTGATGTAATCTTCTTCTGTGGTGTGTTTGTTGGGATCCGATCAATTATGAATTTATGATCAGATTACTCATTGAAAGTAATTGAGTCTTTTGTGAACTTTATTATGCATGATTTTTATAGATTTGTATTTCTTTCTGATCTATCTCTTTGGTTTGGCCAACTAGATTGATTTATCTTCAGTGGGAGAGGTGCTTTGGAGTACGTTCAATCTTGCGGTGCTCTATATCCCAGTGACAGAAGGGGAAAATACACATATTTGTATTGTTTCCATTAAGGATAATACAATGGGTTTTATTCATATTGATTGGGTTTACATTGTCTACATCATGTCATCTTGCTTAAATCATTACTCTGTTTGTCATGAACTTAATACCTAGAGAGGTCAGCATTGAAGCGCTCTCGAAGTGGAGTAATAGTAGTAGATGCGGAATTGTTTTGGTGTACTTGTTTTTGATGTGATGCCTATATACATGATCATTACCATCAATAACATCATAACAATGTGCTTTTCTATCAATTGCCCAACAGTAATTTGTTTACTCACCGTATGCTATGTGTTCGAGACAGAATCCTCTAGTGAAAACTATGGGCCCCCGAGTCTACTTAATCATATTGCTAAAACCAAAAAGACGTTGCTACTTCTTTCTTCTTTTACTTTTCTTTTTATATATCTATCCCTATCAGAATTAATCCTCCCAGGTAATGAGTTGAAGGGGACTGACAACTCTCTCTCCCGTGTTGGGTGCAAGTGTTTGCTTTTGTGTGTATAGGTGCTAATGACAAGAATTTGCATGGTTCTCCTATTGGTTCGATAACCTTGGTTCTCACTGAGGGAAATAATTATCCGCTACTATATTGCTTCACCCTTTCACTTCCAGGAAAATCCCAACGCAACTAACAAGTAACACCTTCCAAGTTCCACCATTGCCAAACCCAAACCGCGCAACATCCGTATGAGGCGCAGGTGGAGCAATCTCCCCAGAGATATCCTTGACCTCTGTTGTTTGCGTATGGATATGTTCAACATCGTGCGGCTAGCTGCATGCTTGCTAGAGCTGCACGCGTCCATCCTCATAGCGAGGCCTGAGCTTTTCAAGACACCCTTCTTGTTGTTATCTGCTCTTGCAGGATGCCATGCTCATGACTATCACCATGATACGGATGCGTACATAATGCCCCTCGACTTTGATCCGATCACCATTATCTAAAACTTCTTGTCAGGTATGTACTTGGTCGGTTTGAACTCGCACTAGACGGCTGACATCGGAAAAGACCGGAACAAGTGGGTGCTCGTGAATGTCCACACCTCCTATGAGATTATCCTTCCCCGCTTGGATCATATAGGGATTTCCCTTTGCAGACCACATCATGTAGATCACCTCTTCGGCTGGAAAAACTTGTTCGACTGCGGATGTGCCTATCTTAGCGACAGTTTTGCAGAAGGTTGTAATTTCCCAAGTGCCCATGCCATGTCGGAATTACACAGACTTCAAGCTAGTTTCCTTGTTCAACTGCGGATGTGCCTATCTTAGCGACGGTGCCCACTTTATGTGGAAACAACTCACATCGCAACGCTACATCATTGGTCATCCAAAATTCTGTGATGCTATTGAACACAATGGCATCATATGCACGATCGACAATGCAAATGGCATTACATATTGCAAAGGCGCTGCGTGTAAGTTGTTATCGTTTGATTTTAATGATAATGCCATGGTTTGAATTATTGTCATGATTTGCTTATCCCTATTACACCAGAATTTGAGTAGAACTATGGCAATGTATTAGGGACGCCGTAAATCAGGAAATAAAATAGGGAAATTTGGAAGTCCAAATAGTAATCTCTATATGTGGAAGTACTTAAATCATGTGATTGTGAGCATTTCTATACAGCCAATATGAGTGTGTATGGGCGATACAGATATTCTCCTAACTTTATATTAATCTTTATACTACCAAAATATGAGTGTGTACTAATAGCCATGTTAGTTTCCGCATTTTCAAGATGTAGAAACATGCATAACACTATTGGTTTCATCCATACATTAGTTAGGGAAGTAAAATTGCATATAGAAAACTCTATATTTGGAAATAGTGAAATCGTGTAATTCTTACCATGTCTACATACCTATATTAGCGCTTCAACAATCAATGGCTAGAATAATATCCTCACAAGAATTTTCCACATAGAACATGACTATATGACAATTCAAAGTGTGTTAGTTTCCTCTAAAGAATTTATTTGTGAGAACAGACCATGACTACATAACATGCATGTGAAGAATTGATTGTGAGATAACATGAGTATAACCATGCATGACATAGCTATATTTTCGACCCCAGTATGCATTTCCCTCTATTTCCACCTCAGTTCCTACAGGGACAGATCCATGTTGTTTCTTACATATTCCTGCTCATACTCTGAACAATGTTGATCTTACATTAACAATGCATGTCCTTTTTGGCTTATTTTTTATACGATGCAGTGTCCATATGGCCCCTGACCTTTGTAATTACACCACCTTTGCGAAAATAGGGAAGCACAACTAGTTCCTCGCTCGATCAGATGATGGTGAAAGACGGATGATCATTCGCAAGCATCAACTGCCAAGGTTATATTGCAAAAAACGCTCTGTACAAGCAATGTGAAATAACTGGGTATCCGAGGAATGGTTGTGTTGTCTTTGAGCGGGATACCGGCTTGTTCGGGCCTTCAGGATTTTTGAGTTGGAGGTGGGTAAACAGCCTTGGTTCACACTCTCTGTTTCTTGGACTCAATAATCCGATTAACCAAAAGATCACCCTTGACATGGATCCCAATGGCAAAGGGGATCTATTTGCTAGGGAAAATTGTGTGTACATGGTGAACACTCTGTCTATAGGATTAGCCGCCCCTGATTATCAATGATACAGCCTGCAGCCAAAAGAAGGTGTGGATGTGAAAGGCATCTTGGTTAGCTTTGATCCTTGGCAACTCCGACAGTCAGTGATGTGGTTCAAGCCTTCAGGTTGATAGTGATAGAGGCAAAGGTGTCCCGTCTTTTGATGAGATAATGGCTATTGTTTTTGGTGGAGTAGACGTTGACAATACGACTACGAACGTGCGAAGACGTCGCACCTTAGCAATTGCAAACCAACTCTGAGAGGTTATTGACAACGCCGAAGTATGATCAACCAGACCATGAAGTTCTATTTCCTGCACGCAAATGAAGAACAAGCAAGAAACTAAAATTCCAATCTGAATATTGCGAATATAAGAGGAAAGCATTTTTGGTGAAAGTGGTGCTCTGTGACGTCTTGGTTTGGTCGTAGAACACAGACAAAGGACGTGAAGTTGCAGTTGTGGAGAACTTTTAATCTAAACAAAACCCAAGTCTAAATGGTGCCTTAAGGGATGTACTTATAGGGGAAAAGGGAGGGGATTTGGTCCACCCTTGGCAAGGTGGGACTAAAACACCTCCTGAGTCGTTTCCCCTACAATACGGACTCTATAACCAGCCTAGGAAGTTGTATTTCGAAATTACATGGGCCTGGCCCAAACTAAGGTGGCACATCACCTATAATAGGCTATGGACGAAATTTATGAAAGGGCATCTTGTATATTTCATCCATGTCCTTGTATGTCATCAAGGAGGCATCAAAGTGCTGAAATCTGCACTAGGAATGTCGTTTTGGTTCCGTTCGCGCGCGCCTTCATCTCCATGCTTGATCTTGCTCCAGTGTTCATCTGTCTTGTCCATGCTAGGCCCCTCATTAGTACTAAACACAAATGTATCCAATTTAGGCAGCATCATATTCTCATGAACATTAGAATAGTTACCAAGAAACGAAAGTACCTGGCAATTCAATCGGCATGCGCGAGCACTACTAATTGGTCTAGTATGTATAGCACCAGGGGTTGTGGGTGTAACAATGGTATTGATGTCCTCATCATCCTCCCCTTCTTGAAATGAAGTCATCCTCGACAGAAGCTCATCTTCTTAAAAGGACCATCAGCATGTAGCATTAGCTTTGACTTGCGCAAATCAGGAAACCTATCCTTACACAAATATAACCAAGCAAGATCTCTAGGTGCAAGTACAACACATTTTTTACCCTTATCTCCAGCAAGTTTATATTTAGCATTCATACGCTCAATGTTTTCATTAGTTAACTCATGCATCTTTAAGATCAATTCGGCACGTTCTTTAGCATCAAAATTAACCTTCTCCGAAGATGGAGGAGGCAATAATCAATAGGTGCACGAGGTAGGAAACCATACACAATTTCAAACGGGCACATCTTAGTAGTAGAATGCAGCGAACGATTATAAGAAAATTCAATATGGGGCAAACATTCTTCCCACAGTTTCACGTTATTCTTTAAAACATCCCTAAGCATAGTAGACAATGATCTATTGACAACGTCGGTTTGTCCATCAGTTTGAGGATGACATGTCGTACTGAAATGCAATTTAGTCCCCAACTTAGCCCATAAACATCTCTAAAAGTGGCTAAGAAATTTAGCATCATGAACTGAAACAATTGTATTTGGCAGACCATGCAAGCCAATAATTTCACAAAAGAACAAATTAGCAACATTAGCAGCAACATCACTTTTATGACATGGTATAATGTGTGCCATTTTTGAAAATCTATACACTACAACAAATATGCTATCCTTCCCCTTGTTTGTTAAAGGTAAACCTAAAACAAAGTCCATAGATATATCCTCCCAAGGATCACTAGGTACAGGCAAAGGCATATATAAATCATGAGGATTGAGTCGTGACTTAGCTTTTTGACATGTAGTGCAGCGAGCAACAAATCGCTCAACATCTCATCTCATCTTTGGCCAAAAGAAATGTGTAGCAAGTACGTCCTCCGTCTTCTTCATGCCAAAGTGTCCCATTAATCCTCCTCCATGCGCCTCCTACAACAACAAGAAATGAACGGAGCTAGCTGGAATGCATAGCTTGTTACCATGGAACACAAATCCATCATTAATGACGAACTTGTTGCATGTTCTCCCTTCTTTACAATTCTGCATCACATCTTTAGTTCAGCATCATGCACATATTGATCTTTGATGGTCTCCAAACAAAATATTTTGAAGTCAAGTTGTGAAAGCATAGTATGACGACGGGACAATGCATCAGCAATAACATTTTATTTACCCTTCTTGTGTTTAATGGCATAAGGGAAAGTCACAATGAATTCAACCCATTTAGCATGTCAACAGTTCAGTTTTGCTTGACTTCTAATATGTTTCAAACATTCATGATCAGAATGTCTAAAAAATTCTTTGGGCCATAAATAATGTTGCCATGTTTCTAAAGTCCGAACAAGAGCATAGAATTCCTTATCATAAGTAGAATAATTCAGACTAGGACCACTTGATTTTTCAGAAAAGTATGCAATGGGTTTCCTATCTTGTAATAACACATCTCCTAATCCAATTCCACTAGCATCACATTCAAGCTCAAAAGTCTTATTAAAATCAGTAAGTTGGAGTAAAGGAGCATGTGTTAACTTATCTTTAAATACAGTGAAGGCTTCTTCCTGTGTGGTACCCCAAACAAAAGGCACATCCTTCTTTGTAAGCTCATTGAGAGGTGCTGAAATGGTGCTGAAATCCCTCACAAAATGCCTATAGAAACCAACGAGGCCATGAAAACTCCTCATTTGTGAGACGGTTTTGCTACGGTCAACTCTCAATAGCCTCAATGGCTTTATCAACTTCAATTCACTTCGGTGCAAAAGGTGCACTTTCCAAGGTTACCAAACAAACGTGCATCACATAGAGCAATAAAAACAACACGTAAATGGTCCAAATGTTCTTCCAAACATATGCTATCACTCAATATATCATCAAAATACACTACCATAAATCACCGAATAAAAGCACGTAAAAGTTCGTTCATTAATCTCATGAAAGTGTTAGGTGCATTAGTTAACCCAAAAGGCATGACTAACCACTCATATAATCCAAACTTAGTTTTAAATGTTGTTTTCCATTCATCTCCCAATTTCATACGAATTTAATGGTATCCACTATGCAAATCAACTTTGGAGAAAATAGTAGAGCCACTTAATTCATCAAGTATATCATCTAGTCTAAGAATAGGATGACGATAATGAGTAGTAATTTTATTAATGCCTCTACAATCAACACACATGCGCGATGTACCATACTTTCGGCACTAGAATAATAGGAACAACACAAGGACTTCGGGATTTGCGTATATAACCTTTGTCGAGCAGCTCCTATACTTGACGCATAATCTCCTATGTCTCCTCTCGATTGTTACAGTATGGTGCATGGTTGGGTCGCGATACACCGGAAATTAAGTCAATCTGATGCTCAATCCCTCGAATAGGTGGTAATCCCGGTGACACGTCTTGTGAAAAGACGCCAACAAAGTCCTGCAAAATGTTAGTGACAACAGGAGGCAAAGAGGGAGTCATGTTCTCGAAAGAAAATAATACCTCTTTGCACACAAAAGCATATCAAACAGATTTAGTAAAGTCCAGATCGGTAATATCCTATTTGTTAGCAAGTAAACATCCACTTTTCAATTTTAACTTAGATGCAACAATAGATGATGGTTTATTAGGCTTATTGTATTGCTCAAACTCTTTAGACACAATCTAATTTTCACTCTTATTCTGCTCCTATTTTGCTTTACTTGCTCTAGCAATGTCATCTTTCAAAATATGTTCAGGTGACATAGGAAGCAAATTAATATTTATATCCTTATGTACAAGAGCATACTTATTGGTCGATGCTCCTTGTAATGTGGTCATCCTAGTGTGTGTTAAAAAATGCCAAACAGGAAGACTCCTTATTTCGAATTGTTTTTTGTTTCGGACTGTTTGTTGGCTAAATGAGAGCATCACTATTCTCAAGTGTTCATTGTATATACACTTTTTTCAAGTTATAATTTGAGCTCAGTGACTTTTCGATGACGTACACTTGTTTGGGCCATGTGAGGTGTCCATGAATATGGGTCGAGTAGTAACGCAATGCCAAATAGGCCAATTATGAATTCTGAGTGCGACACGGGGTTGCCACCAGTGTTTTGGTGCGCTTGCGCGGCCAGAGCGTATTGGCGTGTGTTTAAAATTCGTGCTACCTTTTCGTCACCAGTCTCCCGCCCCTCCCCCACCTCTGGAATCTCGATTCCTACTCTTGTTTCCCCAAACCCCCCTCCCCTATTCCTTGTACCAAAGTGCACCATCATGTTGCCGGTCAACACGGATCTCAGAGCCGGAGATCCTGAGGTTCGTCTTGCCTTCGGCACTACATGCTATCGCTCAACAGTGGCATGGTGGTGCTTGACGACCAGTTTGTCGGCAAAGTGCTAATGGCTCCATCACGTGTCGGAGGCCACTACTTCTTTGGGAGAAGAGGTCAGGTTGGCTGTGTGGATGTGCTCTAACTTGAGGTAACAACTGAATCTTCTCAGATGCTACTTATTATATCCGAGTTGAAGGTGTGAAGCTCTGATGTGCCAATGCATTTGATTGTGACATGTCCTATTTTTGTACGTGAACTTTTTTCTGAAACGGGTGTATGTCTGTTTTCTTTGCACAACATTCAAAATATTTATGTGTCATTGATCAAGACGATGAATGGTGGTGTACGAGTTTGTTGGTTTCAAGATATCCCTACCCGTAGCTATCCACTACTTTCACCCCAACTATGCCAACTGTGTAAAATTTTGTATGCAAGCTCAATGTTCTGTGATGTCGCCATCCCTTGTCTATGATTGTGTAAACTATATAAGTTTGTACTGAGCATCAATAATGCATAGGGTTGAAAGATGTATGCACGAGCATCGAACAATCGGTCTCTCTCTCCCACTCTCTTTCCATCTCTCTCTCTCTCTCTCTCTCTCTCGCTAACAAGTGGGGCCGGCTGAATTATTTCCATGCTCATGGCAGCTATTAATTAGGTTTCACTGGAATCTACCTTTTGCCTTAAGTTATTGTTTTTGCTCAGTGACTATAAAAGTACGCACACAATCCTTGTTTGGGCAATTTCAGGCATCGTTGAAACTGGGTTGAGTAGCAACGTATAGTTGTAATATACAACACATACCTTGATCGTTGGACATCAGCAATGCAACTCGGATGAAAGAAGCATGTCAACCCAGGTTTTGTTTTGTCCTAAAATGAGCGCAGCCCAGCTTATATTTTTTGAGAAAATGCACGACTCCGTTCTATTTTTATATAAAAATGCCAAGCCCAACCTAAGTACTTTTATAGTAAAATTCCCAGCTCAGTTTTACTTTTAATAAGAAATTCTTTATCCAGACCAAAAATGATTTTCACCCATCCCAACAAATGGGTCAATTTATAAAAATAGCAAATGGGTTGTAAATTATCAAAAACAATAAATGCATTGCATGTCTGCAATATTATTTTTTCACCCAGCCCAGTAAATAGGTATGTTCTAAAAAATAATAAAATGTGCTATAAATTCCTAGAATAGTAAATAGGCAATTATCTTTTTCACCCAGCCCAAGAAATAGATGTTTTGGAAAACAAAATCAAATGGGCTGTAAAACTAAATAAATGGGTTGCATGTCCGCCACAACTTTTCAAAGCTCACATTGTTGGCCCACGACAACGAAGCATGCTCAAGGCGTTGTCCATTTAGGCAACAAAACGAAAAAATTCAACAAAACAATTCAATCATAAAACAAAGCTAACAAACTATTCTGACTACCGTAGCCATTGATTGACAGCAAACGACCATCCTGCTTCTTCAATCTCTGATCTTGTTGCTCCTGCCACCAAAATCATCACCGGCGGGAGCGCCTGCTTCTACCTACTATGGCCGGCTATGTTGCCATGCAAGCCTCGCCGCCCCACCCGAGTCCCACGGGTGGCTAGGCCATCCCTCTAGACACCTACACCTTCTGTTATTCTCTGGCAATGACATCCACGCCCCGCAGTTGAGCCTGTCAAAACCCTCGTACTCCCCTTCGTGTGGGCATCCACTACCGCTTCTTCACCGGCTACGGCTCGTTCCCTTCCTAGGAATCATCGTTGTCCAACATCTTGGTGCTCTTGACGCGGCATGGTCAACGAGGTCAACAAATGACAGCCATCGAAGAGGACTTCGGTTTTGGCCAATCAGAACGCACGACTCATGTTGCGCCCATTACTGTTCATCGGCCACGGTTTGGATTCGCACACGGCTTTAATGAATGAACCGTGTGTTTATGGTTTATGCACATACGTCATAATTTCATTTGAAATGAAGACGTGACTTCATCTTTTCGCCTTGTTTTTTTCCACGGTACACAATCACCTTTCTTACCCTATATTGATTTTCTGTCGAATTTTAGATCTCATTTATTATTTTTAAACCATTTTGGCATTTACTTGTCATTTGGTGAATATAAATCACATTCCAACTTGAACTACATGCGAGTGTTATCAAGGTAGGTCTGGAAAATTATTTGTGTGTCGCACTACGCCTTTTCAGTCATTTTCCAGGGAATGTGAAGAATTTTCAAACATTTTGGTTGCGAGATGCGTCCACCAACATCGGGCTTGTTAGTAAGTTCATTACAACAAATGCAGATGGACAGAGAAAATCATGGAAGTGGGTGTATCACCGTGGTATGATGTGAAGACCCTGTGGAAATAAAATTGGTAATGTTTGGCACAAGTTGTGATGACCGCTCCTTCGAAACCAGGGCATCTCACAAGAAGGATCATAGTTTCCAAAAGTGGACTTGACAATTCGAACTCCAATCAGCGTCGCCTTCATCATTTCGCCTCGACTTTTTTCCACACAATGCAAACACCATTGTACTCCTAGTATTGAATTTATGGTAGATTTTAGGGCTCGGTCGCTATATCTAAGACATTTTTACATTTACTGGGCACTTTGTGCATATGAATCAAATCCCAACTACAACTATGTGTAGGTGCTGGCAAGGAAGGCCTTAAAAATCATTAGTGTTTCACTTTGCATGTTTCCATTCGTTGTGCAAGGAATGGGAAGACTTTACAAAAATTTCGGCTGCGAGATGCGTCCACCTACGTAGGGCATGTTGCTAATTTAATTACAGAAAATGCAAGTGGACTCTGAAAATTATGAAAACCGGTGGGTCGGCGTGTCGTCATGTCACCACATCGTGGAATTTTTTTGGTAAAGTTTGGCACAAGTTATGATGATAGAACCTTGGAAACCATAGTATCTCACTGTAGGGATAATAGTTCTAGAAGGAGACGTAGCGGATCGAGCTCCAATCGACGGTGTCATCATCGCCTCTCCTCCATTTTTTTCCATGGTAGGCAATCATCGTTATAAGCCTAGTTTTATTTTCTAGCGCATTTTAGGGCTCGTTAGCTATATTTATGCCATTTTTAGCATTTATCGGGCATTTAGTGCATATAAATTAAATCCCAAATGGAACTACGTGTGCCGATGAGAGGGATAAGGATTGTTGTTTGATCTGGATGCATCCTACATGAAGACTTTCGATCCATGGGGCTTGGGTTTTGGCCAATCAGATTGCACGACTCACTTTGAGCGCATTAGTGGTCATAAGCCATGGTTTGGGTTCGCACACGGCTTTAATGAATGAACTATGTGATAATGGTTTATGCACGAACATCGTAATGAAGGAAGACGTGACTTCATCTTTTCGCCTCTCTTTTTTTTCCTTGGTACACAATCACCTTCCTTACCGTTGTATTGATTTCTGTCGGGTTTTAGATCTTGTTTATTATTTTTAAACCATTTTTGCATTTCCTTGGCATTTGGTGCATATAAATCAAATTCCAACTTGAACTACATGCGAGTGTTATGAAGGTAGGTCTGAAAAATCATTTGTGTGTCGCATTGCGCCTTTTCAGTCATTTTCAAGAGAATGTGAATAATTTTCAACATTTCGGTTGCGAGGTAAGTCCACCAACATCGGGCTTGTTAGTAATTTAATTACAGGAAATGCAGATGGACATCGAAAATCATGAACGTAGTTGTGTCACCGTGGCATGATGTGAAGACCCCGTGGAAAAAATTGGTATTGTTTCGCAGAAGTTGCGATGACCGCTCCTTCGAAACCATGGCATCTCACAAGAAGGATCATACTTTCCAAAAGTAGACTTCAAAATTCGAACTCCAATCGGCGATGACTTCATCGTTTCGCCTCTATTTTTTTCCATGGTATGCAAAAACAATTGTACTCCTAGTATTGATTTTCTGCTGGATTTCAGGGCTCGGTTGCTATATCTAAGTCATTTTTACATTTGCCGGGCATTTAGTGCATATAAATCAAATCTCAACTGCAACTATGTGTGGTTTCTGGTAAAGAAGGCCTTAAAATCATTTGTGTGTCGCTTTGCGTGTTTTCAGTCATTGTCCAAGGAATGGGAAGAATTCACAAACATTTCGGCTGCGAGATGCGTCCACCGATGTAGGGCATGTTGTTAATTTAATTACAAAAAATGTAGATGGTCTCTGAAAATTACGGAAGCCGGTCAGTCGGCATGTCATGATGTCACCACATCATGGAAAAACATTTGGTAAAGTTTGGGACACGTTACGATGATCACTCCTTGGAAACCACAGCATCTCACTACATGGATCATAGTTGCAGAAGGAAACGTGGCGGATCGAGCTCCAATTGACGATGTCTTCATTGCCTCTCCTCCAAAAAAATTCCATGGCAGGCAATCATAACTATAAGCCGGGTTTGATTTTCTAGCGCATTTCAGGGCTTGCTACTTCTTGAGCATGCGTTGGTTTTCCCTTGAAGAGGAAAGGGTGATGCAGCAAAGTAGAAAAGTATTTCCCTCAGTTGTTGAGAACCAAGGTATCGATCCAGTAGGAGATACAAGCAAGTCCCCAATAGATGTACCTACACAAATAATCAAACACTTGCACCCAACGCTATAATGGGGTTGTCAATCCCTTCACAGTTACTTGCAAGGATAAGATCTGATAGAGATAGATATAGAAGATTTCTAAAACGGAAAGTAAACCAAAAGTAAAAAGATTGCAGCAAAGTATTTTTGGTATTTTTGGTTTATAGATCTGAAAATATAATATGGAAAATAGACCCGGGGGCCATAGGTTTCATTAGAGGCTTCTCTCTTGAAGGAAAGTAATACGGTGGGTGAACAAATTACTGTCGAGCAATTGATAGAAAAGTGCATAGTTATGACGATATCCAAGGCAATGATTATGCATATAGGCATCACGTCCGTGTCAAGTAGACCGAAATGATTCTGCATCTACTACTATTACTCCACACATCGACCGACTACTGCCTGCATCTAGAGTATTAAGTTCATGAAGAACAGTGTAACGCATTAAGATGACATGATGTAGAGGGATAAACTCAAGCAATATGATGAAAACCCCATCTTTTTATCCTTGATGGCAACAATACAAATACGTGCCTCGCTACCCCTACTTTGTCACTGGGTGAGGACATTGCAAGATTGAACCCAAAACCAAGCACTTCTCCCATTGCAAGAATTACCAATCTAGTTGGCCAAACCAAACCAATAACTCGAAGAGACTTGCTAAGATATGAAATCATGCATATAAGAATTCAGAGAATATTCAAATAATATTCATAGATAATCTGATCATAAACCCACAATTCATCGGATCTCGACAAACACACTGCAAAAGAGTATTACATCGGATAGATCTCCATGAAGATCATGAAGAACATGGTATTGAAGAACAAAGAGAGAGAAGAAGCCATCTAGCTACTAGCTATGGACCCGAAGGTCTGTGGTGGACTACTCACGCATCATCGGAAGGGCAATGGAGTTGATGTAGATGCCCTCCGTGATCGAATCCCCCTCCGGCAGATTACCGGAAAAGGCTCCAAGATGGGATCTCACGGGAACAGAGGGTTCCGGCGGCGGAAAAGTATTTTCGTGGCTCTTTTTGGTATTGGGGGAATATTTGGGAATTTATAGGCCGAAGAATAGGGTTTGGAGGTCTGCCATGGGGCCACAGCCAGGGGGGCGCCCCCCCAGGGCGCGCCCTGGTGGCTTGTCGCCACACAGCAGGTCTTCTGCCTTCATCTCCAAGTCTGGCAGGTTTCTTCTGGTCCAAGAAAAATCATTCCGAAGATTTTATTCCGTTTGGACTCCGTTTAATATTTCTTATCTGCAATACTCAAAAACAAGGAAAGAACAGAAACTGGCACTAGGCACTATATTAATAGGTTAGTCCCAAAAATAATATAAAATAGCATATTAATGCATATAAAACATCCAAAACAGATAATATAATAGCATGGAACAATCAAAAATTATAGATACGTTGGAGACGTATCAAGCATCCCCAAGCTTAATTCCTGCTCGTCCTCGAGTAGGTAAATGATAAAAACAGAATTTTTTATGTGGAATGCTACTAACATATTTATCCATGTAATATTCTTTATTGTGGCATGAATATTCAGATCCATAAGATTCAAAACAAAAGCTCAATATTGACATAAAAACAGTAATACTTCAAGCATACTAACAAACAATTGTGTCCTTTCAAAATAACATGGCCTCAGAAAGTTTATCCCTACAAAATCATATAGTCTGGCTATGCTTCATCTTCACCACACAAAGTATCTAAATCATGCACACCCCCGATGACAAGTCAAGCAATTGTTTCACCCCTTTTTATGTTCTCAAACCTTTTCAACTTTCACGCAATACATGAGCGTGAGCCATGGATATAGCACTATGGGTGGAATAGAATATGGTGGAGGTTGTGTGGAAAAAGGAGAAGATAGTCTCACATCAACTAGGCGTATCAACGGGCTATGGAGATGCCCATTAATAGATATCAATGTGAGTGAGTAGGGATTGCCATGCAACGCATGCACTAGAGCTATAAGTGTATGAAACCTCAAAAAGAAACTAAGTGGGTGTGCATCCAACTTGCTTGCTCACGAAAACCTAGGGCAATTTGAGGAAGCCCATCATTGGAATATACAAGCCAAGTTATATAATGAAAAATTCCCACTAGTATATGAAAGTGACAAAATAGGAGACTCTCTATCATGAAGATCAAGGTGCTACTTTGAAGGACAAGTGTGGAAAAAAGATAGTAACATTGTCCCTTCTCTCTTTTCTCTCATTTTTTTTATTTTTTTTATTTTGGTGGGCATCTTTGGCCTCTTTTTTTTTTGGGCTTCATTGGCCTCTTTTATTATTTGTAAAGTCCGGAGACTCATCCCTTCTTGTGAGGGAATCGTAACTTCCATCATCCTTTCCTCACATGGGACAATGCTCTAATAATGAAGATCATCACACTTTTATTTACTTACAACTCAATACCTACAACAAGATATGACTCTATATGAATCCTTCCGGTGGAGTACCGGATGTGCAATGATCTAGCATAGCAAATGACATCAAAAAACGGAAAAGCCATAATAACATCATGCTTGCTGTCTTACGATCATGCAAAGCAATATGACAATGATGATGCGTGTCATAAAAAACGGAACGGTGGAAGTTGCATGGCAATATATCTCGGAATGGCTATGGAAATGACATAATAGGAAGGTATGGTGGCTGTTTTGAGGAAGGTATATGGTGGCTGTTTTGAGGAAGGTGGGTTTAATGCACCGGCGAAAGTTGCGCGGTACTAGAGAGGCTAGCAAAGGTGGAAGGGTGAGAGTACGTATAATCCATGGACTCACATTAGTCATAAAGAACTCACATACTTATTGCAAAAATCTATTAGTTATCGAAGCAAAGTGTTAGACGCATGCTCCTAGGGGAGAGGTTGGTAGGAGTAAACCATCGCGCTCTCCCGACCCTCACACAAAGGATGACAATCATTAAACAAATCATGCTCCGACTTCGTTAAATAACGGTTCACCATACGTGCATGCTACGGGAGTCACAAACTTTAACACATGTATTTTTACCATTCCACAATTACTCACTAGCATGACTCTAACATCACCATCTTTATATCTCAAAACTATATGCAAGGTGAAAGGACGTGGATGTCGCCTAGAGGGGGGGGTGAATAGGCGCTTTAAAATAATTACGGTTTAGGCTTGAACAAATGCGGAATAAAACTAACGTTTAATATGTCAAGCACAAAACCTAAAACAACTAGGCTCACCTATGAGCACCAACAACTTATGCTACGCAAGATAAACAACTAAGTGATAGCAAGATATAAAGCATGAAACAATATGGCTATCACAAAGTAAAGTGCATAAGTAAAGGGCTCGGGTAAGAGATAACCGAGGCACGCGGAGACGACGATGTATCCCGAAGTTCACACCCTTGCGGATGCTAATCTCCGTTCGGAGTGGTGTGTAGGCACAATGCTCCCCAAGATGCCACTAAGGCCACCGTAATCTCATCACGCCCTCGCAAAATGCAAGATGCCATGATTCCACTAAGGGACCCTTGAGGGCGGTCACCGAACTCGTACAAACAAGGTTGGGGCAAACTCCACAACTTAATTGGAGGCTCCCAACAACACCACGAAGCTTCACCACAATGGATTGTGGCTCCGAGGTGACCTCAAATGCTCGGGGCAATCTCCACAACCTAATTAGAGACCCTGAAGCTTGCCCGGAACTTTGCACCACAATGATTGAGCTCCGAGGCACCACCAACCATCTAGGGCGGCAAAGCACCCAAGAGGAACAAGCTCAAGGGTGCTCAAACACCCAAGAGTAATAAGCTTCTCAAACTTCACTTCCACGTATCACCGTGGAGAACTCAAACCTATGCACCAAATGCAATGGCAAGGGCACACGGAGTGCCCAAGTCCTTCTCTCCCAAATCCCACCAAAGCAACTAATGCTAGGGAGGAAAATGAGAGGAAGAACGAAGAAGAACACGAAGAACTCCAAGATCTGGATCCAAGGGGTTCCCCTCACTTAGAGGAGAAAGTGATTGGTGGAAATGGGGATCTAGATCTCCTCTCTCTTTTCCCTCAAGAACTAGCAAGAATCATTGGAGGGATTGAGAGTTAGCAAGCTCGAAGAAGGTCAACAATGGGGGGCAAACTCGAGCTAAAGAGATAAGGTTCAAAGGGGAAGAAGACCCCCTTTTATAGGTGGGGAAAAATCCAACCGTTATGCTCACAGCCCGCACAGAGCGGTACTACCGCTCATGGGAGTGGTACTACCGCTAGGGCGGTGGAATCCCTTTGAAAAACAACAGCGAGGAGGCAAAAGGCCAGTAGAACCTCCGGAGCGGTACTACCGCTCGTCCTCACGGTACTACCGCTAGGGATAGCGGTACTACCGCTAAGGGTAGCGGTACTACTGCTTGCGAGCAGTACTAAAAAAATACATCCGTGCCTACCACCGCTGGACTTAACACGAGATTTTGGTCCGGAGCGGTAGTACCGCTCTGGAGCCGCGGTAGTACCGCTCTGGAGCGGTAGTAAAAAATTACATCCGCTCTAGCCGCGATAGTACCGCTGCAGCCTTTTAAGAACACCAAAACTGCCACAACTTCTGCAAACGGACTCCGAATTCAACAAAACCAAGTTTGTTGGAAAGCTAACGACATGGGCTAACACAATATTGATAGAAATATAAATAAGAAGAAAATGATAAAAGGCCCATAAGAAAATGGTGAGAACCCTTCCTCGGAAAAGACCGGTAAAACCTCCAACACCGAAAACGCAATAGAAGAAGCATATGAAATCCGTTTTCGATGTACTAGAGCTTGTCACGAAGATAACCACAAGCTCTAAAACCTCAAAAAGATAAAATGCAAATAAGAATCAAGAAATATGATGCAAGGATGCAATGGTTTGAGCTCTCAACGAACGATACAATCAAGCTACTCACTTGAGAGCCCCCCTTGATAGTACGGCTATCGATCCTATAACCCGGTCTCCAAACTATCACCATGAGACCGGTAAAATAGAAAACCTATCAAGGGCAATCCTTTGCCTTGCACGAAGTCCACTTGAGCTAGATGATGACGATCTTGACTCCCTCAACTTGGACCACCTTTCGTGATTGCGTTGGCTCGATGAAGGCTAGTTGATTGCTCTCCCATACTCCACTACGGGTGAGTCACTCTTCGGCACACCTTCACAAGTCCATTGTCACCACAATGGACGGCAAGCTACAAGCATGATTTCTTCGTGATGCTTCACTTGAACTTGCACACCGCAACCTTGATGACGATCACCACTTGATGTCATCTTCCATGGGTTGTATGGGATCTTCCTCTTGATGCAATCCCAAGGAAATATACCTAACCCTACAAAGAAGACTCACGTAGACCATGGGTTAGTACACAAAGCGTAATGGACAATGCTTACCATACCATGGGATCACTTGATCCTTCTCGGTATATCTTGTACTCTTTGTGTGTTGATCAACTTGGTTCACTCTTTGACTTAGTCTTGATCAACCTTGTATCTTATCTTCTCTCTTCATAAATATGATGTCTTGAAGGTAAACATGAATGCTCACACAGTCTTCTTCTTCAAGACATACTTGCAGTAAGCTCAACTCTTACATGACCAATCTTTGGATAACACCTTGAATACCACCTTGGTCACCATATAAACTCCTTGAAATCAACAGATGGACTTCAAGAAGTACCTACGGACAAATCCTTCGAATATAACTCAAGGCAACCATTAGTCCATAGGGGTGTCATCAATTACCAAAACCACACATGGAGAAATGTGCTCTTACAATCTCCCCCATTTTGGTAATTGATGACAACCACTTTCAAGAGAGTTTATATAAGGAAAGAAGCACAACCAAGCACACACACATGCAAAGCAATGCATGGGTGTGAGATGCAAATGCTTAAACAACAAAAGCAAAACTCTCTCAGCTTTCCAAACTAAACTCTTTATATAAGGAAAGAAGCACAACCAAGCACACACACATGCAGAGCAATGCATGGGTGTGAGATGCAAATGCTTAAACAACAAAAGCAAAACTCTCTAAGCTTTCCAAACTAAACTCTCTAAACTTCTCCCCCATTGGCATCGATTGCTAAAATGGGCGAAAAGCTTAGAAAACCAATATAATAGGTGTTCCTCCAAAAGGTGTGTATTTCTCAAAATATGAGTCCAAAAAAAATACACATATCCAATGATAAGTAGTTGGAGGAAAACAAACTATATTGAGAATCCAAAGATTGCAAAAAGGATCATATGGCACAAAGACATACAAAAGAGAAGCAAGCAATCAAAAGATACCAATTGGACCAAACAATCGGATGATCAAACGAGCCACATTAATAAAAGATATTATGATATGGGGAAAAGAGTGTGCTAAAGAAACTAGAGAAGCTCCCCATGATTTGCACACTATTAAGAATTTTTGTATTTGGATACAAGAGCACAAAATAGGATCATCACTCCCCCAAAATCAATAGAAACACACAATAAGTGCAAGCAAGTAGATAAGACAATAAGAATATCACTTGCACCAAACATATGGTTGAGCAACATGTAAAAGAGGCAATTTAAGAATAGGCTCAACCAAAATGATGTGTGTGAGTCATGGCAAAGCACTTGAGAAGACTAATATAAGGATGAGCATTAAGCATCAACATAGTCTTGATGAAATGAGACACAAAGTGCAAGACATATCCTTCCCACACACAAACCACTAGCAAATGGGTTCACAAGCTTACTAATAATAAAATTAAAAACCAAAGCTTGTGACGACCCATGGTGAAGATAGGAAAAAATAGCCTTGTCAATAGGAGGGTTACCAATCGAAATGGCAAAACTCTCATGAAGACAAGCATGAGGAAAATAATCTTCACCACCAAAGAGTGCATCAAGATGCAAGGATATAAGATCCGCACTCAAGACACATTCTTTCACAAAACCACCAAGGAAATAAAAGGAAATGCAACGGTGGACGTGAAAGAAAAGAGGATATCAACTTGAGATGTAACTTCTCTCATGTGTATAAGATTCTAGGTAGAGGACAATCATGATGATATATCCACAAAGAATGATGTACATACGAAATAGTTACAAGAAGGAAGGAACAAGATATCCAAAAGGAAGTCATAAATATACCAATAAGATCTTTGCTTGAAAGCATAGCACATGGCATAATATTTTCTTATTGTACATAAATGAACTCCCATCATACGAAAATCAAAGACCTCACAACTAGCAACAAGAGATCATCGTTGGGATGCTTTGAGAAAGGAAACAAGTACCACAAGAATGAATCAAGAGCTTCATGCCATGATGCAACCTACAAAGGTTGAATGCAATTAATGTATGCATGAAGTAGATACTTGTTACCGAGATAGCATTGGATTGATGTAGTAGATAATGTTTCATCGATCATCCTATCATGGCTCCAATAAGCACATGGTGTCAACACCTTCCTTGTAAGTGAGCCGAGCATCCAATGCATCTCCAATTGTTCCTAGAACAACAACACAAACAAAGTGGTACCCAAACTCATTGGGACCAAAGAGTTAGTGGACCAAAAATACATAGGACATACTCCACATAACTATGTGCATATAGATATGAAATTGAATTTCATGCACACTTTAGCCAATTTGTGACATAGTGGAGTTTCCCCTATATATTGGGTCAAAGAAAGAGAACATGCCAACGAAAGTACATGTAGTAAATATGCATGCTCAAGGCTTTCAAGAATCAAATCAACACACAGTTGATAATACACCGAAAGATAAGGTATCAAGTGAAAATAAGATACCAAACGAAAAATTATCACTTGACGGATACCAAATAAAAGATACATCAAGGAATGAGATATCCATTGACACATGCCAAATAGAAGGAAACAAGATACCAATTGAAGGAAAACACGAGGTATCAAGTTGCCAAAAGAGAGCTAGGTTCCAAACAAACCAAACCCTCCGCAAATTTTCATGATGGCACAAAGCACCATAGAGAAAAGGCTTGCCTCCCACCAACACACACTTGATGAAGATCAAAAGATTTTATGATAAACACATAAAGGGAGTGTTCTAAAGAAAATAGGATAGCTCCCCCTAGAGATGTGCGTTATATAGAATTTGCATTTGAATACAAAAAAGCACACGATGGGATCATCACTTTCCCTATATCTATAGAAACACTAGACATGTTCAAAAAGATCCACAAGAGGCAAGGAAGACAAACGATAAACAAAAACCTATGTAAAGATGATTAGCAAATTCTACCACTTAAAAGGAATACCAATTGTCAAAGGACAATAAGTATTTGGAAATAATTCCCATTGGTAGATTGCAAATGGATCCAACAACATCTTTACTCCTAAATCACAAGCAAATGACACTTGTAGAGCAAGCATGCCACCTAGGAACAAGATAATTTACAATATCAATTCTAAGTGGCAATACCTCAAATGTACACATTTTCTAGGCTTGTAATATGCACATAGCATATTACTCCCCCATAATGTGATAACCCACAAATTTAACAAGTGGCAAACGAAATCCAACAAGAGATAATTAATGGACTGTTTAGAATTTGAATTTCTCATGAGAAGACATACCACATAGAAGCTAGATAATCTTGTAATATCAATACAAAGTGGTATTCCTCATGTACACACATTTTTAGGGTCGTGAAGTGCACAAAGCACATTACTCCCCCAAAATGGGATAATCCATTAATCTCTCAAAAGAGCCAACTAAGATTCCAACTAGATGCAAAAGGTTTAACACAGTACGCACACGTACATGATGTGGAAACCAACATACCCATACTTGATTACTCAAGATAAGCAAGACGGAGGCACACCATATACAAACACATGCAAAGTACAAAACCACAACATGCAAGGGGGCAAGTAACTAACAATGTAAACAATTTTAAGTACAAGTTACCGCAAGGAGGCACATTGGATATAAGATAGAAACTCGATAATCCAAATGACTTGGCTTGAAATAATATGAATGATGAAGATCCCTTAATTCTTCATGATGTAGCCAAGTCTCCAATGCCCTCCAACCACACCTATTGATCAAGTTTGAGCTTGTTGGTCCCCAAACAAGTTGGGTCCTAAGAGGTTAGTCACAATAGGTTTGGCTACCCAAATGGTTCTTTTCTTGACACCACATTGAGTACCAACACACTTGGCAAACACATTGCCAGCCTTATCCTTCCCAAGAGAATAGATATCATCAATAATAATTGGGTTGGATAAGTTACCATTCGTGCATGAAGAAGCAAAGTGACCCTTCTCACGACATAAGTAGCAACATCTACCCTTTCCTTTATTCTCAATTGATTTCTCAACTTGAGGAGCGTTGACTTGGGTCTTCTTGGGAAGAGGCCTTTCTTCAACTTGAGGTTGAGCATGAGATTGAACTTGTGGCCGCTTCCCTTGTTGCTTGTCACTATGGGGCTTCTTCTTCAATGGGCAAGATCTAACATGGTGCCCTTCTATCTTGCACTTGAAGCAAATAATCTTGGCCGAATTCTTGACTTGTTCTTGGCCCTTCTTTTTGTTTCTCTTGGACTTCTTCTTATTATTGGAGTTGAATCCAAGTCCACCTTTGTCATTTGGGGATTTTTGCACACTCAAGATATTGTTGAGTGTGGACTCCCCTTCATGACCTTTTTCCAAGTATTTCTTCAAAGAAGTGACTTGGGCCTTGAGCTCATTGATTTCCTCTACATGGTTAGTATGAACACAAGTATTAGAGGACATATAAGCTTCATCGTTAGAGCAACAAGGCAAGGAAAGTAATTCATCACAAGATGTAGCAACATTATGAGTAGATGAACTACGAGGACTAGCACATGGCAATAAAGCATTTCTACTAGATGTAGTGCTAATGTCCACATGAGGCTCACTAGATGTTACCTTAGTAGTACTAGCCTCATGAGCTATCTTTAGCACATTATGGGATACTAGAAGATCACCATGAGAGCTCGAGAGCTTTTCATGACTTTCTTCCAATTTCCCATAATTGCTAGATAGCAACTCAAGTTGAGCCCTTAGCTCAACATTCTCCTTAAAAATGGATGCTTCACAAGAAATAGAGTTAGTAGCACAAGCATCATCATTAACAACAAAAGGAGAAGGCAACTTGGCAAGCTCTTTAGCATATGAAGCTTCAAGTTGAGCATGAGACTCGGTGAGTTCAATAAGCGAACTTTTAATGACCCTTGAGCCATTTTCAAGGTGCTCAAAGTCCTCAAGGAGTTTAGCATGTGCAACTGCAAGCTTATCATTTTTAGTTCTAAAATCATTAGCCACCTCGAGATCTCTATCATGGGATTCCTTTAATCTAGATAATTCTAGAGCAAAGGTCTCCTCAAGAGATTCCTTGGTGGATTGTTCATTTTCAAGAGCTTGAGATAGCTCCGCGATCTCATTAGCATAATCACGCTCATAACCTTCCATTTTATCAATGGTGGCCTCATGCTCCTCGAGATGAGCTTCCAACTCCTCAATATATTTCTTGCCCTCAATTGCAATAGACATGATTTCCATGAAGTTGGAACGAGCAATTTTATTCTTATGAAGACCTTTAAAAACCATTTGTCCCTTAATTTTTAAGGAAGCAATATTATCACTCTCTTCATCATCATCAACATCATCATCATGGGATATATTGGGATTCAAAGTAGGAGATACCTTTGAAGCCTTAGCCATAAGGCAAAAGTGAGAAATAATAGATGATGATGTAGGATCCCTTGACGCACCATTCAAGTCCACATCTTGTTCCATGGAGTGTTGGGTTTCCTCTACATTGTTAGCACAACAACTCGAGGAAAGCAATGCATTTTTATCACGATAACAAGACATGGCAAGCATATCATCATGAGATTTAGTCAAGCAATTTATACATGATATGCAAGGACTATCAACACAAGCATGTGAAACATTTAGAGTGCTCGAAGTGTTGAATTCCAAAGATGAAGCATTGCAATAAGATAGTGATGAAGAATCATCAACAATAAGCCCACTATCATCATTACAATGAACACCACTACTCACCATAACATTACCTTGTGGCAATCCACATGTAGGTGAAGTAGATGAAGTTGAGAAGGCAACACGACCGGAGGTGGAGGGAGAACAATCATCCCTAGAAATCTTGGACACACCATATTTATCTTGAAGCTTTGTCCACAACTCATGAGCATCCCGGAAGGGCATGAGTTGAAATATAACTACATTGCTCAAAGCATCAAAAAGCACATTAGAAGCTTGAGCATTGAGATAAAAATTTTTCTCATCCTCTAAAGATATGTGTTGAGAATCCTTTGGAGGAGAAAAACCCATATCTACAATTTGCTCCAAATTTGGGTCCACGGCCCTAAAGAGATTAAGCATGCGAATTACCCAAACATCAAAATTTGTGCCATCGAAACTAAGAGTGTCAGAGAATCCTAATCCCCTTGTCGACATCCTTACTCTCTAGGTGGTTAAACCTAATAATGAGAGACATAGCTCTGATACCAATTGAAAGGACGTGGATGTCGCCTAGAGGGGGGTGAATAGGCGCTTTAAAATAATTACGGTTTAGGCTTGAACAAATGCGGAATAAAACTAACGTTTAATATGTCAAGCACAAAACCTAAAACAACTAGGCTCACCTATGTGCACCAACAACTTATGCTATGCAAGATAAACAACTAAGTGATAGCAAGATATAAAGCATGAAACAATATGGCTATCACAAAGTAAAGTGCATAAGTAAAGGTCTCGGGTAAGAGATATCCGAGGCACGCGGAGACGACGATGTATCCCGAAGTTCACACCCTTGCGGATGCTAATCTCCGTTCGGAGCGGTGTGGAGGCACAATGCTCCCCAAGATGCCACTAAGGCCACCGTAATCTCCTCACGCCCTCGCACAATGCAAGATGCCGTGATTCCACTAAGGGACCCTTGAGGGCGGTCACCGAACACGTACAAACAAGGTTGGGGCAAACTCCACAACTTAATTGGAGGCTCCCAATAACACCATGAAGCTTCACCACAATGGATTGTGGCTCCGAGGTGACCTCAAATGCTCGGGCCAATCTCCACAACCTAATTAGAGACCCCGAAGCTTGCCCGGAGCTTTGCACCACAATGATTGAGCTCCGAGGCACCACCAACCGTCTAGGGTGCCAAAGGACCCAAGAGGAACAAACTCAAGGGTGCTCAAACACCCAAGAGTAATAAGCTTCTCAAACTTCACTTCCACGTATCACCGTGGAGAACTCAAACCTATGCACCAAATGCAATGGCAAGGGCACACGGAGTGTCCAAGTCCTTCTCTCCCAAATCCCACCAAAGCAACTAATGCTAGGGAGGAAAATGAGAGGAAGAACGAAGAAGAACACGAAGACCTCCAAGATCTAGATCCAAGGGGTTCCCCTCACTTAGAGGAGAAAGTGATTGGTGGAAATGGGGATCTAGATCTCTTCTCTCTTTTCCCTCAAGAACTAGCAAGAATCATTGATGGGATTGAGAGTTAGCAAGCTCGAAGAAGGTCAACAATGGGGGGCAAACTCGAGCTAAAGAGATAAGGTTCAAAGGGGAAGAAGACCCCCTTTTATAGGTGGGGGAAAATCCAACCATTGTGCTCAAAGCCCGCACAGAGCAGTACTACCGCTCATGGGAGCGGTACTACCGCTAGGGCGGTGGAAGCCCTTTGAAAAACAACAGCGAGGAGGCAAAAGGCCAGTAGAACCGCCGGAGCGGTACTACCGCTCGTCCTCACGATACTACCGCTAGGGATAGCGGTACTACCGCTAAGGGTAGCGGTACTACTGCTTGCGATCACTTGATCCTTCTCGGTATATCTTGTACGCTTTGTGTGTTGATCAACTTGGTTCACTCTTTGACTTAGTCTTGATCAACCTTGTATCTTATCTTCTCTCTTCATAAAGATGATGTCTTGAAGGTAAACATGAATGCTCACACAGTCTTCTTCTTCAAGATATGCTTGCAGTAAGCTCAACTCTTACATGACCAATCTTTGGATAACACCTTGAATACCACCTTGGTCACCATATAAACTCCTTGAAACCAACAGATGGACTTCAAGAAGTACCTACGGACAAATCCTTCGAATATAACTCAAGGCAACCATTAGTCCATAGGGGTGTCATCAATTACCAAAACCACACATGGAGAAATGTGCTCTTACACAAGGAATCCAACTTCTCATAGTACTCAATGCACTTTATATGAAAGTTTTTATTATATCCCTCTTGGATGCCCATTATATTAGGACTAAATTCATAACCTAAACCAATTACCATGCTGTTTAAAGACTCTCAAAATAATATAAGTGAGGTACGAGAGTTCAATTATTTCTATAAAATAGAACACCGCCGTGCTCTAAAAAGATACAAGTGAAGCACTAGAGCAACATTGCCTAGCTCAAAAGATATAAGTGAAGCACATAGAGTATTATAATAAATTCACGATTAGTGCGTGTCCTTCTAAAAATATGTGTGCAGCAAGGATGATTGTGGCAAACTAAAAAGCAAAGACTCATATCATACAAGACGCTCCAAGCAAAACACATATCATGTGGTGAATAAAAATATAGCCTCAAGTAAATTTACCGATGGACTGAAGACGAAAGAGGGGATGCCTTCCGGGGCATCCCCAAGCTTAGGCTCTTTGGTATCCTTGAATATGGCTTGGGGTTCCTTGGGCATCCCTAAGCTTAGGCTCTTGACACTCCTTATTCCATAGTCCATCATATCTTTACCCAAAACTTGAAAACTTCACAACACAAAACTCAACAGAAAACTCATGAGATCCGTTAGTATAAGAAAAATAAATTACCACTTTAGGTACTGTTGTGAACTCATTCTTTATTCATATTGGTGTAATATCTACTGTATTCTAACTTCTCCATGGTTCATACCCCCCAATACAACCCATAGATACATCAAAATAAGCAAACAACACAAAGAAAACAGAATCTGTCAAAAACAGAACAGTCTGTAGCAATCTGTAGACTTCGAATACTTCTGTAACTCTAAAAATTCTGAAAATTTAGGACAATCAGGGAAATTTGTATATAAATCTTGTGTAAAGAATACAGATCCAATTGACGCCCTGGTGAATTTATAAAATTCCTGGACTGAGCGCAAAAGTTTCTGTTTTTCAGCAAAACCAAATCAACAATCACCGTAAACCATCCCAAAGGTCTTACTTGGCACAAACACGAATTAAAACAATAAAACACAATTACTACAGAGGTAATAATGTGCAAAACACTCAAGAACAGAAACAAAAAACAGAAACATAAAATAAAATTGGGTTGCCTCCCAACAAGCGCTATTGTTTAACGCCCCTAGCTAGGCATAACGCAATAGATCTAGGTATTGTCATCTTTGGTATGCAATCCATAAGTAGCTCTCATAATAGATTCATAAGGTAATTTAATTTTCTTCCTAGGAAAGTGTTCCATGCCTTTCCTTAATGGAAATTGGAATCTAATGTTTCCTTCTTTCATATCAATAATTGCACCAATCGTTCTAAGGAAAGGTCTACCAAGAATAATAGGACATGTAGGATTGCAATCTATATCAAGAACAATGAAATCTATGGGCACATAATTCATATTTGCAAGAATAAGAACATCATTAATCCTTCCCATAGGTTTCTTAATAGTGGAATCCGCTATATGCAAATTTAAAGAGCAATCATCAAGATCATGGAAACCTAGCACGTCACATAAAGTTTTCGGAATCGTGGAAACGCTAGCACCCAAATCACACAAAGCATGGCACTCATAATCTTTAATTTTAATCTTAATAGTAGGTTCCCACTCATCATAAAGCTTTCTAGGTATAGAAACTTCCAACTCAAGCTTTTTTCAAAAGATTTCATCATAGCAACAATGATATGTTTAGTAAAAGCCTTATTTTGATTATAAGCATGCGGAGAATTCAACATGGATTGCAACAAGGAAATACAATCAATCAAAGAACAACTATCATAATTAAAGTACTTGAAATCCAAAAGAGTGGGTTCCTTGCTATTTAAAGTTTTGACCTCTTTAATCCCACTTTTATCAATCTTAGCATTAAGATCTATAAACTCCGAATCATTGGGACGCCTTTTAACTAAAGTTGACTTTTCTCCAGTCCCATCTTTATCAAGATTTGCATTAGAAAACAAAGATTCAATAGGAGTCACATCAATCACTTTAAGATCTTTATCATTATTATCACGAGAACATACCTTTTCAAGCCATTGATGCTTAGCACGAATTCTAGCGGTTTTTTCCTTACACTCATCAATAGAAGTTCTCATAGCTTTTAAAGACTCATTAATATCACGCTTAGGTGGAGTAGATCTAATTTTCAAAGAATCAATCTCAAGAGAAATTCTATCAACGTTCCTAGCCAAATCATCAATCTTGAGCAATTTTTCTTCAATCGGAGCATTGAAAACCTTTTGCGAACTAATAAAATCTTTAATATTATTCTCAAGATCAGAGGACATCTTATTATAATTTCCATAAGAATTGTTGTAGGAATTACCATAATTATTAGAGGAATTACTAGGAAACGGCCTATGGTTGAAATTACCTCTATACGCGTTATTACCAAAATTGTTCCTACCAACAAAATTCACATCCATAGATTCATTATTAATTCCAATCAAAGAAGACAAAGGCATATCATTAGGATCAATAGGAGCACTCTTACTAGCAAACAATTTCATTAATTCATCCATCTTTTCACTCAAAGTATTTATTTCTTCAATAGCATGCACTTTTTTACTAGTAGGAGATCTTTTGGTATGCCATTAAGAGTAATTTGCCATAATATTATCTAGGAGTTTAGTAGCTTCTCCTAACGTGATTTCCATAAAAGTACCACCTGCGGCGGAATCTAAAAGATTTCTAGAAGCAAAATTCAATCCCGCATAAAAAATTTGTATAATCATCCATAAACTCAAACCATGTGCGGGGCAATTTCTAATCATTAGTTTCATCCTCTCCCAAGATTGTGCAACATGCTAATGATCAAGTTGCTTAAAATTCATTATATCGTTCCTAAGGGAGATGATCTTAGCGGGTGGAAAGTACTTGGAAATAAAAGCATCTTTACACTTATTCCATGAATCAATACTATTTTAGGCAAAGATGAAAACCAAGTTTTAGCACGATCTCGTAGTGAGAAAGGAAATAGCTTCAATTTAACAATATCATTATCCACATCTTTCTTCTTTTGCATATCACACAACTCAACGAAAGTATTTAGA
Organism: Elymus sibiricus; assembly: GCA_039707655.1. Taxonomy (NCBI): domain Eukaryota; kingdom Viridiplantae; phylum Streptophyta; class Magnoliopsida; order Poales; family Poaceae; genus Elymus; species Elymus sibiricus. The sequence continues at coordinate 262,869,367 of CM077675.1, read as the reverse complement.
TGGGATGCGGCATCTTCATTAGGAAGGCCGGAAAATTGTTCTTTCATAACAGGATTAAGCAAAGCGGCATTAATTTCATAATATTCCGCACTAGTGGCGGGAGCAATCGGAGTACTAATAAAATCATTATTATTAGTATTGGAAAAGTCACACAACTTGGTATTCTCTTGAGTCATCGTGACAAAGCAAGCAATCTAGCACACAAGCAAACAAAAAGCAAACAAAAAGACGAACGGAAGAAGGGCGAATAAAAAGGCAAATTTTTCTGAAAATCGTTTTAGAAGTGGGGGAGAGGAAAACGAGAGGCAAATGGAAAATAATATAAATGTAAGAGATGAGTTTGTGATGGGTACTTGGTAGGCTTGATGTAGATCTCCCCGGCAACGGCGCCAGAAATCCTTCTTGCTACTTCTTGAGCATGCGTTGGTTTTCCCTTGAAGAGGAAAGGGTGATGCAGCAAAGTAGATAAGTATTTCCCTCAATTGTTGAGAACCAAGGTATCAATCCAGTAGGAGATACAAGCAAGTCCCCAATAGATGTACCTACACAAATAATCAAACACTTGCACCCAACGCTATAAAGGGGTTGTCAATCCCTTCACGGTTACTTGCAAGGATGAGATCTGATAGAGATAGATATAGAATATTTCTAAAACGGAAAGTAAAACAAAAGTAAAAAGATTGCAACAAAGTATTTTTGGTATTTTTGGTTTATAGATCTGAAAATATAATATGGAAAATAGACCCGGGGGCCATAGGTTTCACTAGAGGCTTCTCTCTTGAAGGAAAATAATACGGTGGGTGAACAAATTACTGTCGAGCAATTGATAGAAAAGTGCATAGTTATGACGATATCCAAGGCAATGATTATGCATATACGCATCACGTCCGTGTCAAGTAGACCGAAACGATTCTGCATCTACTACTATTACTCCACACATCGACCGACTCCTGCCTGCATCTAGAGTATTAAGTTCATGAAGAACAGAGTAACGCATTAAGTAAGATGACATGATGTAGAGGGATAAACTCAAGCAATATGATGAAAACCCCATATTTTTATCCTTGATGGCAACAATACAAATACGTGCCTCGCTACCCCTACTTTGTCACTGGGTGAGGACACCGCAAGATTGAACCCAAAACCAAGCACTTCTCCCATTGCAAGAATTACCAATCTAGTTGGCCAAACCAAACCAATAACTCAAAGAGACTTGCAAAGATATGAAATCATGCATTTAAGAATTCAGAGAAGATTCAAATAATATTCATAGATAATCTGATCATAAACCCTCAATTCATCGGATCTCGACAAACACACCGCAAAAGAGTATTACATCTGATAGATCTCCATGAAGATCATGAAGAACATGGTATTGAAGAACAAAGAGAGAGAAGAAGCCATCTAGCTACTAGCTATGGACCCGAAGGTCTGTGGTGGCTTATCGCCACACGGCAGGTCTTCTACTTTCATCTCCAAGTCTGGCAGGTTTCTTCTGGTCCAAGAAAAATCATTCCGAAGATTTTATTCCGTTTGGACTCAGTTTAATATTCCTTATCTGCAATACTCAAAAACTAGGAAAAAACAGAAACTGGCACTAGGCACTATATTAATAGGTTAGTCCCAAAAATAATATAAAATAGCATATTAATGCATATAAAACATCCAAAACAGATAATGTAATAGCATGGAACAATCAAAAATTATAGATACGTTGGAGACGTATCAGGGCTCATTTGCTATATTTAAGCCATTTTTGGTATTTATCGGGCATTTAGTGCGTATAAATCAAATTCCAATTGCAACTACGTGTGTTGACGAGAGCGGTGAGGATTGTCCTTCAATCTGGATGCATCCTATGGTGCAGATTTATGATCCGTGGTGCTTGCGTTTTGGCCAATCAAAATGCATGATAACGTTACGCACATTAGCACTCATATAAGCAACCATACATTAGTGCTTATGTCAAAAAGCTTCAGCCTGAAAAGCTGGAACCCAAAGCGGAGAAATGCGTCTTCATAGGATACCCAAAAGAGACAGTTGGATATACCTTCTATCTCAGATCAGAAGGCAAAGTGTTTGTCGCGAAAAACGGAACATTCCTTGAGAAAGAGTTTCTCTCGAAAGAATTGAGTGGAGGAAAATAGAACTTGATGAGGTTGTTAAACCTTTACTTCAACCAGAGAGTAGCGCAGCGCAGAAAGATGTTTCTGTAGAGCCTACATCGGTTGAAGAGGAAGTTAATGATGATGATCATGAAGCTTCGGATCAAGTTGCTATCGAACCTCGTAGGTCGACAAGGACACGTACTGCTCCAGAGTGGTATGGTAACCCTGTCTTAGAGGTCATGTTGTTGGACAATGATGAACCTATGAGCTATGGAGAAGCGATGATCGGCCTGGATTCTGAGAAATGGTTAGAGGCCATGAAATCCAAGATGGGATCCACGTATGAAAACAAAGTATGGGCTTTGGAAGTATTACCTGAAGGGCGAAAGGCCATTCAGAACAAATGGATCTTTAAGAACAAGACAGACGTGGATGGTAATATCACCGTCTATAAAGCTTGACTTGTGGCAAAGGGTTTTTCACAAGTTCAAGGAGTTGACTACGATGAGACCTTCTCACCCGTAGCGATGCTTAAGTCCGTCAGAATCATGTTAGCAATAGCTGTATTTTTCGATTATGAAATTTGGCAGATGGATGTCAAAACAGCGTTCCTTAACGGTTTCCTTAAGGAAGAGTTGTATATGATGCAACCAGAAGGTTTTGTCGATCCAGAGAATGCTGACAAAGTTTGCAAACTCCAGCGGTCCATTTATGGACTGGTGCAAGCATTTCGGAGTTGGAATCTTCGCTTTGATGAGGTGATCAAAGCGTTCGGGTTTATACAAGTTTACGGAGAAGCTTGTATTTACAAGAAAGTGAGTGGGAGCTCTATAGTGATTCTAATATTATATGTGGATGACATATTGCTGATTGGAAACAATATAGAAATGTTGGAAAGCGTGAAGGAATATTTGAACTAGAGTTTTTCAATGAAGGACCTAGGAGAAGCTGCTTTCATATTAGGCATCAATATCTATAGAGATAGATCGAGACGCTTAATAGGACTTTCACAGAGCACATACCTTGACAAAGTTTTGAAGAAGTTCAAAATGGATCAGTCCAAGAAGGGGTTCTTGCCTGTATTGCAAAGTGTGAAGTTGAGTAAGACTCAATGCCCAGCGACTGCAGAAGATAGAGAAAAGATGAGTGTCGTCCCCTATGCTTCAGCCATAGGCTCTATCATGTATGCAATGCTGTGCACAAGTCCCGATGTCAGCCTTGCCATAAGTGTGGCTGGAAGGTTTCAATGTGATCCAAGAATGGAACACTGGACGGCGGTCAAGAATATCCTTAAGTACCTGAAAAGGACTAAGGACGTGTTTCTCGTATATGGAGGTGATCAAGAGCTCGTCGTAAAGGGTTACGTCAATGCAAGATTTGACACTGATCCGGATGACTCTAAGTCTCAAACCGGATACGTATTTATTCTCAATGGGGGTGCATTAAGCTGGTGCAGTTCCAAGCAGAGAGTGGTAGCTGATTCTACATGCGAAGCGGAGTACATCGCTGCCTCGGAGGCGGCGAAGGAAGGTGTCTGGATGAAGGAGTTCATGACAGATCTTGGAGTAGTGCCTAGTGCACTAAACCCAATGACTCTGTTCTGTGACAACACTGGTGCCATTGCTCTGGCCAAGGAACCAAGGTTTCACAAGAGGACCAGACACATAAAGCGACGTTTCAATACCATCCGCGATTACATCAAGGAGGAGGACATAAATATTTGCAAAGTACACACGGATCTGAATGTCGCAGACCCGATGAATAAACCTCTTCCAAGGGCTAAGCATGATCAACACCAGAACTGTATGGGTGTTAGATTCATTACAATGTAAATCACATAGAGTTGTGAGCTAGATTATTGACTCTAGTGCAAGTGGGAGACTGTTGGAAATATGCCCTAGAGACAATAATAAAGTGATTATTATAATATTTCCTTGTTCGTGATAATCGTCTATTATCCATGCTATAATTGTATTGATTGGAAACTCAATTGCATGTGTGGATACGTAGACAACACTGTGTCCCTAGTATGCCTCTAGTAGACTAGCTCGTTGATCAAAGATGGTCAAGGTTTCCTAGCCATAGACATGAGATGTCATTTGATAACGGGATCACATCATTAGGAGAATGATGTGATGGACAAGACCCAAACTATGAACGTAGCATATGATCGTGTCAGTTTATTGCTATAGTTTTCAACATGTCAAAGTATCTGTTCCTATGACCATGAGATAATGCAACTCACTGACACCGGAAGAATACCTTGTGTGTATCAAACGTCGCAACGTAACTGGGTGACTATAAAGATGCTCTACAGGTATTTCCGAGGGTGTCTGTTGAGCTGGCATGGAACGATACTGGGATTTTTTACTCCGTGTGACGGAGAGGTATCTCAGGGCTCACTCGGTAATACAACATCACAATGAGCCTTGCAAGCAAAGTGACTAAAGAGTTAGTCACAGGATCTTGTATTATGGAACGAGTAAAGAGACTTGCCGGTAACGAGATTGAACTAGGTATAGAGATACCAATGATCGAATCTCGGGCAAGTAACATATCGAAGAACAAAGGGAACAGCATACGGGATTAACTGAATCCTTGACATAGAGGTTCAACTGATAAAGATCTTCGTAGAATATGTAGGAACCAATATGGGCATCCAGGTCCCGCTATTTGTTATTGACCGTAGAGGTGTCTCGGTCATGTCTACATAGTTCTCGAACCCGCAGGGTCTGCACACTTAACGCTCGGTGACATTTCGGTAGTATTGAGTTATGCATGGTGCTGAACGAAGGTTGTTCAGAGTCCCGGATGATATCCCGGACGTCACGAGGAGCTCCGGAATGGTTCGGAGGTAAAGATTGATATATAGGAAGTCCCGTTTTGGTCACCGAAAAAGTTTCGGGCATTTCCGGTAGTGTACCGGGAGTGCCGGGAGGGTTCTGGGGGTCCATCGGGAGGGGCCACCCACCCCAATGGTCCTCATGGGATGTGGGAGGAGGCAAACCAGCCCCTAGTGGGCTGGCCGACCCCCCCACTAAGGCCCATGCGGCTGGGGGTGGAAAACCCCAAGTGGAGGAAAGGGTTTCCATGTAGGATTGGAATCCTACTTGGAGTATGATTGGAGGTGGACTCCTCCACCTCCTCCTCCTATGTCCGACTCCTAGGGGGAACCCTAGGGGAGTCGACCCCTCCCCTCCCTCCTATATATATTGGAGGGGAGAGAGGGCAGCTGCAGCCAACAAAAAAAGCCACGGTGCAGCCCTCTCTCCCCACTAGATCGTCTCCCTCCAGTTTCGGCGGTGCTTAGGCGAAGCCCTGCCGGAATAGTTCCACCACCACCGTTGCCACGCCATCGTGTTGCTGGAGAACTCATCTACCTCTCTGACCCCTCTTGCTGGATCAAGAAGGCGGAGATCGTCATCGAGCTGTACGTGTGCTGAACGCGGAGGTGCCGTCCGTTCGGCGCTAGATCGTGATTGGATCGCGAGACGGCTAGCGATTTGGATCGCGAAGACGTTCGACTACATCAACCACATTTCTTAACGCCTCCCGCTTAGCAATATACAAGGGTATGTAGATCCACTCTCCCTCTCGTAGATGCTCATCACCATGGATAGATCTTGCGTGTGCATAGGAAATTTTTTGTTTCCCATGCAATGTTCCCCAACAATAAACCCACTCATCAAAATTTATTGTGTTGAGACTGGCTGATAGTATCATCTCGGGTGCTCATGTTGTCCGTAACTGAGGACACGGCTAATCTAATAGTTTAACACTCTGCAGAGGTTTTTACACTTTACCCGCAAGATTTGATCCCTCCGTTGTTGTCCTCGCACTGCCTGTTGTTTGAGGACCGGGTGACCGAAACATGATCTTTCACCGAGCTTCTCGAACCTCCTCCAGTGCCCATCCAATCCTATAATTCTTCTACATATCGTAGCATTGATCCAGCCCGACTCACTCGATGATTAACCAAGCCAGAGCCCATAATGACTTGCGGTTGCACACGTAAGCTTTCTGGCCTTGAAGTATCCATCCATCTCTTTGAGACTGGGTGGCATTCCGTCAGGATGATCACAGGTAGCTACCAGGATTCACGGGCATAACCATGATAGATATCAGGCTGCCAGAAGCATGTCCAATTCACCCAGAGGGATATTGAATCCTTGAAATCTTCAAGTCTTGATCATCATGTAGGTCTTGAAATACTTAACCTCACAACACTCTTGAATCTCACAACCAAACCCCGTGTACTAAAGCATAGCCAATATGAAGTAATGTCCCTTCGCGGGCAATTATAACAAGGTGTTGGGTTTCTCCTACCTCATGATACTACCTCAAGTTCAAGCTCAATATCCTACTAGATGTAAGGTGGAAAGATAGATTCGATGTCAAATATAACATAGGTATTGTAAGATGATCAAAGTGAACTTGCTTGGTAAGTTGATGAACATAATATTGCTCTCAGAAAAACTTGATAGAACTATTCTTCACTCTCCAAGGAAATATATATAGTCAAGCAAAGCACTCATATAAGCAACCATACTAGCAATCATTCTAACAATCAAGTTGCAAAAGCAAGTACTAAACACAATAGTGTTGTGATGAAGGAAATACTTAAGACAAAAGTTAAAACAACAAAAACTTTATCAAAGCAACCAAGAATAGTTTTCTACATAAACAACCTATTATCAACAGCAACAAAACAACAACAAAAATACTTAACAGAAAACATTTTAGTAAATATTTTACTAGCAAAAAGAATTACTTTTGAAGAAAAAAATAAAGTAACTATGAAAAGTAACACCCTAAACAATATAAGTTTTTGTCCTAAAAAACATAACAACAAAGAAACACACTAAAATAATAACTTAAAAGAAAAGAGAAAATAAAATAACTAAGTTAACAGAAAGTATTTTTCATAAAAAAAATTAGCAAAAGAACTAATTGAAAAGCTTTTGTTAAACCCTATCTTTGACATAAACAAGTTTTTCTACAAAACAAAAGAAATAAAATACTAAAATTATTTTTCAGCATCAAATAGGATACATACTATTGAATAACAGAAACTAACCAAAACTTGTAAAAAATAGCAAAAGAAAATAATTAAAAGCAATTAAAAACTAAAGGAAAAAAGGAATTTAATTAAAACTAATAAAACCAGTTCTGTTTTTGCTAAAACCCTAATTTAAAATAAACTAAAAATAAATTTCTAATTGCTACTAGATAAACCATTCATCTAGTGACCAGTAGCAAAAGTTTTCACTCAAAAATATAGTTTTAAACTCAAGATATAAGCAAAATAGGGTTTCAATCCAATCTGTTTGAATTCAATTTTAAATTTTCAAATATGGTCAAACTTAGTATCTACATAAACTAGAGAAAATGTGTGACACAATGCAAAAAAAGTTTCAGTCAAAATACCTAAAAACATAAAAGGTATTCAAAAACTAAAACAGAAACACATTCTGTTTTTAAAACAGAAACTAAGACAATAGAAAAACCTATCTAACGGACAGGGCACACGTGGCGCGCTCCGGTTGGCCTAGAGGGGTGTGCGAGGGAAGAAAACGGGCGGATGACCGAATGCTAATGGAAAATGCTTCGGCTAATCTAGACAGAGGAAAAACCGACCGGTTCATTTAAAATAAACCAAAGCGGTACACAGGTCTAATCAACACCGTGGATTTTAAATCGAATGGCGAGGGCATAATGCGGCGGTGGCAGGGCTCCGGCGAGGTCGTCGGCGATGGCGCGACTTGGGTGGTGATGTGTGCGATGGCTCTAGGGGATTTCAGCGGCGTTGGAGATGTCCAGGAGATGCGGGCGATGATGGCGAGCCCGTGGATGTCCATGGCGTGGCCCAGGGATGGAGGAGACAATGGCGGCGAGCTCGGGGCGGAGGCGGCGTCGGGTGGTTGGCGGCTATGGAGCTCCGGTGGCTCTGGAACTCGGGGAGAGGAATGGGGAGGTGCAGGCGATCTTGGCGGGGCCGATGGTGGTCTCGGTGAAGATCGGGAGTGGCGAGGTGGAGGGAATCAACGGCAATGGCGGAGATGGCCGAGGTCTGCTCCGGAGAGGTCGTACGCGAGCGAGAGAGGGCTGGGATTGGTCTTTCGCACGGAAACAAAGAGAGTGGGCCTCGGGCTTTATAGGGGAGGGCTTGGGTGGCTCATACGGAAAGGGAGCGGCGGGAATTGATCGGATCCGACGAGATCGCCGTTGAAAGGAAGGAGAGCATGGGGGAAAGGAAGGAGACGACTGCGGGGATTTCGGGATCGGGAAGGGCCCACTCGTCAGTGAGAGAGAGAGAGAGAGCGGGCGCTCAATCGGTTGCCCGATTCGATAGAAATTCGGGTCCGGTCGGAGAAAGATTTGGGCCCAATTCGCCCTGTGGGCCGCGTCGGCGTTTTCCTTTTTAAAACTCTTTTCCTTTTATTTAAAAACAGAAAAAGGAAAAAGAAAATAAAGAAAATAAAACAAACTTTATTATGGACATATCATATATCATAATTTTCAGAAAAATAAACTCTACAACATGAACATATTTTCAAGGATTTTTGAAATAATTTTTTTAAAAAATATTTTCCAAAATTCAAAATGGCTTTTAAATCCAATATGAAATATTTTCCACATATTTTTCTGAGTATTATAAATTCAAATATAATTCAAATTGGCCCCTGGTTTTGAGTGTCATATTGCTCCTCTCAAAATTTTGAATTTGGGCAAAGAAATTGAATTCATTCAAACTCAAAAATTGGAATGGAAGCAATTATAAAATAATACCAACTGGAAAAATTTCAGTAGTATTCAAATCCAAATTTCAGATTCTTTATTTCAAGAAGTCATGTCATTCTCTCTCTATGAAATTGGATTTTGAATTCAAAAGCAAAGAAGAACGATATGGGAAAGTCATTTTATCCCCTCTCTTCAAAAGTTTAAAAAAAAATCAAATTTCACTCAACTTCAATGAATCACTCAAGCATGCAAAACATATATTTGATTATTATAACATTCCAAAATTTGGAATGTTACATGACTTCATCATTTCGCCTTGATTTTTTTCCACGGTACGCAAACACCATTGTACTCCTAGTATTTTTTCTGGTGGATTTCAGGGCTTGGTTGCTATATCTAAGGCATTTTTACATTTATTGGGCATTTAGTGCATATAAATCAAATCCCAACTGCAACTACGTGTGGGTTCTGGCAAATAAGGCCTTAAAAATCATTGGTGTGTCGCTTTCCGTGTTTTCATTCCCAAGGAATGGGATGAATTTGCAAACATTTTGGCTGCGAGATGTGTCCATCGACGTAGGGCTTGTTGGTAATTTAATTATAGAAAATGCAGATGGACTCTGAAAATCACGAAAGTCGGTGGGTCGGAGTGTCATTACATCACCACACCGTGGAAAAAATTTGGTAAAGTTTGGCAAAAGTTACGATGATCGCTCCTTGGAAACCATAGCATCTCACTACAGGGATCATAGTTCCATAAGGAGACGTGTCGGATCGAACTCCAATCGACGGTGTCTTCATCGCCTCTCCTCCAATTTTTTCCCATGGTAGGCAATCTTCATTATAAGCCAGGTTTGATTTTCTAGAGCATTTCAAGGGCTCATTTGCTATATTTAAGCAAATTTTAGCATTTACAAGGCATTTAGTGCATATAAATCAAATCCAAACTCCAACTATGTGTGTTGACGAGAGGGATAAGGATTGTCGCTCGATCTGGGTGCATCCTGATACGTCTCCAACTTATCTATAATTTTTGACTGTTCCATGCTAATATATTATCATTCTAGGATACTTTTTGGGTCTTTATTTACCAATTTATAATATTTTTGAGCAATAACCTATTGACCCAGTGCCCAGTGCCAGTTCATGTTTTTTGCATGTTTTTTGCTTTTCAAGTTTACAGTACCAAACGAACTCCAATTGCCATGAAACTTTTTGATTATTTTTTCTGGACCAAAGGAAGACCTGGAAGCTTCGGAAGGAGGCCAGGGGCCGCACGAGGGTCGCACAAGCCAACAGGGTGCGCCCAGGGGGGGCCGCGCCCTGATGGCTTGTGCCTCCCTCGGTTGCCTCCCGACGCCCCTCTCTGGCCTATAAATTGTCTTTCACCCTAAAAATAATAGAGGCAGCCCCTAAACCCTTTTTCCGCTACCGCAAGTCTCTGTTCCGTCGCGAGGCCATCTGGAACTCCGTTCCGGCACTCTGCCGGGGGGGGGGGATCGATCACGGAGGGCCTCTTCATCAACCTTGCTGCCCTCTTGATGATGTGTGAGTAGTTCACCATAGACCTACGGGTCCATAGCTAGTACCTAGATGGCAATCTCTCTCTCTTATGATCTTCAATACAACGGTCATCGCATCTTCGCTTTGATCTATCCGATGTAATCCTATTGTGCGGTGTGTTTGTTGGGATCCGATGAATTGTGGGTTTATGTTCAGATTATTCATGAAAAGTATTTGAGATGCCTCTGAATTATATTATCTCTTATGTCCATGATCATTATAGCTTTGTAATGCTCTTCGATCTATTGATATGCTTTGGCCAATTAGATTGATATTTCATCGGTGGGAGTGGTGCGTTGTGGTAGGTTCAACCTGGCGAGTTTCTATATCCCAGTGACAATGTAGGGGACAAGATGCGTCTTTGTGTTGTTGCTGCTAAGGATAAAACGATGGGGTTCATTCATATTGTTTGAGTTTACTTTGTCTACATCATGTCATCATTCTCCAAGCATTACTCTGTTTTACTTAATACTCTAGATGCATGCTGGATAGCGGTCGATGAGTGGAGTAATAGTAATAGGTGCAGGCAGGAGTCGGCCTATTTGCTTATGGACATGATACATATATATACATTATCATTGCCGTGAACATCACATAACTATCCGCTTTTCTATCAATTGCCCAACAGTAATTTGTTTACCCACCGTATGTTGCCTACATGAGAGATGTCTCTAGGGAACACTATGGCCCTCAGGTCTATTCACTTATATAATCGGAAACTCTATATTTACCTTTCTGCCTTTATTTACTTTTTATTTATTTTGCAATTTATATTTATCAACAATTATCTACACAACTCATTTGCCTGCAAATAACGAGATCAAGGTGATTGACAACCCTCTTGCCCGCGTTGGGTGCAAGTTGTTTGTTCATTTGTGTGCAGCCGCTGAAGACGGTTGAGGATTGATATTAATATTGGTTCGATAAACCTTGGTTTCATAACTGAGGGAAATACTTATCCGCTTTGTGCTGCAATTGCCCGTTCCTCTTCACGGAAAACCCAATGGAGATCACAAGTATCAGGAAGGATTTCTGGCGCTGTTGCCGGGGAATATCATCATCAACTACCAAGTGACTTCACATAAATTTCATTCACTTGTTCTTCTTTTATTTGCTGTTATATTTAGCTTGTCTCATAAAAATCAAAAATACAAAAATATTTATTTCACTAGTTTTCTTGTTTCGCTTGTTACCTCGCTCGCTTGCCTAGTTATGTTATATTTATCTTTATCAAAAACAAACAGAAAGTTTGAAGCAAAAATCTAAAGATAAATGGATCCTCATCCACTTGCTAATCTTTTCAAAAGACCTGATTATGTTGAACCAATTGCTAGTGAGAGTGCACTAGAATTTCCTTATGAGGTCTTGCTTGAAAATCATTAATCTAAAAATTGTGATGAAGTGTTAAAAGAAATTTATAAAGTGATTCATGATAGTTCCTTGAATGAAAAGCATGATTGCCATGTTGCTAGTATAAATTCTATGAATATAAGTTTTGCTAATGATCATGATTGGGGTGATAATCATGATGTTCCTTGTGATCTTGATAATTCTAGCCTTCATGATGAATCTATTATTGAGTATGATATCCGCAACACTACTAAAAGTGGGGTTGGAAGAGTTTCAACTTTAGGTAATAATCATCCCACTGCTTTGGAGAATGATCAATATTATGATAGTTATATTGTTGAGTTTGATTATGATCCTACATATAATGAGAGAGGCAAACATCGTTATAAGAATTTGTATGTTACTCAATTACCTCTCTTTGTGTTGAAATTGTTAAGTCTTCACTCTTCCTCTCTTTGTGTCGATATCATTTCCTGGTTGCTTCGGGCCATGGATAATCATTAACATAATGATGTATTTTTTCTTCATAAGCAACCAAGGAGGAAGGTTATATATGCACAGAAGCACTGGCCAAGTGCTGTGTTGGGTGCTCATATCGCCAAATGGATTAAATCCATCAGTACACCCCCTAGCCTTATACTTCTAGGATCTTTTGCAAAATCTGGAAACTTCGTGTCGATTTGATCCCATTGAGCCCCATCTTTCAGGTGCCTCATATATTTATCCACAGTTAGCTCATCATGATGCCACCGCAACCTCTTTGTCTCCATAGGGTTTGCAAGCAAACCTTCAACCTTGGAATTATAGGCAAGTACCAAACAACCTTGAACGGAATTCCTGTCTTGATCTCTTCGTCCGTTTTGTACTTGTCATTTGCTCTCCTGCGCTTGTATCGTGGATGATTGCATATGCAACATGAACATAAATCTATGTCATCACTGCGGTACAACATACAATCATTCACACAACCATGTATCTTCTGGACTTCAAGTTCCAATGGGCAACCAACTTTCTTCGCTTCATTCGTGCTTTTGGGGAGCACATTATCTTCCGGAGGAATGTCTTTGAAAAAACTCAACAACTCTATGAAGGCCTTGTCTGATAGACCACTTTTTGCTTTAAATCTAAGAAGTGCCAGTGTGACACTCAACTTGGAATATTTCTTTTTTTGCAACCTCGATACAAATCTTTGTTGGAGGTTGCATCAATGGTTGGCAACTCCTTGTACTCGGCTAAATCTGCTTCTTGGCCCTGGAAATCTGCAATCATAGCAGCAAAATCTAGCATATCATCAAGGTTGGTGTCATCTGCCTCACAGTCTTGGTTTTTCTGTGAGCGGTTTGTCATACCAGTCTTCCATGTGTAGCTTGACGCTTGAGCCCTGAGTTTAAATTCAACACCCATGCGACTCTTATCGATGTTTGGCAGCTCGCCGACATGCAGGTTACCTTCCTCCATGACTTGCTCTTCACCGTTTCTAGTCCATCGTGTATATCCATCCATGAGTCCCCACTTGTATAAGTGGAACTCGACGGCAGAAATTGGATGTGACTCCGTATTTGTACAGTCCTGGCATGGACAGAGGACGTAATCTTTGTCGCCAATTCTCCTCTTTGTCCATTCAGCCAAAGCCATGAACTCCTGCACGCCATCCAGATACTTTGTGCTTATCTGATCCTTCATCCATTCAGATCATTCCATCTGCACACGTGAGGGGTAATTCAAAAAAATTAATAACTTGATTATTGGATGCACAAATATGCGTGAATAAATAACAAGATTTTATTTTCAAAATTTACGGAGGCCGCTGCATAATGTTATCCAGCTATGCGATGACTCTAATTAATGACCATTCAATTTACACATACAACACTACCCTAATAAGTAAATTTAATGCCTTAATTAAGCCACTCAATGAAGAGAATACCTCAAACTAAATTAGGCGCGAGATGATCTCCACCCAGCCAACAGAGCACCGCGTAGCCATGACACGGTGAGACATCATGGTGGAGTAGCAGAGCTTAGTGGGACAACTGCGTGAAGTCTGAGCTCCACTATCCCGCCTTCGACTGCGAGGGATGTGCTCCAATCACGTCGACGCCGACCACGAGGATTGAGCTCCTCCTATCTCCCGCGACCGACCGAGGATTGACCCCCTGCCATGCCGCCACCGCCGACCGGCCAAGGATTTACCTCCTATAACGCCAACACCGCTGACCGACCAGGGATTGATCTGCTATCCGGTAGCCGCTGCCTCGGCCGGTATCCTGTAGCGGCTGTTTTTTATGGGTATCCGGAGAGCGGCGGTTTACAGCCCCATATGTATCGGGTAGCACATCACATACGGTTATGTTACGGGAACCGTGTCTCATGCACGTTGTCATCTCACACGATTTGGTGTGGAAACTGTGTGCCATATACAACACAATGCGATAAGTAGTTCCCCGGCCGTTATCAGATCCCTGGGGTTTCCCCGCCTCCGCCAAATCCCTAGATAGCCTACAAATCCCTTGGCCCTAAATTCCCTCGCGTGGCACTGACGTTGGGGGAATGCAGATGAGTGGTGCTGATGGTTTCGGTGCGGCTCCTCATGTTCATACAGTCACTCTTGGCAGCGCCATTGGCGGTGCCACCATAATGGCGGTCACCGCCAAGCACTTCCCTAAGGTCATCAGGAGGCCGGTGTACTAAGGATCCAAATCGTCTTATCAGGTCCCAATCATTCCTCATCTTTTTAGCATGTCCAAAGCAAGAAGTTCACTCAATCCTTCTTGAATTGGACCCTCCCTCTTAGGAAAGCGATCAAATGTCAGATCCATAGTATGACTCCAGCAGACTCCCGCAACATGAGTTCAAATCCGAGTTTTGCGCCACCGAGAAGTACCAAAAGATGAGTTGTGTGCACGGACACACTCCCGCTCGACGTGTATGCATGCAGGGAATCGACATTGGCAGGCGGTTTCTCGGTTGCCCCTTAGAGATAGTGCTAAGTTCATCCTTTACGTTCAGTTAATGCCCCCACTCATCCAGGATATTTAACATTCGTAGGGATATGAGGCTTGTGACTTTGTTAACTAGTTGGATGATGAATGGCATGGCAGCGATCGGAGTGTTAACACCAAGCTTGTATTAGATAACGTAAAGCTAAAGAAGAAACAAACTGCTCTGGACTTTATAATCACTACAATGAAGCAAGAAAGAATCAATCACATGCAGCAGATGAAAGCAAGAGACAAGAAGGAACTAGCATGTATAGTTGTAGTTGTCGCATTAGGCATCTTCTATGTGCTGTTTGCAATGATGATTAGCGGCTTCGTTTGATTATTAATGGTTACATCAATAAGCAGAGCTCATCTATTGCTTACCAACTGTCCTATGTTAAATACTTGTTGCACACCTGTTGTGTTTCATATAAGCGTGTGGGTAGTGAAACAATGCATCTAGCAAACCGAGTGAATTGCTAAAATGTACCATGTGAAACAGTTGGCATTTTGCACACATTTGGACGCTCCAACCCATGTGCGTAATTATCACATTGAGAACTTTGAAACAACGGGAATTTAGAGCAACCAGGTACACATAATTGCGATTGATTATCAGAATTCTAACCGCCTGACAAGGCACCAATAAGATCCTTTAATCCCCCGCTTCAATTGCCATTCCTCTTTTCTTCAGAAAACACTTTAGCCGCCACCATTTTCATCGTCCCGGTCGGTCACGCTACACTTATACACACTCTAGAATCTTGCTTTCTCGCCACTTGTTTACGTAGCACAGCCATGTCGAGCGACAGCGAGGACGATAGTTCTACCAGTCTGGCACTCGATCTGGGGTCAACCTTAGAATCATCGCGCTCGTCTTCCATGAGTCAGGCATTGAGCACTAACCTCCATTTTATCCGGCTCATGGAAGGGACGCCGCTGCCAGAGTTGTCGGACGACTACCAGATGGACGAGGAGCCGCCAAAGGACGAAGAAGACGACGACAATGAGGACGAGGAGGAATTGTCAAATAAGGAGTATGACGATGAGGACATCAGCGATGATGGTGACGATGACGAGGACATCAACGACGGTCATGACGAGTACGACGAGGACATCAATGACGATGGTGACGACGATGGTGATGAAAAGCCAGTGGTCAGTGTCGGTGTACTAAGCAATGGGTCCTTTAGTACCCTGACTTGTGCACAAACGACAGCAACCTCTCAACCGGCAAGCCTTGCCAAAGGACTACTGCACTCAAGACACAGACAATTGAAGATCAGGTTGCCGGCAGGCCACCTTACCGACAAGCAAAGGCCCGGTAAGCTCCGTGCCGGCAGGCTCCCACTACCAAGCCACCGCTCCACCTCATCAGGCTGATTGTCAACTGTCTATGAGGTGTCGAGCGGGCAGGCGGTTAGGTAGAGCCTGCTGGGGCATGTCGCAGCTTCGGAGGATTAATCCACCTTTATTGACACACGTCATAATGTCGTGGCGAAGGAATAAGAGGTGCTGGGTGGACAGCACAGATGGAGAAGCCGTCCTTGCCGGGAGACGGCTCTGGTGTGAAACCTCACAACGCATTTAATGTGTTTGTTCTAAATCATCAGGGTTAAGTATTTGGCACTGTAGCCACTACCTGCACAGTATTTTTACTATTATGCCATTGTGGTAACCCCTTGTCTATAAAAGGAGGTCCATTGCAAAATTTACAAAGGTTGACTCTCTGTCCTATTGCACATAGTAGCTACGCTCCTGTGCACCCTTGTTGGTAAACCACGCTCTCTGTAATTTGGACAAACACCCATAATCCACCAAAGGAGTAGGGTTTTACACCTCACGATGGCCCAAACCTGGGTAAATCCGTTGTGTTAACTGTTGTTTCCGCTCTTTGTACACGTCAATTCCCCTAGTAGAACCGCAAAGGGGCATTACCGGTCACATAGATTGTCGTACATCGACATCTTTGGCGCGCCAGGTAGGGGGAGTCGTGTGTGTGAACCCGAATCAGCACTCTGTGCGAGCTTCTTCATCATCACCAGATGCGTCCATGGCTCCCAAGAAGGCCAAGGGCGCGTCCACCGCACCGATGACGTCCAAGCTTCCCATGCCGGCGGCTACGACAGACGGGGATGGAAGGGCAACGCCACCACGACGTCCCAGCGACCGTAGCCACCACAGCGATGTGGTCCAAAGCTCCACGAGTCGTGATCCTCTCGATGTCCCTCTGTTGATGGCGCAGGGGTATCCAAGGGCGACATAGTGGCACGCAACCGTGAAGCAGTGACACTGTGCGCCATTCTCAGGATGCACAGGGACGGCCACCGCACCAACCTGCTGGCGAGCATAGACATTAGCGACGTGAGCGCGATAATGCTTCTACTAACTCTGTCAGGAGTCATTGCATTGTCCCCTCCTCACGCTCCATGCCCAAAACGTCAGCAGAGGCCATGGCCTGGGCACGGTTGCTTCTTGAGTTCCCTCCTAGGCCGGAGAAGATGGATGAGTGGAGGGCCACCATCCAGAGCCTTATCACCTTCACCAACGATGACACCGCACAAGAGGCGGGAGCCTCAAACACACACACGTTCGCTCCTGTCAAGACGACTGACAAGCGCACGGGGGGAGCTGCGCCAATAGTGCAGTCTCCACCACAACAACGGAGGCCGCACCTGCAGGACACACGAGACGAGGCCTCCATGGTGTCTTCGGACCCATGGAGCCGCCCCGACCAGCGTCAAGTCATGCGCGACCGACGCCATGAAGACGCTCACACCATCGTCGAGCGCAAATGTGAGGAATGCCGGCAATCCAATGGTCGTGCGGGACCATCTGTTGATGTTCCTGCGCCCGGGTATCCTGGGTACCTACCTTACAAGGTAGGCTGCCCGACATTCACCCGTGAGCTGCGGCAAGTCCAGAGGCCATCCTCGTGGAACTTCAAGCCTGACGTACCTGACAAGTACGATGGTAAAGTGAACCCGCCAGAATTCCTCAGCGTCTACACCATCGTGGTGCAGACTATCGGGGGACGCGACGAGAAGATCCTCGACAACTACTTCCCGCTGGCGCTCAAGCCCAACGTGAGGTCTTGGCTGATGAACCTGCCGGAGGGACCCATTTCTTCCTGGTCTGATTTATGTCATCAGTTCATTGGCGCCTACAACGGAGGCCACAAGCTCCATGGTCAGGCCAGCGACCTGCATGTGTTGCCGCAGCATGAGGGAGAGCCCTTCCACAAATACATTCATAGATTCAACCATGTACACAACAACATCCCTGATATTCACCCTGCCACTGTGATTGTGTCGTTCCACATGAACGTGCGCAATTGCAGGATGCGTGAGGAGATGAGTATTCAGAAGGTCAAGACCATCAACGAGCTTTATGCTCAGATGGACACGTGCGCACGAGCGGAAGAAGGAAGAAGACTTCCTGGGGAAGACACCGGCGCGGAAGTCGACTCTAAGGACGATGACACTGCCATCCCAAAGAAGAAGAGCCAGAAACGCGAAGGCAAGCCAGTGATGGCTGTCAAAGGCTCCGGCAACAACAATGTAGCAAGAAAGCCAAGGTTGAAGGTTCCGGCAAGGATGTTGTCATCTGCACATGTGGCCATCAGGCCGCAGCGGGCGACAAGGCAGATAAGACCGATGGGCCATACTGCAAGATCCACCAGACCAAGGGCGACGATCTCCAGGAGTGCCGGCAAGTGGAGCATCTTGCTGAGAAACAGAAGCAAGAATACGAGAAACGCGACAAGGAGAAGAGCCAGAGCAGTGCTGATGGGTCCGGCAAGGAGTGCGGTGGCCGCAGAGGCCGCCGCAGCAAGGCCAAGTAGCATAAAGAGAAGCCTGCATGAGGCTATGACAAGAAGGATGACGATGATGATGATGACGAGGATGGAGAGGGTTCTGATGACCATGAGTTCTAGAAAGCCACAGAGACCATGTGCATTGATGGAGGCGCATCTTTGCACTCCTCCCACCACCAGCTCAAGCAGTGGGCACGAGAGATCAATGCAACAGAACCGGCAATGGAAGCGCAGAAGCCACTCAAGTAGTCTCACACGCTCATCATTTTTGACGCCGAGGACCACCCTGATCACACTACCACGGTCGGGTGCTTGTTGTTGTTGGTCTCACCAACAATACGCAACCTCAAGGTGAGAAAGATGTTTGTTGACGGTGGGGCCGGCTTGAACTTGATATCTCTAGAGGTGGTCAAGAGGCTCCAAATCCCTGACGAGGACCTCAAACAGACAAGCACTTTCCAAGGGATCAACCCGGGAAGAAGCTAGCCGAAGAGGAAAGTTACATTGCCGGTGATGTTTGGCAGCGAGCTCAACTTTATGACTGAGAAGATTGTCTTTGATGTCGTTAAGATACCGCTGTCGTACAGCGGAATCCTTGGTCGCCTGACACTGGAAAAATTCATGACGTCGTCCCATTATGCCTACAACACATTGAAGATGCCAGGGTCGATGCACGTCATCACCATCCACTCCGACAAGAAAGACACAGTCTTATGTGCCAACAAGCCCTACCGGGAGGTAGTAGCAGCATCAACTGGCAAGGCTCTTGCTCCTGCCAACAAAGCTTCTGGGGGAGAAGAAGAATGGCAAGACATCTAGCAAGGACTCCGGGAAGCGCACTGAGGAGTGCAGCACACCCGTTGAGGACGTGCCAGAGAGCTCTGCTGCCAAGAGCAAGAAGTCCAAGACCGCCACGCATGTGATGAAGCAAGTGGCTGCATGGGAGGACAGCAAGGGTGACACTTTCACCATAAGTGCCACTCTTGATGACAAATAGGAAAGCGCGCCCGTCTCCTTCCTGCGGGCGAGGGTCGATGTGTTTGCCTGGCAACCATCTAGCATCCCCGGTGTTCCCAGGGAGGTGATTGAGAACCACCTTGCCGTTTGCCGCCATGCACGCCCCGTCAAGCAGAAAGCCAGGAAGAAAGCTCTACAGCGGCAAGAGTTCATTGCTGAGGGAATCAAGAAGCTGGAAGCGGCAGGCCTGATCAGGCGAGTGATCCAACCAACCTAGTTGGCAAACCCAGTTGTAGTGCGAAAGGCAAATGGAAAGTGGAGGCTTTGTATCAACTTTACTAATTTAAATAAATCTTGTCCAAAAAAACAATTTCCCTTGCCGCGCATTGATCAAATAGTGGACTCTACTGCCGGTTGCAACCTCCTTTCCTTTCTTGATGCCTATTCTGGTTATCATCATATTTTTATTGCCAAGGAAGACGAATAAAAACCACGTTTATTACTCCATGTGGCACATACTGCTTCAAGCGTATGCCTTTCAGATTAAAAACTGTTGATTCAACATTTGCAAGAGCTGTACAAATTGGTTTTGAGCCTCAGCTACACAGGAATGTGGAAGCTTATATGGATGATATAGTGGTCAAGACCAAGGACAAAGCAACACTAATTCAAGATCTATAAAAGACATTTGCAAACTTGCGTAGGATCAACTTGAAGCTCAACCCAAAGAAGTGTGTGTTTGGCATCCCATCTGACAAGCTTCTCGGGTTCTTTGTTTCTCAACATGGAATTGAAGCCCATCCCGACAAGATCAAAGCTATTGAGCAGTTGGAAGCACCGAAGTGCGTCAAGCATGTGCGCCGCTTGGCGGGTTGTGTTGCCTCCCTAAGCAGGTTTATTTCTAAGTCCGCTGAGCGTGCCTTGCCATTTTTTCAAAATCTTGAAAAAGGCAGGTCCAATGAAATCGACTCCAGAAGCGGAGACAACACTTCATGATTTGAAAAAGTACCTGTCTTCAACGCCAACACTAGTTGCGCCTAAGCCACAAGAATCGTTGCCGTTGTATCTAGTGGTAATGAATTAAGTGGTTAGTTTTGCACTAGCAGCGAAAAGGGAAGCAGACGATGAAGAGGCAGCAACCCCAGAGCCGACAGCCGACGAGCCCAATTCTTCTCCGGCAAGCCAGAATGACGACAACAAAAGTACAGCGCAAGAAGCAAAGCAGCAAATTATGCAGAAGAAGAAGGTGGTGCAGCGACCAGTTTATTTTGTCAGCTCTCTTATGCAGGGGGCTAGGTCAAGATATTCTGGAGTGCAGAAAATTGCATTTTGGCCTCCTCTTGGACTCCCGGAAGCTGCGTCAATATTTCCAAGCAGATCACATTACTGTCGTCACTCGCTTTCCTCTACGGCACATTTTGAGAAATCCAGAAGCCACTGGCAGGATAGTAGAGTGGGCGTTGGAGCTGCCCAGCAAAGCTCATCAACTAATCAAAGAAGGGCCTTGGTGGAGTTCACTGCAGAATGCACACCAACGCAAGACGAAGAAATACAAGAAACTTCTCTCCCCAGCAAAGAAACCAACAAAGAATGGGTTATGTACTTTGATGGGGCCTATTCGCTGCAAGGCGACGGTGCCGGAGTGCTGCTTGTCACACCCATCGAAGAGCACCTCAAGTACGTAATCCAAATGCACTTCCCACGGGAGAAAGCTACCAACAACACTGGTGAGTATGAAAGATTGACTATCAACCTGCGTATTGTAGTTGATCTTGGCATCAGGAATCTTAACATTCGAGGCGACTCACAGTTGGTTGTGCGGCAAGTCAAAAAATATTACCAAAGCCCTTTGATGGAAGTGTATGTGGATGAAGTGAGGAAGTTGGAAGAGCACCTTGACGGTCTGCAAACAGAGCATGTTCCTCGTGCAGAAAACACCATTGTCGATGACCTATCCAAGCGTGCCGCCCAAAAGCTACATGTGGAACCAGGAACTTTTGTGCTCCATCTGAATCAACCTTCTGTAATACCATCATTTAGGTAATCAAAGAAAATAAAAGTAAGCTCCGGTGACTACTTTCCAGCAGAGCTCCCGGAAGCCGACAAAAAGGTTGCCGGAAGCAACGCGACGCTAGCTGGTGAGCAGCAAGCTCTGGCAGGGCCCGAGGCCCTTGCTGTTGAAGCAAGCGCTCCCATGGCAGAAGAAATGCCTTTAGTCCTTGTCGTTGAGCCACAAGCTCCGGCATGGGCGCAACAAATAGTTCAGTACCTCCAAACAAGGGAACTTCCCGAAGAACAAGAAGAAGCTGAGAGAGTAGCCCGGCAGTCAGCTATGTATCAATTTGTGGACAACGTATTGCACAGAAAGCGGCCAAACAGGGTGAAATGGAAGTGTATCTGCCGGGAAGATGGACAAAAGTTGTTGGCAGAGATACATGAAGGGGTGTATGGTTCCCATATAGGGTCCCGTGCTCTTGTCGGCAAGGAATTCCAGCAAGGTTTCTACTGGCCGACAGCCCTTCAAGATGCGGTGGCGGTGGTAACAAGATGTGAAGCATGTCAATTCCACACCAAGCAAATACATCAACCAGCTTAGGCCCTTCAGACAATACCTCTTTCCTGGCCCTTCTCGGTCTAGGGGCTCGACATTGTCGGCCCTTTCCCCCGTGCTACCGGGGGCTTTGAGTTCTTTTAGGTAGCAATCGACAAGTTCACGAAGTGGCGCGAAGTAGAGATGGTAATGAAGGTGCCAGCACAGTCAGGCGTCAAGTTCTTAAAGGGAATAATTTACCATTTTGGGGTGCCCCAACAGGATCATCACCAACAATGGCCCACAGTTCACAAACCGCACCTTCATGCAGTATTGTGAGACCCTTGGAAGCAAGGTTTGTTTTGGCTCTATTGCTCACCCAAGAAGCAACAGCCAAGTGAAGAGACCGAATGTTGAAGTGTCTGTGGGCTCAAGACGAGGACATTTGATAAGCGGCACAAGTGTGGGAAGCATTGGATTGATGAGCTGCCGGGAGCTCTTTGGTCACTCAGGACAACACCAAATTGAGCTACCGGTGAGACACCCTTCTCCCTAGTCTATGGTGCAGAAGCGGTGCTCCCCATAGAACTCACCTATGGATCACCTCAAGTGCAAGCTTTTGATGAAGCTGAGCAAGAGCACTTGCGGCAAGATGACACAACGCTGCTCGAGGAGGACTCTCTCCGGGCTGCTATGTGTGCCGCATGCTACCAGCAAGCCTTGCACCGCTACCATAGTCGCAAGGTTCATGCCAGGAGTGTTGAGGAAGGCGACCTTGTCCTTTGACGGATTCAGTCCATGAAAGGAAGCAACAAATTAACGCCTAAGTGAGAAGGCCCTTACCGGGTGGTATGAGTCACTAGGCCTGGCGCAGTCTGCCCAGAGACCGAATATGGCACTTCGGTGCAAAATTCATGGAATATCGAACATCTTCGCAAGTTTTATCCGTAAGGCTCGCTTGTCGGGTCTCCCGCCAAGCCCCATTTATACGAGTCTTCCGACAAAGCATGTAAACCTTTGTACAAAGCCAAGCGAAGACCATGTGTATAAATCAATATAGCTAAGTGTTCTGCAACCTTTTGTCAAAGTACATATTTAAATTATGTATGTTGTATGAAATGTTGTGTTCATTTTGACTTGTGTGAAGTGGTTGATGAACTGGCAAGGTTCCTACCATCCTCTTTTCTATTCTTTATTTTTCTCAAAAAGGCAGAAAGGACCCTCCCATGCAAGTTTTCCCACGGGGAATGATGGTATGGATACCCAAATGACGTTCAAGTTAATCATTTTGTGACAAGAAGTATAGCAAAGAAGTTAATCATTTCGTGACAAGAAGTACATCAAAGAAAAGCTAGGTTGAAAAACTCCATTTTCTTTGTTATAGAAGCTACTTTCCTTGAACGATTTCAACATTTGTATGAGAAAACATACACGCAAAGGACCCTTGTCAGAATCTATTGCGCTCCTAGGTTGTTTCGAGTCCGCTCAATAACCAAGGTAGCTGCACTAAGGACAGCAACGTGATCTTGCCGGCAGCGACATTTTCGGTAGGCTGCTAAGGACATGTTCCTAAAGCGCTCGTAGCAAGAATGCGCGCACCAGCAAGTGTTTCCGGCAAGCATAGGGTTCAGAAACATACAAGTACGGAATCAGGTATAAGGTAAGGCGGACATTCATTCAAGAAAATAGAATATAATACATCAAAAGCAAAAGTGAAGTGCTAATTCAAGATATTTGTCTTTAATACATGCAAGGTACTGGCGGCAAGGATGAAGCGAGAGGGATTCACTTCTTCAAGTTGACAGAACCAACCCTCTCGGAGATAGGGCGAAAAGAGCTTTGGCAACACTGGTGTCGGGATCCTTCGGCAGCTTGGTGAAGGCCTTGGACAAGTCAACCCAGGATTGTGGAAGACGACCTTCACAAGTATCTTATGGATGACAATGCAGCAAAGCTCGCGGCATTCCCTGACGAAGTTGTCTGCCCGGTCCTCCTCATACTACTCGAACGCCCCTATGAGCCCCTCGAAGAAGATGGACAGCTTGACACTCTCTACTTCCTTGTCGTCGCTGCAGAACTTCCACTTCTCTAGGCCCAATGTAGCCAGCTGGGGGGAGAGCCCGTCGGCAATGTTTACAAGTTGCTCTATCCACAACACCAAGTTCTTCTTCAATTCATTGGAGGAGTGGGCAGCGGAGGCAAGCAGTTCTTTCTCCTTCTAGAGCTCTTCGAGCAGTGCCCTCTCCTTGGTCCTGGCGCCCTCAAGGTGATCTTCAAAGGTGCTCAACTTCAGCTTCAAGTCAGCAATAGAGTCAGCGGCAACGGAGAACTCATTGGTATTGTCAGAGATTGCCATCTGCAACTCCCCTAGGGTATGAGCTGCCTTATGTGTGCTCTCCTTCACCTCCAAGACTTCCTTGCCAGAGCAGGCAAGGACCAACTCCAGCTATTGCACTTTGCTCTCCAGCTCAGCCCTGGTGGCCTCAGAGGCCTCAGCAGCCTCGACGGCCTCCTAAAGCTTGCCGGCGTGCTCCGCACCTTGCGCCTCGATGGTGTCCTTGTGTTTCTGCTCCAGCTCCTGAATCTGCCACCCCAACTAAGTTTCAAGTTTGGTGGCAATGGACGCCTCTCAAGCAACAAGGTCCTCCTCATGAGAATCGAGATTGGCCTTGCGCTTGATGAGGTCTCCATCAGCGGCAGCCATCCTTTGGTCGGCCTCCTCCAGCGCTGCCTCCGCCTCGGCCTTTTCCAAGACAAATTCTTGCATGCCTTTGGTGAGATGAGCTTGACGAGCGGTGAGATCTTGACGGCACTCTGTAAACTAGGTCCATGCCTCGCTAATGCGCCTCTAGAAATCAGCTTCTGCTTCAGCAAGAATGTCTTCCCGACGGTTCAGCTTCTCCGAGCGGCTACCGTAATGAGTGTGGAGCTGCTTGAATTTCTTGCTGATGGAGAGAAGGATGTTGTGCTCTTTGGCTTCGTCGCTGCTGCCAAATGTATCAATAGTGACCGCACCTCCAGCCATAGCAACGACACTGTCAAGACCTTCCTTCTCAGTGAAGGCTCTGATGATTGCCTTGTTGGGAGTGCTAATGAACTTCAGGTCGCCGATCTTGAGGTACCAAGTGGGTGGAGCTGCCTCGGATGTCGATAGGCCGGTGGCAGCCTTATTGGTTGCCTCTGCCACAATGAACATGCCCTTGCGGGGCGCTCCTGAGACAGAGGTGTCTTCAGTGTCCGTGGCCGCCTCCGGAACAACCCCCTTAGCAGCCTTCTTGACGGCCTCTTCCACGGCTCTTCTGGCAGCTTCCTCTTCAGCCGCAATCTGGCTGGCCTCAATGGACGCCTCCTTGGTGATCTTCCCAATGTTGGCTGATACGTCTCCAACGTATCTATAATTTTTTATTGTTCCATGCTGATTGATGTCTACTACGCAACTTTATTCTTGTTGACTCGTGTTGGGCCTCCAAGCGCGAAGTTTTGTAGGACAGTAGCAATTTTCCCTCAAGTGGATGACCTAAGGTTTATCAATCCGTGGGAGGTGTAGGATGAAGATGGTCGCTCTCAAACAACCCTGCAATCAAATACAAGAAATCTCTTGTGTCCCCAACACACCCAATACAATGGCAAATTGAATAGGTGCACTAGTTCGGCGAAGAGATGATGATACAAGTGCAATATGGATGATAGATATAGGTTTTTGTAATATGAAAATATAAAAACAGCAAGGTAGCAATGACAAAAGTGAGCACAAACGGTATTGCAATGCTTGAAAACAAGGCCTAAGGTCCATACTTTCGCTAGTGCAATCTCTCAACAAAGCTAATATAATTGGATCACATAACCATCCCTCAACGTGCAGCGAAGAATCACTCCAAAGTTCTTATCTAGCGGAGAACATAAGAAGAAATTGTTTGTAGGGTACGAAACCACCTTAAAGTTATTCTTTCCGATCGATCTATCCAAGAGTTCGTACTAAGATAACATCAAGTTATCCTTTTCGATCGATCTATCTAAGAGTTCGAACTAGAATAACACCATATGATAAGCATCAACCAACTCTAATGTCACCTAGATACTCCAATGTCACCACAAGTATCCATGAGTTAATTATACGATACGCATGAAACAATTTCATATTCATAATACTCAATTCAACACAAAGAAACTCAAAGAGTACCCCAAGATTTCTATTGGAGAAAGTAGGACAAGAACGTGTATCAACCCCTATACATAGATTACCCCAATGTCACCTCGGGAATCCGCAAGTTGAGTACCAAAACATATATCAAGTGGATCAATAGAATACCCCATTGTCACTACGAGTATCCGCATGCAAGACATATATCAAGTGTTCTCAAAACCAATATTCAATCTAACATAACGAGATCTCAAAGGGAAAGATTCAATTCATCACAACAAGATAGCAAGGGAATAACATCATATGATCCGACTATATTAAGAAAGCCTGTGATACATCAAGATCGTGACATCTCAAGTACACGAGAGAGAGAGAGAGAGATTGAACACATAGCTACCGGTACATACCCCCAGCCTCGAGGTAGATTACTCACACATTATCATGGTGAGAAATAGAGAGTTGTTGATGGAGAGGTGCAACCCCAAAGAGATGGAGGCGATGGCGGCCACGGCGCCGACAACGGGCGGCGGCGGTGGCGACGGGCGGCGGCCCCTTGCCCCCCTTTCTTCCTTGGTCTTGGTGCTGCAATGGAGGAGCCTCTCCCTCTCTTGGTGGCTGCCAAGGGAGAGGAAAATTCGTGGCATTTAGTGGCTCTCCCAAAATTAGGGATTTTCTCTCCTTATATATGCCTCTGTGGTGCTCTATGGCCCTCCGATGGATGGACCCTTGATCCAATGGCTCTTGGGCACCTCTAGAACCTTCGGACTCCTCACAGCCCTGATGAGTCCCCAAAGTCGTGGCTTGGCCGAATACATCAGATATGGTAAGAGTTGGACTCAATCACGTCAACAATTCTCGTAAGCCCGTAATCAGATATTTTCCTCCAGTAAAACGGGTCTACAGATCGCATCTGAACTCCGTTTTGGACAAATTTGGAGTCCAGAATCAATTCCATAAAATTCCCCACACTTTCCTAGTTTTACATTTTTTTCATTTGACGCCGTCTTCGGGGGTCAAACCGACGATCTCCAAAAACTGTTTGTGGACAGATTTTAGGTAAGTCAGAGTCCTCCTCCAAAAAAGCTCCTTTTGCGTTTTCTCGACAATTTCGAATTAATTCCTACACCTCAAAGTGTGAAACAAGAACTTGTGCACTTTTGAAAACATTAATATGTTAGTCCCAATAATTCATAAAACCATAGTAAAAACATAGGCTAACATGACATGAATACTTCAGAAATTATCGATACGTTGGAGACGTATCAGCATCCCCAAACTTAATTCCTACTCGTCCTCGAGTAGGTAAATGATAAAAGAAATATTTTATGAAGTGTGAATGCTAGCATAGTGTATAAGTTTGATCAATGATAATTTCAACCACTTTTCCTAGCATCATAACATCAACTTTTTCTCATAAAACTCATCATGATAAAGTAGCAACCAATTCTGATGTTATGGTTCAAACAATGAATTCTCTTGAAACTTAACAACCTATATTCTTAGTCACCAAACAATTGCAATTCAACTTATTCTCAACAAAGTCTAAGTAAGAGCTCCACATAGTCAATCATCATATAGTCTTCTATGATTGCTAGTACTCAAAGCATATTTTTAGAACAAACAACATCCATCGAACACAGAGAAAGATAGGGGCTTAAAGTTTCGCTTCCCAACATACTTATCATAAAGATAATTGTCAACAATAATAAATCATGATCAAATATATTTGACTGGCCATATGTGCCTAGATCTTTCCCCACCACATGATGCTTGTCAACTAGAGAATAATTGAGGTTGAAATGAGAATGTATACTATTGACTCTTGCATAAAAGTAAATACTGAAAGGTAAAAGATAGGCCCTTCACATAGGGAAGCAGAGATTTGCATATGTGCCAGAGCTCAAAGCTTAAATCAGAGATAAATATAATTTTGGGAGGTAGACCCTTCCTATCAACGTTACGACCAAGAGTTATCAATATCTTCCATGTTAAACACATTAGCGGCGGTTCCCAGGCGGTAAAAGTAAAGGTTTACTCCCCTCCACCAACAAACACACTCCACGGCTAGCCGAATCCACTGGTACCGTCCATACCAACAACATTCCTGGGGGAGTTTTGTTTAATTATTTGCATTTTTTTATTTCGGGACTGGGAATCCCTATTACCGCCCCTCTTGTGCAAGGATGAGTGAATAAACACTCATCATGAGAATAACCCGCTTAACATGGAAGATAGCGACCGCCCCCTATCGCTCCATGAGCGGTCCAGGCACACAAAACAGATGTTTATTTGAATGTTTAGAGGTGGCACATGTAAATTTACTTGGAATGGCAGTGAAATACCATATATAGGTAGGTAGTGGACTCTTATGGAAGAAACTTGGCTCAAGGATTTGGATGCACAAGTAGTATCTCTACTTAGTACGAAGTGTTGGCTGGCAAAAGGTTCTAAACAAGCACCACATGTTGGAGGATCCACAACAATATAACTTCTATGCAAATATACACAACCATAACTCATTACGTTGTCTTCCTTGTCCAACTTCAACTAATTTGCTCAAGTTTGAAAATAATTAATGGGTATTCACAATCATAGAAGATGTCCAAGATAATAAATTTGTATGTGAAAGTTCTCTTCCTTGTACTAATCATTCACGAATTGCTTGTATGACCAATATTGTGATTGTTAAACTTCAATAGATTTTACTTTCTAAACCAAATGTGAACTTGCAACTAAGAATATACCACATTGATAATTTCATATTTATGATATTTCATTCATTCACAATTTACTCTTAGGATATAAGTGAAGCACAAGAGTAAACATCAAACTACTCTCAAAAGATATAAGTGAAGATCAATGAGTAGTCAAACAATTAAGTAGATATGTGAGGACACTCTCTCAATAAAGATTTTCAAATCTGAGTATTTTATTCAAACAGCAAACTAAATAAAAATAGCACTCCACGAATAACACATATCATGTGAACGAATAAAAATTTAGGATCAACATAGGCTAACCGATAGTTGACGAAGAGAGGTGGGATGTGTACCATCCCCAAGCTTAGATTCTTGAGACTTCTTGAAATATTTACTTGGGGTGCCTTGGGCTTCCCCAAGCTTGAGCTTTTGTATCTCGTTTAATCCTCTCATATCATGGCTTCACCTATTCACAAAAACTTCATCCACACAAAACTCGAAAAGAACTCGTGAGATAGGTTAGTACACATAAGAATAAATTAACACTTCATGTACTGCCAAGACAAGTTGCATTATAATTTCCAAACATCATCTACTGTTTACTATCGTTTCCACAATTTATATCTACCAATATAGGCTATGGAAACTATAGAATAAGTAGATAGCAAAACTATGACAGCAATCTGTCCAAACAGAACAGTCTGTAGAAATCTATTAAACCTGTGTACTTCTGTAACTCAAAAAATTATGAAAATGTAGGACAAGCTAAAGAATTTATATGGCAACACTGTGTAAAAATTTCAGAAACTTTCCACTTTCCAGTAAAATATGAAAATTCAAACACTACAGAGAAAGTTTCTGTTTTTACACAGCACACATCAAACATGCAATGCAAGCATCCTAAAGGCAATTCTTGAAACTTTTTATTGAAAAACAAGATTATAAATAACATATAACAGAGAACATCAAAATAAAATGATGCTCCAAGCAAAACACATATTATGTGACGAATAAAAATATAGCTCTAAGTAAGATATACCGATAATGTTGAAGACGAAAGAGGGGATGCCTTCCGGGGCATCCCCAAGCTTAGGCGCTTGAGTCTTCCTTGGATATTACCTTGGGTGTGCATTGGGAATCTCCAAGCTTAGGTTCTTGTCACTCATTATTCTCCACATATCCGTGTCTCACCCAAAACTTGAAAACTTCAATCACACAAAACTTAACGGAACTTCGTGTGAAGGGTTGGTGAAATAAGTAAATATCATTCACTTAGGTACTGTCAAGACAAGATTCATAATTGTTACCACATGATACCTACTGTATTCTATCATTTCCATAATGTATACCACTAAATATAAGCTATGAAAACACTAAAACAAGCAAACAATGCATGCAAAACAAAATCTGTCAAAAACAGAACAGTCTGTGAAGATCTCTAGTATAGCCATACTTCCCTGTCTCTAAAAATTCTGAAACATTAGGAAACCCTGAAGAATTTGTATATCAACACTGTGTAAAAATTTCAGAACATTATCACGCTCCAGTAAAAAATAAAAATTCCTGTACTGGAGTCAAAAGATTCTGTTTTCGTTCAGCATCAATTCTACTCATTTTGTGAGTCATCCCAAAGGCTTTACTTGGCACTTTATTGAAATAAAAGACACAAAACATGATTAATACACTAACTTAATCATGTGAACACACAAAAACAGGAAGGAAAAGTGTTGGGTTGTCTCCCAACAAGCTATTTTCTTTAATTCCTTTTAGCTAGGCATGATGATTTCAATGATGCTCGCATAAAAGTAAAGAATTGAAACATAAAGAGAGCATCATGAATCTCATGACAAGCACATTTAAGTCAAACCCACTTCCTATGCATAGGGATTTTGTGAGAAAACAATTTATGGGAGCAAGATCAACTAGCATAGGAAGGCAAAACAAGCACAACTTTAAAACATTGAACACATAGGGAGGAAACTTGATATTATTGCAATTCCTACAAGCATATGTTCCTCTCTCATAATAATTTTCAGTAGCATCATGAAGGAATTCCACAATATAACTACCACATAAATCATTCTTTTAATTATGCACAAGCATAGAATTTTTATTACTACCCACACAAGCAAAATTCTTCTCATTCAAAGTAGTGGGAGCAAACTCAACAAAATAACTATCATGAGACACTTGATTGACATAATCACATTCAATATTAAAATCACGATGACAAGTTTCATAGCATACATGTCATCATCATAATCATCATAGATAGGAGGCATGCCATCATCATAATAAATTTGCTCATCAAAACTTGGGGGACAAAAAATAGCATCTTCATCAAACATAGCATCCCCAAGCTTGTGGCTTTGCATATCATTAGCATCATG
The DNA here is from genome assembly GCA_039707655.1 of Elymus sibiricus. Classification (NCBI taxonomy): domain Eukaryota; kingdom Viridiplantae; phylum Streptophyta; class Magnoliopsida; order Poales; family Poaceae; genus Elymus; species Elymus sibiricus. The sequence goes on along the minus strand of CM077675.1, from coordinate 262,838,090 downwards.
GATATTCAGAAAATTCATGCTAACAATATTGATATCATGCTCATCATTCAAGTAATTCTCATTAAGTATTATCATAATTTATTTCTCTACCAATTGAGCACAATTTTCTGAATCCTTATTTTCACGAAATACATTATAAAGTCGATACAAATGATGCAACCTAAACTCCATTTTTTGTAGTTTTCTTATATAAAACCAAACTAGTGAAAAACAAGAAACTAAAAGATTTAATTGCAAGATCTCAAGATATACATTCAAGCACTCACCTCCCGGGCAATGGCTCCAGAAAAGAGCTTGATGTCTACTACGCAACTTTATTCTTGTAGACTCGTGTTGGGCCTCCAAGCGCAGAGTTTTGTAGGACAGTAGCAATTTTCCCTCAAGTGGATGACCTAAGGTTTATCAATCCGTGGGAGGTGTAGGATGAAGATGGTCTCTCTCAAACAACCCTGCAATCAAATACAATAAATCTCTTGTGTCCCCAACACACCCAATACAATGGAAAATTGTATAGGTGCACTAGTTCGGCGAAGAGATGGTGATACAAGTGCAATATGGATGATAGATATAGGTTTTTGTAATCTGAAAATACAAAAACAGCAAGGTAGCAAGTGATAGAAGTGAGCACAAACGGTATTGCAATGCTTGAAAACAAGGCCTAGGGTCCATACTTTCGCTAGTGCAATCTCTCAACAATGCTAATATAATTGGATCACATAACCATCCCTTAACGTGCAACGAAGAATCACTCCAAATTCTTATCTAGCAGAGAACATAAGAAGAAATTGTTTGTAGGGTACGAAACCACCTTAAAGTTATTCTTTCCGATCAATCTATCCAAGAGTTCGTACTAAGATAACATCAAGTTATCCTTTCCGACCGATCTATCTAAGAGTTCGAACTAGAATAACACCATATGATAAGCATCAACCAACTCTAATGTCACCTAGATACTCCAATGTCACCACAAGTATCCATGAGTTAATTATACGATACGCATGAAACAATTTCAGATTCATAATACTCAATCCAACACAAAGAACCTCAAAGAGTACCCCAAGATTTCTATCGAAGAAAGTAGGACAAGAATGTGTATCAACCCCTATGCATAGATTACCCCAATGTCACCTCGGGAATCCGCAAGTTGAGTACCAAAACATATATCAAGTGGATCAATAGAATACCCATTGTCACTACGGGTATCCGAATGCAAGACATATATCAAGTGTTCTCAAATCCAATATTCAATCCAACATAACAAGATCTCAAAGGGAAATATTCAATTCATCACAACAAGATAGCAAGGCTATAACATCATATGATCCGACTATATTAACAAAGCACGTGATACATAAGGATCGTGACATCTCAAGAACACGAGAGAGAGAGAGATTGAACACATAGTTACTGGTACATACCGTCAGCCCCGAGGTGGATTACTCACACATTATCATGGTGAGAAATAGAGAGTTGTTGATGGAGAGGTGCAGCCCCAAAGAGATGGAGGCGATGGCGGCCACGGCGCCGATGGCGGGCGGCGGCGGCCCCTTGCCACCCTTTCTTCCTTGGTCTTGGTGCTGAAATGAAGGAGCCTCTCCTCCTTTTGGTGGCTGCCAAGGGAGAGGTAAATTCGTGGCTTTTAGTGGCTCTCCGAAAATTAGGGTTTTTCTGTCCTTATATATGCCTCTGTGGTGCTCTATGGCCCTCTGATGGATGGACCCGTGATCCAATGGCTCTTGGGCACCTCTAGAACCTTCCTAGGAACTCCTCACAGCCCTCATGAGTCCCCAAAGTCATGGTTTGGCCGAATACATCAGATATGGTAAGAGTTGGATTCAATCACGTCATCAATTCTCGTAATCCCGTAATCAGATATTTTCCTTCAGTAAAACGGGTATACAAATCGCATTCGAACTCCGTTTTGGACAGATTTGGAGTCCAGAATCAATTCTATAAAATTCCCCACGCTTTCCTAGTTTTAGCTTTTTTCATTTGACGCCGGCTTCGGGGGTCAAACCGACGATCTCCATAAACTGTTCATGGACAGATTTCAGGAAAGTCAGAGTCCTCCTCCAACCAGGCTCCTTTTGCGTTTTTTCGACAATTTCGAATTAATTCCTGCACATCAATGTGTGAAACAAGAACTTGTGCACTTTTGCAACCATTAATAGGTTAGTCCCAATAAATCATAAAACCATAGTAAAACCATAGGCAAATATGACATGAATACTTCATAAATTATCGATACGTTGGAGACGTATCACTGATATATTATCATTCTAGGATAATTTTGGGTATTTATTTACCAATTAATAATATTTTTTAAGCACTAACCTATTGACCCAGTGCCCAGTGCCAGTTCCTGTTTTCTGCGTGTTTTTGCCTTTTCAGAGTTACAATACCAAACGGAGTCCAATTGTCACGAAACTTTTTGGTGTATTTTCTAGACAAATACTAGAACTAGAAGCTTCGGAGGAGGGCCATGAGATGCACCACGGGCCCACAAGCCATCTGGCCGCACCCCCCAGGGGGTGCGGCCAGATAAGTTGTGGCCCCCTGGAGCGCCTCCCGACGTCGTTCTCTGGCCTATAAATTAACATCTACCCTAAAAGCAACAGAAGCGCTCCCGAAACACTTTTTTCGCCGCCACAAGTCTCTGTTCCAATGGGAGGCCATCTACACCTCTGTTCCGGTACCCTGCCGGAGGGGAGATCGATCACGGAGGGCCTCTTCATCAACCTTGCTGCCCTCAGCTTATGTGTATGTAGTTCACCACAGACCTACGGGTCCGTAGGTAGTACCAAGATGGCAATCTCTCTCTCTCTCTCTCTCTTGATCTTCAAAACAATGTTCATCGCATCTTTGCCTTGATCTATCCGATGTAATCCCTTTGTATGGTGTGTTTGTTGGGATCCAATGAATTGTTAGTTTATGTTCAGATTATTCATGAAAAGTATTTGAGTCAAACCTGATAACTATGATTCTTATTTGCATGATCATCATAGCTTTGTAATGCTCTCCGATCTATTGAGATAGTTTGGCCAACTAGATTGATATTTCTTCGGTGAGAGTGGTGCATTGTAGTAGGTTCAACCTGACGAGTTTCTCTATCCCAGTGACAGAAGGGGACAAGTTGCGTCTTTGTGTTGTTGCTACTAAGGATAAAATGATGGGGTTTATTCATATTAGTTGAGTTTACTTTGTCTACATCATGTCATCGTTCTCCAAGCATTACTCCGTTTGTCATGAACTTAATACGTAGAGAGGCAAGAATAGAAGCGCTCTTGAAGTGGAGTAATAGAAGTAGGTGCAGGGAGGAGTCGGCCTATTTGCTTATGGACGTGATGCCTATATACACATGATCATTGCCGTGAACATCGCATAATTATTCGCTTTTCTATAAATTGCCCAACAGTAATTTGTTTACCCACTGTATGTTTTGTTTATGAGAGATGCCACTAGAGAACTCTACGCCCCCCGGGTCTATTCACTTATAAATTCGCAAATGCTATCATTACCTTGCTGTTATTTATTGCCTTTTATTTTATTTTGCACTTTACTATTTTCTACACAACTCACTTGCTTGCAAATAACGAAATCAAGGGGATTGACGACCCTCTTGCCGGCATTGGGTGCAAGTTATTTGTTCTTTTGTGTGCAGCCATAGAAGACGGTTGAGGATTGGTATTTGTCAGATTTCGGGCTCCGCAAAACCCTCAAGGTTCGAACACAGGGGCGTGTGTGAAGATTCCCTGCAGCCTCACCCTAGCTAGCTCACTACTCGATGGCTCAGACGACGAACTCGCACGATGACGAGGAAGAATATGAACATGGTGGTTTACCCAGGTTCGGGCCGCTGCGAAGCGTAATACCCTACTCCTGCATTGGTGGATTGCCTCTCGTGGAGGTGCGGTGGATGAACTAGTACAAGGTTGAGGAGCCTCGCGAGGGCGTCCCTGAGGTGTTCTTGGCCATCCGCTGGCTTTGTGGTGCGTTAAGTGAATCGAGTGGTTCCCCCCCCCCACCCCGCTCTACGGTGCAACCTAGCCTCTATATATAGCGGTGGCACGGGTCCTCTTCCCTTATCGCAATGGCGGGAAGGGATCCCACAACGGCCAAATTTGAAGGGGGACAGGAGTACATCCCGCCCTGTCCAAAGGCGGTCTTCGCCTCTAAAGTAGCTGTCGATGATGCAGAGGTGGGCTCGGCGATGACATCCGTCCTGCGGGGCTCGTGGTCATGGTCTTGTTGCACCGGAATGGAAACCTTTGGGGGTGCTTTCAGAACCCGCGTACGTCCTTGCCCCCTTTGCACCAAAGGGGAAACTGCACCGCCTGGCGCACTGGCGCCCGCCTGTCCGTCCTTGCGTCACCCTTGACTCCTGAGGCCGGGTCCTGCATAGAGATCTCCGCCGCTCCGGAGGGGACCTGGGGAGGCCCATCCTTTGTCGGTCTTGATGCTGCTCCTCCTCGCAAGCCTAGGGTCCTCGCGAGGGCCTTGTCTTGAGTGGGGCTGCGTCCGGCTGTGCTTGGCTAGCGAGGTGGGCCATGCCCTGGGCCGCAGGCAGGCAGGTCTGGGTACCCCCGTTCCCAGAACGCCGACAGTAGCCCCCGGGCCCAAGGCGCGCTCGAGCTGCCTTCTGGGCGAAGCCTCGAGGGCGGCCCGAAGCACCGCGGGCCCCAAACGCCTGCGGGCCAGGCTTTACACGCGCCGAGCACTGGGGCGGCGACGCCCCCGCTCCCCGAGGGCGTCAGGAAGCGCTCCAAGTCAAATTGATGCGATGCCCGTGCGCAGCGCCGACTATCATTGCCCTTCCTTGAATGCTGCTGCTGCTTCGAGCCTCTACTCCTTGGGCCACGCGGATGTGACCCGTCAATCGGCAGGAGAAGCGACACGAACGGAACTGCGCCGATCAAACTGCTCTGCGGCGCCCGAGAGGCGCACGACGCCTGCTCTCCCACGACGCCTCGCGGCTGCAGTTACGCCTATAAATCCGCCCCGCCCCTGGCAGGGGAGGGGCATTGCAGTCTCGAGGCATCTTCCTGCTTCCTTCGCCCCGCCGACAAAGCCCTCTCCTCTTCCCATCTTCTCGTCTTCCATGGCATCCGAAGGAAGCACTGCGGGTGCGGGGAAACGTGCGGCACTGCCAGCTCCCTCGCCCTCCTCCGGAGGCAGCGGTGGGGGCCCTCAGGGCCGGCGCAAGTCTGCCGGCGCTGGGCCATGGTCGATGAGTGAGTACTCCGCCGCCTCCCTCCTCCTTTGTCGTCCCGCCCAGTGATCCGGGCATGACTCTTTCCTCCTTTCAGGGCGCCTGCGGCCAAGAAGCGCCGGCTTGGCGAACTTTGGGAGGAAGTGGAGGCGCTGCGGGCCCGGCTGGCGACCGCCGAGGCTGCCTTCCAAGCCGCCCTCAGGGGCGAAGCGGAGGCCAGGGCGGAGCTGGCGTCCCTCCAGGCCCAGGTCCAGGAGGCGGCTGACGCCGTGCAGGCCACCCAGGATGAGGCGGCGCACGCCAGGCTGCTGGAATCCCAACGCGCCAAGCAGTACCTGGACATCGCCCACCGTGCGGCCGGCGCGGTGAACCGATTCGTCAGGGAAGCCCCCGCGTTGCCGTGCGTGCACGGCGACGGGGGCTATCTTGACTTCTTCCGGAAGGTGGTGGATGCGCTGGAGACCGGCGTCTCCCGCGTGAACGCAGACAACGAGTCTGACGCGCGCGACCTCCTCGACCTCGCCTTGACGCTCGTCTTCTCCAACCTGCACCGCCACGCCCCAGGGCTCGACATCCGGCGCGTCATGGAGCGGGTTCCTGACGAGCTCGAGCGGCCCCTCCGGGACGAGGTGCGCCCCCACGTGGAGTCCGTAGTGGAGCGGTCGTCCAGGTACCCGCCTCTGGCGGGGAGGACAATTCCGACGCCGAGGCGGCCGGCGGCGCGGGTGGCGACAGCGACTCCTCCCTCTAAGCATCCCCTGTCTTCTTTTCTTGGTGCCTGTAATATTTGAAGAAGTACTCTGCCCCCGTGGGCGTTAGTCTATTGCGTACTACCTTGGTTTGCGTCCTTCCTCATTTTAAATTGCTTGTTGCCATCTCGCCGTTGTCGTGGTTTAGTTTCCTCGTGCGGGGCTTGATGCCAGTGCCGCTGCGGCCTGGCGACAGCGGCCGTCAGGGCCCTCGCGAGGTGTCTTCTTACGAGGTGCTGCTTGTGGCCACCGCTCCCCTGGTCGGCGGCTTTGCTGCTCGTCACGGCTGGGTTCCTTCCCTCGTGCCATTTTTCCTGGCGCCTCCCGCCTCAGGGGGCTCGGTGGCCGCACGTGATGGCCCGCAGTACCTGTGTTCCCACATTAATGCACGGAACTCTTATCCCGTCCTCGGGTCGTCATTAGATCAGGGGGTTCCTGCTTGGTTGGGTAGTGTACTTAGCTTGTGGGGTGGCGACGATCTTGCGTGCGCCGTGAGGCATGACCGGGCTATCCAGATAGTCGACGGCTCCGTCTGGGATGCTTCCTCCTTGTTTGTGGGACGGTTTGGGGGCCCTTTCGGCAATCTGTGCCTGCAGGCCCCAGTCCCGCACATTTCCCGACCACCGTAGCGTACGATTGGATCACCAAGGACACAACTACGGGGTCAGGCCCCGACACCCTTGATGCCGACCGGATCACCAAAGACGACATCAAGGGGGGCGAGTGGCTATATGACCGGTAAGGCTCCTGAGGTGTGCTGCTCAGGAGCCCCCCTTTGACGCTCAAGCCGCTCTACGTCGGCAGGTCCCAGTCCCGCACATTTCCCGACCACCATAGTGTACGACCGGATCACCAAGGACGCAACTACGGGGTCAGGCCTCGACACCCTTGATGCCGACCGGATCACCAAGGACGACATCAAGGGGGCGAGAGGCTATATGACCGGTAAGGCTCCTGAGGCGTAATGCTCAGGAGCCCCCCTTGACGCTCGAGCGATCCCCCATTCCGTCCTGCCAGCTGCTGCCTCAGGAGGCCCTGGGGCCTCCCGCGGCTCCATGCTTCAGTGCCGTGCTGCGGTCGGAGCCCCCGAGCGGGGGTCGACGGCTAAAAGATGCGTGCTCCTGAGGCGACAGGGCCTCGTTATCCAGCCCCGAGGTGCCTCGGGGAGGCCTGGAGCGCGCGGCTCCTTGTGAAACACCAATCCAGAAAGAGAAAATTCAAGACCGGTAAAACGAGAGAACACAAAGAGAAAAGTTCCCGCCCCTTTTTCTTTTAAATATAGAGTTGCGAAATTCTCAAACTTCATTCCAAAAAACGGCAATTCGAACATCCAAAAAGAAGCAAGCAACTGCCGCGTCTGGCCCCTAGGCTAGTCTTCATCTTCCCCCAGCGCTGAGCCTAGGGCATCCACGTTGCATGGGCATAGCCATTGGAGGTCAGTGTTGAATTGTCCGACAGCGCGGAGTTGTGGCTTCCACGTTGCGTGGGAAGGAACCCCTCCGCGTCCTCGGGGGGCTCCGGGCGTATACAGCCCGCTCATTATTACGTGAGAGTGTCAGGGACGTAGATAGCTGGGCAAGCCCCCAGGCGCTTGGCCTGGTGGCTCCCAACTCCGTCAAGAACCATCCCGTGCATTTCTGCTCGGTTGCGCGCCCTTATGACCCAAACCCGAATGCATTGTTCCCCGCGTGACCGCGGGATTGCGCTCCCGCGGCCCAAACATGAGCACAATGCATCTGGCGCAGCCATAAAGGTGTTTTGTCGATGAAGCTGCCTCGTGAAGCATCCGGGCATCGGCCGGACATTGTCCTGAGGGCCTCGTGAGGCCCAGCCTCCCGAGGCTGCACCGATGCTTCAGTTGCCGCGGGTGGCCCACGTTGTTTTTGTCTTGCTGCTCCCCCCAGGCCATCACTCCTGAGGCCTCGGGGCTCGGTTCGATGTTGCTTGCTCGCGAGGGCGCCGGCTTGCGCCGCGCCCCGTGGGTCCGGGGGCGCCCTCCCTCTTTCTCCCGCTCGCGTCGTCCAGGCCCGGTGCTCCGTCGGTGGAAGCCCCCAGGCCCGGCTCGGGGAGGACGCCCAGGGTGCTCCTTACTCTTGGGAGGTGCCGGCGCCTGCGGCAGGCGCCTGACCCACCCCACCATTAGGCGGTATGACGTAGCATGGTACGTAGGGCTCCACATAAGGGCCTGGTTCTCCTCCTGAGCCGTCCGGCGGGGCGCCGGGGACGGCCCCTCCTGGCGGCGGCGGGGCGCCGCCCCGTGCGCGCCGCTCGCAGACCCTCCTGCGATGGGCCTCAGAGCGGAGTTGCTTACCTCTGCCACCGCCGTTGGGTGGGCCGCGCGTCTCCTGGTGTGGATTGCCTCCTCGGCGATCCGATGCGCCTTCGCCGTTGTTGCTTGTTTGTCCGGCCGCCTGCGCCGCCTGCTCCGTGCGCAGGATGGCACGCTCCCGCCTGGTCAATCCAGGCTCCGGAAGGTCCACCGGGTCACGGAGGCGCGTGTTTGCGCGCGCGTGGCGCGCCTTGTTGTTTTCTCCGTGCGCCCGGTCGTCGCGGCCGGGCTGCACCTCGAAACCGGTAACCGGGATTTGTAGGAGAAGGAGCATGGCATGCGGCGGGCCCCACTCGGGCTCGCCCAGTGCCGGAGGTGGCACGCCGCCGGCGGGCTGGGGGACGGGTGCGTCGGACGAGCCCCCGGTGCCTGATGCCTGCGGCCTTGAAGAAGAGTAAGGAGCCACGGCCCTCAGCGCGAAGCTGACCAGCTCTATAATGTGATCGGCCCATGCGTCGAAGCCCCCATGCATCCGGCGGTGGCGGAGCATCTCGCTTGCCAGCAGAAGCACGTCGTGCGCGTCGAGGTCCCTCACGTAGGTGCGGCGCGATGCCGGTGCTGAGGGCGCCACCCGTCCGCCGTGTGTTTGGGCGGTGTGAGAGGCGGCGACGGTGGAGGCGATGCTGGTGGCTTGGTACTGACCACCCAGCATCATGCCGCTGGGGCGCGGGTCTCCGGCGGCAGCGGTGGGATCGATGGAAGCTGACCCGCTGCGGCTGGGGGAACCTTGCTGGGCGCCGGCCATCGGAGCGGTGAAACGTGGGAAGAGCAAAGCTTGGAGAAGACTTTGACACGCCCCCTACCTGGCACGCCAAATGTCGGATTTCGGGCTCCGCAAAACCCTCAAGGTTCGAACACAGGGGCGTGTGCGAAGATTCCCTGCAGCCTCACCCTACCTATCTCACTACTCGATGGCTCAGACGATGAACTCGCACGATGACGAGGAAGAAGATGAACACGGTGGTTTACCCAGGTTTGGGCCGCTGCAAAGCGTAATACCCTACTCCTGCTTTGGTGGATTGCCTCTCGTGGATGTGCGGTGGATGAACTAGTACAAGGTTGAGGACCCTCGCGAGGGCGTCCCTGAGGTGTTCTTGGCCCTCCGCTGGCTTTGTGGTGGGTTAAGTGAATCGACTGGTTCCCCCCCCCCCCGCTCTACGGTGCAGCCTAGCCTCTATATATAGCGGTAGCACGGGTCCTCTTCCCTTATCGCAATGGAGGGAAGGGATCCCACGACGGCCAAATTTGAAGGGGGACAGGAGTACATCCCGCCCTGTCCAAAGGCAGTCTTCGCCTGCAAAGTAGCTGTCGATGATGCAGAGGTGGGCTCGGCGATGACATCCGTCCTCCGGGGCTCGTGGTCGTGGTCTTGTTGCACCGGAATAGAAACCTTTGGGGGGTGCTTTCGGAACCCACGTACGTCCTTGCCCCCTTTGCACCAAAGGGGAAACTGCACCGCCTGGCGCGCTGGCGCCCGCCTGTCCATCCTTGTGTCATCCTTGACTCCTGAGGCCGGGTCCTGCATAGAGATCTCCGCCACTCCGGAGGGGACCTGGGGAGGCCCATCCTTTGTCGGTCTTGATGCTTCTCCTCCTCGCGAGCCTAGGGTCCTCGCGAGGGCCTTGTCTTGAGTGGGGCTGCGTCCGGCTGTGCTTGGCTAGCGAGGTGGGCCATGCCCTGGGCCGCAGGCAGGCAGGTCTGGGTACCCCCGTTCCCAGAACGCCGACAGTATTCCTATTGGTTTGATAAACCTTGGTTTCATATCTGAGGGAAATACTTACCCACTTTGTGCTGCGATTACCCGTTCCTCTTCACGGAAAACCCAACGCAGAATACCATCACCAACTATCAAGTAACTTCGCACAAAATTTCATTCACTTGTTCTTCTTTTTATTTTTTGTTATATTTAGTTTGTCTCATAAAAATCAAAAATACAAAAATATTTACCTTTGCTTGTTACTAGTTCTTGCTTGAAGTCATGGCTAGTTCTTCTGTTGTGCGTGTCACCCTCTATAATGATGTTATCAATTTTACACAAAGGGGAGGAGAAAGTTTGAAGGATACATGGTATAGGATTTGCCATGCCCAAAATAAAGCAACTAATAAGATATCCACCACCAATTTGCTTCATAATTTCTATGTTGGTGTGACAAATTGGTATAGGTCTGTCCTTGACACCATCACCGGTGGGAACTTATTAATGTGTCATACTTTGGATGCTTATAATCTAATTGAAAATCTTGTTGGAACACCACCCCTTATCATTAATGAAACCAATTTGACTTTGGAACATGTTATGCAAAGGCTTGATGCTATTGAAAAGAAAATGATCACTAGTGAGCCTATTGAGGAGTTAGATAAAAAAACGTCATAATCATATCACTCAATTTGGGTCATGGGTAGGAATAACTTTGAAAACTTTAAAGGAAAAAGATGCTACTATTGATAAGAGGGTAGAACAAGGGTTGAGTAGAATTGATAAAATGGAGGAGGTTATTGACAAAGTGAGCTCCACTTTCACGCGATCCAAAACTAGTGTGAGTACCTCACAATACAAAAATCCCAAGCTCATATTTATTCCTAAGAGCATTAGTACATCTCCCTCCAAAAGAAATGAAGATCTCAACATGAATAGTGTTCACGCCAACTTTTTGAACTTGATAAAGGAACCTATGGTCAAGCCTTCCATTGTTCCTATTAATCATAGTTGTGTTATCAAGGAGTTGAATGTCAAAGATGACAACACTTAAAACTATGCATTATGCCTAGCTAGGGGCATAAAACAATAGCGCTTGTTGGGAGGTAACCCAATACGTATCTTTATTTTTGTTTTTACTTTCTGTTTCTGAGTGATAACAAGATTGTTGCCTCTGTAATGATTGTGTTTTTATGTTTTAATTAGTGTTTGTGCCAAGTAAAGCCTTTGGGATGACTCACAAGATGAGTAGAAACGATGCTGAATCTGAAACAGAAACTTTGACTCCAGTGCAGGAATTTTCATTTTTTACTGCAGCGTGATAATGATCGGAAATTTTAAGATAGTATTGCTATATAAATTTTTTACGTTATTGTAATTATTCAGAATTTTTAGAGTTATAGAAGTATGGGATCTTTACAGATTGCTACAGACTGTCCTGTTTTAACCAGATTCTGTTTAGCTTGCATAGTTTGCTTGTTTTGATTATGCCATGGACTATATCGGGGGGTGTAAGCCATGGGGAAGTTAGAATACACTACCTATTATGCAAAAATGAATTTGAATCAATTTATCACAGTACCTCAAGTATGCAATATGTTTCTTATACTAACGGATCTCACGAAGTTTTGTTGAGTTTTGTGTGATTGAAGTTTTCAAGTTTTGGGTGTGATCACGATGGACTACGGAATAAGGAGTAGCAAAATCCCAAGCTTGTGGATTCCCAAGGCACGCCAAGTATAATTCTAAGGAGACTCAAGCGTCTAAGCTTGGGGATTCCCCGTGTTGGAAGGAAGAGAGGGATTTGGTGAAATCGTTGTTGTATTGCTTGAGCCTCGTGGGCATATATATAAGAGTACATGATCATCTTGGAGTACAAGTCAAGGCAGGAACAAATCCTAGTCTATCTATGTTTCCTAAACAATCACGATACTCAACATCCCCCCGCAGTCACAACGGTAGTGACGCAGACGGTGAGATTGCAGAAGAATCCAAAGGTAAGCCGATGGTCATACCCCCCACAGTCGTAATGGTCGATGCATCGCGGAAGTCGTGGCTGGAGTAGAAACCGACGAGGTTGCTCAAGCAAGGTGGTATCCCTTTGTGCCGTTTGTCTAGGTAGCCGAGAGCGTAGGGTGGTGTAGCCGTGGTCGAGGTAGCCGTGCAAAGAACGCCGTGGTCGATGTCGAGTCGGGGTAGCAGTGTCGAGGTAGTCGTCGTGGAGCCGCGGGTGCAAAGAGGTGCCGAGTTAGTCATGGGAATAGTGGTGTCGAAGTAGTGGTGCGTCGGGAAGAAGACGAAGTTGATACGTGTCGCATCGAGATTGCCAAGTCCGGGGACACGTTGTGGACGAAGGCATGCATCGGTGTTGCCAGCACTGGGCATGCGTAGACGGACGAAGTCGATGTTGACGATGCATCGCTCTAGGCTTGCCACACCTGGGAACACATCGGGGACGAAGGCACGCGTCGATGTTTCCAGCACCGGGCATGCATAGACGGGGACTTGCGCACAACTTGTACGCCATGTCGAGTAGGCTAACAGAGAAGGACTCGACGATAGCTGGGACGCAAATCGGCTGGGGGCCGATGTCGCCCGCGGTGGTCGGAGTAGATGAAGTGGTAGGGGAAGACGATGGCGACGCTGGCGACAAGCTAGTGCTGGACAAAGATGAAGGGGTGGACGGGCGGCGCGGCTTAGGTGAGCGAGCTACAGCGGCGCCGAAGAAGAGCGGCGGTCGTGGCCTGACGGAGGCGGCGGCTGTTTAGGAGCGAGGCGGCGATGCTCGAAGTAGGCGAGGAAGAACCCGACAGCTTGACGAAAACTGGTGCGGACGGTGGTATTCCTGTGTCGAAGGAGTCGGCGCAGCGCATGCCACGGAGAAGTCGACGCGCGGGGACGGCAGAGTGGACCACGTGCCGTGGTGCTTCGGCATGAAGGGGCGACGAAGCGGCAACGCGTGGGTCGGTGCGACGACGAGAAGACCTCGGGGCGGCGGCGTGGATTGCGTACCGTGGTGCTACGGCCTGAAGGGGCAACGCAGCGGCGGTGCGCAGATCGGTGCAGCCACGGTGACGGCCTCGGGCGGCGGCGAGGACCGCGTGTCGCGACACTACAACACGAAGGGGCGGTGTAGCGGCGGCTCGCGGGTCGCGGGGACCGCGTGTCGCGGCACTACGGCCCGAAGGGGCGACGTAGCGGCAATGCGCGAGTTGGTGTAGCCGCAAGGCGAACCATGGGGCGGCGACGCTACGGCCCGACGGGGCGACGCAGCGGTAGCCCGGTGCTCGATCGATGGAGGGGCGCACTTTACTCGGGACAGTCTTCACGGGACTCGCGGAGGTGCGCTCAACCGACGGGCCAGATCGGCCGCACGTCGTAGATGATGTGGATTGCGGACGGGCGGGTGAGCAATCTGATCGCGCGCGAGGTCGAGGACGTTACTACTTGACGGACGGTGAAAGTCGGTCTAGCTGGCATGGCCGGACGTAGTAGGGCGGCGTGACGTTCCAGCGGAGACACGCGCGAGCAAAGAGGCACCGAGGCCAACGGAGCAGTCACGTACATGTGACACGGAAGTGCCATGCACCCAACTCATGCACGTACGTGACCTCGGGGGGTCGGGCCAGATGCTGACGGCGTGAATCAGCTAGCGACGCCTAAGACCGAGCGTCAGCGAACCCACTAGCACACCTTTTGCGACGCGAGCAGCCTGGGATCCGTGAGGTAGCTGATCCGGATGGAGACGTGTTTGTGGAGGAGCCCTTTCGAAGCAAGGAATCGACGGCTAGCGCAAAGCGACTAGCGGACGGATGCGCGGGCGTCGGCCTTTCTAGGCAGCCGTGTAGCGCGTGAGGCGGCCGTTCCAGGCAGCCGTGTAGTGCGTGAGGCCACCAAGTCAAAGAAGACGCCGGTGTAGTCGATGCCGAAGTCGGAGTAGAGTCGCATGGAAGTCGACGGCGGTGGCGGGCGACTCAACCCGATCTTAGATCGGAAAAAAAAAAAGCGTCGATCAAAGCTACCAGCGGAAGAGAGAAAAATCCAGATCAAGAGATCGGGAAAAAGACTCTCTAGGGCAGCCGATCAACACGACCGGCGGACGAACCCTAGGTACAGGCGCAGCCATATAAAAACTTGCGGTAGATACCATGTTGGAAGGAACAGAGGGATTTGGTGTTGTATTGCTTAAGAGGTGTTAACATGTTATTCATCTAAAAATTAAAGAGGCATGGTGATGATGTTTGAGCATTTATATTCCTCGTTGAAATCCTAATGTTGTTTTGAGTCGGGGGCGCACGATGGTTAACTCCTACCAACCTCCTCCCTCGGGGAATGCGAGGAGTACTTTGATTTGTGATAAAACTAATAAACTTTGCAATAAGTATGTGAGTTCTTTATGACTATTGTGACACCATGGACATACGCATCTTCACCTTCTCATATTTGCTAGCCTCTTCAGTACCCTACATAGCCCATTCTCACCTCGAGGATCGGTGTGAATATTCGCCGGTGCATCCAAACCCCGTGACATGATACGCTCTGTTGCACATATGCCTCGTTATATCATCCTCATAACAGCCACCATACCTACCTATTATGGTATTTCCATAGCCATTCCGAGATATATTGCCATGCAAATTCCATCGTCACTTCACATGACTAGTTCGTTCATCATCATAATGCTTTGCATGATCATATAGATTTGACATAGTATTTTTGGCAAAGCCACCGCTCTTCATATTTTGGATACATGTCACGCTAGATCATTGCACATCCTGGTACACTGCCATAAGCGTTCATACGGAGTCATATCTTCCTATCAGTTCTTCATGTTGAGTTGTAAGTAAATAAAAGTGTGATGATCATCATTATTAGAGCATTGTCCCAGTGAGGAAAGGGTGATGGAAACTATGATTCCCCAACAGGTCGGGATGAGACTCCGGACGAAAAATGAAATAAAAATGGGGGAGGTCAAATGAGCCCACCATATATAAAAAAAGAGAAAATGGGGGACACAAAAAGAAAAAAAAGAGAAAATCCCACCATAAAAAATGAGAGAAAAGAGAGAAGGGACTTTGCTACTATCCTTTACCACACTTGTGCCTCGAAGTGGCACCATGTTCTTCATATAGAGAGTCTCCTATGTTGACACTTCCATATGCTAGTGGGAATTACCTTTTCATATAATAAACTTGGCTTGTATATTCCTATAACGGGCTTCCTCAAATGCCCAAGGTCTTCATGAGAAAGCAAGTTTGATGCACACCCCACTTAGCTTGAGTTGAGCTTTCATACACTTATAGCTCTAGTGCATCATTTGCATGGCAATCCCTACTCCTCGCATTGATATCTATCGATGAGCATCTCCATAGCTTGTTGGTACTTTTGGGGAACGATGCATGGGAAACAAAAAATTTCCTACGCACACACAAGATCTATCCATGGTGATGAGCATCTACGAGAGGGAGAGTGAATCTACATACCCTTGTAGATCGCTAAGCGGAAGCGTTTAAGAAACGCGGTTGATGTAGTCGAACGTCTCCGCGATCCAAATCGCAAGTCGTCCCTCGATCCGATCACGAACTAGCGCCGAACGGACGGCACCTCCGCGTTCAACACACGTACGGCTTGATGACGCCTTCACCTCCTCGATCCAGCGAGCGATGGTGAAGTAGTGGTTGAGTTCCAGTAGCACGACGGCGTGGTGATGGTGGTGAGGAACAATCTCTGCAGGGCTTCGCCAAGCGCTACGGAGATTATGACGGAGGAACTAGAGGGTTAGGGTTGCCGCACACGGCTTGGGGAAATCTTGATGTATCTCGTGTGCTAGCCCTGCCCCTCTATTTATATGTTGAGCCTTGGGGTCTAAACTTGGAGTAAAAGCCTCCTCCAGGTCGGTTTTGCCCGCACAAGGTCGGTTTGGCCCGCAGGGAAAGAGTCCAACTCGGATCCCTGCAGTACCGCGCACAAGCGGTAGTACCGCTTAACACAAGCGGTAGTACCGCTTCACACAAGCGGTAGTACCTCTTGGGCGGTAGTACCGCTTCACACAAGCGGCAGTACCGCTTGGGTGGTAGTACCGCTTCACAAAACGGTAGTACCGCTTACGCGGCAGCAAAACTACTTTTTGCACTTTCCAATACCTCGTGGGCTTTATCCCTTTGGCCCATATAAAGTGTTGCTGCACCCGAACACTTCGGTAAACATCCGGAACCCATTCCGGTGAACTCCGGAACTCTTCCGGAGATCAAAACACTATTATCACATATATCAATCTTTACCTCCGGACTCTTCTGGAGATCCTCGTCATGTCCGGGATCTTATCCGAGACTCCGAACAACTTTCGGTCACCAACATAATAACTCAATTATACTAATCGTCACCAAACGTTAAGTGTGTAGACCCTGCGGGTTCGAGAACTATGTAGACATGACCGAGACACTTCTACGCTCAATAACCAATAGCGGGACCTGGATGCCCATATTGGCTCCTACGTATTCTACGAAGATCTTTATCGGTCGAACCTCTATGTCAAGGATTCAGTTAATCCCGTATGCTGTTCCCTTTGTTCTTCGGTATGTTACTTGCCCGAGATTCGATCGTCGGTATCACTATACCTAGTTCAATCTCGTTACCGGCAAGTCTCTTTACTCGTTCCGTAATACAAGATCATGTGGCTAACTCTTTAGTCACTTTGCTTGCAAGGCTCAATGTGATGTTGTATTACCGAGTGGGCCCTGAGATACCTCTCCGTCACACGGAGTAACAAATCCCAGTCTTGATCCATGCCAACCCAACAGACACCCTCGGAGATACCTGTAGAGCACCTTTATAGTCACCCAGTTACGTTGCGACGTTTGATACACACAAGGTATTCCTCCGGTGTCAGTGAGTTGCATGATCTCATGGTCAAAGGAACAGATACTTGACATGCAGAAAACAATAGCAATAAACTGACACGATCAAATGCTACGTTTACAGTTTGGGTCTTGTCCATCACATCATTCTCCTAATGATGTGATCCCGTTATCAAATGACATCTCATGTCAATGGCTAGGAAACCTTAACCATCTTTGATCAACGAGCTAGTCAACTAGAGGCATACTAGGGACACATTGTTGTCTATGTACCCACACATGTATTTTGAGTTTCCAATCAATACAATTATAGCATGGATAATAAACGATTATCATGAACAAGGAAATATAATAATAACCAATTTATTATTGCCTCTAGGGCATATTTCCAACAGTCTCCCACTTGCACTAGAGTCAATAATCTAGTTCACATCACTATGTGATTTACATTGTAATGAATCGAACACCCATGCAGTTCCGGTGTTGTTCATGTTTAGCCCTTGGAAGAGGTTTAGTCATCGGATCTGCAACATTTAGATCCGTGTGTACTTTGCAAATATTTATGTCATCCTCCTTGATGTAATCGCGGATGGAATTGAAACGTCGCTTTATGTGTCTGGTCCTCTTGTGAAATCTTGGTTCCTTGGCTAGAGCAATGGCACCAGTATTATCACAAAACAGAGTCATTGGGTTAAGTGCACTAGGCACTACTCCAAGATCTGTCATGAACTCCTTCATCCAGACACCTTCCTTCGCCGCCTCCGAGGCAGCGATGTACTCCGCTTCGCATGTAGAATCTGCTACCACGCTTTGCTTGGAACTGCACCAGCTAACCGCACCCCCATTAAGAATAAACACGTATCCGGTTTGAGACTTAGAGTCATCCGGATCAGTGTCAAAGCTTGCATCGACGTAACCCTTTACGACGAGCTCTTGATCACCTCCATAAACGAGAAACATATCCTTAGTCCTTTTCAGGTACTTCAGGATATTCTTGACCGCCGTCCAGTGTTCCATTCCTCGATCACCTTGAAACCTTCCGACCATACTTATGGCAAGGCTGACATCAGGTCTTGTGCACAGCATTGCATACATGATAGAGCCTATGGCCAAAGCATAGGGGATGACACTCATCTTTTCTCTATCTTCTGCAGTTACTGGGCATTGAGTCTTACTCAACTTCACACCTTGCAATACAGGCAAGAACCCCTTCTTGGACTGATCCATTTTGAACTTCTTCAAAACTTTGTCAAGGTATGTGCTTTGTGAAAGTCCTATTAAGCGTCTCGATCTATCTCTATAGATCTTGATGCCTAATATGAAAGCAGCTTCTCCTAGGTCCTTCATTGAAAAACTCTTGTTCAAATATTCCTTTACGCTTTCCAGCATTTCTATATTGTTTCCAATCAGTAATATGTCATCCACATATAATATTAGAAACGCTATAGAGCTCCCACTCACTTTCTTGTAAATACAAGCTTCTCCGTAAACTTGTATAAACTCGAACGCTTTGATCACCTCATCAAAACGAAGATTCCAACTCCGAGATGCTTGCACCAGTCCATAAATGGATCGCTGGAGTTTGCAATCTTTGTCAGCATTCTCTGGATCGACAAAACCTTCTGGTTGCATCATATACAACTCTTCCTTAAGGTAACCGTTAAGGAACGCTGTTTTGACATCCATCTGCCAAATTTCATAATCGAAAAAGGCAGCTATTGCTAACATGATTCTGACGGACTTAAGCATCGCTACGGGTGAGAAGGTCTCATCGTAGTCAACTCCTTGAACTTGTGAAAAACCCTTTGCCACAAGTCGAGCTTTATAGACGGTGACATTACCGTCCGCGTCCGTCTTCCTCTTAAAGATCCATTTGTTCTGAATGGCCTTACGCCCTTCAGGTAATACTTCCAAAGTCCATACTTTGTTTTCATACATGGATCCCATCTCGGATTTCATGGCCTCTAACCACTTCTCGGAATCCGGGCCCATCATCGCTTCTCCATAGCTCGTAGGTTCATCGTTGTCTAACAACATGACCTCTAAGACAGGGTTGCCGTACCACTCGGGAGCAGTACGCGTCCTTGTCGACCTACGAGGTTCGATAGCAACTTGATCCAAAGCTTCATGATCATCATCATTAACTTCCTCTTCAGCTAATGTAGGCTCCACAGAAACAACTTTCTGCGCTGCGCTACTCTCAGGTTGAAGTAAAGGTTCAACAACCTCATCAAGTTCTATCTTCCTCCCACTCAATTCTTTCGAGAGAAACTCTTTCTCAAGAAATGTTCCGTTTTTAGCGACAAACACTTTGCCTTCGGATCTGAGGTAGAAGGTATACCCAACTGTCTCTTTTGGGTATCCTATGAAGACGCATTTCTCCGCTTTGGGTTCCAGCTTTTCAGGCTGAAGCTTTTTGACATAAGCATCACATCCCCAAACTTTAAGAAATGACAGCTTTGGCTTCTTGCCAAACCAAAGTTCATATGGCGTCGTCTCAACGGATTTCGATGGTGCCCTATTTAAAGTGAATGCAGCTGTCTCTAATGCATAACCCCAAAACGATAGTGGCAAATCGGCAAGAGACATCATAGATCGCACCATATCCAATAAGGTTCGATTACGACGTTCGGACACACCATTACGCTGTGGTGTTCCAGGCGGTGTCAATTGTGAAACAATTCCACACTGTCTTAAGTGACTGCCAAACTCATAACTCAGATATTCTCCTCCTCGATCAGATCGCAGGAATTTAATTTTCTTGTTACGATGATTCTCAACTTCACTCTGAAATTGTTTGAACTTTTCAAATGTTTCAGACTTGTGTTTCATTAAGTAAATATACCCATATCTACTTAAGTCATCAGTGAAGGTGAGAAAATAACGATAACCACCGCGCGCCTCAATACTCATCGGACCACACACATCAGTATGTATGATTTCCAATAAGTCACTTGCCCGTTCCATTGTTCCAGAGAACGGCGTTTTAGTCATCTTGCCCATGAGGCATGGCTCACATGTGTCAAGTGATTCAAAATCAAGTGACTCCAAAAGTCCATCAGCATGGAGCTTCCTCATGCGTTTTACGCCAATATGACCTAAACGGCAGTGCCACAAGAAAGTGGTATTATCATTATCAATTCTACATCTTTTGGCATCAATGTTATGAACATGTGTATCATTACTATCGAGATTCAATAAGAATAAACCCCTCACATTGGGTGCATGACCATAAAAGATATTACTCATATAAATAGAACAACCATTATTCTCTGATTTAAATGAGTAACCGTCTCGCAATAAACAAGATCCAGATATAATGTTCATGCTTAACGCAGGCACCAAATAACATTTATTTAGGTTCATCACTAATCCCGACGGTAATCGAAGAGCGAGCGTGCCGACGGCGATCACATCAACCTTGGAACCATTTCCCACGCGCATCGTCACTTCGTCCTTTGCCAGCCTCCGTCTATTCCGCAGTTCCTGTTTTGAGTTGCAAATATGAGCAACCGCACCGGTATCAAATACCCAGGCACTACAACGAGAGTTGGTAAGGTACACATCAATAACATGTATATCATATATACCTTGTTTGTTGTTGGCCGCCTTCTTGTCAGCCAAATACTTGGGGCAATTCCGCTTCCAGTGTCCAGTTCCCTTGCAATGAAAACACACAGTTTCTGGTTTGGGTCCAGCCTTGGGTTTCTTCACGAGAGGAGCAACTGCTTTGCCACTCTTCTTGGAGTTACCCTTCTTACCCTTGCCATTTTTCTTGAAACTAGTGGTTTTATTGACCATCAACACTTGATGCTCCTTCTGAATTTTAGACTCAGCGGCTTTCAGCATCGCAAACAGCTCGGCGACTGACTTGTTCATCCCGTGCATGTTATAGTTCAACACGAAGCTCTTGTAGCTAGGTGGCAATGATTGAAGAACTCTGTCAGTGATAGCCTCTGGCGGAAGGGGCATCCCTAACTCAGCCACACGGGTGGAGTACCCAGACATTCTGAGCACGTGATCACTGATAGACCCGTTCTCCTCCATCTTGCAAGCATAGAACTTATCGGAGATCTCATATCTCTCGATCCGGGCATTCTTCTGAAAGATAAACTTCAACTCCTGGAACATCTCATATGCTCCATGACGTTCAAAACGTCTTTGAAGTCCCGGTTCTAAGCCATACAACATTGCACATTGAACTATTGAGTAATCATCAGAACGAGCCTGCCAGGCGTTCACAACGTCTAGAGACTCAACTGGAGCGGGTGGATCACCAAGCGGTGCATCAAGGACATAAGCCTTCTGGGAAGCCGTAAGGATAATCCTTAGATTACGGGCCCAGTCCACAAAGTTACTTCCATCATCTTTCAACTTAGCTTTCTCTAGGAACGCATTAAAATTCAGGGGTGCTACTGCGCGAGCCATGATCTACAACATAAATATAGCAAAGACAACTTAGACTATTGTTCTAGATAATGAGTTTAGTTAATCATATTATTTAAAAAACTCCCACTCAAATTGACATCCCTCCGGTCATTCGAGTGTAACATGATCCAAATCCACCAACTCAAGTCCGATCATCACGTGAGTTGAGGTGGTTTCAATGGTGAACATCTTCATGTTGATCATATCTACTATATGACTCATGTTCGACCTTTCGGTCTCTTGTGTTCCGAGGCCATGTCTGTACATGCTAGGCTCGTCAAGTTTAACCCGAGTGTTCCGCGTGTGCAACATGGCTTGCACCCGTTGTATGTGAACGTGGAGTCTATCACACCCGATCATCACGGCGTGTCTCGAAACGACGAACTTTCGCAACGGTGCACACTCGGGGAGAACACAATTTATCTTGAAATTTAAGTGAGGGATCACCTTATAATGCTACCGTCGTCCTAAGCAAAATAAGATGCATAAAAGGATTAACATCACATGCAAATCATAAGTGACATGATATGGCCATGAACTTGTGCTTTTGATCTCCATCTCCAAAGCACCGGCATGATCTCCATCGTCACCGGCATGACACCATGATCTCCATCATCTTGATCTCCATCAACGTGTCGCCATAAGGTTGTCGCGCCGACTGTTGCTTCCACGACTATTGCTAACGTTTAGCGATAAAGTAAAGCATTACATAGCGCTTAATGATTGACACGCAGGTCATACAATAATTAAAGACAACTCTATGGCTCCTGCCAGTTGCCATACTCATCGACATGCAAGTCGTGATATTCTATACAACACATGATCATCTCATACATCACATATATCTCATCATGTAATTGGCCATATCATATCACATCATACCCTGCAAAAACAAGTTAGACGTCCTCTAATTGTTGTTGCAAATTTTACGTGGCTGCTACGGGTTTGCAAGAACCGTTCTTACCTACGCAAAACCACAACGTGGTGTAGTGATTGCTTTTTGATCTTCTAAAAGAACCCTCTTCATTGAAATCGATTCAACTAAAGTGAGAGAGACAGACACCCGCTAGCCATCTTTATGCAACGAAGTTACATGTCAGTTGAAGGAACCTGTCTCGCGTAAGTGTACGCGTAATGTCGGTCCGGGCCGCTTCATCTCACAGTACCGCCGAATCAAATATCAACTAGTAACGGCAAGCAATATGTATACACCCACGCCAACAACTCGTTTGTGTTCTACTCGAGATCTCATCTATGCATAGACCTGGCTCATGATGCCACTTTTGGGGAACGATGCATGGGAAACAAAAACTTTCCTACGCACACACAAGATCTATCCATGGTGATGAGCATCTACGAGAGGGAGAGTGAATCTACATACCCTTGTAGATCGCTAAGCGGAAGCGTTTAAGAAACGCGGTTGATGTAGTCGAACGTCTCCGCGATCCAAATCGCAAGTCGTCCCTCGATCCGATCACGAACTAGCGCCGAACGGACGGCACCTCCGCGTTCAACACACGTACGGCTTGATGACGCCTTCACCTCCTCGATCCAGCGAGCGATGGTGAAGTAGTGGTTGAGTTCCAGCAGCACGACGGCGTGGTGATGGTGGTGAGGAACAAGCTCTGCAGGGCTTCGCCAAGCGCTACGGAGATTATGACGGAGGAACTAGAGGGTTAGGGTTGCCGCACACGGCTTGGGGAAATCTTGATGTATCTCGTGTGCTAGCCCTGCCCCTCTATTTATATGTTGAGCCTTGGGGTCTAAACTTGGAGTAAAAGCCTCCTCCAGGTCGGTTTTGCCCGCACAAGGTCGGTTTGGCCCGCAGGGAAAGAGTCCAACTCGGATCCCTGCAGTACCGCACACAAGCGGTAGTACCGCTTAACACAAGCGGTAGTACCGCTTGGGCGGTAGTACTGCTTCACACAAGCGGTAGTACCGCTTCACACAAGCGGCAGTACCGCTTGGGCGGTAGTACCGCTTCACAAAACGGTAGTACCGCTTACGCGGCAGCAAAACTACTTTTTGCACTTTCCAATACCACGTGGGCTTTATCCCTTTGGCCCATATAAAGTGTTGCTGCACCCGAACACTTCGGTAAACATCCGGAACCCATTCCGGTGAACTCCGGAACTCTTCCGGAGATCAAAACACTATTATCACATATATCAATCTTTACCTCCGGACTCTTCCGCAGATCCTCGTCATGTCCGGGATCTTATCCGAGACTCCAAACAACTTTCGGTCACCAACATAATAACTCAATTATACTAATCGTCACCAAACGTTAAGTGTGTAGACCCTGCGGGTTCGAGAACTATGTAGACATGACCGAGACACTTCTACGATCAATAACCAATAGCGGGACCTGGATGCCCATATTGGCTCCTACATATTCTACGAAGATCTTTATCGGTCGAACCTCTATGTCAAGGATTCAGTTAATCCCGTATGCTGTTCCCTTTGTTCTTCGGTATGTTACTTGCCCGAGATTCGATCGTCGGTATCACTATACCTAGTTCAATCTCGTTACCGGCAAGTCTCTTTACTCGTTCCGTAATACAAGATCCTGTGGCTAACTCTTTAGTCACTTTGCTTGCAAGGCTCAATGTGATGTTGTATTACCGAGTGGGCCCTGAGATACCTCTCCGTCACACGGAGTAACAAATCCCAGTCTTGATCCATGCCAACCCAACAGACACCCTCGGAGATACCTGTAGAGCACCTTTATATTCACCCAGTTACGTTGCGACGTTTGATACACACAAGGTATTCCTCCAGTGTCAGTGAGTTGCATGATCTCATGGTCAAAGGAACAGATACTTGACATGCAGAAAACAATAGCAATAAACTGACACGATCAAATGCTACGTTTACAGTTTGGGTCTTGTCCATCACATCATTCTCCTAATGATGTGATCCCGTTATCAAATGACATCTCATGTCAATGGCTAGGAAACCTTAACCATCTTTGATCAACGAGCTAGTCAACTAGAGGCATACTAGGGACACAGTGTTGTCTATGTACCCACACATGTATTTTGAGTTTCCAATCAATACAATTATAGCATGGATAATAAACGATTATCATGAACAAGGAAATATAATAATAACCAATTTATTATTGCCTCTAGGGCATATTTCCAACAGGTACGCCTAGTTGATACGAGACTATCTTCTCCACTTATTACCCCTTTGATACCTACACCATATTCTATTCCACCTATATGCTATGTCCAATGGTTCACGCTCATGTATTGCGTGAAAAATAAAAAGTTGATGCATATTGAAAAAGTACGATCCAATTGCCTGACTTGGACATCGTGGTGCTTAACATTTGTATCTATGTGGTGAAGATGGAGTCATGCCTTGCTAATATAATAAGGTGAATAGGGGTAAAACATTCTTTTAGGATCGTATAATTTGAAAAAATAATGATTTTGTTTCTTATACTTATAAATATTACTATGTTGTTGTTTGTTAATTCAACATTTCTCAATGAGCATACATACCAAAGATTACATAATGGGTAGCATGTCACATCAAAAATTCTGTTTTAATCATTTACCTACTCGAGGACGAGCAGTAATTAAGCTTGGGGATGCTGATATGTCTCCAACGTATCTATAATTTTTGATTGTTCCATGCTGATATATTATCATTCTAGGATACTTTTTGGGTATTTATTTACCAATTTATAATATTTTTCAGCACAAACCTATTGACCCAGTGCCCAGTGCCAGTTCCTGTTTTCTTCGTGTTTTTGCCTTTTCAGAGTAACAATACCAAACGGAGTCCAATTGTCACGAAAATTTTTGGTCATTTTTTCTGGACAAATACAAGACCTAAAAGCTTCGGAGGACGGTCGGGAGATGCACCAGGGGCCCACAAGCCATCAGGCTCCGCCCCTAGGGGGGCGCGGCCAGATGTGTTGTGGCCCCCTAGAGCGCCTCCCGACATCGTTCTCTGGCCTATAAATTCACATCTACCCTAAAACACCAGAAGCGCTCCCGAAACACTTTTTCCGCCGTCGCAAGTCTCTGTTCTGATGGGAGGCCATCTACACCTCCGTTCCGGCACCCTGCCAGAGGGGAGATCGATCACGGAGGGCCTCTTCATCAACCTTGTGGCCCTCACCATGATGTGTGAGTAGTTCACCACAGACCTACAGGTCCGTAGGTAGTACCTAGATGGCAATCTCTCTCTCTTGATCTTCAATACAATGTTCATTACATCTTTACCTTGATCTATCCGATGTAATCCCTTTGTTTGGTGTGTTTGTTGGGATCCGATGAATTGTGAGTTTATGTTCAGATTATTCATGGAAAGTATTTGAGTCAAACCTGATTACTATGATTCTTATTTGCATGATCATCATAGCTTCGTAATGCTATCCGATCTATTGAGATAGTTTGGCCAACTAGATTGATATTTCTTTGGTGAGAGTGGTGCGTTGTAGTAGGTTCAACCTGGCGAGTTTCTATATCCCAGTGACAGAAGGGGACAAGTTGCGTCTTTGTGTTGTTGCTACTAAGGATAAAATGATGGGGTTTATTCATATTAGTTGAGTTTACTTTGTCTACATCATGTCATCGTTCTCCAAGCATTACTCCGTTTGTCATGAACTTAATACGTACAGAGGCAAGCATAGAAGCGCTCTTGAAGTGGAGTAATAGTAGTAGGTGCAGGCAGGAGTCGGCCTATTTGCTTATGGATGTGATGCCTATATACACATGATCATTGCCGTGAACATCGCTTAATTATTCGCTTTTCTAGCAATTGCCCAACAATAATTTGTTGACCCACCGTATGCTTTGCTTATGGGAGATGCCACTAGAGAACTCTACGGCCCCCAGGTATATTCACTTATCAATTCGCAAACACTATCATTACCTTGCTGTTATTTATTGCCTTTTATTTTATTTTGCACTTTACAATTATCTACAATTATCTACACAATGCACTGGCTTGCAAATAACTAGATCAAGGGGATTGACGACCCTATTGCTGGTGTTGAGTGCAAGTTGTTTGTTCTTTTGTGTGCAGCCGCTGAAGACGGATGAGGATTGGTATTCCTGTTGGTTCGATAAACCTTGGTTTCATAACTGAGGGAAATACTTACCCACTTTGTGCTGCGATTACCCGTTCCACATCACGGAAAACCCAACGAAGGTCACGAGTATCATTGGTGTCCACGTCCATGTCATCAGTTGCGGGCAGGTCCAAAAGTTTGGGCGGAGGAAGCAGAAAGTCAAATTCAGATGAAGTTCAAGAAGACGAAAAAAAGAGGAAACAAGACAGAAGAAAAACCTCAACAGTTGGAAGATCACCTATAAATACTTGTTAAGAGAGGGCATCCCCTTCTCCGGCAACATTAGTTGCCTTCGCATGGCTTCCGACAACATCGTATGCCGGCACGTCCTCAGTGCGGGCGGGCTCGTCCGCAGACGTCCTTGCCAGAGAGCTCCTATCTGGAGTGGAAGGTGTTTGAGTGGCCTCGAGGAGGTCTGCCTTTGGGTGCTCCTCCTCTTGGCGCTCCACCTGCGTGTGCAAGAGAATGAAAGAAGCGACAACATCTGCACCAGTGCTTGCCAGTGTGTACTGGAACGTACTTCCCGACTGGGGGCTGCGTTGGGAGTTGTTGATGACGACATCCACCTATGGCGCAGAGCTTGTCGTCCCCTCCGTTGTGGGTGTAAACTTGGCCTTCTTGGCCACCCGCTGCGTCAGGGTTTCTTGGTCCCTGCAAGACACCAACAACAACATTAATAAAAATGGAACCAACAAGGATTCAAGAATGATTGAAGACATGCACAGACACTTACTCCTCTTCAACCTCCGAGCTGTTGAGAATCGATAGGTCCCCGATGGGCTTCTCGCCGGCAGTAGGAGCGGGTGGCGGAGTAGGAGTCTTGGCGTGTGCCGAAGACGTGGCAGTACGATAAGACCCTACCACCCGAGCAAATGCCGCTGCCAGACTCTTTGAGAAGATATGTCGCATCTGCCGCGCATTGGCGACGTCGGCATTAGGATCCTCCTGTTCATCGGCTGGCGGCGGCGGCGGACGGACCAGCTCTTCGGTGGTCGCCTTCCGAAGGGCATGGGACCTCTTCTTTGGAGAAAAGGAGTCAGGGGCTCCTCAACCTCCTGCTCCTTGGTGGCTTCATGTTCCTCGCCCTCGGCAGGATCCTCTGGCAAGTCGGTTGTCGCTGCCTCGTCTTCATCCTCCTCTTCCTCGCCACTGGCGCCTCCTTCGTCATCGGTCACGGAAAGACCAGATCCGCTGCCGCCTGCCATCAAGCCCGCCTCCTTGGCCCTCTAGCCGATCCACTCTACCTCCTCATCGGTGGTCTCGCAGGTGAGTTGGCCCTCTTCCCGGATGTCCTTCTCTGTCAGGTTGTCAAATCACTCCAGCACTACCTTCGGTGCCAGCGCCTACTACATGGGATAAACCTCGTGTGCATTGCAGGCCGGCATCATCCCTAGGATAGAATCTTTGGCAGAGTTGTTGCAAAGAGGGATGATGGACAGCGACAACTTGAACTTGTCATCGATGCGGAAGAGTTGGTGGCAGAGGCAGGCATGCTCCATCACCATCAGATTGGAGCCCAATCCAGTGTGCAGCCGCATGATGCCCGCCGTGTTGATGGACTCCTAAGCGAAGCACCCCCGTTCCTACAAGGAGGCGATGCGGCGACAAAGAAAATTCGAGCCCACTCCTTGCGGTGTTAATGAAACTCTAGTCCTTGCCACGCACCGGCAACTCCTTCTGGGGCTTGCAGAACTCCGGGATCTCCTTCTCCTTGATGTAGCACCACTCCTCATAACACTCGTCCCACTTCTGGTGCAGGTTGCTGAAGGGATACACATCTTTATGGTTGGCCCTGAGGATCCAAGTGACGCTATCGGAGAGGGCGTCTCCTTCTATGTGCGGATAAAAGTAGTGCTAGAACAAAGCCACATTGGGCACTACGCCAAAAAAAATTCTCACACATGTGTACGAAGACTGACAGTGTGGTGATGCCGTTTGGAGTGAAATCTAAGAGCCTGAAGCCGTACGTCAGCATCAGCTCTGTGAAGAAGGCATAGAAAGGGGGGACCAACCCATAGTAGAAGTACGCCGTAAAAAACGGGTACTTCTCTGTGCCAGGCTTAGTGTTGTCGGGGAGAACCACCGGCGCGGGGTGCGACGTGGTCTCTTTCCCCCACATATAAGTGTACCGTGTGACGAGGTCGCTGCCGGTCAGCACAGATGGATTGAAGATGATGCATGATCTCCATGTCGCCATGATTGCTTCCTTCTGCTCCTCCACCTCGGGGTCGAGAGGCTTTCTGGCCTTCTTCTCCTTGGTCGGAGCGGCGGCTTGCTTGGACCTTTTAGGTGCCATGGTGGGTTCGAGAGTTTGTATGGTGGAAGCGCGTGGAGATAGCAAAGTGGCAGAAATGCTTTGTTTCGTGCAAGGTGTAGGATGACAGCGACGACGAGATGGGGAACGGTTGGGCTGAGATGAGCAATGCCCTGCAAATGCCCCTTTTATAAGGTGGAAGCTGCAAAGGCTGGCTCTCTCCGCCTGACGTTGCCGCTCCTTTTTAGGCGCATGACCCAGGTGATGTTTTGCTCCACCTCTCCCACGCCCCGCATTTAATGCGCATCGTGGGTAGACAGTAAAATGCATCATTACAATGCAGTAACTCCCTGCCACATGTGCTTGTGCACTATTTTGGGTCTAGCCCAACAAGGTCACGGACGCAAGTGTGGCCCAGGCCCACGGGCTCCCGTCGACGTACTAAGGAATGGGTCCTTTAGTACCCTGACTTGTGCACAGACGACAATAGCCTCTCAACCAGCAAACCTTGCGGGAGGACTACTGCACTCAAGACACAGCAAACCGAAGATCTGGTTGCCAGCAGACCACCTTGCCGGCATGCGAAGGCCCGACAAGCTCCATGTCGGTAGGCTCCACTACCAAGCCACGGCTCCACCTAATCGGGCTGATTGTCACCTGTCTATGTGGTGTCGAGCGGGCAGGCAGTTAGGTAGAGTCTGTCGGGGCATGTGGCAGCTCTGGAGGATTAATCAACCTTTATTTACACCGTCCTTATGGCGTGGCGAAGGAATAAGAGGAAGCAGGGTGGACGGCACAGAAGGAGAGGCCATCATTGCCGGGAGACGGCGCCGGCGTGACACCTCACATCGCATTTAATGTGTTTTTCCTAAGTCATCAGGGTTAGGTATTTGGCTGTGTAGCCACTACCCCCACAATATTTTTACTATTATGCCACTATGGTAATCCCTTGTCTATAAAAGGAGGTCCATGGCAACATTTACGAAGGTTGACTCCCTGTCCTATTGCATGTAGTAGCTGTGCTCCTGTGCACCCTTTCTGGCAAGACGCGCTATCTGTAATTTGGACAAACACCCATAATGCACCAAAGCAGGAGTAGGCTTTTACACCTCATGGTAGCCCGAACCTGGATAAATCCGATGTGTTGACCGTTGTTCCGATCTTTGTACATGTCGATTCCCCTAGTAGAACCGCAAAGGGGCCCTGCCGGTCCCATAGATTGTCGTACCTCGACAGTCAGCGGCAAGAAGCGTCCACGCCAAGACAATGTCACGAGGCCATCCAACACCAACAAGAAGAAGTAAAACAGACCGTGCTTCTTAACTTTGTTGCCGTTCGCTCATATTTATTCCTTAAATCTGTTTCCCCTGTCGATCTCATCGCAAACAGTTAAAAATACAGATTTGACAGTGATCATTCACATTATCGCATGCAGTTGGTTTATTCAATTGTGTGCCATGCCGAGCACACAATTTTGAACAACAAATCACATGTGCTATCCGAAATTATCGCACACAATTCTGATTACCGAACTGTTTGCAGCGTATCACAGACACCTTGTTACACCAAACCAATTTTTTTGCGGGATCGTCGCAAACAGTTCATCTGAGTGACCTGTATGCCTTCTACACCACACATCCGGATCTGCGTAACCGTTTACTTTATATTGGATCTTCGCAAACAGTTCTACTCTATGAACTGTATGTCGTACATCGCATGCATCTCTGGTTGCCTAACCATTTGTGTCATTTTGCCTCATCACAAACAGTTTGTAGAAGTCAAATATATGCCATGTATCGCACACACACCTTTCACCTGAATCGTGGTTGATGGATCTGCCATTGCACAAAGTTCACATTATTTGTACGGAGCTAGAACTATACCGTTTTGCGATTCGTGCATCGCACACAGTTTCGTCGAAGGGTCTCTCATACAAGTGTTGTCTTAGGACCTTCCTGCAGTAGTGTCACCTTGTGACAGAAGGGGTAGCGAGGCATGTATTTGTATTGTTGCCATTAAGGATAAAACAATGGGGTCTGAACATATTTCATGTATTTCTTTGTCTACATTATGTCATCTTGCTTAAAGCATTACTCTGTTTGTCATGAACTTAATATCATAGATGCACGTTGGATAACGGTCGATTACTGGAGTAAAAATAGTAGATGCAGGCAGGAGTCAGTCTACTTGTCACAAATGTAATGTCTATATATATGATCATGCCATGAATATCATCATAATTATTTGCTTTTCTATCAATTGCCCAACAATAATTTGTTTGCCCACAGTATGCCATGCTAAAAGAGAGAAGTTCTAGTGAAAACTATGGCCCTCGAGTCTACCTTTATCATATTATAAAAACCAAAAATATATTGCTGCAATTTTATTATCTTTTTTTTATTTTGCAATTATCTATCTACCATTATCACATTTAATCCTTGCTATTCAACAAATACAAGGGGATTGACAACCGTCCTACCTATGTTTGGTGCAAGTATTTTCCTCTTTCGTGTGTACGTGTTGTGCTACTTGCTTGTTCGGTTGTACTCCTACTAGTTCGATAAAACTTGGTTCTTAACTTAGGGAAATACTTTTCTCTACTTTACTACATCATCCTTCCTCTTTGGGGAAAATGCTAATGCATCTCAAGTATCACATATTTCCAAGGTGTGCTCGGAAAGCATGGCCTCCATCCACGAACTCACTCGCGAGGTGGCGCGTCGAGCCGGGAGTTAGCCACCCGAGTGGCAGAGCTGGGAGCGATGTACGAGGCGTTGGCGGAGAAGGATGCAGCTATGGACGGCCTCCGCACCCGCGCCTTTGACATGATGAAGTGGTATGACGAGGAGACGAGCGAGCTCCGGGCATGGCTCCAAAAGACCACAAGGGAGCTGGGGGAGGTTTGGGATAACCTCTCTCAGGACGCCCTTCGAATGACCCGCCTAGTGGCACGGAAGCATCGGCACCAGGACAAGATCCAGGAGAATCTTGGCGGTAGGCTCATGGAGATCGTCCATCAGCATGCGGTCCTCCGCGAGGTTTATCGCCAGGTGAGAGGGTCATGCCCGCACTTGGGCTCAACCCACACCACCACCGCGCTGACTTCAATGAGCACAAGTCGGCGGACCTCGTCGATTACTTTTGTCATCTGGCCAACGAGCTCACCCATCTCCATGAGGAGATGGGGTATCGTCTGGAGAGGAAAAGCTCACGGGCGGTCATGGAAGTGGTGTCGTGCATGCTTTCCACCCCGCACCATCCCAACCCTTACTTTCTGGTGGATGCCATTATGGAGGAGCTGACACAGGAGGATCGAGTGAGGTCGCTAAGGGCCATGAAGGATCACGTCACCGCTGTTGTGCATGTGGAGAGGAGTGATGACTACGACAGCCTCTGAGCGTTGTCAGAGACGGCGCATGTCCACCTGGGAGCGCATATCTTGGCGAGGATGACGACGTCTTGGCCAGGCAATACCGTCCTCTTAGCGGGCCTCATGTCAAGTTTCGTCATGTTCTTTTGCTTTTGCTTTTCCTGTTTTTAGGATTAGGACTGTAGATGTAGTTAAACATGAGCACCTTGGTTTTTAAGATGTTAAGGATTGCTTGTACGGATCATGTTTATCTTTTATAGAAGGTGTATGAACACCATTCCCCCCGAACCCCGTAGCATGCTTAGGTGAATCCCATATAGCCGGGGTGATTGTTTTCGATAACAAGAACAATGCAATGCAGACATGTTGGAGCACGTCCGAAACACATCGTGTTTGCCTTGCTTCTCGGGAAAATAAAACGTTCGTAGGAGTAAATCGTGTGGTGATACTTTTCGGGAGGCCCCCGTTTTATGGTCAGGACTAATATACGTTTTAGGAAATTCAGGAAGGAAATGTCCTAGGCATGTGCGTGCGCCAGAGGTTTGAGCCCCTGCTCTCATGTGTGCCAGATACACACGGGAGCAACAAACCGACACTTGGGGGAGGAGGTTCATGGGAGGTGTGATGAGGACATCAATACCATTGTTACACCCACAGCCCTGCTGCTATACATACTGGACCGGTTACTAGAGCTCGCGCACGCCAATTGAATTACCAGGTACTCTCGTTTCTTGGTAATCCTTCTAATGTTCATTAACATATGATGCTGCCTAAATTAGATACATTTGTTTTACTTATGAATGAAGGACATAGCATGGACAAGAAGGATGGCCATTGGAGCGGGATCAAACATGGAGAAGAAGGTGCGCACGCGGGAAAGAACAATGGAGCTTCGAGTGATGATTTTCGCACTTTGAAGCCACCATAATCAGAGCATGAAGGCTTGGACGAAATATACAAGATGCCACTTCATAAATTTCGTCCATAGGCTATTATAGGTGCTGCGTCACCTTATTATTGGGCGAGGCCCATGTAATTTCGAAATACCACCTTATAGCCTATTTTTAGAGTCTGTATGTGTGGGGAAACGGAGTTAGGGTTGGTTTCGGAACCCTCCTCCAAGGGGTCACGGAATTCCCCTTTCTTCCATCATATATACAGCCCTTAGGGCACCGTTTAGACTTGGGTTTTGTTTAGATTAAAAGTTCGCCATAGCTGCAACTTCACGTCCTTCGTTTGTGTTCCACGACCAGACCAAGGCGTCACAGAACCCGCTTTCATCAATAAAGCTTTCCTCTTATATTCGCAATATCCAGATTGCAATCTCAGTTTATTGCTTGTTCTTCGTTTGCATGCAGGAAAAAGACCGGCGTGGTCAGGTTGATCGTGCTCCGGTGTGATCAATAACCTCTCGGAGTTGGTTTAGCGATTGCTAAGGCGCGACGTCTTCGCACGTTCGTAGTCGGATCGTCAAAGTCGAATCTACCGTAAACGAAAGTCACATCTCATCGAAAGACAGGGACAACTTCGCCTCTATCAAGTGGTATCAGATTTCCAGGTTGCTCGGTGAGATTTTACCAGTTATTCATAGTTTAGATTGCATCTGTTCTTCATACCTACAGTCCACGAAAAAGCCACACAAAAAATTAGGGTTAGTTCATCATATCCGAACCAATCTGAGCCATAGAAATTTTCTGTTCTTTGTTTTGCTTTGTTGAATTTGCAGTTACATCGTCGTGTTGAGTTGCTGGTCTTAGGGTCTAGTCCTTTAGAGTTTCGAGTTCTGTTCACAAGTTATCACGCTGCCACCACACCATCTTGAAGTTCGCTGCCACCCACCACCATCCTCACCGCTGCCATCTACCGTCACCCATCAGCAGCATCACCGCAGCCATATATCACTACCCATCATCATCAACTTCACTGCCATATATCACCACCCATATCCGCCTCTAAACCGAATTGTTAAGTTATTAGGTTTGTTTTCGAGTTCTCTTTCTTTTCGGTTTCGTGTTTCCTTGTCTGAGTAGGTCTCGGAGTAGAGTCTGGCACAGTTTTCAGAGCAGTTTTTAGGCCAAAATTTCAACGAGTGAAAATATTTTTCCCTATCCTATTTTTAGGCTTTTCGGAGCATTTTGAGACACTCGCCATCATAGTGATTTTTGTCGCAATTTTTGGTCGTCGCAGCCCCGAATCGCTCCCAAAAAAATTGTCAATATTTTTTGTGCATATCCTGTTTATACGTCTCGGGAAGAGTTTTGAGACACTCGCCATTATAGTGATTTTCTGAGCAAAAAAAAGAGGTGCCAAAAAAACGAAAAAAAATCAGAGTGTGCTCTTCCCTTGATTACGTGTAGCGTCGTGATTTTGTTGGTGTTCTAGGCTCGCGTCTCTAGCACGGTCTAGCCTAGGACCAGCACGGTACCATCGTTGAGCGTCTTTTCAACTTTGCATCTTTGAACTGATTATTGATGACCCCTTTTGCTACCATATTATAAGACTTCCTAGCTCCACATACATCTACGTCATGCGATTGACTACAATGGTTGCCGATCACCGCCTGCTGCGTGGTAAGAACTGGTAAGGATTTGAGATTCGCTTGACGGATTTGTGAAACACCACCAACACCACCACCACTTCCTAGTAGTCTATAGGTTCCTATTCTTGTGTGTTTCCTATTGCTGCTAACCATGCCAGGACCCAAGCTGACGAGCTCAATGGGGAGGGCATGATGAACAAGGAACTCCGCGATAAATTTCAACAAATGATGGGTGAACAGGTGCACGACTTGGTGACGACCCTTGGAGAGGCTATGGAGAAGCTAGATAGTTTCGAGAAGACGTTGGACAACAAGATGGATGCTAAGTTCAATGAGGTACTGGCACATCTACCACCAGCTGCATCTGTCATACCTCGGCAACAACAACATCGGCCGAATTTGGCGGGACGAGCGAGACATGTGCCTCTCGACCAAGACGAAAATTCTGGTGCCTTTGCTATTGCTGATACTGCTGTGGCTTCTGTGGCTGCTGCTGCTACTACTGTTGATCAGAATGATGACTATGATGTTGATTACGATGAGGAAGAAGAGGTTGCTCCAGATCAGAACAGAGGGCAACCACCAGCACATGCACCAGGTCATCCATGTGGCTACGATCGAAACGGTAGGGTTGCATCACCACCTCAGGTACGGGATCATGATCATCTCCCTAAGATAAAATTGAATATTCCGACATTTGAGGGTAGATATGTTCCTGATATATATCTTACTTGGGAGTTGGAAACAGAACAACATTTTACATGCTTACAATTTCCTGAGGATAGACGTGTTGTTGCTGCTGTTTGTGCTTTCACTAGTTTTGCTTGTGTTTGGTGGTCTGAACATTGTAGAATACATCATCCTAATATCCCAACTACTTGGGCTACTTTGAAAACTGCTATGCGTAATGGTTGGGTTCCACCATATTATCAACGTGAATTGCTTCAAAATTTGCAGCGTTTAGGAGAAGGAAATTTTTTTTGCAGAGGAATATTATCAGGAATTACAAACTGGCATGATTAGATGTGGTATTGTTGAGGAGAATGAAGATATGCTTGCATGTTTTATGGGTGGATTGAATAGAGAGATTCGGACAATTCTAGAGTATAAGGAGTATAACACTATCACTCGTTTATTCCATCTTGCTTGCAAAGCTGAACGTGAAGTGCAGGATCGACAGGCAATGACGAGAACTAATTTTTCTGCAGGTCGAGCTTCATCATGGACACCACGTATATCATCTACTTCCACACGTCCTACTACAACACCACTTACTTCAGCCGCCAACTCCAACAGGGATACAAGGAAACAGGCACCGCCACCAGCCACCAGCAAGGGCACACCTTCGGGGAATGCACAGAGCTCTTCTTCATCCATGGCATCTACAGGGCAAACACATGAGGTTATTTGTCATCGTTGCAAGGGTGGAGGTCACTATGCGAGAGAATGTCCTTCCAAGCGTATGATGATTGTTACTGAGGATGGTGGATATGCGTTCGCTGGTGATTATGATGAGGAGACTTTGGCACTTATTGCAAGTGAAGAACAAGGTGCCGAGGATACTGAACAAGAGACACACTACATGGCTGCTGACTATGCTAACAGGTATGAAAGTTTAGTTGCTCAATGTGTTCTGAGTGTGCAGGTTACACAGGCTGAGCAAAATCAGAGGCACAACTTGTTCCATACAAAAGGAGTTGTGAAGGAGCGTTCTGTTCGCGTCATCATCGATGGAGGGAGTAGCAACAACTTGGCTAGCATGGAGATGGTGGAGAAGTTGTCTCTAACCACCAGACCACATCCTCATCCTTATTACATCCAATGGTTCAACAACAGTGGCAAGGTTAAGGTAACGCGTACTGTTCGTGTGCACTTTATCATTGATACATATTCTGATTATGTTGATTGTGATGTGGTACCCATGCAAGCATGCTCCGTTTTACTTGGTAGACCATGGCAATTTGATAAAAATTATGAACACCATGGTAGGACAAATCAGTATACTCTTGTTCATAAGGATAAAAATATAACTTTGCTTCCAATGTCTCCCAAACATATTATGAAAGATGACATTGCTAGAGCTAGTATGGCAAAACAGAAGCAAAGTGAGAGTGAAAATCAGATTGTGGCAAAGGAATTTGAGAAACATAATAAGCCTAATAAACAATCATCTAGTGTTACATCTGAAATAAAACTAAAGAGTGGTTGTTTACTTGCCACTAAATCTGATATTACTGATTTGGATGTCACTACATCTGTTTGCTATGCTTTTGTATGCAAAGAGGTATTGTTTTCATTCAAGGGCATGCCTCCCTCTTTGCCTCCTGCTGTCACTAACATTTTGCAGGAGTTCGCTGACGTCTTTCCACAAGACGTGCCACCGGGATTACCACATATTCGAGGGATTGAGCATTAGATTGGCTTAATTCCCGGTGCATCGTTACCCAACCATGCGCCATACCGTACCAATCCAGAGGAGACGAAG
The DNA here is from genome assembly GCA_039707655.1 of Elymus sibiricus. NCBI lineage: Eukaryota > Viridiplantae > Streptophyta > Magnoliopsida > Poales > Poaceae > Elymus > Elymus sibiricus. The sequence continues at coordinate 262,801,082 of CM077675.1, read as the reverse complement.
GAGATTATACGTCAAGTACATGAGCTGCTCGACAAAGGTTATATACGTAAATCACTTAGTCCTTGTGTTGTTCCTATTATTCTAGTACCAAAAAAGGATGGTACATGTCGTATGTGTGTTGATTGTAGAGGCATTAATAATATTACTATTCGTTATCGTCATCCTATTCCTAGGCTAGATGATATGCTTGATTAATTAAGTGGCTCTACAATTTTGTCCAAAGTTTATTTGCGTAGTGGATACCATCATATTCGCATGAAATTGGGAGATGGATGGAAAACAGCATTTAAAACTAAGTTTGGATTATATGAGGTGTTAGTCATGCCTTTTGGGTTAACTAATGCACCGAGCACTTTCATGAGATTAATGAACGAGGTCTTACGTGCTTTCATTGGACGATTTGTGGTAGTCTACTTTGATGATATACTGATTTATAGTAGATCTTTGGAGGAACACTTGGATCATTTGCGTGATGTTTTTATTGCTCTACGTGATGCATGTTTGTTTGGTAACCTTGGGAAGTGCACCTTTTGCACCGACCGAGTATCTTTTCTTGGCTATGTTGTTACTCCACAGGGAATTGAAGTTGATAAAGCCAAGATTGAAGCTATGGACAGTTGGCCGCAACCCAAAAGGGTCACACAAGTGAGGAGTTTTCTTGGACTCGCAGGTTTCTATAGGCGTTTTGTGAGGGATTTCAGCACCATTTTTGCACCTCTAAATGAGCTTACAAAGAAGGATGTGCCTTTTGTTTGGGGTACCGCACAGGAAGAAGTCTTCACGGTATTGAAAGATAAGTTAACACATGCTCCATTACTCCAACTTCCTGATTTTAATTAGACTTTTGACCTTCAATGTGATGCTAGTGGAATTGGATTAGGAGATGTGTTATTACAAGATGGTAAACCTGTTGCATACTTGTTTGAAAAATTGAGTGGCCCTAGTCTGAATTATTCTACTTATGATAAGGAATTATATGCTCTTGTTCGGACTTTGGAAACATGGCAACATTATTTATGGCCCAAAGAATTTGTTATACATTCTGATCATGAATCTTTGAAACATATTAAAAGTCAAGCAAAAATGAACCGTAGACATGCTAAATGGGTTAAATTCATTGAGAGTTTCCCTTATGTCATTAAACACAAGAAGTGTAAAGAAAAATTTATTGCTGATGCATTGTCTCGTCGTTATACTATGCTTTCACAACTTGACTTTAAAATATTTGGTTTGAAGACCATCAACGATCAATCTATGCATGATGCTGAATTTAAAGATGTGTTGGAGAATTGTAAAGAAGGGAGAACATGGAACAAGTTCATCATTAATGATGGATTTGTGTTCCTTGCTAACAAGCTATGCATTCCAGCTAGCTCCGTTCATCTTTTGTTGTTACAGGAGGCGCATGGAGGAGGAGTAATGGGACACTTTGGCGTGAAGAAGACGGAGGACATACTTGCTACACATTTCTTTTGGCCAAAGATGAGACGGGATGTTGAGCGTTTTGTTGCTCGCTGCACTACATGTCAAAAAGCTAAGTCACGACTCAATCCTCATGGTTTATATATGCCCTTGCCTGTACCTAGTGTTCCTTGGGATGATATTTCTATGGACTTTGTTTTAGGTTTACCTCAAACAAAGAAGGGGAGGGATAGCATATTTGTTGTCGTGGATAGATTTTCAAAAATGGCACACTTTATACCTTGTCATAAAAGTGATGCTGCTGCTAATGTTGTTGATTTGTTTTTTCATGAAATTATTCGCTTGCATGGTGTGCCAAATACAATTGTTTCAGATCGTGATGCTAAATTTCTTAGCCACTTTTGGAGATGTTTATGGGCTAAGTTGGGGACTAAACTGCTTTTTAGTACTACTTGTCACCCCCAAACTGATGGACAAACTAAAGTAGTCAATAGATCATTGTCTACCATGCTTTGGGCTGTTTTGAAGAATAACCTGAAAATGTGGGAAGAATGATTGCCTCATATTGAATTTGCTTATAATCGTTCGTTGTATTCTACTACTAAGATGTGCCCTTTTGAAGTTGTGTATGGTTTCTTACCTCGTGCACCTATTGATTTGTTGCCTCTTCCATCTTCGGAGAAGGTTAATTTTGATGCTAAAGAACGTGCTGAATTGATATTAAAGATGCATGAGTTAACTAAGGAGAACATGGAGCGTATGAATGCTAAATATAAACTTGTTGGAGATAATTGGTTGGTTACATTTGCGTAAGGATAGGATTTCTGATTTGCGCAAGTCAAAGCTAATGCCACGTGCTGATGGTCCTTTTAAGGTGTTACAGAAAATAAATGATAATGCATATAAACTGGAGCTGCCTGTAGATTTTGGGGTTAGTCCCACTTTTAACATTGCAGATTTGAAGCCTTATTTGGGTGAGGAAGATGAGCTTCCGTCGAGGAGACTTCAATTCAAGAAGGGGAGGATGATGAGGACATCAATACCATTGTTACACCCAAAGCCCCTGCTGCTATACATACTGGACCAGTTACTAGAGCTCGTGCACTCCAATTGAATTACCAGGTACTCTCATTTCTTGGTAATCCTTCTAATGTGCGCGCATGGACATGGGAGGATGATATTGCCTAAATTAGATACATTTGTTTTACTTATGAATGAAGGACCTACCATGGACATGAAGGATGGCCATTGGAGCAGGATCAAGCATGGAGAAGAAGGTGCGCGCGCGGGAAAGAACAATTGAGCTTCGAGTGATGATTTTCGCACTTTGAAACCACCATAATGAGAGCATGAAGGCTTGGACGAAATATACAAGATGCCACTTCATAAATTTCGTCCATAGGCTATTATAGGTGCTGCGTCACCTTATTATTGGGCCAGGCCCATGTAATTTCGAAATACCACCTTATAGCCTATTTTTAGATTCTGTATGTGTGGGGAAACGGAGTTAGGGTTGGTTTCGGAACCCTCCTCCAAGGGGTCACGAAATTCCCCTTTGTTCCCTCATTTATACAGCCCTTAGTGCACTGTTTAGTCTTGGGTTTTGTTTAGATTAAAAGTTCGCCATAGCTGCAACTTTGCGTTCTTCAGTTGTGTTCCATGACCAGACCAAGGCGTCACAGAACCCCACTTTCATCAATAAACTTTTCCTCTTATATTCACAATATCCAGATTGCAACCTCAGTTTCTTGCTTGTTCTTTGTTTGCGTGCAGGAACCAGACCCTCGTGGTCAGGTTGATCATGCTACGGTGTGGTCTATAACCTCTCGGAGTTGGTTTAGAGATTGCTAAGGCACGACGCCTTCGCACGTTCGTAGTCGGATTGTCAAAGTCGAATGCACCATAAATGAAAATCACATCTCATCGAAAGACAGAGACAACTTTGCCTCTATCAAGGTGTGTCTCGAAACGCGCTCCTCCCGGCCAAGTGGGCTACCAAGTGTCCGTTCTTGTACCCGTCAAGAGGGAGACGTGAGTTTTGAGGAAAACCAGCAAGACTATGCAGAATACATAGCATGTGGATGCCATGACACTTCTTTTGATGGGGGAGATCCCGAGTACATGGCTACTATAGTACTTAGCTTTTTAGACTTAAAACACAGAGATGCAGTGCGGTCCTCACGAGAGGACGTTGCTTCGCCGTCGGCAGGCGACGTTCGGCCAGGGAAGCGGCATGCCGCTGCGCACCCGAGGGCCTAGCACAACCCACGAGCCTAAGCGGTGATTAAGTTGGCCTTGACGGAGATGTCGCGGCATGCGCTCCCACCAAGGTAATCTCGATGAAAAAAGAGCTCTTCTCCAGCTCCTGGCAGGCTTTTTCCATGGCCGGTGCCGCTAGGAAGGTCGGTGCTACTAACGATGCTGCATGGGCAATATCGCAGGAAGCGGCGGGTCCATCCTCCGAGCCATCTGAGCTCGCCCGATCCTCACAGGGGGAACTTCAACCCCCAGGAGGACCGGCCTCGTGCGGCTGAAGCGGTAAGCCCCTGGAATGATACATGCCTCCAAAGATTGGGTGCACTAGTGCACCACGCGGTAAAGATCCGCGACATTAGTCACATGTTTTGCAGCCAGCTCATCACGGACCCCGAAGCTATGGATGTTCTAGAAGAATGCCGCTACAATAGCAGCCTCGGGAATGCCCCTAGTCTTTTCATGCATCCAGATGAAATTCCTGATATAGTTCCTGAGCAGCTCCTCTTGGCCCTGCTGGAGATACCAGAGGGACATGTATGAGGCACGGGGCGGAACCTGGTTCCTCAGAGGTCGGCCGCCCCTAGCGGTGCCCCTATGGTTGTGCACCATACAGGTGGGCAGCGCGCCGCCACGACATGATGGGGGGACGACCAGTCCAGGCCGATGCACATGGGGGCACACCACGGCTCGGGGGAGCTTACCCTACGCCATCCTCGTCGAGTGCCGAGTTCCCACTGGAGAAAGTGCTTGGTCGAAGAGGCGGTGCTGATCGAGGCATCGTGAAGTTATCCGGAGAAGAAAGGGGTGCACACAAGGATAGCTAGAAACACCTCAGTCCCCTACCTGCCTCGCCAAATGTCGGTTTCTAAGAATCGGAGATTGGGTTGTTTGCGATAACCCTTCATGAGTTCGGCTAGGGATTGAACACGTCTAGCTTCCTAAGTCATGGATGATCGAAGAAGAAGAACAGGGGAAGAACACATCGGGGTTACCCAGGTTCAGGCCACCGTGTTGGTGTAATACTCTACTCCTGCTCTGTGTTGATATTTCAAAGGCAATGTGTTACAATGTGTCTTTGTTTTTCGTCCGTCTTGGAGGCCGTAGCCCCCCCCCTCTATTTATACTACTCTTCGAGGATCTTGCTCGAGCTCTCAATGCTTGAATGTAGCATAGAGTAGGGTAGGGTAGCTTGTACAGAAGTAGTATGGTCTGCCGGCGCACCCGATACGTGCGGTGATGATGGTTGCTGGGGAAGCGTATTGTACCACAGTTTAATCTTTGCGTTCCCTTCGTACAACGTGGGATGCTTCAGGGTACTGCTCCTGTAGCATCGTAGAGAGCTGGTAAACCGCCTTGTAGCCACTATAGGTGACCTCATCATCACGGGGACCTTTCCGGAGCCCATACATCCCGACCTGTCATTCACTCCCCATCCCTTTGCCGATGCTTGTGT